>OZ026592.1:2620900-3911786 GCA_964020215.1 Aurelia sp. 3 sensu Dawson et al. (2005) | reverse complement strand
AAAGCGAGGTGCGCAAGAATCGATTTATCTGCACATGACGATTCAATGACGTTTCACCTGAAGTCGAGGTTGCATGAACTCAAGGTACAACTATTAATGTAAGGATAAATAAAACTTTGTAAATGAAAAATGTCTTGATTATTTTGAGATCAAATGCGTTTGTTGGGTTCTTCTCTTCAGTTTACAGGCATTTTCAACATGTTTATAGGTTTTCCAGGTAAAAACTGTACCCTTCGAAAAATGGCCTCAGACGCGATCCTACACTAAGCCAGTAACATCGCGAGGATAAATAACATGTCTTAAAATTCAAAATTCTAGTCATTTTGATTATTAAATCAATCATTTAGTTGTTTCTACCCAGTTTACAGGCATTTTCAACATGTTTATAGGTTTTCCAGGTAAAAACTGTACCCTTCGAAAAATGGCCTCAGACGCGATCCTACACTAAGCCAGTAACATCGCGAGGATAAATAACATGTCTTAAAATTCAAAATTCTAGTCATTTTGATTATTAAATCAATCATTTAGTTGTTTCTACCCAGTTTACAGGCATTTTCAACATGTTTATAGGTTTTCCAGGTAAAAACTGTACCCTTCGAAAAATGGCCTCAGACGCGATCCTACACTAAGCTAGTAACATCGCGAGGATAAATAACATGTCTTAAAATTCAAAATTCTAGTCATTTTGATTATTAAATCAATCATTTAGTTGTTTCTACCCAGTTTACAGGCATTTTCAACATGTTTATAGGTTTTCCAGGTAAAAACTGTACCCTTCGAAAAATGGCCTCAGACGCGATCCTACACTAAGCCAGTAACATCGCGAGGATAAATAACATGTCTTAAAATTCAAAATTCTAGTCATTTTGATTATTAAATCAATCATTTAGTTGTTTCTACCCAGTTTACAGGCATTTTCAACATGTTTATAGGTTTTCCAGGTAAAAACTGTACCCTTCGAAAAATGGCCTCAGACGCGACCCTACACTAAGCTAGTAACATCGCGAGGATAAATAACATGTCTTAAAATTCAAAATTCTAGTCATTTTGATTATTAAATCAATCATTTAGTTGTTTCTACCCAGTTTACAGGCATTTTCAACATGTTTATAGGTTTTCCAGGTAAAAACTGTACCCTTCGAAAAATGGCCTCAGACGCGATCCTACACTAAGCTAGTAACATCGCGAGGATAAATAACATGTCTTAAAATTCAAAATTCTAGTCATTTTGATTATTAAATCAATCATTTAGTTGTTTCTACCCAGTTTACAGGCATTTTCAACATGTTTATAGGTTTTCCAGGTAAAAACTGTACCCTTCGAAAAATGGCCTCAGACGCGATCCTACACTAAGCTAGTAACATCGCGAGGATAAATAACATGTCTTAAAATTCAAAATTCTAGTCATTTTGATTATTAAATCAATCATTTAGTTGTTTCTACCCAGTTTACAGGCATTTTCAACATGTTTATAGGTTTTCCAGGTAAAAACTGTACCCTTCGAAAAATGGCCTCAGACGCGATCCTACACTAAGCCAGTAACATCGCGAGGATAAATAACATGTCTTAAAATTCAAAATTCTAGTCATTTTGATTATTAAATCAATCATTTAGTTGTTTCTACCCAGTTTACAGGCATTTTCAACATGTTTATAGGTTTTCCAGGTAAAAACTGTACCCTTCGAAAAATGGCCTCAGACGCGATCCTACACTAAGCTAGTAACATCGCGAGGATAAATAACATGTCTTAAAATTCAAAATTCTAGTCATTTTGATTATTAAATCAATCATTTAGTTGTTTCTACCCAGTTTACAGGCATTTTCAACATGTTTATAGGTTTTACAGGTAAAAACTGTACCCTTCGAAAAATGGCCTCAGACGCGATCCTACACTAAGCCAGTAACATCGCGAGGATAAATAACTTGTCTTAAAATTCAAAATTCTAGTCATTTTGATTATTAAATCAATCATTTAGTTGTTTCTACCCAGTTTACAGGCATTTTCAACATGTTTATAGGTTTTCCAGGTAAAAACTGTACCCTTCGAAAAATGGCCTCAGACGCGATCCTACACTAAGCTAGTAACATCGCGAGGATAAATAACTTGTCTTAAAATTCAAAATTCTAGTCATTTTGATTATTAAATCAATCATTTAGTTGTTTCTACCCAGTTTACAGGCATTTTCAACATGTTTATAGGTTTTCCAAGTAAAAACTGTACCCTTCGAAAAATGGCCTCAGACGCGATCCTACACTAAGCTAGTAACATCGCGAGGATAAATAACATGTCTTAAAATTCAAAATTCTAGTCATTTTGATTATTAAATCAATCATTTAGTTGTTTCTACCCAGTTTACAGGCATTTTCAACATGTTTATAGGTTTTCCAGGTAAAAACTGTACCCTTCGAAAAATGGCCTCAGACGCGATCCTACACTAAGCCAGTAACATCGCGAGGATAAATAACTTGTCTTAAAATTCAAAATTCTAGTCAGTTTGATTATTAAATCAATCATTTAGTTGTTTCTACCCAGTTTACAGGCATTTTCAACATGTTTTTAGGTTTTACAGGTAAAAACTGTACCCTTCGAAAAATGGCCTCAGACGCGATCCTACACTAAGCCAGTAACATCGCGAGGATAAATAACTTGTCTTAAAATTCAAAATTCTAGTCAGTTTGATTATTAAATCAATCATTTAGTTGTTTCTACCCAGTTTACAGGCATTTTCAACATGTTTATAGGTTTTCCAGGTAAAAACTGTACCCTTCGAAAAATGGCCTCAGACGCGATCCTACACTAAGCCAGTAACATCGCGAGGATAAATAACTTGTCTTAAAATTCAAAATTCTAGTCAGTTTGATTATTAAATCAATCATTTCGTTGTTTCTACCCAGTTTACAGGCATTTTCAACATGTTTTTAGGTTTTCCAGGTAAAAACTGTACCCTTCGAAAAATGGCCTCAGACGCGATCCTACACTAAGCTAGTAACATCGCGAGGATAAATAACTTGTCTTAAAATTCAAAATTCTAGTCATTTTGATTATTAAATCAATCATTTAGTTGTTTCTACCCAGTTTACAGGCATTTTCAACATGTTTATAGGTTTTCCAGGTAAAAACTGTACCCTTCGAAAAATGGCCTCAGACGCGATCCTACACTAAGCTACTGATTTATCTTGCCATGACGTTTCGTGACGTTTCATGATTTTTCATGACGTTTCGTGACGATTGGAGCGGAGAGTCACGTACTTTTGGAGGATTAATACTTTGCTGTAAACACACTTTCAATGGAAAATTGGTAGATACATCATTTTCAAACATTGTTTGTCT
Source organism: Aurelia sp. 3 sensu Dawson et al. (2005) (assembly GCA_964020215.1). Classification (NCBI taxonomy): domain Eukaryota; kingdom Metazoa; phylum Cnidaria; class Scyphozoa; order Semaeostomeae; family Ulmaridae; genus Aurelia; species Aurelia sp. 3 sensu Dawson et al. (2005). The sequence continues at coordinate 3,908,455 of OZ026592.1, read as the reverse complement.
ATCATTTACAGGTATTTAGAATATTGTAGTGTAAATAATTCAGCGGAAAAGAGCTCGACAAACTGGCCTATTTTCGAAGCATAAATTCAAGGCCAAAGTGACCGGTGTAGGCTGGAGGATGAATAACATGCTCTAAATTACATTTCCCAAGAAAGAAACTATTTTTATTGCATTTAGTGGCTATTTGGCTCGAGTTTACAGGCATTTTAAATGGAAAATCTTCATGGGAATATTTTTTAAAAAATTCACGAACTTGGCCTAAATTCGTCGTGATGAAAACGGTGGCCTAAATGACAATATGACCGGTATAGGCTGGAGGATGAATAACATGCTCTAAATTACATTTCTCAAGAAAGAAACTATTTTTATTGCATTCAGTGGTTATTTGGCTCGAGTTTACAGGCATTTTAAATCGAAAATCTTCACGGGAATATTTTTGAAAAAATTCATGAACTTGGCCTAAATTCGTCGTGATGAAAACAGTGGCCTAAATGACAATATGACCGGTGTAGGCTGGAGGATGAATAACATGCTCTAAATTACATTTCTCAAGAAAGAAACTATTTTTATTGCATTCAGTGGTTATTTGGCTCGAGTTTACAGGCATTTTAAATCGAAAATCTTCATGGGAATATTTTTTAAAAAAATCATGAACTTGGCCTAAATTCGTCGTGATGAAAACAGTGGCCTAAATGACAATATGACCGGTGTAGGCTGGAGGATGAATAACATGCTCTAAATTACATTTCTCAAGAAAGAAACTATTTTTATTGCATTCAGTGGTTATTTGGCTCGAGTTTACAGGCATTTTAAATCGAAAATCTTCACGGGAATATTTTTGAAAAAATTCATGAACTTGGCCTAAATTCGTCGTGATGAAAACAGTGGCCTAAATGGCAATATGACCGGTGTAGGCTGGAGGATGAATAACATGCTCTAAATTACATTTCTCAAGAAAGAAACTATTTTTATTGCATTCAGTGGTTATTTGGCTCGAGTTTACAGGCATTTTAAATCGAAAATCTTCATGGGAATATTTTTTAAAAAATTCATGAACTTGGCCTAAATTCGTCGTGATGAAAACAGTGGCCCAAATGGCAATATGACCGGTGTGGGCTGGAGGATGAATAACATGCTCCAAATTACATTTTTCAAGGAAGAAACTATTTTCATTGCATTCAGAGGTTATTTGAGTCGAGTTTACAGGCAATTTAAATCGAAAATCTCCATGGGAATATTTTGTAAAGATTCACAAACTTGGCCTAAATTTGTCGTGATGAAAACAGTGGACGAAATGGCAATGTGATCGGTGTAGGCTGGAGGATTTAACGAATCAACAAAAGGCTCTGAAATTCTTTTGTCAAAGAATTGACTATTTTATCTCCATTTATGGTTATCTGTCTGGAATTTACAGACACTGTAAACAGAAAATTAAGACTTTATGAATTCTTAGAGGCTAAGAATTTGGTCAGTTTCAAAAGAATGTTTCTAAATAAGGAGAGCCAAGAGAAACGCAGGTTTGGGGCAAAAACTGTTCATAACAAGAAACAACCAAGCTACACTAACAATACAATGCACAAGAATAATACACTACTTATGAATGTAAACAAACATCATGAAAATATTCCTCCCTTGCTAGTAGCAAATGGCATGAGTTGTGTTGGAGGGCGGTTAGCAAAATTCAGCAAAATTTGAGCATATTAGCACATCAGATGACACCACACCTCAAAGATGAGAATTAAGAATAGGGGAGTATATTTATATGAGTATGGAGGACCCAAATAAGGTCAAAAAGGATTAGGAATATATGCAAGAACGAGGAAATCAGAGACAGGAAGCATGACAATGAATTAAATTGTGTCAAGGATTTCCTTTGCCTGAATGAAAAGTTTCTTAAGTCATATTTTCCCTGTGCTGCATTTTCTTATAAACAATACATGTACCAGCATTGTTGTCATGAGAATGAACATTCATGTCTTGTAAGATGGCCAAAATTTTAAGAAACAATGTCTGAGAAGTATCAATATGCTTTTAAAAGTTAAAAGCATGGATATTGTAGCAAATTGTTGAGCCTTTGTTCTTGAGAAACTAACCAATTATGTTTTGCACAGAATAGAACATTGTTTATTAATGTGATGTTTTGAAATGTCAAGAAGCATATCTGCTGCAGTGTTAGAGACCACATGATAATTCATGCATTCAGAGAATAATAAGAAACTTTCAATATATACTAAAATAAAAAAATTTTCATGTTAGATTAAGAAACTTTTAGTACACAGTTTCTTCTCAAAAGCATTTATCTCCATGTTAAGGGACAAGGAGAAGACCTGATAAACAGCAAGTTGAGAAAATTTGGCTTAAAATTTTGTAAAACAGTTTATTAATTTTCAGATATTTAAGGAGGTATACCTTCAACAATGCTGATTTTCAAGGGGCCCAGAAGTAAAGTACCATTACACGTGACCAAAATTAACCTAATTACAATACAATTTCTAACATATCAATGAAAACCCAAAAGTCGAGGATAAATATTTGCAATTAAAGAAATCCAAACATTATTTACAGCAGGCTACCCCTATATATATATATGGCAACCACCATTTGCAAGGGAGTAGGGTGTTTCCGACCCACATATAGAATCAGCCTTAATGCTCACTGGAATTAAATGAAACTTAAAACATAGTTTTGCAGCTACCTTTTTGCAATTTGAATCAACAAATGGAGTGTAGCTTGCCATATCACAGTACTGTCATAAAGCTACAAGTTGGAGAAATTTTAGGTTCACAGAGAAAGTTCAGCTTTAAAGACGTATCTCATTTTTTTGTGCTCTTTTAGGGTCAGTTTGGAAAAAAATAAACTTAGGATCTAATTTCTATCATATTTGAACAACTATTTTCAAAGAGAAAATACAAGGCACAGATTCTGAAAACCTTTAAAAGGCAAAATTGAAAAAATAAAAGTGAAACCAGAAAAAACCAATTTCAAATGTTATAACAAAATTTCTTTGAATGAAGTGGTTGACAAATTTAAAAAAAAATTAGAATGATAGTTACAATGGAAGCAAATGAAAAATCATAATCATAAAGTGCTGACATCATCAAATTCCAACATTTGTTTGTTTGAATGAAATTAAACCTCTCTGTTTACTGATTAATTTGACGTATGATACAGAGATTTTGTGCCAATCTTGTAATTGAAATCACCCAAAACATCTATTTTGTGCGTTTCTGACTTGAAATATGGGAATTTCAAATGATCCATGAGTTCCACAGTTCAAAGCTTTTTTCATCAAATTGTTGCCAACAGATGAATAGTAAAAGTCTAATAGGTTTCAATTTAATAGCTTTTACAAATTTTTCCGTGTGAGTGCGAAAAAGTTGAAGGCAGTGGATAGAAAACACCCCTGTAAGGATTAGGGTTAAGGGGATGATTGCTATGAACAAGTCATTCTGTTTAAAAAATACGTATGTTGTATACCTTAGACTACGATGAATCTGAGACACATCACGGTTTCAATGAATTATTATTACGTCTCTATAATCAGGCCCGTAGGGGCGTTTTTCAGATTGGAGGGCACCAATTCGCGCCAAAGCTGAGAAGTTGGGGGTCCGGGTCCGCAAAATTTTTTGAGCCGTGGCTTTTCTTTCAAAAAAGGGCTTAGCGACCCAAAATTAAGTTTTCGTGCATCGGATATATGAGTTTATCAATGCTGTCCTTTCTGTGCACGTGTAGCACCGTTAGGTTCTTGAGGTAGTTGTTTGTGATGAATGAAAAATATGCAACTTTTGGAGGGCCCCAATAGCTGCTACTGGCCTGCTATAATCAAGTTTTCAATATCAGTGTCACAAAGGACTGATCTGGACTGTTGTGCAATCCAACTTTGTTATTTGTCACAAAGGACGCCTGGACTGGGCGAGGTGATTGCTCTTTGCAATTCCTTCCAGGTATTGCAACTATCCTTGCATCATTCACACTGTTTGCAGCGCAGCAAAAGGATAAGATAAATGCTTTGTGGAAATTACAGACCACTCTGTTGCGGACATAAAGTAAAACAAGTTTCTGTTACTTTCATGTAAACCCAAGTGGAAAGGATTGAGATCTCATTAACATCTGTCAGCTGCTCCACATGGTTTTTACTTTTGGCAAATTGCAGTCAGCTTTTACTGGAAGCATGCTACTTACGAGAAACATGTAACTATATGAAGTTGGCTACCTTAAATTCAGTCACGTTCTAAGAATCGCTGGAGTGCAGCAAATGGACCCTCATCTTCTTTGAGATGAAGCTGCGTAAATGCAGGTAGTTTAATGTTGCTATCAGGTACAACATCCCAGTGGTTTCCTCTTCCTCTCTTCCTGATAGAGCTGTGCCCTCTTGTTGTCAGTGCAAGTTGTGCAACCCAATACCTGATAGAGGGCAAGCTTTCTTTTTCAATTGTTAGATCCTTAAACGACAACAAAGAATATGCAAAGACTACAGTGAAAAAAGCACTACTTGCTACATCTTGCTGCTGCTGTAGGCCAGCGTCGTGAAGGGGAATCAATTTGAAATTTTTCACATTAATGCTGATATGTTCATGTGCGTAGAATTTTTCAATGCACTGTAGAATAGCAGAAAATATTTTTTTGTCTTCCTTGCTATCTCTGGTTGCCATTGAATCGCAATGGACAATAACTCTTTCCCTCACGTAGACACCAACTATGCTCCAATGGCAGTTGCGAACATAGGGGAAGAGCAAGACATCTCCTGATAGATAAAATGAAGCCCGTGATAGAGCCATGCATAGCGCTGGTCCATTTCTCTTACCTTCCAAAAATTCAGTCATAAAATCACTTGGTATGGAGTAACCTATTATTTCTCCATATTGCTGGTCTTTTTTACAACTAAAATCTATCGTTAGTTGCAGAAGAGAACAATCTAGAATACGACGGGGTATTATCTGACTACCGCAAAGTTTCCCGAAGTCTTCTGTGCGGAGATTTTGTGAGTTTTCCCCAAGCTCTTTTAATCCAAAGAAGCAATTTTCGATAAATTCAGCCTCCAGTTTGTCTATTTCCATTTCCCATGGAAAATCTGAGTTTGCGGGTTCCAATATGGTGTTACTCAAGTAAATCAATGCCCTCACCTCTTTTTGACACCGTTTCCTTTTCAGATACGCTTCTTTAGAAACATTCTCAACATGGCTGTCATTGAAGATAGTTGCTGTATCCCCATCGCCCATTATCGCACAAGAGTAATGCCCACCTCCTTCATAGTTTTTGCCATGGAAGTGTATTACCGCTGCTAAAGAGTAACCAACTTCTTTGGCGGCAGTTGTACCTGCCAATATGTTTCTTATATCCAGTTTAGATGGAATTGTGACGGATTTATTATCGATCGTTCCATCATCTCTGATTCTGTTTAGCACAATCATCAATACTGCAGGGGCCGACAGTAGGAAGGAACGTTGAATATGGTCAGGTGTCTGGTCATCACAGCTGCAAGACCTTTCCTCGTGAGCCACTTTCGACAGTGTGCACCAGTCCCATAATAGCGATTGCACAGAGCATCCTCGATAGTTAGTTCCAGTTACAGGAATGAACAGTATAAATGTGTTCATTATTCTTCCAGAAATATCTTCGCAATTCCGACATTTTCTGACGTGCAATGTGCAGGCCTGAAAGGCAGGCAACAGACGCGGGTTGGTAAACACAATGTCATTAAATATTGCTCGCATGGCCTCTGTTGCATCGAAATCATTAGGCTCGATTTTTTTCTCTGTGGCTGACATTTCATCGACGTCTAGTTCGATGTTTGAATCACTCACTTTGGTTGCTAATGCCTTCATTGCCTTGTTATACTTCAATGCTTCACCATACTGTGATCGAAGATCCTTGGACACATCCTGCAGTGCTTTCAGAATGGGTTGATTCTCGCTTGACAGAGAGTGAAATAGTCTATATACCGTTGAGCCACAGATAGTTTGAAATACAACATTAAGATAGCAAACATTAAAGTTATTTGCAATGCCTCGTTTGCTTAAAACTGTCAAGGGTCCAATCCTTTTTCGATCAAAGACTGGGATCATTGAGTATATATGATTAGCAGCTATGGCCTTTTGTTCTTCAGGCATGCTGTCCCACTGCCCTTGAATAAAATCGAAATCCTTATCATTACTAAAACGACGATAGAAACAAAAATTTATCAGACCCTTCATGTCCTCTTTGGAACACTTTGGACATACAAATAAAGTGACTGATTGACAAAATATCTGGTCAACTATGACACATTTTTGATGGAACCACTGCAAACACACATCACACGTTATCCACTCATCTTTTTTTCTGCCAGGGCTAGGATTAGGAGCATCGGTCTCACAACAATGGTTACATATTTCAGTGGCTGTAGATCCTGCCTCCATGTATGCGGTCTTCTCTGATGCAGATAAGTTACCCCATTCTTCAATCAGTGACTTCTTCAGTGCTTCCATTGAGCCACCTATATTCAATTTAGCTTCTTTAAAGCGATTTTGCCTGAAAACAGCATACCCTGCTTGTTCTTCATCAGGTAAGTGCATTGCAACGTTGCTTTTAACAGAGCTGTCACTATCACTATCGCTACCCCAAGTATTCAAACTCTCTTCAGCTATAATCTGTTGCTTTGCCAATTTCCGCTTTCTCGCACCTGCTACCAGTTCCTCGAACAGCTTTTCCGGATCATCTCGCTCAGAAATCCCACTTTTGTTTTGCGTTGATGTTTCCTTTTTATTGGCTCTTTTACTTTTGTGGCAACCACGCTGTTCCTCCTCCCTGCAGGTAGGAGCCCTTTTAGAGTCCTTTTCACTTTGTGTTGCAGAGAAATGCAGTGCCTTTTGGGGTGGCTTTTGGTAAGTGCCAACTTTTTTATGTCGTTTGGACCTCTGCTTCATAACCTGCTTTTTAGACCAGGACTCCTCTATGGAGTGAACTGCCGATTGATCATCGTCAAATTGATCCGAATTACTTTGCTCTTTGCACATCTTTTTAAGCAGAATTCCCCACCTACCGTTTGTCTTTCTTCCCTGGGATTGCTCTTCATTTAGTCCTTGTAACAAGCCATTCAAAAATTGTCGGCGCAGTCCTTTCTGATCTTGCCAACATCTTTCTAAGAATTTATCAATCGGTAGTCCCAGCTTGCGCTTGTCTTTCTTCTTCATGCTGAAAAATTGTTCAGCATAGGCATTTGTTGTATTTTCGTCCATGAAATTTCTAGCATTTGATGGAGGTACCGGTATATCATATTCATGATTATACCGTCTCATATCACCCACACAAAGCTTGCTCCATAGTGCGATGTAGGGCAATTTTGACCGCAACCATGCGAAATATTCTGGCATGAAATATCGATTTGCTTCTTGCTCATTGTCATCGATCTGAACGGAGGATGTGTCAACTTCATTACTAGCACAATTTTCTCCCATGGTTGTCGTATGTGTTTGTTTCCTCACTTTTGCCCGATCACTCATTGTGCAACGATATGGTTCTTTTTCGCAAATCCTTACCCTCTTCCGACTATTAGGTGTAGCAAATTCATGGCTATCAATTGTACATTTCTTTAGCTTCCCTATTTCAGCCTTCCTTCTTCCAACCACTTTTTTCGTTTCCAACCTCACGCTTTCATCCTCACTTGCTGCAGCGCATTTCTCTTGTTTGGTATCATTACTACTGGCATCCTCTGTCTCCCTCACATTCTCGCCATTCTTTACAATCGTGTCCTTCTTTCCGCCAGATTTTCCCCTCTCTCCCATTTCTTTTTTGATAGTCGCCCCAACATTTTCTTCTTTCTGTACATTCGTTTCCTTTTTTCCGTCAGATATTTCCTCCTCGCCTATTTCTTTTTCTATTTCATTCATCTTTGCATTATCTTTCCCCCCTTTATTTTCGCCATCCTGTTTGTTCGTTTCATTCATTCGCTCAGATTTTAAATTTCCATTATCATCGACCCTACCGCTCGCTTCTTCGTTTATGTTGTTCCTGTTTCCTGACTTAATCAATTTATCAAGGTCGATTACATCCTCATCATCATCGGATGATAAGTCGTCACACTTATCCGACGTACTATCTGAGTTACATGTACTTTGCATGATTTCGAAAGGATTTTCCCTTGTTTGGCCATGTGCGTCTCTCGTAGCTCTTTCAAGATTAATGTTCCCCCCACCGTCTTTGTCCCCTGCGTTGCAAGGAGAAATATGGATGTTCGTGACGCTATCCCCAAAGGAAGTATTAGAATTAAATTCATTATCTTCATTTACCTGAATTGAGGCCTTAGTAACTGGATCACATCGATGGTTTGCATGTGACCAAATTGTATCTGCAGAAGGGTCACGATCAAGAAGTTCCCGACTCCATAACCTATGAAATGCAGAGTTGGCAACTTTTGGTTCGTCGCCTCTAGGTTTAAGACTAGAATCCTCAGTGATCTGATCTAATATGTCGTCTCCAACCAGAAACTCTTCCTCTGAATTTGGATGCTCCACTAGGAAAGAGTTTACGCTTCTTTCAATATGATCGAGTGCTTCTCTCACTGTCTGCGTTGACCAGCGCGATGTCATTACTACCTCGGCACTCCTAACTAGCTGAACTGCATCTGCCAGAGTAGTACAATGCATTAAGCGTCCAAAAAATCGCATTGCAAAATGAACCTGACTTTTCTTGGTCCCAGCTGGACTCTTCTTTCCAACTGCGTGTTTTTTATTCAGCTTCATCATATGTGCTGAACAAACGTGAAGCAGTGTTTTACCCAGATCATTTTTTGTAGCTATTCCTGTTATCAGTCTGTATGACCTATCGAGATATTCCGTGATGGACTCATTGCAAAACTGCTTGAGACAAGCCAAGATGATTGCCCAGCTAAAGTCTGTCATGACCATTCTTGGATTTGTTGTTTCTCCGTATTTTCTGTATTCCCTCTCGTGGATCATCTTTAGAAAATCTCCAATTGAAAACTGATCATGCTTATTGGTGACATATTCTGCAATAGGCAGAGGTGGAGTCTTTCCATATGGGTGCCTTATGACTGCAACATAGTATAAAACTTTTGATAGCCATTTGATCTGATTGGTTACAGAGCCTGTTGCATCGATGTACAGAACGTCATTTTTTATATGCTCATGGTACAGCATAGCCATAATCTGATCCATCAATACAACCTGAAGTGTGTCTGGGTTGATAACAGGTTTTTGTATGTATCCAAATTCTGTGCGAAAGGTCCATTGCAACCTTATGGATTCCTCTTCGTCTTCCCTTGCTAACCTGTCTTTCAAATGTAGAATTTTCTCTTTCAATGCGGAGTAACTGTTTGCAGCTTGCCTTGCTGTAGATGCAGCCTGCTGATATGCAGTGTTTGTAGTGCCAGGTCCAGTCATATCACCCGCCGCGAAAGATGCACTGTCAATGTTTAAAAGGTCTTCTCTGTACTTATCTGAAGGAGGCACTGATGGATTGTTGGCAAAATATGTAGCTAGTTTATCCCGTTCTCTACCAGTGATTTTCTTGGCAGCTAGCTGTCCTCTTTGGTGATAGACCTCTCCATTAAAGACAATATGCATGCTAGAGCTTGTTGGTTTCTCGACAGAAATTACAGCACTATGTTTACAACCGTTGAGGGTGCACCGCGCCCGTGCTCGAAAATGCACACAGCCTGATTTCCTTGACCCTGGTTTCCTAAAGTAATTCTCAAACACATCCCAGCAGCAATACTGACTATGTCTCTTAAGAATGTTTACAAACATCTTCTTTGCTTCACCATCATAGCGAAGTCTGGTGACGGATCCAGTCGAAGTTACATTTTGTGAAGGCCTGCTAGCATACCATTCAGGGGGTAATTTAACGGTTACCTTGTCGAATATTACAGGAACTTGAATACCAGCCCTTTCTTTCGTTCTAGCTAAGCCCTTCATTAAATCTGAAGTATAGGTGACCTCATCGTCATCGATAGCAATTGGTTGTCCCAGAATACTTTGAAACTCTGCAATGGGGTAAAACGAGACGTCTTCCAACGAGTTGTGCCCATTTTCATCAGCATCATTTGAAGTTTCCTCTGTGACTTCATCCGTCTGCGTACTGTATGGAGGAACGCATCTCCTTTGCGAAAGTGTCTCACCATAGTACCGGTCCAATTGTGACACATTGATTTCAGTATTTTCATCCGTAGCTAGAGGGAAATGACGTTTTGACATGGCAGAGGCTACTTCGGAAAACATCTTTCCAATATATCTAGATTCTAGATCTAAACGTGCCAGATTGGGTAATGATGACACTGAATCCTGGCTGCCATGTCCTCCTAGATTCGTGGTTGGTGCGTTTCGAGCATCTTGTCTACTCTGCTGAGAAACGCTGCTAATGCGACTTGATGGACAATCGCTATGTGCATTTGGAGTACTCGGAGTAGCAGGGGTCATATTAGCATCATTAGTTACATTTACGTCAGTATAGCTGGAGCGATGTTCCTCGTTTTCATTGTTTCCTAAAGTACTTACATTTTGAGGGCTAACAGTCCCTGCTCTGCGCATGTTTGCTAGCCGTTCTTCTATCAATGGCTTATTCTTATAGTAGAGATTCATCAGACGCCGCATTCGCCTATCTTTGCACGCGTGGATACTGCCATAGAATCTATTTGCAACCAGAGCCCAATCAATACTTTTTGAAGCGGGACTTACATTGAGGACTGCAAACGTGTCTATCAGCTTCGAAAGATCTTGTGGGGAATCGATGGCTTTCTTCAGCTTGGGACGGGTACCTCCTTTGCAGGGTACGAAACCAGCCGGCAAACACAACAGGTCCGAAAGCTTGGTAGAATGTGAATTAACTGTTGGTGTTCCAACATCATTCGCCACTGGGGCGTCGCTTTTTGATAACTGTTTTGGAAGAAATTTATTCAACGTTTGTGAAACCATTGGCAGTTTGGAATGGTCACTGTTTGATCCGAAAAATTCAGAGGGATTGTGATTACGATTGATCGAAGATCTACGAATCAAATTTAGGGCATGTTCCCTGAACAACAAATCTTTTTCTTTGGGGATGGTTGGGTGTTTGGGGTTATGTGAAGAAAAATCGTCGACTTTCACGCTGTTTGTTTTGGTAAAAGCAAAGCAATTGCCCCACTCAGCTTGAATGAATTTTCCGTGTGTGTACAAGGCCCCTTTGTTAAAATTCCGACCCATAATCTGCTTGCAATAGCGCGAAATCCCAATGTGAACACTTGACGTACTCTGTTTTTTCTCAGAAGATTTTGCCCCCTTTGGATTCACATTAACGGACTCCTGAGAAGGATGGACATTTTGGCAAAATTTGATTGGAGCTGCTAATCCTAAAGTAATGCCATGCAAACTAGCCGGCTTAATTGCGGTCTTTTTCTTTGATTCATCAGTTGGACATGTTAACCTAGAAAAATTAGTTTGAGCAGTGGTTGCCTTTCCGAAACGATTTTTGACATGATTCAACGAAGCCGGATATGTCACACTGCATGCATGCAGTGATGACATGCGCGCATTTTGTGCAGCTTCCTTGAATCGCAAGACCCCTGAGACAGCTGGAAGTGTTTCATTGGCGACTTTCCGCTTGCTTTCAGGGCCAATTTCGGCATTTTCAGTGGGAGGATTTGTGTCACGTTGTTTCAACTTGTTACTTGTCGAAGCTGTCGACCCTGCATTATGATCCTCCCGGCCCAAAGGCACTTTAAATTTTACCCCCTTAACTACAGACGAATAAGATATTGGTAAGTCACGCTTTTCTAATGTCTTTGCATCCGCTGTAGCTAGCTGCGGCCATTCTTTCCTTTCCACTGCGGTATTACATCTTCGCAGCGGCCCTTGAAAAGAAAACAAGGACAGGTTTATCAATTTCTAGAAGCTAGGAATACTGATAGGTTGCAAGATATGAAGAATGTATGGTTCCGTAGGTAAAGTACACTATGTTAGTGTATTAAATCCTTCTGCCCCTGCTGCAGAGCTGATAACTGATGCCGTAGCTGAACGGATTTCTTTGCTGAAAAATGGGTAGGACAAATTACGATTTGATATTAGGGGATTTGTTCCCTGCTGAAATGGCACCTGTACTTTGCTCTTTTATTGTCCTGTCTATGAACCTTTTCACGAAATTTTCAAAACAACATATACCTGGTGTCTGGTGCTCACAGTTTCCAAGTTGTGGTCTTTTTCTTGGACTCTGCTTACTTTCCTTTGCTTTTCGTTCCACCACCTAAGGTTAACCAAAGAACGCGTTGTAAATACTGCCCAATTAATGGCTTGGTTTGTGGGCTACATACACTGGCTTTGCTTCTGTTTTGCAACGAGCACAACTTGGGACAAGTGATGAAAATTCACAGGTTTATAGATTGCCCATCGTATTTGACGATTCTACGAGTATGTCATCACGATAAGCCATGCACATTAAGAAGGCAAAAGTTATTTGATATTTACATAAGCAACGCCGTGCAAAATCAAATGTACCCACTCTTTTTCAAAAAGAAACTTTTTCGAGATTCTTAATCGTTTACGAACGTAATATTGGATTTTCTTATTTCTTTTTTGGTCATATCATAATACCAGTTTATTATAAAGAGAGAACGTTCAAAGTTCAGGTCTGTCATACGTAAAGCTGAATTCACAGTTGAAAAGTCGTCCTTGACGTATTCCAGATAGCAATGAATTGACGCACAGCGACAAATTGAAATTAACTCAACGTTTTCGTACCGTACCGCATTACTGAGTTGCACCACGAAGTCACCTCAAGTGAGAATCCAGTGTAACCCTCAATTGTAAATCAGAAAGAGCTAAAAAAACTTACATGGCCTGATGCTCGAGTACTGGTCGGTACATGCACATACTGCCGTTGAAATCGCCTCACATCTGTCAAAAAAGTATCGGTAATGCTAATGAATAGTGAAGTGGAGGTAACTGCGAAAGTTCAATTACACAGTCTTACAGCACTCACGATAGCAATGATCCATACTATCATACTATCCGATCCATGCTAATGGAGCACGACGCGAAACAAGTTTTTCGCAAGAGGCATCTTGGAATGTTGTTTCACACATAACATGTTATATTTCGGCCAAGTGACAAAGCATTGATTGCACTTACTGTCTAATTGGCAGATCTTTTTGGCCCTCTTCTTTTTCTTGGTTGTGGTGTTGCCATAATCTTTGAGAGACTGCAAATGTAAATACTTCAGTTGACAATGTTTAGAGCATTACAAAGCTAAGTTTTTGCCTCATAACAAGTAGTATCATAATAAGTTTTTGTAGTTTTTACTTCAAAACTCAATTACTTTTAGTTTCAACATGAAAGTTTCAGGTTATACACTCTTTTCATGAGGCTATCATCGGAATAAATATTGCTGCAAGTAATTACTTCATAAAGCAAATCGGCCTCCATATAATTTTGGCTAACAAAATGAATACATTTAGTCACACCTGCTTTGATATCTTGTACAGGCCTGGACTTGTCTTCGTGACCAAGAAATTGTCGTCTTTGCTCAAAATGACGCCCCGCCTTGTTACGTCGCTGAACATGGCCTTCCTTGACCGTTCAGAAAGAACCTGATTATCATACCTGCAGAAGAAAGACGCTCTTCAAAAATAAACTCTCAATAACTCTTCTGAAGAGAACTGGAAATGTTTAGTGGCAAGAGAGGAAATAGTGGACACTCCGTAATTTATTTGACCCTTATCTCGTGTTTTTATCGTTAACTTTTTCAGATCTTAGATTTACCACCACTGGTCACTGATCAAGAGGTTGCAATCTTTGGCCACAACGACAGATGCCCTTTCTAACTGCTGGCAGAAATTGTAAAAAGTGCAAAGCCAGAACCTGGCAGAATGGACCGAATCAGATTGACATAAAAATTGATGTGTACAAATTAACTTAAGTGGTGTGCACTGAGATTCCTAAGCGGCAGACATATGGTCCAATTAGCCGCAGAAATCAAATTTGCTGCAGTTGGCAACTTCTCTCAGTACTAGGCACCGTAGATACTGCATTTTATCGAGCAATTCACTTTTGAGGACCAAGACGTGTTGCTGTCCCATATATTCAAAGCAAACTACTATTTTCAGTCAACTTCATACCAATAGAGGGAAGTTAATTGCAGTCACATCAGCCGACATATACTCATGGTCAACATTTACTGCTTTACTCAGCCAGTGTAAAACATAAATTCCCGAACCTTTTTGGCTTCCCAGCTATATTGGCTCCATTCTTCGGCAAAGATAGCTTCCCCGGTTTCTTTTCGTCCACCACCTTTATCTGCACGTCGTTTGTTTTCGTTCTGGTCAGTTTTCTTTGTGGCGTCGCTGTGAAAAGATCAAGATAATGTTGGTTTGAAAATATCATACTTCATAGCAAGTTGATACATTGGTATCGATGAGTGGCCAGGATGGTGGTCCTTCAACATAGATACATCTGAGCAGTACCAACATCAATATACACTTGTAGGCGAGACAAATAAACAAGGAGCATGCTGGGTCGATGAGGCTGAAGCATTATCGATAGAATAGATCTTTACAATCCTGTTCGACAGATGATGAACTACCATCGGTCATTATGCTCATTCCATCATCCTATGTGCGACTTAAAGTCCAATAGACAAAAAATAGCTTTTGCGTTTCTTACCAAAACATAATCAAATCTAACGTTTCAAGAAATACAGTCGTTGTTGTTCGTCTCGGTGTACTTGGGTCCGGCTTTCACAACAACAACGCCCTCGTCAGCTTCTTTTGGCCAATCTTGCTTTTAGGAAGTTCTCTATATCAAAAGCAAACAACCTGGATAATTGTGAGATAGTTCGTCCTGTATGTGACAAATGCATATAACTAATGATGAAACTTACCGATCGGGTTGTGGTGGTGGAGAGTGAACTGCTCTTCCTCTGGTGTCTCTCTCTCTTTGCTTGTTAAGAGCTGCAGATGCACTGCGATGTTGGCTAAAAGGAGAGGGAGTCCATGGTCCTCGCTTAGATGTAAGCCATCGCGAAAAGACCACTGACGTTTTTCAGTCTTCTGGAAGGAGCTCGTCACATCCAAAAAACTGACTTCTTGGCGAGTGCATGCTTCAGCCAGCGTCCTGTTCATGACTTCCCTTCTGTTGTCGTACTCGTCAAGTCTTGGTGGAATTGAAACGAATACGACCTGCGGTAGATAATAATAAAAAAAAACTCGTTAATTTCCTGGTGCAAAGTGTAAGACGATTCGCAATAATTGATGGTGCAACTGTCAGAAACATTGAAAATAGAAAAAAACAAAGAAACGTGACAAAAAAGTTAATTAATCATTGTTTTGCCAGCAGTGCTCAAGCTCTTTGAATAAATTTTTGACCTAAAAGTTTGCTTCCTTGAAGAATTTCTTGGAAACGGTTCGCATATGGCAGCACTGTTTCGGTTTGGTTCACAGCTAGTATTATTGTTCAATCTGGCAAGAGGTTCACTCAGATGTTCTTGCAGATGTGACGATGAACGTGAACGTAAGTTGATATTAATGATAGAATTACAATTTTTTTCAACATTTGTTTTTTGGTATAATAATTGTACTTTGGTCTCGTTTTTGTCCGAAAGTTTTTTGGCCGAAATGCCCCCAGCAGAAAACGTCAGAAGATTTTTTTCCGAAGTTTTCTTCCGGAACTTGTTGGTCCAAAAATTTTTAATTTTAATGTAAGGCGTGAATGATTACGATGACGTCGTAGACATTAGAATGTTCGCAATAAATCAAATGTGAAATGAGGGTCATTTTGTAGTGAGGTGAACGTTATCTTTTGCTTTATTTCGTTATCTTCGTTATCTTTAATCACCGCTTTCTAAGAGGAGGAATTTGGAAGCACGTAATTAGGAGGGTATGCCGTTCAGAGTTTCGAAATCTCATTGTTGATGCTGGGTCTGATATTCACAATCTACTGTACCCATCTTTTTTCATTCTAATTTGTATTACACCAATGTGCAATCTTAAGGTGCCAGTCATATGTTATAGGTAGCTTCTATATATAGGCATCTACTGGCATTCCAGCATTGTTTTATCTCTTACCAGATCTACTACAGTAGCTGCTTACTGTGATAGTTATTTAGCGAACGTCGTTCTCATTTTTGTCCCCATGATTACATGGCAGTACGAATTAAAACAAAAGTTACTTACTTTTGATTCAGGGAAGCGTTTTTTCGCTGTCTCAATCAAACTGCCACATGCTGTATCCAGCCGTCCAGGCAGAAAGTGCCTTGCCATGTCATTGGTTCCTGCCGCAATGACAATGAATTTCGGCGTCACCTCTCTGGAAACTTCGCATTCTGCCAATTGAACTGCGACGTCCAGCAAACAGCCTCCGGGGGTACTATTAATGTACCAATTATTAGGAACATCAACAGATCCCTCGACCACCGGTCTCAGTTGAGAATCCGAGAAAACAGCAACCTAGGATAGAATTAGAATATATATTCATTACAAATAGAACAAAACCATATTACCTGACGGTTGTTGCTGATCTTAACTGCGAAACCGAGTACACCTTTGACACTAGTTAGACTAGTAACCACCAGATTCAATGGTGTAACGCTTCACAAATTTATAGTGAGAAATTGGAAGCATAAGTAATTCTGAATTATTTAATCGTCAAGATCTCACAGACGTAACTCATATTTGTTATATTTGGTTGTTGCAATTATGTTGTTTATAATACCAGATGTTGTCATGTTGCAATTCTAATTCTACCCGTATAGGATTGACCAAACTTCCAAACTTCAATAACCATTTACCAAGCTTCAATCAAGTAAAAAAGAATCAAGAGGTTCCTACTTACTACCTCGGTGGCATCTTCTGTTGCATTTGGTCGTTGGAAGTCCTTATTTTGCTTGCCACTGACACCCACCTTCCACTGTTTCGCTGCAGCTCTCCTACCAGTACCTCTCGCTTCAACGCATCGAAATTCCCATTTTCTTGTCGCGACCCCAAGCCCTGCACGAAATTCTAAATTGTTCTTCCGAAATCCTAACATTTTGTCCCAAAATTTATAACACAGCTAATAGAACGTCAAACTGCTCGCTAGGAAGGGCGAATGCAGTGAAACACGTGCTTCTGGATGCTATCTCAATTTCGCAATTTGAAATCAATACTACAGTAAAAATTAATGTGATCATATTCCGCCTCATTCATATGAAGACACGTGTGAATGTGTAATAAATATCAGCAGTTTTAAGTTGCACATTGTGCAAACTTTTCAATACTTCTAGCAACAGGAACTGCAAAAACGGGTCAACCACGTTGTTTTCATGGGTAGTCAGACACTGCATTAATGCTGCGGCATGTATGATTATGCAATCAAATTTCTATCGTACTTCATTCGCTTCCTTGTCTCCAGTAAACCATGTTTTTCCTCAACTAGCGATCTTAGGCTATTTTTCGCGGGGTACAGTTTTTACCTGGAAAACCTATAAACATGTTGAAAATGCCTGTAAACTGGGTAGAAACAACTAAATGATTGATTCAATAATCAAAATGACTAGAATTTTGAATTTTAAGACATGTTATTTATCCTCGCGATGTTACTGGCTTAGTGTAGGATCGCGTCTGAGGCCATTTTTCGAAGGGTGCAGTTTTTACCTGGAAAACCTATAAACATGTTGAAAATGCCTGTAAACTGGGTAGAAACAACTAAATGATTGATTCAATAATCAAAATGACTAGAATTTTGAATTTTAAGACATGTTATTTATCCTCGCGATGTTACTAGCTTAGTGTAGGATCGCGTCTGAGGCCATTTTTCGAAGGGTACAGTTTTTACCTGGAAAACCTATAAACATGTTGAAAATGCCTGTAAACTGGGTAGAAACAACTAAATGATTGATTTAATAATCAAAATGACTAGAATTTTGAATTTTAAGACAAGTTATTTATCCTCGCGATGTTACTAGCTTAGTGTAGGATCGCGTCTGAGGCCATTTTTCGAAGGGTACAGTTTTTACCTGGAAAACCTAAAAACATGTTGAAAATGCCTGTAAACTGGGTAGAAACAACTAAATGATTGATTTAATAATCAAACTGACTAGAATTTTGAATTTTAAGACAAGTTATTTATCCTCGCGATGTTACTAGCTTAGTGTAGGATCGCGTCTGAGGCCATTTTTCGAAGGGTACAGTTTTTACCTGGAAAACCTATAAACATGTTGAAAATGCCTGTAAACTGGGTAGAAACAACTAAATGATTGATTTAATAATCAAAATGACTAGAATTTTGAATTTTAAGACAAGTTATTTATCCTCGCGATGTTACTAGCTTAGTGTAGGATCGCGTCTGAGGCCATTTTTCGAAGGGTACAGTTTTTACCTGGAAAACCTATAAACATGTTGAAAATGCCTGTAAACTGGGTAGAAACAACTAAATGATTGATTTAATAATCAAACTGACTAGAATTTTGAATTTTAAGACAAGTTATTTATCCTCGCGATGTTACTGGCTTAGTGTAGGATCGCGTCTGAGGCCATTTTTCGAAGGGTACAGTTTTTACCTGGAAAACCTATAAACATGTTGAAAATGCCTGTAAACTGGGTAGAAACAACTAAATGATTGATTTAATAATCAAAATGACTAGAATTTTGAATTTTAAGACAAGTTATTTATCCTCGCGATGTTACTGGCTTAGTGTAGGATCGCGTCTGAGGCCATTTTTCGAAGGGTACAGTTTTTACCTGTAAAACCTATAAACATGTTGAAAATGCCTGTAAACTGGGTAGAAACAACTAAATGATTGATTTAATAATCAAAATGACTAGAATTTTGAATTTTAAGACATGTTATTTATCCTCGCGATGTTACTAGCTTAGTGTAGGATCGCGTCTGAGGCCATTTTTCGAAGGGTACAGTTTTTACCTGGAAAACCTATAAACATGTTGAAAATGCCTGTAAACTGGGTAGAAACAACTAAATGATTGATTTAATAATCAAAATGACTAGAATTTTGAATTTTAAGACAAGTTATTTATCCTCGCGATGTTACTAGCTTAGTGTAGGATCGCGTCTGAGGCCATTTTTCGAAGGGTACAGTTTTTACCTGGAAAACCTATAAACATGTTGAAAATGCCTGTAAACTGGGTAGAAACAACTAAATGATTGATTCAATAATCAAAATGACTAGAATTTTGAATTTTAAGACATGTTATTTATCCTCGCGATGTTACTAGCTTAGTGTAGGATCGCGTCTGAGGCCATTTTTCGAAGGGTACAGTTTTTACCTGGAAAACCTATAAACATGTTGAAAATGCCTGTAAACTGGGTAGAAACAACTAAATGATTGATTTAATAATCAAAATGACTAGAATTTTGAATTTTAAGACAAGTTATTTATCCTCGCGATGTTACTAGCTTAGTGTAGGATCGCGTCTGAGGCCATTTTTCGAAGGGTACAGTTTTTACCTGGAAAACCTAAAAACATGTTGAAAATGCCTGTAAACTGGGTAGAAACAACGAAATGATTGATTTAATAATCAAACTGACTAGAATTTTGAATTTTAAGACAAGTTATTTATCCTCGCGATGTTACTGGCTTAGTGTAGGATCGCGTCTGAGGCCATTTTTCGAAGGGTACAGTTTTTACCTGGAAAACCTATAAACATGTTGAAAATGCCTGTAAACTGGGTAGAAACAACTAAATGATTGATTTAATAATCAAACTGACTAGAATTTTGAATTTTAAGACAAGTTATTTATCCTCGCGATGTTACTGGCTTAGTGTAGGATCGCGTCTGAGGCCATTTTTCGAAGGGTACAGTTTTTACCTGTAAAACCTAAAAACATGTTGAAAATGCCTGTAAACTGGGTAGAAACAACTAAATGATTGATTTAATAATCAAACTGACTAGAATTTTGAATTTTAAGACAAGTTATTTATCCTCGCGATGTTACTGGCTTAGTGTAGGATCGCGTCTGAGGCCATTTTTCGAAGGGTACAGTTTTTACCTGGAAAACCTATAAACATGTTGAAAATGCCTGTAAACTGGGTAGAAACAACTAAATGATTGATTTAATAATCAAAATGACTAGAATTTTGAATTTTAAGACATGTTATTTATCCTCGCGATGTTACTAGCTTAGTGTAGGATCGCGTCTGAGGCCATTTTTCGAAGGGTACAGTTTTTACTTGGAAAACCTATAAACATGTTGAAAATGCCTGTAAACTGGGTAGAAACAACTAAATGATTGATTTAATAATCAAAATGACTAGAATTTTGAATTTTAAGACAAGTTATTTATCCTCGCGATGTTACTAGCTTAGTGTAGGATCGCGTCTGAGGCCATTTTTCGAAGGGTACAGTTTTTACCTGGAAAACCTATAAACATGTTGAAAATGCCTGTAAACTGGGTAGAAACAACTAAATGATTGATTTAATAATCAAAATGACTAGAATTTTGAATTTTAAGACAAGTTATTTATCCTCGCGATGTTACTGGCTTAGTGTAGGATCGCGTCTGAGGCCATTTTTCGAAGGGTACAGTTTTTACCTGTAAAACCTATAAACATGTTGAAAATGCCTGTAAACTGGGTAGAAACAACTAAATGATTGATTTAATAATCAAAATGACTAGAATTTTGAATTTTAAGACATGTTATTTATCCTCGCGATGTTACTAGCTTAGTGTAGGATCGCGTCTGAGGCCATTTTTCGAAGGGTACAGTTTTTACCTGGAAAACCTATAAACATGTTGAAAATGCCTGTAAACTGGGTAGAAACAACTAAATGATTGATTTAATAATCAAAATGACTAGAATTTTGAATTTTAAGACATGTTATTTATCCTCGCGATGTTACTGGCTTAGTGTAGGATCGCGTCTGAGGCCATTTTTCGAAGGGTACAGTTTTTACCTGGAAAACCTATAAACATGTTGAAAATGCCTGTAAACTGGGTAGAAACAACTAAATGATTGATTTAATAATCAAAATGACTAGAATTTTGAATTTTAAGACATGTTATTTATCCTCGCGATGTTACTAGCTTAGTGTAGGATCGCGTCTGAGGCCATTTTTCGAAGGGTACAGTTTTTACCTGGAAAACCTATAAACATGTTGAAAATGCCTGTAAACTGGGTAGAAACAACTAAATGATTGATTTAATAATCAAAATGACTAGAATTTTGAATTTTAAGATATGTTATTTATCCTCGCGATGTTACTGGCTTAGTGTAGGATCGCGTCTGAGGCCATTTTTCGAAGGGTACAGTTTTTACCTGGAAAACCTATAAACATGTTGAAAATGCCTGTAAACTGGGTAGAAACAACTAAATGATTGATTTAATAATCAAAATGACTAGAATTTTGAATTTTAAGACATGTTATTTATCCTCGCGATGTTACTGGCTTAGTGTAGGATCGCGTCTGAGGCCATTTTTCGAAGGGTACAGTTTTTACCTGGAAAACCTATAAACATGTTGAAAATGCCTGTAAACTGAAGAGAAGAACCCAAAAAACGCATTTGATCTCAAAATAATCAAGACATTTTTCATTTACAAAGTTTTATTTATCCTTACATTAATAGTTGTACCTTGAGTTCATGCAACCTCGACTTCAGGTGAAACGTCATTGAATCGTCATGTGCAGATAAATCGATATAATGACATAACATAAGATGATATCTAAGTTCTGCATTAATCTTCAGAAACTTGGAAGTTGTAAACATGAACACAAAATTGATGATGACAAATATAGCAGCGAGGCGCCATGTTAGTATCTCCATCTTTGACCTTTTTTCCTGCTTTTGTTTCATTTCGTTGTAATGAACTTTGAACTTCACTTTCCCGCCAAAAAGTTTAAAGAAAAAAGAAAGGGTTTCAACTAACCTCACGACATAGTCCCAGACTAGGAATACAAACCCGCGCTGCGCGCGGGTTTGCAATTCCTAGCTCCTGCGGAGGGCTTGGCGCCTTCGGCGCCTGGCCGCCTGTGGCGGCTATCACCGATCAAGTGGCGCGCTTCGCGCGCCACTTCCTCAGTGCCGAGCAGCCTAAAATGAATGCATTGAAATTATCCATCCAACAGATGTGACAGAGACTGACAGAAACGATTTTTGATTGTCAAGCGTCTTGAAGATTTGAAGATTGACGTGCACAGAAATTCTTCCGGAATTGTACATATTGGTCACTTCAGTATTTATCCATGCAAACAAATCATTGCATTGTTAAACTTCTTCCCAGTGAAGGTCAACTTTTATTTGCCCTTCCACTACGGCTAGTCTATGTTTAACTTAATTTACTAAAGGTTATGCTAATTTGTATCCATACAAATTTAACTTTGGGTTAGATTTCAGATGTTACCCCTCCCCCCTCCGGGTAGATACCTTGCACTGACTATTGAGAAATGGAACCCACATTATTGTACTGGCTGAGTCAGAAAAAAACGTGGAGCGGTTGGCGGACGGTGGCGTCACATTGAGCCATCGTGAACTAAATTTTTCCGTGCAGCTAAGAATCTAACTTAGATCATAAACCACTTCTCATTGACATCCGTCATTTGATGAATTTGCTGAAAGATATTTTGTTAGTAAGACCCTGTATGGGAGTCTTGCAAACTGGAGAAATCTTTGACTAAGCTCCTACAGCCGTTTAGCATTGCCACAGTTGCAGGTACACGTTGTATTGTTAAGGGAAACTGAAAAAGGTAAGCCTGGTTCGCAGGTCGCTTAGGTCGCTTAGATTGTCATAAGAAACAATAGAAAACTTTACTTATTCACTGTCCGTTCTTGGGGGGGGGGGGTTTCTTCCATAGTAAAGGTACCTGGGGATGTGCCGCCGGCAAGGGTATTGTTAGATTTATGATATTAGGGTGGTCGCCCTGTGGCAAATTCAATTGTCGCAGTAGTATTCGTTCGAAAAACCTTCATGAGACACTCGCATTCGCAGCTCAGATTCACATTCGCATTCGCATTCGCCGTTAATTGAACTGGACTGGACATTTTAATTATACGCATCATCATTTGAAATGAAACATGTTATTATTCGTTGATAAAGAGAGAGTGACATTTAAACCTTAATTCGAGTTCTTTTCTTACGCCCTTAATCCTAAACACGAACCAGGACCACGCGTTCAGATTTGGAACTTATCGCCGTCAAAAAATAAACACAATATACAACAGGTATACTTTTTCAAGCTTTCTAGTCTAGCCAAGGGTATACGTTTTGCCAATTTTAGTCCACTTAGTCTAGGCAAGGGTATGCTTTTTGGCAATTTTAGTCGATTTTGGTCTGGGCAAGGTATGCTTTTTGGCAATTTTAGTCGATTTTGGTCTGGGCAAGGTATGCTTTTTGGCAATTTCGGTCAAAGAAATGTCAAACTTCGGTAATTCCTGTGAAGAAACCCAAATTTTTTCAAATTTTTGGTCCAGAGAATGCAAAAATTTGGCAAGTTTTGTCTAGAAAATGCCATTCATGGCACCATTGATGTAGAAATTAGTCTAGCCAAGGGTATCTTTTTCACAAAAATTGGTCTAGCCAACGGTGCCATTTTGAAACTGTGGGCGGCACACCCCTACCCGAAATTTAGCCAAGAACCCTCCCCCCGTGTGTCCGTTATCCGACTGTTCTCATTTATGCTATTCTTCGATTTCCTGGTCAATCCTTTACTGTTGTTAGAACCCACAAAATAGAAACTACTACTTTTAAGACACCTCACACTAATTCTTTTGAGAAATGGTACCCTCATATTCATATAAGAAACAAAGGAAATTTGTACAATATTTAATGGGGAAGCGAACAGGTTCCTTTGAAAGAAGTGGTTTTCTGCGATACTCTTGATGTTACTTTTCTTATTCACTTTCCGGTATTCCACTGTTCTCTTTTATACGATTCTTCGATTTCCTGGTCAATCCTTTTGTTAGAACCCACAAAATGGAAACTACTACTTTTAAGACACCGCATGCTAATTCTTTTGAGAAATGGTACCCTCATAAGAAACAAAGGAAATCTGTACAATATTTAATGGGAAAGCGAACAGGTTCCTTTGAAAGAATTGGTTTTCTGCGTTACTTTTAACAAGGGTGTTAGGA
Organism: Aurelia sp. 3 sensu Dawson et al. (2005); assembly: GCA_964020215.1. Lineage (NCBI taxonomy): Eukaryota > Metazoa > Cnidaria > Scyphozoa > Semaeostomeae > Ulmaridae > Aurelia > Aurelia sp. 3 sensu Dawson et al. (2005). Next base: position 3,884,432 of record OZ026592.1, on the reverse strand, counting down.
CACGAATGTTTTGATTTATTATTTGTTTACCTTGTTTTGATCCCTGTGTCTTGTTTTGTTGTCTTGTTTTCTGTTTTGTTTCGTTTTCAACTGAGCGTGCTTAGGCCAAACCGCTCTCCAAGTTGTTCGAATATAGCTCCCTTGTATTTCTGTGTCTTAGTGCGCCTTCACACAAGATAGGTTTTAAAACCGAAAAGCCACCTATCTTGTGCGAAGGCGCACTAAGACACAGAAATACAAGGGAGCTGTATTCGAACAACTTGGAGAGCGGTTGGGCCTAAGCACGCTCAGTTGAAAACGAAAAAAAACAGGAAACAAGACAACAAAACAAGACACAGGGATCAAAACAAGGTAAACAAATAATCAATCAAAACATTCGTGTCCTAACACCCTTGCTTTTAATGCTAATTTTGTTATTTGCTGGCCATTATTCCATCGTTCTCTTTTTTACGATTCTTCGATTTCCTGGTCAATCCTTTGTTGTTGTTAGAGCCCACAAAATAAAAACTACTACTTTTAAGACACCTCACCCTAATTCTGTTGAGAATTGGTACCCTCACATATTCATATAAATATAAGACACTTGCCTCAAATGGGAAACTTGTATTTAAGAAATTTGATTCATATAGGAAACTTGTACACTATTTCTTAATGGGAAAGTGAACAGTTTGCTTTGAAAGACGTGGTTTGAATTTCGCGGGTTCTTAGTGTGTTCCACATGAAACTCGGATTACTTATAAGCAACACTGAACAAAAGTAAGGCAAACAGCTATGGTTGCATACAAGATATTGATTTAGGGTATCGACTTTCAGTCACGAAATGCGGAGAAGCTGAATGCACTCCGTCGTGTAATTTCTAACGATAGCAACATGGTAAAGGCCCAGTAAAAGCTGTTTGGTTTATATTTTCGAACTGGGATTTCAGCAGCACTCAGAGTAATAATGCAGGTAAATTCTTCTTTGTTATCTATGGATTTCAAGTAAACTTAAATCATTAAAAACGGTGAAAGTAAACAGTTATGAGGATAGTTTCCTTCGCTGAAAGAGTTGGCAAGCATGCTTTGGGTCAGTCTAGTTTTTCCACCAATGGACGGAAATCCGTTCTGTTTTCACAAGCCTGTTGATAGTTCATCTTACTACAATAACGTTCTCTTGTTCAAAACAATCTATGTTCTCAAGGACTCGAAGAACGAAGTTTTTTGCAAAAAGTTCACTGTTAAGACTCGTAGCGGACGATGCGGTTTCCACAGGGCGAAGGATTTTGTCCACAGGGCTAGCTCTGCAGATATCCAAGTGAAACCGCAAGAAGGCTTTTTCGCTCCTGGCCTCGCTGCCTGGCATTTTTGGGCGAAAAGAAGCAGACTTGTGGAACTTAGGTATTTTCGCGGATTTTTTGACGCGTAAATGCAGGGGCTACCCGGACGGGAAGAAGGAGATCTCAGTGACGTATGGATTAGCGTTTTTCGTTTGATCTCACCGCTCACCGCTTAGTTATAGTAGATATCGCAAAATAGCAACAACGACAACAACAACAATAACAACAACAACAACATTTCCTGTTTTGCTCAATCTTGGCCTTATGGACTTTGATATAAATTTTTGAGACGGAGATGCACACGTTTACGTGTGCCCTTTGGAACGAGGCTGCAGTGTAGTCTCGGAAGCGAGGCAAGTGACCCTCGACAGTTGGAAATTCTCAAAGCTGTGGTGAAGTTCATGGAAGCTAATTGGCCTTAAAACTGAGGAACTCCTGATTCACAGTGAAAGGTTTGTTGATTATTGGATTGAGGAAACATTCGTATGGATACTTGTGGCTGTTGTTCATGGCTAATATCACTGTAAACTTGAATTCTGAGCTGATTTAACATTGGAGGTTCGAGCCGGCAACTTAGGCCCATCCACCATTGCCTGGTGCTCGTACAGTGTTGCTATGGTTTCCAAATCTTGTTCGGGGAAAACTTCATCCCAAATTTTAGTATCAAAGTCCATAAGTCGTAGTTTGAGCGTCCATCAGTCTATCAATAGCGATAACTACGAATATGCAATCAGTCTAGGTTTCAACTTGCGTAAGTTTGCCTCGTAATGAAATGCTGCCTCGTGTTTATTCGATAATGGCTTCCCTGTCACGTGGTATGTTCACTGAAAGGCCATCTTGTGAACGTTGAGAGAAAAAGAAAGCTCTGCTCATCATGGTAAATGGAACGAAAATGTACTGAATGCTAAGACGTAAGTATGCTAAAAAACTGCCGTTGCTTAAAGTGAAGGAGCATATGAAAAAAAAGGTCATCCAAAAACAGCAAATTTTTAAATTCTAAAATCCAGAACTCAATAAGCCTACTGACAATTACTAGGCTCCAGGGTGAATCTGAGTGCCTATTTCCAGAAGATCTTCTGTGCAGAGAAAGAAGTTATTTGGCTTTTGGCGCTCACTTTGGTGCAGAAAGAGGCCTTAAAATAAGCCATTCAATGTCTCATTGTATTAAACAATAGATATCAATTATTCTTTGGTGCATACTGGCGCACAAAACTGTTGTGCTCCTAAATATTTGGTGCAGAGCAGCACAGAGATTCACCCTGGACTAGGCTAAAGAAAGCTGGGCCTAATGACTGTGTGGCTATGCAACCTAGCCAGAAAATATTAAGCCGATTAAGATTTGAATGCAGCTTCTTGCAGCTTTCTACATCGATGTTGCTGCCAAAGCAGAAGAGAACTTAAAATAAATTTTTTAACTCAAATTGTCAAGCACAATTAATTGGGAAGCCAAAAAATATGGGTGGGGAGGGGATGGCTACACCACACAACTCAAGTTGAGAGCAGTCAGGAGTTACTAAACAGTACAGAGTTACTCAACAGTACAGAGCAGTCAGCCAGATTGGAAAGTTTGCCTTGCGTGGCCGATTTCTCTGCCGCGCACTGTAAATTTCAGCCGCGGTTCCAGCCGCGAAATTTTTGTAAAACAACAATAGGAAACAATAGAACTATTGTTTAGTGACACAAATATAGCCGCACAAGCAATTTGGACGTAGGAGAGATCCCCCGCACATTCTGCAAACTTTCCAATCTGGGCAGTCAGGACTTTAAAGTTTGCATAATGACAAGATAGGATATTCTGTTGCTGCTGCTGTACTGCAATGACGCAACACTATTGTCTGTTTGTAGTACAGTCAATATTATTAAGTAAGAATTACTTTATATTTCTAATATATTTTCATTATTGATGCAGCCAAAGTAAATCAACGGCATTAAAAGCAAACTTAGCTAGGGAGACTGGGTAATCTAAATATAACTATGTATATATTTGATGTTTTCTATCTATAAAACAAATGAAGATAAGTGGCACCTGCCGTTCTTTTGTGCTATGTTTGAATTATATCAGTACATCACTGTTCATTTACTTTAAGAATAAACTCTAATCTGAGAAAGATGAGGATTGGAATTTCTACACCAGTTTACCCCCTGGGTGCAGCATAGGTCCAAATCTTTACAAATGTTGGTGTAAGATTCTATACCTGGAACAAAATGGCTTGAAGGAAACTTTAGCTGCTTGCTATAAACCCAGGGTAGTAACTTTTATATGTAGAGCAATGGGTATGTGCCACCCATAAAGATGGGTTTTGAACCCCAAAATCCCTAAATATGGGTCTCAAAATGTATCTGTTCCACTAGAAATGGCTAACTTTTTGAATCGTAACAAAAAATTTTAAAGATATTTATAATTATTGTTGAATTTTCTTGATATCAGTGTTGTGAAAACTGGTTTATGGTATAACCTTATCTTCCATTAATATACGTTCATGATAAAATGAAACTTGATTCGTGGGAATTTCAGCAGGCTTTGCCCCTCTAAAATCCTTAAGGATGTGTATAAAGATAGACCGAAAAGCCTTAGATATGGGTCTTCCCAAATAATGCTGAGTGACACGTCCCCATCGTCCCAAGATTCAAGTTAACCCCCCTGGAGCTATAATTCAACCATTGGACTTTTCAGAAATTCTCACTACTTTACAAAATGACAACATCTGTATTTGATATTTCCACTGATCTTGGATACTTCAGCTCATTTGAGGATGTGACAGCATCAAATTTCTAAATGGTAAACCAGAAGGGTGAAAAACATTTGCTTGATACCGCTTGATTGATACTGTAAAGTAGACATTCATGAACTATATATGGTTTTCTTAGGAAATTTCTTTGTTTTTGCAACAGGTTTCAGCCTTTATGCAAACTTTACCCTGAAATCAAAAGCTATTGCCAAATGCTTCTATCACAGTTTATTTGAAAGGCGTGGCTGTCTTCTGAGATGCTGCATGGTCATTTTAAGTGATGATTGCCATCCGAAAAACCAGATTGAAAGAAAATTTCGAATTCCGGGTTTCCTCATTTTGAGTGAAATAATCACCACCATATTCCAGTCAAAATTTTGTAAAAATTGGACATTGTGATGGATTAGAGGTCGTCTGGGGAAATTTTTGTTTGCAAAATCATTTACCTCCGTTCCTCATTCAAATTTTATGCTCCAAAGCAAATTCAGAATTCAACTTTTTTCACATTTTCCAAAACTAGGACTGGAAAGTCAAAGAATGTCTGAGAAATGAATGAATTTCCATGTTTTTGAATCCGTTTTTTTCGGACAGTAAGCATATCTTAAATTGACCAAACAACATCTCAAAAGATAGCGGAGCCTTTCAGCTACATGCTGACACGTTATTTGTCTTCATAACATTTGCTTTTAAGAAAATATGTGCGATCTAGCTCGTAAAGTTTTTTTTGGGTCACCCAGTAGCTACAATTTCTTTCAAGTCATTCACTTCAAAGAAATACGTCATTAAATTTTACACCAAAGCTTCTGAAGATTTGGAACCTGCTTAGCGCTGATCTTGAGTGGAAGTACTTAATGTATAGCTTCACTAATCATTTACTTTTCACAGGTGGGAGAAAACATGGCTGACAGTGATGAAGATGGTCTTATGCTCAATCTGCAGCAAGATTTTTCAGTATCAAGCAATGGTCTTTATGGAAAGAAGAAAAAGCATAACAAGGCAAAGGAGCAAAGAAAAGACAAAAGAAAAGGAGCCACGGGAGAGAGGTTTGAATCAAAGGGTAAAAAACAGGAAGAGAAAGGATTTTCAAATGATGAAAGTTTCAAAAATAAGAGGGTTCGTTCTCCCAAGAGAGATAAAACAAAGGAACATGAAACTGACGACCAAAAGCCTCAATTTCATGAAGGTTCATCAGAATTTTTTTCCTCTCTTTTCACAAAAAATCCAGAGATTCCTGAAGTTCCGAAAGGCAAAGTCACGAAGGCAGAAATACCTGAACTGTTCTCACAAGTTTTGATCGACGAGCCACAGCTATCAGATAGATTAATGAAAGCATTAAAAGATCGACTAGGGTTTGAAAAATTCACTGAAGTTCAGAAGCAAGCAATTCCAGCGCTGATGGCTCAAAAAGACGTTCTTATCAAGTCTCCGACCGGATCAGGAAAGACTTTAGCGTACGCCCTGCCGCTTATACAACGTTTGCAAGCAGTTGTCCCCAAGATCAATAGAACTGATGGGCCGTATGCAATTGTATTGTTGCCTACTCGGGAACTTGCGATTCAGAGTTATGAAGTGTTTGAGAGTATGTGCAGGACATTTGTATGGATTGTGCCGGGTTTGATCGTCGGTGGAGAGAACCGGAAAGCCGAGAAATCACGAATTAGGAAAGGAATCAATATCATCGTTGCTACCCCAGGACGTCTTTTAGATCACCTGAAAGCGACAAAGAGCCTGTCGTTAAAGAATCTATTGTTCATGATTTACGATGAAGCAGATCGTTTGCTTGATATGGGTTTTCAGCAAACTATAACAAGTATTTCAGAATTTGTGGCTGATCAGTGTGATAGGAAGATACAGACAGCGCTGTTGTCTGCAACATTGAATCCTAAAGTTCAAAATTTGGTAAGCATAGCTTTGAAAGACCCGAAATTTATTGATATGACGAAGAAGGAGCGTAGAGAGAAGCAGGACGTTGATGACAAGCGCACTGCGGAGGAGAGAGAGGAAACAAATATAAAGCAAATACCTAGCGATGAACAGCATACATTTGTAACCCCAAGCACATTGAAACAATATTTTGTAATCGCACCAGCAAAGCTAAGACTTGTAACTTTGATAGCTTTTTTACTGAAGTATGGTTTTCGCAGCGAAAGTGGAAAAGTCATTGTCTTTTTCTCGAGCAAGAGTTCAACAGAGCTTCATGATGCCTTGCTAAGCAATGAATTTGTGGAGGAGGAAATGGCGTCAGCAAAACCTGATGTGTACAAGCTCCATGGTGATATGAAGCAAGGCGAGAGGAACGATGTTTTCCGCAAGTTTAAAAAGTGCAAGAAAGGGATCCTGCTCTGCACAGATGTAGCTGCAAGGGGACTGGACCTGCCTCATGTAAACTGGATCATACAATATTCATGCCCCACCCAGATTCATGACTACATTCATAGAGTAGGACGAACGGCGAGGATTGGTGCTCAAGGAGAATCACTGCTTTTTCTTTTACCTTCAGAGGTGAAATATATTGCAACGCTTGAAGATAAAGATATTGAAATGCAGAAATTAGAGTTATTTGGCTTGCTAAGGAATTTGGTCCCAAAAGGTGGAAAGAAAGCACATCAGAGCTTGATTCAGGATGCTGCTTCTGAACTTCAAAATAAGCTTGAAGGAATGGTCTCAGAGAGCAACGACCTCAAAACCATCGCGGAGAAAGCCTTCAGATCATTTATACAATCATACGCAACTTATCCTGCTTCTCTCAAAGAAATTTTCCATGTCAAGAAGCTTCATTTAGGCCATATAGCGAAGTCGTTTGCGCTAAGAACTGCACCACAACGAATGACGCAAAGTTTCGAGCAAAATTTTGGGAGCAAGAAGAAGGATGAAAGAAAATTCGAGAAGAAGAAAAAGAGAAAAGCTGTGGATATGAGCGAATCGGGCGGTGGTGTAGTGATCAACGGGCCTATGCCTGGAGGAAGGAAATTGAAGCGAAAAAGGAAATAAAGAGAATTGTTGCTTTGATTTTGTGGAAATCGTGCAAAAGGTTATTGCTGTTATGCCATTTGTGTCAAAAAACTATCAACTTTGAAAGACCACGAAAAATCCTACACTAGGCCGATATCGAAGATTTATAACTTCAAGTTTTGCAAAAAGCCTGGATTAGATTCAGGAGTTTTTTAAAATTTGTCAGAGCTTCTGAAAATTTTTGTTTTAGAAAATTCTGAAAGCGATCCAAAAACGTCGATCAAATGTCTAAAAATTCGACATGAATGGACGAAGAGAAAACCTTTTCTTGTTAATGTAGGGTTTTGAAATCGATTGATTATAATCTGCTGCACGAGCGTTGGCATTTTCAATGACACGATCAAGCTTTTTTATTTTTATTGTCATTGAATACATTCTTTGGTGCGGTTCTGCTCCTGTGTCTAGACAAACAGGCAAGCGTCATGAGGTCAAGCAGGTGTAGAGTTTTGTTGAATTGGTGATGGAGCATGAGTGGTGGGACACTCGTAAATTAGATTACGTTAATCTATAATCAGAAGGTAGCATCAATTTCTTTGCTTACCTTGAAATGCCATTAACTTCTCTTCCTTGCCATTAACAGCCTTTCTCAGCCAAACTTGCTCGCCTTGAAGAGCTCCATCTCATGTGCTTTCAAAATGTTTGGGCCTAAACATAAACGACCTTTGTCATGATTTTTGGCCATAAGCTATTCTCAATTTTTGTACTGCAAAAATGTAATAAACGAAGACTTTGTAATAAACAAAGAGGTGGCCTTTTTATTTTCGAGAAATTCCCCGTTAGCTTAAAGTAAATCAACGGGGTTAAAAGCAAACTTAGCTAAGGGGACTGGGCAATCTAAATATAACCTATTGTATTTGATGTTTTCGATCTTCGAAAACAATAAGAAGATTAGTGGCGCCTGCCGTTCTTTTGTGCTATGTTTAGATTATGTCGCTATATCTCCGTTCATTTACTTTAAGGAAAACAGTGCCCTTTAAGTGTCGTGCCCCCACCTTTGAGATACTTCTACGGCCCTGAATTTCAGATGGTCTGAAAAATCAAGTTTGGCCCAAACAGAAGCTTCGGGTCCAACGTACAGCGCAGTAGAAGTACTCTGGGTGTAAGTGGCACTTAAAGTGCCCCTGACATGAAAAATAAAAAAAAATTCGAAATTGATTTTATGCTCTTATCTGAACGAGTAAACAGCGCTGAATCGAATGATGTGATTATTTCCGGCATATTATGTCTAGAAGTATGTTTTTTTAATCTCTAAAGTGTCCATTTTCGTGATTCTTTGTGCGAATAAAAATGCGCGGTCAAAGAGGAATTTGAGGAATTTGTGACGTATTGCGTTGGACTCATCGGCGTGCGTGGTTAGATCACCACAGTGAGGCACTATGACTTGAGCATGGTGGGCACGAAGAAACGACCAAGAGGGGGAAATATTGTTGTCCTTGAGTATCGAATGGCATCAGCTGTAAGAATAGTAGCCATACTAGCCTGTGAACAGGCCTTTTTAAGCCTTTACCCAGCCATCTTCCACGGTTGTTGATGCACAACTTCCAGACAACGAAGAGCAACGATTATTATCGTTACGATTTGTGAGGCGACATCATCAGTTCAGTCTTTCATTCATCAGCCTTGTGTTCGATAATTTTGAGTTAACATATTTTGCTTAAAGAATGGAAAGAGCAACTTCGGCTATGACATGACAGCAGAGACTGAAGCTGGTGTTGTTCATTCCGTTGATGCAATTGGAAGTGCTGTAAGCGGGATCAAAGGCAACGTTTGAGGAAGGTAGGATTGGCCTAAATAAATGCCAATGGGCCTATGTTTTGGTCGTCGTCTCTCTCTCTCTCTCTCGCTCTCTCTCTCTCCGATGCATGGAGACTTTTAATACCGGTTCCCTCGTCCTTACCTGTAGGTAATTCCTCTGAATATCTAACGGCAATAATCATTATTGATGAAAATAATTTCATGGCGGGCAAGAGCTTCAAAGAGTCCCTTGTTTGTTTCATTACTTCCGCATTCCCTCTTTTATCAGGAGAAGGCAATCCTTCATTATTCAAAAGAATCAGCCGTGTGTGTTGTTTGTATCTTTTATATTTTCGTGGGGTCTTTGCTCGGAGACAACCAAACTTTTATTTGAAATGCAAGGGATTGAATTCATTCTTTATGGTTGATTCGCTCTAGAGTTGCTCCTGCATCAGTTCACCCATGGAAGAAGGGTCATGCAAATTGATGTAACATACCTCAGCTGTCCAATAATGCCCTCAAATGACAGTTTACACCAATAGCATTGATAGATCTTGTTTATCCCCAAGAAATCACGGACAATGAATTTAAACTGGCCAAGCGAAATACTGATTCATGTCAGGCCGTTAGATTGGGCCTAAGTTCAAGCCTGACAATAACATTAGCTACCGCGCGCGGCCTGTTGATGATGAATTCGGTTACTGTTTTGCATGGTTATAGATACAAGGCTTGGGGTGGGGTGATACTGGGACGACTCACCATTCGTGAACAGGTCTCCTGTATCATATCATGCGACATGCGTTGAGGTTTTGAAAGGAATTCCATCAATATGTCTTCCCCTTCGACACCATTGTCCACATCTTTGTCAAAGAAGGCAAGCGGTTTTATCCTCGCATGGCTTCGGAATCGTTTCTAGGTAGCTGTTATCTTCAAAACCGTCGTCAGTCATGAGTGCAATGTCTTTTTGTCATTTCCAGGACGAATTCGACATGTTTCTCTCCGTTAATGGGCTTTATGTGATGCGTGATACTGGTGCTTCCACTGTTTTCATCAGTTGTTCACCTGGCATGCAATTTCTAAGAACACCAGAATACGTCACTCGCCCCAGACTCTTTTCAAATGACTAGCCCCTATAAAACCCCATAAAAAGCGCACTTCTGCCCCTCAAATCGAAAAATGAATCGTAGATATGGAACCAGCGATGTTTACTGCAACTATTTAGCTGATAAAAAAAATTTCCATTTTTTCATGTCAGTGGCACTTTAAGAAACTCTAACTAAAGAAACAATCAAGTGCTAAGGAAGCATCGCAAACTTGGGGGCACGACGCTTCGAGGGCACTCTTTCCTCTAGAAAAAGGGGCATTTTCTAAAAATGAAAAGGGCACTTCTTTGTTTATTGGAAAACCTTTGTGGGCGCGTGCCCCCAGCGCCCCCCCCCCCCGGTTCCTACGTCTATGCTCCACCTTGACTCTGTAGCAATTTTTCCCGCCAAAAATCTTGCCCCTTCGCTTTCCTGTGATGACAACAGCAACAACCAACTATCAATAACAAAGGCAACAGGCCTAACAACGTGGCGCCAATTCAAAGCAAATTTTTCTTAGCCAAATAACAATACCTCCAAGTAGATCGCATCTGATCCGTTGCTGAGTTAAAGACCATCTACTAGCGTTTTCCAGAATGCAGAAACTAAGAACTCTAACAAACAAGATGCTGGTTCGTGCTGTGATCACTAGCAGGTCGTTATTGCGGCCTATTTCTACAACAACATTTAGGCCCACTCCATCCTCCGAAGGCGGACCGGCTTCTGAGAAGCATTCCATTTTAGATATGAAGCCTTACGATTTCGTCAAACTTATGAAGAAGAATGGAAGCAAACGATGCTATGTTGTGTTTGATAAAGATTCAAAGTGCGTCAAAACGTCATCAGATGATATGTTGAAAGATTTAAGAATTTTCTGCGAAAATGACAAAGTTGATTACAAAAATCACGAAGGGTTTTTTCTTGAAATTGGAAAAAGAAGTGGTGCTCTTCTTGGAGCATTTGTGTGGAGGACGAATCGTGGGCAGGCAGTATGTAGAGAAGCCCTCAATGTCTTTAAACTGCAAAGAGAAACTTTCTCTTGCTTTTAATTAAGTTGTTAATACACCAGCAGAGTGCAGAGTAGGGCAGTTCTTGATGAGATCTTGTGCATGCAAACCAACAAAGCAGTTATGTGTTCACTTGCCAGACTGATAACTTTGCAAAGTGGGAGCGGGAGATGCGGGTCTGGCCATTGTTTTAAACAATTAACTATTGTTCTTCCTGAAAATGCGCACGGAAGATCTTCCACATGCACGACATAGTTAGCAATTTGGTTCACATGCATGCAAGTCTGTGGTTTCATTGCTTTTAAAGAAGTGAACAAAGATCTCCTTGAGAATTGGCATATTAACATTGCTGAAATCGTATTGGCCCTGTATGCATAAGGAAAAATATCGGAGATGAAAACTTGGCGGTATCAGTTTTAAAACACCAAACCAATCCTTTTTCATACAGTTAGTGAAATGAATGCTTTAACAGTGTGAAACAGACAGTTTAGAGATGCTTTGAAAATATGGCCAACATCTCCGAGGTTTCCACTTACGCACATAGGGCTTATGTGAAAATCAGAGTTTGAAGTCTCGGAGAGAATTCTCTGAGATCTCTGACATCTACGAGATCTCTGAGTTTTGAGCTGGCCCTGAAGTGGAGGTGTTGTGGTGTGGCGGTGTAATCCCCTGACTTTGCAGCCAGCATGGTCAGGCAAATAGGGTTCCATCCCATGCACGAAACCACCACTTGAGCGTCATGACATTGGTCTGTGGATTCCATTAGGTTGCTTAGAGCTATTGTTGGAGAGATGAGTTCAGTGCCAGCTTCAGCCAGGCTCATGGGGTCTGGTACCGTACCTTGTCCGCGCAAGCGTAGTAGCGTAGCAGGTTGAGGCTTACAAAATAGTTGTTGTTGTTGCTCTCAGCCTTGAATTTCTTGGAAAGAGCTTGGAGACTTGGAGAGAGGAATTGTCGACATGATAAGAGAGCGGTTTTTTGAGAGTTTGAAATGGTGGTGTTTACTAATGGCAAGCAAGATGAGAGAGATTATCCCATGGTAAGGATCAAAGGCTACTTTGATTTGATACAAGCAATGATTTCAATCCTAAATTTCAACCAACCGTAAGGTAGGCCCATGCTTCTCTCTCGGGTTTTCACCAAACCAATCACGAAGCTGATCTTCAGTTGTTGCTGTTGCTCGTAGCTACGAAGGAGCATAAAAACTCAAGCTCTGATTGGTCAAAATAAATCTTTAGTTCGCATGCGCACCCAAGGTATGGCTGACGATTGGTTAGCTGGTATTGTTTTGCAACAAAAGGTTTTACAGCTCATCTCTCCAACAAGCTAAGAACTGCAACTTCAACTTCACCAAAGACTTCAAGCCTGGCATTTGTTCCATGTGATCTTCATTTATGATGTAAATGATCACTTGGAGTTATATGAGCACTCATCAGGAACAAACGACGGCTGAAAAGTCTCAACCAAGTTTGCGCCATTATGTGAAAAAATCTTGATCCCCCCCTTATTCTCATAGATATCTCATCACCCATTTAAGGAATGATATTCTCTTGGGAACTGACAGCTTCAAGGCTATCTGGTCAAGGTGAAGTTGCAGTGGCCTAGCCCTGAATGCTGAAAGTTGCAGAAGTACAGGGGCTCTATGTTAGAGTTAGGTTAGGCTGAAACCTCCACATGATTGTTGTAGTTAGAAAATCAGGGCATTCAAAATGCACTTTGAATATTGTAGAAATTTGAATTTCCTACTGTATAATTACATACAACTTTACCTTATTTTACCAGTGTGGAGGTATCAGATTATGGAAATATTACAGGATGGAAGACTATTTGAGAGATGGGTTAAGGCTTGCATATGGAATGGGTGTCAAATCTGCTTTAGCTGGTCTGTGGTAAGAAGGCATGATACTGCAAACTATATTTAAACAAACAATTTGTGGTGTAGAATTTTGAAATTAACCTTGAGCAAAGAATTCATCTTACTAAACCCATAAACACGACAAAGACACTGTAATCTGCAGATTGCTCCTGTAAAAGAGCAACAACAACTACAGTATTATAGTTCATTGTTGCACTGGTTAACAACCAAAAATTTAAATTACCCTGTAACTGGAGAGGAAACTGTTGATTCATGCCAGAGAAAAAGCTGATTAATGGAGCCCTGAAAGGGGAAAGAAATGAGTTAGTTACTGCAGTAATGAGCAACACTGAATAATTCTGAAACGTGTAAAATATTTTGAAATGAGCTTTCTCCAAAGCTGCAAAACTAACAACTTTGTTTGAATATATCTTTTGATTGCCAAGAATATGGTTGATACCTTACTTTTGCCGAATTTCAATAAGACCGATTGGTTCCAGAGCATATGTTTCTAGAGTGGAGGATTTCTGAAAACTGTCTTTCCATGCCCATAAAGAGGAAAGCAGAGTCACTTTCATTTATATCACATCCCAGCAGCAGTTGCGTCAGGGGAGGGCTAGGGGCTACAGCCCTCCCATCAAAAGGATCTAGCACCCATCAGAGGCAATTTCAGGTCTTGTCGGAAGAAATTTTGGCAAATCGACATGCAAAAAATGCATTTTTGAGTCATTTTAGCCCCCCATTGGTTGGAAGCCATAGCCCCTCCATTGGAAGTTTTCTGGTGCCATCCCTGCATCCCAGAAGTGTAGCCCGTAAGACCCATCACAGTTGAACATTTCTTGCAAACTTCCATTGGAAAGCAAGCAAATTGTGAAGCCTAACTAAGGGGCCAAAGTTTTTTTATTTCAGGGCTGGAGGAGGAAAAGGTGTCATTGCTGCTCCAGAATATGATATCTCCCATCCAGGAATTAGGAAGCAAATGTTTTTGGATTATGGAGATTTTCTGTCATCCCTTAATGGCTGTTATGGTTGGTACACAGTTTTTTAACTTTTTAAGTCATTTAGAATGACTGCAAATTATTGAGAAAGAAAGGTAGAGAAGCACCTAATTGCAGGTTTCAGCAAGTCTTTGAAAATTTCTCTAATTGCATTGGAAAATTTCTTTGTTATTTGATGGGAAAAGTTTGGGTACAGTAAATGCTTTGCCTATATTGATACTGTTTTCCTGCTGCCAAGGAATTCTGAAGAATTCTTGGGAATTTTAAAAAAAGTTTGTTTTTGCAAAAGAATTCATTTGCAAAATTTTCAATCTTTCATATCACTGGAACTGAAATTTCTTAAAATTCTTAAGAATTTCTAGGAATTCTTGAGAATTCTTATTGTGTTATGTGTGAGTGAAATTGATACCAAGATATCACCATGGGATTACCCCCAGGGCATTTGAGCTTTCTTCTTCACTGTAGTAAAATTCCCAACCCATTGGCTAGTAGCCCCCATCTAATGCTGCAGTTGTGTAACCTTTAAATTGTGGATTTGACCATTGATATATGAACTAAATGGCCCTGTGGGGGCTAAAATTGTCTAATGTAATTTTTCATTTTGGTGCAAAGTCCCTAACTCAAGATGATCAGATGCCCAGGGTTGACCTGAGGATTTTTGTCCTGGTATTGATTTCACTCATACAATTAATGTGCACAAGACTCATGCTGTGACAGATCTGTGGAGCAATTTCTGTGGTTCATGCTTTATGTGCCTTTAGTTTCAAAAAGATACCCTTGAAATTTGTCTAAATTTCAAATGCAAAACAGATTTTATTGTTGATCATTTTGTAATACTATTTTTTGAGTAATGGAAGCTATATTTCATGAAAGGATTCTTTCTAAATGGGTGTACAGTAATCTCCATTTTGTTACCTTTAACAAATTTTCCTTGCCTACGCGTAGACCCGTTATTCAAAAGAAAAAAGGGTCTACGAAACAATTAGCAAAATCTTGCTACAGCTGGTTCAAGATTTCTTGAACTTATTTATGCAGCCTTTGTTGAGATGTGTTTCACACATTATTTGAATAGCAGATTACGATAATTAAAGATAGTTACTCGAGTGGCTGTAGCAAGCTTTCACTTTCTGTTTCGTAGACCCTTTCTTCTTTTGAATAGCGGGTCTACTCGTAGGCTAAATTTTCTTGAAGCTGACTATTTTAAAACTTCGTGAGATTTCATATTTTAGCTTGACAAGCTATTAACTCTGATAATTCTTTTCACAGTGGCAGCAGAAGATGCTGGGGTAGTAGTTTCTGATGTTGACAATGTTCATATGAGAACAAGATATACAACATGTATATCAGAAGATCTTGGAGGTTCAGGAAATCCTTCTATTGCCACTGGCAATGGTAACAACATTACCTCAATATAGAACTGAAACATGTTTTCATCTCCGGTGCTTCCTAGAGAATTTACAAGTTTTGTGTCCATAGTGTCCTTGACTTGTTAAAGTCTCAGTCCCGTCCGATCTTTTACTAAGTTCCGACGCTCGCTCACTCGACTCGCTCTCGGAACTTGGTGAAAGATCGGACGGGACTGAGACTTTAACAAGTCAAATAGTGTCCCAAATTTGCAACGTCCTGAGTATCGATGGGAATATGGTACCGTCGACATCCATTTTCTTGAGCTCTCTCAGGGGAAAATGAAATCTGTTTGAGAAATCGAATGTTCGGATTATTGGCAGTATTTCTTTAGAACGTTTACAACTGGAAATTAAATTTCTTTCAAACTAGCGAATGTTCGAGATATGGGCAGTTAAGATAGCAAATATTTTGTGTAAATGGTTGGAATTGTTTCTCTCATGTCTTTGCAGTTCTTTTTTCATCCAATTTTTAAAATTTACAAGAACGAAGTTACCTAGAGCGACACTTACGAACTGCTTTACTACACTGCAAGGACTACGCCATGAGGAGCACGCTTGGACTACGCTTGACCCTCCACCCCCCTCCCCCCACCCGAAGAGCACTTATATATTTTTCCATAAGGGGACGTGCCGCTGAACGTGTCGTTTATTTAAAACATCTATCTTTTAGGCATTGTTTGTGCCATGGAAGCATCTCTGGATTACCTCAAAATGGGAACCATCGAAGGAAAATCTGTCGTATTGCAAGGCGCTGGAAATGTTGGTAAGTTATCCATATATGATGCATTCATACTGTAGATTTTCGTGCTTCCTTAGAGGGAAGAACTATTCCATGAATTTCTTGCAGAAATGATTCAAAGACTGAGAGAAAAGCAGTATGTTATTTGCGCTAAATTTCTATCCAAGGAAGGGATGTCGGGTGAGTCAAGAAAGCGCCCGGCGTTTGAAAGGCTACTGCTTCCTGAATATATAAGCAATGATATTTTGCAATATCTGATTGAATAGCTACCATGTTCAATTATTTTCAGAAATGTTCCTGACTAAAATCGGTCACTCCGTTCAGATTCTGTAAGCAATTTTCTAAAATGAATCCCTTTGAGAAACCTTAAAAAACATGGCAAAATTACAGGCAAGAATCCCTGATGTGTTAATTTCACAGCGATGACTTTCAAAACGCTTTAGTGCGTGCTTTTCATCTTTGCGAGTTGAAAAGTTTTCCCTCTAGTGTGAATAACTTATTCAGGGGGATTCCATTCTCCCATGAGGAGAAAATACATGAACACATCCAAGTGTCATTATTGCTAGGAAGGAGAACAAAGGAAAATCTTGTTTGGTATTTTCACTCGTTTTTGCAGGTTTTCGAAAGGGGCTTTCTGCAGAAAATCTCCTATTTCAACAGGAAGGAATGATCGATTAAAGCCGGATAAATTACTGAACCTAATTTGCCATATAAGGGATAAAACAAGACAGTTTTTGACATCACTTATTTGATATTTAGGGAGCAGGATTTTTTCAAATGCCGGGTGTTTTTATTGACTCACCCGGTACACTCATAACATAAGTCTCAGTATCGCTCATTGAATTGTATGGTTATCACTTGAAAAATGATTGTGATCAGATTAAAAAGATTGAACAAATATTAGGAATCACGTCGTAAGTCGTAAGTCCAATCAAAGACAAGCATCGATGATCAATGCTCCTGCACTTCAAAAGTCTCCCATTTTTGCAAACATAAATGAGCTGTTTTAGGGAGCGATCATGTTTAATCCTGGATACCGGGGTGGAGGATTTTTGGCAGGGGCATGAAACTTTTTTCCTCTTTATTGTGGGGGTACAAAAATATCAAGAACAATTTTTATGGGGTACAAAACTATTTAGCTTGAAAAATTTCGGATGAAGTCATTGATTAAAGATTGAAAGAAAAATTAACAGGCACCTGGAAATGATAAATCATTTGAACGGTATGAAAATCGCCTGGGGCAACTTGGTATCTTTCCATAGATCTATGTTTTTTGCACAGACACTTCTGGATGGGGTACTAAGCTATTTTGCCGAAAGATGGTGGGATACAAAAACTGTTTCTATGTTCAAGATGGGTATGAGAGTTTCTCTAATTGTGTGAAATTATCCTCCGCCCTGGTACCCAGGATTAAAAGTGACCGCTCCCTTAAATCATATAGTGTTTGCAATAAATCCAAATGTTTCTATTCTCTTATTTGAATGCTTGAACAATTGTTTGATAGGGGCCTACAAATTTGCAATTAAGCAGTGGAAAATTACATAGTGAACTTGCTAGAATGCTCTTTCACTGTTCTCAAAACTTTTTGTATCGACCCAAGCACACACTTTTTTTGTAAGAAACTGCTTATAAGAAACCTCATTCCCCTCTAATACTGGATAAATTACTTAAGGAGCTGTTTATTACCATCTAGAAGATCTGTGGCTTATTCTTAATTTATTTTCACTTGTTTCCTGTGTCAAAGTACTCGGAAGCTACTAATGTCTAAACATTGGAATGGTTAAAAAAACTTTACCTTGAAGGGCACAAGAAGTTTACCAAGGGCACAAGAAGTAAACATGAATTTTGTTATGGAAACTGTTCTTAAAATCTTATAAGAAACTGTCAGTACTGGCTCAAATGCTTAGTTTCTTTTTAATATACGTGTATTCCGCTTGCTCCAATGACGAAAAATAACTTTTCAATGACGAAAAATAACTTTTCGTGGCTCTTATTTGATTCAATTTTACATGATTTCTCCTAGCGCGAGTGATAATGAAGGGCCTTCTGGAGAGAAATGTTGGTCACATCCATGCTGCAGATTGCAATGAGGATCAGCTTCAACTTACTGAGAAAATGTTTTCAAGCAAGGTATGTCATAATGTCCTATTCTCGGTCATTTTCTCAGTTCATTTTGTCATGGTGTGGCCATAGTTCCAAGAGAAAAGGAAACTTCCTTGAAGCAAAAATAAGCTGATTTGCACCCAAATGTATGGCATTTAAGAGTATACAACAAAATATCTTAAAGAATTATTGAAAGTGCGTAAGGCTTTGCGTTGCACTAGATCCGCATATGGTGAACTGCTATTAGAAAGAGGAACGACCAGATTAGCAACTGATGGTGATCGTGCTTTCGTGGATGTTTCTCCTTTCCTTATGAACAGAATTCGGTTAGAGGTTATAACACATTTGAAATGTTAAAATCTCGTTCGGAGACTCATCTATTTATTGAATGAATTATTTTATTGCATGAATTGTTTATCTTAGATCTTTAATGAAACTTTGTAAACTTTTGCATTTCTAATCATATTTTTTAATAGTATTAGTGTTTTTAATTGTAATGTGCCTATGAGCCCTACGGATATCTGGTGCAATATAACTGCTTTTATTTACGATTTATTATTTTTATTTATTTGGTTAATAATTCGAAGGGATCAGTACTGCCTTAAGGGCCACACACAAATCGATTCTTTCACGCAAAACGTCCATTGGACGTTTTCAAAATACCCCCCACACCGTCCCCCTAAAACGTCTAATTGAAAATCGATGTTATTTTTCAGATCACGATGAAATTTCATACCGTTGTTTTGCTGCATATGAAGTTATCAGCGACGTGCTTTCCATGATCAGGCTTAAGAAAACTGGACAAGATACTTTCACTGCTATCGCACTTCTTTCGCACTTACAAAGTATGCAACAAACGAAAGCAGTAGAATAAACTTTCTTGCAGACATTTCTCGGAAGAAATGCCGATAAAACAAAATTTTGAAAACATCCAGTCCTTTAACCTCTCCCCCTCCCCCCAAACGTCCATTGGACGTTTTGCGTGGTTGAAGTGCTTCAAACTAAGATTTGAATTGGAAATCTAAATATCTTCTGTCTCACGATTCACCTACTTTAGTTGGAGTTCTATTATCGTATCATTTATATATTTTGTTTCAATTAGCTATTTTGAATTTACATATACAGCATTTTTGTGTTTTTATTCTAATTAGCATCATGTAATA
Source organism: Aurelia sp. 3 sensu Dawson et al. (2005) (assembly GCA_964020215.1). Classification (NCBI taxonomy): domain Eukaryota; kingdom Metazoa; phylum Cnidaria; class Scyphozoa; order Semaeostomeae; family Ulmaridae; genus Aurelia; species Aurelia sp. 3 sensu Dawson et al. (2005). Next base: position 3,865,289 of record OZ026592.1, on the reverse strand, counting down.
GTACTGTCAGTTGGGTTGGAGGCCCTATTAGGTCAGGGGCCTAGATGTCTTATTATTGGAAAGAAAAAAGAAATCCTATAGGAGACCGTGGTATATTCAGTTCAGTTCAGTTTTATGTATTTTAAATTCTGTACATACAATTTATTCTGATTAACTATACAAACAAATAACTAATACATACTACACAACATTACACAAGATTGATACATCAAGAACTGAAGTTATTACAATATATAAATATAAGCATTTTAAGTCAAGCATTGAAATCAAACATCAAGTGAAATCTATCATCAGCTAGGATACTATCCTCGAGACTTTTCCACAGATTTAAGATGCTGACTTCATAACTTTCGGGTATATATGGCGACCATCAGATGATTTGAATGGATATTTTTCAATTTTTTTTGCTGTTTGCAAATACTAGCGTTTAAACTTGCACAAACCTTTTAAAACGACTGACCCTTGAGCTGCAAATTTCATAGATTTTTATGGTTTTGATAATGCTACGACAAAGGATATAACTTCTTGGTTTGATTTCTTTTGTAGCATGGTGGACGCTTAGATCTTGAACAAGTTGAGGTGAATGATACAAAAACACTTGCAAGGGAATGTGATATCCTCTCACCAAATGCACTTGGAAACGTACGCAAAGCCTCGTAATTCTAAGTATTTATCAAGTCAATAAGTGTCAAAATGTTGGTCCTGACACTAGGGTGGTACGATGAATACCCGAATTTGGGAGCCAAGAAAATATCTATGGTACTTAGCTTACTTATTGAGGAAATTTTCCTGATAGACTTTTTTGACGTAACTGTATAATCTTCATATTTAGTAGCCACAACAGTCAGGCCAGCAGGGTTTGAACCAGTGTAAACCCCAGCATCTAAGCATCATAACCAGGGGTTGCGGACTTGATTAGGTCTTGTCAGTGATCTCACTTCTTAGCGCTAAAAATGCAGCTTCACCTTCATCAGTCCCATGAACGAGACATGCTAGATCATCTACGTAACATGTACGGACAAAAATTACAAGCTGGAAGCCTCAGCTAACTTAAGATACTCTAGAAGCAAACAGCGCTGCCAGCTGACATCAGTTTCATAGACTTTTAACAGTCGAGTTTTTGTCAATAGATGAAACTTCTTTGCTTGCAAACTGAACGGGAAAGGATCTTAGCTTATTTGTAGACTGTGTTTGTATGCATGTATTTATTCATGTATTTATCACAAGTAGGCTACCACAACTGGATAATCAAAATGTGTCCCTGCCTGGGATCGAATCCGGGATCTTTGTATCAAGAGACACTCCGAAAATCCACTGCGCTACTCAAGCGCAGTGAAACTTCAGAGAAATCTGAACTCATCCAGATTCCATATGAAATGTGAGTTAGAGGTGCCAAATCATGAGTGTAAGAGAGGAGAGTGAGGTGTCAGTAGTGCGCATGTATGTCATCTTCCTTTCTCGGTGTATTTTGTCTTTGTAGTCTTTAATGAAGACAAATGAAACGTCTCCACAGAAGCAATGGAGCTCTCATTTTGACAACGTGGTCGCTCAACCAAGGCATGTTTTTAAAGGGGTAGGGTTACGTAACTGTAAACAACTTTGTTATCACTATAATCGAAATTGTTGCTCACACGTGGCCATTGTGTTCTTAACATATTTTGGTTGATAGGGTGAATCCACAACGAAGTTACTTCAAAAATCCACCACTATCTCTGCAATCGTACAACATGAGTGTTTCGCTTTTTTCTCTACGAAGCTGAAGAGTCAATCTTCAAAATAACACCTTCATTTTGAAAAAAAGTACTGGAAAATCACTATGATATGGCCTGTCAAAAGTACTGCAAAATCGTCATTTCGAAAGAAGTTTGTTTACATTACGTGACCCTGCCCTTTTAACATACGTTCTCTTCTTTGTTGCTTAGTACTCTCCTATGCAGAGGCTTCCTCTATCATTTTGGTAATTGCTGTACGCACTATCCTAATCTTTGCAATGCAAAGTGAAGAGGGAGCCTCTGCACAGGAGATAGTTACTTAGGAACTGATTTTTTGCAATTCTTGTGAATCTTTTTCTCTATTTCAGGTTATTAATGAAGCTACGATTCCCAAAATAAACGCAAAAATTGTTTGTGGTGCAGCTAATAATCAGCTTGGAAAACCAGATGACAATAAATTAATGGCTGAAATAGGAATCACCTACGTCGTCGACTTCCTTTGCAACAGAATGGTAAGTTGTTTTGTTGCAGAAAATTTTCTCCTTGTGGGTTAAAAACATTCCCCTTAGAGAGAACATTGCTTCCCGGATATCAAAGCATTGATACATTGTGACATGTCGTACAGTTAAAGTTGTTTTTATCTTTATGTCATGGCCTCGTGGTAGGCACAGCCTAAATTGGTAGGCCTCGTGGTAGGCACAGCTCCCTAAATTGTCGTCCAAGTAGTATTGTACACTAAATCCACAGGGAACCAGAATAAATGCTAGTTTTTTGTAGTATTTGTTAATTGTTAATTTATTCTTTTTTCAATTTTCTTTAAATTTGTTATTTGGTAATTCATTCTATTTCTCATTCATTTTCCGTGATTCCTATTGTGCTAAGCAGCTAACTTTTACTGGGAAAGAAATTGCGAAAGTGCTTGAAGCGAGGGAGGAAATGCCGCAGTCTCTTTCCCTGTCACTCCTTCCTAGTGGAAGCTCGCTGCGTTGGTCAGTAGAAATCACGGAAGATGAATAAGAAACAGAATGAATTACCAAAGAATAAAATTAATGAAAAATAGGATATATAGATTACCAATTAACAAATACTACAAAAATGAGTATTTAGTCTGGTTTCCTTTGGTAAATCTGTTTGTTTGTAATATGTATTGTAACATTTTATTGGAATGTGTCTGAATATGTACAGAGACTATAATTATACTTTTATCTTTGTTTCAAAGGGAATAGTCAACTGCGCAAATGAGGCGTATGGAAGGTTACCAGATGATCAGGCAATAACCAGACACTTCGACAAGGACTATGAAAATTCGGTAAGATTATTTGTGCCAGACTTCAAATCTTTAAAAACTTTCAAATCTTTAAAACGTGGCTGTAAAAATTCGATTATATTTTTCTTTGAATTGACCTGTTTCAAGGGAACTGGGGCTAATTTGTTGTAAATCTGCCTTGCCAAATTTTTGATATTTTGATTAATTTCAAAATGGCAGCATTTATTAACTTTGAGGCTCTGACGTCATCAAATTTTCAAATGCTTATAAAGTATGGTTTTCTTGAAGATTGTATCAATTTGCTTCAAGTGATTTAAGATTTACAATGATTTTGATTTTTTCGAAATTCTCTTGTTCCCACTCATATACCAAGTGAGCCAGTGCTTCACTGATTCGAATGATTCAAATTCTAATTAAAAGCTGAAAGATTGAACAATTTTTTTGATATTTGTCGCTGTCTTACTAGCACTACAAATATAGGTAAATTCAACTTTACAAAAATTTCATTGTTGCAAAATGACTGGAAACTGGCCTAAAACATTGATCAAATCACTAAGGATTCCTCGCACAGACCAATAAAGAAAATGCAATCCTTCACGGGTGAGAGGTATTCACTGCCCATGTATTGCTCTGGGACTGAAAATCTATAGTATTTTTTTGAAAATTGATGTCTTATAATTCTTGAGAGAGATGGAAGGCCCATTGCGTATTGTTCTATGTAAGGAAAGTCCTTACAATTTGATCAATGTTTTAGGCTCTTTGTCAGTCATTTTGCAACCATGAATTTTTCATTATGTTAAATTTACCGATACTTCTACTGCTGGCAAGACGGCGAGAAAAGCCACAAAAATACTTCAATCTTTCGGCTCTTAACTGGAATTTGTATCATGCAAATCTGTGAAATGCTCTTGATGCTATGATTTTTTTGAAGTGGGAACGTTTTTCTGGCTCACCCGGTAGTTTGAACGAAACCGTTGAGTCGATGTTCAAATCCCACCCTCAGTCGACTGTAATTTTTACCGTAGGTACTCCCAGCCCCCAATTAATAAATTCTTTTGCAATTCAGATCTGGCAGATGACACAAAAAGTGCTCAGAACAGCAGATGAGAAAGGAATAACCCCTGTAGAAGCTGCAACTGAAATAGCTGAAAACATGAGTTTGGAACTGCATCCAATTTGGCCTAACAGAAGTCAACAAATTATTGATTCCTTGGTTCATTCAAAATGGCACGAGGCTGCATAACATTTTGTGGTAAAATCGAGGTATGAGAATATGCTGATTGCTTGAGATGAAGCTGCCGTTTTTCTATAGTGTTAGGAATTTTTAAATTTACAACACGTTGGTCTTCAGAACTGCAATAGTCAAAAATCCATCAATCTCTTCACTCTGTTTTTCATTATAAGTGTAAAATTTTAAAAGATATTTTTTGAACCCTTTTTAAAAATACGGTACAATACGAGGCCAAATATAACTAAAAATTATAATTTCACTTTTTCATTTGGCCCATTCTCGCAAATTTTTGTTCAGAAAGCGGTTCTTTGTGAATGCTAATAAATTTTGGAAATTCAGTTTCTTGAAAGCTTAAGAAATTTTGCAAGAAACTTTCACTATAAGACTGGGCCCAAACGTAAGAAACCCTAATAAAAGCTTCAGAACTAAGTTTCTTATGACAACAATGAGTGTATTTGCGTTTACCGTCACTTTCCCTTGGAGGGTTAATTGAAATTCTGTCCAATATAGACTATTGACTGTAATAGACAATAGACTATGAAGGCTTGATACTTAAGTCTTTATCCTTTAAGCTTATTCAGTAAAAAGTTTAGCCTCAGAATTTGCCCAGAATTTGCACTAAGAAATCTAGATTTTCATGTCCTCAAATATCCCTTACGTAGGAGCTTAAGCGTCTTTGTGATCTTTCCCTTAGTTTGTACGCGGCTATCTTTTAGGGGACTACTGGGTCCATACCACAGAACTCTACAAAGGGTGTCCGAAATTTCATTCATTTAACTGTAAGCTAATTTTCAATCTACAGGGACGCTCGAAAGTGCAAATTTTTAGGGGCGGTAAAGCAAAACGACAGGAAAATAATAAATTTAGGCAATTTTCTAGAGGGCAGGAGGAGCCGTACTATGAAATAATGATTCAGAATCGAACATTTCTAGATAAACTGCTAGACTTGAGGCAAGTCTAGCCATTAGCAGGAATGAAAATTCGTAGATTAGGTTTAAGATCTTACACAACATTTGGTAATATTTATTCCTGATACGTATTGAGTTAGCCTGCGTGCAGACTCTTGATAAGAAATTGAAAAGTGAGAGAAAAGTAGACTACTTTTTACTCTCTTTTTAGTTTTTTATCAAGAGTCTGCACGCAGGCTATATTGAGTAAGATCATCTTATCAAACCTTTAGAATATTTATAACTTAGCATATTCTATGCTGTAATGATGGTTTGACGTACAGTAAAAACCCGCGTATAAGAGCGTACAATTTTGCAAGTCAGCCTGACTAGGTTCTAATTATATACAGGGTGTTTCAGAAGAACGCAACCCAGCAATGATTTTAAATCTTTAGAAATTTACAAAATTTGAGTAGATGTAATGTATACCATCTGAAAGTACAATCTTTCTTCTTTCTAATGATATGCAGTTTGGATACATTGATGGAATTATTTATCATTAAATTGATATTTTCGTAATTATGGTCAATTTCTAATGGAGTATGCTTCAAGAGCAAAATCAACGTCGTTATCACGGTAAAAAATTACGAAACAAATTTTAGTAAAATATTTCAGGCTTATAAAAGTACTCGAGGTGATGCCCTAAGTTTGGAAAAAGGCAAATTCATTCGCTTTTAGATGCATTTATTACGAATGATAAAATATGCTCTCACAAAGATGGATTTTTGTCTATGTAGATGCTCTATCACTTTCCGGCATTTAAAATAGGCCATATTTACGGAAACGTCAATTAAGCTATGAAAAATTCACTTAATCTACACAACCTGAATATCATTGGAAAGAAGATAGATTGTACTTTCAGATGGTATGCCTCATATTGATTCAAATCTCATCACTACCTGAAGAATCTCGAAAAATGGGTTGCATTTTTTCTGAAACACCCTGTATTAATGGGTATTTCGTGGGAAAATATGCTATTCAGGTTCTTATTTTATTCAGGGCTTTCAGCAATAGACCATTTAGCTATTCTGAAAAAGAATCTCAATCGAACGATACTTTGCTACATTTTGTAGAATTTTCGAATGTGCACAATAGTGATAGAAGCTCTAACGCCACTCGATCGAATCTCGTGTATAAAAATGTATAAAAATAACGCTCGATCCAGGCTCTTTTCCTGAATAGCTAAAAGGTCTATTTCTTTTGTTCAGATTCAAACTTCAAGCCTATTAGTTCACAGCAATTGAGATAATTAACAACAGAAGTTTGTGGTTGAATCGCAAATTTTATACAATCCAATGAAATGCTTTTGCAGTTGACATACTGAGCATAGGTTTCAAATCTTTAAAAAGCTGGGTATAAAATTCTATGACCTATTTCTTTGAACTGAACGCCTTCAAAGAAATTTGAACTATTTTATAGTAAATCTGCCGTTGGACTTTTCTGAAATCTTCAATATTTTCAAAATTACAGTGTTTTTCTCTTTTTTAAGAATTCAAGAAAATTTTCGAAAAAAACTTAAAACTATCGTTATTTCTAAACCTGTTGACAAAAGATCAAATAATTTTCAAGAAAACCATAGTTTATGGATGCCTACAATATGGTATCAAGCAAAATTCTTTCACTCTTCTGGTTTGTGATTTTGAAATTTGATGACGTCACATCATAAAATGAGCTGAAATATAGATAGGCTGTAATTTCGACAAATATTCAAGATATCTGAAAAGTCCAACGGTAGATTCATAGAAAAGTGGCTCAAGTTTCTGTCAAGTCATTCAGTTTAAAGAAATAGGTCATTGAATTTTACACCCGCCTATTTACATCGATTTAAAGATCTGACACTTATGATGACATACTGTATTTCCCATAAAAAGGAATAAAAAACTTAATTATCAAAACTAAACTAATAACAAGAAGATTGTTTTGAATAATCTCTACAAATGAGAACCTATTTCAAAGTTCAAGCTGAATGGGTTCTTATGCAATGCAATAGGGGTTTAATTTCAAAATTTCATCCTGTCGGGGTTCTTAATCACTAGGCTCTTTGATGCAGGTTTTTACTGTATAAACCGTATTTATTCATCCAGCTTTTGCTGATCCTAGGTGAGAAGAAAAATGTATTCACTCTTTGAAAAATTGTGCCACAAATACTATAAACGCAAATTGAAAAAATCCAACTGTGTAATCTGGCTACGAGTTGTACATAATTTTGAAGGTTTTTTAAATGGTCTGTTTCATCCAGCATTCCTTGCACGTGTCATTTCTTGGTTGGCCTTTGTTTGTCGCCATTTCCATGGCTCATGGTCCGTTGAATTACAGAAACTATTAAAATTTAATTATTTTCACTTACCAATGCTGAGCATCAAAAAGTCAAAATGCACGTCATAGTGAGCAGCCCGTGTTTTGCTGTTGGCTTTTGAAAATGAGAAATGAAACTTTTGGCTAAATCCTGAATTCAGAAGGAATAATGCACCTCCTAAGATCTTTAGAAAAATCTCAAAAATTGAAGCCTTAGGTGATGGAATAGAAATTTCATAAATTAGTTGCATTGATTTTCCTGTACAAGTTTTCAAACAGTGAATTCAACTTCTAATTCACCCGGTATATTTAACCGTCATGAATTTATCATAGTCGTGGTAGTGACCACGTATGTATTTTTTTATTGATTCAGCTTTTGTTAAGTTTCCTTACTTTGATTAAGTTGAATTAAACGTGTCTAACTTTTCGTAACATTTCGACTGCTCAGAGGAAAAAAATCATGACTGCGCAACTCTTGTAGTAGACAGCTAATTGAAACAACGAAAAATGCCAAGGGGGTACTCCCTAAGTTTCAAACCAGGTTAAAACCTTTTATAGTGTTTGTTAATTGATAATCTATTCTATTTTTCATTAATTTTTTATTCGGTAATTTCTTCTATTTGCTATTTCGTTATTTGGCAATTAACTCCATTCCTTATTCATTTTCCCTGACTTTTACTCTCCGGGATTCGCAGAGAAAGTTCGCTGCGTAGCACATTAGAAGTCACAGAAAATGGATAAGAAATGGAATTAATTACAAAATAACGAAACAGAAAATAGAATAAATTACCAAATAACAAAATTAATGAAAAATAGAATAGATTATCAATTAATAAACACTACAAAAGTTAACATTTAATCTGGTTTCCCTGTGACAAAATATTTGCTGGACCCCAAGTATTGAGTCTAAAATATTGCTATTTTCTTCTGGCCTGGGGCCGTTGTGCGGAACGACATTGATCGAATAGGCCATTGTAATGCATCGCACCAAATTGCACGATTCTTCCTTTCTGCAGATTATTGAACCCAAAATATCGAATTTTGTCTGTGTTGATATTCACAGACCCCAAATATCAATGTAACATAAGATTTCAGACGCCAAAAATTGGCATTGGCCCCTTCCCCGTATTGAATGCATAGACGTAGGAACCGGGGGGCAGTGGGTGCCCCCAAGATTTTGCAATAAACGAAGAAGTGCCCTTTTTATATTTAGAAAATGCCCCTTTTTTCTTAAGGAAAAAGTGCCCTCGAAGTATCGTGCCCCCAAGTTTGAGATGCTTCCTACGTCCCTGATTGAATATTAATGATACCCTCCGTGGGTAACCCTACTGCATTTTGCAAAGAAATTTTGAAAACACGATTTTTTTATAAAGAAATTAAGAATTTTGGCCAGTAATAAAAGTTTCTTAAAATAATCAGATTTGAGCACTCGGAGCTTCTTAGAGTTTCTATTGCAATATTCATCATGTTCACAAACTGTGCCCTTGTGAAAACAATGTTTCTTGAAGCCTGTCCAGTGTTTATGCATTGCCTTCGAAACCAGTGAAAATAAAGTAGAACTATTTCAGGGATTTCCTTCTTCAAAATAGATGATTTCTTAAGATATATGTCTCGGTTTTGGAGTTTCTTGGTTTTTAGTGATCTGAGAGGTGATTTTCTTCTGCGAAGCCATTTTCAAGTCGTAAAGAGTCGACGAAGAGGAAAATCAATTTTGGGCCCGCAATGCATCCTGGGTGAGAATGGCTCTTTAAAAACGTGCTCTTTAGTAACCCTTTTATCTATGTAGCTTACAACAGAATCCGTGGTAGACGAAATTCAGGGTAGACAAAACAAAGCGAAATTCAAACACCAAAAGCAATTCCACACTGAGTGCATGTGCTCGCTCTTGCCCATTCGGGGTTCGATGAAAAATAATGTCATTGTTTTTGTTTCGATTTTTCGAAAATGAAATACTCTTCTCAGCTTGCGAGGGCAAATTTTACAATAAAACGCAGTTGCCTTTCAAAATAATAGATGTGTAAACGTCTGAATGCACTCAGTCAGATCAAACTAAACAGAGAAAGCAAAACATTATGATTGGCTGCGTTGAACGTGTGAGATCTCTGCTCGAGGCTATCAAGTAGACTTACGCACTTACGCCTTTTCGTCCCTTGTTTACCCGCGTTCTTTGATTTGCTGATATCACTTGGTCAACAGGGACTCATAACATTACACTGAAAAAGTGGGCCCAATTTAGGCACGCGTAGAGTGATTCCGTACTCACCAATCAAACTGTTAGGATTCAATTTTTAACCAATCAGGAAGCGCTATTCAGAAAATTGTCGTTGTTGCATTTAAAGAACGGTTGATGAAGACTGAAGTTCTCGCAGCCTCGATGGATCTATTTTGCTTCTACAGAGGAAGATTACTGACTGAAAGGTATGCATTTTGTGATTTTTAGGTCAAGACAGCATCATTCTTCGTACTAAAACCTTGTTTTTCAATGTTCGAGCTCTTTAAGTCAGATTTTGAAGCGATTTTGTTGAGTGTACGAGAACCCCCACTTGTTTAGGCCAATTTAAAAAAGTGGGCCCATTTTTAAGAGCAATGTTATGAGTCCCTTAGTTGCTGCGAGTGCGCATGCGCGAGCAGCCATTTATGCGAATTTGAAAACAGATTCCCGTGTCCGTTTGGTTGGACGGTCTATATGCAAATGAGGGACGAAACAGCAACAACAACAGATTCATGCCAGCATTCTTTGCTGACTGAATTGAAAAACCACAAACTGAAATAAGCAGCAAATTAAATGAATCTAGTCTGCCAGGAAGCTCAATTACTTTTGGAAATATTTCTCAAGGTTCTTTCAATCATGATACACAAAATGATAATGATTCACCATTTATTCCCTTGCATACAGCACTTGAAAATATTTTCAGAGTTAGGTACCATGCAATTTTCATTGCTGCTGAACGTAGTGAAGCAGCTTTCTAGATGAGTTTATCAATAAATTAGGGGCAATGGTAGGAGTATCACCATGGTTACCAGAGAACAAAAGGATAATCTATAGACTAATCAATGCTTGTGATTGGATATAACAACAAAGAAAAAGCAGCTAATGAGCAACAGCAACAACAACAGAATGGCAGTTTCACATTAATGATAGCACATGTTTCAACACAGGAAGTCCAACTTGCCAAATAGATATCGTTTTCAAGACGTCTCCTCATCTGATGATCATTCGCTGTTGCACGAATGACTCATCAACCACTGATGTCTCTTACAGGATGAAATTAACAATCATCATTTACAATTTCAAAGCATACCTTATTACAATTACACTAAAATAAACCCCCTACCAAATTAAGTGAGCCGAAGTTTAGAAGGACATTAATTTGTTCACATAAAGTTGTGAAAAATGTGTACAATGAATTAAGGCGCACATTTGTCAAGTACATTCTCCAATGCTATGTTTTTAGTGCCTTTTCGACCTGATAGACAAATTCGCCAAGGCATAAAAGCAATTGAGGCGGAAGAAACTGATTCTGACGATGATATAGAAACAAATGATGATGTTGATGGCTTAGTTTTTGAACTCGCAGCTACATGTGAGCTCAAGAAAAGGGAGACATTTGAATGCAACATTTTTATCAAATGTCAACATGATTACAAAGCGAGGATGGTAAGGAATGATGGTAAGCAGTCTGAGGAAGCTCGTCAGAACTGCTATTGGAAGTAACTAAAAACATGTCGTATCAAAAGTCCTTTAGGAGGAAGAAAACATTGCTGAAAAAAAGCCTCTTACAGATGACGTCTGGGCACATAAATTTTCACAAACAAATGTCATTATCACAACAATGGCTTTTGACAATATAATCTCAATTATTCAATTATTCTGCATTGCGGTGGAAGATGTTTCTCTCTTTGTAAGGAAGGAAAGCTTGTCCAAAAATTGCACCATATGGAATGAACGCTGAACATGTCAACATGAAGCAGGGGGCTCGAGCTTCCCAAACAACTTCGAAAGCAATGATGCTACGTACCAAACATAAATTAGATTTTGTTCTCTATTGTAACAAATTGCTGGGTCAAGCAAACGTTTCCCTGCTCAGCGACACTTCCTCTAACAATATCAACAACTAGTTTTAGTGTAATTAGGTAAATCTTGTTTTCTTTCCGTATCTGACCCTGCTATTGTAAAACATAGCATTGTAAGACGAAGCGGTTTTCTCTTCGCACTGACCTAATCCATACTCGATCTGAAGTTGAGGCAACTATATTGCGCATTATAACATTAGTGAACTGTCGCTGTGAACTGCACTACCATTTCCACTACTGCTATCAATGTAACAAGTAACTTGCAGAAATAGTAGTATCATGTACACTAAAGCTTTCAGCAGCACTTACTTAACTTCGTTAACAGCTAGTTGCTGCGAAGCAGCCATATATTCCTGCGCAGTGGCTTCACTAGGCGTGTTGGATCTCGGTTTTTCTGTCTGTTTTCAACAATTCTTTAATCCTAACGACGATCACTGTGGTCAGCGGCTTAGCGGCTTTTGAATCATTGAACTATAAATATAGGTCTGGAACGATAACCCATTGTTCAGTTTGCGTAACAAATAATGCCTGCCTGGGGAAATACCTGCATGTATTGAATTCTCCACATCCCGTTGCAACGCATACGAAAAGATTGAAATGGCATCGAGTTTTTACTGCTTTTCGCATAGCAAACAGTTTTAAATAGTGGGGGGAACATAATTTAGGTAAGTGCAGACCATGTTTACAGTTGTAATGCCATGAAAAATAGGGAACTGTCGTCTTTATACAAAAGTTTAGCGGTGAAGTATCTGACTCTGAAGTATCAAGAAGGAGCTGCGATCGGGGACCACAGTTATCATCAAAATCAACATGGAATAAATTTCAGACATGCAGACATATAAAATTCAAGACAGTAAAGCAATGATTGTGAAAAAATTTACAAATTTGAAACATTACATTCGACACTTATAAAATCCTTGAACTATCCTTCAATCCTTGAATTTCGCATCGCGTACAATTTTGACTTTGATGTTGGTTGTTGCCCGTGGGCTTTCCCCATATTCGTAAACATCGTTTGCATCCCAGTTTGCAAACTGACGAAGCGACCTGTGTAAAGCCTGTTGAACTGTCCAGTTATGTAAGTTTCACTTACGGGATGGAAGTGCTCCCGCCGGGTAATTTTTGCGACAAAATTTACGAAGTTGTTCAAAAACATTCAAGTTAAAGTTTCCAATTCCTTGCAAATAATGCATGCTTAGTCAAAAGGAAATCCTTGACATACTTTTGCCTTATTTTCACCTGTACGCTTTCAAAAAACTTTGCTTTCACGAAGGAGGGGTATAGTGAACATCGAGATTGTTATTAAACCTTTCAGAAATTTAAACTCTGAGCACTCAAAACACACGAAATTTTCTTTAACACAGCCTTATTGATTCAGCTTCACAAATCAAAACAGTGTCGTCCCCTCATTTTTCCACCGTCTCAAGGGCGTAGTTAACAAGGAATTTTCTGGGGCTATACCCTAGACGCAACCTTTTATGCAGAGTCAGCCTCATTTTCACTCCCCTAGTAGAGTAATAGATTCAAATTCTTCATGCACGCTCCAGCAACAACAATTTTTACCACAGCGCAAAGCCAACGACCAGTACGCAGCACTCACTAATGAAAATTATTTCTAGTAAGGTAAATCTTATTTTCTTTCCGTATCTGACCCTCCTGTTGTAGAACAGACCATTGTAAGACGAAGCGGTTTTCTCTTCGCACTGACCTCCTCCATACTCATTCTGATGTTGAGGCAACTATATTACATATCATAACATTAGTGAACTGTCGTTGTGTACTGCACTACCATTTCCACTACTGCTATCAATGTAACAAGGAAGTTGCAGAAATAGTACTGTCGTGAACACTAAAGCTTTTAGCAGCACTTACTTAACTTCATTAACAGCTAGTTAAGAGTAATGTTATTGACCAAATGATATCAGCAAATCAAAGAACGTAGGGAGGCATAAGTCTAGCTATCAAGTCGCTTTGTTTGGAACAGAGTCTTTGTTTCACATAATTCACCTCAATGCTGTGTTCCAGTTTCTAGTGACGTCGTTAGATACACTCTTCTTGCTGAGAAATGAACTTGTCGAGGCTGGGCGATATGAGACCACAACAATCCACTTTCATTCAACAAAACAATTATACCACCAAAAATAGCCTTTGATCTGAAGTTGAATAATTTTCAACATGCAGGTTGTGCTCAATTTTGATTTGGGCCTAGTAAGTTTTTAGCCTAAGAAGTTGCGCTGAAAGCGAATAAAATGCATAATTTGAAACATGAGAATGTGTGTAAAAGCGGAAGCACATGACAGGAGTCATGGCCCGCTGACATGTCAATTGTTCTTGAAATCGTAAGATAAGTAAGGTGACACATCACGAAGTTCAAACATAATCAACGTCCTAGCAAGGAAGCTGGTGTCAAAGTCGAAGCTGCAGTATTACTACAATGTTTTGGGTATACGTTTTGGCAGCGTTAACTGCCATTGCAAGCAGTGATGCGTTCATGCCTGGTGGAGCCAAAATCATGACGCAGAAAGAAATCAAAGCAGATGCGATACTGCAAAAAATCCTTCCACAAGTCGAAACGGAATTCAACATAAGATCAAACGCTCTGCACGCTTACAGGTCCACAGAAACAGTTCAAGTTAAAAAGAGAGTGGTCGCAGGCCTAGAGTATGAAATCACCCTCAAGTTCACGCCAACAGAATGCAAGAAAAACGTCGACAAGGATATGAAACAAGACCTCAAAAATTGCAAATTGAGTGTCGAAAATGGACGTCCCCAAACCTGCACATTCGTGGCTTGGTACAGGCCTTGGCTTATCCTTGGCCAGCCTCAACCTGTCAGAATTGATCTCAAAGGGCAATGTCATCAATAAAAGCTTTTGCTGATGAGCTGGCTCAACTTTTGCGTGAATCAGTAACGATTTGAAGTAAAGATAACTCCTTTAAGTTATGACCATGTTATGACTTGTCTTGTGTTTTTTGTCGAAACAATGAGTGCGTGCACGTAACTTCTTATAAGAAACATACACTTTAATCCACTTTAATCGAAGCATGGGCTTTATAGAAGTAGGTAGTTTCTGTAATTTGAAGACGTTTTTGCTGCAAGAATTTTCTATCGTTAATCTATTTCTGTCGGAAGGGCTTCAAAATTACTTTGTAAGATCTCAAAGCAAGTTACAAAACTTTTTTCTAGGTACCACTGCTTCTTTACCATTGAAAGATTGAGCCTACAGTTACTAATAAAAAACTGAGTGTACACTCAATAAAAAATTTTCTTAATGGATAGTTTCCATCTTACATTATTTCGATCTGAGATTTGGGGTTTCTTATGAAAGATACGTGTACCTTCTAATTCAATCATGCTTTCCAGTGATTGTTGAATGTAAGCACAAGTTTCTTAATGTTGACAATGGGCCTAAGGCTCTCGTTTTGTTAATTTGTTAAAAACTTAAAAGTGATGCGCTGTTCGTAACTGAATATTAGCATTTGATATGAGCACTGGTATATGCCAAAAACATGTCATGTCTTATTTGTTTTGACTGTCAGGTAAACATTAGCATGCAAATATTTGTCTTTTTCAGGACACTTTCATGTTGATAAAACCCTGATCTCTCGAAACATGATTCCGGAGTACTGGAGGATTTAAAAATTTTTTTATGTACTCAACAGGCCAATCGAATCGCTTGAAACTTGGCATGCAGGGTCACAAAGCGTATAACTTTGAAACTGTGTCGCAGGGTCACAAAGCGTATAACTTTGAAACTGTGTCAGCAAATTTTGATAGACCCTCTGGTCCGATTTTTACAAAGGTCAATACTCCTTTTAGCTCCTCCGTACTACTGTAGAGTTGCCACGCAGGCTGGTGCTGCAGGGAGGATCCATGGTTTCCACCAAGACGGGGATTGATTTTCAGTCTGCAATTTCAGCATGCCTTTAAAGAGGGGGCTTTGGGGGGGGGGTACTAGAACCCGCAAAGCCAGGCAAAATTTGCAAAAATTCGAAAAACGGGAAGCCAAAAAATCAAAACCCGAACATGCCCTTTTTAGCAATAATTAGTCAACTTTTCATCAGTTTTTTCGTCAATTTTTGATCATTTCCAGCATTTTCATTTTCACTGACTCTGTGGATCTTTTTATGCCTTCAAAAGCTGGCTTTTCCATCTCATGGACCATGTGACTTCGAAAACCTGAAAACTAGCAGTTTTGAATGAAATACCCGAAACCCGAGCATAAAAATTGGCCAAAACCGCAACCCGTGAAACATTTCAAAACCCAAAAACCCGTAAGAAACGTAAAACCCGAAATCTGATAGGGCTAAAATTGGCCCCCAGGGGGGGGGACTTGGTAGTTCAAGGTAACGTATCCGTTGCAAAATGTTGCAAAACCCTAAACCCTGAGCGGTAGTAGGTTTTAGCCTATGGGGTAGTAACTTTCGGCCTAAGGTGGTAGTAACTGGTAGCCTTAACCTGTAGTAACTTTTTCCGTAAGCACCAATAACAATAGGTTGATTGTTCCAGAAACAATAGTACTATTGTATCGCAGACATGAGCTAGAAAATAACTTCTATTTACTTGGAAATAGTACAGGTGTAGAAGTAAAGGTAGGATTGGGATGGGAGAAGTATATGACAGTATGATCAATGCAATGATCAATCATTGATCAGAAATTAATTGCTATTTGTTTTGATAGGTTTGCATACGTGAGGAGACTGAATAATTGCTTGATTTCTGTCGTTACAGAATCTTACTAACAACAATTCCTTTCATCAAACTTGTCTTAAATCTCCCTGAACTAATCATATCAATTTTCACAACCCTAAGCGGTAGTAAATTTGAAAATTTTTCGACCCTAAGAGGTAGTAAATCGCCGAATTTGAGACCCTAAATTTTGCAACGGGTACGTCACCTTGAACTACCAAGTCCCCCCCTTGGGAATTGGCCAAACCCGCAACACGTTAAACCCCAAAGCCCCCTCCTCAAAGGACCCCAGGTGGGGTCTTTCTTCTAAATAACGCCTTGATTTACATGCTCCTCCATATCAAGATCGAAGCAATTAGAAAGAGTGCGTCACTTTTGATAGTTCCATTTTTAAACCTGGTGGATTTTCGCTACAAAGTAACTCCCTGTTGGCCGACAAAACCCCAAAAGTGAACAAAGAATGTTAATTTCAATTCTCATGATACAGTAAATAAAAAGCGTCAAAAATGAGTAATGATAATACTCAGAGACACATAAACTTCTTTGATTAAAACAACAAATTAACAATTTACGATAATGACTAGAAATTAAAGTGCGTCTGAAAATAAATGTCAGATGCGAAATTCCGCGAACTGAAAGCAATGAGCTGTTGTTTGAAAAGAAACTTCGCCTTATCCAACATAGGTGTCCTATCTGTGAAGCTGATGGTGTAAATTTTTGTTCAATCCAAAACTTGAAATAAACTTCAGGCACTTTGCTCGAAGTCTACCGTGAACAATTTTTATATCTTTATTTTTTCAAGTATTACAGCAAATTCCTATTTACGCAGAGAATTCATGCGAACATTTGAGAAGAAAAGTGAAACTACCAAAAACTGTAAATCAATGGAAAGGAAACAATACTCAGCTTTCATAAAAACTACAATCATACGTATTTTTTTAAGAAACTGAAGTCCAGGGCTGGCAGGCAGTTTCTTAAATTTTTGTTAAAAGTTACTACAGTTCGCACTAAAAATAATGTCCGAACAGTGGATATTACTGCATAATGTCAAAAGCATTTTGAATCTAGCAATTTGGTGACTTCACAATCTCAAAAGTGGACCAAGCGTATTTTTTATTATAACAAACAGTTTATAAGACACTCAACTTGAAATCGCCAAAAAAATTACAAAACTCCAGTACTGGGAAGATATAGCTTAAGAAACTATTTATTTTGGAAAAGGAAATCCTTTACACATTTCAACTTTTTTTCTCTTTTTTCCTGCGTCATATTGCTCTTAAGGTACTGGAGTAGTGTCAAAACATTGCATTTGGTTCAAAAACCTTGGTTTGAAATTTTCACGAAGGCAAAGGTAGTAAACATGAAGATTATTATGGAACATTTAAGAAACTCCGAGTAATCGAATCTGATAACTGTAAGAAACTTTCAGTACCGGCCTCGATTCTTAGTTTCTAAAAAACTACATGTAGTTAAAAAAAATAGTTGGACATTTGAAGAAATCAGTGACAAAAATTATCACAGTAGAACTGTGTCCAACAACCTCGAGTTCCTTTTATGCCATTCCATTAATAGCCTGCAAGCAGCCTCAACACTCCTCCGCTGAGGCTGCGCGCAGGCTATTCCATTAAAAGAAATACGTAAAGCCATTCATTCAATTTTTTGATGACTAAGCTGCATTATCGCAAATTTCACCTGACATCTAACTTGAGACAACCTAAAACCAGTAATCGTATGAATATTCCAAGGAATGTTGCTGCAAAATTATAAAATGTGATACAATAATACGACATTACAATGTTATATCAACTAAGTTTCCATTTCGAATTCCCCCTCATCGCTACTCGCATCTTGCGCTGCAAACACAGCGTTTTCATCATCAGATAAAAGTTCGTTGACTGCTTGAGGCGGATGCGATGGGTCTTTTCTTCTAGTGTAGAATAACACGTACGCGGCTTTCGACTGAAATAAAATAGTAGGATATAATAAGAGACCTTTGAAACGGGAAAAGGCAAGGGAAACAGGGTGGCAGGATTTCAAGGAGCGTGGCGGCGCGTTTCCGCAGTCAGATAAAAGTTCGTTTACAGCTAGCATGGAGCTCAAATCTTTGAAAAGATGGATGTAAAATTCTGTTAAATTTTTCTTTGAATTAATCTGCTTGAGAGGAACTTTGGGTAATTTGCTACAAATCTGCTGTGACAATCTTTTGATAACTTGACTACTTTCAAACTGGCGGCATTTATTAATTTTGAGGCTGTGACTTCATCAAATTTCTATATACTTAACCAGAAGAGCAACAGATTTCTGCTTGCAACCATATTGTAGACCTTCATAAATGATGGTTTTCTCGAAGAATGTATCAATTTCCCTCGAGTGATTTATGATTTACGATGATTTTAAGTTCTTCAAAATTTTCGATGAATTTTTCCAAAAATAATCAAAATGCTGCCATTTTGAAAATAATCACGATATCAAAAAATTGCCATGGCAGATTTACAGCAAATTACCCAAAGTTTCTTTCAAGCACTTTAATTCAAAGAAAAATGAGATACTATTTTACACCCACCTTTAGATTTTAGCCATATGCTTTTGCAGCTTGAGGCGGATGAAATGAATCTTTTCTTCGCGTGTAAAATAACAGGTATGCGGCTTTGAATTGAAATTAAACGGTAGGAATAGCATAAGAGATCTTTCAAACGGCAAGAAGAAACGGTTTACTAGGCGCTGGGATTTTCGTGGCCTGCGTGCAGCTTCTACTGTCACTACGGAGGAAGACGGAGGAGAGGAGGAAAGAGCGGAAATTGGGGAGGATTGGGGACCATAAAATATAAAAAATGCTTCAAGATATTAGAAATGGCCATTAGAAATCTCGATTTTAATCATACTGCAGGTAATTTGCTTCCCAAGGAGGGCGGGGATGGGGGTACTTGACTACGGTAGTCACGGGGGTGTGTGTGGAAAATCTCTCCACACGCTGTGCCCTGTCGCATAAAAAAACCCTAAAAGTATACCCTGTCGCATAAAAATTTTGCCAGTAGAATACATTATCCATAATTTCAAAACAACTCTAAAAATGTCCTTCCACATGATACCCTGTCGCAAAATTTCATATCAATCTTATCCCGTCTAGTCAAGTATAGGAGTACCCCCCCCCCCGGGATTTGCTGCAATGATTTTTCGAACAAAGAATATTTTTTATTCACCCAGTATAATTTTGCAAAAATTACAGGCTTTGATCTCATCAAAATTGATTAAAAACAAAAATAAATCAATTTTAACTAAAAATAATTTGATACTTACAACAATTTGGCTTTCGTCAGCTGATGATACACTACTGTCGTCGAAATAATACCATTTTCCATCATAGGCGTTCTTGGCATAGGCAGTATCTGAAACGAAAATTGAAATCCTCTAACTGATCTGAACTCATACATACAAAATTTAGAAAACCTACTAATGATGGAAATTTATTCAAAGTGTGAATGGGCTACATAAATTCTGACTGCACAGAATGAAATCTGATTCTTGAAAGAAGTTTTTCTCTCAATGCAATGGCAAGGAATTGAATACTTACAATGACCACCTCCCATGCCTCCGTAATGATTCTAAAATGAAAAGAAATACATTAGTTTAATTCAAGCATCTTAAACTTAACCTTCTCAACTAATTAACGCAGGTGTAAAAACTAAAAATGCAATAAAAGTAAAAAGCAATGTAAAATATCTAGTGTTACAGTAAAAACCCGCGTATAAGAACTTACAATTTTGCAAGTGAGCCTGATTAGATTCTTATATATTGAGTATTTAGTGGGAAATCAGGCTTTTCAGGTTCTTAAATTGGTTCTTACTCCATTCAGGGTTTTCAGGTATTTCTTTTGTTCAGATTGAAACTTCAAGCCCATTATTTACTGTCAGTTCAGAGGCATCTGAAATCATGAGGCCTTACTCACAACATCAGTTTGTAGAAGAATCAGAAATCTTACAGAATACAATGAAAAGCTTTCGTAGCATCTTTAGAGTTCTTTGCCAAGTGCCCATATGGCAGTATCAGTCTGTTTAGGCTCAATGACAAAGCAACTGGAGTTTTGATCTAATTTGATGATCTCTACGAATAAGAACCTATTTCAAATTTCAGGCTGAATGGGTTCTTATATATCGAGGGTCTAATTTCAGAATTTCAGCCTGTAGGTTCTTAATCACTAGGTTCTTATACGCGGGTTTTTGCTGCGAGCATGCGCGAGCAGCCATTTAGAGCAAGAATTCGAGGATGGACAGTGGAGTATTTTTCAAACAACTACAACAACTGGTTGCAAAGTATAGTGCATTTCTGCCTGAGAGCGCCCACACCACGACTACAATTTCTGGAGAGAGAGAAGCTCTCACAAGTTTATTGCGGGAAGAAGGAAGACTTTTCACGGACTTTGGTACGTATCGAATCGTTTTTTAAATCTCATTTGACAGCAGTTATGAGAGGATTCCTTTTTCCTCTCAGTTGTGTTGACCGTTTGTTGTTTCACAGCGGACATGTTTCGAAAGTGGCAGGAAGATGCCACAAAGAGCGCCTAGGCCTACGCGTTGCTCGCGCTTTCACCAGCAAGCTGCAGGAAGCACTACTTGCCACCGGGAGGAAGTGAATAAAGAACCATTGTTCAAAGTTAAGAAGGTGAATTCGAATGAGCTGTGGAAGTAGGCCCAATGATAACTCTGTTAGTGTTTCAAGCTTTCAGGCAGGCCTGCGACTAATTAAAAGATATTGCTGGAATACTATACTCCTACTGATAAACAGCTGGTTTCACTGCTTCCCACTGGTAGCGGTGGATAAAGAAAAATTTGTTCAAAATTATGAAGGAGAATAGCTTTTTAACTGCAAGGAATTTTTTTGGTTTGCCAAGTAAAACATGCATGGATAGGCCTTTTTCAAGTTTTCCAAACAGTGCCAGCTGTAGGTTTCATTAAATTCTTAAATCCCATCAAACTTCAAACTGCTCAAATCTTCAGAAATGCCATGATGAAAGAGATGATGATTTCCCTAACAAGGAAAAACCATCAACCAGAAAATTGCACTAGAGATGATTAAAAGGGTTTTTAACCACAATCACATCTGATAGAATCCTGATGATATTGCCTTCATTATTGATAGAAATTCCTGGAATGTGAAGGGTGTGCAAAACTATTCCAGATACTGTTTTTAGCATAATTTCTTTTCACAAGCGATAGTTAAATATTTTTCATAACTTTTGCACATATACAAGCTTATTTCATTTCATTATATATTCTTGCAGGAGTAAGGCAATTTATTAACTTGTGAGATTCCTATAAAGATCAACACAGGACCCAGCATTGGACTGCTATTTCTATATTCACTTGTGACATTCCTGTAAGAATTCTTAGAGACCAGCACAGCATTCGATTGCAATTATTTATGTACATTCTTGCAAAGACAAAAGAAGCAGAGGATCATTATTGCTACTGTCACCATTCCCAACACCTTGTGACATTTCAACTTTGACACAAAGTGTTATTGGTTGAACTTCTGAAGAACTGTGGTGACCAACTGTTGTGCAGCATAAACTCTCAAGACTGTTTATCTTTGAAGACATAATTGGGTATTTAGACCAAACTGAATATTGAACCCTTTGTTTGCTGCCATGATGTGCGAAGTTAATCTTTTATGCTGACATTGATTAATGCAGATTGAAACAAAATAATCAGTAACTGTAAGCATTACAGAGAAATAACCAAATATGTTATTATAGAAGATCATTTTTACTTCAAAGAATACAATGAGCTGTGGACAAGGAAGAAAATTGTGTTATCTAGAGTACCACCCAGAGCAGAAGAAAGCCACCACACTACACATGTACACTTAGGGTACAAAAGTATGGAAACGATGGCCTAAAACATGGCGGCAAAGATGTCCTATGGCCTATGAGCCTCGTAACAAAAGGGAGATTTTCTCTCCAACCCAGATCTCAATTTAAACTCTTACGGCAGGAAAATATTCGCCATCTCGTCTTCTGTTATCAAACAGACAAGGACAAGTTTTAGAAAAACTTTTTATGAATTTTGAGATGAAAACTTCGAAGTAGTGTTGTTGTCTTGAGCTGCAAGAAATGGAGGAGATATGAAACTGAAAAGTTGTCAAAACATCAGTTTGCTTCAATGAAGAGTTGGTTGGGATGGCTTCATTTTATGCTGTTTACACTGGACATTTTGATTTTGAAACAAACTTTTGGGAATAATCGAGAAATTTTCAGAATTTTGGCTGTAAACTCAAGGCAAGTTATGAGCAGGTTAAAGTTACATTATTTTCAGGCGACACTTTTCTTTTCGAGCAAGACAAATCTTTATGAAAGTACCTTAAAAAGCTGAAATCTGAAAACGAAATGTTATTTTGTTTATTTCTGGTTTATTCGTGTTGACTGAGCCATCGGAGGTTTGATGTGAAGCCATTACAAGGCAACAACTGCAACGGTCGCAAGAGAAATCGAAATTACAAGCTTACCTGTTAGCAGCTTTCCTTGAGTTTACAGCCAAAATTCTGAAAATTTCTCAATTATTCCAAAAAGTTTGATTCAAAATCAAAATGTCCAGTGTAAACAGCATAAAATGAGGCCATCCCAACCAACTCTTCATTGAAGCAAACTGATGTTTTGACAACTTTTCAGTTTCATATCTCCTCCATTTCTTGCAGCTCAAGACAACAGCACTACTTCGAAGTTTTCGTCTCAAAATTCATAAAAAGTTTTTCTAAAACTTGTCCTTGTCTGTTTGATAAACAGAAGACGAGATGGCGAATACTTTCCCGCCATAAGTGTTTAAATTGAGGTCTGGGTTGGAGAGGAAATCTCCCTTTTGTTACGAGGCTCATAGACCATAGGACATCTTTGCCGCCATGTTTTAGGCCATCGTTTCCATACTTTTGTACCCTAAGTGTAGTCATGCGTGTTGCAGTCATACCAACCAGTCCTGAAATTTGTAAACAGTTATACTATGTTTGGAATTATATCTACCTTAACAACTGCAATTTCGCATGGCAAGACATACACGTTTCGAAAACTCCTCTCGATTATTATTCTTATACAGTAAATATTGCAGAATCGCGTTACACACTAGGCTGTGAGCAGCACTTCCTTAACATCGTTAACAGCTAGTTACTGTAGTTATACCAAACACTCAAGCCATTTCACGTGCTCGCATTTTAGGTCGTGTTCTACTGGTACTAATTCTGACAATGGTAGACTCAGAATTAGAGTTTTTAATTGGCTCCAAAATTCACAATACAGTCGATCTGGTAGGTTTTGGGAGGCCTTCTGAAGCTTCTTCTCCAAGAGGTACAAGGTTTGAGAGACTTTGGATATTCTCGTTTTCATCAGCAAACAATTTTAGTTAATCCGAAGCCTACTGTTTTAATATTTTTCGTGTTTGATATGGAAATATCTTTCCGTCTCTCCAACCAAGGACCGAGATACAGTTTTTTACATGAGGGGGCCACAGGCACACCGGGCGACGAGCGAAGATGGCCAAGACCTTTAAGGGGTCTTGGAGTAATGCCCTGGAAAATTTTGGGAACATATGTTCTGCAGATTTGCTTAAAACAACGCTAATGTTTGTTCCTCAGTACAGACTGATTTTACAGGTAAATCTACGTTGGGATATATGTGCACATCCCCAAAAAGAGCAAACAAGTCTAATTTACCCAAAGACCACTTTAGAGTTAATAGCATCATTTTTCTGGTGCGAGACAACTATGTTAATTTGCAAATACCCTGAAAGGCTTCCTAGACAATAGCCTGTGCTCAGACCCAACATTCCAAAGAATTTTGGAAAATTGGGTCTGCGTGCAAGCTACCTAGATTCTAATGAAAGGTAAAGATTGAACGAGATACACACAAGAACATGAATTACCTATCTGAGTAAAAGAATAAAGATTTACTGCAGCAACTACTGAAAATTTTTGAGGGGGCCATGGCCCCCCTGAACCCCCCTGTATCTCGGTCCTTGTCTCCAACGTGTACTATTTCCAAAAGTTGACAGATTTGCAGACCAAACATACCCAAACATGCCAAACAAACTTACCAAACAAACATACCAAAATACCAAACAAACATACCCAAACATACCCAAACATAACCAAACATACCCAAACATACCAAACAAACTCTGTTATAAAGATTCCAGGTACATCACTAATAACTTTAAAAACTTACCGAAACTGCGTGTAAATCATAAACTGCTGCTGGATGTCCTTTGTTTATAACGTATGGTGTCAAATTTAGATCTCTGGGGGCCAAAAAAAGGTGAAATTACAAAATACTTTAAGAAACTTAGATTCATTTTAAACTAAAGATATAGCATGAAGTTTTACAAAACAATGGCGTAAAAATACGTTAAAAGGGCTAAAATTTTGGTACATAACACATGACAGAGTGTTTTTGATTTTCTGGCAACTTTGGCGCGAGCTGAACAACCAAGAAATACCTAAACAAGAAATATTCTCAAAACTGCCTATCCAGTGTCATACTTCTCTAAAATACAAAAGAAAAACCAGCCAAATTAACCGAATCTAATGCAAAGTAGAGCTACCTCGGTGTAAAAGCTGGAACTTCAAAACATCAAAAATAATAAAAATCTACGTTTAATCGCACGATCTAATCCAATGCTATAGGTTTTATGTAATTTCATAATCAAGCAAAGACTTTATTGCTCACTGTACAATACAAAATTATGGCATGGGGGCTCAATAAACACGTGGGTGTAAATTCCATTAGAATTTTCTTTGAATGACACGGCTCAGAAGCAACTGAGAGTACTGTCTGTGCTGTAAATTGGCCACGGAACTATTTGATATCTTGATCAGCCTCAAACTGGCGGCATATACAGACCATATTTTACGCAGTGACGTAATCAAATTTCTAAATTGTAAGACAGAAAGCTGCTCCCTGAGTATATAAGCAATGATATTTGCAATATCTGATTGAAAAACTAACATGTTCAATTATATAGAAATTTTTTGGCTAAAATCGGCCATTCCGTTAGATTTTGCAAGGGATTTCTGAAAAACATCCCTTCGAGAAACCTTAAAAACGTGCTAAAATCATGAGCAAGATTACATGATGTTTCCCTCACAGCGATGACTTTAGTACGCTTTAGCACGTGCTATCATCTAAGGGGATTGAAAAAGTCCTCTCCCTATAGTATGAATAACTTATTCAGGGTGATTCCATTTTCCCAAAAAGACGAAATACATGAACAAATCCAAGTGTCACTATTACTAGGACGGAGAACGAGGGCAAATCATGCTTGTTTTTTCACTGGTTTTGCAGGTTTTCGAAGGGGCTTTCTACAAAAATCTCCCTATTCGACGGGAATGAATGGCCGATTAAAGTTGGTTAAACTAGTGAACCTAATTGGACATACCGGGAATAAAACAAGACAGTTTTCAATATCGTTGCTTTGATATTCAGGGAGCAGCATTTTTCAAACGCCAGGCCTTATTTTACTGGCTCACCTAGTAGATACTTCTACTTACCACCAAATTATGGGCCTTCATAAAATATATACAGTTATCTTTTACATTATGAATATTTCCCTCCGTCGACTTAGGATTCACAACGATTCCAATTTCATAAAAATTTTCCATTAATCCTCCCAAAAATAATCAAAATGCCGCCATTCTGAAAAATCATGATATAGAAAAATCACCACAATTTAATACTCAAAATTTGGAAGCAAAATAAAAACACCAAAACAGTTTTTACCTGATCGGAAACTCCACCAGCGAATCTAACTTGTCTCTCCACCATCTAAAAATAATCAAATTTACGTGCAAAAATGTGACAAAATAAGAATAATTTTCAAACAAGAAAACAAGGATAAATATTTCATTGATGATGATTCCGGGAAAGGCAGCTTTGTTATAAATCGAAGGATGAGGACGACGATAAGAAAAGACATTTTGTTGCTTTCGGTTACTTTGACAATCCAGTTACATTAAAGAGATATTTGACAGTCCATGATTAGAGAAAGTTCGACAGTCCAGTTGAGCAAAAAATTAATTAACTAGTTATTATGACATAATTCAGAACGTTTCGACTCTGGCTAGAGTCATCTTCAGCAAAGAAATATGTGCACGAGGGCCTTTTAAACTAAAACGAAACACGGCATGCAAAAAGGGAGAAATACCTATTAGGCCAGAGTCGAAACGTTCTGAATTATGTCATAATAACTAGTTAATTAATTTTTTGCTCAACTGGGCTGTCGAACTTTCTCTAATCATGGACTGTCAAATATCTCTTTAATGTAACTGGATTGTCAAAGTAACCGAAAGCAACAAAATGTCTTTTCTCATCGTCGTCCTCATCCTTCGAAATATTTCATTATTTACAGATATATAAAACAGTGCAATAAAAAAAAAGAAAAGGGATTGTAAGGTCCAGCACAAACCATTTTCCAAGACACTGCCGACTGAATTTTCATTCAAATGGAAGATTTCAATTATTATCTAAACTTGCATTTGCCGAAGATAGAAATAATATTTTTTTTGAATGCAGGAAGCAATTTCAAGAAAAATAATCTGGCCCTACTTCTCAATAAAAATCAGAGAATCAAAACAGGTCAGAAAATTAAACAGGCTGATTTTGAAAAGCAGTCCTGCTGTACTCAATTATATACATCTTGACAGCTCGTAAATACCATAACTAGAAAATATTCTGATTTTGAATTTTGTTAGAGAGACAAATTAAAACACTGGCCACATATGCCAGCGAACGATTGCAGTAACTGTAAAAGAAAAATTGCAAACAAACCATTGTTTTCTTCCTTGTCGTTGTTCTGATTGTTGTGAGAGCGCGTGGCCGAGTGGTTAAGGCGTCTGACTCGTAAGCCAAAGATCAGAACGGCCGTAAGTTCAAATCCCGCCCTGGACAGTTTGGTCGCTGTCCGTAACTCTAGCCCGGGTCGACCAGAGCCATGTGAGGGAAATCTGGTAGCTGCGGGCGGGTAGCTGCGGCGGACTGACTGATGGTAAAACATCCGTGGCCCTAGACTTATGACGATGAGTCTCTTGTTTCCCTGTGCTCTTTGACTTGATGATGGCGCTTCGGTCAATAGAGACTCATAGTATTGCTATGAAAAACCTGGCCCTATTTAGGCCCAAACTGAGCAATTTCTTCAGTACCAATCAGATTGCGAGATTTGTGAATTACTGTTGTTAACGTGTAAATGTGATAGAATTTTCTATTCGATTGAAGAATTGAAAACACTCCCATGGGATAGAGATTCGAAGCCGTGATTCTTTCCTAATTCCACTGATGATTGAAGAAAATAGGGCCAAGTTTTTTACTGTTTCATGATGAGTCCCTCTTGAGCAAGGTTTACCGCAGGGATACAAGGGACTCATCGCCATCAATCTATCGTGGCCCCTGCTGGAAATAGGGAGTTTACGAAACTACGACGGCAACGACGACTGCAACGCAAAGTTGCTTTTGTTTCAGAACTTTAAATTCAAAAGATTCCTTGTTTTTCGTTCGAATTTGCTTCCCATAAGAGACTCTCAAGTTGTCCTCTTCAATTTCACAACTTGGAAACCACATTTCTGGCGTTCTGTGCTGCAGATCTAGGCTTGCGAAGGAAAACTCAGTCGTTTTAAATCTTTGTCTTCAAAGTAAGAATATCGTTTTCAAGTATCTCTGAGTTATAGGAGGCCTCATTTAAGCCTTTTGGATGATATATTAAAAGCAGCGTACGGAAACAAGACTTGCTTTGCGGAATTCCAGATGACGTTCTGGCTGGTGTTGCCGTCCTGGTTTCGTAAACTCTCTAATAAGTCTCTCAGACTTTCGCAGGCTAGCCACGTTAAATATACATACCTGTGATGTTCATGTTGTCGTCTAACTCCCTCCATCAATGTGCTAGGCCCATCAGTAGACCCAGGCCCTAACGAAGACTGGTTCTATGTTGATGGGCCTAGCATTTTGATGGACCTAGTATTTTCATTAAGTGAGGCGAGGAGAACATGAACATCGCAACAACCAGAAAAACAATAAGGAAAAGAACATAAAGTTATTCTAAAGTTTTACTTCTTACAATTTCTACAAAAGTGGCCTTTGATTTCAGCTTGAGACCAGGACTCTGTGTGTAATACGTAAAGTTTACCTGTTGTATGAGAATCTTTTCAGATGTATAACGAGTACGGTAGGTAATGCCCACAAGTCGAATTTTTTCGAGGCTTGTTGATGTTTTTTGCATGTCGGACAGTACCTAAAAGAAACAATTAATAAAAATCAGTCAACAGGATTTGTTAATTCTCAGGCTACAAAAAAATTTTCAGATTCAAATCTCAGTGATTGAAGTTATCTGAGATCTACGGATACTGAATTTCTTTATGATAAAGAAATTGAATGTTTTTGCTACAAAAATGAACATTTAAAATGTGAATTTGTTCAAGTCCATTTTCCCCACGCTGAACAATTGGGGTGGGCCTACTCTTAGACGAGGAATTCAAAATTTGTTGCCAAGTGTCCAGTGATGTTAACTTCTGCGGTGGAGCCAGCTGACGTTGATGGGGGCGGGAGCAACTTGCAAAGAGGGCGCCAAAATTATAACAGAAAGTGTGCGTGAAAATTTTTGTACTCTTATATTTTAGAAAATTTTGACTTTCTGCTAAATAACGCCTTAAACGTTTGCCCATATTTAGATCGAAACAGGTGAAGATAAGAAGCGCTTTTTGCACCAAAAAGGTGGCGACGAGCTCAGATAAAACCAGGATTAAACCATGAATGGGAGGGAGGAAGGGAGTTGCTCTCATTTGCTCCCCTTCAGCAGCACCACTGGCTGACTTGCAGATAACATTCTTAAATTAACAGTCCATCAGCCAACGAACAGGCAAAAAAGGGACACACAACAATTCATCGTTTGCATTTTGTCCTTTCACAGGCTATGAGTCACGGTCAAGGGATGTAAAATTTTTGTGAACTTACGATAAATACAACTTTTTTATAAGAAACTAGGATCAGGCCATAGTACTAAAGTTTCTTGATTCAACATGTAATTTTGTCCATTTTAGTAATAATAGTTTCCAGGGCCTCTTTTAAGGAATCATAACTTGGGGGGGGGGGCAAGTTTCAAAAAGGGGACCTCATTTTTGATACGAGAAATATTTCTTTTTATGAACTCCTTAGCAGAGCATTGTATTTCTTACAAGACGTAAATAGTGCTACAAGGCCCCTCCCCACTATTTTGCCGTTCATCTTTGTGTTGGGGATGGGGAGAGGATTTATGGATGGCCCAGGGTCAGAAAAAACATGGGCCTTTTGCAAAGTGAGTTTTGAAAGGTACGCCAAAGGCGCACCCATCTAGGGGGGTCCGGGGGCATGCTCCCCTGGGAAAAATTTTAAAACCTTGGATGCTAGAATCGCTCTGGTAGCCATTTTTCTCCTCTAACCCAGTTATCAAATCAAACTGGCCATCCGTTATGCACAAACTGTAGTAACAGTCAATCAAATGTCACATATAGGCCAAGAAAGGCATTTCTTGAATAGAAACATGGACCAGCGAACCGGGTGAGCCAGAAGAGATTCCCCACATCTGATAATTCATAGCACCAAGAGTGTCTGATGAATCGATATTTGCTTGATAGCCGAGAGTTGAGAAGTTGAAGCATTTCTATAAAGTTTCCTCTATTTTATGAACACTGCACTGGAAAGATAACCAAATGAGACTTCACAAAAACGTTGCGAAAGGGCCTGAAAAGGGGCCTAAGAGCAGCAACAAGGAAAAAGGGACCATAAACTAGGGGGGCAAAACACTGTGAAAAACTGTAACTGGGGGGCAAGTAAGGGGGACTGGGGGGGCTTTTGCCCCCCTAGTTTGTATGTTAAAAGAGGCCCTGATAGTTTCTTCATTTGTTTCTTATTTTTGAATACAGAATTATGAATGAGGTCGCTAACACTGCTGCATATATGTTGATATTGCTCACAACGATATATTTGCTACAATATCCATGCTTTCGACTTTTTTTAAAGTTTCTTAACGCTTTTCAGACATAGTACTAGTAGGGTACGGTTTCTTAAAATTTTGGCCATCTTAGTACTAGTAGTACTAGCTTCTTATAAACCAGTCTCTTATACAAAAACGTACCGGAAACTTTCAGAAACTTTATTAACATACCAGGGATCCTCAGCACCAAGCTTCTCTTTCGTTAAAAACAAATCTAGGCAATCTTGAAGCTGGAGAGTTTTCTTTTGCTGTGCTTTTTGTCGAACACTGCTATGCTCTTCCGTTTCCTGCAAAAAAATCAAAATTTTGAAACCTTATCGCATTGCTATTGGATCGCTGAATTTGTACGTTTCCATCGAGAAAATGAAGATGAAATTTTTCTAATCGCCAAAAAAGGAGAAATCCCTCACTCTCCTGCTTTTTATGTGCGTAACTAAAGTGGAATAGGAATACTTTTCGCTGTTTTCTATTTTTGATATGTCGGTTGAATGCAAATTTGTTTATAGTGGAGGCAAGAGTAGTGTGACCGATTGAAATGGATTATGCGAATATTAATCGTATAATAATCAAATATTGATTTTCAAGAATCAAATGATAACAATGTTTTCACTCAACTGACCGCCCCTACACTGTGTAGGTTGGACAATAGTTCAGCGGAAGTGTGTGCTTGAGGAAGACAAAACAAGGCATTCAATGTATTAAGCAGTATATGAGGGTCTTACACCACATGTCATATCATTATTTGAATTATTATTCGAATAATAATCCATTGATGATTTGGAAAAATCAAATATTTTTGGATTATGCTGGTCACACTACTCTTGCTTTCTATAAGACTGAATCAAGAGAAAAATAAGAACATTTGAAAACAATTTCAAGGAAGAAAATAAGGACAAAAACATCTGCCGTGACCCGGGATCGAACCAGGGACCTTCAGATCTTCAGTCTGACGCTCTCCCAACTGAGCTATCCCGGCAGGTGACAGCTGACTGAGAGAAACAATACGATATCGTTTGTAAGCAAGTGTTTGAAAGTGATCGTGTCTTGGCTGAGTATTGTCTGAACACAGGACAGACTTGAGTGTTTCTAATGTTCATAAGGTACAAAATCTTAAGAAACTTTCAGTAGTAACATGTCCCGCCTATGATAACTTAAGAACTACACTTCTAGCTTTATCTAATGTCGATTGTCTACCTGCAAGCCTACAGTTTTCTAAAATCATGAGTAGCACGGACCCGATAATTATGCATGCTCTAGCCAAATTCATTTTTGATGCTAACAGTTTCAAACGAGCTTCCTCTACAGACAAATAACTGGATGTTCCAACGCCTAATAGTAGCTTCTTTCTCGTTATAGTTCGTTTTGTTCTTATTGTTCGTTTTTCCTATTGTTAGTTAGTTCTGTTTTGTAAATATTTTTATTCTGCTGCCATACCTTGAAAATTAGGTAGTGCATTTTAGCTTATATGATGATGATGATGAGTAGTAGCTCAGATTCTTTGGGACAGCGCAAAATTTAGTGTATTACATGGCCAGTCGGTGGAGAAGAAAAATTGTTGCAAAAAAATCTGCTCGCCCCGTATGAAATCATTGCAAAAAATACAACTGCCCAGTCACCTTTTCCTTAAAAGGTGCATCTGCCCTGTATTCATGAACAACAGATGCTGTATATAGTACTATAGTATCACCGATGAATAAGCCAAAGACCATAAGAAAAGCACTTCATCTCTATAAGAGCCTTCGATAATGACTGATAAAAACCTTTTTGCAAGAAACTAACAAGGAAATTTGGCGTCATTTATACACATCTTTGCATGCATTTCTCAACTTGCATAATTCACAATTGTGTCCTCAAGGTGGGCCATTTTACATTTAAAGTTAATTTTATCGTGAGCTCATGAAAAGTTACTACTCCATATCAAGCCCGTTCATATTTGCTTGATAAAAAGTGTTGACCTAGTTGTGTACAAGCTCAAAAAAGTAGGCCCCCTTGTGTTTTGCACCGGCAATGTTATAAAATAAACTTTGCACTGTCCCTTAGCTTCTTAAAAGAAAAATATAAATGTGGAATGACTGCCTAAGTTTTGTAATAAGTCTGCCGGTGGAACGAAAATTTTTCGAAATTAAAGCGCACTATTTCGTGACAATGTCAAATTTCTAAACAGTACACCAGAAGAGTGAAAAACTTTTGTTTGACACCAAGACATTCATTAACTATGGTTTTCTAGAAAAAAATTTCACGTTTCCTCACAAAGTTTAGAGACTACGATGGTTCTAATTCATTTAAAAAAATTTCTTGGATTCTTGAAAACGAAAAAACCCAGTTCTGACAAGACTGAAGATTTCAGAAGATTCTAAAGTGGCTTAAGTTCCCTTCAATCCATCCAGTCCAAAAAGGTAGCCGTGTAGCTTTGCCTTCTTAAGGGGTCTGTAAGGCGCCCCTATACGCCAAAACCGCTAAAATCTGCGCTCTTTCCCGTCAACTGCGAGCCATTTTCTCTCATAAACTGCAACCGTCGGTCTTCTCAGTACGATAAATTTTCTTTGCAGAGAGCTATTTCACGTAAATGAAGCAGGAGTCCCAAGGAAATTTATGTGAATATACAACTTGTGATGACTGTACTTTAACAGCTACCACAGCTACAATAGAAACCCGCATAAAAGAACCTATTTTTAGAAGAGCCTTGAGGCTGAAATTCAAAATTTTGAACCCCCTTGAAAAGAACCTCTCAGAGGCTGAAACTTGGGGAGGTTCTTATATAACAAGTTTCATATCTTGAGACTTAATCAGAACTTTCAAGAAATCATGACATTCTGATCATAATTCTCCAGTGGTACCAAAGACTATCAGATTTTCAACAATAATTCTAACCTAGAAATTTCCTCAAGAATTCTCAAGAATATCAAAAAGTCTTTAGATTTCTTGTGCTGAAAACAGTATTAATGAATGCAAGATGAGTGCTGTATATAAGAACCTCTTTAAAGAACCTTGCAGGCTGGAATTTAGAATAACGGCCATGTAAATTAAGAACCTTCAGGCTGCCCAAGAAAACCCTAGGTTCTTTGCGCGGGTTTCTGCTGTATTCGAGGACTTGATAGAGAACAACACGGTTATCCAGTAATATGTTCAGCGAAGTAAGCTTAACACGTAAACCGTTTGTTTAGATTCCAATTTTCTCCAACCGCGTTGCAATACCAAAATCGTATACAGCACTGATAACCTTGCAGCAACTGTATTCCGCATCCAAAATGAGGCCATCCGCAACACAAAAATAGACCCGCTTCAAAAGATATGATACCTGCACAGTTTTTCATCTCTTTGCTTTACGTGGTAGTCCGTCGTGTCTTTCTTCGTTATTTTCTGGCATCGGCCTATTAGCATGATTTTACTGCATTCAATTCCTTACAAATTACAAATACATTGATACGATACAGTATAAGGTTGTATTTACCTCGGCGGCTTCATCACTGAAATGAACTTTCTTAGATTTCGGATCCCAGTCCAGCGCAAGATACATTTTACCTGGAAGAAGAAAAAATGCAAGGTTAATTCTGCAATAGGCTCAATCCACTCGTCCCAATGTTTTCACTCCTTGCCACAATCACTGTAGTGGCAATACGTTTTTTAATTCAATTCATTAAAAAATAAACTGTTGTTGCTGTAATTGGGACGCTGTATTGAGTCAAATTTTGAAGGTCTTCGGGTGGATGTGCTTGGAACGGGCCACAACGTACTCTCGCGTACCGAATAAACGGGAGGGGGGATAAGACTAATCGGGGGGAATGGTTCCGTGTAACAATACTCGGGGGTTGGAACAATCGGGGGGGGGGGGGGGGTGTTTGGATAAATTGATAATAGTCGTGTTCTTAGCTAAACATGTATCAGTTATATATTTATGTGAACAGTGATGTTAGTGATACATGAACTGATGAACACTGGTTCTGTTGAATGTACTCCTTCAGACTTCTTCTTGCAGTTATTCAGAGATTATGTTGAAATTATATTTACTATCATTTCATTTTTCCAAATGTTTATAAAAGGGGGGGGGGGTTGGAAACTTCTTCAAAAATTTATGAGCGGGGGGGGACGATTATTCGGTACACTCGAGAATAGGTTCAAAATCTTCAAATATATTGGCAGAGCATGGAAATACATTTTGCCTCCTGCGACCAGACAGAAGTCATGCAGAAGTCAAGTTTCAAAGGTTTTTTACGATTGTTATAGCATATATAAATGGTACAGGAGCAGCTATCTAGCTAAGTTAATTTCGCTTGAATTTATATTGCTTTTTCATTTTTATGAAAAGTGAACATCAAAGCGAACAAAGTGAACAGGTTATATTCTACAAATTTCCTGCAAGTCATTATGACTGGGCAATTGCCACCGCAGATTAACAGCAAAGTTCCTTTCAAGTCATTCAATTCATTGTAAAATGTGATACAATTTTACAACTACCTTTTTAAAGATTTGAGCCCTATTTTTTCATATCAATTGAAAATTTCACAATGACAGAAGAAAGTTACAGGACGATTTGCGGATGAGTGTCCGAGTGGCTTATACCTTATACAGTCTTCGTTAGGTGACTGAAGTAAAGCTCAGTCGAGTGAGGTCAAACTCCGGACCCGGGGGGGGGGGGGGGGGGAGGTACTTCACTACTTCACTAGATAGTGTTGTCAAAGCATCGTCGTCGCTCTGCTCTTTTCGAAGAAACTATAAAGCCAAACTATGACTCATCTCATTTTTCTTTCCTTTTTTATTGTAAATAGGGTATATTATATATTTTAGTTATTATTAGATTTTGTTTTTGCATGGCTCCCTGTAAAGCAGTATTTATTATTGAGTGGATTACCATGGATAAAAAAGTTAAAATGAAATGAAATGAAAATGAACTATGGGTAAGACGGGGATGTGCGCCAGTTTTGGGTAGTTTTTGGCCTGAAAATTCTGGGATTGGGGTATCCTTTTACTGGAAAATTTCTGTGATTGGGGTATACTTTCATTCGGAATTTTCTGGGATTGGGGGTTACTCAAAATTCTGTTATGGGTGTTGAATGAAAGTACAACTGGATAAATTTTCGAGCAACACGTGGTCAGTTTCAGGTGAACTGATTTCAAGTATTTTTGTGTTGAAAAACGTCCTCAGATCAGAACCTCGTTCCAATGGCCACTTGGAACCAAAATAATCGTTCCCAGCCCTCTATCCCTTATCCTTTTGACGTCGAATTGCTTTTGTTACTTCTTCGATTGGGTATCAATATCTGACATATATTCTGGGATTGGGTATCAATATCGGACCAAATTTCTGGGATTGGGTCGTAACAGAAATCCTTGCGGGGCACACCCCCGTATGAATTTATAGTGAAGTATCCCCCCCCCCCCGGGACTCCGGATGGGTGACCTCGGAGGCCTGACATAACAACTCACCTCGTCATCCTTCGGAAGGGACGTTGAACTGGGGGTCCCATCCCTGGATGCGGCATGCACAGAGGGCCTAAATTAGCTTTCACTAGCAAGAAATTCTGAAGAGCCCACTCAAAACAAATTGAAAGAAAAACAAGCGGAATGAGAATACATTGCAGCCTTGTGACTTTACCAATTAACAGAGAACATCTGACGAAAATAATGAACTATGTAACCAGAATATTACAGCATAAACTACAAGCTACGAACAGGCAGCAAATTTGACTACAAAGAGCTCGCTGCAATCTCCCATACAACGAGGCACGAATTTCACCTCACAGAAATGTATCTGTGTCTTAAAGGTAGTATGTCCATGTAAGTACAGCTGTGTATACACATTGTCAAAATATGCTGACAAGACGCTGACGAAGAAACGTCCAGTAGCGCGCTGTGATTGGTAGAACATAACTGATCACATGCAAATTAAAAGTCAAATTTCATAACGAGGCTTCCTGACGTAGTTCAGTTCTGGAAAAGCAACCGCAAGTAAGTGAGGAGTCTGTTTGTATTAAAACTCGCTGTCGCAAACTTGTAACTGCTTGAGTGACCACATGAAATTTCACGTGAAATTGGCATGCCCCCCGCAGAGCTGCTGTACTTACATGGACACATTACCTTAAAGAACTGATCAGCCGTATTCCAAAGTGTCGAAAATGTTCCGTTTCCATCGTTTTCTAGTATGCCTTTTTCAAATCGTGCTGTTTAGAGCTCCGTTTTCAAATTCTATTGTTTTCAAATGGTGCCGGTAAACAATCTCCAGTTTTGTCTGAACAGGAGGCGTATCCGCAATATTTTTACGCTGCTTTCAAACTGTTTTGGTAGCATGTGAACCTAATTTTATGCCCCATTCACACTGCAAGTTAAACCAGCTTCAGCTAAACCAGGTTATTGAATAGGGCCTTCTGATTGGTCAATCCAACAAATCCAGTCATTTAATTGGTTGAAATTTAAACTGGTTTAGATAAAGCTGGTTTAACTGTGTCAGTGTGAATGTAGTATTAGTTAATGAGTGAATTGATTAATAATGTTTTGTAGCAAGTAATAAAAATTAATCAAACCTACTTGATAAATGTAATTCTTTTCCATCATCACTCAGTGGATCAATATCTGAACTACCATAAGAATTCACTGATTTTATGCTGAATATTCGCTGCTTTTTCGATTCTTTCCTTTCTGTTGTTTCTGTGTCCATTTCTGCGTCGTCTTTTTCCTGTAAAACAACCCAAGAATTTCCTCAGTGAACAAATGCGATCGAGTCTCAATAACTAGACCTTGGTAGTCTCAAAACTACTCGAAATTCCAAAAAATTTTAATTCACTGTGATATGCTTAATTCTTCTTTAAGCAATATGTAACTAAAAAAACTCCGGAACCGTATGAAAACTTCTGTTAGTTTTCTGTTTGCCTCATTTACGCCAATAAAGTCTCAGAGTGGAAAAGAAACTCTGCGAATTTCTAGGAAAGGTGTACCCACACAATGATTTTCAGACTTCTTTCCAATCAGCCAGACGCATTGAAAATGTTTCCTTTCGAAAGATGATATGCTTAATAACACGTTGCGCTGGGGTTATCTCGATACATCGCTATGTCGAATGAATTCTGACTTCCTTTGAGAGTTCGAATTAGCAGGGTTCAGCTATACCTTTGCATCACTATTCAAAATTTTGAAGGTCGAATAGGGATACATGCATGTTGATACATGCAACATGGGGAATTTCCTACCAGTACACCCACTGGATTATGTGTTAACACGTAGGTTACACGGGGAGGTAAAAAAACCGCTCCTTGCAAGAAATGAGGTACACAAATGGGTTTACGGAGGTAGCATGGAAGAAAGCATTTCAAGAGTGGGCCGGCCGATCGACAGAAGGTGATCCAGAGGAAGCGAAGCAACATGAGCCCTTGAAGTACAGTAGAAACCTGCATAAAAGAACCTAGGTTTTTCTCGGGCAGCCTGAATAGGTTATTAATTAAATGGCTGCTATTCTAAATTCCAGCCTGCAAGGTTCTTAAAAAGGTTCTTATATACAGTACACACCTTGCAAACATTAATTCCGTTTTGCAGCACAAGAATTCTGAAAAGTTCTTTTGACTTCTTGGGAACAGGTTTAGGCTAGAATTCTTGTTTAAAAATCATGCAATCTTTTGTACCACTGAAGAATTCTGATCAGGATGTAAGAATTCTTTAAAATTCTGAGAAATTCTTAACACATGAAACCTGTTATATAAGAACCTCTCCTACTTTCAGCCTCTGGAAGGTTCTTATTTAGGGGGTTTAAAAGATTAAATTTCAGCCTCAAGGTTCTTATAAAAACAGGTTCTTTTATGCGGGTTTCTACTGTAGAGAACAAATAGACCTTTTAGCTATTCTGCAAAAGAGACTGGATCGAGCGATATTTTTATACATTTTTATACACGACGTTCGATCGAGTGGCGTTAGAGCTTCTATCAGTATTGTGCAGATTCGAAAATTCGACAAAATGTAGCTAAATACCGTTCAATTCTGATTCTCTTCAGAATAGCTAAATGGTCTATTGAAGAAATTATTCTCGAAAATGCTAACCTCTGTTTCTTTGTCCTCGGAGTCATCTTTGATCTTCTCTTCGTCATCTGTGGGAAAAGAAATCAGCCATTTTTCAAGATGTTCTTCAAGAATAACATTGTTTGTAACATTCAAAGTCAACTGGAGCAGCTCCTTTACGAAGACAAACAAAATTTTAAACGAAAATTTTCAGTCTGTTTAAGCTATTGAAAGAAACTGTCGGGTATCCCTGAAATAGTACTCCCGTTTGAAACACTGCCAAAACTCAATTGTCCAACCTGTCATAAATTTATTTTTTATCTCCGTTGTCAAATATCCAAGCCCATTTAAAGATAATAAAATGTCTGTTTTCATTATATAAATGGCATGGAATAACGCACTGAAAAACCTCATTCAGAGCAATACTCTTCAAGCAACAACTTTGCCGAAGAGTCATTATATTGAGATTTTGCATCACCCCTCAAGTCCATAATGATAGTTTGCATCTTTTGCAAAATTTGTAACCAATCGGGAAGCTTGATATAACTTCATAGATGTTTGCAGTATGCTTGAAAACCCCTTTCTCGCTCTCTCTCTTGGTCAGATACAATAAGAACCCGCACATAAGAGCCTTCATCTATAAAGAACTTACAGCCTGAAATTGTATATTTTGTACCCAATGAAACCATTTCGGCTTAATATTTTAACCAGATTCTTAATGAAGGTTTTACAGTTTCATTCTTTCATTCACTGGGAAATAAATTCAGCTAGGATGAGAAGAGTGTTGATGACTAAATGGACTGGTGAAGCATGGTGGGACCGAAGGGACGACAAGGAATTCTTCACGAAGACTTTTGAAACGCAGGTTGTCTGATGACTGTGGATGGGCCAGGAGATGAGAAAATTCAGCCCCAAGGACTAAAGGACTATGATTGTATATCAGAATTTCTAAAGTTTCTTCTGAGCCATTCAGTCAGAAGAAATAGGTCATAGAATTTTACACCCACCTTTTTACATCCAATAAAGATTTAGAACCTTTGCTCTAAACGTTAATGTCCTTTATCTTTGTAAATTCTGTTCAACATCAGATATCAGTCAATCTGATGTTGAACTGAATATAGAAGATTATCCAACAGTTTTAATTGTTTGTAGTGAAGTTGTAGGTAGTTTAACATTGCGTGTCTTTTCATATTGGCGATAAGGTTGTTATTGTCTTTCGCTTCCCATGGTATCGTCCCAGTAGTGATATATATTAATTAGAAAAGTATATCAGAATGTAAAATCTATCGTAATATGTTTGCATGAATAAAATAGTACTTCTTCCAGGGGCAACCAGTATTTTAATCAAAATACAACGAAGACTTTCTCTGCAAATGTTTTTCAACCAGAATGACAGTTCTGTCAGTCACCGGCATAAATTAAAGGGTTTATCTGAATACAACTACCTTCACTACTTGCTCCATTAAATTCAGCTTGCTTGTCTGTCTCTTCTTTTTCAGTTGGTGCTTTCAGGACTCGTCTACGAATAAATGATAAATATCAAGTTAGTTAGTCAATATTTTACAGACAAAATCTTCACAGGTCGGAATGCTCGACAAAATACTACCTTATTTCCAAAGAATCAATAACACGCTATACATGGCCTGTGTGCAGACTACGGAGTTTTTCAGAGGTGTCTCCTCTAGTAGAGTCTGCGCATCAGTGAACATTTCCTTGTTCTGGGTCACATGCAGTTCCTATGAACTCAGGAACCAAATCTTTCTTTTAAAAGGACAGACAGCACACACACACACCACAGGGTTCTCTTTGTTACCTTTGTTTATGGATGCACCAATCAAATATAAGCAGACTCGAGCTATACATGACCTGCGTGCAGACTACGGATTCTTTTCAGAGGTGTCTCCTCTAGTAGAGTCTGCGCATCAGTGAACATTTCCTTGTTCTGGGTCACGTGCAGTTCGTATGAACTCAGGAACCAAATTGCTCTTTTAAAAGGACAGACAGCACACACACACCACCGGGTTCTCTTTGTTACCTTTATTTATGCATGCACGAATCAAATATAAGCAGACTCGAACAAAGACACAGAACCTTTCAAACGAAATATTTGCTTCAATAATTTTGTAGAGTGATGAAAGGTTACCTATTGAATAAATAAAGCGAACATTAAAGCAACACTAGAAAACTAGAGTTCATCAAATCATCTAAAAGGTTTTCTCAAATCGTTTCAATGACATTTCCTCTCCTCCTACGACCTTTGTATCATTTTATTTCTTTTCGTAGCTTGTAGTTTATGCTGTAATATTCTGGTTAGTTTACTATTTTCATATTAATGTTTTATCTCAATTACTAAAGCCACAGGGTTGCAATGTATTCTCATTCTCCGTGTGGTATCGTCCTGCAACTATATTCTTTTATGTAACAAAAAGACACAGATGCTACTCAAACAATAGAGATAGGCTTCTACTGGGGGAGAAACCTCTCTGAAAAGAATCAGTTAAAGTCTGCACGCAGGTTAGTGACACATGGCTTAGAAGAGCATGTAGAAAATGCGAATTTCGCCATATAATTTGCCAAGAATTGCACCAAAGAGGAAAAGTACCACATTCACGCAACGATTTTTAAAAAGACCATCAGGCTTTCAAAATCTGAATTTGCAACTGTAGATTATTAGAAAGGAACGAAGTACAAGTAGCGATTTAAATTCAAACTTCTTCGAAGTACAACTCGAACTATTTCAATTTGTTGGTTTTCTACAAATTCGCGGTGAAACCTCCATAAAAGCATGCGAGTTCCCATGCCTATTTCAAAAATACCTGCACTCGATCTATCACTTTGATACCAAAATTTTCACTGTAAATACTCTTCATTAAATAATGCTGTAAGTAAGTTTTATCACGGTCCCCAAAAGCAATCTTTCTAGGCTGACGGGCTACAGAATTTCAAAAGAATGAACTGAACGAAAACAACTAGAATATGTCAAAACTTCTGTAACGATTGTAAACATGTTGTTGGTATGTAATGACGTCAATGCAACTGGCAAAAAGGAATTAGGTAATTAGCTGAACGAGATGCGTTGCCAAGACCTATTGTACGCCGTTGCCTTTATGAGATATGCTTTTATATTGTTGAATTAGAATTGATCAGGGACTTCGTCGATATCGAGTTAGGAAACAGTCACGCGCTAAGAGTTGTTGTGTGTTCTATCAAGGCTTAGGCCTTCGGGCCTTGCCTTGGTCTCTCTCTTCATAGCAAAGAACCAGAAATCGTTACACTTCTATATATCCTTGAGAAAGTTTCAATGATAAAACACGAAAACTTTAGAATTTCTCAGTGCTGAGCTGAACTTTCAATTCCTTATGAATAAAAAATTTGATCATCATTATGACACATACTTTAATGATCGCAGCATGATTTGATAGAGATCGTCGTAAGTAACACCTTTTCGAGGTATGGGTACGAGCATTGGAATTCCAAATAATGATGCTGATGCTCCATACGAATAACTATTCATTGTCTGCGATCTAAGAGAGACAAAAAGTATGATTAATTGGATGTAATATCAAAACTTTCGAGGTCTCTGCTAAACAGCAAAAGTTATTACCTTTACCATATAGCGTTCGAAAATACGGCTCCTCGGACGGGCAAAGAAGCAGTTTGATTGATCCTTGATCGGTTCGCAAAAGCCGTATTTTCAAAGCCGTATTGGACCAGCGTTGCCTTAGAAATAAACAACAGGAGAGAAGCTTCTTTACGTATGCTGAGGCCACTAAAATGGACAGCTAAGGTTTAGCCTATTGCTTGAGGACTTCTTTGGTTAAATTTTGAAGGAATTTCGATCATACACAAAGAAAATCCAAATGGAGCAGGCGTCGAAGCCACCAGCTATAATCATGAACGGCTTCATCAGACAGTAGAAAAGTTTACAGTAATGTAAAACATGTTTCTGAAAAGTTTCTGCCATATGATAAAGCCTTTATCGATCGATTACTAAACCCATGCTGGCAATATTTGCACCCTAGTTTCATGTACGGACCTAACTGCGTTCGGTCCATACGTCAAACTTCGATCCAAATATTTTCCAGGATTCGTAATCGTTTAATAACTGCATACTATAAAAGTGTTCATTATGATGAGGTTTTGACCCAGAAGATGCTTTTTGATGGCAGCATCAATCAAAGATATTAGCTAAATCTTGACAGATATCTCGAGCTAAAACGCATCTTTGGAACCTAAAAGCAGCGTCTCTCACAATCTCACAAACCAGAAGGAAACATTTTAAGCAAACTCTTTCTTCTAGAGAAGGTACTTTACCAACGAAAAACAAACACCGTTTCAGTTTCAGCCTTTTGTTAAAAAATAATACCACATTGTTTTCCAATGTTCTCTTTCACAAAATTCAATATCTTAGTTTCTTAAACGTGCGTTTCTACTTTGCCGGTACCATGTGATATTGGAACCGACGCTTGCAGCAACTCTGAATCATTTTACTAACGAACACATATTGAGGTCAGGAAACAAACCTTTTAATTCGAAGATAGACTGGAACGATGATGAGCTCTGATTCTTTGTATTCTGCTATCGACACTGGAATTTCATAGCTAATGAAAGGAAGAGTAAACATAATAAGTCAGCTGACAGCAGACATCTCGCAGGAGCAATGGTTCTTCCATGGCTGGGAAAACTATTGTTAATCAAAACTTTTTTAAGTTAGCCAACTATTGTTAATTAACTTTTCAGTAAGAAATAAATGAGAGAACTTACACATAAATATCATCCCTGTCCGTTACGTGACTTAGTGCATCTCTTCGTTCGAATATCTTGTGAAATCTGTGACTGTACACATCTGCAACGACTAGCTGCAACAAAAATTGTCATAACTGTAATAAAAAACCAATGCTCGACGTCTACAAATGCTTATCATTAAATCACTGCTTAAAATCACTGCTTAAAATCTCGTAAGCTCTCAAAAATAATCACATTTTAATCACAAATTAATCACATTAATCACACTAAAATCACATTAATCACCAAAAATCGCCAGTCATATTAAACACAAATTTTGAATGTTTAACCAAGTTTATTTGTTTACTTTTATAAGAAAGGAAAAGATTAATAAAATGTTAAGAATGACGTACGGCAATAATTTCAGTAAATAAATATAACTTCACTTAACGCCATGCGCCCATTCAGAATGACACAACAACAACACAGTAGTACTCGTTCTTACTTGTCTTTTTTTTTCTTATTTCTTACTTTCTTTTTGTACAGCTTTGGCAGTGTTTGGGGTTGCACTTGACAATACAACCAATTAGATACTTTTCTA
This sequence comes from Aurelia sp. 3 sensu Dawson et al. (2005), assembly GCA_964020215.1. Classification (NCBI taxonomy): domain Eukaryota; kingdom Metazoa; phylum Cnidaria; class Scyphozoa; order Semaeostomeae; family Ulmaridae; genus Aurelia; species Aurelia sp. 3 sensu Dawson et al. (2005). The sequence continues at coordinate 3,821,774 of OZ026592.1, read as the reverse complement.
TTCTTTTCTTTTCTTTTTTGACTGCCTGGGCCTACTGAACAGGTACACAACTTAAGTGCCCTGCTAAGAAGTACCCAGGGAGGACCTATTACGTACGCAAATACTAGCAAATAGACACTTTTCTTTTCTTTTTTGCCTGCCTGGGCCCACTGAACAGGTACACAACTTAAGTGCCCTGCTGAGCAGTACCCAGGGAGGCCTTATTACATACGCTATTACTGAACTGGTACACAACTTAAGTGCCCTGCTGAGCCTTACCCAGGGAGGACTTATTACATACGCTATTACTGAACAGGTACACAACTTAAGTGCCCTGCTGAGCCTTACCCAGGGAGGACTTATTACATACGCTATTACTGAACAGGTACACAACTTAAGTGCCCTGCTGAGCCTTACCCAGGGAGGACTTATTACATACGCTATTACTGAACAGGTACACAACTTAAGTGCCCTGCTGAGCCTTACCCAGGGAGGACTTATTACATACGCTATTACTGAACAGGTACACAACTTAAGTGCCCTGCTGAGCCTTACCCAGGGAGGACTTATTACATACGCTATTACTGAACAGGTACACAACTTAAGTGCCCTGCTGAGCCTTACCCAGGGAGGACTTATTACATACGCTATTACTGAACAGGTACACAACTTAAGTGCCCTGCTGAGCCTTACCCAGGGAGGACTTATTACATACGCTATTACTGAACAGGTACACAACTTAAGTGCCCTGCTGAGCCTTACCCAGGGAGGACTTATTACATACGCTATTACTGAACAGGTACACAACTTAAGTGCCCTGCTGAGCCTTACCCAGGGAGGACTTATTACATACGCTATTACTGAACAGGTACACAACTTAAGTGCCCTGCTGAGCCTTACCCAGGGAGGACTTATTACATACGCTATTACTGAACAGGTACACAACTTAAGTGCCCTGCTGAGCCTTACCCAGGGAGGACTTATTACATACGCTATTACTGAACAGGTACACAACTTAAGTGCCCTGCTGAGCCTTACCCAGGGAGGACTTATTACATACGCTATTACTGAACAGGTACACAACTTAAGTGCCCTGCTGAGCCTTACCCAGGGAGGACTTACTACATACGCTATTACTAAAAAACCTAAGCTAAACTTGCAAAGTTGGGAGAGCCCCAGTGGATCAGTGGGGGTTGTTCTGAGCATTTAAGCATTATGCAGCCTCATTGATTAGTCAATGATTAAGAAACTTTCAACAATGCCCACCTAAGGTGGCCGAAAGTGCCCCTTAATAGAAGACAAGACCATTCAATCTGAAAGAGAAGTAAAAAACTTAAGACGTACAAAGTGCTTTGAAACCAACATATTATAGGGAGGGAGGGAGGGTGATTTGAAATTCCAGTTAACTTTATGAACAACAGCGTATAAATATTTGAAGGCAGCAAGGTGAAGACAGCTTCCAGGGAATTGGGAACAAGCACGAGGCCCAGTTGCGGAGGAAACTGGGAACTAGTCTAAGATGGGGGGCTTGGGGTATTTGATAATTATATGGTCTTGTCGTTAACGAAGATTTACTTCGTAAATCTGTCTGTATCAGTTGAACTAAAATGCCAGGATTTAAATGCACTAAACGTATCGGGCAGCCAATCATAAGCAGTCAATTCTTTTGATGATTCAGAGATAGGACCCACAACCAGGGTCCTTTGAGAATTCAGAGATAGGACCCATAACCAGGGCAAAATTTTCGAAATGTGACCCCATAAACAGGGCAAAATTTCCATAAGTATCGTGAAAAGACTATGCTTCGTATCATTTGTGGACTTGAATTCCTTTTTACGAAAGTTTTCATCATAATAGTTAAAAGTATCTATAAATTGCTAGCATTTACCCATAACTAAGGCAAATTTCTGTAAAGCAGACCCCATAACCAGGGCCAAATTCACAAAACATGACCCATAGCCCGGGCAAAATATCGCAAAGTGACCCATAATTCGGGCAGGCACATGTATACAAAGTCCCCTATAGAAGTTACCCCCCCCCCCTTCGTGTCATTGTATTATGGAAATATCCAACAAAAGTTTCAGCATACAAACTAGAAAATCTGTTGACTGAGGTACTGATTTAAACAAAATTAACATACCTTGGCTGCATCAGCTCCTGTAAGTCTTGAAACAGCGACAGCTAGATCATTAATTGTGCCAACTTTCGGTACCGTTGCTTTCATCTATGAAAAGAAGGAGTAATAGTTAATCCAGTTCAATTCACTTCAGTTCTAATTACCTGTGAACAGGAGAAAAGAGACAGAAGGGCCTGTTTTTTCTAATTCCATTCATTTAAAGGTGGCTATTCATAATGATACAATAGCACGAAGGTGCTAATTTAGGCCAACCACAATCATAAAAAACACTAAAATAAATTAACCCTTTCACCCCCGGAAGGGCCATATGGCCCAACAGTATTCAATGAAAACCACGAATTTCTCAGGGGGTAAAGCATTTGAAATTTTGATTGATTTGAAAGGTTATGCACATTGCTTTTTTCTATTGCTTACAGAATCACTGATTATAATACCCCCTGGAAAACGACAATCTACATTAGGTTTTTTTGTTAAGCTTGATTTCAGCCGGGCGTGAAAGGATTAAATATACCCTAAGTTTTCTAAATAGCGCTTGCATAGTCTGCAGTCACAACTAACCGTGTACATTTTCACTTTGCCTTTTAGCATTGAAAGAGATTCAGATTCCTTTACGTTGGCAGGTAGTGTCCTCCAGAGCTTCTGCCTGAGGAACCCCACAGTCTCTGTTCCAAACCTCATTGTCTTAACTTTTGGTAAACATATGGTTACATCTTCGAATTCCGTATGCCTGATTTGAGGCTTTATTTGTGGTTTTTCCTTGAAACTGATATTCTGAAGTCCCTCAATAACAAGAACGAGTGATCAATAACACCATTCTTATCACTTGTGGCATTGAAATTTGGGACAAATAACAATAACCTCTCGTGCCTTAGATCAGGGTATATGGAATTCAAAGACGTAGCATATTCCTACAGGATCTCTTCCCTTTCTCGTCGGCCTAAAAGCCCTTCCACAGGCAACAATTTCAAGTGAAGAATAGGCAAATCAGTGTGCCTTGAAATCCAAAACTGTAGAAATTGGGATTTAAAGCAGCACAGAAAAATCCAGAAACACGCCCTTTATTTACATCAGGACTTGACAAGACTTCCTTCAAATACTTTCTTGAAGAGAATACACGATGGTGGATATGCTTGTCCATAAATGGAACAAAGCATTGCTTTTTTGGTCATTCATAGTTCACGATGCATGTGTAAGTTCAATTTGAATGGGGTATTTGTTCGAGTGTTTTGCTCTTTGCAAATGCAACCTTGCACGAGAAACAAATCCAGCGTTGGCACGAGTTATGACAAATCAACGAGCATATCGTGTCGGATGTGGAATTATACTTTTCCCAGTATTTGTCATTGTTTGTCTGAAAAAATTGATATTCAAGTGAATCACTAGTGATCAGTGACATCATCTTGTTCACAACTCAGTGAGCTGTGACGTCATATTCAACCCAAACGAGGCTGTTCTAGTGTCTCGGGTGCGTCCTGACTTCACGATGTTGCCTATAGGCCATGGATAGCCTATCGGTCATGCAACAAAGCAAAAAGTCGCACTGAATCAGGCAACTTTACATCTGAGTTATTGGCCAGTCATCCAGCCTACATTTCCCGAGGGATAACTTATTTTCAGGGATTATCAGTTGGATAACAGGCTACAATGTTGTCAAAAGCTGTTTGGCTGAAGACTGCAATTGAGAACGTGAAAGGTAAAACGATATCAAAATCATCTAGCAAAACCCTGGAATTTCCTTAAAAATATCCTGCTTCCGGAGAAGTGGCGATAAGAACAGTCCTCTGCTTTGATATAAACAGTCTATGAAAATAGAAATGGTCCTCTGCTTTGATATAAAGAGTTGATTAACATGATAAAACTTATAACCTTACCAGAACAGGTTTTCTTTCGGGTTCCAAAGGCACAAAAACAATATTCAAACTTCGTTCCTTGTTTACTGGCAGTGGTAATGACAGATAGCAAAATGGATCAAATGTCACTGAAATCTGAAAATAGAAATTAAATATAACAACACAGAGACTGCTGTTGTTTTGAAATTACCAATGCAAGGCTAACTTGAAAATTTGTGAACAGGACCTGCACTCAACTAAGCTTGCAACTGTCCCTAATTTCGGCCTCAAGCTTCAAAGGTCTGTCTCGGATTGGATCTCACGTGAAAACGTCCATGGATAACAAAAATTGACAAATCGGCTAGGTTTGTTTTACCCACTTCAAGTCATGTGACCATACTCCTGGGAAGTTTTCGTATCATAGAACCTTTTGTATTCATGAAACAGGTTTCCATGGCATGAAATCTGTCGCAAAAATCAATAGATTTTTGTCAAGAGATTGATGACTTGACTTGAAGTGGGTAAGAACAAATGTTAGCCGATTTTGTCTGTTGAAGTGTGTAACATGAGATATTTTGCGTTATCGCAAATTCGAAGAGACATTAAATCTGAGATTGACTTAGGTTAATACCAGAAGAGTTGCAGAACGGTTATTGAAATTTTTTGAACTTTTGGTCTTTCTTCAGCGTAATTATGTCAGTATGTAGTGAATTTGGGAATGTCATAACTGGTCTTCCTCGCAATTACTGCTACTACTACTACTATTACTACACGTCGATATCTACTGCAAATACTTGCATTTGCAACTTTTGCTTCAGGTGGCTAGGTGCAATCTAGCTGATGAAGTTTTTTTGGTCACTCAGTAAAGTGGACCCTTTATATGTAAGCTTACCTTTGAGCACATGGGGCAAACGACAGTCGATTTGAATAAACCATGAAAAAGATCGACAATGATTGAACAATTTCGTAGGTTATGATTTGACCAAGCTTCCTGTGCGATTTCCTAAGACAGAAAAAACCAAACGTAAAGCAAGGGAAAACGAAAACTTAGAGAACACTGGATGACTGTGTTCCTTGCCAGAAATACCCTGCGCATATAATAGGGGGGAAATGGGCTTGGCTCTTTCCATATAGTTTTTTTCAGGCAAAACTAGCGACAAAGAATGAACAAAAGCGCATTAAATATTGCTAGCTACGAGACGGAAGTACAAATCATGAATTACCATGATGTGGAAATACTTTGGTATCAACAGAAAGATACCATAATATCTCACAGCGTTGTATGAAAAAATGTGCTATCTATCGCTTGGACTGGTCACACAAAAAATCAATTCTTGCCAAAACTTTAAAAACTTGCCAAAATGAAGCAACTCTTTCTTGTATCCGATCGTCTAAAATACCCCATCTTCAACTTCATTTCACTCATTTTCTCTTTATTCTCGATTGTGAACAATTTTGAGTCATGCATCTGATTAGCACACAGTTAGGTAAACATGTGAATTGCATTTGGCGCCAGTCGTTTCAGTGTAGCAAATCGAACCAATATTGCAAGGAGGAAGGGGGAGCCTCGAGCAAGAAAAGCGGATTATCTAAGATTTTTGGCTAGCTGTAAAAGCTCTATCTAGCCCCATTCGCTATTAAGCATTCTTTCTAATACCCTCCGTTCTGAGCGAAAATTTAGATACGCCCCCCTCTCCATTAAAACCCTCCACTCATATAAATTGCAAGAAGATACCAACAACTTTCCATTTACCAGCCAAAAAAGTTTACATGTTAACCCTGATATGGTTGGGGATAAAAACTATGTCGAATTGGTGAACTTGCAAATTCGTATGTTGATTCCGCAAAATATGGAGTAAAAAAACAAAAAACTATATATCATTTATGGACTGTCGTTTTGACTTTGTTAATCAGTTCTCCTCTCCAATACGCCCCTGTCTCTTTAAGCCCCCTCTAGAATGTCGGAAATTAAATAAGATCCCCGATAGAGGCTTAATGTAGCATTTATAGCATTAACAGAGATAAGGAAAGAATGACTAACTACCTTATCTGGTCGTCCACCATGATCGGGAATTTCGACATACGGTTTCTTCTTGACTCTGTTGAGATCTTCATGAAGACCATCCAATAAAAATGCAAGTAATTCATGTGAATCTTGTTGCTGGTAACCTGAGAATTGTGGGGCGAATCTTCCAACTGCCACCTGTTTCATGCCAAAAAAAAACTTGTCAACAGAAAGAATATTTAGAGGGACAAGTGCAGTTTAGCAGGCAGCGCTAAATGTCATATTTCTTCGGCAGATAATGAAGTTAGCCCTAACCCTAGCTAAAATTCTAACCCTAACAAACCTCTAACCTTCAACTACCTTTACTAACTCTACATTACCCTTGCTAGCAACAACTAACCCCAACTAACGACAAATTACCCTATAAACCCTCTTCTGATAATAAATCCTAACCTTTACTTTATTACATACAACAATACAACATTCGAATGCAACCCGCTGAACTGCACTGTAGCCACAAAAATAAACGATTTGTTAACGCAAAGAATACTACGATAACGAACAGTTTTAGTTTCAGTTCAGTTTCGCTTGATAATCAGTCCTACGTGTAATTCTAAACAATAAACCTTTTAGCTATTCTGAAAATGAGCCTAAATCGAACGACGCTTTACACATTTTTGAAAATGCACATGATGATGGAAGCAATAAGGCCACTAAATCGAGCGTCTCGTAGAAAAAATGTATACAATACATCGCTTGATCCAGGTTCCTCGCAGATAGGCCAATAGGTCTATTGCAATGGATATTTGCATGGCAAGAACGAATGATGCTGAAATACAGCACAGGGATTCGGATCATATGCCAGTCGTGATCCTGTGCCTCTTATTAATTAGAAGAATTTTCCGAGAGAATTCTAGACAATAAAAGGTTGCTCCGCCGTAGCTATCTATTCAATTTCATAGCGACATTTTCTCCCGCAAACAATAGAATTTCCGCCCGTTCGGAAAATTCCACTGACTGGAAATCAGCCATTAGCATAAGTTTCTAATCTTTAGCCAGCATAAAAAGGTGGGTGAAAAATTCGATGACCCACTTCTTGTAACTGAACGGCTTAAAAGAAACTTTAGCTACTTATCCATAATTCTACCGTTGAACTTTTCAGAAAATTTAAATAGTTTTTGAAATTACAGCGCATTTCAGAACATTTGAATAGTTTTTGACATTACAGCGCTTTTTATATTTCAGCTTATTTGAGGATGTGACATAATCAAATTTCTAAATCATAAGCCACAAAAGTGGCAGACTTTTGTTTCATACCACATCTTAGGCATCCAAAAACTATGGCTTTCTTGAAAATTATTTCACAGTGGGTCAAACAGTTTAGAAATTACTATAGTTTCAAATCTTTTGGACAAATTTCTTGAATTCTTGAAAAAGAAGAAAAACAACCATAATTCTGAAAAAATTAAAGACTTCAGAGAAGTCCAACGGTAGAATTACAGCAAAATAGGTAAAGTTTCTTTGAAGCCTTTCAGTTCAAGAAAATTGGTCACTGAATTTTATATCCACCTTTTTAAAGATTTGAAACCTACGCTTCTTTGCTTAAAGTCCTTTCGCTAAACGCAGCCACTGTAAAAGAACTAAAGATGTAACAAAGTGAAAATCAACTTTGTCCGATCAGTTAACTGACAAGGATTCTTTCTTCGAAGTCACTGGATTCCAACTGAGTTAAAGCGTCTGTTTCATCCAGCATTCCTTGCACGGATCGTCTCTTGGTTGGCCTTTGTTTGTCGGCATTTTCGTGGGCCATGAAAATGGCGACAACAAAGGCAAACCAAGAGACGACACGTGCAAGGCATGCTGGATGAAACAGATCCTTTAATGCAGTTTGAGTTACTGTTCCGTGCATAAAGAGTTAACACTGGAAACGTTCTATCCTACCTTGAAATTCCTTGGTGAAACGTAGCTATTGTAACCGGACCACATCTGCATCATTAACTCAGCATAAGCAATTGCAATTTCACCTCTCATTCCAAGTGGATTTTGTGGGTTTAATTCTTTCTTGTAATTGCCAGCTATGATGAACGGTAAAATACAAGAATTAGAGCCAACAAGGGAAGCAGCAGTCATGGAGAATATGGTAAATCTTCGGGAGGGCACTTCACTACTGGGTCAAATAGGGGCGTGCGCTCCAAGAATTTCTGTTATCACCCAATCCCAGAATTTTGCTAGGAATTTGAGACCTGTTCCCAGAATATCGATGTGGTTTGTGACAAGTGTTTGCACTACGAAACAAAAGGAAAATTGCGAATTATCCTCGATCTGGGCGTTCCCAGAATTTCAGGAAAAAATTAGGCCCCTATCCCAGAATTTCCTTTGAAAGTACATCGCATTCCCAAAATTTCCGTGCCAAAAACCACCCAAAACTGGCGCACATTCCCGTATGATCAGATAGTGAAGAAGCCCCCCCCCCCCTCTGCCCTCCAGTGGCTTTTGTAAGAGTGAAGTTTAGGACTGACACGCTTATTCGAGGGTAGATATTAAATAATAAGGTAGATGTGTGATGACATACTGCCAATCTAGCATCAAGAGGTATGGAGAAAAATGAAAAACATCAATTTTGAACAAGAATTCAAAGGAAGTGATATTAAACAAATGTAGTATTGAACACATTGAACTGTAATGATAACAAGACAAAGAATGTTTACTTCTATCCAAAATTCATCGTCTCGCGGAATTCAGATACCCCAATGGGGGTTTATTCGAGGGGGCTTATTTGTCAAAATTAGCTCTGAGATGGGGGCTGATTTGTGGGGGGCCTATTTGTAGGTGGGAGCTTTATCGTAGATTAATGGTAAAAAGGAGAAAATTAAATTCCCGTGTGAACCAAAAAAGAATTAAACAGTCTCAAAATCATCAAATTTTGTTCATAGTACCCATAAATTTCCTTGGTGTGCATTATCGTCAAGGAAAAAATTAGTTTCCTCCATATTGCATGGCCTTGAAATGGTTTTTAATTTATGGCAATTTAGACTTTTAGATGCTAACTGGTTTTGAAGCATGCACTCCAATCACAATAACTTATCATGAAACGGAATATTTGTCAGGCAAAAGCACTTAAGTTAGTCCCCAATGTCGTTGACAAAGCTCTTACATCATCTTGCAGAACTTTTAACTGTTGTTCAACAGGAAAAAAGTTAATAGACAAAAATATTCTCTTGCAACATATATTTGATTTTGGTATCGTTGGTAAACAAATGAATGGTTTCTTGAAGCAGTCACTTATTCTGACATTCATGTGCCATAAATCAGCAACCACATTTCAGAATGACTCAAACAACATCTTAGACTCCAAGTTGAAGCCTTTCATATGCAGCCATTTAACTAATGAGGCACTTCATTTTACAGCGGGGTGAGTGGCCGAGTGGCTTATAATTTGCTTATAAAAGTGACAGACTTTTGCTTGATACCATATAGTAGACCTCCATAAACTATGGTTTTCTTGGAAATTAATTAATGTGGCGTCAACCTGTTTAGAAAATACAATAGTTTTAAGATTTTTTGAGAATTTCTTTTAAATTGTCAGAAAAGAACAAAGCACTATAATTCTGAAACTGGCAATAACAAAAGTTAGTGACTGCCGCATTTTGGGAAGAAAGGAAACTGAACCAACATGGAATAGAATGAAAATAGATGGTAGACATTTCATTTCTGATTTCTGGTTATTTTGACATTACGAGGTGCGTTCCCCCCTCCCCTACCCGTTTCGCGACCGCTCATTCTTGTTGTCTGATATTGGCATCACATCACATAATAAATGGCGCCTCTCCACCCACATTTCAAGATAATAAGAAATCAGACCATAGCCTTTTGAAAGACAAATACGTATTCAATTTTGTTCCATAGAACAAGAGACAGCTTGAGGAGGCTGCATCTGATGTGTTCATGATTGTGTGACGAGACAGCAATAAGCCACATCCCCGTATACATTTCCTCAGAAAGAAAGAGCGCAAGATATCGCAAGGCATTGATTCCTTTCAGAATATTTTCCGCTACGCGGCAAATATTGAAGATTTCAGGAAAGTCCACCAGCAGAATTATAGCAAAATAGCAAGAGTTTCGTTGAAGCCATTTAGTTTAAAGAAATGGGTCATTCAGTTTTACACCGACCTTTTTAAAGATTTGGAGCCTATGCCTTTGAAAACTCCTCCACAGCAGCCGCACAAACATGGCACAATTTTAAGGCACTCTGAATGAAAACAACTTACCAAGAAAGTACTTCGTTAATGGAGCAGTATTACTCAAACATTGTAATGCCGAATTCATGAAGCAGGTGTTGCCAAGGTTACTTAGACCACATTGTCCTGATCTACTCATTGTTCCACTGCCAGTACTCGATGTCCGCCTCCTTCTCGCATCATCGTTGAAACTTCCGTACGAGCTCGATCCATATGACAAGCCATAACTAAGATACAAAATCAAAAGACAACATAAATCACGGAAAAACAGAAATCAAAGGAGACAGATTGATTGTTTAGAAGAAACCAAGATACATAACACAGCAGGTTCCAGCTCATACGAAACTCAAAATTTCAAATCCGGCCGCCTTGTTTCTTATACTGGGTGCCCCAAAATGATGTATCAGCGTTTGAAGATCTGTACAATTATGAATCCCGCACCGAGTGCAAATGAATCATCTCTCATTTTGAAGCCCAAAGGCTAACTTAGATGTAGAAATTTATTTCCGTAAAGTCGGTTATATGGTTCTAGAGTCCTCGACAATATTACGTATAAGCTATTTTTGATAGGTCGCGAGAAACGCAAAAAACTGTAATCAAATTTCATTCAATTTTCATCTTTGATAAGATGAAAATTGTATTGATCATCTTTTAAAGGGCCTGTTTCATCCAGTATGCTTTGCACGTGCCGTCTTTTGGTTGGTCTTTGTTGTCGCCATTTTCATTGACCCTGTAAGGAACTTAACTAAAAGCAACCCATGTACATTGAAATGTAAAGAATACATATCTGCTATCACGTTATACTCTTTGGAAGATCAGCATACTCAGATTCATTATTTGAAGTTGAAACTTGGAAGAAACGTTGTCGATATCTTCCAAAACAAATCTCAAGCAAAATAGCCCGTCGCTCTGATTTTGTATGGCCGATTTTAGTGAAATGAATTTCTACATCTAAGTTACGCTTTTTGCTACAAAATGATTGGTGCTTCATTCAAATTGGTCCATGATTTAAGATAGCACATTGTGCCAAACACCGAAACATCATAGAGGGACACCCGGTAGTTATGATCTAGCTGGTGAAGCGTTTTTTGGCTCACCCAGACTTTTAGGCACATTTGCCAATTACCTTGTATATGCAGGAGAAACAGGGGATCCAGCTGAAAATCCAGTTGCAGAGGAAGATGATTCCATCGGTGATGAAGATAGCTAAAATAAATCCATCATAAAGTAGCGATAAGAAATGTGAATTACTGCTACACACAAAGTCTTTGAGTATTTAAACAAGCAATAACAATAGCTAAGACTGATTACAATGAGTCCCAGCAATCGCTATTCAAAACGAGACCACTACACCAAACCGAGATCGCTCACACTGGGATTCATAATATTACGGCAATTTTTTTGGACTAACTTTGTTTCATTTTTGAACGCATTTTGGAACGAGGCTGTTAAACACAGTTATGTACAAAGTATAGAACAAAATACAACGACATAAGAATTTGTGCAAATTCGATTGATTGATGTCGACCAACGGAAACTCGAAGATCAAAGCAGAGTTTCAAGTAACTTAGCCTTACAGAACAAAGTCTTACGATAAAGAATACCATGAAAGCAGTTGGCGCCAATGTCAAAAAAGACAGATTTACAGACAATGTCTTTGTTGCCACTGCCTTTGACGTTTCATGGTTGTGTGATCACAATATGTTGTTCACTGCAAATTGTGTTTCATCCCCACAGTAGCCTGGTAGTGTTACCGGAAGACTCGTTCTGACATCAGGAATCGAGGATTGATTTGTTTCATTCGTTTGATGAATATCACAAGCTTTTTGTTCAAATTAAATATCATTGCACAACTTTCACCATAAATATCAAAACTTAAACGCAAAAACTGGAATGGCAGCCTAGCCCTTTACGTTGAATTAAAAAGCTTCATACCACATGCAAGTCTTATAATCTTAGAGATCCTTCTGTCACGCTTCTCTTTTGGCATGTCAGATATATATATACTCTTGCAGAAACCTTATACAAATGACTTTATGGTCACTTGAACTATCCTTTTTACAGGTTTCATAGTAATAAACTTTTTGGCTATTTTACAAAAGAGCCTGGATCGAGCGTTAGCTTTAAAGAATTTTATACGCGAGATTTGATCGAGTGGCATTAGAGCTTCTTGCAATATTGTGCACATTCGAAAATCCTTCAGAATTCATCGAAGCGTCGTTCGATTCAGATTCGTTTCTAGAATAGCTAAAAGGTCTTTGCTGATATCCACGTTTGTTGGATTAAATTGCATCATGTGAAACAACTATTGAGGATAAAGATATTCTGGAACATGTTGTTTACTTACCGCTGATGTGCTTGATATTGAGCTGCAAGAAAATGTAGCAACTGGTCAAAATCTAAATTAAATGAAACATAAAGTAACTTCTGTTAAAGGAGCGCGGTCACGTAACCAAAAACAGACCTGTTATTTCTATATTCTATTTTGTTGCCCACATGTGGTCATTGTGTTCTGCACAGATTTTGGTGGATAGGGTGAATCCACATTAAAGTTACTTCCCAAGCATCCACCACTATCTCTGCAATCATACAACATATGAGTGAGTGTTTCGTTTGTTTCTCTACGAAATTCAAGAGTCAATCTTCAAAATAACAGCTTCGCTTCTCTTGTTGTTTCATTCGTTTTGCAGGTTTTCGAAAGGGGCTCTCTGCAGAAACGTCCTATTTTGCTAGGAAAGATGGCCAATTAAAGCCCGGTAACTTACCGAAACTAATTGGACTTATCCGGAATAAAACAAGATAGCTTTCAATATCATTGCTTTGATATTCAATTCAGGAATCAATATTCTGTCAAATGCCTAACCTTTTTATTGACTCTCCCAGTAGGAAACATTACAATAATCTAATAAGGAACCTTATTCGCAAAAGTTTATTCCCACAAAATTTTTTTCCCATTTCAATTGATTTGCCAAAGTTAATTTTAAAAAATTTCACATTTCAACTGATTTGCCAAAGTTAATTAAAAAAATTTCACATTTCGTTCTCATGAAAGCTTCTTCTCGCGAAAGTTTTCCCTTGAAGTAAAGAAAGAGAATCTAGAGAATCAATGTGAAACAGAATCTAGTAGAGTATCCTTTAGCCTTTAATTGTGAGTGGTGTACAGTTTGTTGTATGTAAGATATAGTTGCGTGTCTTTATGTTCAGGCTCTGGGGTAGTCGTTGTCCTTTGCTACCCTTTGCATCGTCCCTGTAGTATTGCATAGTAGCTAAATAGGTATAGTAGAATGTAAAATTTGTTGTAAATTTCTTATATGAATAGAAAAAACGTAAGGAAAGCCACTTGCAAGACTTTGTGTCAAATAGGGTAAATACGGCAATGATGGAAACAGAGATTACTTTGATCTTGTTTGCCTTGGCCATGTTCCATCTTCATTTTGCTGTTCCATGACAACAACTTGTCCGTCATATAACCCAGCATCTTGTATAGTTGATTCACTGTTTGTCAATAGTTCATATGTGTTACTCATATATTTGTTCCATAACCTTGTATCTTTGCTTTCTGAAATCTTGAAGGCTGTTTTCATTTCTGTCATCACATCCTCTGTAACAAACAAAACATTGTATTACAATACATAAACATCTACTACATAAAAACCAGCCTTAATTGCACCATTACAATTTCAAAGTCCATCTAATATTAGATGTCACCCTGAGATTTGCCATAACGCAAACTTCCTTTGCAAAACACTTTTCTTCCATTCTCCCAAGAGGACAAACTGCACACATTCAAGTGTCATTATTGCTAAGAAAGCAAGTAATGGGAAATCTTCCCTATGCTTTTCATTCACTTTTGGAGGTTTCCAAAAGAAGCCTTCTCCAGAAAATTTCCCATTTCAACAGGAAAGAATGGCTCATTAAAGTTGGGTAAATTATTAAACCTAATTTGACATATTGGGAATAAAACAAGACACTTTTCAATATCATTGTTTTGACATTCAAGAAACAGCATTTTCCCAAAAGCCTTCAGATTTCTATAAAATATATCAAAATATTGTTTGAGGATGACTCTTTTTTTTCTAGAATTACCATACTTTATGGTTATTGATCTGAAAGATATTAAGTGGTCTGTTGTGGATGATGTGAAATGTTGGGGAATAACACACAAGAATGAAGGTAAAGCAATCAAGCAATATTTTTATACATTCATAAATGAATATTGGCAATAATATACTCAGTTTGTTTGCTTAGAATTAAAGCTCATTACCTCCATATTACTCTTTTTCTTACTTGTTTCCTCTTTGGCCCAAGCGTAACCAATGCCAAAATCAAAATCAAATGGCTCTGGTGCGTCTGAACAGCTAGCTCCTACACGGCTTTCATCCCCATCTCAAACTAAGGAAATTTGAAACAAGGATGAACCCTGGGTAAGAAATAACTGTTCAGATGCCTAGGAGCCATTTGAATTTAATTTGTTGCACTAGTTAAGTTTGGGTTGAAGAGAAAAAAGCAGTAATATCAAGGTAATGAGATATAATTTCTAAGCTACAAACATGGTGGATTATTGACCAAATTATGAGGGGTTCAATTGAGTGGTGTTAGAGCTTTTAACAATATTGTCCTCATTCAGAAATCCTTCAAAATGTATACAAGACCATTGTTTAATTCAGACTGCATTCAAACCATGCTAGCACATTTTGAAAATGGTGAAAAATGTGATTGATAGGCCTACCACTCACATGAAAATGGCACATTTTTCCCCATCAAATTTTGAAAACGGTATATTTTCAAAAGGACATCAAGTGAATACTCCAAAATGATGAAAATGGAACATTCTTTGACACATTTGGCACAAGACTGATCAATTCCTAAAGAGTAGGCAAATTTCTTAGCCATCAAAATCTTGCAGCAAGTTTGTTAACATCAAACTTCCTACCATTTTCAAATCGTTCCAGCATCATGTGAAAACTACCTTAAACAGCATAGAGCTCAAATCTTTCAGATCTTAAAAAAGGTGGGTGTGAAATTGTATCAAATTTTTCCATGAATTGAATGACTTCAAAGAAACTTCAGGTAATTTGCCGTAAATCTGCCGTGGCAATTCTTTAATATCTTGATTATTTTCAAGATGGCAGCATTTTGATTATTTTTGTAAAAATCCATCAAAAATTTTGAGAAAATTAAAATCATCGTAACTCCTACATTACTTGAGGAAAATTGACGCAATCTTCAAGAAAACCATAGTTTATGAAGGTCTACAACATGATTGCAAGCAGAAATTCGTAGCTCTTCTAGTTAGGGATTTAGAAATTTGATGACGTCACAACCTCGAAATCAATAAATGCCGCCATTTTAAAGCTAATCACGATATCAAAAAATTGCCACGGAAGATTTACAGCAAATTGTCCAAAGTTCCATTCAAGCACTTTGATTCAAAGAAAAATAAAGAAGAATTTTACACCCGTCTTTTTAAAGATTTGAGCTCTATGCTACCTTAAACTTTGCTATGTCACATCTTTTCCCAATTTCAAATTTGCCTTCAAAGTGCAAACGTAGTCTCAGATTCTTTTTAGAAAAGTTATATATATACAAGGTCTATTGCCATACCAAGAGTAGCAGTCTTGCTAAATCTCTTCACAACACAATCCTCTGTATCAGAATTCAAACATAGCTTAAGTTTCGTCAAGTAGACTTCCACTTTCAAGTCTTTCACATATAGTCCATGTTCTCTGACAATCCTTGAAATAGGTTCTTGTCCATCTACCAAATGATACCATTCCACAAAATAATGCCAGGCTGATGTGGGTAATATATTATAGTCTACCTCTTCCATCATGTGATCTCGCAGGTCATCATTTTTCGTCTTGTCTAAAATGTAATGTGATTCATATGAAAAGGGGGTTTGATAATTTTGTATGATCAGGGGGGGGGGGGTTAAGGCCCACTGGAAAGCAGGCCTCAAAAACTTAATGTAACCTCAAAAACTTGAAACTCTGTGATTGTTTCATTGGCTTGCAATATTATGCAGTGAATAATCAATTTATGATCTTAGGATCTTAGGATTTTGAATCTTAGGATTAGGATTTAGAATTTAGGATTAGGATTTTAGAATCTTAGGAACAGGGTCATCTTACCATAAAGCCTGTTCATTATATCATTTTCTTTTAATGCTTGATAAAACGCCAAATATTTTTCAGGACACCGGACTTTGTCGTTTGAGGCACGTGGCCATGTGTGCGCTTAACGACACACAAAATATATTCAGACCTGTGATTCTTCACTCCCCTCTTTTCAAAGTTCTAATAGAATCACGTAACTTGCTCATTTGTTCATTTTATTACTTTGGGTTTCATTTTCCAAGTATTTAAAGGGGATTAGCCTGAAAAGACAAAACTGGCAAAGGTTTGTTTACATCCATTTCAATTCATGTGATAAATCTCTTGAAAAAAATCAAAGCATTGATTTCTCTAACATACTTCACACCATGCAAAGTTGGCCCTCAAGGAAAAGTTCAACTTGCAACAAGCTTGCGCGCAAGGTTGACAGAAGCATGATTTTGGCTTGAAAGAAATTGAAATAAGTATGGCTTAATTTAGGCCACTTTGCATGTGTGATTAGAGGTTGATCACGCTTGACAATAATCCCATGCTAAAATCATTCTTAAACATACTACAACCAAACTTGATTGAGTATTGTCTTCCAGTTCAGAAGATGCATGCTGCAAGCTAGTGGGTGCAAAATCCTTACTTAGATCAAGCTCTCAAACATTGCCATATCATATTCAAAACAAGTTAGTATCAGGTTTGAATCACATTCCAAACACATATACTTGTTATTTTGCTAAGGGGGGCCATGAATACCAAAACTTTCAAAGAGTATGGTCACATTGCTTGGAATGGGCAAAGGCTAGGCCATGTTTAAATTATTGGCGTTTTGAAGCAATAAGTCAATAATTTTAAATATCTATGGCCTAGTATTTAATTTTCTCAGATTTGTCAAATGGATTTGTTATATGGATTTGCTTTTATTAATACTTGGATTTGTCACAATAGATGATTATGCTAAAGATGGCGGTGAGGAACTTTTTACCAAGATAAATTGCGTTCTAATTACGAATCCTTAACAACTCTATAGGAATTTGATTCTTGCCACCATCTTTAGCGTAATTGTCTAACGGAATGATATAATAATGAACATGATTATTATCGCAATTCTTGCTCTTCGTTTAATAGTACTTTCATCAACAACAAGAATTGTCTCAGAAAAAGACAGTGCACAATTTTAAGAGGATTTTTTTGAGAACTTTGGAATGAGGGGAGGGAAGAATTACACGTCTCAAAATACGTTGGTGTGTGATGAGGCGAGCATGTGTGGCCACATGCCTCAAACAACAAGGTCTGGTGTCCTGATAAATGTTTGGTGTTTAACTAAGCATCAAAAGATAACCATATTACCAAGGGGCTTCATGGTAAGATAACCCTCTTCCTTAGTTCAAAAATTGATATTACAGAATTCAGATATTATGCAATTACAAGAAGATTTCTATGTTGTAGCCCCAGAAATTCTCCACTGATAGATTTAAATTACAGCTTTGCACCATTTAGTCCAACATAATCTACTCTGATTTATCTTTGCAAATCAGAAATGGGCCTAATGTCTTGTTCAATTCCTGCCCTGACCATCCCCCCGGAACACCCCCGGGCATTTGCACAGAAAAAATTCCCGGCCCCCGGGCATTTGACAGTCAATTTTTTCCCGGCCCCGGGGCATTTGACAACCCCTGGGATAT
This sequence comes from Aurelia sp. 3 sensu Dawson et al. (2005), assembly GCA_964020215.1. Taxonomy (NCBI): domain Eukaryota; kingdom Metazoa; phylum Cnidaria; class Scyphozoa; order Semaeostomeae; family Ulmaridae; genus Aurelia; species Aurelia sp. 3 sensu Dawson et al. (2005). The sequence goes on along the minus strand of OZ026592.1, from coordinate 3,803,800 downwards.
TTAAAATGTGTAAACTATGTACTGTATATATATGAGCAAGAAAATTGCATTACAGTGGTTCAGCTTTAGGTTCAATCCTATAGTTGCGTCTGTTGTTCAAGAATCCGGGATACAAGAATTTGCTGCAATTGTTTTAAAAAGGCACATCTTGTCTTCGCATGAATGCACGTAAAGTAATGAAGGGCAAGGCTATTCTTTCACAGATCAAGGAGCCTTTAATGTTTGTTGAACGATATCCCAGACTTGTGCACAAAAACTTTGTTGACCCCCGGGATGCCCGGGGGGGATGGTCAGGGTAGGAATTGAACGAGACATAAACAACCACAAAGAACAAAATAGGCAGAGCAGTTGTACATAATATTGTCTTGCCAAAAACATTGCCATACTGTATGTACCTGTGATTCAATTAATGTGAACTAGAGATTACGATAAAATATACCCAGTGATTATATGTATATATGTAAATATATATACCTTTGAAAAGATTTGAATTGTCAATTGGTCCTGGAAAATCAGCTTCTTGACCCCTTTCTCCAGAATAATAATTACCATATCCAACATATCTTTCCCATTGCTTCAGCCATCTTGAATCCATCAAGTACCTACAAAGAAAATGTAAAATAAACAATTAGCCATTGATAAAAACTCCCACCATGTCCGAGGTTGAAAAAGAGCGCAAGCAGCTTTGCAGGAAACTTATTTGTCTAGACGGAAGGGACTGGGTCATTCCCCTTCAGCTTCCAGGTAGATCCTCAACAGTGGTCATTCCCCTTCAGCTTCCTGGAAGTGCAAATGCTATACAGTAAGTTGTTTCAAAACCAGGTAAAAAGATAAAAACTTGACAAAACATTGAATTGCAAATTTTGTGGTTTCTGTCCCTATGCAGTGCAACAACGTACATCATGTAGAGACAGTCCTGGTAATACTAGGTGTTGCACTTGCACACCTCCACACACACCCCAAATGTCCAAGGTGTGCATTTTATCGCACGCGCAACAATGCTTTTAATTAAGGCACTTTTGTAGATTTCTGCATGGTTCTTAATGAGTGGTTTGATTTATTCCTCTGGTTTGCTTTCCTTCATGGGCCTTCTGTCGGCAGTGACCAGTGTTTTCAGTTCTTAAGTTTGTAGCATTTTTAATCCTCATCCTTGTTGGTCCATTGAACGGCCAAAATTACAGAGCCGCAGACCAGAGAGGTCAAGAAGTTGGGTGATTCACTGGTCCTGTTAGTTATTGGTATTCACAATATTGTTCTGATTTGATTGAAAGAAGAATGTCATCGTTTTTGTTGAATTTTATAATGTATGTCTTCTTTCAATTGCTCTACCTTGTCATCTTGACTTGGATGAGCTGTTCCAGCAGCATTATGTGACATTTAGAAGGCTATGAAGTGTCTTAAACATTGATAGACAGCACTTTTCTAGATCACACTTCATCGCACACCTAACATTTTCAAGGCGTGTGAATGGCAGCATGCCACTAAATTTCATATTACCAGGACTGTACAGAATATGATTTCATATAGAAATTACTTTCTTTCATCCTTTCCTTATGATATGCCACTTCTTAAAACACAATGCAGCCTCTGATACAGTTAATCAGAAACTACTTATCCAAAATTATTACCCTATACACAGTGTTTTCCCCTGGAATGGTTTTGCTCTTATCTGAATGATGGAACTCAACAAGTTTTTGTTGGAGGCAAAGTCTCTGCAGGAAAAAGTATCAAGCAGCTGCACCTCAAAGGAGTGTCTTGGGATCGTTTCTGTTCCTGCTGCAAATAAATGGTATTCCACAAGCCTCTGATATGATCAATTTTCATCTCTTTGCAGATAATACCAGTCATTTACTCCCATATAAACATCAATCTTTTAAGCTAACACAAAATAACAATAAATTAAACTATTGATAATTAAACCAAGACAGAAAAATTCACCAGAATCTTGCAAGAATATTCATGATTGACATTGAAACTGAAATTCACACACAAGCAGGTCTTTGTTCTATCTGCAGAGTAGATGACAAAGATGGCACATGCATATGGGTCCCTGTTTTGAAAGTAAGGTAATTTTCATCCCCCTGTCAGGTGCATATGGCTCTTTTCATTGTTTCAGTTACATCCTGGTTTTCACTAGCTACATCACAGGTGTGCAAATGTGATACTTTCAAGACAGGCAAGGGTGTTTCTCCATTGCTTCAAAGTGTGTCTCTCTTAATTTTCTTTGAGAGAATCTTAGATGGCAGGAAAAATGTTCGGTGACAGGCTTTTTGTTTGGTCTTTGTCATTGCAAATTATGTCTGTGAAATATTGTAGCTGAATTTTACCAAGGCAAAGGTGAAGCTAAGGTTTTTTGCACCAACTGTTGGGATAAAAGAAACAGAGAAGACCTGATCAAGTTTGCAATACCTTGCAATGAGGATCAAGCAGAGGGGTTCTACCTGGGATGTTCTACCTGCAAGGTCAGATAATTACACTAAAGACTGAATGTGAGAGTGAAAGATTTTCCATGGGTGATTTCACATGTAACAAAGGAGGACAACAGAATCACTTTTTTTAAACAGAGGCCAGGCAAGCATGTTCCATCCACACTTTTCAAACTTATCAGTCTGGGATTACACCACCCAGGGTGCATTCCATGTAATTAGCATTGAATATATCCAGCATGGAGTTGCTTGAGAACTTTGACATGCTCGCGTAAGTTTTTCTTGGAACAACGGCATAAGCACTTATTTACATCCTGGAAAGCGTTTCATAAGATAGTATGATGTTTTGGCACAGACTGTAAACCCCCACACCCACTATATTTGGGACTACATGCAAGTTGACATGCAATGCACCTTGGTACACCGCACTGTGACAACACCTTCCCTCAGGGAGGCAGGTCAGACTAATAAATGCCAGCTAGGGCAGGTACTCATTGGCAAGATTTTTACTATTTTTCAGCCGATCATTTCGCATAAATAGCAGCTGCAACCTGGAGGCGTGTGCGTATAACATCCTCTAATCCTGTTCTTTTCATTTAAAATTCAACTGTTGCTCTTTCCGATAAATGCCTTTTGGCCAGAAAAGCAAAATAGCAAACTGGTACTTCTGCATGCATATCTTACCACGTATCTCCCTTTTCAAGTGGTTCGTTTAAACACTCTTTAATTATTTCCATTTGTTGCTCAACACTTGGAGCTGGTTTTGGGCTAGGCCCATCAGGGGCTCCATCCGTGTCCATAGTTTTAGCTGTTTCTTCGTTGCTAACGGTCATTTCTTTTCATTCTGCTGTTTCCTTGAGTCTTTATCTACATCACCTGCGTTGGCAAAATGCTATCGCAATCTTCAAAGGTCTTTAAATGGCTATTATCCGAGTGTCTCTGCGGATACACACAACCACAGCTTCTTCTTGCAAGGCGACGAGGAGAAACTGTCGATTCGCGGAATGCCAAGGGACTGGGCACTAACGCGAAGAATGCGAAGCAATGGTACAATTTTTTGTGCACAATTTTTGCAAATTTTGCAGAATAATTGAGGAAAAACATGGCTTATGGATGTCTACAATATGACTCTTTCATTCTTCTGGTTTGTGATTTAGAAATTTGATGGCGTAATGTAAAATAGGCTGTAATTTCGACAAATATTTTAGATTTCTGAAAAGTGAAACGGTAGAATCATGCAGGGTGTCTCAAAAGATTGTTTGCCGTTCGACTAAATGTTAAAAAATGACAATGATATGAACAGGCTTATGAGAAGATAACCCTGTCCCTAAGATTATATTTTGAAAATCGGTTTAAAACTCACTGAGTTGCGAGCTATCAAAGATTAAAGATATGCGGTACCTGAAAGAGACTCCCGGATTACTTGTAACGCGCCCCCGGGCCCGGGGGGTAACTTCAATAGACGGGTGACGGGGGTGTGCCATTTGATGTCTGAAATTGCACCCTAAAATTTATAAATTTTCGCGAAAACGATACCCCAAAATTTACAAACCATTGAAAATGTATGCCCTAAAATTGTAACAGCCATATAAAATTTTAACCAACTAAGTTAAAGTTGATCAAAATCAATACCCTAAAGAGGTATTTTTGCAAAATGACACCCCAAAATTTATGACTACTTGTGATTTAACCAAAAGTGATACCCCAAAATTTATTTTCTGCTCGAAAAAAGGCACCTCAAAAAGTGGCACATCCCGTACCTGCATATATGGTAGTTACCCCCCCCCCCCGGGGGTAACGCAGTAAGCTCGAAGATGGAGGTAAAAGAAGCTTATCCAATGTCATACCTCTCGTCAATATCAGAGAAAAACCAAATAGGACTTCTAAAGTGATTTAATTCTTATGATCATTGTCAAAGTTTGCTTAACATTGCAAGTATCCAAAAAGAGTGGCTGAATCCGCTTCCTCAAACAATCCATATGCTTGAAAGTTAGGTTTTCCCACGGGGGGGGGGGGGGTTCTTCCATAGTAAAGGTACCTGGGGATGTGCCGCCCGCGAGGGTATACTTTTTCGGACTTCTAGTCTAGCCAAGGGTGTACTTTTTGGCAATTTTAGTCGAGTTAGGTCTAGGCAAGGGTATGCTTTTTGGGAATTTTGGTCAAAGAGATGTCAAAATTCGGTAATTTTTGTAAAAAAAACCCAACTTCTTAAAAATTTTGGTCTAGAAAATGCGAAAATTTGGCAAGTTTTGCCTAGAAAATGCCAATTCAGAGCACTTCTGAAGGAAAAATTAGTCTAGCCAAGGGTATCATTTTCACAAAAATTGGTCTAGCCAACGGTTACATTTTCAAACTGTGGGCGGCACCCCCCTACCCGAAAATTAGCCGAGAACCCCCCCCCCCCCGTGGGTTTTCCAAAACCTGTTCAGATCCCATTTGGTTTGCTCTGAAACAATTGAGAAGTAAATGAAACGATGGCCTATCGGATTTTTACCAAAAATGCCATTTCGAGGCCTCCGGTTTTTGCTTTCGCACAAACTTGAACCTCAAAGGCTTGTAACTCCATGAATTTTTGGCGGATTTGCAAGATTCTTGCATCAAAAATTAATTCAAAATCTAAGAAAAAGAGTTACTTGACCAAGTGTCCATTTAACGTATCACTAGTTTCTAGTATTTAGGGACTAGTCATTATTAATGGTGGGGGGTGGGGCGGAAGATATTTTTGGAACAGTGTGATTTTTTTCTTGACCCCCCCTTGCTTTCATGCAACTAAAATGTGGCCCCCCCTAAATCTAAGTATAAGTTTTTGTAGCCCCCCCCCTAAAAAGTAGAAAGATGTTATATGAGTTCGTATGACCTGAAGAACCACGATGCTACTGTTATATCACAGAGAGTTGAGATGGAGATTACATAAGCGTATGGGAAGGAAAAATCTAGGGGGAGCTGCGCGACACAAAGCTAATCGTTTGCCAACATTTTTGCGCGACTAAGGACAAAAGTTTGCCCAAATGGGGCTGATTTCTGGAAATTTTTCGCCTCGTACGCTTATGGGAGATTAGGACAGAAAACTGTTCAGATATATGAAGCCTAGTTTCCGTCAGTTTTCGTACCCAAAAGATGGGAATTGGTAAAATCTTGAGAAGGGGATCCACCACTTGCGCAATTCAGCTTTTGAGTGGAGGGACAAGCGCATCAATTTGCCGATTCGGACGATAACGCTCTCATTTTGAGGTGTATTGCTGAAAGACCTGACATAATTAGGGCCCTTAAAATGTGCACGATATCAGATTTTAAAACTATTCATACTCACCAGTTGATAGAAACAGGCAAGAACATATTGCAAAAAAACAGATCCAAGCACTACAGAGTCTGGGGGACAGGCTCCCAGAAATTTTCTGACGACACGCTTTCTACTCCCGGGGGGGGTACTTCACTTTGGGTAAGACGGGGATGTGCGCCAGTTTTGGGTAGTTTTTGGCCTGAAAATTCTGGGATTGGGGTATCCTTTTACTGGAAAATTTCTGTGATTGGGGTATACTTTCACTCGGAATTTTCTGGGATTGGGGGTTACTCAAAATTCTGTAATGGGTGTTGAATGAAAGTACAACTGGATAAATTTTCGAGCAACACGTGGTCAGTTTCAGGTGAACTGATTTCAAGTATTTTTGTGTTGAAAAACGTCCTCAGATCAGAAACTCGTTCCAATGGCCACTTGGAACCAAAATAACCGTTCCCAGCCCTCTATCCCTTATCCTTTTGACGTCGAATTGCTTTTGTTACTTTTTCGATTGGGTATCAATATCTGACAAATTTTCTGGGATTGGGTATCAATATCGGACCAAATTTCTGGGATTGGGTCGTAACAGAAATCCTTGCGGCGCACACCCCCGTATGAATTTATAGTGAAGTGCCCCCCCCGGGTTTCTACTTTTGCTTAGATTGCCTCTTGCAGCCCCATGAATTGCTATTGTGGAAAATTTTGTCACAATCTTTATAAACTAGCATCCCAAGGAAGGTTTAGAACAGATTCTCTGTTTCGAGTAAACATAATTACATTGGCTTGGAAGACCTCTTTCAACTTGTTTGCCAGAACAAACGCCGAAAATTTGATAAGCATGAGTAACAAAAATGGGGAGTAGCATGTACTGTAATGAGTAACATGTTTAAAAACTTTTGCATGAAGGACTGCTGCTTTGTCTTGGGATGCTTATCACAATTCTATTTTTGCCTGCTCCTCACATGGAAACTTTGAAAATTCCGTGGTACTTTGTCTTCATTATTAAGCGTCCTAACAAAATTTTTTAAGGACTTCCTTTACATTGGCTTAGAGCGCCTGTCTCAGTCACATTCCAATATCTCTGAGAAATACTGCTAACCCTTTCCTATGTCCAACTACATGCTTTTTCAAGATAGAAACTTTCCCTATTCTCGATGGTGACTTGTTTCTTACCACCTTCTTCTCGTTCAGTGCACTTTCAGTCCCACCCAACAAATTTCTTACCGTTCAAAGAAAATGTCCAAGTATTCCTGAATTGTGAGAGGGAGGGCAGTCACCTCTCCAACTCCCCATAGTTTCCACTTCGGTGCAGAAAGCAATTGCAAAGAGGACAGATGTTGCAGAGGCTAGAAAGCAAAGTTCAGCAAAACAAACAGAGTTGAAAGCAGCGGACAATCCAGTTGTTTTTTGGCAAGACCAGCCATCAGATTCAAGAGAATACAAGTAAAAGCTGTACTTGTATAATAATAATGTGAACTGTCATTTATTTCTGAATAAGATACTTGTCAATTTTAACTGATTATTTTTCATAGCCCCCCCTCTCGCTGTCTGATTTTTGATCTGGCCCCCCCATCTAGGCAGAAAAATTATTGGTGACCCCCCCTTAATATCTTCCGCCCCACCCCCCACCATTAATAATGACTGGTCCCTTAATCAAACGTCGAACAATTTTTTTTTTTGAGACACCCTGTAGAAAAGTTGCTAAAGTTTCTTTCAAGCCATTCAGTTTAAAGAAACAGATCATTGAATTTGACACCCGCCATTCTACACCGATTTAAAGATTTGGAACCTATGCTGTGAGCTCTGACTTGAAATTATGCGTTTTTCAAACTTTCCATAGGCCCCCCAGCTATTCTAAAAGCGTCTGGTTTGAGTGACTACAGTGCGATACTTCAAGGGTGTATCTAACTTAACTGGCCCCAATTCGTGTTTGATAAACCTCCAGTTTTGAAGAATGTTGTGTTTGTGTTTCCGTCTCGTCTCTGAGAAGTCTACCGTTTCAGAATTTGGTAAGTACGGAATTACCAATCAAACACATCCTGATACGTTTTTATTCGGCAAAGTTCGATTGGTTCGATTGAGTGGCGTTAGATCCTCTATAACCAGCGTGTACATTCGAAAATTCTAAAAATGCATCAAATATCATTCGATTCAAACTCTTTTTCGAATTGCTAAAAGGTCTACTTTTGCGCTTAATAATATCCCTCGATTTCGCCAAGAAAACTGAATCTTAAATTGAACTCTCAACTATTCCAAAGACTATTTGAATCGGGCGACATATTTATTCATGCAGATTTTCGAATAACGCGGCAGAAGTTCGAACGCCACTCAGTTGAAACTTTCATATTTCTGTCTGTCCTAAAACGACCTTGCAAGTTCTTGATCCCTGTCAATATCAGTAAGGAGAACAGTTTACACGAGAAAATCTAGCAAAAATTCATGATAATCAGAGAAATGAAATGAAATATAACATACGGTCAAACATAACTGAGAAAATTTGCACTTCGATCAGTAGGCTACAGAGCACTACCCTGGGCGGCTCTGGCACCCAGGGTAACTGAACACAAAAATAACATCGAATGAAACAAGGGCAGATTTTGTAATACAATAGCATTAGCATCAGCTGCTGTGGTTCACACCTCAATTCAAAGCGATTAGCAAATGCAGACAAAAGAAATTCTCTCAACCAGTAATTCAAACAAACATTACTGGAGCTGAGGAGTAACTGTCTGCATTTGAGCAGTAAATATGCAACAATTGTAATGCCCTCTGTTCGGCTTCTGAATCACGTGAAAGATAGCCATACAAAACTTTAGATTTACCCTTCTTCTTTCGTTATAAGCACATAACTTATAACTCGTTTCAAGGCAACTGTGCAGCTATGTTTGTTTTGAATTGCAGGTTGAGAGAATTTCTTTTGTCTGCAGTCACTAATCGCTTTGAATGTGCGAACCAAAGCAACTGATGCTATTGTATTACAAAATTTGCCCTTGTTATCGAATGATTATACGGGGTGGTGCAGGAAAAACGCAACCCCCAATCATTTAAGATTCATTTGATAATGATAAAACTTGAATCAACTTGATGTATATCTTCTGAAAGTGAAACTTGTCTTCTTTCCAGTGATATCCAGGTTGTAAGGATTGAATGGTTTTTTCATTGCTATGCCGGCTAGTGATCGGGCATTTACACAGACGATAATCCAAGTTTGTGAGAGAAAATTTTATCATATCTATAAATACAACAAGAGGATGAAATTGTCCTTTTCCCTCCTCATGGCATCACCATAAGTGTTTTTAGGCCTTGAATATTTTGAGAAATTTTTTCATAATTTTTATCGGAAAAAAGGGAAACTTCGCTCTTGCAGCATGCTGCATTTGAAATTGGCCATACTTAAGAAAATATCAATTTAATGATAAATAATTCCGTTAATGTATCAAAACTGCATATCATTAGAAAGAAGAAAGATTGTACTTTCAGACAGTAAACATAGCATCTACTCAAATTTTGTCATGCTTTTAAGATTTTAAATCATAGTTGGGTTGCGTTTTGTCTAAAATACCCTGTCGTTGCCAGACAGTAGCTTCTGATACATCACATTTCATCGCTTCTGAATTTAGTGCCATTTTTTCTCAGGAAAGTAAAAACGAGCTCTATTTACAGTCTACTCGAATTCTACTTTGATTAAAAACGTAAGAGATATGACATCTAAACCCGGGGGGGGTACTTGACCTAAATTTGTACGGGGATGTGCCCACGAAAAAAAATTTTTTCACCCTGCTTCAGAACTTTTGCCTTCAAATGATACCCTGTTCTGGAAAAAATCAGTGAAAGTATACTCAAAAACACAAAAATTTTGACTAAATAATAACCCGTTGTAACAAAATTTCCTCTTGACAAGTTTTGAGAACCTGCTCCAGAAAATTTGCCTTCTTTTGATATCCAGTTCTAGAAAAAATAGGCGAAAACGATACCCTGAAAAACGGCACATCACCGTTGGACAAATATACTAAGTACCCCCCCCCCCTCCGGGCATCTAAATGATTCTCTTCCAATATTTTGATTATCCAGCATCTATACCGGGTAGCCAGAAAAAAGTTCCCACTTTTGACAATTCATAGATTCAAGAGTACTTCACAGATCTGAATGATTCAAATTCTAGTTAAAAGCCGAAAGATCGGAGTGCTTTTGTGATTTTTCTTACTATCTTACGAGCTGTAGAAATATAGGTCGATTCAACTTTACAGAATTTCATGGTTGTAAATTGACTGAAAAAGGGCCTAAAACATTGATCAAATTATAAAGGACTCCGCGCACAGAACAATAAATGAAATTTCTCATGGGTGAGAGCTATCCTCCGTACATTTATTGCCATGGGATTGAAAATCCTTAGTATCTGTTTGAAAACTTACGTCTTGAGAGAGGTGAGAAGCACATTGCCTGTTGTTCTGCGCGAAGAGAGTCCTTACAATTTGATCAATGTTTTAGGCCCTTTTTCAGTCATTTTGCAACCATGAAATTTTTATAAAGTTGAATTGACCTATACTTCTAGTCCTGATAAGACAGCACGAAAAATCACAAAAATACTTCGATCTTTCAGCTTTTAACTGAAATTTGTATCATTCAAATCTGTGATGCACTCTTGGTGCTGCAAACTTTTAAAAGTGAAAACGTTTTTCTGGCTCACCCGGTTCAAAGTGGAAGATATCATGAAAAGTTTTCGGTGGACAGGTGATTTCAAGCGACAACTAAGCATTTTGCTGAATAACAAACTATCCGGATGTCAAGGCCTCAAACTGGGCACAAATATCAAGAATGGTTATAAACATTTGATTCAAACTTTTTTTGATACCGTAAAGGAAAAAAAACTCTGCTAGCCACGTAACATTTTCCACATAGCTAAACGGGAAACCTTTGCTTGGAAAGCAGATCAATGAGGTTAGGAAAACATTCCTTGCCTGTTTGGCCAAAGCAGGTGATCTGAAGCGAACATTTTTATTGATGCAAACGAAGGGCCCTGTCGATTGATAAGAAATCCTGTTGAAATTCTTTTGATATCTCATTTCGTTTTTAAGCTATCCAATTATTTTAAGTGTCAGTTGATGACGTCATTTTGTTTGCAAATTATTAGGATGCTATATGGAAAGAAGCTGTATCTAATCTTTGGAAGGTTACAGTTTTAGGAGACATTTCAGCTGAGCAAAATAAATGCAATAAACATTGTTTCATCAACTTATGTGACGTTTAGAAAGGCATTTCACTTGAAGGAAAGGTCGTTGACTTTATTTCCCTTTGGAAACGTGGTCAGCCTTGTATACTTTCTCGTATTTTTTGCAAACATAATGACGTCATCAGCCACTCTTACAAATTAGTGGATAACTCGAAGATGAAACAAAGTATCAAAAAATTTTGATGACATTCTTCATCGTTCAACAGTGCTATTCATCTGCATCAATAAAAATTTTCACTTCAGATCACCTTTAACATATAAACATTTCAATAACTTTCAGCTATATGCATGGATGTGTGTAGGCTGCATGTATTTACATGAATGCGTGTAACTGAAGTTGTAAATGTCTGCAATATCCATGCATGACAGTGATGTCTTGTGTTTATTTCTCATAAAGGCTACGTTCACACTAGGTCTTTGGGGTCGTTAGGGTTGTGAAAAAGGACTCAAGCTCAAAAGACAAAGATTCGGATCCGGAGCCTTTGTCTTTTGGGTTTTTCTGCACGACTGTAACTAGCCTTATGATTTTCGGCTAAGTTTTGCTCCATTGAATTGAATTTTTATTTACTGTTATAGTCATTCCGCTAAAACTTCGTTGAAGCGGAATGGGTATTGTTGGGGTATCGTTGGGGTAAATGGAGCGAAAACAAGGGCTCATGTAATAAGTCTAGACTGCAACGACCCCAAAGACGTATAGTGTGAACCAGCAGAGTTGAAGTCTTTCAAACGCAGCGCCTTTTTCTACTCACTCGGTACGTACAAATGTCCAACACAGTATTTTGGCAAACTTTGTTGCTCTTCTTGTTCTCAAAAACATTTCCACTCTATCCTACACTGTGCGTACAATTTCTTGTTAAGCTTTCAAATCTTCCATGATGGCAAAAACATTTTCATGTTTTGATATTGAAATAGATAGCGAGATTATATTTCGCTCTTAACTGACTTGTTAAAAGTTGAATAGCTGAACAAGGACAGATTTTGTAATACAACAGCAATAGTCGCTTTAATTGACATCTCAGTTTGAAGCAATTGGTGACTGCAGGCAAAGGAAACTCTCCCAACCAGTAAATCAAAACAAACACGGCCGCAAATGTTGCCCCAAATTCAGTGGGGCAAACTCTAGCATTGCGTAAGCGAAAGGTGGTGTCCAAGAGGAATTGCGGGGTTATAACGAAAGAAGAAGGGTAAATCTAAAGTCCTGTTTCAAGAACTTTATTCATTTGATTCAGGAGCTGTGTGGTAATTGTTTCATTTAAGCCCTAAATACCCGCGAATTAAATTTCTTCTGCTCCACTTCTGAATCAAATAAACAAAATCCGCAAAATGAAGCTTTTGATTTACCCTTATTCTTTCGTTACAAGCACATCGCTTCTCTTAAAAACCACCTTTCGCTGGCACAAGGCGAGAGTTGGTCCTACTGGTTTCCTGGCACCTTTCGCGGCCATGTTTGTTTTGATTTAGTGGTTGAGAGGATTTCCTTTGTCTGAGTAACTAATCGCTTTGAACTGAAGTGTCAATTAAAGCAACTGCTGCAATTGTATTACAAAATCAGTCCTTGTTAGCATAGAGCTCAAATCTTTCCAATCTTCAAAAAGGTGGGTGTGAAATTGTATTAAATTTTTCCATGAATTGAATGACTTCAAAGAAACTTTAGGTAATTTGCCGTAAATCTGCCGTGGCAATTCTTTAATATCTTGATTATTTTCAAGATGGCGGCATTTTGATTATTTTTGTAAAAATCCATCAAAAATTTTGAGAAAATTAAAATCATCGGAACTCCTAAATTACTTGAGGAAAATTGACGCAATCTTCAAGAAAACCATAGTTTATTAAGGTCTACAACATGATTGCAAGCAGAAATTTGTAGCTCTTCTGGTTAGGGATTTAGAAATTTGATGACGTCACAACCTCGAAATCAATAAATGCCGCCATTTTAAAGCTAGTCACGATATCAAAAAATTGCCACGGCAGATTTACAGCAAATTACCTAAAGTTCCTTTCAAGCACTTTGATTCAAAGAAAAATAAAGAAGAATTTTACACCGGTCTTTTTAAAGATTTGAGCTCTATGCTGTCCTTGTTGCATAGCTGTGTAGTGGAGTAAAAGGAATTGGCATGACTTAAATAAATCTATCTGATCTAGATCTACACTACCTACAACATAGCGATGACAATCATCTCAAAATTTTGAAACAGCGAAATTTACAGAAATTATTCTACACGTGGTAGCAGCCCATTTTTCTCGGGTTCAAGAAGCTCACCGACCAAAGATGAAACAAAATCATCTAAACTTTTCTTTACAGAAGTTGCATCCACGCTAAAAGGAGAAAAACGATTGACTTCGATTAAAAGAGGCAGTAAAAATATGATGAATAACGAAATTATTTGCTAACCTGAACTTACGTCTGTCTAAACAATCATGCCATTTAGGGAGCTGTCATAAAGAATGAAACAGAGGGGGGCGGAAGGGATTTCAAAATTCTCCGTAAAATTATGTAACCCAATCAAGGGCGGGCAAGTACTGTAAAATATTTGACAGCATGTTTGTCCGAAGGAATTTGAAAAAATAAGCGGTTCTTTTATGACACAATTCCTGCCTAAAACAAACCAGTTTTTGGGCCAAAGGTGAAATTTGGAATTCAGCCTCCCTTTTCCATCAATTTCTCCCAAAATTCATGTTCTTTAACCTCTTATCTGATTAAAGTCCTAGAGCTCACGGATGCGCTGGTTCTACCTTTGTCCGCCAAATCTAAACAAAAAAGACCACTATAAAAGACCAGTATGTCAAACCTTCACATAAGCACTTCTACCTTTGTCCGCTAAATTTACGGACAAAAGACCACAAACCACAAATCAAATCAGTTTCTCAGTTCTACAGACCCATTGTTTAACGATGATCTAGATTCATCACGGGTTCTCTGACGGTTTCGTTGTGTGGAGTGGTCACTGTAGTGGTTCTTTCTTTTCTTCATGTAGTTCCTGTTAGATTATTTTCCTGTATTTGTCTTAGTATCTTTAGCATTCGTATTCGCATTAGTATCTATGTTAAGTAGTATTCATGTTAAGTGTAAATATTCAATTAGTGAGTAGAGTAACAACGTAGTGTGATGTTAAGTGTAATAGTGCAGGGTTGCAATGTTTTTTCATGCTCCTTGCACTATCGTCTTGTAATGTAAATTGTTCGTTAGTATATTGTAAATTTTAGATGAATATATATTAAAAAAAACCACAAATTCCAAATTTTCTCCAAAGCAGTCCTACCTTTGTCCGGCGAATTCCCCCAAAAGGACCAGTATCTCAGTATATTAAAGGGGCAGGGTCATGTAACCATAAACAAACTCGTTATCTCTATGATCTATATTGTTGCCAACACGTGGCCATTGTGTTCCGCTCAAATTCTGGTGGATGGGGTGAATCCGCAATAAAGTTACTAGTAAAAATCCACCAATATCTCTGCAATCCTACAGCATATAAGTGTTTGGTTTATTTCTCTAGAAAATTCAAGAGTCCATCTTCAAAATAACACCTATATTTTGAGAAAAGTAGTGGAATATCACTGTGATATGGACTATCAAAAATACTTAAAAATCATCGTATCGAAAGAAGTTTGTTTACATTACGTGACCCTGCCCCTTTAATGACCAAGAAACATTTCTGAGAGACAGTCCCAATATTTCATTTCAGCCTAATTCAATTGAGAAGCTAAGAAATTTTGTAAATTACAACTTCAATTTCACCAGGTCACACAAAACGTTTTGACCCTGTACATTCCACAAATGATTGCAGTTGTTGTTTTCAGAGCGATGTATCAGATAATATCTGTTACAAGATCCAGAATAGTAGATGCTTGTGGAAAAAAATGATCCTCCATCTACAGTGCAGTAACTCGTGTGAAATAGGTGGATCTGCTCCCCCGGGGGGGGGGGGTAACTTGAGTTTCCAAGATACGGGGTTGTGCCATTCAAATCGTAAAAGTACCACCCATAAATCCGGAGAAATTTCTCAAAATTATACCCATAACTCTGGAGAAATTGCTGAAAATCATACCCATAAATCCGGAAATGCCAAAACAGTTCACCAAGACATGAATTTTTACAAAAAACTAGACCCATAGATCCGGAAATGCTAAAAATTGTTGAAAACCATACACATAAATCCGGAATCTATCATGAAAAAGGTACCCTAAAAATTGTACAACCCCGTACCATGGACAAGTTAAGTTACCCCCCCCCCCCGGGATCTGCTCTTACGGTGGCTCACTACCGAAAATTTCAGAATTACGAAGCAATGAGAAATGGTTGTATACCAAGTAAAAATAAGTTAAAAAACACTAAGTTAAGGCCGCTCGCTTCTGATGAATCTCAAACTGCTACATACTGGGTGTCCTATAGCTCATGGTCTTACCTCGCATCCGGCTTTGAAGCGATTTCAGTGTAATATTTGATTTTTGGTTCAGTGCCACTCGTTCTGATCGTAGCAGTGATTCCATTGTCAAAATTGAATGTTATCATTTCACTTGAACTGCTTGTTGGCAGAACCTGGAACGAGTAAAGACATCAAAACATCACTGCTGATACATGACGTTAAAAGGAATAGACATAGCTATATCTCATAGTCGCTATATACAGTGTACGGTTAGAAGAGGGCCTAACTACTGAAAGAAACAGGCATCTGTGTGGACTTTTGTGCTTTTTCTTTTCCAGTGCTTTCCAGTTCACAGTCGCTATAAATAGACTACAGAAAATACCTACGCATTCATTGTTTCTTTGGCTGAACAATGAAGCCGCACGTTTCGAAGCTTTCAAATTCAATAGATTATACTTTTAATTTGGCCCAGGCCAGCTTTTAAAGGGCCTGTTTCACCCAGAATGCCTTGCACGTGTCGCATCTTGGTTGGCCTTTGTTGTCGCCATTTTCAACCATTATGTTGATTCCCGTTAAAGAATATTTTCTGAGCAAGCAGTAAAAGGTAATTCTCAAAACTTTTCGTCAGTTTAAATGACAAGTCTGGACATGGTATGATTAATGAGGTTTAGGCCATGTTTAAACTGAGTTAATCCAACCAATGGGAATGGTGTTTCTGGTCATCATCCACTTTCCCGAAGTCCATTTCTTCCAGGTAGATCGACCCATCCGGGGACTTTGTTAAGAGTGTGCTAAGTGCAAAGTCTTCTTCTCTTGTTCTTTCTTATTTCAAGTTCTTTCCTTTTTTCCTCTCCCGGAGATCTTTTCGCCAACGGGCAAGTGCATCATTCGGGAAATATCTTCCCAGTGTGGTCGTCGCCCGGGGGGAGGGGGTACTTGGCCTACGAAAATACGGGAGGTGCCGCTGGAAATCTAAAAAGCTACCCTGCCCGGAGTCAATATCCTGAAAATGATACCCTGTCCCGTAGTAAATTTTTCTTAAACAATACCCTGTCCTTTAGTTTCTTCAGACAAAATTGTGCTCTGCAAAGAAATGTGTACGAAATCTGTCGAAAATGAGGAAACATTGCCATCTAAGCGATTTGAATCACATTTGTAGAGTGCAAATGGCCTAAAACGACCTTTCGGAGACAAAAATGACAAATATGGACCCTGGCATGGAGACAATTTTTACAAAAATGATACCGTCCCGGAGTCGGAATCCTGAAAATGATACCCTGTTTAGCGGTACGTCCCCGTACAGAAAAATGTATGAGTACCCCCCCCCCCGGGGGGTCATCGACCTTAAGACTAATTTCCAGTCAGTGGAATTTCGAAAATGAATTTTGAATTTTACAAAGGCATTTTGAAAACTTTAAGTGGTCTGGAAAATATTGACTTAAAGATGAACTTGTGAATATTCTAAATAGAAGCATTAAGTGGAATGAAAATACATACCGGCTTCTTGTCTGGTTGGTTACTGTCGTATCCTTGACCAGAGAGATCTCTCACACTTGTTACTTTAACACCACCAATCGTATTTGGATACTGCAAAAATGGAAGAAGAATAAACATGGAGGGCAAACCTAGACTTAATACAGGGTCCCCGTCATCGTAACAACACAACTGATACTGAACTGAATACACCAATTCAATCAAAGCACGTATGTCATAAACCTGATTGGTTCACACGATACAATTCTCTCTATTGTTTATTACAAAGCACAGGATCGAGGCTGAGGCCCCGTTCACACTACTCCGTTTTTGTTAGTATCCGTTTTTGTTGCATCGAAGCTACCGTTCACACAGCTCCGTTTTCGTACAAAAACGGTGAGAAAAACCTCCGTTTTGTGCGTTCACACTGGTCTGCCCGATAACGAAAACGCATCGAAAAACATCCGTTTGTGTGCGTTCATATTGCTCCGTTTTTGTGAAGCTCATTGCTGCATATTGGAGCATTTTCAAAAACCTCCGTTTTTGTGCGTTCACATTGATCAAATGTGTTTTCAAAAACCTCCGTTTTTGTGGATATCCACTTTTGACAGCGTTTTCGAAAAGCTCCGTTTTGTGGCCTTTTTGTGCGGATCAGTAAGAACACTTTCACAAAAACGGAGGTTTTTCTCTCCGTTTTTGTACAAAAACGGAGTAGTGTGAACGGGACGTGAATTTTCATTGCAATGAAAATTCGTGAAGCAGCAGTGAAAGGTCACAAAACAATGGAATTCCACTCCACAGTTCTTTGTTGTATTAACCAATTGCTAACGTGACATATGTCCTGTAACAGCCTGGTTTCGGAAATCATCCAACATTCTTTCATATGAAATTTTCAATGCCGAATTCGGATGTAGCATCCAAACTTGAGTCAAATTACAAGTTCTCATGCTACCAGCGGTCGTATTGCTAACTTTATAGCAACATGAATTTGGAAAATCTTCGAAGAATTTGACCGTGAAAATGTTTCAGGGTGTAAATTTTCACCCCGAATGATTTTCACAGTCAATCCCTTGTGAATCTTTAAACTTTACATTGTCATAAAATCAATATCATAAAAACAAGGCTGCTTAAATAAAGTGGTGTATTATCAACCAACATAATTTATGCTCCTCCACAGTTACGTATGTTGAATGCGTACTCCAAAACGGAGTGAATACAATGGGATGACGAGTAAGCATAGGGTAGAGCATCACTATACCATTCGTTCTTATTAGGCAATTCTTTGACTCTTTACTGTCGAATTTATATGCATCCATTACAGTCAAAGCAGAAGAAACGTACCATCTATGTTTTCCAGGCCTTACCGGGAATGGCGTGCGATCGCTCTCGCACGCCTTGGCGCACACCTTCTCTGTCCAAGGAGTGCGATAAATCGCACGCCTTACCTTTTCAAACGAGGGTTAAAATCTTGTATTTCTCTGTAACAATATGTCAATCAGGAAGTCCTAAATCCAAAATTCTTAATGATTTGATAGTTATCATTAAATTGTTTACAAAAGATAATCCTGAAATTGAAGAGTTATTTCGTTGACCTACTGTTTGTTCTTGAGAGACCAGTTCCTTTCTTGGTAATTCAACTTACTTTCGGATAGATATACATTTTTTAAGGCCCCGTTCACACTGCACCGTTTTTGTGCAAAAACGGAGAGAAAGAAATCCGTTTTTGTGAAAGTGTTCACATTGATCTGCACAAAAACGCCACAAAAATGGACGTTTTCGAAAACGCTATCGAAAGTGGATATCCACAAAAACGGAGGTTTTTGAAATCGCTCTGAATCAATGTGAACGCACAAAAACGGAGGTTTTTGAAAACGCTCCAACATTCAACAATGGACTTCACAGAACCGGAGCAATGTGAACGAACAAAGACGGATTTCTTTGGCTCTGTAGTTGTTATCAGAAGGATCAATGTGAACGGACAAAAACGGTTGTTTTCCCTCCATTTTCGTGCAGAAACGGAGTAATGTGAACGGGTAGCATCTATGCAACAAAAACGGAACATAACAGAAATGGAGCAGTGTGAACGGGGCCTAAGAATTTGGACCAGCGCTAAAATTATCAGATTTTGAGTACTCGGAGGTTCTTACGAGTTTCTTAAAGCTTCCATAAGCTGTGCGTTATCAAGCACTTTATTAGAAACCTTGATAGTTAAGAAAAAGGAGACTGAAACATCTATTACCGCTTTGAATCGATAACAGAGTGTTTTGTGCTTATTCTATCTTCGTTATCCACAATTACAGTTTATTCGAAATGGTGAACTCAGATGAATCAATGTTTTGAACAATCAAACACCTGGAATGACTTTGAATTAGTAAAACTGGTCAAGTAAAAGTCCAGTCGACATATTTTTAATGTTGATTTGCAACTGCACTCCATCACACGCCTGAAATAGACTAGGAGTGCGATTTGCCACTCCCCTACTGAAATATTCCGAGTAAGGCCTGTTTTCAATATTCAAAATAGAATCGTACGAAACTAAGAGCTGAAGACATGGATATGTTAAACATTACGTCACCTTATACACTTCTTTCAAATTTAATCAGAAACTTTGTCGCAATCAGTCCAAACAAGGACTTGCTACAAATCTATCTTTTGGTGATAAAAACTAGAGAAGGAAAAAGAAGAAAAGGACGGTAGGAAAGATACACTTGTAACTCTCGTGCACCCAATCAAGGCTACATTCAAGTTTTTCTATTCACCGTACAACATCTTGTACGGTGAATAGGAAAACTTGAATGTAGCTTCGATTGAGTGCACGAGAATTACAAATCTATCTTTCCTACCCTCCTCTGTTTTCATTTTCCCTCTATCGTTCTTATGATGAAAAGATAGACTAGTAGCAAGTCCAGTCCAAATATTTTTGTATCGAATTTTTTGCCTTCAAGGTAATCATTGTCTCGGTCCTAATTCAAAGCATTCCTACACAAGATAGATAAATGATGTAAAACTTACAGATCCATTTTCCAATGTCTTTATCCTCTTGAAAATCCTTTCGATTGTTGGCTTTGAATGGCAAATATAATAAGAATTGTTGCTAACGTGAATACCATACCTATCAAATAGATAAAAGGTCGTAACAAAGGAGCTTGATTTTTGGAAAAGCTTTACAGGTGAACAAGGTGAAAATAAATTGATAGCTTTAAATAACATATTCAAAAATGTATCTTTGCTTTGTGTTCCGTCCGAATTTTTTACTTCTCCTTGCATTGAAACGAAACAAAGATTATACAAGGTTCATTAGAATTATTTTCCACTCTTAGCAAACCACGAATTGTTCATAAGACCGATTATAAACTTAATGGTTTAATCTTTAGCAAGAAGCCTGAGATAGATTCAAGGATATTTTGCAAATTACTTTTGCTTTCTGTTTTTAAATCAAAGGCAAGTATCCTAAAATTTTTCTTTTCAAAAATACTGTAAACTTTTCGTTGTGATTTGGGGATGGGTGTAAACAAATGACTTGAAATGCATGTAAACAAATCTTAGCCGATTTTGTCTATCAGGCATTAAAGTAATAACTATAGAAAAACTTTACCATCACGCTTTCAAATACTGAAAGAAAAATCGATATCCACTTACTTTTGATACAATGCTTCTAACTGTCCATTAATTGTTTTATTTTCTTTGTACAAATATGATGCTAATTCACCCATTACTGCAGCTGCGCAGATTCCATCTTTATCGAGAACTTGTGGTCCATACATAAAACCTGAAAAGATGAAAATAAAGATACAAATAATGTTACATCTTCCCACACACGTGTGAGCGCTTTTTTAAAAACATCTTTGATTCAGACTTGTTTTATCTACTCTACAAGTTAGTACTATAAAATACAACTGCACAACACTACAGGGACAGGAGACCTCGAGAAGCAAAATAGAATTACTCCTCATGGCCACCACACATAAATAACAATAAAAGCCAAGACGCTACCAGGGCAACACACAAAAGGAAACGAGAAAAAAACTACTTGTAAATCAAACACTTTACACCAATATCATATAAGCTACATACGAAGGACTCATCAAAACAAAATCTCCATTTGGCAGCACAATCACATATTCTTTGAAAAGAAGTCCTTGTTGCTCTCGTCATGAAAAGCAGGAATGCAGCGATGTATAGGGTATATATTTCATAAAACATGCTACCCGACATTTTTCGAGATTCTTCAGGAAATGATAGCATACGAATCAATTTGGCCCACGCTATCTGAAAAAACAATTTATCCAGTTTCCAATGATATCCATCTGCATTCATGCATTCTTTCCCTTGTACCCTTCTCACTGCCTCTGAATTTGTTATCTTCTGTGCTCATCACATTCTCAAAAAATTTCCGATAAACCCACATCTCAAAGGCTTCTAACCTGTCCATGTTTCACTTCCGTACATTGAGGTGGACTACATGTAGCACTTTATCATCCTTTTCTTTGTAGTTAGAGTGATAGGACATTTACATAGACAAAAACCCATCTTTGTGAGAGCTTATTTTATCATTCTAAGTAACTTCATTTTATGGGGATCAATTTGTCTTCACCAGCCTTAGGTCATCACTAGAAGTGCGTCTACGGCTGAAAGGTTTTGAGCACACCTGTTTCGTAATTTTTCACCATAAAAACGGTGTTGATTCTTAGACTGATGCCTTTTCGTCCCTTGTTTCCCTGCGTTCCTTGGTCAAGAGGGACTAATAACATTACTCTTAAATAGTGGGCCCACTTTAGGCCCGCGTAGGGTGGTTCCGTATTCACCAATCAAATCGCTAGGATTCAGTTTTTAACCAATCAGGGGCCGCTATTCAGAATATTGTTGTTGTTGCTCTTAAAGAACGGGTTGAAGAAGCCTGGAGTTCTCGCAGCTTCGATGGATCTATTTTGCTTCTACAGAGCAAGATTACTGTCTGAAAGGTAGGCATTATGCGTGTTGTAGGTCAAGACAACATCATTCTTTGTACTAAGAGTTTCCTTTTCAATGTTCGAGCTCTTTAAACCAGATTTTGAAGCGATTTTGTTGAGTGTACGAGAACTCCCACCTTTTTAGGCCATTTTGAAAAAGTGGGCCCATTATATAAGCGTAATATTATGAGTCCCTATTGACCAAGTGATATCAGCAAATCAAAGAACGCAGGGAAACATGGGACGAAAAGGCATAAGTCTAGTTGATTTTGCTTTAGCAGCACGATGCATTGGAAATAGACCATACGTACTAAAATATCAATTCAATGATAAATAATTTCATTAACGTATCCAAACTGCATATCAATAGAAACAAAAAAGATCATACTTTCAGTTGGTATACATCACATCTACCCAAATCTTGTCATCTTTTTAAAGATTTTCAATTATATTTGGGTTGCGTTTAACAACCTGTTGTAAGATAAACTCGACATACCTATAGCTTCCTCAAAAGCAAACAAAACATGCTTTCCTTCATTCATCAGGTCAATCGCCTTATTTGCCATCCATTTGAATCCAGTTAATGTTTCCTAGAGTTGTGAGAAAGATTAAATCAGCTTCATCGATGCATAATTTACTCTCAAGACTTTCAATAGGTACAAACATTGGAAGAAACGTTTGAAGTAGTACGTATCAGTATCTTGACAAATCCGTGTCCCTATACTTACAGGGAAGAACTTTCACGGAAAGAAACTCTCGTGAGTCGGAAAAAACGCGGATATGAGGGAAATCTTTGTAAAAAAAATTCATGAAAGGACCAATTTCGATGGGCAAAGGTTTGTGATCTAAGTTAGACTCTTGGCTGCACGGAAAGATTTACTTCACAACAATCGGGTGGCTAAATGTGATGTAACAGTCCGCCAAATGCCCCACGTTTTTTCTGACTCGCCCGGTAAAAGCTAGCATGATAATCGACTGTGCAATTTCGAAGCATACTTGAAAAGCAAGCAACATTCAGAATAGGCAGACTTGCACAAAAGAAAAACCATAAGAGTCTTCTTGTAATCGCATTGGAGATCCAGTACTTGCATTGGCTGAGAGAAAAAAAGTTAACACATTTGGCAGGCCATAGGACAAAAAGTAAACTGCATATATTCAAAACAGAAATGTTAATCTATCAGTCAAAGGCTAACTTAGATGTGAAAAGTTTGTTTGGTAAAATCACTCATCATTTAGATCAAGAAAACAGAACAATGCTGGATGGATCTGTACGGGAACGACAATAAAAACCTTCGATTTGGTTCAAGATTATTTACTATTTAAATCTAAATCTATTCCTGAAACAGACAATGTATTGAAATTAGATTTCCACTGCAAGTTAATCATACAATAGAACTGAACTGGAATATCCGTTCCCATATCAACTCTAAGTTTCATTGATTTCTGTATCTACAAGACAAGTGGTTTTGCCAAAAGCACGTTCACTTCTAAGTTAGTCTTTGACTGATAGACTAACATTTCATTTGATTCACCAAGAACAGTGTATGAAGAACTAATGGCTCAGTACACCAGCTGAACATCTTTTGGGTCTAAAGCTCGTAGCTCTATAACAGGCTGTGCTAGGAGCAAAAATGGTACAAGGACAATTCTGTTATTACTGTGTCACAAGCAAAAACTACCCCATGCGGTCTATTCATCGTTAGAGTAGAGACAGCATACCTACCTCGACACAAAAGCCTTCCATGGTACCAATAGACTGCAGGATCTTAGATGATACTGTGCTATGAACCATGTAGACTTTATCGCCTGCGTAATGAAAATTACTAATCACAGTGGGGTATGCTTTGTTTGATGAAAAGATTCATCAAAATGATAAATTTATTTGCAGAAACTCTTTCGATAGAACTCCATGCATTTCAAACTGGGAAAGAATTAACATAGATACAACAGTATACAGCTTAAGTCTGTCGGTATTCATAAAATGTATCATTTTTATTACTTAGTTTCATTTCGAGATAATTTAAATGGATCTTTAAAAAAGAAACGAGTTCATTAGTGTGTAAAAGGCAGGTAAATGGGAACAGAAGCATAGCTTCCAAATCTTGAAATCGGCGTAAAGAGGTGAGTGTAAAATTCGACGACCTTTTCCTTCTAATGGAATGGCTTAAAAGGAACCTTAGGTACCTATCCATAATTCTGCCGTTGGACTTTTCAGAAATTTTCAATACTTTACGAAATTACAGCGTATCTTATATTTCAGGCCATTTGAGGGTGTGACGTCATCAAATTTCTAAGTCAGAAACCACAAAAGTGACAGAATTTTGCTTGATACCATGTCATACTCTCGAGTACCGAATAAACGGTGGAAAGGGGATGAGAATAATCGGGAAGGGATAGAAATGGCTCGATATAACAATAATCGGGGGGTTGGAATAATCGGGCGGGGGAGGGCTGCTTGGAGAAATTGAAGATAGTCGTTTTCTTAGGTAAATTTTATATGTTTATGTGAACAGTGGTGTTACTGATACATCTACCTACAAACTCTGGTTCTGTTGAATACACTTCTTGAGAGTTTTTCCTGCGTTCGTTCTGAAATTATGTTTACTGTCATTTCATTTTTCCAAAAATTAATAAGAGCGGGGGGCTGGAAAAATTTTTCAAAAATTAATAAGCAGAAAGTGGGGGCGATTATTCGGTACTCGCGAGTAGACATCCATAAACTATGGTTTCTTGAAAATTATTTTATGCTGCATCAAACAGTTTAGGAACTACGATGTTTTTAAGCTTTTTTGCAAAATTTTTTTCGAATTCCTGAAGAACAGAAAAACACCTTTATCCTGAAAATATTGAAGCTTTCAGAATAGTCTAACAGCAGAAATACAGCAAAATAGCTTAGGTATCTTCGAAGCCATTCACTTCAAAGAAATAGGTCATTGATAAAATTTTACATCTACCTTTTTAAAGATTTGAAACTTATGCTGGGAAAAGAAGATATGGACGATTTTGCTGTAAATGAATTATCCGCTACAGTTTACAAGGCAATGTGATAATTTTGTTAGAGAGTCAGAGTTGCGAAAATATAGCAACCTGGGAACTAGATTCCAAAACAACTTCAGCTTTGCCAGAAAATTTTTCAATAAAATTTTTCTCACGCAAGAAGAAAATGATTGTTGTACAATTTCTGCGAAAATGAGAAAATTTCTTGGCAATTCTATTCTGCTGATAATGATCTTGTGTAAAATGGAAGGTCTTGCAAACATCAATATGTCCAAGGATTCTTACAAAGTTTAAAGAATTCTTCACTGAAGTAAGTGAGGAGAGTTTGTGAAAGATGATTTTGATTCTCCAGTTTGTTTGGAATATCCATTGGATCTTTTCAGCACATCATGGCTAGCGAAGACATTTTGCATAACACAGTGTGACTTCATAGAAACTGTTACCCATTTGCCAGGTTCCCAGAAAGGAAAATGTTTTCCACCTCTGCAGAGAGTTCTTCTTAATCGAAGAAAATTCGATACCAATCCAAAAAAACGAATTTGAAATCTGAATGAGACATTTCAACAAAACATTCAATTATTCAGCAATTAATTCACATCAGCAAGCTATTTCTTCTCCACACGTAAATAAAGGAGATAAGACATGGACAAATCTAACAAAAAGGCCATGGAAATGACGAGGTAAGTTCATTATTTACCTGGATAAACATGAGGCATAATCCTTTTATGGTTGAAAACTGCCCACCAGCCCAGTAAACAGCCAATTTCATTTCCTGTAAATATTTTCCATGTTCCACTGGAAAAAATATTGAATTCAATGCAGTTTTGGAATTAAAAGTTAACACAGAATTGAGCAGCAGTAAAGACCTATTTTCCAAATTTTTCTATTTTTTAAAATATATCCATCTAAGATGTTACAATACAAGGTTACATACTACTATACTTTCTAATTACTATGCGACTATACCACACTACAGGGACGATACCACAAGGAGCAACAGACAATGACTACCCTGTGGTCTTAACATAAAGAGATATTCAACGTAATTACAACTAAATATACAATTACAGGTAGCTACACATAAACGATCACCACAGACTACGGGTAGATACTGACGCCTGTTTCACGCTAGATACCAGGCCTTTTATATTTTATATCTACGTTTCTATTCATTTCATCTCTACTACAAATTGCAAAGTTTCTTATCATGTCCATCGGGTGCACCAAAACCACTTTTACTGTTTGAGCAAAAACAAATTACAGAAAAGAAACTCACGATGGCAATTTCTCTGCGATTGCTAGTCGATCAGCATCAGGATCATTTGCAACAATAACATAACTTCCATTTTCCTCCGCTGTTTTTATTGACAGATCCTGAGGAAGAAAGATTGTCAAATGATAACAAGAAATTCTTGCTAGGTCAGCAATGATTCCCAAAGCACGATCCCTGAGAAGAACAGTCCCTGGGAAGAAGAATTCTGTAAATTCATTATTCAACTTTTGCAGTATCTCAAGGGCTATTATGGCTCTGCTGTTGTTTTTCGTAGCTGACAGGGTTTTTATCCATATATATCATGAAAATAAATTTAGAAACAACTTTGATATCCTTACTCCATTTTGTGTTGGTGGACTGACAAGGAAGACAACAAGCACTTTCTCCTGCACTGCCCCAAGTTTGACTCGATGCGGCAAGATCTCCTTGATCAGCTCTCTGAATTTCCTGGTTCAAATGTCAGTCTAGAGAATCTAGATGATAAATCTTTGTGCGACTTGCTTCTGTTCGGAGACTCGCAGAGCAGAACAATGTCATTTTCAATCGAATAATCCTTGAAGCAACAATTTTTTTTATCAAAATACGAAAAGGTTTTCAGACTAAATTTGAGCACAAAACAAATAGAAATATTTTCGCTTTATTAGTCGTATTTCTACAGGACGTCTTGCAAAGAGGTAATCTCATTTGCATCATGAAAAGCAGATGTAGAATACTGCAGTTTCCATAATTTTTGGATGCTTCATTGATCATCTAAAGTAAGGTGGAGGGCGGGGGGGGGGGACTTCTTTCTGAGACGCCCATTCAATTTGCTGTTTTCAATGAATAGACCTTTTAGCTATTCTGCAAAAGAGCCTGGATCGAGCATTATTTTTATACATTTTTATACACGAGATTCGATCGAGTGGCGTTAGAGCTTCTATCACGATTGTGCACATTCGAAAATTCTACAAGATGTTGCAAAGTATCGTTCGATTGAGATTCTTTCTAAGAATAGCTAAAAGGTCTATTGTCTGCACATATATAAATAGTCATTATTGTAAATGGCTGTCCTAGTTGGAACTCGATGGCATCATGTCCTTTCCAGCTATAGCAGCCATAGAACATTTATGTTGTTGCAGTTTAGTGGTTTCATTTGTGATAAAAGAATATCATCAAATCGAAATGGAGAATCGCTACCAAATAAGGGCTCAAGGGCATCAAAAAATTGGACTAAAAAGTAAAATCCAGATCACGCGAAGCTTTAGCTATCAAGTATCATGAGAATAAGCTAAATAAAACTTACCAATGAGCTTTTGCCTTCTTCAGGATTCGGAAATTTTACAGTTGGGAAATCTGGGTCTGGATCGGCCTAATCAAAAATGAATTATTAAATAGAATGGTCCATAGATGTCTGATGTTAACTGTTACAAAAAATAACTGCTAAT
This sequence comes from Aurelia sp. 3 sensu Dawson et al. (2005), assembly GCA_964020215.1. Lineage (NCBI taxonomy): Eukaryota > Metazoa > Cnidaria > Scyphozoa > Semaeostomeae > Ulmaridae > Aurelia > Aurelia sp. 3 sensu Dawson et al. (2005). Next base: position 3,776,387 of record OZ026592.1, on the reverse strand, counting down.
TTCAACTTGTACTTGGGATTTACACTTCTCATGTAAAAACCGGGATGGACAATTTGCAACCTTGTTCGAGGTCGAGGAAAAATGTGATTCACATGCAGTAACATGAACAGTGAATACACATTTAGTATCAGAGGCGTAGCTAGGATTTTTCGGTGGGGGGGGGGGGGCAAAGCCCAGCAGTGACCCGACAGGTGAGCAAGTCGGGGGTCTACCCCCAGAAGATTTATAAAATTTTTAGTCGCTTTGGGGGGGGCAGCCGCCCCCCCTGCCCCCTCTATCTCCGCCACTGTTTAGTATACACCATTCCTGTTACCACATGAGTAAGATTTCTTGCCAGTAATGGACAACTTGCAACTGTTATTGAGGCCAAGGGAAATTATGCTTCTCACGCAGTAACTAGAACGTTGAATACACATTTAGTATACAACTTTCTTGTTACAACATGAGTAACATTTCCACCCAGTCTAAGAAGATCGAGGTCAAGGGGCACTATGCTTCTGTTGCAGTAACAGGAACGGCGTATAGAAACCTAGTATAAAGCGTTCCTTTTTCAAGGCGCCTTTAGCCAATAACGGAAAATTTGCAAGGTCAAGGTCAAGGGAAATGGTCAAGGGAAATGGTAAATCTTATGAAGTAACGTGAACGGTGTATATATATTTAATGTACATTGTGGTCTAAAAAACTCTTCACCAGCCAGATCATAAATATCTCTATGAACTGACATGCTGCTGATTGTGCCTTTGCGCGTAACATATGCTTTCATGAAGCTGTGTGTGATCAAGCTCGTGAAGTTTTTTTGGGTCACCCGGTATTCTCATTGAATTGACATACCTGTTCTTTGACAGTTACGAATGGGTTTAATGAAAATGCCTTGAACGCTGTCTCAGCGTATCTTTGGCCAACTCCATGCATAGCCGTGTATGTAATTTTTAAAGGACTGCTGGCATTATTTTCCCTGCAAATATGAAGATAGCATCGTCATGAACAAGACATTGAAGAATATTTTCTTTTGCATTGAAAATGACAATGTTTTAAGATTTGGCGAGCAAGTTTAAAGGGCAAGTCCGGGGAAGGTGTAGTAAATGCTAGAAAGTCAACTTACCAACTGCTGCCGCGAATCATGGAACTTTTTCCCCACATTGACATCGTGACAGCAGTCAATCAGTTAAACATTCTGCATATTTAGGACAAGCATCATCCCCACTTTTTTATCAAAACGATGAAAAGGCTAGAAGCGATTAAGAGGCAAAAACAATAGGGCAGCCTCGTTTTCGTTCTTTTCTATATCAAGTCATCATTTTCGTTAAACGTGACATCAGAAAAGCACAGACTCTTTGCTATGTGAGGTCTCTGTCGTTTGGAAGCTAATTTGAAAACGCGCTTTCGCAGAGAAGTGAAGAAAAATGGTGGGCAAAGAATGATAAACCATTCATAACAGAATAATCTTTAATTTATAATTAATCATGCCAGCCAGCCCTGGACTTGTCCTTCATGAATATCTTTCTTTTGCATGTAAAATAACGTTATAAAACGAAAACTAAAAAAAAATTAAAAAACATTGCGTACTTTCTGCTGCAAGAGAGGAACTTTGAACATCTTCGGAGACCTATAGAGTTTGTAATAAACTTACAATCTTTGTTGACAAACCTTTCATAATTGGCAAGCAATGTTAGCTTTGAATGAATGATGAATACAAAATGTAATGTCAACATTTTTGTTTTTTTTGTGTGTTTTTCAATTTGTTTTGAGTGGGCTTGCTACTATTTCTAGCTACTGAGAGCTAATTTAGGCCCACTGTGCATGCCGCATCCCCAAGAGGGGGGGGGGGGGACTTGGTAGTTCGAGGTGACGTGCCCGTTGCAAAATTTAGGATCTCAAGTTCTGCGATTTACTACCTCTTAGGGTCAAAATAGTTTCAAATTTTACTACCGCTTAGGGTTGTGAAAATTGATATGATTCGTCTGCAGAGATTTAAGAAAGTTTGATGAATTGATTGTCGTTAGTTGGAATTAATTAGCTATCTATTGTAGCTATCTTTTTGCGATCCAACGGTAAATAAATGAATAATAATAATAATAAAATTAGTAAGATTCTGTAACGACAGAGATCAACCAGTTATTCAGTCTCCTCACGTTATGCAAACCTATCAAGATAAATAGCAATTAATGATTGATCAATGATTGATCATTGCATTCACCATACTGTCATATACTCACACTAGGAGAAGGTTCTCCCATCCCAATCCTGCCTAAGTTACCTCAACAGCTGTACTTTTTCAAAGTAAATAAAAGTTATTTTCTAGCTCATGTCTGCCATACAATAGCACAATTATTTCTGGAACAATCAATCTATTGTTATTGGTGCTTACGGAAAAAGTTACTACAGCTTAAGGCTCCAAGTTACTACCACATTAAGCCAAAAGTTACTACCGCTAAGGCTAAAAGCTACTAGCGCTCAGGGTTTAGGGTTTTGCAACATTTTGCAACGGATACGTCACCTTGAACTACCAAGTCCCCCCTTGGGGCAGCATCCAGGCATGGAATCCCCAGTTTAACGTCCCTTCCGATGGACGACGAGGTGAGTTGTGAGGTCAGGCCTCCGAGGTCATCCAGAGAGAGTTTGACGTCACTCGACCGAGCTTAACTTCAGTTACCTGACAAAAACTTTTTAAGCCACTCGGCCACTCACCCCGTCACAACTACACCCTCATATCTACATCCTCATCCCAATTCAAAAACTCCATTATTTTAAAATTTCTATCTTCTATCATACCAGAAGTAACCCAACATCAATTAACAAGTCAAGTCATATTTCACCTGAAATGGCAATGACTTTGTATATCCTTCATGTATGACTCCATAACTTCATTCAAAGGATCAATACACAGTGAACTCTTTTTGTGCAGCTCTTCATCCCATGAGGTCTCCCAGGGTTCTAAATTTTCCATAATGCAATTCGAGATTCCTTTGTCGTGTGGAGAGATTATCTATAAAACATCAAAGCAGTTTTTTAACGATCTCTTCATGTATGTGCTAGTGTTATTGTCATTCTTAGACTGCGTTCACACGATGCCGGCACAATTTGAAAACAGTAGGAAATTTGACGATAAAAACTCGTTGCAGGATTTGATGCCAAAGAATAGTACCTACATCCTAAGAATAGACCTGTCTCGATCCAAAAGTGTCGACAAATGTTCTGTTTTCATCTTTGTTGAGTGTTTAAACGATGCTGTTTCAAATTTATGCCGGTTACGGTTCCGTTTTCAAAATCTACCGTTTTCAAAATCTGCCGGCAAAAAATGTGCCGTTTTCGTGTGAACGGGAGGCCTATCCATCGAATTTTTCACCGTTTTCAAAATGTGCCGGCATCGTGTGAACGCAGTCTTAGATTCATAAGCAATAAATCAAATACCTAATTCAATACAAGGAAAAAGACGTTTTTCAACTTTAAACAATTCTGACTAGTCTAATAATGGTCTTCTGGGGATTACTGACGATACTTTCAAAATATCGATGTTTTGCTTGAACAGACCGAATTCACAATTAAATTCAATTCGAGGTAAGAGATGTGATTCCCTGTACAGCAATTTTGAGTAACAATACAACTAATGTACCATCCATAGCCAAAAATGACACAAGGTCACCGAGTTCTGGCTATGAATGGCACTTACAATTTTCATCTGCTTACACAATTTAAAATAAAAAAAATTAAGTGAGCTAACAAAAGGGGTTACAGAGTATATCTCAAGATAAATGCCAGGAGTTTCCACGGAACCAAGGATATAATAATTGAATGGATCAATGATCAAAATTAATTCCTGCAGACTTCTCCAGCATCTATCTTGAGATAGACCTCTAAGAAAGAAAAATAAAAGCAACTGTAAAAGGCTGCTGCTGTTTAGAATATATCTATCCCTAATCAAACCGGCCCGTATCTTTGATATAGGATATTGTGGACTCTAGAATAACGCTATTTTCTATCACACTACAACAGGGGCTTCCATATAGAAGAAGATTACATTGGGATCTATCATCGAGGCAATTGAAATCAATTTTATTTCAGTCACTCAGTTTATCTCAGTCATCTCAGTTTATCGACCGTGCCGTTTATCTCAGTCAATCAATTCAAAGAAAAAATCTTGATAAAATTTCAACAAAATCGTTTTATAGCAAACATGTTACTGGACAAGTTACAAATATTGATGATAGTAAACGAATAAATACCTGGGCACCATTGGAATAGTAAACCTATAAAGAAAGACGATTAATGAATAAGAAAACAGGGACCATTAACAGATTATAAGAGATCCAAGAGAACCTTAGGTCTACGAATGGACTCTAATTTCTCCTTTTGAGCAGAACATTTACTGCATCTGCAACAATGAACATATTCTACCGGGTGAGCCAGAAAAAAATCCCACTTTTGAAAATTCATAGCACCAAGACTACTTCGCGATTTTAAATAATTCAATTGCTAGTTAAAAGCCGAAAGATCAAAGAATTTTCGTGATTTTTCTCGCTGTCCTATAGCAGTCCCAGAAGTATTGGTAAATTCAACTATATAAAAATTTCATGGTTGCAAAATGACTGAAAAGGGCCTAAAATATTGATCAAATCGTAAGGACTCTGTTCAAACCGCACAATAGGCAATGGGCGTTTCACCTCCCTAAAGTGTTATAAGACATCGATTTTCAAACAAATACGGAAGATTTTCAATCCCATAGCAATTAATGTGCGGAGGATATCTCTCACCCACAAGAAGTTCCATTTCGTTCAATATTTTTTGGGAGGAGTCCTTTATGCTTTGATCAATGTTTTTGGCCCTTTTTCAGTCATCTTTCTAGAAAGACTAGCAATGAATAAGAAAACAGGGGCCACTAAAGGTGATGTGTCCATGTAAGTACAGCTGCGTATACACTCTCTCAAAATATGCTGACAAGACGCTGACGAAGAAATCTCAAGTAGCGCACTGTGATTGGTAGATTTTAACTGATCACATGCAAACTAAGAGTCAAATTTCATAACGAGGCTGCTTGATGTGATTCAGCTCTGGAAAAGCAACCGCAAGTAAGTCATTAGTCTGCTTGCAGTTAACGTCGCTATCGCAAAGCTACAATGCCTGAGTTATCACATGAAATTTCATATGAAATTGGCATGCCCCCCGCAAAGCTGCTGTACTTGCATGGACACATTACCTTTAACAGATTATAAGAGATCCAAGGGAAAGTTAGGCCTAAAAATGTACTCTTATTTCAACTTTGCGAAGACCATTCAACGTATCCACAAAAGTTAACTTTTTATATGCAAGATTGTGAAGCATCTCATTTCAGTATCTCATTTTTCACTCCTTAGACAAATCCTTTGTTTTAAAAGTGTATATTTTTTCAGATAATTCACACGTAGAGGAATGACCAAAACTGAGGCTTTTCTTTTACTGATATTCTCGCACTTTACTATGCAATAATCCAAACCATGCTTTTTAATTAAGAAATGTGTACCGTTATAGACTCGGGTAGCGATAGCCTGCGTGCAGACCTTACTCTTAACTCCGAAGGAGAACAAAGCCAACTTGGCTCTCCTTCGCAGTGGAAAGTTAAGTCTGCACGCAGGCTAGGGAAGAGATAACGATGCAGCAATCTTAGCTGAACTGAAATAAGAAGATTCAGAAATAAGAAAATAAGAAATACATAAGGATATTATCGTGAAAGATGCATGGATTACGAGGAAGTTCTCGCATGTCAACTGTAGTCAAGAGCAAGTTGGTTCAAATCTATTCTTTTTTGAGTGTAGAAGAATTCAAAGTGACTTTACCTTGTATCCATTGTCTTCTTTGGGATTATGGGATGCTGTTACCATGACACCAGCGACACATGAGTACTTCTTCACAGAGTAAGGCTGAAAGATGGATATTCCATTTAACGGCGCAGTGATAGGAAAGGTCTTACTAGTATGATACGGATATAAGGCCATGCACTTATAACCGAGAATATAACAATGAAGTGCTTCGTCTTCCTAAATCGACTCGTATGTAAGGCATACCCTCATATGAATTTCATCCCTGTTCTACGCGTTGAGATGAGGGAACGCAGGAGAGGAAGTGGACTTCAAATGCCATGCACTCACTTTGTTTTAGGAACTGAGCGGCACTCCCCCCTACGTTCTTGCAACAAAAAAAGAAGTGCCTTCTCATTTTCAGGAAATGCCCTTTTAATTAATGGAAAAAAGTACTCTTTTAGTGCTGTGCTCCCCGCCCCCCCCCACCCAAGTTTGAGAGGCTTCCTACGGCCCTGTAACTTTGTTCAGCGACCAAAGGAAAGCGTGCAGAAAAGAAAGATGTTATTTCAAGACTATTCAGCAGGAATTAATGAAAAGCAGTGTAAAGAACTCTCAATCTCTCACTTTTAGATTTTATTGAAACGAAGTCGTACATAATGGTACAGCCTTACATCCGTGACGCTCTTGCATCTGCATCGATACTGTATACGGTTGAAAACTGTAGACATTACATCATTTTCTCTTTACTAACACAAAACGTGCATAGCTTTCACGAGCAGGCCCCCCTAGCCGACCAAATATACTTGTGTAGCTACTGGGTGATAAAAAGACAGTTCTATCCAAGACAGTTTTTATCCTTTAAAAGACAAAAGGATTGTGAACATTTATCCTGTCCATCTACTCAATACCTTTTTCTTACGAATTCAATGTATAAACTTACAGTTCACAAATTACCGACGACTACAAACGATCTACCATACAATACTACAAAAAGATACCAAGGAAAGCAAAAGGTCATGACTACCCCAGGGTCAACTAAATATACAACTAAATATACAATTACGAAAGGCTAGATACGAACAATGGAACAGAGAAACAAGACTATATTACTGGGAACGTTACAAAAATGAACATGGTATGGTGGCTGAGTTAAATTTAGCTCAATTTAATCGACCGGTTGTGTGAATGTACAGGGTGTCTCAAAAAAATTGTTCGACGTTTGATTAAATATTGAAAAATAAGGACAACATGAACAGGCTCATGGAAAGATAACCCTGTTCCTATGATTATGAAATAATTTTAGAGACTAAAATCGTGCAAATCGGTTGAAAATTCACTGAGTTACGAGCTCTCGAAGAACAAAAATATGCGATAGCTGAAACCAGAGACCCCCCAGATTACTTGTATTGCATAAAGCTCGAAGACGGAGGTAAGAGAAGCTTATCCAATGTCATACCTCTCGTTGATATCAGAGCAAACCAAATACGACTTCTAATGTAAATTATTTCTTGCGATCATTCTCAAAATTCCCTGACCTTGCATTGGTCCAAAAACAGTGGTTCAAAACAAAGTCGGCAAGAGACTGAATCTGTTTCCTCAAGGCGTCCATATGCTTGACAGTTAGGTTATCAAATACCTGTGTGAATCCCACTTGGTTCGCCCTGAAACAATTGACAAATAACAGAAACGACGGCCTATGGGACTTTTACTAAAAATGCGATTTCGAGGCCTCTGGTTTGAGCTGTCCGACAAACTTGAACTTCAAAAGCTTGTAACCCCATGAATTTTTATCAGATTTGCAAGATTCTTGTGTCAAAAATTAATTTAAAATCTCAAGACAAGGGTGACTTGACCAAAGGTCCATTCAGCGTATCGTTATTTTCTAGTATTTAATCAAACGTCGAACAATTTTTTTGAGACACCCTGTATAGTAGAGTCAACTTGAGTATATTTCTGTTGACGTCATTTGGGAGGCCTTTATCACCAAATAATAAAAGTTGTGTAAGAACTTCATTTGATAGATCGATATATTCAAATGGTCGTAGTTATGAAAAACCTTGTTACTCAATACTTTGTTGCACACTTGCACGAACATCACCCTAGATTCGAACTTTCATTCTGTTAAGATCAGCTCTCCATTCAAATATCCTGTGTCATCTCGTCAAGTAAGTCTACATTAAATAAAGGTCTTAAAATCTCAATGAAGTATCCTCCACATTCCAGCATTATGCAATACATAACGACAAACAAATACATAACGAGAAATGATATGCAGATGCGTTTAAATTTTTGTTAAAAGGGGGAAGCCATGGGATGTGAGTTTAAATCTATACACGAAATCAATCAAGCAGCCTCGTTTTGGTAATTCGTTGAAATCACTTGCTGTTGTTCATAAGAAAACTTTGAGCTCAGATTCCGATTTAGCACCCGAACCTCAGTCTAATCACATGATTTTACAGTGCTGGCGACTGTGATGTTGATTTTATGACAGTGTAAAGTTTAAAGACTTTTTAGAGATTTGACCGTGAAAATCGTTCCGGGTTAAAACTTCACACCCCGAGTCATTTTACACGGTCAAATTCTTTAAAGGTTTTCAAACTTTACATCGCCATTACAGGAACAATATGACCATTAGTAGCATGAAAACGTGCAACTTCACTAAGTTTTGGGTGTTAAATCCGCATTTGGCATCGAAAATTTCATGTGAAGAATTTATGAAGGAACTTTGGATGCCTTCCAAAACGAGGCTGCTGATGAAATTGATTGAATAGCTTCACAAATATATATTAATACTTACTACAAAGGGAGTTGGTACGATGTCTGAAAATAAATAAACTTTTATGCCTTGACTGAGGAATACTGCAGCACACAACCTTGCAAACCTGTATGTAAGACAAAGGCAGGTGTTATGCCAGGTGCACCAATAAAATTCAGGCATTTGCGAGCGAAATCGTGATACCTAGAGCTGTAAAGGGATTTGCTGAATCGAATTTTTCTTGATAGCAGAAAGACTTAGTGGCTTCAGGGCATGAAACATATTTTCCTTCCTGTGACCAGACAAAAGATCGTAAAAGACGATTACGCTAAAGATGACGGCGAGGAACTTTTTACCAAGATGCATTGCGTTCTAATTACGAATCCTTAACGGTTCTATAGGAATTCGATTAAAGAACGCAGTGCATCTTGGTAAAAAGTTCCTCGCCGCCATCTTTAGCGTAATCGTCTATTAAATTTCTTGCAATGAAGAGAATAGCGAAAATATCAAGCTTTCTTAAAAAGAGGTCAGGATCCAAAGTTAGCTTGCAATAAAGATTGCACAGCTTGTATGTAGATTGTAGACTGATTACATGGTCGTAATCATCGCTATTGAAAGGCTGCCTGACGCTCCTAACTACGAGTACTAGCATGAGCGCTATCGGTTTGGTGTGGTATTGTTTTGAATAGCGATTACTGGAACTCAATGTAATCAGTCTATGTAGTTTGGAGGGATGGAGCTAGATTACCATGAAACAATCAATTGTGGTTTTTAAGAAGAACGAGAGATTCCAAGTCTCGTTGATCTTGTATTTGCTGTATATAATATGAAAACAAATCTTACTTGCGTTATATCAGTCAGATAACTTTTGCTTGACTTTATAAGTTATGTTATATTTTGACAAATGAGAAATGGAGCGACACAAAATAGAACTTATTTTTATAAATTTCCTGCAGGACATTATGAAATGAAAACTTCCTGCGACCGCCCTGTCGCAAGGTCAGGTCAGTTTTCATGCCCTGATTCCTGATTTGGTTTTGTGATTTTTCTCACATTTTTATGAGCAAACAATAGATACATAGACTGTATTCACACGATTCTGGTACATTTGAAAAACGGTGAAAAATGTGTCGCATAGGCCTCCCGTTCACACGAAAACAACACATTTTTTGAAGTTTTCGGCATGAGACTGATCGATTCTTAGGGTGTAAGTACATTTCTTTGGCATCTAAGTCTTGCAACGAGTTTGCTATCGTCGAATTTTCTACCTTTTTCAGATTTTCTGCCCTTTCCCTGGGGGCCTCTTTCTTCTTCCTCTTCTTCCCCCTCCCGTTTGTTTGCTGATCAAGTGCGAGACTTGGAGTAAGTCCACGTCTACTGTTGTAAAGTGTTGTACATACTGAAAGACCCCAAAAAAGAGGGATTTCGAGGAACATGCTTCTGAAATACAACCTTCATTTCCATTCAGTGCATTTCGTCGCGCGCGCGACAATTTGCGATCGATTTGCAGTCCGGGCATGCGTACTTTGCGTTATTTGGTAGCACGATCAGAGCGCGCGATCGCACAAAAAAGTAGAGGCTCATCCTACTTTTGCGATCGATCGCCAACGTTGTAACAGACCCAGCAGGGAAGGTTAGGCCATACGACGTGCCCATTTGCCCTGGTTTCTATTATTCTTCTCATTTGCATCATCTCCTTCGTAGGAGTAGCAACGGCTTTAAATATCTATTAATAGGAGCCATCTCTGATCACGTTATTATTTGAATTTGGAGAGCTCGAAGATGCCTCTGGACTACTTATCGGAATTGAAAGAAAGTTGTGCGATCGCTAAAAGTCGATCGCTAACTGTCACGCGCGCGACAAAAATCACTGAATGGAAATCCGCCTTAAGTCCACGTCTACTGTTGTAAAGTGTTGTACATACTGAAAGACCCCAAAAAGAGGGATTTCGAGGAACATGCTTCTGAAATACAACCTTTTCAAGACGGCAAGTTTCCTCAAATTCTGGAAGATGTTACAAAAAGTCTTATGTTTTAAAATGCCCTAATTGACCCTAGGCCGTAGCAGAACACCTGCATTATATGAAATGGATCTATCTATCTGCGTTAATTTTTGACAAATAAAATTCTGAAAAGGGTTGCAGAATTGGGCTCCCTACCTATCGTTACGATCCAAATTTTAAAACAATAAACAATAAACACTATACCTTACACCTGTTGTATGTGAAAAACGTGAAAATTGCAACCTGTTGTTTGCACTAAATTTTGTTTGTTCAAATGCCAGGCTGCATGGTAAATTTCTAAATTTCGACAAATGTTTATGCATCTTTATTTAGGGTGAGTTTAACGGTCGAAACCCAAGCGGTATGTGACTGAGAATCAAATACTCAGTTTGGAGTGCATGTCTAGAGCCCCGATTATAAAAACAGTTTTGTTGTGTAAACATTTGAAGAATTCTCAGCAAATTGAAATTTTTAGGAATTTTTGTTTCCAGCCCTACAGATTAGTAGAACCTCTGAAGGATTCTGATTGGGATAAGAAAAATTCATCAATGTTTTAGAAAATTCAAGGAGTCTTGAGTACTTTTTAGAATTCATGAAAAATCTCGTGACCGTACACAAGAAGGCATGTACTTAAAAACCCGTGTAATAACGAAAAGTTTCATGTTGCCTGTCGTGATACAATGATGCAAAAAGCAGAATCCTTTCATCATGTCATCCTGAGAGAGTTGAAATGAATCTGTTCGTCATTACACTGGCTTTTGAACTTATCATCTGGTTGCATTTCCCAAAGCATGTTCCACAGCATTTACTTCACACTGCATTTCCTGCTGGCAGCTTCTGCGTACTGTGCTCTCTTAAAATTCTCAAATTAAGGCAATCCGCATTGCTGAAAGCTGGCCTAGGCCAAGTTCAAAATAAAATATCATCTTTGATAACTTTGACACATGATTTTTCATTGAATAGCTAACGAACAATGGGTGTATATTTATAGCGGCTATTGATTTAGCTATGTTCACTCCATGAGACTTTACCTGAGACTTGTGACGATGAGTCCCTTCTACCCCTGCGGTAAACCTTGTCCAACTGGGACTCGTAATGAAAAGTGAAAAAGCTGATCCTACCTTCTGCATTTATCAATCCAATTATGATGGGATCACAGCCACAAATCTCAAATCACAGTTCCTAATCTCAAATCGGGGCTTGGGCCTGAATAGGGTGAGGTTTTTCAGAGTTGTGTTTCATTGACCAGAGCACCACAATCGAGGCAAAGAGTGCAGAGAAACAACGGATGATAGGTCATAAGCGGTTGCATTTGCAGTTTGTCCGTTGTGGTGTCTGTGGGTTGCGCCTTGCGCCTGCGTGCGTTGGGTGTTGCTGGGGTAGCCTTTCTGGCGTTTTTCAGCAGGTCCTATATCGTGACAGTTTATAGCCTGTGACACTTGTGGAAGCCCTTAGAGTTCGTATTATTAATGTTAAGTTGATAAGTTGATAACTTGGTACAGGTCTATCTCTGTTTTTTTTTTTTTAATTGAAACTGTGCTGCACATTTGTATGGTCTTGTTGAGTAACAGAAGATATACCTGGGCTAAGTGACGTAGAAGATACTTTCGTACAGGCAATGGCCTAAGTCGATAACGCTATTAAAGTACTATATTATTATATTATAAGTCTAACTTTACCTGTGGCTGCCATGCCTTGCATCATGTCCAATGACTATACCTTTACTTTTGATATCAGGGAACTGTTTGATTAAGTATTTGCATAGTCCCTGTGAAAAAGAAATTGGCAATCCTTTAAAGACAAATGATGGATATATAGCATCTAGTTTAAAAATAGAACAACAGATGGGCGCCTGCCATAATTTGTCCAATTGTTTTGATAATCTCTCCAGATTATCAAGTATAATGAAATACAATGGGCTATATTCAGATTGCCCAGGCCCCTGATTTAAGTTGCCTTATATCTCCGTCATTTGTCTTGAAGCTCACAAAGAACTTTAAAAAATTCATCCCAATATGTTTTTATTCAGATAATGCCAACATATAAATGTAAACAGTACACCTGATGATTTGCCTTTGGACATGAAAGGTGTAAGGAAATTCACAGAGAAAACAAAAGTGATTAAGAGAATAGAACATTGAAGAAATAAGTGATTGCAACGGATGAAACTCTTTGAACTTCATAAGCAGCTAAAAACCTTTGAGCTTCTCTAGAAAGACGACATCTAGGACCCTCAGGCTGTCTCTGCCCTGAGGGGCAGATCCAAACCAAAGTTGAATGGGGGGGGCAACTTGGAGAGGGGGCGCAAAATTCACAATGAAAAGCAGAGGTGGAAAAATTTTCTTCCTTTCTGGGAACCTTCGTTTGTGGCTGAAAAATTTTTAAGTTGCAAAATATCAAACTATTAGAGTTTACCCACGTGTTATTTATTCTGGTATTTTACAAGCAAATTTACTCACTTTCAAAAAACTTCCCTGAGGACTTTTCCAAAAATTGTAGCTTTACAAAACAAATTTTTCCAACTAAACACAACTTTCTTAGTACAGTATAAGAGCTGATTATCAATGTCAACTTCAATCTAATTTATTGTATCAAAAGTAGAGCAGGGAAGCTGGAGGAATATTTTCTGTGAAACTAATTTTTGTTCACTTTCATTCCCAGTGTTCAAAATATAATTTCAAATTTTAGAAATTCTTTTCAAGCCTCAATATTTCCTCGAAAACTTTCTGTGAAAATTTAAGCCCAAAAAAATTCTGCGAACTACGTTCCCAGGTTCCGATACTTTTTCCACCTCTGATGAAAAGTGAGCGCGCCAAAGGTGCGCAAAAAATTTTTGGGGCGTTATTCGAGAGAATTCTTTGGCTTCTCTACTGAATAACGCCTTAGTTCATATGTCTCCCCAACGAATCACTGAAAAAGAGTGCATTTGGGTCCGGAAAAGGGGCGCTTTCTTTGAACACTTACTTTATTCTTGCATTGCTGAGAGCAATAGAAGTGCTGTTTTTGAAGCAACCATATATTTTGCCTTTTTCTCTGCCATAAATCAGCAACCACTTGTCAGATTGGCTCATACAACAGGTCTCAAATTCTAAGTTGCAGCTGGACCTATGCAACTGTGTAAAAGCCAAGATGATTGAATCTACAGCTCCTCCACAGTAGCTTAATAAAAGGGGCACAATTTTTTTCGGACACCCTGTATACAATAAATAATTCAGTTTAATAATCCAGAGATCATCCTGCACAGATGAAGTGAAATAGATACCTGTGAAGTCTGAATTATGGTTAGATCATTCATGCGAGAAAAACCAGCACCAACTACAGATCGCAGTCCTGTGGGTAAACAGACAGATCTTAAAGTAACAAAGGAAACATTCATTTCACCACAAAGTAAGATTTTGCTAAATCAATCAAAACTTTCAGTAAAATCCGCCTCAAAACAAACCAAGAAAATGGGAATCAAATGAAACAGTCAGTTTTACGTTCTCAAAGATCACACAGCATAAGCATACTATGGTAGTTTCTACCTTCAAGGCAAAATAATTAGGGTTTATTCCCTTTGGAACTGTACAACAGGAAATTTCTGTCAAAAATGTTATGGTCAACTGGGGTAAAATGGGTAAGTGGGGTGAATGGGTAGGGTGAGAAATTTGGATACTGTGCTACAATCTTTGTTCAGAGCTTTCCCTTAACTACAAACCACTCACCCTTCTTGACAATGTGAATGTTGATTTATCCACTGCAGGTTTTCTGTTTTCCAGCAATTAACAATACCCATTTTACCCAGTCTACCCATTTTACCCAAGTGGATCCTAATCTCTAAATGTAAAGTAAGTAACCAGGGTTCACTAAGGGGCTCTAGCAGGATATTTCGCCAAAACGACTTACAATACAGAAATACTGATCATCAGAAAATACTAAGATGCAAAACCAACATCGCAGACAGTGTTGTGCACTTACAATATGGAAGAGCAGTGATGTTACCATTTCCATTTGGATTTACAAATTACAAATTAATCTCTCAATATATATACAGCTTTCAAAACAATGTCTTGAAATCCATTTTACTTCAAACGTCTTCAAATGCCTAAAAGTATCTAAAAAAGCTCCTGGAGAATGTCCATTTAATTCAACACTTATCAGAAAGAAAATGTTTTTAACTTTTTCTGACATGTTTCGAAATGAATGCATTGTTTATTTTCATTAGGAATTATTAATCATTCCAAAGGCAACACATCATTCATATTCCAAATGCCACAAGAATGAAATAATTCATATATATTCATATATACCAGCTGTCCCAAATTCCATTCTCTTTTCCAGTCTGATTGCAAGTGCTGCATAGTCTTTCTTCTTTACAAGCTGGCTAATCTCATCAAGAGATTTTGGATTCTGCAAGAAACGAAAAAAGTTCATTTTAAATATCATTGCAAATGACAATAAGCTGCCAATAGTGTGATGACAGGGCATGCTGAGTTTCATTCTTATCGCGCATGGCCTCAAATATTTTCAACTTGCATATTTCCCAGGAGCATTCCCCTACCCAACAACACATTTAGAATTGTGGTGATCTGTAACAGGCTTGTAGCCTACATTTGTCATGTTATGACAATAAGTTCCCACTTTTGAAAATCGTTAGCACAAGGAGTACATTTGAATGATTCAAATTTTAGTTACAAGCCAAAAGACTGAAGCATTTTAATGATTTTCTCACTGTCTCAAGAGCACAAGAAATATAGGTAAAATCAAGAGATTTTGTATTCTGCAAGAAATAGAATGTTCATCTTAATACATCTTTTTTGTGATCCAAAATGCATTTGTATTTGTATGAAAACAGATATGTTTAGCTCTGTTATTGGCATTGCATTCACATAAATCAACCCCAAAAATGAAGCTAAATTGATACGCTGACAAAAATAGAGCTGAATGAGAACGGAGATGGAGGAATTTGAATATGCTAACAACAACAAGCCTTACTAGTCTTGTTTTCTGAAAGAGAAGCTGCAACTAGTGATTTTCTGGAAACAACTGGCATGGTGTAAACCTTTGGTGTGGCAAGAACAAACTTCCTACCCAGGATAATGGAATCTTTTGGGCATAAAGTTATTGGGAATCTGCTTTGTCTCAGTGCTCCGAACCCTGGGCATTTGGGTAAGGAATTTTTGTTGATCCCCAGGCTGTCCATAGACTGATTACATGTCATAGTTGCTCTCCTTGATAAACTGATAATCGCCATAGCTATGACTCATGATCAAGCTATACGAAAAATCGGCCAGTTGAGGCTAGTTGAGGCAAGCCTCGTAATGATGATTCCGCTTCCGCAGACTACACATAAAGCGGTGTTTTTGATCTGTGTTGTTCTTCCTTTGCCAGATAACTCCCAAGTGCTCCCGTCTCTTCATGGCATTCTTTCATGCATTTCTTGACAAATCAGATCACAAGTAGAAGGTCCTGCGATCTGATTGGTCGTGCCATTTTTGCAGCGATTTTGGTTCAATTTTCAGTTAGTTTGATTATCAGGCCCAGATGAAGTACAGTGGCGGCATCCAATTCAATGTTAACAAAGCGGAAACTGGGACTGAGGTAGTAGTTAGTCTAGGCTGTCCATGGAAAGGTCAGGGTAGGAAATGATTGTGGCATAAATCTCTCTTAAACAATAGCAGAACAATAGGTCCATTGTCTGATGAACAAGAAGTTGATCACAGAAAAACAAACTGAGATCAATGATTTTACATGACTGGTCTATAAGAAACTAGTACTTGGACAGCAAAAATTTAAGATATTTGTATGAGAATTGCTAAGAAAGTTATAAAAGTCAAATGCAAGAAAAATCATATAAAATTTCATTAAGCCTTTATTTTTTAGTAAATTCATGATAAATTAAAGTTTTGAACCCAAAAGAACTTGTCCTTTCTAAATATTGTGCTGAACGTCCAACAAACCAAAGCATGGCTGTGGCAGAAACTACTTGATCGCTTAGCGGCATTTGGCCGCTAACTTCTCAACCCCCTCCCTCCCCCTCCTTAGCGGACTTACGTAACTTTCTATTCTGTCATTCTGATGATGCAAGCTTCCAGTCATCTCCAATTATTATGGGCCTAAATCGACCTCTCATGATTGCATGATGCTTTGAAGCAATGGCAGCATAAGCTTGCAAAAATCATCGTATTGGGTGTGTGAAATTGAAAATAAACATAAATTTTCTTGATCAGGATTCCTACCACCAATGACAAATGATCACGTGTGGCCGAGTGGTTAAGGCATCTGACTCGTAAGCCAAAGGTCAGAACGGCCATAGGTTCAAATCCCACGCTGGACAGTTTGGTCGCTGTCCGTAACTCTTGCCCGGGTCAACCAGAGCCATGAGGGAAATCTGGTAGCTGCGGTGGACTGATGGTAAAACATCCGTGGCCCCTGCTGGAAGTAAGTCTCTCAGACTTTCGCAGGCTAGCCACGTTAAACATACCTACCTACCACGTAACAGATTTTGATGAAACCCCCTCCCTCAAAGCGGCCCAATACCGCTAAGCGATCACAAGTGGATTTTTGGACGACCCCTACCTAGAACCAAACTAAGAAACTAATTTTCATGTGAAATTAAGAACTTTTTGCACTATGGGCTGATCTACTGTAAGTTTCTTATCAAAGGAAACATGTATACTACCACACTGCAGTGATTGTAGCTACATTTCCTTGTTTTATTTAGGAAGGCAGGTGGAAGCTACTATAAAATACAGTTAATAGGATTGTGAAATATTTTAGGTCAACTGCAGCTGCATCCTTGAGCACCCTAACCACCGATCTTTTTGTGTTGATGCCACAATCTGGTCAATCTGGAAAAGCCTCAAGGAAATATGGCCTGCTGGCCTGGTAATATAATCTTGTTGGCCTACAGGCCTAAACTTGGAAGGATGGAGGAGCTTCGAATCGAGGAAGAAGGTTCATCATGAAAGAAAACAAACCTTATCCCAAGCGAGCCATTCTTTGATCCTTGCATCAAGTTCACTGTTTCCTGAATCAGCCATCGTTTTCGTTCCCCTTCTGATTTCTTTTCTTGCACGTCCACGCCTCCTCTTTTCTCGGGATGTTCGTTTCTCGTGGCGATTTCTCGAAAGAAAACAGCAAGAAACCTGCTGTTTGAATACGAGGTTAATCAAAGTGAGACCAGTTTATGATGATGTCAGAGCACCATTTTCGCGCCAAAAGTGCGCATTCAATTCAATTCAATTTTATTCGTAAAATACAAGTTGTTACAATGTACGATAAATCTATGAAAAAGTACTTGCATTCTACGCGACCCAAGTAAAGCGTTGCTTATCTAGCTTGGGCCGCTAAATAAAAAAAAAAAAAAAATGTAGTAAAAAGTGATAGAATTAAATGAAATGAAAATGTATACTATCATATGATGGGAATATGAGGATATCTAGATTTATGAGTAAGGAAATTGGTTATATGATTATTAGTAATGGATTTGCACTCTTTTTGGTTAATATTTGTCAATGAGGACTTCTTTTAATTTCTTAGCGAAGGTATAAGGGTTTGAGATATCTTTAATTGGAGAGGGAAGTTCATTCCACAAACGTGCACCTTTATTTCGTATCATTTTATCTCCCCATGTTTTGTTTACTCGAAAAATTTTATAGTCTTTACTTTGGCGCGTTGGATATGTATGACTACCTTCATTTTTTTCAAAGTATCCTTTGAAGACTGAGGGTAGTTTCCCTTTATTGTAATGCACATTGTGCATGAATTTTAAGATCTTAAATTCATACAAATCAATAAGTTTCAGGATGTTGCATTCCTTGTGAATTGCATTTGTTGAATATTTACGATCTTTAAATTGAAGTATCCTAAGGATCCTGTTTTGCAAGACTTGTAGATCTTTCAGCTTATTTTGCGACGCTATGCCAAAGGCTTCAAAGGCGTATGATATCTTTGAGAGAACTAATGAGTCGTATAGCGACATTAGACACGGTTTTGGTACATAATGCCTCAGTTTCGAAAACATGCTAGTATATTTGATTATTTCGCTTTTAACTTTGTGCACATGATTCTCCCAAGTAAGTTTATTGTCTAGCTTAATGCCTAGATATTTAATGTCGTCAGACTGCTTTAATTCGTCACCCATTTTTACAATGTAAGAATCATCAACTGATTTTGTTTTTGATGGATGGAACAGGCAGTAATTTGTCTTACTAGTGTTGACCATCAACTTATTAGCTCTGAGCCAACTGTCAAGCTTTTCTAGCTCTATGTTTGTGTTGTTAATCATTGCAGTAAGATTATTTCCAAAATTGAATAAGTTCGTATCATCTGCGAACAGCCTTGGTTCTAAGGAAGTTGCGCTTGGCATATCATTCACATATAAAGTAAAGAGGATTGGACCTAGAACAGATCCTTGTGGTACTCCTTTACAAATGTGACCGAGGGAGGAATTTTTCCCGTTTAAAGAAGTATATTGCATTCTGTTTGTTAGATAGCTAGAGAACCAGTCCAGTATTTTACCTCTGAACCCGTAGTGTTGGAGCTTGTGGAGCAGAATTGAATGGTCTATTGTATCAAAGGCCTTAGATAGGTCCAGGAAGATGCCTATGCAAGAGTTATTGGTGTCTAGATTTGCATAGATTTTTTCAAGAAGCTCTAATAGGGCATGTGTCGTTGAGTGTCCCTCTCGGAAGCCGAATTGTAGCTTGTAGAGAATTTTGTGCTTCTTGAGGAAAGAGGTGATTCTCTTAGCAAGTAGTCTTTCCAAGATTTTTTCAAAACAAGAGAGCAACGAAATTGGTCTGTAGTTGTCGCTTATATGTTTGTCACCAGACTTGAAAATAGGAATAACTTTAGCCACCTTCCACACGTCTGGCATTTGTCCAGTTGAGAAAGAAACGTTATAGAGGTGTGTGAGAGGTTTTGCTAGGTGGCTACACGATAACTTTATAATGGAGGGCTTTATTTCATCATGACCGGGAGTCTTTCTAACCTTTAGGCTTTGGATTTCTGTTTCAATCTCCTTTTCATATACGCGAGTAAGGAAAAAGGTATTCTCTATCGGATTTTTTAGGTAGTCAATAAAACTGGTATTTGGAGGTTTAATTTTGCCTGCAGTTTTCTGACCAATGTTACAGAAGTGTTTGTTCAAGGCTTCAGCGATACCAGCATCATCTTCGAATACTGATCCCTCATAGTAGATACTCTTGATTCCATTATTATTTTTGCATCGTTTTGGATTCAAGAAACTTCCAAGCACGGACCACATTTTTGTTATCCTGGTAGACT
Organism: Aurelia sp. 3 sensu Dawson et al. (2005); assembly: GCA_964020215.1. Lineage (NCBI taxonomy): Eukaryota > Metazoa > Cnidaria > Scyphozoa > Semaeostomeae > Ulmaridae > Aurelia > Aurelia sp. 3 sensu Dawson et al. (2005). The sequence continues at coordinate 3,756,585 of OZ026592.1, read as the reverse complement.
TTTTGTTGAATAGTTCCTTGAAATAGGTATTCTTTGACGAGCGAATGCAAGAAAGTAGAATGTTTCGATAACATGAATATTTTTTCTTATTTTCAATTGTTCTGTTCTTCATATAATGACTAAAAAGATTATGTTTTTTAGAAATGCATCTTTTTAAAGAGGAAGTCACCCATGGTTTGTCCTTAATTCTTTTCGTTGATATTGGTTTGAGTGGGAAGGCTTCGTTATAAACTTTTTTGACTATGTTATAGAAAGCCGTCGCACATCTGTTTACATCGGTTTCCTGATATAATGGATCCCAGTCAACTTGTTGTAAATTATCTAAGAATTTTGATGTATTTTTCGGTCCGAAAATGCGAGTTTTTCGCCTCTCGATGGATCTCTTCCTAAAATCAAGATCAAATACGACAAGGAAATTGGCAAAGTGGTCGGAAATGTCAGTAAAGATATTACCTGATATGATCTTTTCACTTTGCTTTTGTTCTCTGAGAAAGACATGATCGATCAATGTAGCTGTATGATCTGTGACTCTCGTAGGGAGAATGGTACCAGGAAGATACCCATGGGTTAACATCAGGTCTAAGTATTCCTTGGTTTTTCTTCTGCCTGGCTGACTATATTTTATTAGGTCAATATTCAAGTCTCCAACGATAGCGCATCGGTCATGTTTCGTATTTTGTATTGTCTGCAATGTTTGTTCTAGTTTAGAATTAAAATCTTCAATATTTCCATTTGGATGTCGGTAGATTATACCAAGAATTGTTTCCTTGTTATTTTTAGTTAGTTTGACCCAAAGGTTTTCACAAGGGTCTGTGCATTTTAGGTTGTATTGTTTTACTTCTTCAAATTTGAGTTGTTCTTTAACAAAAAGACCAATCCCGCCAGCATTTCCATGCTGTGGGGGGACTGGATGAAATACGTATCCTGGTAATAAGGCGTTATATGAATTTAGATTGGTGCTGTTGACCTCTGTTAAGCATATGCAATCGAAAGTGAGTGTCAGCTCACTGAGAAGGCTAACTAATTCAGTAGAGTGCTTGTTCAAACTTCGTATATTTAAATGGAAGATTGAGAGGTTGTTATCGCGAAAATTATTTATTTCGTTTAAAGAATCAATAGTATAATACTGTTCATTTTCATCAATTAGGTTACTTACTTTATTAAGATATTGAGAAAGATCATTGTTATCAATTAATTCAGCTAATTTTGATTTGTCAGAGCTTACTAAATGATTTAATTCAAAGTTAGATATATGATAAAATGGGAGTATAGATAGATTTATGGTATTTATTGCCTTAAACTAAAATTAGAGTTATCTGGTGGAAGAGCAGATTCATTAACGTCCTTGAGGAAAGGGGAAAAAGTGTGGTGGTTGAAAATGGAAAGGATGCGGCATTGAAGGGTATGGCCAGTAGTATGGTGGGCCATAGGGAGTTGACATGTTCAATTTATGAAAGTACGGCTGGCCCGTTACTGTTGCGTTCTTTTCTTCAATGTTGCTTCTTTTCGAGAGATCGTCACCATCATTCTTTGTGGATTGATTTTCGCTCTTATTATAGCGATCGCTGGCTTTACGTTCTGGTTTGTTGCGTTTATATCTGTTTAAAATATTTGACTTAATGTTTTTGACCAGCTGAGCTGTTCCTTCGTTGTTTAGATGCAGGCCATCATAGCGATAGGCCGGGTCACTAATGTTTTCGTTGTTTATGACATTATAGTGATTTTTGTTAGCGACATTTTCAAGTTCCTGGTTTATTTCGTCGATCTTGGGTTCAAAGTTGTTTTTCCCATTTCGAGATTCTCGTTTGATTATAGTCGAAACGTATACATTGATGGATGGGAACTTTGACATCATGTCACAGGCTAGGCTGTTTAGTTTGTTTACGATAGTATCAGTGCGCAGCTTTAGAAGGTCATTCGTTCCAGCATGAATGACTATGGTTTTTAGGTTGCTGGCTTTTATCGAGTGAGAAATTTTTGCGATGTCGTCGATGGTGCCACCCCTTTTAGCTTCCACAAAGGTTTTGCGGCTTTTGTCAAATCTAGACACTTTAATTCCTTTAATAATTGAATCTCCGACGATCAGAACTTTGCTGTCTCCTATTTCAATTTCGTTAGAGTTGCTTGGTTCAGCTCCTTCTGGGGATTCGGTCTCGTCTTTGAGCGACTGACCAGTATCAGATGGAGTGGTCTGTTTCATCGTGGTTGTTTCTTGCTGTTCAGTTTTGGAGGGAGCTTTACCGTTCTTTACTGTATTATTTATTGTTGCAGCATTCAACTGATGTATTTCATTTACTTCTAGGCTAAGATGCTTAATTTTATCAGTTGTGCTTTTGCGCAATGAATCAAGAGAATTTTTTATCTCCATAACTGTCTCGGATGTCTTCATCGTATCAGCCTCGACGTTAGCGATAAGCTGCTGAGAACGCTTTTCTCCTGTTTTTTCACGCGCTTCATTGTCATTGTAATTTTGCAATAAATTCAAATGGTTGTCGTTGAGGTTTCTATGCTCATTTTCAAGTTTACTAAGGGCTAACATTGTGTTTGCTAACTTCTTGTCGAGGTGTTGGATTTCCCGCAAAATGCTATCTTTTTCAATGAGTACCATGTTATCCCATGACTTTTTCTCGGCCTCAAATTTCCGCACTTTGTTCTTGAGTGAAATGTTTTCATTTTGGAGTTTACGAATATTTTCAGTATTTTCCTGTTGCTTTAGTTGTGTTGCTTTATTTTCTTTTTCTATGGCTTCAATTCGAATCAGCAGGGATTCTACAATGTCCGAGGCACTGTCATCGTCATCAGGCAACGGAATCTTCTGTACATCGATCTCAGTTGGTAGTGGGGTTTCTAAGCCCTTGGATTGATCCTTCGTTTGCTGGACAAGGCGTATCGCCTGGGCAAATTTTTCAATGTCTCCATCGGATTCCTTTGCTCCGTCGCTAATGTTTTGAATGTTTTGGTATTCGATGTCTTTCCATTTCTTGTGGGCGCTTCCTTGTACTGTAATTTTTCCGGTTGTTTTGAAAACCGTTATGGTCAGGATAGACTTCTTCTTCGAACGTAAGCAATCAAAGATTGAAAAAATCACTTTGATGTCGTCGTTACATTTCTCTGACACGAGAAAGCCATCTAGTCTATTAAGAAAATCACAATAGCGCTTTTCGAAAATGGTAATCCACTTTGGGATCTCTTCAACTTTGCAGGTCAGGGTGATGCAAGAAGCTTTATCGATCACTGTAGCAATGCTGCTCATTATTTGACCATATCATTGCATCCCAGATTTGCAAAATATCTTCAGAACGTTATTGAACTGATTCCACCATTTATTACTATCAATCTTAGAACATTACTGCCTTATACGATATAAAAACAAGAGCAGTAAAACTTCACGTCTGACTTCCAGAGAGCGGAAGCAAGCAAGCGAAATGCAAAATGGCACAGTATCCCGCAATACCCGTATCTTTTAATAAGAAGAGGCCCCCTAAGGGGGGGTCCCTGGAGCTCTGGAGCCCATCATTTTGACAGCATGGAGCCCTGGAGCCCATACAATTCCCATGGTGGAGCACTGGAGCCCACCGTTCTCTCCATGAGGAGCCCTGTAACTCAAATACTTCATTTTATGAAAACCAAGCAAAAAATAGCTTGCATTTAACAAGGAAAACTACACGAAAAAGGTGTGAGACTATTTGATTTTGTTAATAGATCTGAAAATCAACTTTAGAATGAAATGTTGAGATTCTTTGCGACATCATTTTTGCAAATCTCGTAATTTACTGTACCTATGACTGAAAATCTTTCAGTTTGAATTTCAATATTTATACACTGGTAAAAGATTAGATTTTGCAGTTAAAAACTGATCAACAGATAGCGTTCCGAGTAGATTTATCTTCGCAAACAATCTACTGTCAGACCTAAAAGGCAACTTTGCTTCGTCTCTTGATCATAGAAAACTGAATTAGGAGAAAAGAACCAAGGTCAAGATCATACACGCTGTCACCGTGAGTGTATCATAGAAATATCCCTTGCAACAAAGGGTGGTTAAGGGGAACAGTAAGCCCTACGTAAAGTCTGATTTGAGAAAAGCGGCAATGGCATGAACAAGACTAAAAAAGGGCGAATAACACTGAAAATGAGGAAGATCGTAAGGAATATAAGCAACAGAGGCATCTGTTGTCAGTATGAATAGGAAAGCGTTGTAGACGTTAACGCTGTTGACAATGACAACAAGTTTTGGAAAGCATTAAAACCAATCTGTACCTACAGAGACACAATGGGGGAGACAATCGAGGGGCAAATCACTTCTCAACATAGGGTACGTGCTTTTGTGAATTTAGAATCACATGATTTTTTTCCTGCGATTTTTTTGTGATTTTAGTGATTTTTGTGAGTTTTCTTTGTCATTTTTCAGTAATTTTTCGATAATTTGTTATTTTTTATGCTTTTGTATGTAGTGGCGTAACGGAGCAACTAGGGGCCCTTAGTAATTTAGCTACGCAAAGGACCCCTGAGGCGGCAGATAGATCAACAAAAGTTTGCCAAATTTCCAACATCAATACGGTGTTCATGTCCAACATCAACTTGAGCCCAGCACATCAAAACCTTCGTAACCTGCGTCTATGGAAGTATTTTAATGAAGGCACATTTGCACAAGAGACATATTGGGGACAGTGGCTGAAACTGAATGATTGCAAAGCGAGCTACACTTGGGGTAGCCCATCAGGAAAAGTTTTTGAACCATGCTCTTTAGAATGTCAGAAAACGAATCTTTCGTTGAGTTTCCATCATCGAATTCAGAAAAAAGGAAAGTAGCCGACGACATGCTTCCCAAGGAAACATTCCGTAATTAAACTAAAGAAATTCCTGCGGATAATGCAAGGATTAAGAAGTCTTTGGTCTCCACCGCTAATGATTTTAGCATTATTGTGCGATAACAAAAGGCCGTCAGCGGTTTGTCAGCAAAAATTCAGGACAGCGTTAACGCTCAACTACTTATATGGACTCAATTCAGGTATGAAACGAATTTTGGTAAAGTCATCCTCTAAAACGTTCATATTCGCTAGGGTAGCAAGGCATTTTTGAAAAATTTGCCATTTACACCACCTACACCAAACTAAACTTGCAGTTAGTTCAACCCACTGCAGTGTTCCATTCATTAGAAGTCTTTGGGTCTCTTTGGAGGTGCGCTAAAGAATTCAGTGTACATCAAAACATGATCAAAACGACATGCTGTTTCGTCAAAGCTACATCAGTACATTACTGAAAATCGTAAGGGGCCCCTTGGGGGCCCCCAAAGCTCGCGGGCCCAAAAGAGTTGCTCTAACCCCAACCACCGTGCGTTACGCCACTGTTTGTATGTGGTTTTTTCCGTGATTTTTTTATTTTTGTATGTGATTTTTTCGTGATTTCAAGGAAGTTGTACGAAAAAAAATCAGTAATTTGCCCCTCGGAGACAATCGTACTATATCGAGGAAGGCTTGACAATATCAGAGGATAAAGTGAAAGCTGAATGCTTATGGGCTTCCGTAACCTTGGATACTTGTGAACATCACAGACTGTTGTTTGGTCCAGATCCATTTCTTTAGGACGATGGGATTGATGTGAGTTTGGAAGATAAGGTAGACATAGCTACAGCATAGTATGAATCCATCTTCTTGTTGCTATCTATAGCAACAAGAAGATGGATTCATACTATGCTGTAGCTATGTCTACCTTATCTTCCAAACTCAAGAAAGTAAAGTCAAAATTGACCAAAGATTTGAACTGGATGTTAATTTGTTGAACGTTATTGTTAAAATAGAAGCCTTATTAGATACTGGTAAGTAAGGTAGTGAAAATATACCAACGAGAAGTATAGACAGACTTTTTTGGAGACTATGAATCCAAATTTGAGGACAAATAAAAAGGAGCCTACAGAATTTCATGGTTGAAATCTAAAAATCAATAAACCATTTCAAACCATAGTACATGTTAGAATTTTTACTAAAAAAGTGCCGGTGCTCCCTAAAACCATCACACAAAAGAGCTATTCAAGTTCCCCTGAATGAGCTGTCAGCGCCATGGAATAATTTCCCTATCCTTCAGAGGGACTTAAAAGTGTGGAATGCTCCTTATGACCTAAAATTGACAACATCTCTGATGAAATTAGAAAATAAAATACGTTGCAGGGATGGTAACCACTGTACGTACTATATTTGCATTTATTTTAGATTTCTGATCTTTTTCTGTTATATTATATGAATATTGTATATTGTATATTACTGCAGTGCTACGCCTGCAACCTTTGCTAAAACTGTCAAAATTGTTTTTCACAAATTTTAAGGATGGAGCCCTGGAGCCCTTAAAAGCATGCAATGGAGCCCTGGAGCACAACAATTTTGCCTCTGGGAGCCCGGAGCCCATTGAAATATGTCCTGGAGACTCGGAGCCCGAAATCCCTTAGGGGGCCTCTAAGAAGCAAAGAATTTGGGTTTCAATACTCAAAGTTTCTTGGAATCATCAGATTTTCATTACTCAGAGCAATTCGTATTCATTGCCCGTGCCGTCGGTCGCTAAAAGTTTTTTCAAGCCTTTCAAAAGTTTAAACATGGCCGGTGCAAAACGAAAACGGGGCAACTAATTTGTTGGGCTGGTACAGAACTGATTCAGCACTGTTTAGAAAGCAAATATGTACGGGGCAGAAGAAAGGATGAAGTTTGAAATATGAAATTGTTCATTTTGGGGGAAAAATTGTAAATCATGCAAGATTAGAAATGCTAGGAAGGATGCGTATAAAATTATGTAAAATTTCCATGTCAGCTTTCGCAAGAACGATTCATCAGTCATTTTTTTTTACCTTCAAATTAAATCTTTTCGTTCATAAAGACTCGTATGGACAAGAATTTATCGCCTGCCAATCCGTTATCGGTGTTTTTCATGAATAAATGGCAGATACATTTGTAAGGAAAGGGCGACGGGGCAGTTGGTTTTTTGCAATAACCTCATACGGGGTGAGCAGACTTTTTTGCAAGAGTCTTTCTTCTCCATCGGCCATGTCATATAACAAAGATTGTACCATTCCTCAAGTACCTTCCGAGTAATATGATACAGGAAAACAAGTGAAAATGAAGGGTTTCCTTATGAGAAGGATTTCCTTATCAAAATAAATACCGGGTGAGCCAGAAAAAAAGTTCCCACTTCTGAAAATTCATAGATTCAAGAGTACTTCACAGATCTGAATGATTCAAATTCTAGTTAAAAGCCGAAAGATCGGAGTGCTTTTGTGATTTTTCTGGCTGTCTTACGAGCACTAGAAATATCAAGGGTGTTAGGACACGGATGTTTTGATTGATTATTTGTTTACCTTGTTTGATCCCTGTGTCTTGTTTTGTTGTCTTGTTTTCTGTTCTGTTTCGTTTTCAACTGAGCGTGATAGGTCCAATCGCTCTCAAGTTGTTCGAATAGAGCTCCCTTGTATTTCTGTGTCTTAGTGCGCCTTCGCACAAGATAGGTTTTAAAACCGAAAACGGTTTTAAAACCTATATTGTGCAAAGGCGCACTAAGACACAGAAATACAAGGGAGCTCTATTCGAACAACTTGAGAGCGGTTGGACCTATCACGCTCAGTTGAAAACGAAACAGAACAGAAAACAAGACAACAAAACAAGACACAGGGATCAAAACAAGGTAAACAAATAATCAATCAAAACATCCGTGTCCTAACACCCTTGAAAAGAGCCTAAAACATTGATCGAATGATAAAGGAATCCGTGCAAAGAACAATAAAGAAAATGCAATTTCTCAAGGGTGACAGCTATCTTCCGTACATTTATTTCTATGAGATAAACCTACGTCTTGGAACTCTCGAGAGAGGTGAAAGGCCCATTGCCTATTGCCTATTGTTCTGTGTGAGGAGAGTCCTTACGATTTGATCGATGTCTTAGGCCCTTTTTCAGTCATTTTACAACCATAGAATTTTTAAAAAGTTGAATTTACCTGTACTTTTAGTTTCGCAGGTTAAAAGAGAAAACAATGGAAAAAAGTACTACACACCATTCACAACAGTGAAATCTCTTGAATAATCAACAATTATACCAACCCCGGACTTATACTTGCGATCTTAGCAGCGAAATGAAATAGTGTAGTCCACTTTCATAGAGTTACCAGTGGTAGACAAAGTTTGAAGCAGAAATCACGCATGATATGCTGGTACAATCAATTCAAATAACAGTGCAGCGTGTGGCGACGTATTAATAGCAAAACGATCGATAATACTTATCAAAATATACTTTAATGTCATAGAATAAAAGAACTAAACGTATCGTGCCGTGCCCTTCGTCAGTAGCAATATATATTAAAAAAGGAGACTGGGGAGAGCGGTTTGTTGTTGTAAATGGCTGCCACGGAGCTTCTACAAATGAGATATTTCCCTCCACATAAACTTTTAGTTTTAAATTCACGGTTGAAACTACAGATCTTTGAGAAAGAAGTCCCTAAAAAGAAGCCGCAAGGATGTCCCATGACTCGCATGCCTCGTAACGAAGGGGAGTCCTCGCATCAAACAGCTTTGGCGGGAAAGCGGCAAGGTATTCGTCATTTTCTGGTAATGTACCACAAAGCAAGATGGTGTCCCTTATTCATCGCTGTTGCAGGCTCAAGTCGTCTGAGCGACTTAGCAGCACTGTCAATGAATAAAAATGTATGTCTTCCTGAAAGAAACTGATATTCATTGAAGCACAATAAAAGCGAAACTCAAGAATTTTTCAATAACCCATTTTTCCCGACCTTAGCCTAACTTTTGACCGCCAACGAAATATTAAAACAATACTTTGCAAAATCAAAGGCTCTTGGGTAACCGGCACGCATTTGCCATCCATTCTTTTGTTAGACACGAAAGGAGAAATATGAGTGCATCTGCAGCTGCAGCGATATGACCCCTGTACTTGGCGTAAACACTGGAAGCTGTGGCAAGGAGATGTTTCGCATCTCAGAGCACTTTTTACAGAGGTTATTAACGACCATATTGCACGAAAAGTGAATTAGCAATTGTTCAGTTTACACTGAGGCAAATGTTGTTGGTCTCTTTGCTTTGTTTCTTGCTGTTTTCGTTCATTGTTAGTAAACTTTTCTTTCAATGGAATAAAATGTTTGAAAACAGCAAACTTCGATTTGCAACTAGCAAATGAAACCGTTGCATTTTCGCACTTTTGAGCTGTTAACTGTTACACTGCAAAATCAGTTAACGTGAATAGAAACAACAAGAAACAAAGCCAGAAGGCAGATAAACTGCCCATCTCTAAGCTGAATCCCGGGGGGTGTAACTTCAATAGGCGGGTGACGGGGGTGTGCCATTTGACGTCTGAAATCGCACACTAAAATTTACAAATTTTCGCGAAAACGATACCCCAACATTTACAGGCCATTGAAAATGTATACCCTAAAATTGTGACAGCCATCCAAAATTTTAACCAAGTGAGTGAAATTTCATCAAAATTAATACCCTAAAGAGTTATTTTTCTAAAATGACACCCCAAAATTTATGACTACTTGTGATTTTACCAAAAATGATACCCAAAAATTTATCATTTATTTTCTGCTCGAAAAAGGGCACCCCATAAAATGGCACATCCCGTACCTGGATATATGGTATGGTAGTTACCCCCCCCCCCCCGGGAGCTGAATCATCCCTAAGTCACTTTGAGTGCACTCATCGTTGATCAACTCTCTGTGAAATGTTCTCAAATCCGAAGCAACTTCTTGCTACAGCTAGATACCGAGAAAGGGAGCCATGTTTTTGCATTCCTTGGCACAATTTACCTGATTTGGACATTCGATCCAAACCTCGTTCGTAGTGAGTAAAAAGGTCCATTAAAGAGGAATCGATTGGCCTGGTTCAACTTAGGAAAAACAAAACGTGGATGCAGCTGCTAGCTACCTTTGACCAATGTGCAAAAATATAAACATCTGATGCAAAGTGAGTACAACTACCGGATGAGTAAAAAAAAAGCGCCCGGCGTTTGAAAGGCTACTGCTCCCTGAATATATAAGCAGTCATATTTTGTAATACCTGATTGAAATGCTAACATGTTTAATTACTTTTTTAGAAATTTTTCTGGCTAAAACCAGTCACTCCGTTCAGATTCTGTAAGCGATTTTCTAAAATGAAACCCTTTGAGAAACCTTAAAAAACATGCTAAAATTACAAGCAAATTTCCCTAATGCGTTTACCTTACAACATTATCTATGCCTTACAACGATGACTTTCAGCACGATTTAGCACGTGCTTTCCTTTTGACAGGTTGCAAAGTCCTCCTCCTAGTGTGAATAACTTATTCAAGGGGATTTCATTCTCCCATGAGGACAAAATACATGAACACATCCAAGAGTCATTATTGCTAGAAGGAGAACAAAGGGAAATGTTGCTTTGTGTCTCACTCGCTTTTGCAGGTTTTCGAAAGGGGCTTTCTGCAGAAAATCTCCTATTTCGACGAGAGGAAATGGCCGATTAAACCCGGGTAAATTACTGAACCTAATTTGACATATCGGGAATAAAAACATTTTTCAATATCATCGCTTTGATTTTCAGGGAGCAGGATTTTTTAAACGCCGGGCGTTTCTATTGACCCACCAAGTAGTTACCTTTGACCAACGTGCAAAAATATAAACATCTGATACAAACTGAGTGCAACTACAACATCAAATAAGATTATCATATCTCTGATAAGAACATAATGTACTGTCAGCTTGGCTGTAAACTGATTAAAATACGCACATTAGATGTGAATGTGAGGGGATACTTTGTCGCCAGTATATCTGGTAATTTGCTGGGAATCTTCGGAGATATTCGAACCTGTCATTCAATCAACAATAAAAGAGAATGAATACGTATAGGTTCCAAATCTGATATAAGATTCTACGGCACATAATAGCATGATAGAAGTTTGAAACAAAACTTGAAAATAGAATAACTTTCCAGAAAACTACTTTTTATCAATGCATACAATGGGCTGTTCCATTTTAAATATGTACAGGGGGGCATGGAAGGCAAATTCTAGGGGTGAGATTAAGCATAGTTCCCAGGGCACTTTGACTCAGACCACCCTGAAGTCTGGGGATGTTGTACAAAGCCCCCTGGAAATCCAGGGCTATTGTGAAGGACCCCCAGGGATCTAGGGACGGTCCCAGAACATATCCTGGATTCCAGGGTCCTCATAGAAACCAGCTAACTTTCCAGGGCTAAAATTTTGTGATTCCCCTGGATTTCTGGGGTGCAAAACGTCGGCAAATGGTGCCTTCCCTATGCCTGTATGGATTTAAAATGGAAAAGCCCAAAATGGTAAACGTTTTCTTATAAGAAACTGGTTTATAAGAAACTAGTACTGAGATGGCCAAAAATTTTAAGAAACTCTAGCACTATGTTTGAGAAGTACTAAGAAACTTTTCAAAGTTAGAAGCATGAATTTTATAGCAAATAGATCGTTGAACCTTTATCATTGGGCAATATTATCTAACCATTTGTGTATTCAACATAACAGAACACTGTTTAACCCTATATGGTGTTTTAGATATCAAGAAACATATCTGCAGCAGTGTTAGCGACCACATTGACAATTCATGCATCCAAAAATAAGAAATCAATTAAGAAACCAGGGGCGGCGTGGCCCACCGGGACACCGGGAAATCGTCCCGGTGGCCCCTGAAAATCGTTCAGATATGGGCCCCCAAAGCTAAGCTAGAAGAAAATTATAGGTGCACGCATTTCTTATAAAATGTAAGACAAGGCTAGTTTAACATGTGTACTATCAAAGCATTTGCCTCACTAGGCTCTCACGCTGTCCCACACCTGAGGAGAAATAGCCCCACCAGTGACTGGGCCCATTGAAAAACTTTGAATTTTACGACCATTGGGCAAGAGCCCGGGCAAGACCCAGAAATTCACTTGACACACAAAGCAAAGATCATTGCTTTGCACAAACTTCCATACTTCCAAACCTCCTCTCGAAGGTCTCGCTTTAGCGAAGTCTTTGGTCTCAGTTCAGAGACTTTTTTGAGCCATTTGTTAAATCTTCAGTTTTGTCTGATCTTCACTGATTCAGAAACTGAAGTGAGATGGAAGGTCCCGGTAGCTGCAGAGTTGAAGCTTGCGATGCTTGATTGTTCATAATGGTGCAATGGTGACATGTATTTAATTGAAGTTGAGTGAAATTGCGTGTGTGTCTCGAATCGAAAACACTTGCCTTCCGTGATCTAGTTCATGCAGATCCAGAAGCAGTGGCGTGGTCTTGGGTGAAGATGGGGAAATGCCCCCTCCACTTCTGTTAAAAGATGGGTCTCGAGATTCTTTCAAAACAAGGAGAATGTAGTAGAAGTTCGGTGAAGGTAAAGTAGGGTAAGAATACTTCCGAAAAATACTAGGAGGTGACTCGGAGAGTCGTTTTAAGCCAAAGTAAGGGGGAAACATCGTCGTCGTTTGGCTAATCTAGACAAAGTTGGCGAATTTGGCAAACACTAAAGTAAAGAAGGAGGTACTTGTTATTTTTACTAATTTTTCCCCACCACCTGTGCTCTGAAGTGCATTTTCAGCTAATCTAAAGGGCGTGATCGAAAAAATTTTCTGCTCGCTTCGCTCGCAGGGGCTCTAATTCTCAGCCCTCTAAGCCAATGAAAAGATGTTTTCTCAAAAATTCTCCTGGATATGCTAATTCAGACAAACAGTGCTAAAAATGGTCAATAATTCTTTTCGGGACCGGCAAAACATAGGGTCGGAGAGAAGCATTCTAGGCCAAAGTAGAGGACGTGTCATCGAAACTGTCCCTGGGAGCTTCGCCCCCAACACCCCTTACTTTCATACCCTGCTAGTTGATTTGCCTTGGCCGTGTCACTTACCATCAGTGCCAAAACATATTGCACATTTCACAACTCATTCACTAAGCAATTAACTTGGTAGTGTGAAGGTTAAGAAGAATTGTGGTGCAATCGGTATAAGTTTCTGTCAAGCCATTCAAGTATTAATCTTCTTAACGACTTAGAGCATACGAAGCTCTGTGACCAGGGGTGGCGCCTGCCCTGAAAAAAGTGAGGTGGACAAGAGATGAATGGCCATAAATTCGTTGTCAGAAGGTATACCTAAAGTTTTTTATATCATTTTTGCTCAGGAATAAATACCGAACTGAGGAAAGTTGGGTGCAAATATCCACCCCTGTCAACCCCGTGGCGCCGCCCTTGCTTGTGACAACCTTGAACGCCATTCTTTGAAAGATTTACTTTTGTGAAGGTCTTTTCAGCTAGAAAAATGCCTCCAAAATTATTTAATCAATAATAGGAATTTCTAGTTAAGATGAATCCATCATCATGGCTTTATGATGCATTTAACCATTTACATTCATAAATTACTACTGTTTGCGAATATTCTAAAGTGTGCTAGTTAGTTCTTTTTGGTTAACCTGTTTTTTCAGTTTGTCGCGTCCAGTGGCGCTGCCACCGCTGAAAAATCCGAAAGAACTAGGGGGGGAGGGGATTTCGACGTAATTTTTCAATCTAAAGGTATGCTCAACTAATTTTATGCCATTTTTCTTTGATAATTTTAGCCAACTTTTGGGATTGGAAGTCCCCTAAGTTCCCCCGTGGCGCCGCCACTGGCTGCGTGGATTACTGTGGAACCATAAATTGTGAAAGGGGGACAGGATTCTAATTTTCAGAAGGGACTTGAGGCTATCATGGGCCCCTTTTCGACAAGCTTTTCCCGGGCCCTTAATTTTTGCCACGCCGCCCCTGTAAGAAACTTTCAGTACAAAAATGGATAAAATTTCATGTTAACTTAAGAAACTTTTAGTACTATGGCCTGATCCAAGTTTCTTATAAAAAAACGTGTATCAATTTGATGATGCTTTTTCTATCAACATCAAAGAATCAAAACACAAAAATTTGCTACAATCTACTGTGCCATCCAAAGCAAGAAAAGACAAAAGGTATATTGGTCCCTACTTTTGATGACACTCATGATTTTAATACTTTAGCAAGAAATGGTAGAATCTGGGGTAGCTTTGTACCAAATAATACAAAAACCCTAAATATTTAAAATGTGGAATCCAGTCTGATTTATACATCTCATGGTGTTTTTCATGGCCCCAGTAACAAGTGATGACATGGGTGGACTTGCTACAAGTCGCTCTCTGTTCTTAGCACAGGTCGTAAGATGAATAATATGGATGCAAGGGTCGAGGAAGGAGAGCTGCTAGCTACCTTTGACCAACGTGCAAAAATATAAACATCTGATACAAAGGGAGTACAACTACAACATCAAATAAGATTATGATTTAAATTTGTATCTCTGATAAGAACATGATGTAGAGCCTATTTCAGCCTATCACCATTATGTAGCGATGCGTGTCGATCATTTGATTGGCTTTTGCCTATATCAAAGGATTTGCCGGTGGACAGAATCTAGTCCACCGTCTGTCTGTGGACAAAAGAGTCTCGTCTTCAGTTTCCTAGTCCTACAAGAATCTCTCTCTCTCCTTCTCTTCTCCTTCTTTCTGCTCTGTGTCGTGTGCTGACAAGAGAGACTTGGGGCAAGTCCATGACATGGGCAACCAATACAATTATCGATTTTTTCTGCACGTAAAGTCACTATTTGGTCTTACCATCTTTTAACTCATTGGTACATGTTCTCCCTTGTTCCCAGCATTTCGAATCTTTTTGAAAGAGTTTACGTATGCAAAGTTGGCTGACAGACACATCAGGACGTGTACCTACAAGATGAATTAAATCATCATTAAAAGGTTGTTCATTACAACGAAGTAGCTCAGCATCATGGTGTGAGGATGATAGGCATATTTCTCGATCTTTAAGAGGGCAGTACATATATCATTTATAAAAAAATAAGAATTTGTGCCAGAGCTGAAATTTTCACAGAACTGTCAAATTTTAAACAGTCTTCGTGTTTACTGCATGTGCCCTCGTGAACACTTAAAAACAATATTTTTGAGCCTGTCCAATATTTAGACATTATCCAAGTACCCTCCGAATAATATGGCACAGGAAAAAAGTGAAAAATGAAGCAAAAACCATGCCAAGGCCTTCCTTTATCAGAATAAATCAGTTACATTTTCCCAGTGCTGGGATTCCTATTTGTTAGCTTCACATAAGCGGTTTCTTATTTAAAGTATATATAGTATATAAGACGGAGCAAAACGTACCGTTTTTGCCTTGCGATCACGTGGCTCCGCTTTGAAAACGGAGCTTTTCGAAAACGCTGATGACAACGCATAATTTTGAAAACGGTCCGTTTTTAAAACGATCCGTTTTCAGTGTGAACGCCAAAAACGGAGACATTCGAAAACGCTTCACATTCCTTTGTCAATAGGCTGTTTATCAGAATGGCATACGAAGTCGCGACAGGCCCCAATTTGAAAGCTATTAACAAAAGGACTTGTTTTGAAAAGGGGATTAACAACATCGTTTTGCAGGAGCAATATGAACGCCTATCTGATTCATGGCGTATTTATTTGAAAACAGATCAATGTGAACGGGCAGCGTTTTCATAAACAAAAACGGATAGAAAAGAAAACGGAGAAGTGTGACGCTTAGGCTATGTTCACATTGCTCTGTTTTCCTTTCTATCCGTTTTTGTTTATGAAAACAATGCCAGTTCACATTGATCCGTTTTCAAATAAATACGCTATAAAAACGATAGGCGTTTACACTGCTCCAGCAAAACGGTGTTGTCAATCCTCATTTCAAAACAAAGCCTTCGTTACGAGCTTTCAGGAAGGGGCCAGTCACGAGTTTGAATGCCATTGTAATCATCAGCCTATTAATAAAGGATTGTGAAGTGTTTTCGAATGTCTCCGATTTTGGTGTTCACACTGAAAACAAATCATTATCAAAACGTACCGTTTTCAAATTTATGCGTTTTCACTGGCGTTTTGGAAAAGCTCCTTTTTCACAGCGAAGCAATGTGAAGGCAAGGCCAAAACGGATAAGTTTTGCTCCGTTTTCATACGAAAACGGAGCAGTGTGAACGGGTCCTAAGAAAATGTTTATAATCTATGAAGAAACTAAGACTGCGTTCACACGATGCCGGCATATTTTGAAAACGGTGAAAAATTCGACGGATAGGCCTCCTGTTCACACGAAAACGGCACTTTTTTTGCCGGTAGATTTTGAAAACTGTAGATTTTGAAAACGGAACTCTAACGGACACATTTTGGAATCAGCATCGTGTAAACACCTGAAAATGATGAAAACAGAATATTTTTAGACACTTTTGGAACGAGATTGATCGACTCTTAGAGTGTAGGTAACCTCCTATGGCATCAAGGTCTTGCAACGACTTTTTTCCATCAAATTTCGCACCATTTTCAAATTGTTCCGGCTTCGTGTGAACGCTAGCTCAAATTTTGCTACCGTCACATTTATCACCGTTTTCAAAATGCGCCGGCATCGTGTGAACGCAGTCTAAGAAGAATGATAAACAACAATGACAATTTTCCATATAATTTACCGTTCCAAGAGCAGCGATGAATGTGCCGGCCAAAGATATCAACAATGGTGTGCCAGCTTCTTTGACCTGTTAATCAAAAGGAATCGACATACTAAAAAGCAGTAATCTATTGTATTCAACAACTTCGGTGCCTGCCGTTCTCTGCAGTGGCGAAGGAAACAATGGGAGTAAGGGCGCTTCCTCAGTCTATCCACAGAAGCTTGCCGATATAGCTATGTCTATTCCCTTTACAGTGAAAGCGGAAGAAAAGCACCATGGAAATTCGAAAATTATTTCAAAAAAGATTTTCCTGATTGGATGACTATTCGAATGTTGTTTTGTTACTTGCTTCCATTCAATTCCAACATTGCTTCCACTAGGCGGAGCGTATAAAGCATTACAATAGGAGTTCTTTCCCTTGGAAGCCGCAATGAACAAGAGTGTTGAATGATTTTTTTAAGGCTGGTTTTCATATGTCGCATTTCATCGTATTTCATCGTAATTAGTCGGATTTCCATAATTGGGATTGTCAAATTATATGAAAATCGACAGTCGTAATTCATCGCAATTCGTCCTATTTCATCGTAGAAAACAATTTTTTTGATTCGCTGGGATCAATTGCGACGAATTGCGACGAATCAGGATGAACTAGGATACCTGGTTTTCATATAATTTGGTTGGTTTTCATATATTGGAATTAATCCTACTTGATCATAGACCCGGAATTCCGATGAAATGCGATGTATTACGATGAAATGCGACATGTGAAAACCAGCCTTTATCTAGAGAATACAAACTCCAATGAAGGTACGATTTTGTTTCGAATATTGAAAACATAGGTGGTACGCTTCTTTCGCTTTGACAGTAAACACATATATAACTATGAAAATGCCTTGAAACCGAAAACAAAATTAGGGGTCTACACAACGGGGACTTCAACTGTATTTTAAAGGGCAAAAATGCACCGCACTTTCATATCAAAATAAAAATATATTCTTGGCTTGATAATGCGGCTTTTCTTTCGTTTTTGAGTGCATTTGACTCAGCCTAAACTCCATTTTTAGTAAAATCAAGTCACATTTGTCTAGCGGCAGTATAAACATCACTGCATAGGAGCTCAATATTAATTGAATACATTGTTATTTCTACTTACATCTGCCTGTATCTGTATCTGTATCTGTATGCTACTAACTCACTAATGAGTTATACATACGCTAAGGGTAATTGTTGTTGATTCTTGATTTCCACTGAACGCCTCTATTCACTCGAAGCTGTCTCGAGCATAATTACAAAATTTTGCAGCAAAATGAAGTTCGGCCACTTGCAAGAAGTTAGATTCACGAAATTAGATTTACAGCTTAATGATGAAGCTAGCACATGCCGGGGGAGTTGCAAAAAAATTTGATAATAGGCATCATGGGTAGTTAGACACCACAATTATCTTTCAGTGTATTTGATTGTGCGGAGGAAAAACTGTACATTTCTACGTAGGAGGTTTGAAATCGTTTCAAATGGAGAAGTTTCTTCTTTCTTCCTCCGTTTCTTACGTTAGCTCCTCCGTAGAAGCAACTAATTTCAACCTCCGCGAAAGGATAAAGCGGCGGCAATGGGGCACAAAAGTGCTCTCTAACCACTCATGATCTCATATCGGAAGTAGACCTTTTATCTTCTACTTTTTGTAATTCTACAAAAGAATCTGAATTGAAGGAAATGACTAAAAATACCATTCGATCTAAACTCTTTTGTAGTGTAGCTGAAAGGTCCATTTTTCTGAACAATTTTCCGCTGAACCTCAGAAAAAACAATTTGAAGAAAGTTTTTCCAAGCGCAAAGACCAAAATATTCTCCTTGAGATTTATCTTTTGCCGATGGAGTATGTGACTAAAGCTCCGGTCAAACGATCCAACATCTCACCCAACATTTGACCCAACATAATGTTGGGTGAAATGTTGGATCGTTTGACCACCATGTTGGGTCACCCAACATCGTGACTTTCGATGTTGGGTGAAATTTGACAGAGATCAAAAATGTTGGGTGAGGACGCCCAACATTTCCATTGTTTTCAGATGTTGGGTCAATTGTTGGGTCGTTTGACCACCTCATCCAACATTGTTGGCTACGCGCATACGTAATAGACTACGTTTAGAGAGCGCCAACCGCCAAAGTCGTCACTATAGAAAATGTTGGGTCAGATGTTGGGTGAAATGTTGGATCGTTTGACCACTGATGTTGGGGCACCTGTAAATGTTGGGTTGAATGTTGGGTGAAATGTTGGGTGAAATGTTGGGTGAAATGTTGGGTGAGATGTTGGATCGTTTGACCGGAGCTTAATACTGCATTCACAGTGAAACAGTTAAACCAGCTTTATTTAAATGAGTTTAAATTTCAACCAATCAAATGACTGCATTTGTTGGCTTGACCAATCAGAAGGCCCTATTCGAAAACATGGTTTAACTTAAGCTGGTTTAACTTGCAGTGAAAATGGGGCATAACAGGGGTGTACAATAGACCTTTTAGCTATTCTAGGAGAGAATCTGAATCGAACGATGTAATGATGCAATTTGGAGAATTTTCGAATGTGCATTATAATGATAGAATCTCTAACGCCACTCAATTGAACCTCGCGTATAAAATTGCATAAAAATAACGCTCGATCCAGAATCTCTTGTAGAATAGCTAAAAGGTCTATGAAATGAAAAATTTTATACTTACATTAGCACAAAAGGCTTTGAGATCATTAGCGCATATGACTGAATTGACAGTCTTGTTCCCAGTATGTTTCAAGAATGGACCCAAACCTATGGAAAAGTACATTATCAAACATTGAAACCTCATGATTCTGAACGATTTAAGACCGAAACTTATTGCATAGCATTAAAATCGAAGCCATTGATAATGTTCACTTTTCAATCGTAGACCTATGGCGATGAGTCCCTTGTATCCCTGCGGTAAACCTTGCTCAAGAGGGACTCATTATGAAACCGCAAAAAACCTGGCCCTATCTTAGGCATTCGATGGATCGAATCATGATCGAACGACTGCCATCAGTCACTTTGGTTCGCACCTCAATTCAAAGCGATTAGCGAATGCAGACAAAAGAAATTCTCTCAAGCAGAATTTCAAAACAAACGAAGCCGCAAAGTTGCCCTGAAACCAGAGGAGGCCCAATCGCGTACAGTGTGGGGCCTAGCTTTAACTGAGCCAATTTATGCTGTGTTGTTTTCCTAACTGCAAAATAAGTAACACTACTTGTTCTTTAAATTGAAGTAAAATGAACTTCATACCTTTGAACGGTTGACTGTTTATCTCTGTGTCTTTCTTCTTGCTACAGTATCATCGCAACATCATGCCGGCATGGCAACATCGGTCCTGTTGCTGTTGTTGTACTGCAATGACGCAACATTATTGCCTGTGTTTGTTGCGTTGTATCCTATTATAACAGTAACTGTTTAACTGTTATAATACTGTTATAATAGGATACAACGCAACAAATACAGGCAATAATGTTGCGTCATTGCAGTACAACAACAGCAACAGGACCAAATAAACAAATAAACAAAATCCGCGAGACAGAACTTCAAATGTACCCTTCTCCTTTCGTTATAAGCACATACCTTCTCTTAAAAAAAATTCCCTTCGCCTGCACCAAACGAGAGTTTGCCGTACTGGTTTCAGGGCAACTTTGCGGCTTCATTTGTTTTGAATTTCTGCTTGAAAGAATTTCTTTTGTCTGCATTCGCTAATCGCTTTGAATTGAGGTGTGAACCAAAGCGACTGATGCTATTGTGTTACAAAATCTGCCCTTGTTGTCATAGCCAGAGTGCTAACACGGATAGAAATGGATGGAATTACTTGATGTTGCAAATAGTTGCTTGCTAGAGTAATACCGCCCCTATCAGACCACCATCGATTCCGTGTTGTGCAACAGCCTTGAATAAAATGTTAAAATAAAAAGGGAACTTGGGCCTAGCTAATCCAAAAAGCGCGCGAAAGTTGTTTGCTGATGTCATCTCTTTGATATTTCTTCATTTTCACTGTTTTGTTTTGCTCAGAAGACTTGCAATAAAGTTTTGAAGTTGATGACCTACCTGCAACGAAAGTGTAAGTAGAATTCACATTTCCTTTGATGTTTCCACACACCATGTCTATTTTGGTGTCGTTTCTCGATATCTCTTTCATTTAATATAGAATAGTCTTCATGAATGTTTCCTCCAACTCTTCTCCTTTCATATCCAAAGAAATTTTGAGAATCGCACACAAATTGCGAGACCTAAGGCTCCTTTTGGAAGAGCACTGCAACTGACATTATGCCGCCCAGGTGTGTCCACCACCTGAAACCCTTTAGTTTTGTAGACTATTGACACATCGTGCGGTTAGAGTTGACTGAGGTCAAGGATACGAGAGTTAAAAGCGGGAGTGAAATTAACAATATTTTGAAATCATTTCAATCAAATTAGAATTGGTCATGTAACTTTCTGGCTTTCTGGGAAAGTAAAAAATACTTTGTTGAACTGTCAACGGCCTTGAAAAGATTTTGATGTGCTAAATTCATCGTTCTTCTGCGGTGGTCTGATAAGGGCGATACGGCCTAATTTATGCGTTTCAGACCTGTCCGTATTTGTGTGGTTCCAGCATGACAACAGGGAAACGGATGGAACAAATCTCACTTTGAGGTTTGTAGAAAGAGTTGAGAAGCCTATTATAGGTGAGTTCCCTTCCAGAACTTCTTTTACCTCTCCGAAAATCTTACTTTTCTGAAAAGTGGTCTGATAAGGGCGATGGTTTTCTATTTGTTGCTGGATATTTGGCAAAAATTCACTACTCTATGCTTTATTTCTTGGTAAAGCTCGACCCAAGCTTCACAATAATGGTGTTTTAGATTATGACTCGACATTAAGTTCAATCCTCATTTAGACCAAAACTTGCAATTTTTCAAATCGGTTTTATACCGCGAGTAAAGAAAACCACCTTGCGTTTGAACGTCTAGCAAAAAAGGGAATTTTGCTGGTCGTTTTCACTCGTTTTGCAGGTTTTGAAAAGGAGCTCTGTGTAGATATCTGCTATATCCACGGGAAGGAATGACCGATTAAAGCCAGGTAAATACCTGAAACAAACTGGACATAAGGGGAATGAAAGAAGACAGTTATTCAATATTATTACCTTGACATTCAGGAAGCAGCATTTCTTTAAACATCAAGCATATTTATCATTTATCAACTCACCCGGTAGTTTTGAGCTTTTGTGTGACAAGGTTCAATGAGCGCATACATAATTTTTCCGACTTGTCTTACCCGGCAAGTAATAAATCCCCGCATATAGGAACCTGCCAAAATAAGAACCTTGAGGATATCTTTTCCAACATCCTAAATTATGCCCCATGTAATTAAGAATCTTTTTCAGTTTGATGAAAGATAGGTTCAAATTGCAGGGGTAGGAAAGTTGATTTTTGATTGTTGTTACTCAGTTCATTTTGGTCACAGTCGGCTGTTTAAGTTTGATTCTCCTCTCCAATTAGTTATTAGGTCCATAGAAACTCTTCTAAAAAAAATTGGGGTGCAAATCTTTTGTAAGACTCTGAAAGGACCTACATAAGGCAACCTTCAAATAAGAACCTCTATACCTTGACATTATTCTGGGTGCCTTTGAAATAAGAACCTATTCAACGTGGCTCTCAAAAAAGTAGGCTCTTATATGCGGGGATTTACTGTACAATAAAAAGAATTGCTCACCAAGCTGTTCAAGGTTGATGCATTTTGGAGTAAGACCACAAACTGCATTAAGGATAATCTGAAGCAAGACTGGCAAAACCATGCCAACAGACAGCACTGAAAATGCCAGATATAGAAGGTACTCGATGATAATCAGCTAAGGAGAAATGAAACAAAAAACATCAAGAATGAAGAATTTCAAAGACGTATTGTAGATATTTTGCAAAGGAGTCTAGGTGTACCAAAAAGAAGTATCCAATTTTGACAACCCACGATAAATCATTCGCTGGATCGATTTTAAAGATTTTTAACTTAATTTTGAGCTTGATCCCAGAATTAGACTCACTAGGATATTTTGCAAAGTGTTCAGTGCTCTGCCTCTTGAACTACAAATGAGTTCTTAAAATTTCTGATCCTGGAAACACTGAAGGATACACAAAAATGCTTCATAACAAAATTTTCTGAAGACCTCACATGAATAGAGCACCCCCCCCCAATAATGACCCCGCCGGACATTAAAAGTACAGCAGGGAAATTATGAAACTATAGATTTTCAGCAGGGAGTGAAAATATCGTGCCAGGGAAGTAAACCTTTTGACTATCATCTGTGATTAAGCGTAACGTGAGCATGTTAGATTGAATTATCTGTCGGTTTTTACACAGTTGCTAGATCAGGCTTCAACTTAGAGTTTGCTGACATGTGGTTGCTGATTTACTGGAGACAAAAGGCAATAAAAGCAGTTACATAAAAAACAGCACTTCTATTGTTCTCCAGCAATGTCAAAATAAACAAAATTTTCAAAGAAAGGACTCTGGCAGTGTATTGAAATTTTCACCACATTTTTAAATGGTAGAAAGTGCTCTCTTATGAATAGAGAACAATGTTAACCCTTTAGAAATTTATCAAAGATTTTAATACATGCCCAGAACCATTTCGTTGGAAACCTACTGGATTTCGACATTGCTGGAGAAACTTCTCTACCATAAATCAGCAACCAATGGTCAGATTGACTAATATACTATGGTCTCAAACTCTAAGTTTGAAGCCTGGCCTATCAATTGTGTAAAAACCAAGATAATTTAATCTATGGCTCCTCCATAGCAGCTACACAAACAGGGCACAATCTTTTTGGACACCCTGTAGATTTCTTGTTGTGCAGGGAATCACATCTTTTGCCTTGAACTGAATTTAATTCTGAAATAGGTCTATTGTATCATGGGGAAAACTTTACCCAAACTGCAGCCATAACAATAGACCTCTTAGCTATTCTACAAAAGAGCCTGGATCAAGTGTTATTTTTATACATTTTTATATACGAGGTTTGATTGAGTGGCGTTAGAGCTTCTATCACAATTGTGCACATTCGAAAATTCTACAGAATGTAGCAAAATTTCATTTGATTCTGATTGTCGTCATAATAGCTAAAACATCTATTTGCTGAAATATCTATGTCTTTTAATAAAGCATGGTTCAAATGTTCCATTCCAGTGAAAACAATGATGACAATTGTCATTAATAGAATATACTTGGGATAAACCAATCAAGCCTTGAAATCAAAACACTGCTCCTGCGCTAGCTGCTTTCAAAAAGAAATTAAAATCTTTTTTGAAAGATCAAAGAGGCTGATGATCCAATCAACGTTAGCCACATATTTTTGACGTCAGAGTCCCCTTTCTTTTCTTATGTTCTATTTTCTTTTTGACATATTGGATTTTAATGCCGATAACAATTCATGTAATTAAGTAAGTTAGGTTTAAAAGCAGGGCACATTGTAAATCAGTAGATATCTATAGTAACTGAATGTATTTACCCTGTTGAAATAAATGAAAATGAAATGAATGAAATGAAATCAGGCAGAATATTTTCCATGTTTGTATCAGAATGGTTCAGTGCTCGAGAAGAATGTAGACATGTAGAATGCTACCCAATATTTTGTTGCAAAGAAATTTTGCTTACCCAACCTTTCTGGTGCATGGATTCTGTTTTACCAAACTAATTTCTAAATGATATCGATCCCTGGCTAAATGATGAATGCAGTTCCTTTCAGTTGAACCCATTGATTCTTGGAGAATGAAAGGTAGGAGATGCAACAAAATACTTACCAAACAACTGAAGAATTTGCCACAAAATTTAGACTTCCATCCACTGTACAGATTATCTCTAGTATCTCCACTTGTGCAACATGCAAAGAGGAGAACAAGAAGGCCAAGAAGAAGACCAGCTCCAATAACCACTCCAGCAACAGTATGACCAAAATTAAGGCTGTAAAGATATCAAATACAGATTTCTAAATCAATGCAGGCCTTGAAGGTATCATAAGAAATTTCATAGGGAGAGCCAAAAGTTCCAACTCCAAAGCACAAACAGAACTTGACACATCTTTATTATTCGAATCAGAGAACTTGACACATGTTAATTAATTCAAATCCTAGATAAAAGCTGAAAGACCAAAACTATTTTCCATGATTTTCTTGATTTTTACCAGCACAAATGTAGGCAAATTTGACATGTGAAAACATCTTGGCTGCAAGATTGAAGCAAAGTTAAAAAAACTTAAAGATATGGCAACAGCGCTTACAACATTAAATTTTATATGTTTATGTATGTTTGTATAATTTGCATTGCAGACAGGTTTATTGTAATCTATACAGTTCATATTCAGTTTCTATGAATGATAGCTCCCACCATAGCCAATTTATCATCAAAAGATTTTATCTTATACTCACGATCCCTTGATATTTGCAATCTTATCAATTGGTTTCAAGGAAGCTACAAATCCAGCTACAAATAGCACCATGCCACAAATTGCCACAAATAACCCAACTGTTGTTCCATAAGGTATTCTGGACAAGCACGAGCCACAACAATTGCAAAAACGGCCACAACACTCTCTGCAACCGTCACAACACCCTATTGAAGAGAGATTGAAAAAATAGAAATATTCAGTGACAAAAAAGATGATCAATACAAATATATACAGCTGTATATATGCTGTAATCTTTCAAAGAAATTTTGGTTAAGATCTTTATCAGTGTATTATTGAATCATCTCTTTATGTGCTATGAATTTCTTTTTAAATTGCCATTTAGTAAAAGGAAATGTAGGAAGAGAGTCTTTAGCTATTATGTGTGTTTGCAAGGATGTTTATATACATATAATTTTCCATGGGTGGCCAAACAGGGGCAAGGGGCATAGTACAGATATACTTACCATATACTGTACACCCTCCAGGCCTCATTAAAAATTTTCTCAGCCAGCAAGAAATTGATTGGGAAAAATGTACCTGCAATCAAGTCACCATCTGTTGAAGAAAGCTACCATGCCAGCAGCTAATATGTGAGGATATTTGTGTCTGCATGTGGTGCTACTGTTTGTGAGCATTAACGCCCTCCACTTGCAGTAGTTTTGGTTGATGACCAGTGTGCTACGTAGCCTTGTGCGCATGCTATTTAGCTCAAGAGCAGCACAGCTGCAATGAACAGTTGAAATTTCATGCATGGATGGGGCAGTGCACCGATAAAGAATGAAAAAATAGAAACTAGGTATGTGCTCTGTGTGCCGGACATGCCAGACAGGTTGCTGACCAAAACTACTGCAGTGAAGGTCAGCCTTAAATCAGGCCCACACGCCTCACTCATTTTACTTTTCTGAAAAAAGAAGTAGGAAGTGAAATATTCCATGGCCTGACTAAATGCAGCACAATGGCAAGGGCAGCGCCACCCCACTTTTCTCAGGTTGGTATATACATTCCTAAGCAAAAACGATATTAAAATTGTTAGGTATACCTTCTGGCCATCAATTTTATTTCTTTTCCACCCCAATCTTTCTGGGCTGCGCAGCCCGGGTATATATTTTTGAAAAATTGGTATAAAGTCGGGTATACATTTTGGAAAAATTGGTATAAGGAACGGGTATGTTTTTGAAACCTCGATGGCACGTCCCCATCCAAAAGCTGGTCAAGTACCCCCCCCCCCCGGCCCCCCTCCAACCTCTTTGCCTCATTCATTTGATGTACTGGAACTGCATCTTGTAATCACATCCATTGAATTGAAAATTATAATTTTCAATTCAAGTAAAAGTTGGAATCTGTTCATGTTGTGCATAAAATATGGCAAATATTAATAACTTAAGAGCCTAATTTATCCGGCAGCTTTATCATGCTCTGATTCAAGCTCCACCCTGATACGCATTTCAGTCTCCATTAGCATGCCCAACCGCATTATTGTTAGCAAGTGGTGGTCGAGTCGTACGATTAGATAAGGCGAGCTGAAAATGCATGGGCCTAAGCCCCTTTGGACTTTTGGGTGCCAACCAGCACACAGTTCGCAGCTTGCATATTAGCCTGATTTATCAGTGAATATTTCCAGACATATATATCATCATTTTAATGTAAAGTACAATGAAATCTGCAAATGCTAAGGCATACCAAGAAGTTAAATACCTACCCATATTTGTTGACGCTCTGCTACCACAAAAAGCTTGCTCAGCAGAATACAAACTCCACTCCCTCTCCCTCCTTTCAGCTTCCCGCCTAAATTAACTCCACCGCAGCGACAACCATGCACCGTAGCACTACAGGAATTTCTTTTGGAGATGTCAGAATTTGATACTGAATGAAATTTTGAAAATCTTCGTAACTTTTTACGACAAGGACTTCACTCCACGCAAATCCCTGAATGAATCTTGAAGTTTTAATGCAAAAGTGTGAATCATTCTTTAGAGTAAAGATAGTTTTGAATAATTCATGTAATCTTGACTGCAGTGCAAACATAATTTGCATAAGAATTGAACACCAACACCTTCTTGATGGAGGCAGCATGAGCCTATTTTTCAACACCAAGAACATCTATTAGAAGAATATATCTTTCGTCAATTAGTTTCTAAGGTAAATATGCTATTTTTCCAGCTTCAGAATTTGTTGTTCATGCGAAAAGTCTGGCTTCATGAGAATAATAATTCCAAGGTTTGTAAACAACGACCAGGGACGTAGGAAGCATCTCAAACTTGGGGGCATGACAGTAAAAGGGCTCTTCTTTGTTTATTGCAAATTCTTGGGGAGCACGTGCCCCAATGATCCTCCCGCGTCCTACGTCTATCGTCTATGACAGTGACAAATGAGAGCCAAGAAATAGATATTTCTTAACGAGACAATCATTCGTTGTATGTCAAGGTATCTTTAAAGTTTCCCGAAAGCATTCTACATCTTCAAAGTGCGTTCTTGTACGTGCAGTCTATCTAGATTTACGACGAGATACTCAAAAACAGGAAGAAAGTTCTACAACTTCAAAATACGCTCCAGCACGTATAGTCTATTTACATTTATGAAAGAAATTCATCATTTACATGTCCCATAACTAGACCATGATCTCGCAAGATCTTTTGTTGATGTCTCAAATCTCTTTGCGTGGATCCTCCCCTAGATCGTTGAGCCTTTCCTCCTTCTCCTCGTTGCCTAAAATGCTCTTCTCTTTCACGTCTTCTTGTTTCTTCAATCTCACTTCTTTCTCTTTCGAGTCTTGCTTCTTGCTCGGCGCGCAATCTCTCTTCTTCTTCCTAAGATTGAATAATAACAGAGTCAGGCCATGGGTATTGTGGACTCGATCTGATTGCTAATCGAGTTCACGATACATGGCCTAAATGTTCCTAAGTGAATATAAATGTATTGCGCGTGATCTTGCTTGTCTTCAATTCATATTTCACTGTTTATCTTCTCTTTCTTGCTTGGAAGTCGATGCCTTTGCTCGCGACAATTCGACATGGGTCAGGGTTGGAGGCCGCATCGATCTGGAACTAGTTCTCAGGTCATAATTTTCAGGGCGCAGTACCGTTCGAAATTTAGGCCCATATCAAATTTTAGCGAGCAAAAGCATCGGCTTCCAAGCAAGAAAGAGAAGATGGATAGTGAACTGCAAACAAGCAAGAAGGTAGCAGGGTAACGAAATATCTTTATTCATTAGGAAAATTTAGGCCAGGTATTGATAGCCTACGTCACAGACCAAACAAAGGTCGCTGTTAACTTCTGAAATGAATAGCTCAGAATCCATCTCGCTTGCACGCGCGTGTAAGTAATCTACTTGCTTACCAACAATATTTTTCACAGGAACAAGCTTCTTTCCGCATGCAAATATTTTGCTGTCCGAGCACTCTAAGGGATTAGTATGGCGGAAATCTGCACGAGCGTTTAAGTTCTTGTAAAAGATTGTGCAATGTGAACGCAGCCTAAGGTCCTGTTTGTGTGGGGGAAAACACCTCACCTGCCAGACCCGGGGCTGACAGGCGAGGTAAATTTCAGTCACTGTTTATATGAGATTTTTTACCTCACCTGTCAGCCCCGGGGCTGAGAGGCGAGGTGGATTAAGGTCTCTCTTCCGTGAAATCAGAAAGAACTGACCAATGAGAATCAACGAAAAATTTCATTTCACCTCACCATACCAGTGGTATTTCGTTTATATGGAAACATTTCACATGATTTCACCTCACCCTGGTGAGATTCCACCTCTTGTGAGGTGGGATTTCACTTTACCGGTGGTGTTGCGTTCATCATGTAAACGCGAAATTAAAATGCAAAGGATTCTATTGGAAGGTGGCATCTCGCCTTTCAGCCCCGGGTCTGGCAAGTGAGGTGTTTTTCCTAAATCTTATGAGCTTTTTCGGTAATGCTGCAGTCAAAACATTCAAAATTTGCGAAACTCGTACAAAATTTTGGTAACAGAAATTTCTTGAAAATGAGAGAGTATCATTTCAGTGACTTTTACCCTGGCTATTGCAAGCCGTATCTGTGCTTCTATTTTTCTATCAATGATACGTTGTCGTCGAAGTGCTTCCCAGTGAAACGCAGATGCCATAACTTTAAAATTTCAAACTGGAATATCGGCTAAGCAGTAAAAAATGTACACTTGAACAGCTCGAGATTTTGTTTGCGAATGACGATTAGGCTGCCTACTGTAGGCCTACATCTGCCTCAAGGTGTGCATAATTAACCTCTAATTTGACGTAGCATGTCGCGTTTAGCTACATTTGATGCGTTTTGAACTTTGATTGGGTGTTTAATTACTTTTTCGCCTTCCGCTTGATAAATAAGCCTTAAAAGGTGATGAAATATGCCTTCACAGCTCTCAAGCGAAATTGAAAGCACTGGGAACGAAATACCAGGTGATTAAAAAAAACTTTACCCAATCAGCGGGCTATGGCATAAAGAGTGTGTTACCGATAATGAAAACTGTTAAATGTTAATCCATTGGTCAAAGGCTCAGATGAGAAAGGCTAACTTAAATTAATCAACTGCCACTACAAAAATAAATTCAACGACGGTACAAAAATGAATTCATAACAAAGTAAAGAATTGAAAACGAAAGTGAGTTCATTGTCTGTGACTAAATAATTTCGTTATACTATATAAATGACTGGTGGTTTTGACCAGAACGGGCCTCCATACACAAGGGTTTTCCTCATTTCACGCAGTCTCTGGTACAAAATATGTGTATTCTTCGGGGAGAGAGGAAGAGATCTAAAAAGGGAAAGAATTAGGTTTGAGTTGAGCCCCAGGAGGAGTAGCCTCTATTAGTAGGGGAAAGGGGGAGTCAGGCATTTTTGGGTTTGGGAAACGCTGTCTAGTATTGACCTGTGACCTTTTGGTGTTGTGGCGCATTGGGGTACCCTGGGTACCAGAGCCAAAAAAATTTCGAGGCTCTGGTACCCAGGGTACGCATTGGGGCATAATCAGTATATTTTGAGGGTGCTGATGAGAAAATTTGATAAGTTGAGTCCAAAGCTGAGTTTTTCGCCAAAATATTGCAACGCAGAGCATGGCCTCGAATTTTTCAATTCTTTAAAAAAGTGGGTGTAAATTGTATCACATTTTTCTATGAAATGAACGACTTGAAAGGAACTTTGGATGATTTGCTGTAAATTTGTCGTGGCAATCTTTCGACATCTCGATTGTCTTCAAAGTGGCAGCATTTCAGTAATTTTTGTAAAAACTCATCGAAAAATTTCAAAAAATTAAAATCGTCGTAAATGTTAAACTAGTTGAGGAAAATAGATACAATCTTCGTAGCAGAAATTTGATTATGTCACAGCCTCCAAATTAATAAATGCCACCATTTTGAAACTAATTAAGATGTCAAAAAATTGCCACTGGAAATTCACAGCAAATTACCCAAAGTTCCTTTCAAGCACTTTAAGTCAAAGAATTTTACACCGTTCTTCTAAGTTCTTCTATTTCTGGGTTTTTCAAAGCTATGCTGTGTACTCCAAGTCCCCAGCGGGTTCCTTGGCTTGGGCACCAAATCTTTCCAGCGAATCAAAGACAAACAACTCTTCCAGATCAAAGAAATTTTGCATCACTTATTTCGTTGTTATTGATAACGGTTAGTCGTTGAGAAATTTGCAAAACATGAAAACTTCCTCCCATGCCAAAGTTCCACATAAACAGAAATGATTCGAGGAAAATTTTTTGTATAGGCCTACGTGCGTTAGAAAATTGTTGAAAATTCTCAAAAATGTATTCTAAGTTCTGGAAATAGGTCAGGCAATGCTACATTGAAATCAAATTATTTTTGGGAAATGACAGTAGAAGATCCTTGTCAATTGGTGGGTGGGGAAGGGGCTGATATGGGTTTGGAGAAGAGGGGACACTACGCACACACAGTGCAGCAAAACCTTACAGGAGTTCAGAATTATACACTTTAAACTTACATGTTGTCTGAGTGCTCTCAACAAGGCTTCTTGTTTTCTTGCAATCGTTCTTGCCTTTCTCTGGGCTTCCTGGTGATATGCAATGTGTGTGCAAGTAGGCATTTTGTTTTGGGGCAAAATGGGCCTAAACTTAGAGCGATCACTTCCCTTTCTTTCTTCGAACGCCTTCTGTTTTTCAGTTGCGACTGCAGGCGAAGAAATGATTTTATTCAAATAAGAACGAAAAACAAAGATTTAAATGACTTTCGGATACTTTTATAAAATGAAAAATTATTTCTTAGCACACTTACCGATTTGATTTTCCTGCTCCAACACTGCACTGCACTGTGAAATCAGATTTGTTTTGTGTTTCGAAAAGCCGCACTGGTTGCCATATTGACCAACAATAGCGTATTGTAATAAAACGATTCAACATTCGTTTGATTGTTTATCGAGCAATAGCGCACGTGGCTTTCTCTTTTCTTAACCGGAAGTGAAACAACGGTCTTATGTTTGCTGCGGTCGCTAGAGGGTACAGAGTCAATTGATCGCTGGTCACAGAAAATAACCAGGGCCAGAAAAGCTTCAGACAAGGACCAAGACAAGAACTTCCGATTTTAACAATTTCAATTCAATTCAATTTCAGAATTTTAACAGTAACAGAACAGCAGAAATGATACAATACAATTACTGTAAAAATTAATTTAATACAAACTTAATTTAATTCAAAAATAGTATCAAAATTAATACAAACATCTGTAACGTTGATTGGAATTAGTTATCATTGGACAGGTTTGGCAAAATAAAAGAAAGCTATCAAGTACATTACATAGGAACATTTACCAAGCCATTAAATTTTAATTACACGAAAGCCACTTCTGTATCTACAATTAATCAGCAACATCAAAAATTCATGTGTAGAAATTTTTAAAGGGAAGGCAGCTGTGGGCAAATCACTTCTCAAAATAGTGTACGTGATTTTTGTGATTTTAATCACATTATTTTTTCTGTGATTTTTCTTGTGATTTTAGTGATTTTTAGTAATCATTTTGTGATTCTGCAGTAATTCTTCAGTAATTTGATGATTGATTTTTCAATTTTTTGTTTGTGATTTAGTGATTTTTGCTTTTGATTTTTGTGATTTCAAGAAAGGTACAAGTTCTGGTTTTCTTGAGAGTGGTTCGCCTAAAGACATTCTCAAATGAATCATATACATACAGTGTTCGAGAAAAGGCCAACGAAACCATCAATCACTCGAAAGCAGGCAGAAACCGGAATTGATATTTTGAGATTACGCATTTGCTCTTTGATGACAACACCTCACAACAAAGGGAAGTTTATTCAGATCATTTTTAACCTTTTACATGTCATATTTCTGCAGATGGCTACCTTTGATTCAAGGTTTTTCCACGAAAGGTAAATCACTTCTCAAAATTGCGTAAGTGATTTTTGTGACTTTAGAATCACATGATTTTTCCGGTGATTTCTTTGTGATATTAGTGATTTCCATTAGTGATTTTTTCGTGTGATTTTTCAGTAGTTTTTCAGGGATTTGTGATTTTTGGTGCTTGTTTGTAATTTTGTGTTTTTGGCATGTGATTTTTTTTGTGATTTTAAGGAAGGTGTAGGAAAAAATCAGTGATTTACCCCTCAATTTTCCACATCTCCCTTTTGCTTGTGTTTCTTCCACAAGAACTTTTGAATAGCTCAAAAAATTACTTTCAAAGGGTACTTAAACCCTTAAACATTGTAGTCATTGTACATAAAACCTAAAACCACTTCTTTCAAATGATTCTTTTGGAATTCCAGCAAAAGAAGCTTTAGTTGTCCTTTTGTTGAGAAGATTCCAACAAAATATAGTAACTCTTATCCATTTTTTTAAAAAAAAAGTGCAAGAAACTTTGTGAGCCAGAAAAAAGTCCCCATTTTTGAAAATTCATTGCACCAAGAGTACTTCACAGATTTGAATCGTTCAAACTCTAGTTAAAAGCCGAAATATCAAAGTAATTTTGTGATTTTTCTCGCTGTCCTACCAGCACTAGAAGTATTGGTAAATTCAACTTTAAAAACTCTATGGTTGTAAATGATGGAAAATGGCCTAAAGCATTGATCAAATTGTAAGGACTCTATTCACTTTGAACAGTAGGCAATGGGCGCTTCACCTCCCTCAAGTTTGATAAGACATCGATTTTCAATACGAAAATGTCCTATTATGGCCTTTTGTAAATTTTTCCAACGTCGGGGGAGCTGTAGCCTCCCCAGTCCCCTGCCTGGTTCCAAAAGGAGGTCCTCAAATTCAATGGAACTTTAATAAAAAGCTCTTCAGCTGTTGGACTTAGACTGGTTCCACAATCTCTGTATGCTCCTCAGAGCTGATCTGTCGCTAATACAGAGACTTGTTGCCAAACAGTATCTGAAATCGGATTGATTTGATAGCCTCGTTTTCATAATCGCTGCATGCTTAAAATTCGGACCACGGAATTGATGTTTTTGCGGTTGTTGTTGCTGTGATCAGTAATCATCAAACAAGAATATTCTTGAAAACGATTGGAAACAGTTTGTGACTCTGACACAATTGGAGCATGTATAGTGAACACAAAATTGAAATTTCAGAGAAGTTCATAGTGACCAAAGATCAGGAAACCAAAGATTTGACATTAGAAATAATATTAGCATTATACATTGTCATTTTTAGCAATCAGTTAAGTAGCATCAGAAAAACAAGAAATTTTCAAGGGAAGTGTTCCTTATATTTTGTTCCAGTGCTTTGTTTCATCAGAAAGACAATCTCCCCCCCCCCCAAGATGAGTGCCATCTAAATGCATACTGACATGAGATCTGATAATAATGAAGCAGCTATCTTGCTTTAGACAATCCCTGTGGATTAAAAACATTGACATTAATGTAAAGTGATAGGTACTATTAAAATCACAAGCAAAAATTTCACCCCCTTTGTTTTTCTTTGTGCAACCCAACACCAAACAAAATATAACTTTGCACACCAAGGCAATAATGTGAAATTAACTATTGGATTCAGTCATTTATAAATGTGGACCATTCTTGGTTATGCTAACAAAATACAGTAAAGCAAATTTTCAGGCAAATCCTTTTTAGGGACTGTTCATTATTTACAGAGGGATTGGTACTGAAGAGAAATGTTTTCTAGTTCAAAAGATCTGTTTACCCAACTGAAAAGTTGACTGCATAAAGATCTACCCAACTATTTTCAGGAAGAAAAAAAGTTTACCCAACTCCCACCTATAAACATTATTTCAATTTCAAAACTATGAATTGTAAATGTTAGATACTGTAATTATTGCAAATAGTCACGACAAAGATGGAAACAAGGTAGACATTAAATGTAAAATGGAAAATACTGATGGTTTTTTATGATGAAATTGACAATTTGGGACTTTAAAAATTTACCATTAATTAGTGGGGAAATTTTGTTTACCCAGCCTTTGAAATTGCATGAAAAACTATTCACCCAACCTTTTTATGTCAGAAAATTTCTTTCACCCAACCCATTTCTCTTCGGTACCAACCCCTCTGTAAATACACCACTTTAATTAAGCAGCCTCGTTTTGGAAATTTGCCAAAATCTCTCCCTATTGTTAATATGAAAATTTCGAGCGCAGATTCGGATTTAGCACCCAAACTTTAGTCTGATTGCATGTTTTTAAACTGCTAACAATTGTGATGTTGATTTTATGACAATGTAAAGTTCAGAGATTTATAAGGGATTTGACCGTGAAAAGTCGTTCGGGTTGAAACTTTACACCCCAAGTCATTTTCACGGTCAAAGCCCTTATAGATTTTCAAACTTTACATTGCCATAAAATTAACACTACAACCGCTAGCAACATGAAAACTTAGGGTTAGACTAAAGTTTGGGTGCTAAATCCGAATTTGGCGTCTAAGGTTTCATATGAACGAATTTTGAATAATTTCCAAAACGAGGCTGTTCATTAAAGTGGTCAATTATGAACGGTCCCTTAAGACTACCAAATTTCTACTTTAGCAAATCCATTCATTTATCAAAACCAAAACCACTGAATTCAAGAGTAAACAGCTGTAAACAAAAGCCCAACAGAAAGGCAAGAAATTCAGTATTCACATGCCAAGTAACCTGTTTGCAGTTTAATTGAAGTTAAACGAAAAGTGACTAACTTGGAGTGGGCCTAAACTGATGGACTTGTACAGTAAGTAGCAACCAACCACCACCGGCAGAGAGTTGGATGTGCTCGAAAATGCCTCTAAAACTTGCAAAAACATCACATTTTGCCATGTCCTGTCAGAGCACAAACAATTATTCTTCCCATTGCTCATGTTTCAGCTAACCTATTAAGTAAAATAAAGTTAATTTAACAACAGTGACAGAAATAACAATGTATGCAATGAAAGTCTTGAGTTGAATTGTTGCAATGTGGGTAATAAGGATAGCACATCAACAGAAAGTCTAGGATTTCGTAAGGGGATGGTAATTGCATCCCTCAATATCAATAGTTTGCTTAGACACCATGATGAGCTAAGTAACTTTCTTTTTGAGAGAGGTATCCATATACTTTCCCTCAACGAAACTAAGCTGGACAGCAAGATCTGTAAAGATCTTTTAAAAATTGAAAATTATAAAATTGAGAGATGTGACAGAAATCGAGAAGGGGGTGGAATTGCTCTCTATATAAAAGATAGCATAAAGTACCATGTACGCAAAGATTTGCCCGAGAAATCGCTTGAATTATTGTGCATTGAGGTCGAGCCTTTAAAAGCTAGACCATTTTTCGTTATTTCATGGTACCGACCCCCTAGTGACACTGTAGAAACTTTTGATAAACTTGATCGAATTTTGCAGTTTCTTGAGACCGAGGGTAAAGAGCTTATACTCCTTGGTGATACAAACTGTGACTTCCTTAAGTTTTCAAGCACGTCAGATGTGTCCTGTCTGAATAATCCAAGCAAGCACATGCAACAAATCTACTGTTCTTATGAGCTAAAACAACTCATAAACAAACCTACAAGGGAAACTTCTCTACAGTCTACCCTTATCGACCACATTGCAACAAGTCACATCAACAATATTACATCTTCCGGCGTTCTAGAAATCGGTCTTAGCGATCACTACTTGGTCTACTGTGTAAGAAAGTTCCGGGGAGCCCTCAAGACTAAACATAAAGTAGTAACAACTCGCCAGATGAAAAAATTCAACGAGAGTGCATTTTTGCAGGACCTTGCATTAATTGACTGGTCGTTGATTTTGCAAAATGGTACTGATCTCAATGAGCAGGTAAGGAACTGGTGCGAAGTGCTCTCGATGATAATTGAAAAACATGCTCCTTTAAGAAAACGGAGGGTTGCCGAAAGATACACTCCTTGGTACACTTCAGAGCTAAGTAAGCTCTCGCAAGTAAGAGACAGAATAAAGAAAGCTGCAGTTAAAAACCAATCTGATTTGTTATTTGCTGCATATAAACAAATCAGAAATAAAGTTACTAATATGAACCAAAAGCTAAAAAGGGATTTTTTCTCTGATAAAATAAATGCCTTTGAGGGTAACATGAAAGAAACTTGGAAAACCATCAACCAGATGATAGATAAGAGATCCAAAACTACTCATATTTCTTCTCTCGAGGATGGTGACAAAGATATTACTGACTCTCAACAAATTGCCGACGCTATGAACCAGTATTTTTGTAACATAGGAGAAAAGCTCAGCAGCAAAATTCCAACAAGGAGAAATCCCCTGTTATCTGGGGATGTTAAGATAAATCAGCATTCTAAAATCTTTAGGTTCAAGAACGTTGATGAAATGCAGATATGCACGGCAATGAAACGCCTTAAAAAATCTAATGGATTTGGTTTAGACGGTATTTCAAGCTATTTTTTGAAAGCCGGCATGCCTGTCCTAGCTAGCTCATTGAGTGCCATTTTTAATAATTCTTTGAGGCAGGGTGTATTTCCTGATTGTTGGAAAACAGCTAGGATTGCACCTATCTTCAAAGATGGCCCTGAAAATATTAAATCTAACTACCGTCCAATTTCGGTCCTACCAACGGTTTCGCGTTTATTTGAGAAAGTTTTGTATGGCCAACTTTACCAATACCTGGATGAAAATAAGTTGCTTTACTTGCACCAATCTGGGTTCCGATCATTGCACTCTTGTGTCACATGTTTACTCAAGAGCACGAATGATTGGTACACAGACATCGACAGAGGCAATGTCAATGCGGTCGTTTTCATCGACCTTAAAAAGGCTTTCGACACTGTAGACCATAGTATCCTGCTAGAAAAGTTGTCACTTTATGGCATAAGGGGTATTGAGCTTGAGTGGTTCAGATCCTATCTTAGTGGGAGAAAACAGTGCTGTAAGGTGAATGGGCACATATCGAACATTGAAAGTATTCGATATGGAGTTCCCCAAGGGTCTTGCTTGGGACCACTTCTCTTTTTGATATATATAATGACCTTCCACTTGCACTTGATAATGCCAAGGTTACTATGTATGCAGATGATACCAGCATCTCTTATTCCTCTAAATCAGTTGATGAAATCAATTCAGCAATCAATGATGATTTGTCCAATCTCAAATTATGGTTAGAAGGCAATAAGTTGTCTCTAAATGTTACGAAAACTCAAGCTATGCTTATCGGTAGCAGGGCAAAACTCCAGAACATTTCTAACAGTGATGTCATTAGCCCTAAGTTTGTTATTGATGACGAAGTTGTCCCGATGATAAATGAAGCTAAGTACCTTGGAATACAAATTGACAAAACATTGGGTTGGAAGGAACATATCAACATTATTGCTGCGAAGATTTCGCGAGGGATAGGGATGCTGAGATATGCAAAGAGGTACGTCCCACTCAGTACAGTAAAAACCATGTACAGAAGTATAGTCGAACCCTATCTACGATACTGTTGCACGGTATGGGGATGTTGCACTGAGGCAGACTTAAAAAGATTGCAAATTCTCCAAAATCGCGCTGCCCGTATTGTGACAAATAGTGCTTATGATGCACACTCCTTGCCCCTTATTAAAGGTCTGGGCTGGCTAACAGTTAAAGAGCTAATCAGGTTTGAAACGGCAACTACTGTTTTCAAATCTGTTAACCAACTTTGCCCAGACTATATGGCCCAAATGTTTCAAAGACAGCGTGAACAGGCAATGAGGACGCTAAGAAACACCGAAACTGACTTGAGACTTCCTTTGTTTAGAACAAACAATGGACAAAAGTCATTTGCATATCGAGGGGCTACCGTTTGGAATAGTCTAGATCACCAAATCAAACTGTCTCCCTCGCTATCAAACTTCAAATTTAAACTAAAGGAAGGATTATAAGGCAAACTTTACGTACTTCCTTCCATCAAGAACATATATTAATTTTTCCTTTCTGTTGCAATTTAATTTCCTTTTTTCGTTTGGATAGGAATAATTAAAATTAGGTTTTTTTAGGGAATTTATCTGACAATGCATTAAGTGGTATTAGGAATTTATTGAGTAATTAATTTTTTCTTTTTGTTTTTCTTTTCTGTTTTAACAGGGCACATTGTAAAGCAGTTTTTTTCCCGTATGAACTGAATGTTTTTTACCCTGTATAAATAATTTAAAATGAAATGAAATGAAATGAAATGAAATGTTATAAAAAACGGCCGCCATAATCACCACAACTTCGTTGGCTTCTGCTCGATCGAGCTGCGAACTGCGACAAGGAGATCCGACGCCATTATTATTGAGTTCCAAGTCCTCGGACGTCACACGAGGGCACTATCATTTCAGTGATGTGCTGGAAGAACTTTTTTTTTTTTTTTCTCCTCTCTCATTCTGCTTGTTCACAAATGTGTTTATAAATTTTCTTCATTTTTCCTCCTAGTGTTATAATCTCTTCTTCTGTTCCTTCAAGCTCTATCAATCTCTGCCAAGTCTTTTTTCTGTCATCATTGTCTGCAAAAAATCTTTGTGTTCCTGTGCAAGATAAGACATAGTGTCTCGTGGATTGTTCTTTTTCTAGACAAAACGCACATCTCCATTTCTTTTTCCAATAAGGTTTACGCGGCGTTGGGTCTAGTTGTCCTGATCTCGCTCTCATTATTGCCGTTGCTGCTTTTCTTTCCAATCGCATGTATCGTTTTGGCTGGCCTACTACTATCTTGTCCGTTGCAATATATTTTTCACTCTCATTTCTTTGTTGGTCAGTTTGTCTTCGTAGGCATTCTTTTATCCGTTTGGTTACCATATTTTTCCATTTATTCTTCGACATCTGTTTTACTATAGTTAGATCTATGTCATATTTAAGTGCAACTTTTATTATTTGTTTAACCCAAGGTAGTTGCGATTCCACTTGCTCTTTTACTGCAGCTTTTATTGCTTCATTCGATTTTTCTTCATTCATTTTATGCCACATCATTAATTTCATTTTATTTATTTGATCAGCTGCTGGTAATATTCCAAACTCATTATAAAGTGCAACTTTTGGAGTGCTGATTGGAAGATTTGCGAAGTTTCTGATTATTTGTCTTACAATTTTCTCAAAGCTTTCATCTTCTTGTTTTGTCGTGGCGAAGGCTGCCATCCCGAA
The DNA here is from genome assembly GCA_964020215.1 of Aurelia sp. 3 sensu Dawson et al. (2005). Classification (NCBI taxonomy): domain Eukaryota; kingdom Metazoa; phylum Cnidaria; class Scyphozoa; order Semaeostomeae; family Ulmaridae; genus Aurelia; species Aurelia sp. 3 sensu Dawson et al. (2005). The sequence goes on along the minus strand of OZ026592.1, from coordinate 3,717,169 downwards.
AATAAGCTTTGGAAGTATGCTTTTTTTGTATATTATGATCAAGGCCTGAATCTGTGCATTTGCTAAAGTTCCATTTTGAAGTGTTAGACCCAATGCTGCTACCATGTTTATAATCTCAGTCTCTTTTTTATTTATATGGGCTATGTTATTGTTTTCTTCATTGAAGAAATGCCCTAGAACTTTTTCCTCCTTGGTATCTTTTATCTCTACTTCACCTAACTTTGTAGTGTAAAATTCATGGTCCTTTTTCTGATGTTTTTTCCCAATTATCAAAACTTTGCATTTCTCCTCTGAAAATGTAATTCTGTTCTTCACTGCACTCTTTCTCAGTATTTCAGTGATCCTTTCTTCTTCCTCCCTGTCTGATATTATCACGGTAATGTCATCTTGCCAGCCGATCGCGGGAAAGACTCTTCCTCCAATTTTTATCCCATTATCAATCTCCTCAAGGTCTTCAATTATCTTTGCAGCATGTTGTGCATACAGGATAGCAGCTAAACCACTTCCCTGCCTTATAGAGTCTTCTACTTCAAAAGTTTGACTGTATTGTTCTTCGTCAAACTTTATTCTCGCTTTCAGGTCATTGTTTATTTCCCATATTAAGCGCAACATTCTTCCCTCTATGTTTCTTTTCGCAAGGTTTCCAAAAACTCCTATTCTCCATGCTTTATCAAAGGCTTTGCTAACATCAGTTATTATAAGTTTAGTATCTTTCCCGTGTTTCTTATTTTTGTCGATTGCTGTTTGTAGCATGAAGAGATATTCCACAGTTGATTCGTTCTGTTTCCCTCCACCTTGCAAGTCTGTTGTGTATTTTTTTATCAAAGGTGATATTCTATTTGCAATTATTTTTTCTAAACATTTTAGGATAGAAGGTGTCATGCTTAGACCTCTTTGATTTTTCATGTCCAGTTTTTCTCCCTTGCCTTTGAAGATAGATATTATGTCTCCTAGTCTCCACGTTTCTGGTACGAGTTTCTCTTTTTCTAGCATTTCATTAAACAGAAGTGTTAAAATCGGTGCAATGTATTTTACTCCTGCCTTGAGCATTTCATTTATTATGTTATCTGGCCCTGGTGCTTTGTTATTCTTGCTGAATCTTATTGCGTCTTCTACTTCTTTTTGACTGAACAGCGCATTCAGTTTCTCATGTTCTTTCCTTTCTCCCTCACCTACAATGTCTTTTACCGATGTTTCCATCATTTCTATTATGCCTCTCTTCACCTCTTCTTCAGTTGCGTTTTCATCTATACTCACTTTTGCTTTGGAATATAGCTTTTCGAAGTAATTTCTTTTCACTTGTAATATTTCTTTGACATCCCTTACTATTTTTCCTTCTTCATTTCTTATCCCTTCGTCCACCGTTTGCTTACGTGTCAGTTTCTTCATGAGTTTCCAGAAGTTTGAGTTTTCTTGGAAATTGTCATTAATTATAGCTTTTATAGCCTTAGCCTGATTCTCTCGGATCAATTCCTGAGCTTTGATTTTTAATTGCAGATACTTTTCTTTCAATAATTCTTTCTCCGTTTTTTCCTTTTCTCGTTTCCAACGTGACATCGCTTGTCTTCTTTCACTGATTACTTGTTTAATCTCCCTATTGTATCCAATCATTGGTACCTGCTTCTTTATTTTTATTTTTCGTTTCTCTATTATTTTCATTCCCGCACTGTTTATTATGCTACCTATCTGATCATATGTTAACTTTTTTTCATTGTTAAGAGCATTGATCCCTGTCCTTAATCGTTCTTTATAGCTTTCCCAATTTGGTTTTATTACCCTCACTGTCTTGTATTTTGCAGCTTCCTTTTTATGATTCAGTTTGTAGTGGATAACAGTCATTCTATGATCAACTGTGTTCACTTTGCTCTCCACTGAATATGTCATATCTTCGTCTATTATCATGTTCAGAATGCAGTCATACGCTTTTTGATTAGCAATTGTTAAGTCTAGTATTGACTTCTTTTCACCCTGAATTCGTGTCCATTTTCCAACGCATTTTTGAGTGCTGTTCACCAGGACTAACTCATTTTTCCTGATCAATTCCCTGTACTCCTTCCCATTTGGTCCTATTTTGTTATTATTCCCTGGTATCCCTTCTTCGTCATTTCCAATGTGTGCATTGAGATCTCCTACAACCATAGCTGGCTTTCCAGTGAGTGTCATCTCTTGTATGTCTCGATCTAGTTCAGCGACGAATTCCTTTATAGTTTGCTTGTTAGTTGCATATTCACATGGGCTGTACGTCCCCCCAATGATAAGGTTTTCTGCTTTTCCCGTGATTTCAACCCATAAAGTCTCGCATTCTCTATTTTCTTTTATTATCGTCGCTTTCAAATCATTTTTAATGAGAAAGCATACTCCCCCTGCTGGGGTCTTCCTATTCAAGTTAAAACATTTAAAACCTTCAAATTCCCTGTTTTCTTTTTTCTCTAACTTTGTTTCTGTGAATATTATCACATCCATTTTACTATCATCTATCATGCTTTTTATGTCCATCATCTTACTTTTTATCCCTCTAATGTTCATATGTCCTATTTTAATCAAGTCTTCTCCCTTATCTTTTTTGCACTTATTCTTTTTACTCCAACCCCACCTTCTGCCCTTTTTCTTCTTGTTCAGTTTGTCTTTAGCTGATTCAAGTTCTGCTGAACTTCTTCTATTACTTGAACCAGCCTCTTTATGTTTTTTGCTACTGTTTTCTGGCAGAATCTACCTCCTTCTGCTTTAGGAGCACTAGTTTGCCAATAGCCTTCATTTTCATGCCTATACCAGCAATTTCTAGCCATATGACCAAATTTTCCACAATTAAAACAGTTTCTGCCATCTGGGTACAATGAATTTTGGCTGTTCATCTGACATTGTTTAGCAATGTGACCTTGGGCATTACAATTTAAGCATTTCTTGGATGTTTCATATTCTCTTTCAGGTCTTTTATCAAATGTTGTGTGTGCTATTTCACCTTTGCTGTCTTGCTCCTTTTTATCTGCACTTTGTTGGTTGATGCTAATTCCTCTATCATTTTCTCCAGTTGTTTTATGGTTCTCATTTTTGTTTTGAGTATTCTCATTTTGTGCATTTTCATTAGCAATTGGTCTTTTTTCATCATTCCTCATTCCTGGGGACATTCTGCATCTTTTATTTTCATTGTCATGATTCTCCATTATCTTCTTACTTTTCTTAATTTCTTCGGTCTCCTTTTGAAACATTTCAAATTATTGCGTTTCTTGAAAATCTCGGACTATGCATTGGCCTCACTTTGAAAAGGAGGCTTTCGGGGAATAAGAAGTATAGGGAGCAAAAATCGATTGGCTACAAAGGAATTAGCTATTGTTTTCGCCAAAATGCTCCAATCAGGTTAGGAGCAGATTTTTCCGCTCCAAAATTCCGATTTGAGATACTCTTTGGCAACTAGTCCCTCATTGAGCTGGCCATCAGCAACAACAACAACAGCGAAATAGAGGGGCTAGTGGAGCTAGTCTATGTTGGACTGTCGGACTATAAGAATTACCCTGGGTGCCAGAGCCTGGGTACTAAAGAGTCTGGATCGAGCGATATGTCACATTTCTATTTATAGGCCCAAAGATTCTATAATTTGATTTTTTCAATGAGAGCTACTTCAATGAGATGACTTCAGTTGCAACTGCTTGGTGAGTGATTTCAAAGAATGAAGTATCCAGTTTTTTGAATGCACTCCTTTTAAAGGCTGGTTATCATATGTCGCATTTTATCGTATTTCATCGTAATTTGTCGGATTTCCATAATTGGGATTGTCAAATTATATGAAAGTCGAGAATCGTAATTCATCGCAATTTGTCCTATTTCTGTTATGTAAATTAGTAGATCACGTGGCCCTCCCTTTTCCCGCCACTAGGTCCGCGTGACCGGTTCACGTGATCTATGGGCGAGGGAAGGGAGGCGTGCCTAGAGTTTGAGATAATTTCCGAAGAGATAGGAGCGTTTTATGAGGACACGAGTTAGAAGTATTCGAGTTTGAGATATATACAGAGTTTGAGAGATTACGTTGAGATTCAGAGACTGGAGATTTAAGAGAGTAGAAAGACTTTTATCGACTGGTTGGATGGAGTTTGGTTTCGCTGTAAATATTTGTACAAAGATGCTGCTGATTTATATTTTATTTGCTGGTTTTGAGATTATCACGCGCGGACAAAAACAACGAGGCGATCCTCAGGAAAAAAGATACATAAATCCCGATCCTGAAAGGATATAGAGTAATGTTTTCCGAACATGGTGCCGTGACCCGGGAAGCAGATTTTTATTCATTTTGCAGTTGAGTTGAGAGAAGAAAATGTCGAGTTTGAAGAGGAAAACGAACGTCCGAAATGGACTCCGCGCGGAGATCGAAAGAGTTACAGCAGAGACGACGAATTTGCTTGATAATTACATGATAGAAGTTAAGGACGAACTGATAGCGAATGGAAATTACCTGAAAGAGTCATTAGCCGAATTAAAAGGTTTAGACGGAGAAATATTAGAACTTATAAAAGAAGAGGACATCGAGAAAGACATTATTGAAAGTGGGAAGTTCGCATCGCGTCACAGAATCGTTGTGACAAAAGTCGAATCGAAAATCAGAGAGAACTTGCAAACGACTGGAAATCCTTCCCCTGCCGCTAAACAAAGAACTGTTAAACTCCCATATTTACAGTTAAAAAGGTTCGGAGGCAATCCCACAGAATGGGGGGCATTTTGGGACGCTTTTTCATCTTCTATTGATAAAAGTGAAGAGTTAGATGACGTGCAAAAGTTCAATTATTTAAAGTCGTACTTGCACGGAAATGCCGCTCGCGCACTAGATGGGTTGCAGTCTACGAATGAGAACTACGCAGAGGCCGTAGAGATGCTTAAGGACAGATTTGGAAATAAGCAAGTCGTCATTTCAAGCCATATGCGAAAATTCGACGAAATCAAGGCAATTAAGAACATTGCAAATCTTAGCGGACTTCGAGAGTTGTACGATCAAGTCGAGTCGAATGTAAGAAGCCTGCAAAGCGTCGGGGTTTCTCGGGAGTCGTACGAAACGTGCCTGTCCCCTAAAGTTCTGCAAAATCTACCGGAAGAGCTTCGTATATCATTGATGAGAAAGTTAGAAGGCACTTGGAACTTGGATTTGCTTTTAAAGGAGTTCAAAAATGAGTTAGAGATTCGAGAGAAATGCCAATTTGCGATGAGTGGTGCTGAGCGGAAGGTTGATGAAAACTCACGCGGTTCATATACCACAGCGGCGAGATCACCACCAAGACAGAGCCAAATATCCGCAGCCACACTGCTGTCAAATGCGGATAGAAGAAATTCTAATCAATCGAGATTTACACCACGCTGTGTCTTTTGTGAAGGGGAGCATCCTTCTCATAAGTGCACCGTTGTTACAGATCATAAAACGAGAAGAGAGATTGTGAAACGCAAAGGAAGATGTTACGTTTGTTTAAAAGGAGGTCACCCTGCAAGGAGATGCAACTCGCAAGTAAATTGCTATAAATGCAGAGGACGACATCATGCGACAATTTGCGAATCGTACGAGAAAGGAGAACAAAGCACACAACAGCAGGGCGGCGGTGCAGAGAGCCGCGCGGATCGAGTGTCTTGTGCAAGCGCCGAGACACAGACAACAACAAACATGCATATTTCTGGGAGAAATTCTGTATTGTTGCAAACAGCCCGGGCGGATGTTTCTGCCCCTGGGGTAGGAGGCAAAACTGAGAACATTCGTATTATTTTTGATTCTGGGAGCCAGAAAACTTACATCAACGAGCGACTAAAGAAATCATTAAACCTGAAAGTTGTTGGAAAGGATCGTTTACTTATTAAGACTTTTGGAGACGAGACTCCGATTACGAAAGAGTGTGAAATTGTGCGAATCGCGGTAAAATCTTTGGATGGAATGGAGATATATGTAAACGCTTATGTCGTTCCTAATATTTGCTCGCCAATCACCAATCAAGTTATGAGCATTGCTGTGGAGAATTACGATTATTTGAGAGATTTACGATTGGCAGATTATTCACCTGGGGACGAACTTAATGCAGATAGGCCAGTGGATCTATTGGTAGGTGCAGACAATTTTTGGTTGTTTGTAGAAGATGGTATTATTAGAGGGGAAGGAAATGGGCCTGTAGCTATGAAAACTAAGCTTGGTTGGGTTGTTTCAGGTCCTGTTCAGGGAGTAAACAGTTATCAAAATTCCCATTGTTTTAGGGTGGATGTCGAGGTGTTTGATAGGGAGGTGGACCCTACGTTGAACCAACTGCATAAATTTAGGCAAGCAGAGAGTGTAAGCTGTGAAAAACACACCCCTGTGGAGGAGAAATTTGAGGCACAAACTGAATTCCAAAATGAGAGTTATGATGGTAAAAATGAGTTGAAACAGTTTCCGGAGTTTTGGCCTAGTCACAAAAACTTTGACAATGACGTAAAAGAAGATTCGCGTCTGCGGGATACGGTCAGCGGAAAATTTGAGAGTTCAGATGTTGACGAAGGAAGTGTGTTGAAAGTAGACACGCAAAGTAATTGTGATATTCATGCGTTGCTAGATGTAAGCAGACATAGCAACATTCAAAAATTTTTGCGAATAATTGGATTTGTGTTGAGGTTTGTAAACAATTTGAGAGCCAAAATAGCCGGAAAAGAGCTGATGAAAGGAGAGTTAATTACTGATGAAACGAACGCTGCATTAATTGTGCTGATAAAATCTGAGCAATCTGTGTTGAAAAGCAGCGCAAATTTTAAGGATTTGAAGAAAAATTTGGAAGTATTTGGGGATGAAAAGGGTGTTCTGAGATGTAAAGGGAGAATAGAAAATGCCCCTTTACCTTATGAAACAAGATTTCCGATTTCGATTCCAAGAGACAGGGAAATAGCGAAACTATTGGTCTTAGACGCACATCAGATAGTGAAACATGAGGGAGTAAAGGAGACTTTAGCCCAGATACGGTCGCAGTACTGGATTGTCAGGGGGAGACAGTATGTCAGAAAGATTATTGCGAGATTTCGAAGAGAATACCATACCGAATTGAAAGAGTATCACAGATTTAAGAGATCCAAGAAAAGAGAGAAAATTAATGTTGATGACGTTGTCACAATCTTTCAAGACAAAATTGCACGTCAGAGATGGACGTTAGGACGTGTTGAGAAGCTGTTATCGAGTACTGATGGAGAAATCAGGAGTGCAGTTGTTAGAGTGAGCAAATCTGGACGAAAAAGTGGGACACTTAGAAGACCAATTGCGAGATTATATCCAGTTGAGGTTTGTGAGGAGAAAGAAGTTGCAGTTATTGCGGAGGAGCACGAAGTCAGAGATGAAGACGGACTTGAACCAGAGATCAAATTTGTAGATGATCAAGAGGTGAGACAAACAGTGGAGAAATGTATGTGACAACTTTTATATTTTAGTGTAGAAACGTTTAGAGACTCCCCCCAGAGATCGGCAAGCCGATCTTTGGGGTGGCCCGGAGTGTTATGTAAATTAGTAGATCACGTGGCCCTCCCTTTTCCCGCCACTAGGTCCGCGTGACCGGTTCACGTGATCTATGGGCGAGGGAAGGGAGGCGTGCCTAGAGTTTGAGATAATTTCCGAAGAGATAGGAGCGTTTTATGAGGACACGAGTTAGAAGTATTCGAGTTTGAGATATATACAGAGTTTGAGAGATTACGTTGAGATTCAGAGACTGGAGATTTAAGAGAGTAGAAAGACTTTTATCGACTGGTTGGATGGAGTTTGGTTTCGCTGTAAATATTTGTACAAAGATGCTGCTGATTTATATTTTATTTGCTGGTTTTGAGATTATCACGCGCGGACAAAAACAACGAGGCGATCCTCAGGAAAAAAGATACATAAATCCCGATCCTGAAAGGATATAGAGTAATGTTTTCCGAACAATTTCATCGCAGAAAACAAATTTTTTTTGATTCGCTGGGATCAATTGTGCGACGAATTGCGACGAATTAGGATGAATTAGGATACCTGGTTTTCATATGATTTGGTTGGTTTTCATATATCGCAATTAATCCTAATTAATCGTAGACCCGGAATTCCGATGAAATGCGATGAAATGCGACATATGAAAACCAAGCTTAAGCGTGAAAATTCTGAAATACCCGGGGTTGGGAGTTTAACAGCCAATGCGCCCCCGCTAACGGGAGGAATTAACACTGCTCAAATGTTAAAATCTCCGCTATGTCCCAGGGGTGGGGGGCCCGGGGTCATTGACTAGTGCATAATAGGTCTATTGCGAGAGGTATAACGATGTGTGTAGCCTGTTAACCAGACCCGTCTGGTTAACAGGCTACGATATATACTGATCAAACAGAAAGTCTCTTTTCCCGGGCAAACTGAGTGCAAATTCTTGGAAATAAATTTGTCGAAATTCATTGTATTCATTTCAAGGATATTTTGAAATTGAATTGCATTTTCCTTCCTAAACACCATGACATCCAACCATCTTGATTATGAGGTCGTAAATATCTTTGTAATGTTTTCATAATGGCAGAATGATCAGTAGAAGTTGTAGAGATACAGAAGAGAGGAACATCTTTACACCCCTTGTTTTACACAGAATATGGATGTCGAAGAGACACAGCAAGGCAGATGGGCATGCCATAGATGTACCTATCTAAACAGTCAATACAGTAGCAAGTGTGAATTATGTGAATCAATGAAACCTGATGCGAAACTTAGGCCCATTTCTAGAGAAGACGAACATTTTGCTAGTAATGGGGGAACTGAACCAGCCAATTCTCAAGTATCAGGTCATCAAATGTGGAAACCTGTTGTGGAAGGAACCAAGAAGAAACCAATATTAGTTGATGATGCTGGGGAAGATCTTTGCGCAAAGGGAAATCTGCATTCATGTTTGAAGATAAATGAAGAGAAAAGTAGGAGCATGAACGGTAGGTATTTATGGCAATGGCAGATAGTTGGCAGATGCAAAAAAGGATTTTAATGATATAACAAAAAGCTATTGTATACTGATCAGGATGTGATTGAATTTGGAATTCGAAGATAGTGCTTTCCAATGTTAATTAAAAACTACAATTTTTCATCTTTTATCAACTTTTATTTTACTATACTGTAAAAGGAAAATAAAATGTGTTTGTTGGGGATATACATTAGAAAAATCAAACAGAGTGTTTTAGGTGCCATCCTAGAATCGCACACCTGTGCTTTACTGATCCTAACTGAACCCTACCAAAACCCTACCAAAACCCTAGATGTGCAATTCTATAATAGTCCCATTTTTTAGATATTACCTTTCCAGTCCAGTACGGCAGAGTAGAAACTGCACACACATGTGCAAAGGAAAAAGTTGAACCCACTCTTGAATGTGTGCAAAATATGACTGACAAGTTGCCAGGTTCCATTCTATCATGTTTAATGGATTCTTTTAAACCCTTTCCAAAGCAAAGCAAAATTCTACTTTATGAAATGAAACAGATTTTGGACTGTGACACGGACAGCCCCTTCCTATTGTATATTGAGTAACAGTTCTTCAACTACTGGACCATCAAACCATCAAGCTATCAAGTGCAAGTTTCATAGGGCAAAACATTATTGGTTACTGGAATGCTACACTACAATAGATCCAGTGACTCTTCCCTGATTTATGTAAAGATTCTGACATTTTTGCATTGCAGCATCAATTTTAAATTTTTGATCAACCTGTCAGTGGCGGATTTAGGGGGTGCAGTTGGGGGCAACTGCCCCCTTCATGATGAAAACTCAGCTTGGCGCCCCCTCTTTGCCGAGAAATGCGCCCCTCGTCGTTGTCCTATGACACTCCTATTTAAATTTTGTGACCAAGATGTAGGGCAAATGTAGAAGTAAAGACGTTATTTAGTAGAAAAACTAATGAATTTTCTCAATCAGGAGTCCAAAAATTTTTTCTCTCTCATCCTTTGGCCGCCCCCTTTTCAGGCTGCCCCTCCTTCAACTTGGAGCTGGATCCGCCCCTGCAACCTGTGTAAGATTGTTGATAGAAGTTGATAGGATAGAATAACTTTTTTCTTTTAGGTGAGAAGTGGGCATGCAAGATATGCACTTTGGAAAATGGAAAAGATAAACACAAATGTGAAGTGTGTGGTGAACCCAGACCAAAATCAAAACCTCCAAAACCACCCTTGCCAAAAATCAAATTTCCAAACATGGCAGACAAGATTGTAAAAGACAAAGGACTGGTTGAAAATCCAAAGCAATTTCAGAGACAATCAAGCTTGAAAGTAGAATCAATTAGAGAAGACGATGAGTCAAAGGCTGTCAAAGAATGGCAGGAAATTATTTCTCTATGTAGGGAGGTGGGTCTATGAAATCTTTTCAAAAGAATTTTCTGGCACCAAAATACAATGTGTTGGCACCAAGTAACATCCTGAATTTTTCAAAATTTTATTGTCATTGGAATATAGGAAATGTATAAGAACATTCTTTGGACAGGAAAGCAGGTGATTTCTGGAGTGAAAATTTTGACCATTGACAAATCCAGTTGCTTAGATATTGATTATGCAATTGTCATCATTGGAAACCTAAAAACTGGATGATCTTTTATCATTATCGATTTATTGGTTCTCATTTAAATTAGAAACAGTAAAAAATATATATCTCCTATGGAGGTCTAGACTCAATACATTTACCACCTGGGGATGTTCCTGCCAACATGTTTGGTAGAAAACCTCACAATGGGATCATTTCATTTTGCTTCTTCATCCCTTGTAAAGCTAGTTAAATTATTTTCATGAGAATCACCAGTTTTTCTAACAAGATCTTATTCTAGGACAAGTGTTATATTTTCAAAATTTTATTCCATGTAAAATTTTTTGTGGATAGCATATCCCCATTGTCTTTTCCAAGGTAGACTTGTTGGGGATACATGGTACTCCCCCTATTGTCTCCTCTCTTTGTATTCCACTCAACTTGACCGCCAATCAGCGACGGGGACTATGAACGCATGCGCCTCAGCTAATGATTCCCATCACATTTTCGCGGAAAATCACTCGTCGTGGGGAGGCCAAATGTGGAGGATGGTTCCCAGATCTAAATCCTCAAAAATCTTGCAAAATCTATAAAAACTCTTGCAGAATCCAAAAAACTCTGAAAATCTTCTAAATCTTGCCTGAAACACTAGACTAATCTCTTCGTGCAACAACAATGGTGAAACCAAAGGGCCTAGCAGGCTGGGCTCTGTTGTTGGCTGACTAAGCCTTCCCAAAGAGAAAAAGATGCTACAATCATACAAGAGCAGCTTTAGTTGCTTTCTAACAGTGAAGATAACCTTTTCTATGAATTTACATGTGTACTTACATTGTTTCAATTGCCAATAACCGCTCGAAGCTTCTTTCTCTCCGGCCGCCATTGCTCGGTAATCATGTCATGCCACGGCAAAATCGCACAACTGCGCATGCGTTCATAGTCCTCGGAGGGGATTCCTAGCTTGTGTCAATTTGAGCCTTCACGTATCCCCAACAAAGATCCACAGCAATGTAACCTGGACATCCAAAGAAAATCCATAGGTGCTTGAAACATTTTTAGTTGCCTGTCCAAGCTCCTAAAACACAGATATGCAAATGTGCACAGAGACATTTGATTAGATCTGATCCAATGAGAAGCAAACAATGTGTTTTGGACATTTGAAAAGTATTTGAAGCAAAAAGCATGTCACAAATGGCCAGGTTATAAAATGTCACCAGGATTCTCAAGGACTTGTGAAATTCCTACAAATTTTCAAGCATTTTTCTCATTCTGAAAAGAATTCTTGGAAGAGAATGTATATAAGTCTGCTAGATTTTTAAGCAAAGTTAAGGAATTAAAATTTTTCTCAAGAATTCTTGGACAGGACAATATGCACAAAGACTGTATTCTGGAATCTTCTTAGTTCTACTCCATGAAATTTCAAGGTACAGTAGCAGTGCTCTTTCAAGAATCTATTTTCCTGAAATTGATTTTAGATTTATGATCTCTAGGCCAAAGTCCCATTTGTTGATGACTCTTTTTTACCAAATGACAAATCACTTGTAATGCATGGTGGAAAAAGACCAATGAAAGTGAAACAATGGAGGAGACCCCATGAAATTTTCACAAGTTCTGGAAAGGCTGTCCCATGGGTTGTTTTTAGAGATCCAAGGCCGTCAGATATCATGCAGGGAATCTTAGGAAATTGTTGGTAAGTGTAGTGAAGACTCCTTGTTGGTAGAATTTGTATTTTCATTTCATGTTTCATTTCATAGAAATTCAAGCTATCAACTACATAAAGTGTAATTAGTATATCTACGGCTGCTAAAAACGGTACTACTTACTACCAAATTAATAACAAATTTGTAGCTTAGGACACCTAGAAAGAACTCTACGAGCTTTTGGGCTAGGTGCGGGTTGCCTCTGTTGACAATATTAATGGATTAGTCTGTCCCCTTGATGAATGAAAACAGTTCAGTAAAGATCTCTATTGAATATTCCACAGATGAACGCAAATCTCCTTTATCTGACAATGGCAGGGTCATTCATGCATAATTGTCATGGCCATGAAAATTATGCTTGAATGACTTTGCTTTGTTTGGATAAGCCAAAATGGAGTGGACAGACTGCTATGATAAGAACTTTTTTTGAACATTAACACTAAAGAGGATTAAAAAAAGAAAAGGAAGAAACAGAAAAAGGAAAGAAACACGATCATGCCACTATGATCATGGCCATATTGGGGTTTAGTCAGTTTAAGGTGTGCTTTTTCAAAGCAATATGTTATTCTGAATTAATCTGAGGTAAGTGGTATGAAGAATGCCGCTGAACTAGCTAATTTCTATGCAATTGAAGTGCCATTGTTTCTGTTCTAAAGAAACAAATTTCCTGAAACAGTCCCCAGTTGGCTCAAGAATGATTCAATTTGATTCAATTTTCATCAGTTCAAATATAAAAAGAACAGTTTTCTTAGCCCAAGTCATTTCAAGGAAACTGATATGTTATAACCGATAATTCCCAAAGAATGCTGGCATAAAGGAGACTGTTTCAGCTCAAAGGGTTTTACGAATACACAGAATGATTCAACTGCTGTTCTTTTCCAAGAGGACTAGCTATGCTCTAGGGAAGTGAAGGATTTCAAAATTTAGAGAACTTGTGCCGGGGAAGGGGGTACATGACTCTTTGATGGTTGTGGGTCTGCCGCCCAGTTCTCAGGAACATACCCTCTTCTAATTACAGAAACAGAAACTTGCCATCATACCCACTTTTATGACGAGTTTTGGCGGAAAGCTACTCATTTTTCACTATTTTTCCCCAATTTCCGGATAACCTACTCATGTTGAAAATCTTCCGTATTTGTTTGAAAATCGATGCCTTATAACACTTGAGGTAGGTGAACCGCCCATTGCCTGTTGTTTGGCGTGGATAGAGTCATTACGATTTGATCAATGTTTCAGGCCCTTTTTCCGTCATTTTGCAACCATGAAATTTTTCATAAAGTTGAATTTACCAATACTTCTGGTGCTGGTAGGACAGCGAGAAAAATCACAAAAATACTTGAATCTTTCGGCTTTTAACTAGATTTTGAATGATTCAAAATCTGTGAAGTATTCTTGGTGCTATGAATTTTCAAAAGTGGAAGTTTTTTCTGGTTCACCCGGTAGATACTAGTAGATGAATATATGTTTTATGATATGTATGTATGTATGTATGTATGTATGTATGTATGTATGTATCATTTGCCACATAAAAATATATACAAGCTATTATAATAAATATAAAAAATAGATACAAACAATACTTTAAGGTTAAAAACGTACAATAAAAACACCCCTATTTACAGTGGCAGGGATAGCATTAAAGGGTCAAGCTGACCTTATTTCCATAATGGTCCCCTTAGAGGTGCTGGTATAACGGGAAAAAAAGAATAAATAAATAAATGATAAAATAAAATAAATGAATCAATAAAGTACTGTAGTTGTTTTCAGTACAAAAACACAGTTTGGTCGATGGAAATATGACAGAGATGAGGAAGGGTCTTAGTAGAATACATATATATCATCTTCCTCTTTTTGTATTTGTTGGAAAAAATTTTCTTTGATCTTATGTTTGAGTGTATTCGGATTTTTGGCTGATTTTAAGTCAGATGGAAGATTATTCCATATTTTCGGCCCGAGGTAAGATAAGCATTTTTGTCCAAAAGTACTTTTACGAAATGGAAATTCTAATTTAAACTTAGATCTTCGCGTTATTCGGCCTAGGTTAGCTGGATGGAATATCTCGGCACTGTATGCTGGGGCAGTTCCATTGAAAAACTTCATTACATTAACACAAACACATTGATCCATCCTATTCTTTGTGGGGAGCCAATTTATAGCCTTAATTCTGTGGTGCCAATATGGGCTGTATTTTTTAAATTCAGGTAAAAGCGAACGCATTTGTTTTGAGCAGCTTGAATTTTTTTGGACAGCCTCTTATTCAACATTGGGTACCACGAGGTGCATGCGTAATCAAAATGGGGTTGAATAAGGGCATTCAAAAGCAACCTTCGAAGGGAGCCATCTAGGAAGTTCTGTTTTCTGTACAAAAATTTTAGCTTGCTATTTATTTTTCCAAGCATCCTAGTTGCCACTGACTCCCCAGAGAGATTTTCATCCAGAATACATCCCAGATATGTGACCGTTGAGTATTGTTTGATCATTATGTCACCTCTCCTGATATCTAGTTTTTTAAGATTCTTGCAATTTTTACGCCCAAAGAGAATTGACTTAGTTTTGTCTTCTCCAAAATGAATACTCAGTCTGTTTTCTAAGAACCAATCGCAGAGCGTGTTAAAATTTCTATTCAAATTGGTTTCTATTTGCTCGATGCTTTATGATATTTAATCCTTTATCCAATAGGTTACTGAGTGCCTTGTCTGTTATATCTGAAAGGCCAGAATTATTAGAGAAAGTTCTGATCACACGAGAGGTAAGATTTGTCCCTTATTCATACTAGGCATGAAGTAGGATTGCAGATAGGCCTCTAGATTCTATCACTCCTATCTGCCCCTTTGCGAGCATCTTTCTCATCTCGATATTCTCGGGTAAGTGGTAGTCACAATGCGTATACATTATTCATTTTGTTGTGACCTCAAAGTTCTTTGCAAATTTCTATTTCTCTTTCAAAATTACATAGAAAGTTTGATTTAAAAAGAAACAAGAAACTTTTGGCAGCAAAAATCTAAGAAATAAGTTACCTGCCCCCCAGGGTGCATTTCATGCACTTAGGCCCGAAGATCTTCGGCGTATATCTGACTTTTTGTCGGCGTAGCGGCGTCATTTCTTCAATAAAATCGGTTCTTGGCATGACGGCGTTTGAAAATTAGCCTTCCTTGGCGTTAATGTGACGTTTTCCTCGATCTTTTAGCAGTTTCTTTTAATGATAAATGTATTTCTTTTATAAGAAACTAAGAATTTGGGCCAGTGCTGGAGTTTCTTAAAATCATCCGATTTGGAGACGTTTTAGCAATTTCTCTCTCCCTGAAAATACCTGGCGTACAATAGCTTAGGGCTTGGTGTACCTTCGGCGTGGGTTTTACATGGAATGCACCCTGGCCTGCCCCAGGCCTAAGCTGCCTTTAGAAATGAGTGTATGTGTCATCGAGGGGCAAACATCTCGTACTCTTTCGTCCAAAAATTCCATGAAGATCGCCAAAATATTCGTTACATGTTATATATCCAAAGGAAATTCTAAAAATCAGGGAAGGGCTGAAATGGTCCCAGAAATCTCCCCACACAAATGATTCAAATTCTTGAAAATCTTTCGAAAATTCTTTGGGTGTCTTGAAATTGTTGAAGTTATCAGAACTTTCCAATTCTTGACAAATACTGTAAAGTCTCCAAAGAGTTGAAAATCTCGAAAATCCGAGAAGCTAAGGAATTCATAGAAATCTTTGAAATTCTCAGAAAAAATCACTAACGTCTTTGCAAAAAATCTGAAAGATTTCAGGAACCCAAAATCTCGTAAGACATTTTTTTAGCAATTTTCTTTATCCGTTTAGTTTTCGTTTCACGCGTGAAATTCGTGTGTTTTTTTATAAGAAGCTAAGAATTTAGGCTAAGCTGGAAGTTTCTTAAGATTATCACATTTTGAGTTCTCGCAGTGTCTTACGAGTTTCTTAAAGATCCCTTGACGATCTTAATATTTACTATCTGTGCCCCTACAAACACTTCAAAATGAGTTTCGGAAGCTTTTCCAATGTTTGCTCAAGTACCTTTCGAGAAATATGATACAGGGAACAAGTGAAAATATGATAACATCATTATAGAGATTTTCCTTTGATAGAATACATAGTGTCCAGCACTGGAGTTTCTTATTTTTTGGCGTTCTAAGAGCCCAGGGGAGGGGGGTTCCGAGGGGCAAATCACTGATTTTTTTTCGTACACCTCCCTTGAAATCACAAAAAAATCAAAAAAAAAAAATCACAAAATCACAAAAAAGTCACATACAGAAAGCACCAAAAATCACAAATCACTGAAAAATTGCTGAAAATCACACGAAGAAATCACTAAAAAATCACTAAAATCACAAAAAAAGTCACAGAAAAAATCATGTGATTTCAAAATCACAAAAATCACGTACGCTATTTTGAGAAGTGATTTGCCCCTCGGGGGGTTCATGACTTGTGGATGGACGGGATTCTGCCGCCCGATTTTCAGAAAGGTAACATCTTCTAATTACCAAAACTTGCCTTTGTATCCACTTTTATGATGAATTTTGACGGAAAACTACCCATTTTTGATTATTTTATGTGAATTTCAGGCACACCCACCCCATTTTTAAGGAAAGTCTGCCGAAAAAGGACCCTTGTTTGGAGCTTCATGGGCCCCAAAACCCACCCATATGGGCGGCACATACCCGTACCCTCAACATGTCATGTACTGTACCTCCCTCGAGTCTAAGAGCTGGTTTCACATAAGGTATCATTTGTGCTGAAGAGGTGAGGCTGAAGACAATGATAGCCCTGGGATCGAGGTTGGTTTCTTGCAGATAAAGTACGTGCATATGTCCACGGATATGCCCACGTGCTCGTCGATTATTTATTTATCACGGGTTGTGTGGTCATTTTGTGGACCTCATTTCTATTCCTTTCACATTTACGTAGGATGTGATGCCTTAGGTTCAAGGGCCATTTCCAGGATAGTTTCTTTACGAAAGTCACCTAGTTTTATGGGGCGTTACCATAGGGCGTTACTGTATTAGTTTCGATATCCATCAAGGATATCCAGAAATATTGTCTTAATTGACGTCAATCGGTGAAACTGTAGAAGGTTAAAATTCATTCTCGTTTGCAGGTGGCGTATGATAGCTCAGCAATACTTGCACGATCCAGTAATACATACAAATGTACTAAGATTTAATCATACCTGCCAGTTAACTGTGTTAAATTTCTCTGGAATCCTTTATTAGTTACACAGACTCCTATCTCCACATCTCTGTGTTTCGTTTAGGCCCAAATTTTGTAACAACACAACACAGTTTGGGCCTAAACGAAACACAGAGATGCGGATATAGGAGTCTGTGTAACTGATAGAGGATTCAAGAGAAATTTAACACGGTCGACAGAGAGCAAATATGTTGGGTGAGGACGCCCAACATTTCCATTGTTTTCAGATGTTGGGTCAATTGTTGGGTCATTTGACCACCTCATCCAACATTGTTGGCTTCGCGCATCAAGGCAACGCTCCCTTGTGCCCAGGCCCTTGAACATAGAATATGTTGGGTCAGATGTTGGGTGAAATGTTGGATCGTTTGACCACTGATGTTGGGCCACCTGTAAATGTTGGGTTGAATGTTGGGTGAAATGTTGGGTGAAATATTGGGTGAGATGTTGGATCGTTTGACCGGAGCTTAATTCGCACTCAAAACAAAAGCCAAACAGTTGCTATTGTTAAAGCCTTTGTCAAATTCAAGTTGCCAATCTCTGAGTCACCGAAGAAAATTAAAACTGCAAATCACAAAGGTTTCTTAATTTTTTAAATTCAGGGTTGTTTCTTATTTTTTGAAGAATGGATCCTACGGTTCTTATTTTTTTCTGCCTGCTTTCCGTATTTCTATATTACAGTTAGTCAAATTTTTCAATAATTCGTTTCCATTCATTTCTGTCTCTTGCTAGATCGTCTATACCCTGGGTACCAGAGCCTCAAAATTTACATGAAAGGAACTTTCCTTCCTTATTTTTTCTTTTATTATTTTTTGGCTCTGGTACCCAGGGTAGATCGTCTATATTGTTAATGTTCACATCCTTTTCTTTTAGTTCATTAAAAACTTGGGTGCACCATGTTGTGATGGGGCGTCCTCTTGGTCTTGGGACTACTCGGATAAACTCGTTTATTGCTTGTCTGCATGGTGTATTTTCAGGGAGGCGTAATGCATGACCAAACCATCTAATTCTTCGGTTCTTATAAGCTATCGCTTATGAAAATACTTGTATTGCTCAAACCTTAGGGGGAAACTCGGCACCATTTTCAGGCAGCCAAAAAAGATCACCTTATTTTAAAATTAGACACATGTAAACAGACATAAAATAACCTGAAACAAAGCAAATTTATTTTTGGGATTTCCTCCAAAACCAGCAATATTAATTTGATTATAAATGTACCATATTTTTAATTTTTTCTACCCAAAGCATCACTTTTGGCAATATTCTGGCCCAGAAATGTCGGACTTACCTCCCTGCAAGTGCATGTGGCGAGTGTTTTTAACTCCGAAAGTTTGAAAGCAGAAGGCGTGGTAAATATGGAAGACCTTCTAAAACTTTTGCTCCAAATAGCAGAAGGTTTGGAAGACGTCCGGAAGACTCGCTTTCATTACCGAACCGCCGTGTTATGATGAATCCGGCAAACCTTCCGCTTTTTAAGAATTTTGTGTTTTATTGGAAAATATAATTCCGTCACTTTGAAGTTTAATATTTTCACAATTTGGTAGGTTTAGGCTTATCAATCAATACATCCAATGAGCTTTGTTGAGACTGAAAAACTACACCATGATTTTACAAGTTTTGTAACCAATTTCTCTTGTCTATTTCAGCTTTGTCGAGAGGGTGCTTATCAAATTCGTTTATGCAGAAATGGAAAGTGGAAAGTTGTTCTTGTTGATGACTTGTTTCCCTGTGGTGCAAAAGGAGAGCTGGTATACTCACAGGTTAGAGACTGAATTTATCTTAAATCGCTTTGTAGCGATAATGCTCGTTTGATGCCATCCATCCTTGCCTGGCCGACCTTCACTCCAGTAGTTTTGGTGGAAGACCTGCGCCATAAGTATAACCTTAGCCAGACTAGAAGTATGAGAAAGTATACGCTTGTGGGCGGCACACCCCCAGGTACCTTTAATATGAAGAACGCTCCCCGCCCTCCCATGTGAAGAGCAAAGGAAGTGCTGTTTTTGAAGCAACCATCCAATGCAGAATTATAAAGACGGGACATTTGAAGCTATCGCTCCTCCACAGCTGCCACATAAACGGGACGTGGCCTTTCTGAGCACATCATAGTTTTGAGCTTCTTTCAGGATATTCATCCTTTGACCTTGAATATTATTTGACCGAAGCGCCATTATCAGGTCAAAGAGCACAAGAAGACAATGGACTCTGGGTCGTTAGTCTAAAAGTGAGCAGCCCATTTTTGGGTGCTTACTGTCGAGACATGGTACGGTTCCTAATTTCTGATCTCAGCAGGAAATGATGGTCTGGCATTTTGAGAAAAAGCTAAGAAATTGAATTCAGGCCTCAGTAAGATGATGGATTTGAAATTTACAAATTATTTTCATTTCTTTTCTTTTAACATTTGTCTTATGATTTGCGGTCTCTATTTCCTTGGGCACCATGCCAATCATGGGCGTAGGTTGTCATGCCTTCCATTTTCTGCGATCTCTTCCAGCATGTAACAAAGTATTTGTTTTCATTGCATAATGTTCTGCCACGGAAGGTAGCATCATGTGCTTCTGTCTTCCCCTTGTTTCTCGCCTTGAATCTTTCCTGTCATTATGATTTGTTCCAGCTCCTCTTTCCGTTTAACATGAGTACGTGTGGTAACAATCTTATAAGAGTTGTATAATCAAGTCATATAATCATGGATTGTCAACTGGATTGTCGAAATTTTTCTTCATAACTGGAATGTCAATATGTCTTTTCTCATCGTCGTCTTCATTCTAAGATTTATAATAAAGCTGCCTTTCCCGGAATCATCATCAATTTCACTTATAAGAGTTTATTGTACAACTTAGTTGCACCGGTCACCGGTCTATTCTATTGCACTATGCTTATACTTGCAGGCTAGCCGAAATCAGCTTTGGGTTCCAATAATCGAAAAAGCAGTGGCAAAGCTGTATGGATCTTACGAAGCCCTTGTTGCTGGTCGAGCTATTGAAGGCCTAGAATTACTGACGGGTTGTCCATGTGAGAGCATCATGTTGAAAAGTGAGTCTTTATTTGTTTGAGAAATTGATTGAGAAGTAGTATTTACCAAGCATTTATACCATAAAAGCTCTATTAAGCCCCATTCGCTACAAAGTACCCCTCTGAAAGCCTGTCCTTTCCAAAAGGGGCTCTCTCTCGATTTTTTCCCTTTCTAGTATTATCCAATGCAAGAGGTTTCGATTTATTTGGCCTAAGCAATTGAATGTTAATTTTCATATGATTTTCGATTACCAATGTATTTGCCTTCTGTATTTGACCCATAGAATTGTATTTTCATTCCGCAAAAGATAAGACGACAGGCCAAATGACAGCTGTATCATTGTCATTTGACGCCATTAATAAGCCCTCCTCTCTGTTGATCCCCTTCGGGAGTCTTCAAAGTTAAACAAACCCCTCCTAGGAGTTTAGTAGGGCTTTAAAATATGCTATGTTTAAAAATTGTGCTTCAACAGTTTTCTTGAAAACTACCAAAGATTATTTTTAATTCTCGTGCGTACACTGCAAGGAAGATGTAAATTTAATAGGATGCCACTTGAAACTTTGCTTGACAACTCCCGAGCGCAAAGTTTTACCCGTTAGGTATCTTTAATATGAAAGAACCTCTCTCCGTGGAATAAGCCGTCCTCTCTGTTAATTCCCCTCTGGAGTCTTCAAACTTAAATACCCCCCCCCCCAGGTGCTTAATAGAGCTTAAGGTATGTTTTGTTAAAGAAATTGTACTTCAACAGTTTTCATGTGGAAAGAAGCACTACCAAAAGTTATTGTAATGCTCGTTCACTGAAAGTAAGGTATAGATTGAATAGGATTCGATTTGAAACTTTGCTTGACAATTCTCTAGGGCACAGTTTTACCCGTTGAAATATGTTCCTGCCTAGCATTTGACCGCGACTTGCTTCCTTTATTCTTTCAAGATCCTATTTCCATGTGTTAAAATGACACCATTTCTCTATTCAATTGCAGTCAGACCGGGAGAGCCAGCAGAGGGCCCAATTGATTCAGATTTAGTTTGGGCGAGGTTACTGAGCTCCAGAGATGCTGGGTAATTTTATAAATACATCTTGTTATTTTGACCATGGAACTTGATTATCTGTAAAAATTGCTAAGTCTGTTAGTCTTCATCTAAAACAGGCCCCCAAAATGGTTAGGATTTTTCTGAAGTCTTTGATTTGTTACCAGTTACATCATTGCTGTATTTCAAATAATTTTAAAGTGCGAAGTTAGCAGAATTCTAAAACGTAAACCGAATAATGAAAGAGTTGTGACAACTAAGCGACCTCGTTTTATCTTTTTCAAAACTTCTGTAGATTACCATAGCAACATTTAAGTTTGCCACCCATTACAATATTAAAGGGAATCGACATGGTTAAAAGCTGGCCCGGGCCAGGTCAAAAATATAATCTATTGTACTCGACAGCTTAGACGCATTCGGTTTTATTGTGTAGCTAAAGAAACAATGGATTTGTGGGCGTTTCTCTGGCTTATTTGTAGCGATTATGAGATATACCTATGTCTATTCCCTTTAAGGGATAGCAATAACAAGGACAGATTTTGTAATACAATAGCAACCGTTGCTTTAATTGACACCTCAATTCAAAGCTATTAGTGACTGCAGACAAAGGAAATTCTTTCAACCAGTAAAATAAAAAAGAAGCACGGCCGCAAAAAATGCCCGGAAACCATTACGCGGCATGTGTTTTTTAGGAGATGTTATGTGCATATAACGAAAGAAGAAGGGTAAATATAACGTTCTGTCTTGTGGATTTTGTTCATTTTATTCAGAAGCCGAGTAGAAGGCATTATAATTCTCGGGCGTTTACTGCTGTAAAGCAATTATCACACAGCTCCTGAATCAAATAAACGAAATCCGCTAGACAGAACGTTAGATTTACCCTTCTTCTTTCGTTATAAGCACATAACTTATCTTAAATACTACTTGTCGCTTGCACAAGGTGAGAGTTGGCCCTGCTAGTTTGGGACAACTTTTGCGGCTGTGTTTGTTTTGATTTACCGTTTGAGAGAATTTCCTTTTTCTGCAGTCATTTAATCACTTTAGATTGAGATGTCAATTAAAGCAACTGTTGCTGTTTTGTACAAAGTCTGTTCTTGTTGATAACAATGCTATTTAATTTCTGCGACGCAAATTTCGTGAAACCCCCAACGAAATGTATGGGGGGGGGGGTTAGTCATTTGGGACTGAGACTGCGCTCACACGATGCCGGCAGATTTTGAAAACGGTTAAAAATTCCACGGATAGGCCTCCCGTTCACACGAAAACGGCACATTTTTTGCCGGCAGATTTTGAAAACGGTAGATTTTGAAAACAGAACTCTAACCGGCACGTTTCGGAATCATGTGAACACTTGAAAATAACGAAAACAGAACCTTTTAGCCCCTTTTAGGATGATACAGAGCGATTCTTGGGGTGTAGGCACACTTCTTTGGCATCAACATCTTGCAAAGAGTTTCTTACTGTCAAATTTCGTACCGTTTTCAAATTGTTCCGGCATCGTGTGAACGGTAGCTCAAGTTTTGCAGCCGTCACATTTTCACCGTTTTCAAAATGTGCCGGCATCGTGTGAACGCAGTCTGGCTTTTATCTATCGAATCATTTTATGTTTCTTTTACAGTTTCATAATGGGGGCTTCATGTGGTGGTGATGTTGATGATGAGCTTCTTATTGAGTCATATAAAACTGTTGGGCTACAAGCACAACATGCATACTCTGTCTTGGATGTGCGAGATGTTGGAGGAAATAGGTGTGCAAGACAAATCAAATTAATTGTTATTTGAATGAATCACTGCTTCTATCTACAAGACTAAATGTTTCCTAACTGTTATCATGAATGGTAGGACGCCATTAGGTTAAGTTGGATCGGATTAGATTCTTTGCCTACCTCGAAATACCACGAAATTCTCTTCTTTGACATTGGTAGATTTCTGTTTTGTAACCATGTTAAAACCGTCATATACTATGGTTTTTATGAAGATTGTATCAAACTTCCTCAAGGAATTTAAGATTTACCATGATTTAAAGTTTTTCAAAATTTTCGATTAATTTTTGCAAAAATAATCAAAATGCCGCCATTTTGAAAATGAGTAGGATATCGAAAACTTGCCGTGGCCTAAGTTAATTTGAAGTCATTCAATTCATGGAAAGAATTGATACAATTTTACACCCACATTTTTAAAGATGTAAGCTCTATGCTCATTTTTCGAACGTACTCAGATTCCAGAAATTCCTTTACCTGAAGTTTTATCAACAACTATCACACTTGTTTCTTTTTCAGGTTACTTCGTCTTCGTAATCCATGGGGACGTTATTCATGGACAGGGGCATGGTCTGACCAGTCAGAACTGTGGACACCTGAACTCAGAAACAATTTAATGGCACATGGTGCAGAGGAGGGAGTGTTTTGGATATCATTAGAAGATATGATGGAGTAAGTTTTTCCTTTGCTGGGCATAACATTCATAATTCTTTATAGATGTATCAATCAACGTTATATGCTAAGTTCTGTTTTAAAATCTTGAAGCCTGGAGTTCTGTTTGTGGTACAAGAAAACGTCTTGCACGAACAAATTCAATTTCAAAATTCAAAACTGAGATCTTCTCGCTAGAGTTTTGGATTTGTCACGACCATGTGTGGAAATCACCATTCTTTCAAACAATTTTGCAAGGAATCTTATTATCTGGTGATCAAGGCCTTTTTAGCGTGCTAAATTGAAATACACTAGAACTGACAATACATTTTATCCACAAAACTGGTCGGTTTGACTAAGACAATTTCAAACGTCAGAGCACATCTTCCAAAATATGGACTAGAAAAGGAGAGGAAAGTCTGATAAATAAGTGAATCACCGTACTTTGAAACTGGTTTTTCGGTGGGTAGTCATAACCTAGGGTGTATATGGCTAGCAATTCCAAACATTTCAAATTTTGAAAACGGTAGACTTCGCAGAGACGGAAACATGTTTCTCAATTCAACGCAAAGTTCTTCAAAACAGAAGGTTTCAGAGCCATCTGGGCGAAAACGAGGTTTCCAGTCAAAAACACGAAGAAGAGTTGGGTGCTTGACAACCAAACTTGTGGTGACTTGGTTACCGTGGCAACGTGAAAATTTTCCCTCGTCTTCATAGTTTAGCAAATGGAAATGAGAATCTCTCCTTAGTCGTCTGCCAAACCGTCAGCCTGTCGGAGCAGAAGGTTCAGCAGGTCTTCCAAACCTGCCAAACTTACCGTGTTTGAAATTTAGGAGTCAATCAAACACAAATTCTGAGCTAAGCCTTTCAGTTATATGTTGATACGTTGTTTGTGTTCATGATACATGTGCGATCTGGATCGTAAAGTGTTTTAGGTCACCTGGAAGAAGGTAGAATTGGAGCTATGAAAATTTCGTTTATTGTGAAATACTATTGAAGTAGAATCTAAGGATCGTCTGTACTGAACATGAAATTCAATACTTTACACTAGACCCAGTTACAAGTCCCATTTTCGCTTTTTGCCTGCACTGACAACGCTACATCTTTTTCTGTTGAACGACAACAACAAAAGCAATTCAACTCGATGAGATGAGCCTAACATTAGTGTCTTATGGAGTTCGGCTAACTTTAGAACACATTTTCTGTCAAAATTTCGTGGATAATTTTTATCATTTTCTTCTTTATTTTTACAGATATTTTGATTGCGTCGATGTTTGCAAAGTTCGTCCAGATTGGACAGAAATGCGGATCAGCGGTAAATTCCCATGCGGTGAAAGAGACACTGGCACTGTTAGCATTCTACACGTCTTTTCTCCAACTGATGTCGATATTTCTTTGTTTCAGAAATCGAATAGGTGAGCATGATTAGGTGAGCATGATTATTTTAGGAATCTGATAAATGGTCTGAAAACTTCCAAATATTTTTCCAACTCAGTTGATAGCTTATATATGCATGTACGTATGTTACAATTTGCCACAAACTTAAAAATTTATAGTGATCAAGAAAACGAATAAATAAAGTATTCACAGTACAATTTACATAACAAATTTGAAAAATACCCCGGGGTTAACTAGACTGATGCCTTTTCGTCCCTTGTTTCCCTGCGTTCCTTGGTCAAGTGATATCAGCAAATCAAAGAACGCAAGGGAAACAAGGGACGAAAAGGCATAAGTCTAGGGGTTAACTTCAATAGGTGGGTGATGGGGATGTGCCATGTCGACATCTGAAATCACACCCTAAAATTTATAAATTTTTGCGAAAACGAAACCCAAAAATTTACAGGCCGCTCAAATATATACCCTAAAATTGTAACAACAATCCAAAATTTTAACCAAGTATGTGAAATTTGATCGAAATCAATATTCTAAAAAGTTTCCTTTCTTAAATGACACGCCAAAAAATTATGGCTATTTGTGATTTTACCAAAAATGACACCCCAGAATTTATTTTCTGCCTCAAACAAGGCACCCAAAAATGGCACATCCCGTACCGGAATATATGGTAGTTACCCCCCGGGTAAAAAGAAAATACAAGTTAAAAAAACCCCTAAATGATAGTGGCAGGGATAGCATCACAAGACTGAGTTGTATAAGAATATACAACTGCAACAACACAACATAATGTTTGGCCTAACGAAAACAAAGATGTAGAGATGGGAGTCTGTGTAGCTGAAAGAGGATTTAACACAGTTAACTGGCAGGTATGATAAAATTTTAGTACATTTGTATGTATTACTGAATCGTGCAAGTATTACTGAACAACTCTCCGCCACCTGTGTTTGATTCATTCAGATCCGTGAAGTAGTCTTTGTGCTATGAATTTTCAAAAGTGTGAACTTTTCTCTGGCTCACCCCGTATTTGTAATTTTTCTCGCAAAAATTTAATGATTGTGAAATGTGTGAAAAAGGCAAAAACTACTTGATTAAATCATAAAGAAATTCCTCACACAGAAAAATAATGAAAGTACAAAACTTTTATGGGTGGAAGATATCATCTTCACTTTTGTTGCCGTGGGCTTGAAAATCTTCAGTATTTGTCTCAAAATTTATCTATTCTCCTGAGAAGTGCTCTTGCGCATTGTTGTTGGCCAGGAGATTCCTTGCGATTTTATTAAGTATTTAGGCCTTTTTCCAGGCTTTTCGCAACAAAATAATTTATTTAAGTCGAATTTACCTATGCTTTCAGTGCTTATAAATGCGAGAAAAATAAAAACAATTTTGTTCTTTCAGCTTCTATTTAGAATTTGAATCGATCAAATCTGTTTAGTGTTCTTGTTGCTATGAATTTTCGAAAACGAGAAGAACTTTTGTTTTGCATGGCTCACTCATGTGAGAGTTGCCCTTCAGCTTAAGCTGGTTTTCAGGGAGTCCTCCAATGAAAATATTGGCTACTACCTGTAGTAAAAAATTAAATTAAAAGTCTATTGATCAAATGAATTTATAAACCCTATTTACAATGTTTAAAACTTATGTACAATAATTTCAAAATTTACAAGTAAAAGAAAGAGATTTCTGTCTAGATGGTTTTCTTGAAACTGTCCAGAGAGCCTGTTTGCTTTGATTCGGCTGTCCAGAGAGCCTGCCTGCTTTGATTCGGCTACTCCACAGTTTTACGTTTCTGTAGGATGTCACTCGGTATTCAGTCAACATAAACACAGTTATAATGTTTCATTTTCTTCTTTTTAAAGGGGTTCAAAAACACAGTCAATAGCATCATTAGATATCTTGGTTAGTGTCTTTCGAACTGCTGAAGGTGTAACACAGCCAAGACCACAAAGTTATGTTGCTCATAGCCCCCGTAAAATCAAACCATCTGTTGGTTGTAATATATTCCTTGAAGCTGGAGTTTATTTGGTTGGTAAGTCTTCTTTTTCTCCTTTCTTTTAAGTTTTATCAGTCTAAGCAATAAGAAACTTTCTTCCCCGTGTGCCAGCAGGTATGATCAAAATCTTTATCTGCCCCCGGGGTAAGTGTAATTTTTTTCAGCAGAAACTATGACCTGGAGCTGGTAGGAAGTTTCTTAAATTTTGGGTCATTTTGCTAGGGCAAAAGTTTCTGACGCGTTTCTTATATCTTTAACGCCGGGACTGTCGATTTCATTTAGCTTTGCTAAAAGGGCTCCCAAATTATATAGTAAGATTTCAAAACAAGCAAATGATATTTTTCTTACTCAAAATAACGTCCAGACAATCGCTATTAATGTACGGTGTCAAAAGCAGGGTTTCTTAACTTTTGAGAAATCGAGCCTACCATTTCTTATAAGGTGTATATTATAAAAACAATACGTGTAAATTGAGATTCCATGGTAAGGACTTGTACCATTTGGAGCGCAAAAATACCACCCACGAATTCAGAAAATGTCCTGAAAGGTATACCTATAAATCCGAGAAAAGTGACAAAATTTGTCCTATGAATCTAGAAGAGCCAAGAGAGTATACCCATAAAATCGGAAAAGGTGAAAAGTACACAATCAAATGTGTTTTTTTAAATACCATACAAATTTACTTGGAAAGAATCATAAGCATCGTCAGAACGCATACCCATGAATCTACGTTCTATCGTAAAAAAGGTTGCCTTAAAGAATGGTCCAGCCCTGTACTTGTGGAAGTTTCAATCGTGGTTGAACTTTGCCAGTGTCATGTGAACACTTGTTAAGATTTTGGTATCGTTACTTTTTTCCCGTTTTCAAATTGTCCCGGCATCGCCCCATCTTGCAAATGTATTATAAATTTTTGTTACGTTCTCTTTCATTCATCAATTTCTATCTCCTAATCACTGAACATGTTTCATCACACTCCTGTTTACAGTTCCGTCAGCATTCAATCACTGGCATACGTCACAAACTCAGTCTCCTCCGCATTACACTTTGACCGTTCACAGTTCGCAGCGTGTCTTCATAGACCAAGTAATTGCTCCACAATTTACTCAAGCAGATGCACTATTTTTGCTATGCCAGAAGAATGGCAAGACACACGAGGTTAGTTCGTCAATCACTCTTTTTTGTTATTGAAAATTACGAGAGTAAGACTTTCAGAGCATCTTCGACACAGTACTCACTTAAAAGTCGGCCTAAAATTTGATGCCACACGAAATTTGCGAAAGCGTAAAATTTTTAACGAAAAATACTTCGTTGGTTGTTATTCGTGGTAATTTTCATGTAGCTAACATTTCATTTGAAACAGACTATATATGCATATCCCTTAGCAACTGTCCTTTACAATCTGCAACATGTGATAGAGCAATCTGATGACATTCATCAAAGTTTTGCTCCATTGAATTGAATTTTAATGTATAGAGCAATACATTGTTGCTCTCTGCGGAGATTGCATGAAATCTGTTCTTGCAGCTGCCACATTGCGTTGTTCTAATCAGAAGCTATCCCTTGCTTTATAAAGCTCTGCCTTCTTTGTCCCCGGAGGGGAGGGGATATTTGACTAGGGAAATGACGGGGGTATTTTGAAAACCTATCCACATCCTGTACCCTGTCACATAAAAAATGTCCTCGTCGTCTAAAAATTTGGCACGCCAGGACAAAATCTCTGTTCTTATAAAACAGAGACACTCCAAGTCGAGCCTCAGTCGAATTATAATTTCTTTGGTTCGGCGCGGCGCAGCACGGCTTTTGAAACGGAGCTAAAAGATTTTCGGAACATCAACGACACAAGTATAAATGATAAATTAGTCCAAGAAAACTTTCAAAACTTTTCTTTTCTTCATGATACCCAGTCCTATAATTTCTTATCGATCATAATACCTTGTCCGATAATTTTTGCCAGAAAAAGACACTATGTCGAATACTTTTTACCACCAAAGGACACCCCGCGGAGCAGTCAAGTATGGGAGTACAAGCCCCGGGTTTGTGTTCAAACATGGAGACAATCCGGTAGAGATTTCCATGTGCTACCCTTTAACGATGGCTGAAAAAATGATTTCCTTCCTTTTGCAGCGTGCCTTTCAAATTGACAATTTCCTGCAATAAATTGCTCAAAAAATAAATTTGCTTGACAATCTACATTATCATAATTTCTTTCGCTATGGAGAAAAAGTTCCAGCAACTGAACTGTTTCGTTTTTATGAATTTGAAGATTACTTTTTTGAGTGATTAAGTCCCGGAGGGGGGGAAGCTACCATATATGCAGGTACAGGATGTGGCATTTTTTGGGGTGCCATTTTTCGAGCAGAAAGTAAATTTTTGGGATCATTTTTAGTAAAATCATAAGTAGTGATGAGTTTGGGGTGTCATTTTAGAAGAATAACTCTTTAGGGTATTTATTTTGATCAAATTTCACTTATTTGGTTAAAATTTTGGAGGGCTGTCACAATTTTAGGGTATACATTTTCAATAGCCTGTAAATTTTGGGGTATCATTTTCGCGAAAATTTATAAACTTTAGGGTGCGATTTCAGACGTCAAATGGCACACCTCCGTCACCCGCCTATTGACGTTATCCCCCGGTAGTCCCGGGAACCCTGGGAATTAAGTGAAATTTTTAATTCGGGGGAAAAATTTCCCTGTCAAACAAAAGAATCAGGTCCCCGACGGGACAAAGTTGATGAGTGGTGTAAGTGCGTTGGCTAATTCTGCACGACCCTAAATAGCCATACCAAGTGTGAGCCAGGTTTCAACATCATATCATGTTTATGTTTTTACTTTTGCAGAAGATTCCAGGGATCACCTGCTATTATTTCTCAAAAGGAATGTCTGGTTTGATAATTGCTGCAGAAAATAGAAGATCTGACATGTGTTTACATTTGGATTGTAACTGTTCAGAAAGCTTTAATGTTGTATCAAGTCGAGGCTGTCTGGAGACTCATGATGTTTTGCCGCCTCTCTCTAGGTAAGTCATTTGTAAGTCATTTATGCCCCATTCATTCTTTTAGCTTAAATCCTTTAACCGCGGTTACCCCGTCAGTCAAGAAAAACTGCGTTTCAAATTGGAATAAGGGTTTTGGGAAACGGTCGGGAAAGATGAAATGTACCGTGTTTGTCAAAAAAAATCCTAGGCGTTTGGGGGGCTAGGGAATGAAAAACATGTGGGCGATATTCAAAACTAACATGTCAACCTATCAATCAAAGGCTAACTTAGATGAGAAAATTTTGTTTTGTAAATTCACACAACTTTAAGACCCTGCAATTGGAAAAATGTCTATTGAGGGTTTGTATGGGAATCGTGAAATCCACGTTCCATTCTGGTCCATGATTCATATGACATTGAAGTCTACATTCAATGCTATTGTCAATTTCAGAAATTGGATTTTAATGTCAATAGTAGTAAATCATGGACCAGAATGGAAGGTGGAGTTCTTGATCCCAAAAAATGCTCCTCCCAGCATTTTCCTGACTTCTGGGTCTAAATGATTTCACTCAAATTAATAGAGCTAGTGTCCATTCAGTGACTGAGAACTACTCTTTTAGGAAATGTTTTATTTGTTTTGTTTGCTAGGTTGAGCCAGCCTGCTTGCAAACAATATCCATAGAAACATATAGTCTGCGCAACGCCGCTCAATATCGCGCATTGTTTGCGTCAGCATTTAATTTCAGTAGCAGTTTGAATGACCCGTTCTCCTTAGCATCTGTGTATTGTCTGTTGTAGGGTACTTAAAATTCTAGAGTATTGTCGTTAACGAAGTTTGCTAAAAGAACAAAGCGAAACCTGAGATTTAATCAGATGATAGCCATTCTAAAATCTGATTACTTCCTCGTTTCACGAGAAAGCGATGTTATTGGCTATTACAACAATACGATTTCTTTGTTATCACATAAACGCTGAAATAAGCACTACACGAAATCAAGTGGTGTTGCGCAGACTATACCTTTTCCTTGGGTATACCGGATGAGCCAGGAAAAAGTTCCCACTTTTACAAATTCGTAGGACCAAGGGTACACATCACAGATTTGAATGATTCAAATTTCAGTTAAAGCCGAGATATCGAAGTATTTTTTTGATTTTTGTTGCTAGCACTAGAATATGATCATTCAAAATTACCATGACTAGAAGCATAGGTAAATTTAACTTTATTAAAATTTGATAGTTGCAAAATGACTGAAAAAGGGCCTCAAACATCGATCAAATCGTAAGGACAATAGGCAATGGGCCTTTCACCACTCTCAAGAGTTACAAGACGTAGGTTTTCAAACAAATACTATGGATTTTCAATCCCATGGCTATAAATGTACTGAGGATAGCTCTCAACCATGAGAAATTGCATTTTCTTCATTGTTCTGTGCGAGGAGTCCTTATCAATGTTCTTGGCCCTTTTTCAGTCATTTTGCAACCATGGATATTTTTAAAAGTTAAATTTACCTATATTTCTAGTGCTCGAAAGATAGCCAGAAAAATCACAAAAATACTTCGAATTTTTGGCTTTTAATTAGAATTTGAATGATTCAGATCTGTAAAGTACTCTTGACGCTATGAACTGTCATAAGTGGGAATTATTTCTGGCTCACCCGGTTGTCTGCAAGCAGGCTAGGTTGAGCAGGGCAAGAGATATTTAAGGGTGTGTTTGATTGGTAATTCCAAAGCTACCAAATTCTGAAAACGGTAGACTTCGCAGAGATGGAAACACAGTTCCCAATCAAACACAAAAATTCTTCAAAACGGCAGGTTTCAGATTTATCTGCGCGAAGACGAGGTTTCCAGTTGAGAGACAGGACTAGACAAGTCTGCTGCTCGGCAACAAAGACTGAAGTGCCTCGTTTTCAGTATTCCTGCAAATGAAATCGAGAATCTCTCGAAAGTCTGCCAAACCTTTTGCCTTTTGGAGCACAAGGTTCAGCAGGCCTTCCAAACCTGCCAAACTTGCCTTTTTCGGAATTCTGGAGTCAATCAAACACAAATTCCGAGTCTTCCAAATCTTCCGTTTTCAGAATTGGTACCAATCAAACACACCCTAAGTTTGAAAACTGGGAAACTTTTAATGAGACACCCAGTATAAAGATTTCCTGTTTGAAAGAAATACGTTTTCGAAACGCCTCTTGTATGCATGTTTCTAGGTGCGAAGCTGTGCCATACTTTTAACTGATATCCGGCGACATCCAGAAGACATACTGCTTAGGAATTTCTTGATGTTCGAGGCTGTGGGAAAAATCTTGTTTTAGCAAAGACTCCCAACTGTGCACGTGACAATACCAATGCATTTTCACTTAGGATATTAATTCCGAGAATTTGCTTTCATGTGACTTTACTTCCCGATAGTTTTTCTTCCTATGTTTTAAACAATGGTGACCCAGGATGAACTGGCATTTGATATTCATTTGATTTTCGTTCGTATAATGGTGAATAGTAAGCATACTTTACTCAGTCTCATCGCCTACTGGGACTCATGAAGATTTAGTTTCATGCTAAATCGAATGAATGCCTAACGGTTATCATTTTGATTTCATAGCACTTTTATCAGTCGTACCTTTGCTGAACTGAAAATTCTGTGATGCAAAGCCAAGAAGTAGTAGTAGTTGTAGCAATTTGTTTGAGTAAGCTTGTCAGGATTTGTAGCTACTTACAGCTGATTTAGGCCCACTATGCGTGCCGCATTTGTTTGTTTTGCTTTTGTTTTCAATTTATTTTGAGTGGGCCTGTCAGGATTTCTGGCTACTGAAAGTTAATTTAGGCACACTGTGCATGCCGCATCCCTGTGCATTAACGTCCCTTCCGAAGGACGACGAGGTGAGTTGTGAGGTCAGGCCTCCGAGGTCGCCAGTCTGGAGTCTGACCTCACTCGACCGAGCTTAACTTGAGTTACCGGACGAAAACTGCATGACCCACTCGGCCACTCATGAAGGGACCCCTAGTCTAACGTGCCTTCCGAAGGACGGCAAGGTGAGTTGCGATGGTTGCGAGGTCAAGCCTCCGAGGTCACCTATCTGGAGTTTGACCTCAATCGACCGAGCTCAACTTCACTCATCTGACGAAAAGTGTATTTATACAGTGTATTTATAAACCGCTCGGCGAATCACCCCAACATCTTTTTTATTTAATTTCTCTCATTTTCAGGCAAATCGTAATACTCCTGACACAACTGGAAGGTAACGAAGGTTATTCAGTTTCACATAAACTCAAGTTTCGTATTGCAGTAGAAAATGGCCTTGGTTCGAAATCAGCTATTCAAAATCCACCCGTCACTCAAGATCTAAAGGGACTGCATGAGGTTATGCCTTTATAGCATGTGTTGATATTAGCTGTAAGTAACATAGCCTTGCTTTCTTCACATTAGCATATTAAGGCCTTGTTTTTATATCTGAGACAAAGCAGGGGTGACGCAAGAGATCTTGCGACAATGCGTCCGACAAGGGGGCTAAAATGGGTAAAAATTCAATTTTCGTGCGTTATTTTGCTAAATTTCCTCCGACTAACGGGTGAGCCGGAAAAAATGTTTCCATTTTAAAAATGAAATTCTTAGCACTAAGGGTACTTCATTGATTTCAATAATTCAAATTCTAGTGAAAAGCCAAAACATCGAAGCATTTATGTGATTTTTCTCGCTGTTTTACGAGCACTAGAAATATAGGTAATTCATTACGAAAATTTCATGGTTGCTAGATTACTGAGAAAGGGCCTATAACATTGATCAAATCATAAATGTCTCCTTATACAGAGAAATAAAGAAAATACAAATTCTCGCAAGTGAGAGCTATCCTCTGCGCATTTATTGCCATGGGATTGAAAACCCGTAGTATTTGTTTGAAAATCTATGTCTTGTAACTCTTGAGAGTGGTGAAAGGCTCATTGCCTATTGTTCTGTGTGAATAGAATCCTTACGATTTGATCGAAACGATTTTAGATTCTGAAAGATTCTAAAAGAAAGTTTCAGTCTGGAATTGAAGATCTTTCCTGGGTTAAGCTACGAAAATGATGGGTCTTAAATGGGATTTTGATTGTTCTAAAACTTTCTTTTCCGGAAGGAAGTTTCGCAGATTTCTGGAGGTGAAAGTGAATTGACGGGTTTTAAGCCTGGTTTCCATATAATCGTTACGATCGTTTGGATCGCTGTGAACGACTCCAGCGATTCCAGCGATCTCATGGAAGTATGCACGAACGAACCTAAGGATCGCAACGATTAGGATCGCTAGGATAGAACCTTGTTATATTCCAGCGATCCACCAGTGATCACAACGATCCGGATCGCTGGAGTCGTTCACAGCGATCCAAATGATTGTAACGATCAAATGGAAACCAGGCTTTAGCGCCGAGCTCTTGATTTGCAGAAATAGTTAAGACTTAATCCATTACGCTACAGTGGAGGGGCCTGACTGCTCTGGTGCCACAACACATTCTTACTGTGGGATTTTGAAACTTACTTACCACACTTACCAATTTTCAAAATTCAGCCGATTTTTAGAATTCTTAATCAGTTGTATGATTTCATTTCCAACTGAGTCTATTGTTTGCCAAATCTGATAGATTTGAAATCACCAGTCAAATACGCCAATCAAATTTCGTTTTCATCATCACAGGCGGAGCTGTCAAGAACTGCGTTGTCATAGTAAAAGATCAAAATTGCGTGATCATATCACATGGCACAGCATGACAATAACGAAAACAATACCAATTGTGTTACAAAACAATAGAAGTTTAGATCTGAATTCTCATTGCGCAACGGCAAAAGCGGGATAGCGTTATTGGCATGACTACTATAACAGTTTGTTTTTGAGTATCCATAGCGTGCTTTTGAGAAATCGAAAGGAGGAGGGGACCCCAACAGTCCAACTCTAGCAGGTTTGTCTTTTAGAAAATGTTTCGGTATTTCAAAAATCACCGACGTCCGAAAGTACTGATAATAATAAAACTGTCTTTTGCTGCATTTAGATCAAGGACCAAATTATTTCTAGGGATGTCGAGTATCCTATGCACAGTGATCCAGCTAAATGAAAAAAATACGAAATATCGGAAAAGTCAAATTTGGTCAAAACTTTTATCGTGATATATGGTCTCAAAGTGGATATCTTGAGGATCAAAATAAAGCAAAAAGTAGACTTCTGTGACTTCTGAGTCCGGAGATATTTGCTTGCAAAGTTGGATGAAATTGACATTGTTTACTTTTTGTGTAATTTTTGGTAGACTTCTACAGAATGCTCACTTCAACAACAAATTCATTTGCTAATATCTCTGCCCAGGGTTATCCGATTTTAGCTCTGTTTGTTTTAATTGCTAGAACTATATGTCAGCTTACAAAGAAGTCGGTCATTGCCTCTTCTGGTACGCACTTTTTTTGCTATTTTTCTTAAATGCGCTAATTTTCCTGAAATTGACACCGAAAATGAGTAATTTGAAATTAAAAGTACCAAATAAAAAATTAAGGAAGAATATGTCTGCCAAACCTAGATTTTATTAAAGTAGCACATTTCAGCAGGTATTCTGCCAAAGCAATCATTGAGGATCGTGCAACTATGTTATGTTTAATGTGTCCACTACCACTTTTTGCTACTTTGGACCCCCCCTCCCATTATTTTGATGTTCACCTTCAGACAAACGCAAATCCTGCAACCCAAACTAAAGATATACAATCCTGAATGGTTTTATCCTTTTTAACAAGTGTTCTGACATAAATGAGAGAAAATTTGAATTCACTGCCTCCTCTGCAGAGGTTTTTTGTGGCTTTTTTTAGTAGAATACACCTTTTCAACTAAGCGGCCTCGTTTTAGAATTTTTCAAAATTTCTTTAGCTTGCATGGTATGAATTTCTGACTCCATATTCACATTCAGAGCCCTAATTTTAGTCTACCTGCAAATTTTCATTATCTTAGTGTTAGCGATTTTAATTCTATGAGTATAACAAATTTGAAAATTTATAAGGGATTTGACCGTGAATAATGACTGAGGGTGTAAAGTTACATCCCGAACGATTTTGACGGTCAAATCCCTTGAAAGTTATCAAATTTATTATCGCCATGAAATCGTCGCAGCCTCTAGGAATATGAAAATTTGTAATTAGATGAAAGTTAGGGTGCTGAATCCAAATCCGTGGTCAGAAATTTCGTATGAGGAAATCCACATTTTCAAGGTAAGAGACGTGAAAGCAGAAGTCTCTTATTGTTAGAGATTTTGCATTTTTGAGTCCAAAGTCATGTTCTGCGTACAAAGTTTAGCATAGGAGCATACTTTCACTATTATTTCTGTCTTCGTTTTGAAATTATGGCGATTTAAAGAATTTGGATTCATAAGAGCTTTGACCCTGAAATCAGATGTTTGGACAAATTTTGTTCAAACTTTGATTTCACGGTCAAAGCTCTTATGAGTTTGAATTATTCATATCACCGCAATTTCAAAATGAAGGCAGATATGAAAGTGAAAATTTGGTTCTACACTAAACTTGGTACGTAGAACAGGATTTTGGAATCAAAAATACGAAATGTCTAACAACAAAAGACTTCCGCTTTCGCGCCTCTAACCTTGAAAAGGTGGATTTTCAAAAATTTCCAAACGAGGCCGTTAGTTGAAAAGGTGTTTTGTCTTAAACGGCTCGAAACATGGGTATTGGGAATCATGGAATGTGTTATATGGGATTATGTATTGTTGTAAGGCATCAGGAGCTTTGTGCATTCATTATACGTGTATCGATAATATCTTTTGTCATCTTAATTTTGAATGTTCAGATAGCTGCTTTCCCACATCTACTTAATTTGCAGAGCGCCATATTGAAATAAGTTGTTGTGTTGTTCAAGCTTTTCGAAGAAATTATTTTAATATGGCGCTTTGCAAATGAAGTCGATTTGGGAAAGCAGCCTTCTGAACATCCAAAATCAAGACGTCTGAAAATATTATCAATACACAGATAATACACAGAGGTAGGCCTAATGCTTCTGATGACCAAATATGTGAAAATTTGTTCTTTACGTTAACAAGAGCAGATTTTGTAATACAATAGTATCCGTTGCTTTGTTTCACACCTCAATTCATAGCGATTAACGAATGCAGAAAAAAATTCTCTCAGGCAGTAAATCAAAACAAACAGAACCGCAAAGTTGCCCTGAAACCAGTACGGCAAACTCTCGTTTGGCGCGGGCGAAGGGAGGTTTTTCAGAGAAGATATGCGCTTATAACAACAGAAGAAGGGTAAATCTAAAGTTCTGTCTCGCGGATTTTGTTTATTTGATTCAGGAGCTGAGGAGTGACTGCGTACATCTGAGCAATAAATATGCAAAATTGTAATGCCCTATACTTGGTTTCTGAATCAAGTGGGCGAAATCCGCTAGACAGAACTTTAGATTTACCCATCTTTTTTCGTTATAAGCACATACCTTCTCTTAAAAACCGCCCTTCGCCCGCACCAAACGAGAGTTTGCCGTACTGGTTTCAGGGCAACTTTGCGGCTTCATTTCTTTTGAATTTCTGCTTGAACGAATTTCTTTTGTCTGCAGACGCTAATCACTTTGAATTGATGTGTGAACCAAAGCAACTGATGCTATTGTATTACAAAATCTGCCCTTGTTTTTCTTTACGTTTCGAGATTTTCATGTTCCATTCCAACTAACTGAGTGGGGGGGGGGGGGGAATCAGGGGCCTTTATTTTATTTCAAATCATTTGCTTAGCAATGATTATTCAGAAATATTACGAATTATGATAGACTTCTTTCCATGTAAATATTTCGAGTATTAATACTTCATTGAAACCTATGATGATCTTTCTGTGATTTGTATTTTGAATTAGAGTATCTTTTTTTTAATCACAGGTGTATTTAGTGGTATAATATTATTAGATAATAGTGAATTAACCTGACGCATTGTCCCAAAAATGTCCCATATTGATCCCATCAATACTTAGGAGAGTCTCTAGATTTACATTTTTCACATCACATGAATTTATCTTTGTTTTTGAAGGAATTTGTCCAACTTTTTCAATAAGTGTATGCCCCTGTCAGTTTCAGCCATCTTTTTTTCTGCACGCTTCGCGTTTCACGTGAAAGAATGAAAGTACTTTAGGCTATAAAAGGGTTGAACACAAACGACTCTCCTCCATCTTGGCCTAGCCTGCGTGCAGACTCTACTGATTTCTTTTCAGAGAGGTTCTCCTCCAGTAGGAGAACCTCCAGGAGGAGAACCTGTCTGAAAAAGGGAACAGTAAAGTCTGCACGCAGGCTATCTTGGCCTAAACCATGGTTTTCATTAAATCGTAATTCATCGCCGATAATTGTCTTTCATCATCAGCGATGCCCTAAAGCCGGTTTTCCACTAAGCGGATTTTCCGTGCGCAGCGGAGCGGCTATTGTAATTACATTGTTTATTTCTAACAATGGTCACTTCTGGTCGCTCCGCTGCGCGAGTATTTGAAAGTCGGATTGACTTCAACTTTTCCGCCGCGCCCTATGGCGCCAACCAATCAAATCGCTCGAAGGCTATGACACATGACTTCAGTATTCCACGAGAGGGGGAAAGCCACGGCGATAGACGAAAAGCAGCTCTGAAAATATTTTTAAAAATTCTTGGTCATTGAATTTCTTGGAAATTGAACACCTTTGTTAGTACGCGTGCAATGTTTTCGAAACAACAGCCGCTCCGCTGCGCACGGAAAAATCCGCCTAGTGGAAAACCGGCTTGACTTCAACTTTTCCGCCGCGTCCTATGGCGCCAACCAATCAAATCGCTCGAAGGCTCTGACACATGACTTCAGTATTCCACGAGAGGGGGAAAGCCACGGCGATTGACGAAAAACAGCTCTGAAAATATTTTTAAAAGTTCTTGGTCACTGAATTTCTTGGAAATTGAACATTTTTGTTAGTACGCGTGCATTGTTTTAGAAACAACAGTCGCTGCGCTGCGCACGGAAAAATCCGTCTAGTGGAAACCCATGGGGGGTACTCTATAACTTTCAATACGGGGGGGTCCATGCCAATATTTGGGGTCTAAAATTTTACGTTAAATCAATATTTGGGGTCTGTGAATTACAACATGGACAAAAATTCAATATTTGGGGTCCAAAAATCTGAAAGAAGGAACAATCATGGAATTTCATGCGGGTCTCCACAATGTTAGACTCAATATTTGGGGTCCCCAAAAAATTAAGTATAATATTTAGGGGTCAGCAAAGAAATAGTGGCATGGACCCCCCCGTATTGAAAGTTAGGGAGTACCCCCCCTGGGAGTGGAAAACCGGCTTAAGACAATGATCGGCGATGAATTACGATTTAATGAAAACCAAGCTTAACTTCATACACAGCCAGATATCTTTCCACTATTAATCTGTTGAGAATTCGTTATTGATATCAGAGTTAGTCAAGGCTATCGGGTTGAAAAAGAAGCTATTGTAGTTTTTCATTCCTTGATTGCTCGTAGTGTAAATTAGAATGAGATTTTGGATGTGTATGATGACCCACGCCAGATATAACTATCTTGTCAAGTTTGATGAAAGAGTTGGAGCCATCAAGTATTCTGCCGGGGGGGGGGGTGCACTTGACAAGGGAATTGACGGGGGTGTGTGGCAAACCGCTCAACACCCTGTACCCTGTCGCATAAAAATTTTGCCAAAATCCATTGTCATGAGAACTCTAAGAGGTGTCCTTCCACATGATACCCTGTCGCATAATTTTCTTATGAATTGCAATACCCTGTCGCATAATTTTTATCAAAAAAGGACACCCTGTCGCATAGTTTGTACCGTAAAAGGACACCCTGTGTCAAGTATGGTAGTACCCCCCGTGGGTATTCTGCTGCTCTACTGCTCCGGCTGTTCGGGAACATGGACGGGGCATCGCGAGAGAAGCAGCACGCAGAGCTTGGTTGGGAGTCACTGAGTTCCAAAAGATGGAGCAGACACCTTACTATTCTGTATAACTTTGTCGAACATGGGACTGTTTGGGACATGTGATAGTAATAATGATTTAATGCATATAATGAGTGTATCAAAAAGATAATGTATTTTTTGTTCGTTTCTTTTTCGTTCGGGAGTCTGTCAAGCCTTGTTTGCATTAGGGAGAGGTAATTTTTAATCCAGGGTACCAGGGCAGATGATTATTTCACAGAATAGACGATTAATTACGAATCCTTAACGCTTCTGTAGGAATTCGATTAAAAAACGTGCCATCTTCAGCGTAATCGCCTATAAGAGAAAATTTCATAACTCATCTTGATCATAGAAAGTTTCCGTACCCCACTGACACAGCAGAAACTGCGCACGCATGCGCAAATACTTGTAACTTCGAGTACCCTTAGCTCCCTGCGACAGATCGCAAAATTCGGCAACACTTGATATTTTGTTCTTTGGGCCTTAAACTCTTGATTTATCATTTCAAAAAGCTTATCCATCCAAACACTTTCTTATCTCAAATTACTTGATGACGTCATTTTACGCAGTTTCTGTTCTTTCCACCCCACTATCTTTCTGCCAAATGGTTTAGTACCCCATCCAGCAGTCTTTTTGTGTAAAACATAGGTTTATGGACAGATACCAAGTCATCCCAGGCGCTCGTCATACTGGTCAAATGATTCATCATTTCCATATGTCTGTTAACTTTTCTTTCAATCTTTGATCGATGACTTCACACAAAATTTTTTCAAGCAAAATAGTTTTCTATCCTGTAAAAATTGCTATTAGAGTTTCTCGTACCCCCAGAAAAATAATGGAAAAAGTTTCATACACCTGCCAAAAATTCTCTGCCCCGATACCCAGGATTAAAAATGACCGCTCCCTTAAACGTTCGAATTGCCGATAACTTTCAAAGTCAAACAATTCTGTTTCCAGAGCTCATCGAGTTGCTTATGAAAACAGGGCATTGGCGACCATCGACTATCATAGACGACGAAGCTTTCTTGGAATCTGCCATATTTCTTCTTAATAATTCTAATCGAAAGCCTGTCTAATGGATATTGCGTGTATGTGTGTGTATGCTTCCTCAAAATGAAAGAGACTCGTTCCCATATTTACCAGTCCTCGTCTTAGGAAGTTGGAGGAGAGTTAGTTTTGACCTTAGCAGCACTCTCAGGGCAAGCTTATGAACCAGATCGAAAAGCGGTAAAAAGGATGTTTTTCTATAGTCTGGGCAATCGAAGGTTGTGTAAATCGCGATGCTTCAATCAACGCCGGCCTTTAAAATCCTCGTTCGAATTTTTCTGTTGATTTCAGAACAGTGTATTTATCTCCAACACTACTCGAGAAATTTTGACTTTCGCAATATCTTCCTTCAGCTTGGTAGTTGATCTACAAATCTGCATAACCTTATTGAAAAAGCTAGGCTAGATTTTCTGCAATCGAGTTTTATGTTTCTGTTCACTTTTCGACGAAAATGTTTGAAGATGTTAAACAATTCAAATGGATCGATGCGCACCAAAGAGCTCATGTTTTTCTTTACTTTTTTGCATGGTTGGCATTAATCTAGAAACAAAACAAGTTTTCACGAGAGATGACGAAATCGCTCTAAAGATTTGAATCAATAATAATTCATTCGTTCATTCATTACTTCATAACTTATTCATTTAAAGTACTCATTCCTTGATAAATACTTTCTTCTGGCGTAAAGTATGTCAGATAAAGAAAATCATTGAATGTCGGCGAGTTGCTAAGGGAATCTCTTCAAGCACCACGTGAAATGAAGGGTCTAACTCCATGTGCAAAATAATGACGATGTCTTAACTGAAGCCGCACTCTGGAAGAAGGCAACGCCCAATTGGAAGGTCAAGGATTCTTGAATCGAATTTTCGAAATGAATTAAAAGGATCTCACTGTTTAGAAGAAAAGTCAAACTGTTTTTTCATTAGTTTATTTCTCGTTGCTCACTAGTTCTCCGTAGAAATGAGAACAATAGTTTGAGGAATTGGCGATATAAAAATGGGGGAGCTTGCATCTTTTTATTAGATGTGATTGCTTCAACTGTGAAGAGGGTGATTTTTGCAGCAAGATAAACTCTTGCTTGTAAAAACTTGACCTACGCTAACAAACTACAGTGACAAAAACTATGAATTGTAATTGAAACGAAGCGAAGATCTCAGTTGTTTAGTACCCACGCCTTGTCCAAGGAAAATTTTTTCGTTGCTAATATTACTGACCTGAAGAAGCACAATTCTCACATTTCCCAGTTCAACTGCTTTGTTCATTCAATAGTAACTGTAAACATTAGAGTAACAAGGAAGATAATTTTCTCTCTGAGGGTTGAATGACTTTCAGATTGATCAGAGCAAAACTGTAAACAATGAGCTAGAACGAAACTAAAACCTGAGATTTTTTGCATAAAAGGACGAGAGAAGGGAAAGAAATAACACATCCCTTGTGGAGCAAAGAAGAGAGGGTCATCCAGAAGAAGCGTCCTTTGGCTGTCAGAAGTGTTGGAAGGATTCTGTCGAGGAACTGACAGAGTTTTAGAGACATTGGAAGACAGAGAAGTTTCACCAATAAAGTAGGCTGATTAGATGTGCAAACAAGATAACGGCGAATAAGCAAGATGGTTGCAGAACAGAAGAAATTGCTGGCTTTGCTTGCTTTATTTTTCACGGTAAGAGAAATCTTTACTGTGTTGGTTACCTTAAAACTTTTCTCCCATCTGATAACTCGTGCCACATGAAGCTAAAACCCTTTAACACTAGGTAGAAGGAGTAATGTCTCGTTAAGGCAGGATTGTTTTATGCGCCAAGTGCTGCGATCGCAGATGTATGGGGGACCTAAGCGAATTCGTGACAATTTATCACAACGCTCAAGTGGTTCAGTTCAAACTGGGCTAGAACCCTGCCCACCTGCCTGTTCTGGCTGAAAAATTAGAGGATTACACCGCTCCCCCACAACACCGTCAACCCGAGTTAATGCACAGTGAGCACCCAGCTTAGGAGTTATGCAAGGTATAGTTAACTTCTTAGTTGAAAAAATGGAAAATGCTGCACGGAATGGTTTCATTGCAGGCCTAGAAAATGAGAAACGTGGTAAAACTTTGTGCATCAGTTTTGAGACTAAGACTGCGTTCACACGATGCCGGCACATTTTGAAAACGATGAAAAATGTGACGGTAGCAAAATTTGAGCCAGCGTTCACACGATGCCGGAACAATTTGAAAACGTTTGGAAATTTGCCGGTAAAAAGCTCGTTGCAAGATTTTGATGCCAAATAAGTGTACCCTAAACCCTAAGAATCGTTCAGTCTCGTTCCAAAGCGTCTGAAAATGTTCTATTTTCATCAATTTAAAGTGTTTACACGATGCAGTTTCCGAAATGTGCCGGTTAGAGTTCCT
The DNA here is from genome assembly GCA_964020215.1 of Aurelia sp. 3 sensu Dawson et al. (2005). Taxonomy (NCBI): domain Eukaryota; kingdom Metazoa; phylum Cnidaria; class Scyphozoa; order Semaeostomeae; family Ulmaridae; genus Aurelia; species Aurelia sp. 3 sensu Dawson et al. (2005). Next base: position 3,673,638 of record OZ026592.1, on the reverse strand, counting down.
TCTTCAAAATCTACCGCTTTCAAAATCTGCCGGCAAAAAATGTGCCGTTTTCGTGTGAACAGGAGGCCTATCCGTCGAATTTTTCACCGTTTTCAAAATTTGCCGGCATCGTGTGAACGCAGTCTAAGTAACTAATTGGGGAGCCAACTGGAACTACAGAAGCAATGAGCTTTAGAGGTTCACTACAGTAAATTCCCGCCTTTAAGAAACTCATTATACAAAGACAGCCTGATTGGTTTCTTGTGTCAGGATATACTTCTACAAAACAGTGTGTGTGTATACCATGGTATAAGAAACACTTTTATACTCCAAACAGCAGTCAAAATTGTTAAGAAAACGTTTTGAAATATGCACTGATGTGCAAAGATCTAATGATTTGAGCTAGTATTGGAGGTTTCTTGAAATTATAACAATTTAGGCTTGAAACTTTCCTTCTTGTTTCTAGAGAATTGCGACCTATTGGAGACATACTGAAATATGCACCTTATAATATTGCTTTATTGTATAAGAAACTAGGCATGAATCAGTCTGGATAATTTCTTGTAAAGAGGTATTTTATTCAGCAAAATCAGGCCTGAGTTTCTTACAATGAAGTTTCTTAAAGGCGGGACTTTACTGGATGAATATCCTGTCTCTTGAATATGTCGTATACGTGTTTTTTTATAAGAAACTGGTTTATAAGAAACTAGAACTAAGATGACCAAAATTTTAAGAAACTCTAGTACTATGTCTGAGAAGTACTGATCAACTGATCAACAGAAGAGATGTTAACTTAAATTTTGATCTTTGAAACATGTATGAAGAATCTCGTGATCCTGGGCCTATGACCACGTTTATACTTTCCGTTGGTGGCAAAGCCTCTCCATCAGTAGCGGAGGCAGTCGGGGCCCTTAGGGATTTTTCAGTTCGGGGCCCCCAGCTAAGAGCATATGTAAAATGATATGATAGACATGGAAAAGGATTTCCAGTTAAAAATTTGAAGCTAATGGTTGCAACCTAGTGTGTTGTCCAAGCCAGCAGCATGGTAAGGACGAATCAATGTGGGCATCGGAGTAGGGGCTCTGGGGGTGAAGCCCCCAGGAAACTTTTGACAAAACGTCTGCAACTTTGGCTTTAAACTTTTTGAGACAACATCAAGTACTTTTGCTCTCGCTCCAACGCTTACCGTATCAAACTGGAATATTTGACAACTTTGCCAAAGTTTTCTATGTATCACCTCCTTCATAAATTTTTGCATAAACACCTTTCACTGAGGCTAAAATGCTTTTCACAATCACAATCCCGTCTTTGCATGCTCCACAATTTGAGGCCTTGTCACCTTCCAGCTTTTTTCGCTAAAATTCACACTCTACCGTACCTATCTACAGGACCGTCGAGAAGGGGGGAAGAGGGGGTAAAAGGTCCAGGGCCCGGGCCCCGTAAATATCTTGTGCCTTAAGGCTTTGTTATTGCTATGTATCTCTGCAGTGCATTTTACGACAATTTATCTGCTTTAAAAGGGTATTTTGCAAGAACCGTCGACTTTGATGACAGTTTTCATGGTCAGAAACCAAACCGTCATATTGCTATTTCTAATTTATCTAAACTTGTTCTATCCCAGCGAGTCAGTAGTTGGTGTCGTAGGGTCGTTGAGTTACCGTTCACATTCAATCTTTTCGGCCTTTGCGTCTCTCGTTTCCTCTAGCACCTCGAGCCACTGCAAGGACCTAGCGTGAACAAGGCATTGGTGTACCAATTGGTGTACCTTGGCGTGAACAAGGCATTGGTGAACAAGGCATACCAGTGCGCACCAATACTAACGTAAAACGATGTCCTTGATTCATAAATACAATTTTCGCATACACGTTTTTTTATAAGAAACTAGGATCAGGCTATAGTACTAAAAGTTTCTTAATTTAACAAGAAATTTTGTCCATTTTAGTACTAAAAGTTTCTTAATTTGTTTCTTATTTTTTGAATGCATGAATTGTCAATGTGGTCGCTAACACTGCTGCAGATATGTTTCTTGATATTCAAAACATCATATAGGAATAAACAGTGTTCTGTTATGTCGGAAACACAAATGGTTAGATAATAATTCCCAATAATAAAGGTTCAACGATCTATTTGCTATAAAATTCATGATTTTAACTTTGAAAAGTTTCTTAGCACTTCTCAGACATAGTACTAGAGTTTCTTAAAATTTTGGCCATCTTAGTACTAGTTTCTTATAAACCAGTTTCTTATAAAAAACGTGTAGCCTTTACACGGAATGTTTCAGCAATTTTTTTTAATAATTAGTCATAAAAGGGGCGTTTCCTTCATTTTCCGGGAGACTAAAGGGCGTGGTCACAGAAAATTTTCTTGGGGGCTGCGCCCCCAAACCCCCTAGGGCCCGTCCTGACAGATCACTCCAGGGCCCGAGCTGGCTCTCGACGGCCTTGCCTATCTATACCCGACAGCTTTCCCCATGTTTTGAAAGAACCTGAGGAATAAAGTTTGACAAAAGGGAGAGAGGTCCCATTGACAAATCATGCAGGCATGGGGCCCCTTGGTCATTTTATCTAAGCTACATGACCAGTTTTACAATAAAATAACAAAGGAATTTTACTTCCTTGGGGCCCCTTTGGGGCCCTTAGAGGTCGAGGGCCCTTAGTTTTTGAACTAAAGGTAACTTTAGTCCGTTACGCCACTGCTCTCCATTAAGACTCTGGTACCTATGGTACGGTTTCTACCGCCAAGTGCTGGGGATATACAGAAGTAGCCAAGCGCTAATCGAAGATCTTTGAAACATGTATGAAGAATCTTCTGACCCTGGGTGCCAAAGCCTCCCTATTAAGGTTCTGGTACCTAGGACACGGTTTCTAGCGCCAAGTGCTGGGATTACAGAAGTAGCTAAGCGCTAATCGAGTCCGCACCCCTTGTCACAGGGACGTAGGAAGTATCTCAAACTCGGAGGGCACGACTCTTCGAAAGCAATTTTCCTTGAGGAGAAAGGGACATTTTCTAAATAAACAGGGCACTTCTTTGTTTATTGCAAAATCTTGGGGAGCACGTGCCTCCAGTACCCCCAGGTTCCTCCGTCTATGCCTTGTCATGATGCTGAAGTGATGGGGCTCTTTCAGGTATCGAGTTCTGTCCGTCCAGCTCATAGAAATGGTTTAACTGTTCTGGCACTAAAATCAGAGGATTACATGACTGCGGCACAACACCTTCACATATTCTCTCTTTCTCTATAGCAGTTGGTTGCGATAACTGCTTCAAAATGCAAAAATCAGAGCTTAGGAAAACTTGAAAGGAAACTGCAACGAAAAGGTCTGGCACTGTTCAAAGTGTCACCAGAAATATTAGGCACGCAACATCCACATGCGTGCAGGACTTCTCACATAAGGACATATAAGAGGCGCTGTCCTATCGTGCGGAAACGTTTGAATGAACATGACAGGATGCCAAGATTTCTGGTAACTGCTGAATGTGCGACAAATTGTGATCCACAATGCTGTGCGGTCGTGTTTTCAGTTCCAATCCTCAAGAAACAGAAGGGTCAAATGGGAAGGAAGTTAGATACTTGGATTTTGCAACGAGAAGAGATTGTTGTAGACTATATAAGACCATAGATGTATGTAGCATGTAATAAGCACCGGGGGGGGGGGGGGTTCTTCCATACTAAAGGTACCTTTTTCGGACTTCTTGTCTAGCCAAGGGTATACTTTGTGGCAATTTTAGTCGAGTTTAGTCTAGGCAAGGGTATGCTTTTGACAATTTATACAGTATCAAAATTCGGCAATTCCTGTAATAAAATGCCAATTTTTTCTAAATTTTAGCCCAGAGAGTTCGAAAATTTGGCAACTTTTGTCTAGAAAACGCCATCTCATTGCACTTTTGATGGAGAAATTAATCTAGTCAAGGGTATCATTTTCACAAAAATTGGTCTAGCCAACGGTTCCATTTTGAAACTGTGGGCGGCACACCCCTAACCTAAATTTAGCCGAGAACCCCCCCCCCCTTCCTCCGTGGTAGTAAGCTTAAAAAGAACTCACAGAGTCATTAAAAAAGGTGCCCGTACTTTCAATGATAAGAAACTTCTAAAACAAACTTAACTCTTAGACCGCCAGAAAGTTAAGAAACCCAAGTACTGGGAGAATGTACCTTGAGAAACTACTTATTTTGACAAGGGGAATCCTTAGCATGGTATTTCTACATTAATTTCACTTGTTACATGTATTCTATTACTCGGAAGGTACGTCAGTAATGTCTAAACATTGGAAGGGATTGAAAAACAATTTGGTTGAAATGTTCACAAGGATACAGGCAGTGAACATGAAGACTGTTATGAAACCATTAAGGAACTCAGAAGAAACTCCTAGGACACAAAGTCTGACAATTTCAAGAAACTTTCAGTACAGGCCCAAATTCTTAGGTCCCATTCATACTCCGTTTTGTACAAAAACGGAGAGAAAAACCTCCGTTTTTGTGAAAGTGTTCACACTGATCCGTACAAAAACGCCAAAAAAACGAAGGTTTTCGAAAACGCTGTCGAGAGTGGATATCCGCAAAAACGGAGGTTTTTGAAAACGCATTTGATCAATGTGAACGCACAAAAACGGAGGTTTTTGAAAACGCTCCAATATCCAACAATGAGCTTCACAAAAACGGAGCAATGTGAACACACAAAAACGAATGTTTTTCGCTGCGTGTTTGTTATCGGGCAGATCAGTGTGAACGCACAAAAACGGAGGTTTTTCTCTCCGTTTTTGTACGAAACGGAGCAGTGTGAACGGTAGCTTCTATGCAACAAAAACGAATACTAACAAAAACAGAGTAGTGTGAACGGGGTCTTAATTTACCATACAAAAAGTACGTGTAATCCAATTATCCTTGTCAAGAAATACCGTAAAAGCTCTTTTTCTATTAAGCCCCCCTCTCTCATAAGCCCCTTCGCTCTGAGTCAAAATTGGAAATAAGCCCCCGTCTCTATTAAGCCCCCTAACTTGAAAAAAATTCTAGAATTTACCAATATTTTTCATTTATTTAGCTACACAACCTTGCATGTTAATTTTGGTATGGTTTGGGATAAAAACTGTATCGAATTTATGTATTTGAGCCGTAACATTGTATGTTGACTCCGCAAAATATGGGATAAAAGAAGTGAAAGCCTACCAAGTATATCCCTGTCACTTGATTTGTGAAACAAAGATTCAGCTTTCCGAAGAGACTGCGATTTGCTCTTTGAAGAGCAGATTTTACACCTCTGAGTGCACTCCAACAAATCAAGGGTGTTAGGACACGGATGTTTTGATTGATTATTTATTTACCTTGCTTTGATTCTTATGTCGTCTCTTCTTTTCTTGTCTTGTTTTCTGCTCTTTTTCGTCTTCAAACTGATGTGTGCAAATGAACGTGCGTTTAGGTCCAACGGCTCTCAAATTGTTCGAATATTATTCCCTCTGTATTTCTGTGTCTTAGTGTGCCTTCACACAGAAAGGCTTCAAACAGCAAAGCCTCAGGTTTTACGGTTTGAAACGTTTGTTGTGCGAAGGCGCATCAAGACACAGAAATACAAGGGAGTAATATTCGCACAATTTGAGAGCAGTTGGGCTTAAACCGATGTCCAGTTTGAAGACGAAACAGAACAGAAAAAAAGACAACTAACTAAACACTAAGATCAAACATTGTAAATAAATAATTAATCAAAACATCCGTGTCCTTACACCCTTGATCAAATCAAAACCAACACAGTAGGAGTTGCACTGTAGCTGGCTACGCAGAAAGTGTGAAATCTTTTCTTGAGGCTCCAAAATCGACTTTTTTTAACCAGACCTGTATCCTAGTACTACATTGTGAGTCCAGTCTTGTATAAACTGTATCTCTTCACCGTCTATTTATGTATAAACTGTATAAAATTATAAGCGTGGCATATATTTACAGAAGAAAGATGTATTAAACATTCAAAATTTCTCAATTTTCTTGTTGGTACACTGCTGTCTAATCTTACAGTTTGTATTACCCTTAGACTGCGTTCACACGATGCCAGCACATTTTGAAAACGGTGAAAAAACGTAAAGAATAGGCCTCCCGCTCACACGAAAACGGCAATTTTTTTGCCGGCAGGTTTGAAAACGGTAGATTTTCAAAACGGAATTCCAACCGGCATATTTTGAAAACCGTACCGTGTTCACGCTCGAAACCTTGAAAACGGGACATTTTTCGACGCTTTCGGAACGATACTAATCGATTCTTAATGGCATCAAAGTCTTACAATGAGTATGTAACTGTCAAATTTCCTGCCGTTTTCACATTGATCCAGGATCGTGTGAACGTAGTATTAAAGGGCCTGTTTCACCCAGCATGCCTTGCACATGTCATCTCTTGGTTTGCCTTTGTTGTCGCCATTTTCATGTCCTACGAAATGGCGACAAACAAAGGCCAACTATCAGATGACACGTGCAAGGATGAAACAGACCCTTTAACGAACAAACATTCGAGAAGAGACCTTTTTAGATAGCCTCACTCCATATGGACCCTCAAGTTGCGCTCATCTCATTTAGTTGAATTGTTGCTGTTGTTTCCGCTACACTGAGAGCCTTACTTCCCTAGAGTTGTAAAAACGGCAAAAAATTTAAATCGGCAACGAGTTTCTATCGCCTCGTCGTCTACTGGTCTACCGGTCACTCACCAAGTAAAAACATCGAAATTTCAATATCGTGTCAGTGAGCCTATGTGCAAACTTAGCAACGTTGCGCAGACAATTTTCGTTGGCTACAGTCTCCGTACCCAGGCTACTGTGGTTTTTATTCCATTCCAATAAAATATACAGTTTCAATGTCTCCTCGCTCTACGTTGCGAGGTTGCGAACTGCAATCATAAAAGCTAGCCTTTCCAGGTGAAAGTATGTCCACCCAAAAAATAAATGGTTTCAAAGAGCGAAGATTTGAAACTGATTCACAGTAAATGTGTCCCTGTCGTTAGTGCCGCACACGACAGCCAACTCAGCCGTAATGTTGCTTCAAGCTGCAAATGTCAACGAAAAACGTTTTATTCACAATGTAAACTAAACATAGTTGGGGCTCGATCCACATTGGTTAAAAACTGCAGGAATTCCATACAGGATCGATGAAGATTGGAAAATCTGACGAGGAAATATAGTCAGGGCTAAACCTTTAGCTTCGTATATGCTTAAAATTTTCCGTAATGCTGAAGGAACACTGAAGGGAAATGAAACCTTGTGAATGTGATCCAAAAGTATTTAGTTACAAGCTTCAAAACATCGTAAAGAACAGAAGACCTGCGAAAAAGCCTCGCTGACACTTTGACTAATCTTACTTTCCAAAAAGGCTGCTGAAAACTGAGCTCTTTGTGGGCAAAATAAATCCTTGAGGTTTACAAGAGAAAAACCTTTTTGTAAGTAAACCCATAGGCATTGTGGACACGATTTGTACGGCGATTTTGTACACAATACCTGGCCCGATATATGTTCTTAAATGAATAGATGTATTTCGTTAACTTGCTTGTTTTCCGTTCATTGTTTATCTTCTCTTTCTTACTGCGAGCCGATTCTTGCCTTCGACAATCTGAATTGGCCTAAACTTCGAACTGTACCGAGCTCTGAAAATTATTGTCTGAGAACTAGTTCCTAGATCGACGCGGCCTTCCAATGACTCATATCAAACTGTCGAAAGCAAAGCATCGGCTCCCAAATGAGAAAAAAAGATAAGCAATGAATCGAAGACAAGCAAGGAAACGAGATACAATTAATCATTCACGAAAATTTAGGCCAGGTATTGTGGACATGATGGACACACAAATCGTGTCATCTATACCCGTCATGCTCGCCGAAAAAGTCAAGTGAATATGTTCTCTACTTGTTCAGCTTGTGTTACATGCATGATACTTGGCAGAAGACTACAGCCTTATGTGCTAATTATTTCGATTTCAAGATTTGCAGTCACTTCCCGTAACACCTTAATGAAATCAAAATGACATCAGTATCATGTCACAGTTATCGAAAGCCTAATCTGGCTCTTTTTGTGTCATGTAGTTCAATGGCAAGCTGAATTCCAACGTGGAACAGTAGGGGATCAAAAAGACGTCTTCTTTCAAGACTAATTTTTTATAATTTGTCATTTATTTTCATGTATATTAAATAACGATACCCACGTCGATAACTGATGGTTTCAATTGACAAGTATCAGTTTCTTCATCGTGTTTAGCTGTCTGTATGTTTCGAATCATGCTTCTGTGTCCATGAAGAAATAATTCCCACTTCGTTTTTGTTCCGCATCCTAAAACATCGAATAAGGACCATTTAAATCCGTGTAAAAAGGTGGGTGTAAAATCCTATGACTTATTTTTATAATTGAACGGCTGGGAAGAAAGATTAGCCACTTTTCTATGATTCTGCAGTTGGAATTTTCAGAAATTTTGAATATTTGTCGAAACTGGCCTTTTTGTGAATTTCAACTCGTTTCAGGATGTGACGTCACTAAATTTCTAAATCTTAAACCAGAAGAGTCAAAGAGTTTTGCTCGAAATCATTCTGTAGACATCGATAACTATGGTTTTCTTGAAAATCATTGCATCTTGTGTCAAAAGGTTTAGGAATTACAACAGTTTTATGTTTTTTCGAAAATTTTCTTGAATTCCTAAAAACGACGAAAGACAGTGTAATTCTGAAAAATATTGAAGATTTGAGAAAATTCCAACGGCAGGTTGGCAGTAAATTAGCTAAAGTTTCTTTGAAGCCGTTCAGTTCAGAAAAATAGCTCACAGAATTTTACATCGACCATTCTAAAGATTTGAGAACTATGCTAATAAGGACAAAAGATAAGACTTGAACGGAGCCTCGATGACGAACAAATCACAACGCAGATAAATGGCAGGCCCAAGAGCTGTATAAGCACGCCTAAAATTGGCTTATCTATTGTAAAGTCCCGCCTTTAAGAAACTCGTTTCACAAAACAAACTCATTGATTTCTTATGTTAAGATATATTTCCTCAAAACAGGGTATGTAAACCATGGTATAAGAAACACTTCTACATTCCAAACAGCTATCAAAATCATTAAGAAAGCGTTTTAAAAATACGCACTGTTGCACAAGAATCCAAAAGGTTGAGCCAGTACTGACAGTTTCTTGAAACTGTAACAATCAGCGCTTAAAATTTTCACTCTTGTTTCTATACAACTGAGATCTATTGGAGGCAAATTCAAATATATGCCATAGAATATTACTATGTACCATTATAAAAGAAACTGAACATGAATGAGCCTGGATAGTTTCTTGTTGAGAGGTATTCTGTTCAGCGAAATCAGGCCTGAGTTTCTTATAATGCTGTTTCTTAAAGGCGGGACTTTACTGTAATGATTTCAATACGTGCGTGGGCATTATCTGGCTGGAGGAACAGTGGCATACGTGTGCGTTTTCATTGTCGTTTTTATAAATTACCACCAATTGGCTCCATTCATTCACTTCAATGTGCTGAAAAGATACTCTTTGACGCCCTTGAAGTAGCAATAACATTCCTATTAAACAATTTCAAAACTTCCCGTTGGTTTCTTGCAATATTAATGATTATCGCACTGTACGAAGCGGAAGTAAACCCTACTGATGGAAATAAGAGAAACTATCTTCCTACGGCCTGCCAGGGGGGGGGGAGGAGATCAAGGTTTTACGATGAAAGCTCTCAACATTACGACTGCTCCTTGACATTGTACACTTTTGAAGTAAAAACGCAATTCTTGTAGCGATATAAACATATTTGAGCGCGACGAAAGAGCGTGCTTACTAATTGCGAGGTAGTGAATTTTCGTTTGCTGGCCACGCATATTTGTTTTGTATATTGCTTCATTGCCGCTGTACAAAACGTTCGCATACCTACAACTTTCCTGATCACATGCAATGATTGGCGACGACGCAACAAATCGAGCAAATAAATGCTTGTCAATAGGATTAACTCAGCACAATAATCTGTTACCCCGCTTTCATTACCCTTCTTCTAGTCATAAAACATGGAATAGGGAAAAATGGAACAATTAAATCCAGTTCAAGGGAACAGCAAAAAAGTCATTTACGAATTTAGTGTGGCTTTATTTGAGTTCAGAAATATCTTAGAGTGCGCGCAGTTGATAACTTTTAGTTACTTCTAGTCTATCATTTAAGGTTCAAGCAAATTTAAGTATCTGTTACAAAAAATTTTGAGCAATTAACAAGGATCTATGGAACATTAGTATCCAAAATACCATCACCTCACTAAACTCGCCAGAATATGCAACTGAAGAACAACAATTACTTTCCCTAATGCTCTCACCAAAATACATGGGAGCAAACACCCCAATCCACTACAAAGCTGTTTCCCTGATTTAAAATGTTATTAAAGGTATCGATTATGAAACTCCGTCATTAAAAAGTTTGAATAAAAATTCGTCTTTACCTTGACAGAATTGAGCTTGTTGATTCTCGGCCTGAAATTGGTTGGATCACGGCGGAATGTTATCTCAAGTGATTCCAAGAATTTGTTCATTCCAGTCAGCAATGATTGTGGACTATAGAATAAACAAATTCAATGATTAGTTGACTGATTATCTGAATCTGATAACTGATTGTACTTGATTCTAACTGATTCTGATCAACCGCATAGGACTGATCAAATGATAAACTGATTACAAATTATGGCTAATAAATACAATTATAAAGTGTTTGTTCGTACGTGTGGCTATAATAACCAGTGAATACATAAATTTCGTTAAATAAAGAATATAGCCTAGAGCTTGAAATACTAAGCTCTAGCTCTAGCTCAAGCACTAGGCTATATTCCTTATTCAATGAAATTTATGTAACAAATACAGTAGCTATACTAAAATGATTCTTACATGCACTTTGACATTTCCTGGGTGAGTCAAAAAAAAGTGAGGAAGTTTGGCGGGTTGTGGAATAAAATGTATGTGGATTGTATTCAAAACCGAAATGTTTATCTATCTATCAGTCAAAGACTGGGTTAGATGTGAAAATTTTATTTGGGAAATCACTCATTTTTAAGTCCAGACTTTGGTAGATAAGGTACTTAACAGGTAATGGTAAAATATTCGGATGCAAAAAAACGAGAAGATTCAGCACACTGAAGCCTTTCTGACTTACGTCGTCATCAGAGTGCAACTTAAACAATTTAAGTCGCACTCTGATGACGACGTAAGTCAGAAAGGTCTCAGTGTGCTGCATCTTCTCATTTTTTACATCCGAACCTTTTACCATTTAAGTCCAGAAATGAGGCAAAACTGGTAAGGGGTTTCTATGGAAACGAGAATTCCATGAGTCATTTTGGTCCATGATTTACTTGCCACAGACGATGATATTCTATTTCTAAAACTGGCAATTGTATTAAATTCATACTTCTATGGCAAGTAAATCATAGACAAGAATGTAATGTAGAATTCTCGTTTCCATGCAAACCCTAACTAGCGTTCTCCCAATAAACGTTTTAGCTATTCTGCAAAGGAGCCTGGATCGAGCGTGATTTTTATACATTTTTATACGCGAGGTTCGATTGGATGGCGTTAGAGCTTCGATCGCAATTGTGGACATTCGGAAATTCTACAATGTGCAATGAAATATCGTTTGATCCACATTCCTTTCAGAATAGATAAAAGGTCTATTTCTGAGTCTAAAAGATGGGAGATTTTACCAAACAAATTTGCAAATTTAACTTAGCCTTTGATAGATTATCATACTAGCTTTGAAAATCAGTTGGGCAATTGACCACTTTAATGAACAGCCTCGTTTTGGAAATTATTCAAAATTCATTCATATGAAATTTGAGACGCCAAATTCGGATTTAGCACCCAAACTTTAGTCTAACCCTAAGTTTTCATGTTGCTAGCGGTTGTAGTGTTAATTTTATGGCGATGTAAAGTTTGACAATCTATAAGGGATTTGACCGTGAAAATGACTCGGGGTGTAAAGTTTCACCCCGAACGACTTTTCACGGTCAAATCCCTTATAAATCTCTGAACTTTACATCGTCATAAAATCAACATCACAGTAGTTAGCAGTTTAAAAACATGTAGTTAGACTAAAGTTTGGGTGCTAAATCCGAATCTGGGCTCGAAATTTTCATATTAACAATAGGAAGAGATTTTGACAAATTTCCAATACGAGGCTGCTTAATTAAAGTGGTGTACACAGCTCGCAAAACGCCAGAACGTTTATTGGACTCATCCGGTAGAGTGCCCTTTTTAGTGGGTTATTTTCAGGCCACAAAGCTGTGTGATTCGATAGAGAATGTACTCTTTCTTACGTACCCTTTCCTCCAAAAAATTTCATCTGGAAATACCGGGTGAGCCAGAAAAAAGTCCCCACTTTTGAAATTTTATATCATGAAGAGTACCTCACAGAATTGAATGATTCAAATTCAAGTTAAAAGCTAAAAGATCGAAATATTTCTGTGATTGTTCTCGCTGTCTTACCAGCACTAGAAGTATAGGTTGATTCAACATTTTAAGTATATAGTTGTTGTAAAATGAGTGAAAAGGGGCCTAAAATATTGATCAAATCGTAGGGACTCTCCTCACACAGAACAATACACAATGGGAGTTTCACCTCTCTCATGACTTATAATGCATAGATTTTGAGACAAAGACAAGAGATTTTCAATCCGATGGCGCTAAATGTGCAGATGATGTCTCTCACCCATGAGAAACTACATTTTCCGTACTGTTCTGTGCGATTCTGAAAACATTGAAGATTTCAAAAAAGTCCAATGGCAAACTGACTGGAAAAAAGTTAAAGTTTCTTGAAGCCGTTTAGCACAAAGAAATAGGTCATCGAATTTTATACCCAGCTTTTTAAAGATGTGAAACCTATGCAAAGTAGTGTTGCTTGTAATCTGTGCTGTAATTCATAGGAATCATGAAATAAAGGATGAAATGCAAATCTAAAGAAACAAGTTTTAAAAACTTTCGCGACTCACCTATTAGCAATGGTTGAGACTGCAGGTTCTCCTTCAAATACAACAACACGATCAGCTAAGTATGTAGCCATTATAAAATCGTGCTCTACGACAAACGCAGTCTTCTTCGCGTGCAAAATGAATCTAAAATGAAAACAAATCAACAAATGAGACTTAAAGCTTGACTGACCGTACAGCTTTTTCTTCCACACCAGGAGCTGACGAGCTACGAACGACCTATTTCATATTCTCCCTTTAGCAATTTTGAAAACTCTTAATTCTTTCAGCCGGGAAGGGGCGAGGCAATACTATCATTACGAAAATATTGGGATACCCACTACAAAGCATGAGCAATTGTTTTGCATCCCGTTCCTGGAAAATCTTCAGATTCAAATCCATACACTTGACTCGGTGTTTCTTCATAAACTAATTAATCCATCCATCCATCCATCCATCCATCCATCCATCCATCCATCCATCCATCCATCCATCCATCCATCCATCCATCCATCCATCCATCCATCCATCCATCCATCCATCCATCCATCCATCCATCCATCCATCCATCCATCCATCCATCCATCCATCCATCCATCCATCCATCCATCCATCCATCCATCCATCCATCCATCCATCCATCCATCCATCCATCCATCCATCCATCCATCCATCCATCCATCCATCCATCCATCCATCCATCCATCCATCCATCCATCCATCCATCCATCCATCCATCCATCCATCCATCCATCCATCCATCCATCCATCCATCCATCCATCCATCCATCCATCCATCCACCCATCCACCCACCAACCCACCCAACCACCCAACTACCCAACCACCCAACTACCCAACCACCCACCCATCCACCCACCCATCCATTAACCCACCCGACCAATAATGAATAAATGAACGGATGAATAAATAAAGGCATTCTCGTTCATTCCCTGAAGTAGACTATGTTGAAAAGTCAAGTAAATACATATTGAGTATATTCTCCACAGGGAATTACTAACTAGGAATTTGCACTCCCAGGAAAAACTGCTTGTCAACCTGTGTCGATATAAATATGCATACCTCTTGATAACTTTAGCGGCATGTAGACGTTGCTCCGAATCCAAGTAAGCTGAAGGTTCATCAATCAGATAAATATCTGCTGGCTGAAAGGCAAAAAGAAATGAATTTATTCACAGCATAAAGGGAGCAATAAGTAGCTTGTTCAGGGATTGAGAAAAGCTGCCCCTTGAGAATTGCACGCCACACAGCAATTCCAATGAGGCTCACTTGTAAAATAGTATAAAAGCCCTAATGAAACGTGGCGTTTTTTACAGGTCGATAGCAAGTTTTCTCTGTGTGATTTGCTAGGCCGTGTAAAGATAAACACCATATCATGTCTTCGAACGAAAGTTTAACCACAACTGAGCCTGCAGGTATCGCTACTGATGGCCAGGAAATTGGGGCAGCCGCTAACACGAATTTAAACAACGAGGAAACGTTCTCGTTGATGAAATCATACTTTGATAGTAAGTTCAAATCGTTGAAGAGAGACCTCACGTGCGAATCTGAAGACACCCCTCGAAAGAAGCCACATCAACGTGAGTTCAAATACAAGTCGAACAAAATTCAGTTTGAATTCAACAATTCGGTACTTGATAAAGTTGAGGAGGTGCTCCAGCTTATCAAGGAGGGTGCGAGGAAGAGACCCAAACAAAAGCTTACTGAGCTGCAAGAAGAGTTGACGAAGCGCAACAAGCTAATTAGGATCGCCGACAGATCCCCTGCTGGCTGGCATACAGTGGAAGAGTATATTTCTGACGAGCTTTGCAGTGACAGTGACGACGAAAAGAAGCTGCGTGCCGCTGAGACCAGGGCTCTGAGCAAAAGAAAGCTGGCGCCCAAAGCGCAGAATTTTCAAGGCTTCCAGTTGCAGCCCTTTCAGGCAAAATTTTCACCCCCAGCCGGACCAGTCTCCATCTCAAGGCAGCCATTTCAGTTCGCAGGAAAGCCCGCCATCCCAAACAGACAGTTTCAGCAGCAACCAGGGTACAAAGCCTCGCAGCAACCTCGCCCAAACGACATCTGCCTCGCGTGTGGCAATTTTGGACACTGGCGTCGCTCTTGCCCATTCCAGAGAAACCCAGCCACGTTCGGTAGACTGCAACAAAAACCAAGATAAGTACAAGAATTTATCTTGCTATTCTTTTGAGTCAAGACATTTGAGTTTATACAGTAGTACAAAAGCTTTTAATTTAGGCTCATCTATTTCTGTCAAGGGAAGTTTGCAGAAAAATGTTCAGTTCTGGGAATCTATCTCTGCCCCTGAAAACATCGTTTGTATGATTAAATACGGCTACAAATTACCATTCATGAATACTCCAAACTCTGCATATTTTAAAAATAATGTTTCTGCTTTTGAAAACGACAATTTCGTATCCGAAAGTATTAAGCAACTCGTAAAATTGGGATCTGTTATTGAGACAAATTATATCCCTCATGTAGTTAGTCCACTATCAGTTGCTAGTAATGCAGCAGGCAAAAGGAGACTGATCCTCGATTTGCGGTACATCAATTCGCATCTGTATAAAGAGTATATAAAATTTGATGACTGGCACTGCTTTGAGCATTTTTTAAACCAAATTCTTTCGCTTATAAATTTGATCTCAAGCAAGGATATCACCACGTGGACATTTTTTCTGCTCATCAAACGTTTTTAGGTTTCTCGTGGAATGTTGAAGGCAGAAGAAGACATTATGTTTTTACTGTTTTGGCTTTTGGTCTTTCCTCAGCACCATATTTATTCACAAAACTCTTAAGACCTCTTGTGAGGCTATGGCGTTCTTTTGGCGTCCAAATTTGTGTTTATTTAGACGATGGCATCGGTACAGAGACAACTCAAGAGAAAGCAAAGGTAAAT
Organism: Aurelia sp. 3 sensu Dawson et al. (2005); assembly: GCA_964020215.1. Taxonomy (NCBI): domain Eukaryota; kingdom Metazoa; phylum Cnidaria; class Scyphozoa; order Semaeostomeae; family Ulmaridae; genus Aurelia; species Aurelia sp. 3 sensu Dawson et al. (2005). The sequence goes on along the minus strand of OZ026592.1, from coordinate 3,657,805 downwards.
TCTGCCTTTGTAAAAGAAACCCTTGCAAGGGCAGGTTTTGTAACAAATGAAGAAAAATCAGTTTGGGAACCCTCGAGTATTTTAACCTGGATCGGTATTTCGATGGATTTAAAACAAAACATTTTATTTATTCCAGACAGTAGAGTAGATTCTATTGGTTTGTGTATCTCAAATATCTTAACTACGCCCTACACATCTGCACGAAAGCTGGCAGAGTTGACAGGAAAACTGATTTCAACTAAATACGTGGTTGGGGATATTATCAGTTTAAAAACCAGATACATGTATAAACTTGAAGGAAGGTCGTCATGGGACGCTCGTTTAAATATTCTTAATTTTCCTGAAGCCCACAACGAAATAATTTTCTGGAAAAATAACTTTGTCTCTTTGAATATTAAACCAATTAAAGATTCTTTTCTTGTTGATGTAGTAGTTTCTTCAGATGCTAGTGCGACAGGAATTGGGGTTGTCGCTAGCAATGCCTTGGAGGCTCACAGGAGTTTTAATGACCGCGAGAGAAGTGAAAGTTCTACCTGGCGCGAAATCATGGCCATTTTGTATGGCCTGAAAAGTTTCCTTCCGGATATAAGAAATAAAAACATATCTTGGAAAATAGATAACTATGCAGCTTCTCGAATAGTTAAAGTTGGTAGTCGAAACGCAAAATTGCAGGATGCTGCCCTTGAAATACACGAGATTTGTTTTCAAAATAACATCAACCTTAAAGTGACTTGGATACCGAGGGAATTTAACACAGAAGCTGATAAACTTTCAAAATATGTAGATGTAGACAGCTGGGAAATTACCAATGAGTTTTTTCAATTCTTAGACAGCACTTGGGGACCCTTTACGATTGATAGATTTGCCGACTCAGATAATTGTAAGCTACCGAGATTTAACTCAAAGTTCTCCACTCCCCATACGGAGGCAGTCGATGCATTTCTTCAAGACTGGGGGAATGATAACAATTTACTCGTCCCCCCTATCAAAGATATCCCCCTGGTTCTCGATTACATTAAAAAGAGAAAAGTGTTAGGCACCTTAGTGATACCCCTCTGGGAGTCTGCATCCTATTGGCCATTACTATGTTCGGAGAACGGGCAGTTCTGTTTTTTTGTGAAGGACTTCCTGATATTTGATAATCCCGAAGAAGTCTTACAGCCAGGTCCCTGTCCTTTTGCTCTCTTAGGTTCCCGGAATTTTAGAGGCAATTTGATTGCACTGAAAGTATGTTCTTAGCAACTTAAATTTTGCTGACTGGATGATTAGTCTCTGCCTTAGAGGAGAGAGAAGTATGTTCTTAGCAACTTAAACTTTGGTGACTGGATTATAAGTCTCTGCCTTAGAGGAGAGAGAAAGAAGGAAACGAATAAATAAATTGGATAAATAAATTGGATATCTGGCAATATTTTTTCTGTACGAATTGAGTCTAGTTATAATGACCTTGATAGAGCAAGCATTGCCCTCGAGTAATTTATTATCGAAGTCTCTGCCTTGGAGGAGAGTACTTTATCATTTTGAATTTTGAATTTGTTCGTTTGTTTCGGCCTTAGAAGAGAACAAACAACTTTACCTCTTAATTGTAGCTTGATTTTATCAAACGTGAGGAGTGACACTTCGTAATTCCTTTGTTTTGTCTTGCCCCTTACCTTTAGCAATAATTGAAGAAGATTGCAGAACCCAAGTCCAAGCAGCAGATTTAAAGACATTAGCAAGTAGTATACCCAAACTTCTAGAGCAAGCCAGATCGCATAACACAGAAGAACGTTACAAGTCAGGTTTTAAACGTTGGTCAGAATGGTGCTCCAAGTTTCCAGAGGTAACTGTATTACCGGCGAACTCAATTCATGTAGCTCTATTCCTGGTGAGTCTCGTGCAGTCTGATCGTTCAATCCACGTTATTCAAAGTTCGTTTTACGCCTTGAAACATTATCACAAGTTGGCATGTTATGATGACCCAACTTCGCATTCTATATGTTTGAATATAATGGAAGCTGCTAAACGAATAAGTCAACGGCCAACTAACAAGAAGCAGCCAGTAACAGTGTCTAATATACGGGATATTTATCAGCATATTGGAGGCATTGAGGCAAATTTATTAGACCTGAGGAATTTCACCATCATTTAACTCGGCTTCGCTGGATTTTTTCGATTCAACGAGATTGCACAGTTGCGTCGTTGTGATATTTCATTTTACTCAGAGTACATGACTATTTTCATTGAGAAAAGTAAGACAGATATGTATAGAGATGGTCATCATTCTTTTATTGCAATGACAAACACTGATCTATGTCCAGTAATGAACCTGCGCCACTACATTGCCAAAGCACAGATACCTGACGAATCAGATGAGTTTATTTTCCGTTCAATGACATTTTTCAAATCTACTAACTGTTACTCGCTGAGAAAGATGAACATTCCAATTTCTTACACCACCGCACGTGATGCAGTCCAATCTCTATTTAGACAAGTTGGTCTTGATACAAAAAATTTTGGCCTGCATAGCCTTAGATCTGGAGGAGCAACCGCAGCTGCTAACAACGGTATAAGTGACAGACTGTTCAAGCGTCATGGGCGCTGGCGTTCGGAGAAAGTGAAGGATAGTTATGTTAAAGACAACATTGATGCACTCATTTCTGTAACATTGGGACTTGGCCTATGAATCTGCAGTTGAATCTGCAATTGTTGTATTGTATTCGATTATTTTAGAATGTTGGTTTAAAGTTGAGTTTTTGGTCATTTAAGACAAATATGAGAAGTTATAGCGATATTCAGTACTATTGTGGTCACAGGTTTATTTAAGCGCCAAAAAAAAAAAAAAAAGAAACAAACAATCAAAAAGAAAACAAAAAAAAAAAACAAAAACAAAAACAAATAAACAAATGATTTATTATCCCTGATGAGCCCCCTCTTGACTGGGCACAATCTTGCTAGACTGACCTTACTACTACCTACGTACTTGAGTACTTCTTGTAGTTAATAAATAAAGTTATTTTCGTTTGAATGAAATGAATAAGAAAATAAATGAATTTATTCACAGCATAAAGGGAGCAATAAGTAGCTTGTTCAGGGATTGAGAAAAGCTGCCCCTTGAGAATTGCACGCCACACAGCAATTCCAATGAGGCTCACTTGTAAAATAGTATAAAAGCCCTAATGAAACGTGGCGTTTTTTACAGGTCGATAGCAAGTTTTCTCTGTGTGATTTCCCCTCCCACCCTCCCCCCCCAAAAAAAAAAAAAAAAAACCTTTTGAACGTTATTTGAAAGTTTAGTGTTTGAATTTCATGCAGTTGAATTATCTTGTGGCCTAGGCACAATCTTGCTAGACTGACCTTACTACTACCTACGTACTTGAGTACTTCTTGTAGTTAATAAATAAAGTTATTTTCGTTTGAATGAAATGAATAAGAAAATAACGTAATGTTATCACTAGGGCGGGGTGAGTGGCCGAGTGGCTTATACAGTCTTCGTCAGGTGACTGAAGTTAAGCTCGGTCGAGTGAGGTCAGACTCCGGATGGGTGACCTCGGAGGCTTGACCTCAACTCACCTCGTCGTCCTTCAGAAGGGATGTTAAACTATGGGTCCCATTCCTGGATGCGGCATGCACAGGGAGCCTAAATTAGCTTTCAGTAGCTGGAATCCTGACAAGCCCACTCAAAACAAATTCAGAACGAACAAACAAACTTGGATGTACACTGTGTGAAAAATAGAAAGCTTGCGAAATCAGAACGGCAACCAGAACGTCATCTGACATTCTGCAAAAAAAGTATGTATTGTTTCCATAAGCAAGCTGCCTTTCCCATGACCTGGAAAACTAGATGGGACATCACAAAATTATAGTGTTGTCGTGATGTTTCCAAAAATGTCAAGACGAAAATATACGTTTAGGTCTTTCTGACCCCCTTTTCTCTCAAATAAATGTTCCAAAGGTCAAATGGTGTTTCATTCAAGCAACATTGAAACAGGGAAAGCGGGGACACATAACCAAAGGCTGAAGCAACAAGTTTGTTATCTACTTCAAGCACCTTGGCCAAGGTTGAAGAAGCAGACGGTAAGGGTAAGGAGAATCGAAAGAGCAAAAAAGTACTTGCACAGGAAGGCCCCGTATTTAAGAAACCATTTTTCACGCCTTAGCCTAAAATGTTTCTTATATCTACGATAATTCTCATTTTTCAGGCTCACGTTTCTTAAGTTTTTAATTTCTTTCCTGGAAAATCATGGAAAAAGAAGTTAAAAAAATGGGTTCAAAGATTAGATAAATTAGCCATATTTAGCCATGTATATGTTATCAATGACTTTCAACAACATCAGTTGAAAATTAGGTAAAAATCTATAAAATCCAAGATATCTAGCCTGCGTGCATCCCCTACTCTTTCCGTTGAGTTGAAATTTCCCGTTGAATTGAATTTATTTTCTGACGCCAGTAGGGCTCTCTATTAGTAGATTAAAATTCAATTAGAAGCTGGAATAAAATTGAATGAAAATAATATCACGGACAAACTAGAAAACATGTTCTCTTAAAGGCTAGCTCTTTCACAACGCCGTTAGTTATTTAACGATCTTTACAAAACTGTAATGTCCATCTTAGGCCTGTCCATCGACCTTCGATTAATCGAATAATCGCAGGAGTTCCGATTAATCGAATAGCATTTGGCCTAACCGATTAATCGAAGAGTGCCGATTATTCGACTAATGGCATATAATCGACTAATCTGGTGCAAATGATAGTCGACTTTGATGTACTAATCGAATCTGCGTCACTATTCGACTTTCATTCATAATCGATTCTGCGGTGACTTTGTGCAACTAATCGACTTTCATTTATGCACAGCTGAGTAATCGAGCATTGCAAAAAACCATTTTGGAAACAAAGTCAATGCTGGCCTTGCAGATAATAATCGATTATTCAATTATTCCGCCTACTGGATATTTTGTTTAAAGCTTTGTAGTGCTCTTCTCCCATTGTTTGTGTCTCTTCAAAATTTGCGTGCTCCTTTTTCTTCAGCCTTCACTCAAATTCACTCGGTTCGTGGTGATTTACGTAAAATTTTGAGATGATATAATGACGTCATTGACGTCATATGCTGTACGATTAATCGATTAATCGGACATTTTGCTAGCGATTAATCGATTAGTAAAATGTCAGTCGATGGACAGGCCTAGTCCATCCTGAAGAGCAGCCTTCGTATGCAAAGAATTACTTCAACGAAATATGAATTTCTGCTTACCTTTCCAAGGCAAAGTGTCAATGCAACTCTCTGCAGTTCACCACCAGATAGATTTTGAACCTGGAAAGAGAAAACATAGCAGAATGCAAAGGTAATGTTGCATGTGGGAGTGTGTATTTTGCTGCAATAAGCCTTCTAGCTATTCTACAAAAGGGCCCGGATCGAGCGTTCTTTTTGCGCGCGACGAAGGAGCGTGCTTACTAATTGCGAGGTAGTGAATTTTCGTTTGCTGGCCACGCATATTTGTTTTGTCTATTGCTTCATTGCCGCTGTTCAAAACGTTCGCATACCTTCAACTTTCCTGATCACATGCATTGATTGGCGACGACGCAGCATATCGAGCAAATAAATGCTCGTCAATAGGATTAACTCAGCACAATAATCTGTTGACCGTGCTTTCATCACCCTTCTTCTAGTCATAAAATATGGAATAGGGAATAATGGAACAATTAAATCCAGTTCAAGGGAACAGCAAAAAAGTCATTTACGAATTTAGTGTGGCTTTATTTGAGTTCAGAAATATCTTAGAGTGCGCGCAGTTGATAACTTTTAGTTACTTCTAGTAATAGACATATGCCTTTTCGTTCCTTGTTGTCCTGAACATAGGGGTCGAGTCTTTGCAAAACTTTAAAACTAAATGTGCAAAATGTTATTACCTTATTCTTTCAACTAAATATATTGAAGGGAACTTGAGGACGTTTGTCATGATTCCAGAAAGAGCATTTTTGATATTATCATTATTTCAACAGCATTTTTGACATTTCTGTTGGTTTTAAAGTTGTGACGTCATCAAAATGCTAAATCGTAAACCATAAAAGCTATAGACTTTTGCTTGCCATCTTGTGGATCGTCAAAAACGCAAACTCTCAAGAAGGAAGCAAATTCGAACGGGGAACAAAGAGTCTTTTCAAGTCGAAGTTCGGAAACAAAGGGCACATTTGCGTTGTTGTTGCAGTCGCCGTCCTAGTTGCTAAAGGTCCCTAGTGCGTTTTAAAGGGAATCGAGATCGACAGACTAAAAAACTGACTCGGGCCAAAATAAAAATATAATCTATTGCATTTGAAAGGTTTGATAGAAGCAGTTTCATTGTGTACCCATGGCGACAATAGGTGTGAAGGTATTTCTGTTGTCTATTTATAGCAGCTACGGGATAAAGCTATGGCTATTCCCTTTAAGTTTACAAGTAAACAAAAATCTGTAAAAGAGATTTGCTTTTAATTTGCCGTGGCAATTTTTTGATATCTGGATTATTTCAAAATTGCGGCATTTTGATTATTTCTGTAATGATCCATCAAAAATTCTGAAAACTTAAAATCATCGTAAAGTTTACATGTAAACAAAAATCTGCAAAAGAGACCATAAGCCTAATGCAAGCTCACAATTTCCGGCAGAAGAATAATACCATAAATTAAATGGCACTAAAGAACTGAGTTGTTGTTGTCAACTTATTTTAATTCGAAATTAATCTGCACAGCTAGCTTCTTAAATATAAAATGAAAGAAACTAATCCAATTCGAATATTTACATAAACTAAAATATAAGCTAAATTAAACAAAGTTAAATACATATCTACAGTTTCCCCAGCCAAAACCCACCCTAAGACCTCAAAGGCATATCGTACTGGCATACATTGCATGTACATTGTATTCCATTCCATTGCTTCATGATTTGTTTAAAAGTTTTGAGAGTTTCAGCTGATTTTATCTCATTGGGGAGGCTATTCCATACTCATTAGAGAAATACGCAACAAACCTCTTGGTCATATATGTTTTCTATCTGCAACGGTTTGATGACATCAGCAATAAACTGTGGATGAATATAAGAATCACGAATTTTCGTATGCAGCAACATTCGTACAGTCCCTTGTGATTTGGGACTGATCTTCTGCGGCTTGTAACTTACGTTCAGTTGTGGAACAGCAACTGTAAAAGAGAAATTCGATTGCTTCAGAGACCCTTGATTTGCCCTGATTTTTGCCCCACACCGAAGCGGGGCTCAATACTGCCCCGTGTGTAAATGATACATCTGGGGAGAGGACCTCAATATGTTCGTCTTTCCTGTTTTATTTTTCGTCTTTCTGGTTAAACCGGCTTTTGATCTGATTGGAAAAGAGGTTGTGATAACGACGCTGACAAAATGACAGATAGCGGCAAACAACCCAAGTTGTTAGGGGTTTGAATAAATGCAACTTGTCGAAAATGTTAAGTCGAAGGCAGCAGAAAAAATATGAACAACGGATGACAGTCTGATGTCACTTCGTATGAAGTCAATTGTCATGCCGATCTTGAGTATTGGGAGACTGGCGATGTGATTCTAGTAGGTCTAAACAATAACGTTAACATCACATCGTGCAAGGCAGCAAACTAATCTAATGATATCAAACTCAGGTCACATCTGCGGAATAGGGGAATAGACCCAGCTACATTGTAAGGGTCTAAAGTAGGATGTTTAAACAATCTAAATTACAGCTTACTGCGGCCTACTGACCTTCACTGTCTGGTGTTAAAATTCCTGCCAGCATGCGAATAAACGTAGTTTTTCCCGTACCTGTAACAGAAAGATAAAGGTAGGTCCATCAGTATTACTTGCAACTGAATTCTGTTCTACAATTGTAAAAAGTAGGAATATAACATAGTGGTTCGATAAATTTTCACTGCACTGATTGGTCTTAAAAACAATACCAAACTAGACTAGCCTCTTCTGATTGGTTAATTCCAAATCACAGTTTGGTATGAAATTTGTTTTTCATATTTTGTTTTCATCAAATGTTTCGTACCGTGCACAGTATCTAACGAAACATATTTCAGTATATTCTATTATAGTTATTGTCTTTAGACCACCCATACTGACCACCAGGTTTAGTATGATCTAAAGGCCTGGAGGCTAGCTTAGGCCCTGTTTATATGAGGAAAAACATCTCACCTGCCACATCCGGGGCTGACAGGCGAGGTAAATCTTAGTCATTGTTTATGTGAGATTTTTCACATCTGTCAGCCTCGGGGCAGAGGGGCTGAGGGGCGAGGTGAAGTAAAGTCTCTCTTCCGTGAAATCAGAATGAATTGACCAATGAGAACCAACGAATAATTTCAATTTACCTCACCAAACCGGTGGTGTTTCGTTTATATGGAAAAATTTCACCTCACCCATGTGAGATTCCACCTCTAGTGAGATGGGAGTTCACTATATCGGTCGTGTTGCATTCGTCATGTAAACGCGAAATGAAAATACAAAGGATCCTATTGGAGGGTGGAATCTCACTACTCAGCCCCGGGTCTGGCAAGTGTTTTCCCTAATACAAACAGGCCCTTTAATGAATTTCAGATACCAGTAAATACAACGAGTAGCAGAGAAACACTCAACACATTCCAAAAAACACAACTGCGTCATTAGAGCGGGGAAATGGATAAGACTTGAAAACACAATAGCAACATGTAAACAAATGATTCCTCGGGTATACGACACGACAATGTACTATGGTATAGGGGTTATAAAATATGAAAGTTAAAGTTATTTGTGTAATAACTATCGTACTGTAGTACAGTGTTTTATCTATAAAGAATTACTTGTTAACATATGGCGAGCGACGTACTTCACGCAAACAAAGATTTTTAATCATTATAGCAACAAAACTGTCGACTGTGTCGGGGGAAATACTGTTCACAATGCTGCAATACTCTATTGGCAAAAGATAAGTCATTTTGCTGAATCGCAACGGATATCAGGTAAAAAATAGGGGTAGGGAAACCAAGAGAAGCAAATTCTCTCAACCAATAATTCAAAACAAACATAGTCACAAAGTTACCCTGAAACCAGTACGGCAAACTGTCACTTGGTGCGGGTGAAGTGGTGTTTTAAGAGAAGTTATGTGCTTACAACGAAAGAAGAAGGGTAAGTCTAAAGTTCTGTCTGGCGGATTTTGTTCATTTTTTTATTCAGCAGCTGCGCAGTAACTGTTTACATTGGAGCAATAAATATGCAACAATTGGAATGCCCTCTGCTCGGTATCTGAATCACGTAAACAAAATCCGCCAGACAGAACCTTAGATGTACCATTCTTCTTTCGTCTTATGCACATAACTTCTCTTGAAAACCCCTCTTCGCATGCACCAAGTGAGAGTTTGCTGCACTGGTTTCAAGTCAGCTTTGCGGCTATGTTTGTTTTGAATTACTGTTTTGAAAGAACGACTCTTGTTTCCATTCGCTAATCGCTTTGAATTGAGTTGTGAACCAAAGCAACTGATGCTATTGTATTACAAAATCTGCCCTTGTTCACGAAAGTATGGCTGCTTTATCAAAGTTGAATTAAGACTGCAATGATGGCACTGTAACTGTACTGACTAAAACAATTACCGTTTTCTCCGAGAAGAACTAAAATCTCAGAATCTGTGAACTGGCCTTCATCAACTCGAAGCTTGAATTTTTCTGCAAGATGATAAAGTAATAATCAAAAATTTTCAAAAAGTTAGCTAATGGAATATTTTCTTTCCTTCAAGTTTGTTCTGACTTAAAATCTTGCTCCATTTTTTCCCGTCAAGAAATTTGCACATCGTAAGTCGTCATGCTCCTAAATCCAATAAAACAAACAAACAAATTGTAACCTTTCGTGTTGCTTTATTAGCTACGTAAGATGTCTACGAAATAATCTGTATCACTACCGGGTGAACCAGAAAAAGTTCCCACTCTTAAAAATTCATAGCAAAATGAGTACTTCACAGATTTGAATGATTCAAATTCCAGTTAAAAGCCGAAAGATCGATGTATTTTTGTGATTTTTCTTGTTGTCCTTCCTGCACTAGAACTATCACAAAATTTAATTTACAAAAATTTCAGGGTTGCAAAATGACTGAAAAATTACCAAAAACATCGATCAAATTGTAAGGACTCTCCTTACACAGAACAATACTCAATAGACGTTTCACCTCTCTCAAGAGCTACATGGCATCAATTTCAAAATAGATACTCAAGATTTTCAGTCCAATGGCAATCAATGTGCACTGGATATCTCTCACCCATGAACAATCATATTTTCTATATTGATCTGTGCGAGGAGTCATTCATGGTTTAATCAATGCTTCCTAAAGGCCATTTTTCAGTCATTTTGCAACCGTAAAATTTTTGTAAAGTTGACTTTACCTACATTTCAAGTCCTCATAGGAAAGCTGGAAAAATCACAAAAATTGACGGATCTTTTGGCTTTCAACTAGAATCTGAATTATTCAAATCTATGGAGTACTATGGTGCTATGAATTCCAAAAATGGGAACATTTCTGGCTCGCCCGGTATACCACGATAATCTGTATCAAACTTCGGCTAAATATAAACACTAGTAAGAGGCATGAACACCTATGCATTCTACAAAGCAAAATATACGAAAATATGTTGAACGTACTCAAACCGATAATCTGTATCAAATTTCGGCTGAATATAAACACTAGTAAGAGGCATGAACACCTATGAATTCTACAAAGCAAAATATACGAAAACATGTTAAACGCACTCAAAATTTTGGTCATATCTGGATATTTGTATCGCCGCATTCGCTTCATTTCTTCTTCCTGCAAGTAATAACATCATGTTGAACTACAATTTCAGTGGCAAAATTTATCTCCCTGCTGGTAACATATTTTCTGACAAGGCCTAAGAAGGACCTAGAAAACCAGACTATTTATTGAAAGCAAATTCAAGAGCTGGATGATTTAAGTTCGGTCATCAGCTATAGAAGGGAGTTGAACTACTGCTAGTCCCCAATAAATTAATTTTCTTTCTGGAAGGACAAACAAAAGACTAGATTTCGTGCAAAGTTCTATAAGCTACTTGTTTACAAAACATAGTTTTGTTTGAAACATGGCAAAGTAACTTTACAGATTTGATGTAACAACAAGAGTTCTTAAAAACAATGCTTGCGTGATTATGTATCTTTTCACCCTTGCTAACCCATGCAACAATCACTACAAAACGCAAAAGGTTGCAAAAAGAGCTTGCTTCTTATGTACCTGCTACAAAGATAACAAGAGCTAGCTCTAATTCAAACACTTCTAAGAACAGAATCTCTGTTGTGAAGCAGGAAAAACATAAGGACAACATTTTCTAACCTCGGCAGTCTCTGAAACTTTGAATGTCAATGAAGTTTCTCTGAATCGAAGATTCTCAGTTGGGACAAAGCCATCCAAAAAGATATTTATTCCTGAAATATGAAGAATGCTTAACATCAAATCAAAAGATATATTGACTGGAAAGCAGATTTATGGGACGGTAGACTCTTTAGGTTAAAACACATCCAGTACATATAACCCTGCGACTTGAAATTATGAAGAATTCAAAGATATCACAACAAAACGTCCTTAAATCTCGTTATTAGTAAGTATTTGGCTCCTCAAACTATCATTAAAAATACGACTGGAGCTCTAAATGAAAAAGAGTAGATGCTTTTTTAGCACATCATTGCATTATTTAAAATCTGAAACTCTCGAACTAAAATTTTTCGCCAGACTTTTGGCTTGGCGTTACTACTTCTTGCGATCTTATGAAGTATTCAAAAAACGTATCAACAATGCCAATACCGAATGCTGATTCTCTCTTTCATGTTATAGTTAGCATCATCTTAATCCGTTAATAAGAAAATTTTGTAAATAGGGTTTTTTAGTTATGTATGTTTTTGCTGGTTTTGTATTTATTTGCACGGCCTCACTGTAAATCAGTCCTTAACAGTGCCTAAACAATTTAAAATCAATCAAATCAAATCAGTTAAATCAAATCATTGGGATTTGATTAAAGAACGCAATGCATCTTGGTGAAAAGTTCACAGCCGCCATCTTTAACGCAGTGGTCTATTGGGAGGATAACGGAAGGAATTGTTCTCCATAGATGATTAAACAAAACCTGGCACGAGCCTTCTTTCTGTCCTATTTTTAGACAAGATTTCTGATACCTCCGTTCAGTAAAAGAATGTGAAGAATGAAAGAGAGAACGCCATACCTTCCCTTACGGAGAACGGCATAGTAACAACACCATACACTCCTGGAGTGCCATATAAACAACAAATGAAATCAGACAGATAATCCAGTACACTTAAATCGTGCTCCACTACGATAATGTATCTGAAAACAAGAAAAAAGTATCTAAAGATGTGATAACGTTATTAAGTATATCGGACTGGTGCGTTCTCAGAAAGCCAATCCCATTTAAAACCAATCAACAGTAAAACGGACCATGCACTGATGAACTTTGGTTCTGTTGAATACACTTCTTGAGGCTTTTTCTTGCGTTTTTATTCAGAAATTATGTTTCCTATCATTTAATTTTCCCAAAAATTAATAAAAAAAGGTGGGTTGGAATAAATGCAGGGGGCGGGGTTGGAAAATTTTTCAAAAATTAATAAGCGGGAGGGGGACGATTATTCGGTACTCGAGAGTAAGCATATTTATGATAATGCCTTAATTACCTTAATTACTCATACAAACAAATGCATGTATATATGTATGATTTTGCCATCAAAATTATCTTACAATATAAATTAATAAAAGGACAGTGTTCTAATCACAGGAATGTAATATTTACAGACAAAAAGTTAAAATGAAGTTTAAAAATACCCCAGGTTGAAAATAGCAGGAATAGCATTAAAAAAGTCATATGACCTTGTTTCCATAATGGTACCTCCGACCAAAAACTTGCGTCAACTGTGTGGGGTGCGCGAAAGAAATATCAAACGGTGACAAAGGTATGTGTCATATTTCTTGAGACATTATTGGTTATCCCGATAGAAATGGTAGTCCCCGCCACAAATTCCTTCAAATTATTTAGCCTACGCGTAGACCCGTTATTCAAAAGAAGACAGGGTCTACGAAGCAAAATCTTGCTACAGCAGAGTAGACCCGACGTTTCACACACTACCGGGTGTCTCAAAAAAAGTACCCCCTTTTGACTGGAAATAGGAACGAAGCGATAAGATATCATTACTCTCTAAGTAGTTAGCTAAATTTATCAATCTTAAACTTAGATTCACATACCTTGCATTTAAGAATCGTCCACCAAACACCAGAGATACAAGATTGCAAAGACAAAATATACAGTGCACCCAAAACCAGAGGTTTTGTCAAAGGGACTAGCCATGATTTGTATTATGGATCTTTTCCAAAGCACCTGTAAAGTTTAACTTTCAGTTTTTCGCTTTTGAAAAGAATAAAAAAGACTCCTGGAAATGACCCTGATTAAACAAATATAACAAAAATGTGGTAAGAATGATGAAGTCGTGCAACATCTCCCAAATAAGCATGCATGTACTCGTTTTCTTCTTCTTTGACACTTGGAGTGGAATGCAATGCACGGATTGATTCCTCAAAGGAATAACTATTTGTAGAACAATTGAAGCATTTCAAGGTATAATTCTTTTCAATGGAGAAAGCTAAAGGTTAAAGTCGAAATTCCTGTGCAACATGCCTATTGTAGCAAATCATGGCTAGGCCCTTTGACAAAACCTCTGGTTTCGGGTGCACTGTAAATTTTGACTTTGCAAGCTTGTATCTCCAGTGTTTGGTGGCCAATTTTTAAATGCAAGGTATGTGGATCTAAGTTGAAGATTGATAAATTTAACTGTCCACTCGGAGAGTACTGATATCTTATCATTTCGTTCCTATTTCCAGTCAAAAGGGGGTACTTTTTTTGAGACACCCGGTATTTGAATAGCGGATTAGGATAATTAAAGATAATTACTTGAGTGGCCGTAGCAAGCTTTCACTCGTTGTTTCGTAGACCCTTTCTTCTTTTGAATAACGGGTCTACTTGTAGGCTACTAATTATTACTCTAACATATACATATCTGACATCAAGTTGAGTACATTGAATCAAAGGAAGTCATTCTCAAATTTTTCGTAAAATTTAGACGCACTGTGACCAAAACAGAACCTTCTTGAGAAGTCTGACATTTAAGGCAGCATGACTTTCGGAAGAAGATGGCCTAACAGTAAGGCAGATTAAACTTCCGTGGAATGAGCAAATAAAGTAACTCAAACTGCACCCAACAAATAAAATCAGCATCAGAGCATCAGGGAGGTTTAAGGTATGTTTTAAAGCGAAAATTAATTTGCCCACAAAGTTTTGTGCAGTGAATTTCCGAACTGGACATCACCCATTTCGAGGGAAATGTTGCATCATCGGGAGCGCGATTAATCGCTCTCAAGCCAACGTTTGGGTGCGTGCGCGCGCGCTATCGCGTGCCTCCCCCCACTGAAAGCCCTGTATTAGATACATAACTCAAATTCAACTCAAAAAGTGTCCCATTACCTTGTTGAACTGATAAGACTTCGGATAGCTACAGCAGCTTTTAACCTCTGTTTGACATCGAGGTAACTGGATGGTTCATCAAACATGTATCTGAAATAAAAAACAATGCAGTGACAAAAAAAGAAAAAAAATAGAAAGAAAGTCAGTGTACCGTCTTGCTCCTTTCTGTTGTTACACTCTTTTTTCAGTAAGAAAGTTGTTTGAAACAATCTCCAGGCTCAGAATCATCCAATTCTTAAGAATATTATAAGGATATTATTCAGTCTCAGCTCGCATATAAGTGTAACATTTTTTAGCAGTGCCTGTTTTGCGATGTTCAAAACAGAGAATCGAATGGCTGACATATCTCGTTTTATCAAAAAAGCGTGGTTTGCACTCAAGATTTTACTACGTTCCCCTGAAACCATATCAGATTGGGAGAAACTAAGAATATTTCAAGAATGTATTCAGGCTCAAAACGAAAAAATCTCAAGGCTGGACAAAATTCACAGTATTCTTATGAAGAGCAGAGCTGTTAGTGCAAGATTGCAGAAACAGCGACTTAAGATAACCAAATCCTTATAACATTGATAGGTCCTCAGTTCTTTGCAACGTTTTAAAACAGTTGACAGATTGACAAATGCCGACGAGAATAGCCTGCTGCCAGTAACACGGTTAATTCACAAAATGGTAGAGTTACATTAACTGACACTGACTTTTATACTAGTGAAGCCAGCAAAATGTAGACTGACGACGTGATTCCTTGTATTCGTTCAACATTTATAATCTGATGTTTTAATTTCACTCATACAAAGGACTCACGACCAAACGGATTCTAAACAGGGACTAAAATCTTACGAAAAATCAGAAGAAACTTAGAACATCTTCCATCCTACGAACGTCGAAAGAATATTCGAACGTCCCTTCGAAGGTCACTTCGAGTGTCGCTTCGCTTCGAGAATTCGAACTTTGAACTAATAACCAATATTGGCCAATCAAACGCTACAAATAGGCACGTGGGTTGACCATATTAAGAAAGTAGCGATCTGATTGGTCGCGCCGTGAACGCGGCGGACTTGGCCTAATTAGTCCCTGTATTAAAGCGTAAGGACATAAGTCCCTCAACTGAAGCGATAACAACAACAACAACGAGCGTAAGTTAGAGGGACTTATGTAATGTAGTCTAAGCAAAATGTTGCTGCTTTCGAAAACTGATAACAACAAAAGGACATGACGGATTAGAATGATACAATTTTAGTTAAAAGCCGAAAGACCACATCATTTTCGTCACTTATCTCGCGTTGATATCAGCACTAAAAACACACGTACATTCGACATGACGAAAATCTATTGGCTTTGAATGGCCTGAAAATGGACCTAAGACACTTGATCAAATCGCAAGGAATCCCCTCACACAACAAAACAATACGCATGAGCTTTTTACAGCGTTTAGGACTCACGAGAAATAGATTTTCAAATAATACTGAAGAATTTCAATCCCACTGCAATGAATTTGCAAATGGTCTTCCTTACCAGTGAAAAAAATGTAACTTCTTCATTGTTTTGTGCGGAGAGCTTTTTATAAAGTAAACATTTGCTCTGTGCCAGTTTTCAGGCATTTTGCAAGAAACGTATTTTCATAGAGGTGAGTGGCTTATACAGTCTTCGTCAGATGACTAATATTAAGCTTGGTCGAGTGAGGTCAAACTTCGGATGGGTGACCTCAGAAGCCTGACCTCATAATTCACCTCGTCGTCCTTCGGAAGGGACGTTAAACTAGGGGTCCCATGCCTGGATGCGGCATGCACAGTGGGCCTAAATTAGCTTTCAGTAGCCACAACTCCTGACAAGCCCACTCAAATAATGATAAAGTAATGATTTTGCCTATATTCTTATACTGCAGCAACATAAGCATTGGAATTTCAGACTCACACAAATGTAAGCTCGAAAAACTTCAAAATCGAGCAACGAGGATCATCAACGGACATAATAGCAAAATTAGCCTTCCATCCATTAATCATGTAAGAAATAAAACGATGTTCTATTGAAGTTTTCAAGTGTTTAAATGGTCTTGCGCCAAGGATGTTAGAGAAAAATTTTAAAAGACTGAACCATCAAAAGGACACCCGAGGCAACAAATCAAATCTCTTGGTGCCTCGTATATGAACAGAAACTGCCCGGAAAGCATTTAGTTATCAAGGTGTAAAAATATACAACAGATTGCCGCCTGGGCTGCCAAATGAGAACTCATTTGTAAGATTTAAGAAGAGATGTAATGAATTTGATTTTGACTTTTAAGAAACTTTTGTATTGTAAATGATAGATTTTACTACTTTTCATTGGACACAGGTCCTTGATTTATAGCAGCTGTTCTCAACTGACCAAGCAAACCTGTATACATATTGATATATTATTATTATTTTTATCAATTTTACGAAAAGCAGGTTCTTTGGGGGTATTTTCGAGTCTCTATCTAGCCATTAGGGATTTAGCAATTTACGAAAAGCAGATCCTTTAATGGTATTTTGGAGTCTCCATCTCGCCATCAGGGATTTAGCAATTTTACAAAGAGCAGGTCCTTGGAGGGTGTATATTGTTAGGAGTCCCCGTAGACTCCAGTGTCCTAGTTTCTGACAGCATGGATTCTAGTCCCTTGTCGATTTTAGAACCGCTTAAGCTAGATGAAAAACAATTGCATGTAAACATTGTTTCCTATAAATACTTGGCTGTTTTTATTGTAAAGCACTGATGAAGATTTGATAATCGAAACGTCTGGTTTTTAACAGTTGTGTTTTTTATTTTTACTTTTCTGTTAATTTTTGAGGATGGTTTAGTTTAGACATTATTTTTATCATTAATTAAATAGAAAACAAAAACAAACAAACAAATGCGGCACGCATAGTGGGCCTAAATCAGCTGTAAGTAGCTACAAATCCTGACAAGGCCACTCAAAACAAATTGAAAACAAAGAAAACAATACAGTTGCATTTCCTATACCGATTTCAGTGCTCAGATAAAAGTGGGAGAAATTACAGAAGTACTTCAGCTATCAAGAATTTTCAAACGTGAAATTACTTTCTACTTCGACCGGTACAACTAATTAAACTTTGTAATACTGAATACAGTAAAGTCCCGCCTTTAAGAAACTAGCTTCACAAAAACAGCCTGATTGGTTTCCTATGTTAAGATATACTTCTCAAAACAGGGTGTGTACAGATTGGTATAAGAAACGCTTTTATATTGCAAACAGTTGTCAAGATTTTTAAGAAAACAGTTTTTAAATATGACAGTTGTACAAGAAACTGATAGTTTCGGCCAGTACTGAAAGTTTCTTGAAATTATAACAATTTAGCCTTAAACTTCAATGGTTGTTTCTAGAGAGCTATTTCTATTGGAGACATATTCAAATATATGCCATGAAATATTACTAAGTACCATTGTAAAAGAAGAAACTGAACATAAATCATCCCGGATAGTTTCTTGTGGAGAGGTATCTTATTCAGTGGAATCAGGTCTGAGTTTCTTAATGCAGTTTCTTAAAAGCGGGACTTTACTGTACTACAAACAAACAAAGGCAGGAGCTTTGAATGATCTGAGTTTAATGTGAAAAACTTACACATCAGCTTGCTGGATACACACAACAGCACAAGCAAATCTTTGAAGCTCCCCTCCAGATAATTCGCTAACATTACTGTCTCGGACACTGTTCAGATCTAAAATGAGGCCACATATACTTTTTAATTCATTTGCTTATCCACGAGATACTCTAGAGTTCTCATTTTAAGGGTATGCTTTATTGGTATCAATTCTGAAAACGGTAGACTTGGTAGACCTGGAATTTGTGTTTGATTGACTCCCCAATTCCAACAACGGCAGGTTTGGCAGGTCTGGCAGGCCTGCTGAACCCTCTGCTCCAAAAGGCAGAAGGTTTGGTAGACGTTGGAGAGATTCTCGATTTCATTTGCAGAACTCTGAAAACGAGGCGACTTTGCTCGCGTTGCTACGGTAATCGGTAACTTAACTCGTTGTTGCCAAGCACCAGACTCGTCTTTGTGATTTTTAACTGTAAACCTCATCTTTGCCAGGATAATTCTGAAACCTGCTGTTTTGAAGAATTTTGTCTTTGATTGGGAACTGTGTTTCCATCTCTGCGAAGTCTACCGTTTTCAGAATTTGGAAGGTTTGGAATTACCAATCAAACACACCCTAAGAAAGGGAGATTCTTCCAGGACAAATGCTCCGTTAATCAAATAAAAATAACTACATTCAAATGGTACGTTTTTTAGCTTTACCTTTATGGAGATGGTGATGATGATGATGATGATGATGATGATGATGATGATGATGATGATGATGATGATGATGATGATGATGATGATGATGATGATGATGATGATGATGATGATGATGATGATGATGATGATGATGATGATGATGATGGTGATGATGAAAGTGATGATGATAGTGATGATGGTAATGGTGATCATTATGATGATGATGATGATGATGATGATGATGATGATGATGATGATGATGATGATGATGATGATGATGATGATGATGATGATGATGATGATGATGATGGTGATGATGGTGATGATGATAATGATGATGAAAATGATGATGATGATGACAGTGCTGATGTACAGGCCTTACCAAATAGGTGGCAATACTCTTCTTGTGCTTCTCTCTCGTCCTTTTTGTTCAACAAGGATTGAACACTTCCCTGAAAATAAAATCAATATCAGAGATTTGTAGAACATCATAGTAAAATACAACCACTCATAAAACCAAATGCATTAATCCTAATTATTCATATCACTTGGATTTGTAACATGCACTTGTCCTAATTAATAATATATCACTTGAACTTGTCAAATTTCTTGATTATACAGTTTTATCTACACTGGATTAGTCAATGTTACATTCTTGGACTGTCATCTTTGAAAATAATGTGCTGAAATTACTATGAGAACATGACTTTCTTGACATTGTGCTTGCCCTCCGACTTATCGTGAGACTGCGATTTCCACCTCGTGTACTAATCTCCACCAATAAAATGTTTAGATATCAAAAGACAAAAAAAGCAGAGTCCACTGTGAGCCAAAATTTGCAGAACAAACATAAAATGACGTCTGATCGTGACAAAAAGGGTCGTATACTAAGGATATACATCAGTGAAATTGGCTCTTGAATAGTGGATAGAGTAATAAAATCTACAAAGAATTGACATCACTCAGAGTAATGGTGATACAAATCTAGTTAATGTAGAAGAGACATTTTTGGAGCTTCTAAAAATGAAAATACGTATTTTCACAATGCAAAAAAGAACTTACATGGACAGCTTTTGGAATCTGGTCAACATATTGTGGTTTGATAATGGCCTACAAGAAGATCAAGAATGGCTGACATTGATAAGGATGAAGAAACTGGATTCATATATATGTGTTTCAAAGGATACTTCCATTCGGACAATGAAAATGGTGAGCCAGAAATACTCATAAGTTTTCTGATCCCTTTCAGAGACAAAGTAAGGAAAAAGTATGTTTATCGTACAACTCAAAAATAAACTGCTGCTGACTATGATACACTGGATCCCACAGGCCTGTAGGAAGTGGGGGGCAGGTAGGGCTCCAGCCCCCCAATAATTTTGAAAACAATGGTGCTTCATTACCAGCATTAATTGGATGTATTGTTCTCTATTGTTTTAAGAACAATTACCCCCCAATCAGCAGCTGCTTCCTACAGCCCTGGGGTCCTACAGCTACTCAAGGCAACAAATTACAGGTGCTGTATGCTCACACCTTAATGTCTCTTTCATGAAATAGTGAAAAAGAGTCTGGAATGCCTAATGCAGGGCACAAAAATGTCGTAAATCCTTGTTCTCAGTGACTCCAGTGTTACAAAAACAACTGGTCCTTTGTAAATTTACCTCCTAAACACACTGGAACCTCCATTAATTGACAACTCTGCACAACAGACAACTCTGAACAATAGAAAAATATTTCATCCCAAATACAGTATATATGATAGGAGATGGCGCCCACTGATAGCGGACTACAGAGGTTTCCCTGTATATACTTCAGGGCATTCAAAATTTCAATCAGGCTCTTTCTGAATACAAATACTATATCAATTCAACTAATCTGCAAAAGCTAATTCATTGGACAGCATTATTATGTCACCAAAGTAAAATGTAGCTTATCAAGCAAAGACTTGAACATGGAAAAGCACTGAACATCAAAAAACATTTGTACCTTCAAATCATCTTCTAAAACCTTTGTAAAATAATTCTGTAATTCTGATCCCCTGAAATATTGTAGAATTTCTGACCAATCTGGAGCATCACCATATCGTCCAAGATTTGGTTTCAATTTTCCAGCTAAAACTTTCAAAGCAGTTGACTTTCCGATACCATTAGTCCCAACTAAGCCAAGCACTTCTCCTGGTCTTGGAATGGGTAGCCTGGAGATATGAAGTAAGAAACATCCAAGACAGTGACATGCAAAAAACATACAATTTAAAAAAATTCATTGAGCTGTCAACGAACGAGAAAAAACAGTAGCCACTGTATAGTTTGAGTACAGGAGATGGTCACTGAGGAGGGGAGAATAGAAAGGATAGTTGTGCAAAACTTTTTGCCTTTCTGTGAAGGAATGTCAGACTAGAATTCTTCCTTCCATTGTTTTATCAACTTTCTGTAGTCCCAGATTTCAGTTGAATTGCAATATTGCATAGAGTGTGGTTAATATGGTAAACGAGAAGAGCATAACCCAAATTGTTTTATTCCTTTCCTTCCTTTATTCCTTCCTGTCATCTTTATACTTTCAATTGTTGCTTTCTTTTTGTCATCCTATCTTCAATCCATCCTTCACTCTTCTCTCCTTTTTCTTCCATTTCTATTTCCTTTCATTCCTTCTTTTCCCCCTCTATCATTTCCTTTCTTTTCCAACTTTCTATTTCCCCATACTCTCTTTCCTCCCCTTTTCTATCTTCCAGGCCAACAAAGCTGCCTCACAGCTTCACACTTTTTTCACCTCTGAGATAGGAACCAAAAGTAGTTTAGAAATTATTATGCTTTAAAGCTTTTCCCCAAATTTTTCTTGAATTCTTACAACAAAAAGAAATAAAACTTTAATGTTGAGGACACTGAAGATTTCAGAAAGGTCCAGTGGTCAAATTACGGTGAAGAGCACAAGTTTCTTTGAAGCCATTCACATCACAGAAATAGATCATAGAACTTCGCACCAACCTTTTTAAACATTTGGAACCCATTCTCAAGTACCAAATAATTGTCCCCCCCCCCCGCTTATTAATTTTTGAACAATTTTCCACTCCTCTTGTATTCCAACCTCCCTTTTGGAAAAATGAAATGATGGTAAACATAATTTCTGAATAAATGCAAGAAAAAGTCTCAAGAAGTGCATTCAAAAGAACCTGAGTTCAGTACAGTAAATGTATCAGTAACATCACTGTCCACATAAATATATATACTGCAAGATATATTTGTGTTTAGGAAAGAAACCACCGTTTTCAATTTCTCCAAACACCCCCTCCCCCGATTGTTCCAGCCCCCATTATTATTACATCAAACCATTTCCAACCCCCCAATCTGCTGTCACCCCCCCTGTTTATTGGGTACTTGAGAGTATGTTGATGAGCCACAAATTTGTACCCACCTGTGAAGTTTGAATGAATTGGCACCATATCTGTGTGTTGTGTCTTTTGCCAAGTTACTTGGTAAATTGATGATTGTTATAGCTTCAAATGGGCATTTCTGCAAAATAAATAATAATATATACTTAAACTATTTCTTCAATATGCCATATTAACAAATACACCCCACTATGGTAAATTTTCTTAATTTCATTTTATCATTTCAGTGCTCAAATAGTAATCCTGTAACGATCCAAGTCCCTAGTATTTGCTACTGTATAATGATTTTACCAAAGCTAAACTTTTTTGTGGTCAAATTCCTTATATATAATATCAAAAGCTTTTATCAATGTAAAATCAACATAGCAAATGCTAGGGACTTGAGACCTTACAGAAAGGCTGTATTTTGAATCCCAAATCCACAAATCTGGGGTTAAATGTTTCATAAAAAGAACTCTGGAAAATTTTCCATAATGGTGGCTGCATATGCATGTCCAAATGGTTATAATCCTCTAAATTTTATATTTTCATGCCTACATAGACAGGGAATGTTGTCTGGCATTTTGCTGGCCTTTGATTTTGTGTTTGCTCTCCGCTAAGGTTGGCCATTGGGGTTGCGGATTTGTTCATTGCTTTTCTTGATAGATGATGATCTCAGTCTTGAAAATTCCTACTTGGAGGGGTATGTCATATTCTTGCCTTCCCCTATTTTGTCTTTGTTTATATGCAATAACCTTTAACTTGTTGAAGTTTGCATTGATTGGTAGATAGATTTAGATATGTTAACACATTTTCAAATAAGATTGTGTAGAATGATTTCTCTATCAAGGACTAACACATCCTTTTCCGAACAAACTTTAAATGTACCTCAAAATTGACAGGTTTGATACTGTAGACCATTTTCTGGATGCAAGACGAGGCCAATTTGCAGTGGATGAAACAAAACAACAAATTCTGTCTTAAAAATTTCATCGGAACACTCTATTCAAACTCGTAGCAGTCCTGTCCTACTCAAAAGACCAGAAGAAACATTTTGCAAAAAATGATTGTGACATTCTTCATCTTCAAAAAAAAGCAGTCAAACTGGAAATTTCGATGAAGCAGGTACTGTAGGTGTGGTCCCAC
Organism: Aurelia sp. 3 sensu Dawson et al. (2005); assembly: GCA_964020215.1. Lineage (NCBI taxonomy): Eukaryota > Metazoa > Cnidaria > Scyphozoa > Semaeostomeae > Ulmaridae > Aurelia > Aurelia sp. 3 sensu Dawson et al. (2005). The sequence goes on along the minus strand of OZ026592.1, from coordinate 3,634,536 downwards.
AAAGAAGGATCTCTATTGCAAACCAGGAAGATGTGGACTGATTGTTGAGGACCAGTATTTCCTCTACATTCTTTATTTATCTAACTTTCTTGTTAAAATCATTTTGCTACGATAAGTCATAAGACATAATATCTAAAGTTTTGTTTTGGTTCTTTACATCTTGTTTGCTTCGCCTTGGTTGACATTAAAAAAACATTTAAAAAGGCTTTTCTTTTGTAAAGAACAAAGAGTGCCATTAGGTAAAATTGTATGAACACCAAGTGATGACTGAACGAACAAAATTGAATCATGTGGGCTTCGTTTTGAGAGTCTATTAATGAAAATTGTTTCTGAGCATTGGGCGAAATACATTTTCACGACGGCGATTAACAGCCCATGCAAACAATTTTGCGAGGGCATTGGCGAGGGTGAACGCGATCGCCCACGTGAAATGAAAAGGTCTGCTGTACATATTTACTCCAATTACTTTTCAAACAGGGGTTAATTTTTTGGATCAATCAGCTATCAAAGCAAGGGTTGTGCACATTGGACATCTCTGAGTTCGTTTCATACCTTGATACAAATGCCACAACCAATGCAGAGTGTTTCTGATATGAAGGCAAGTTTGGATGTTGGCATCACTTCAATGCACAGTTTTCCTGTCAAAAATGATATGAATTAATGAGAAAAGGTTATGAACTTTTTATAGGTAATCAAAACTAAAGCCTTATTAATTTCTTCAAGTCCTTATGGGCAATATAAAATAAGCTAATTTAAGCTAATTTAGGCCAGCCGTGGGGCTGCCGCTGATTTTCGGGGTGCTGCGGGCTGGGTGCCGTCTTGGGGGCTTGGTGGGTGGTGCTTGAACCTTGCAACGGCGGGGTTCGGGTTCCGCTTGCTGGGCTCCCTGGGTGTGGCCTGGTGTGTGGTGCTCTGCAGGTTGCTGGTGGCTCTATGGTTGGGGGCGGCTTCGCTCTGCGTGGTTTCTCGTTGTACCTAAATGTAGCGTAGTGTTTATTGGTAAAGAGTGGTGTAGTGTTACGTTGAGTTTTACGTTGAGATTATTGTTAAAACTAGCTGTTAACGATGTTAAGGAAGTGCTGCTCACAGCCTAGTGTGTAACGCGATTCTGCAATATTTACTGTATAAGAATAATAATCGAGAGGAGTTTTCGAAACGTGTATGTCTTGCCATGCGAAATTGCAGTTGTTAAGGTAGATATAATTCCAAACATAGTATAACTGTTTACAAATTTCAGGACTGGTTGGTATGACTGCAACACGCATGACTACATGTGTAGTGTGGTGGCTTTCTTCTGCTCTGGGTGGTACTCTAGATAACACAATTTTCTTCCTTGTCCACAGCTCATTGTATTCTTTGAAGTAAAAATGATCTTCTATAATAACATATTTGGTTATTTCTCTGTAATGCTTACAGTTACTGATTATTTTGTTTCAATCTGCATTAATCAATGTCAGCATAAAAGATTAACTTCGCACATCATGGCAGCAAACAAAGGGTTCAATATTCAGTTCGGTCTAAATACCCAATTATGTCTTCAAAGATAAACAGTCTTGAGAGTTTATGCTGCACAACAGTTGGTCACCACAGTTCTTCAGAAGTTCAACCAATAACACTTTGTGTCAAAGTTGAAATGTCACAAGGTGTTGGGAATGGTGACAGTAGCAATAATGATCCTCTGCTTCTTTTGTCTTTGCAAGAACGACATAAATAATTGCAATCGAATGCTGTGCTGGTCTCTAAGAATTCTTACAGGAATGTCACAAGTGAATATAGAAATAGCAGTCCAATGCTGGGTCCTGTGTTGATCTTTATAGGAATCTCACAAGTTAATAAATTGCCTTACTCCTGCAAGAATATATAATGAAATGAAATAAGCTTGTATATGTGCAAAAGTTATGAAAAATATTTAACTATCGCTTGTGAAAAGAAATTATGCTAAAAACAGTATCTGGAATAGTTTTGCACACCCTTCACATTCCAGGAATTTCTATCAATAATGAAGGCAATATCATCAGGATTCTATCAGATGTGATTGTGGTTAAAAACCCTTTTAATCATCTCTAGTGCAATTTTCTGGTTGATGGTTTTTCCTTGTTAGGGAAATTATCATCTCTTTCATCATGGCATTTCTGAAGATTTGAGCAGTTTGAAGTTTGATGGGATTTAAGAATTTAATGAAACCTACAGCTGGCACTGTTTGGAAAACTTGAAAAAGGCCTATCCATGCATGTTTTACTTGGCAAACCAAAAATATTCCTTGCAGTTAAAAAGCTATTCTCCTTCATAATTTTGAACAAATTTTTCTTTATCCACCGCTACCAGTGGGAAGCAGTGAAACCAGCTGTTTATCAGTAGGAGTATAGTATTCCAGCAATATCTTTTAATTAGTCGCAGGCCTGCCTGAAAGCTTGAAACACTAACAGAGTTATCATTGGGCCTACTTCCACAGCTCATTCGAATTCACCTTCTTAACTTTGAACAATGGTTCTTTATTCACTTCCTCCCGGTGGCAAGCAGTGCTTCCTGCAGCTTGCTGGTGAAAGCGCGAGCAACGCGTAGGCCTAGGCGCTCTTTGTGGCATCTTCCTGCCACTTTCGAAACATGTCCGCTGTGAAACAACAAACGGTCAACACAACTGAGAGGAAAAAGGAATCCTCTCATAACTGCTGTCAAATGAGATTTAAAAAACGATTCGATACGTACCAAAGTCCGTGAAAAGTCTTCCTTCTTCCCGCAATAAACTTGTGAGAGCTTCTCTCTCTCCAGAAATTGTAGTCGTGGTGTGGGCGCTCTCAGGCAGAAATGCACTATACTTTGCAACCAGTTGTTGTAGTTGTTTGAAAAATACTCCACTGTCCATCCTCGAATTCTTGCTCTAAATGGCTGCTCGCGCATGCTCGCAGCAATTAATTGTGAGAGCCATTCATAGTGGGGACTAGATGACCATGTGTCTTTCCCCGCTATGATTGGCTCAGATTATTGTATTGTAGTTTCTTTAATGTTATATTTATAAAAAAAAAAAAAAAAAAAAAAAAAAAAACTAAAGCCTGGTTTCCATATGATTGTAACAGTTGGTGACCTACTGCGACACATCAGCGACGTGTCCCGATCAGTCAGCGATGTATGGAAACGATCGCTGTTATGATCATATGGAAACCAGGCTTTAAGGTCATCTCAACTCTTTTGATGCGTCCCCGTACTGGTTGTCTCGTTTTCAGTTGTGGTAGTGTAACCACCGACAGCTTAGCGAAATCAGCTTGGGAGATATGACATTAGATGGATGAGAAATTCGGAAACGGAACTCATAAAAAACCGCATGCGCACTGAAGCCAGGTGCAGGCGCGCAACCGTTGGCCTACGTTATCATCTTCCGCGCGCATTTTGCAAACAATGCAGTCTGGTGCCAAATCATGTTAAAAAGGAATTTTCCATAATTTTTCAACTGCCTACTTCTCATTCATGAATAATTTCTCAATAATCTTTCATTTGGATACTGCCTAATGATAAACCTGAACAATGTTGGTCCAAAAACATGATTTTGCTTGGTTGTGCACCCACAACGCACTACGTCGTGATCGCACAACTTAGGAACCGTCCAAAAATCCATTTCGTCACGGATAGCGGAATTTGGCCATTACGGGGGGAGGGGGTTTATTACTAATCCGTTAAGCGTGACGGAATGGAACCTAACATTGTTTTCAATCATATTTTACAAAGTTTCATCGCTGGATAACTTAAAGCAGAGACAGAAACGGCCTAAGAAGAGGTTCTCCTTGTCAACAGTTGAAGGTTTCTAACGATCGCAATGAAACAGTTAAGCGAGATAGGTAAACACAAAATTCTGTATGTCCGTTAAGCGGAGGGGGGAAGGGGGTATCTGAAGTTAGCAGCCAAATTCCGCTATCCGTGACGAAATGGATTTTTGGACGGCCCCTTAACAAGAAACCAACATTGTGTATGGGGGGAGGGGGAGAGAAGAGGAAAAATATACAATTTTTTTCAAGAGTTTCGGCAAAGACTGTGACTTTTCAACGTCACAAGAACAGGAAAAGGGCATTCCCTTGGGCAACCACATATTTACCTTGTCTGACGACGGGACAAGATTTCTTGCATTCTTGTCGACATCTTTTCGGCTTACATCGATCAGGATTGACAATAGCTATACGTGTAAGCTTGTCTTGGGTAGCGTTAGCATTCATCATTTTGATGCCGTGATCATAGGTCAGCAAACATGAACAAAACCATCTAAATTTGTGTTCTTTTGATGACAATCAAGGCGTTAGGCCACAGCTGCAATGGCGGCCATGTGAAAAAGAATTATTTCCTTCGTTGAACAAGTACTTCGTGTGTGCTCTTTAGAATGTACAGGGACACAAGGAGTATTTCAGGCTGGTTAAAACACGGAACAAGCAATGAAATGGGGGAATGGAATGGAAAGGAATGGCAGAACCAAAGAAACGGAATAAATACCAACTATTTTCTGGCACTTTTTTGAAATTTTTGTATTGTACGATGAATCGTGAGTTTTCTCCATAAACATATAGAATTAGTAAAGATTTCTCAAGAATATAGAAATGCGATGATGCGAAAGCGAGACGTTAAAGTTACCCAGACTGCTGTAAACACCAGGTAATATGGTAAGTTATATATTCTCAGAAGCTTTTCACTCTTTCACTAAAGTCACTATAATTGCATAAATGCTTTAGCTTGCATTTGTTAGATAATACTTGAATTTGGTCCACCTTAGTAACGATGCACATGATAGGAAACCCGGTTTGATGATTGGTGAATACGTTGCAAACTTGGTTGCAAACTTATCACAAGATTTCAGTGACCAGTGTGGTTGGGTGAAAAATCTAACAAATGTCGCTTAATGAAAGCTATGTCAGAAAGAGGATATTTCCTCACAGAGAATCCTTTGGACTGTATATTCCTGGGGCATACATAGCACTATGAAAAACTATGAAAATTTACAATGTGTTATTATCATCGTCATCTACATGTCTTGTTAATGGACTGGGGTATACCAGCCGATTTTCAGAAAGGTACCCTCTCTTCTGATTACCCACTCTTATGATAAATTTTAGTGGAAAGCTTTCCATTTTTAACTATTTGTTAGCAAACTTCGGGCAAACCCACCAATGATGTCCAAAGAAAATCCATCGAAAAAGAACTCTTGTTTAGAGGACTTTGGGCCCAAAAACTCACTCATATGGACATCCACCCAGCCGGACCCTCAACATGTTATGTACTTACCGCAGGATAGATCCTTCAGACATTACACTAATGGATTTCTAATGGCAATGTTTCAACGTAGCATTGAATGCTGAGCTAAAAAAATTTCTTTCTAGGGAGAGTCTGGTACCCGGGGTACCTAGAAAACGATCTGAAGCAGTCAACCAGCAGATAGTCATATCTCAGAAAGATGAACCCCTCATTTGCGATGAGTTCCACAGACATCAGACATCCTACGAATTGATTTCATACACAGTAACGTTTGACGCAGAATTGAATGCTGTGCTCAAAAAAGTGACTGAGAATTCTCTACATTTAACAGTTCAGAAGGCATATCATTTTTTAAGGTTAATGATTTTAAGAATCTACCTACCAGCCCCAGACGTTCTTGTTTAATTACAAAAAGCAGGTTATCTCTGTCCTATCGATTTATATTGCCTCCATATAGGCCATTCATTCACTTTAGATTTACGGAGATGTATCAGTTTTGGCAGCTAGGCAAGAATGGGCTCTCTCATGCCTTTGCACTGCACTCCTTACACCGTGCAGATCATTTTTGCAGTTTGTTCCACATTTCAATGCTCCACCTTTTCGTTCCATCCCTTCTTATTCCATGTTCTGCTTTATCCATTCTATGGTTCATCTCCTCTGTTCCGCGGTCTGCATTTTAGCAAATAAAAGTACTTCATGTATCTTCGTCATTCCTCAAAGTGATGCAACTTCAAGGAAAAAATGTCGGAAAATGAGACGCAGCTTCGTAAACATCGTCTTTCGCACAAATAGTCAATTGTCAAGCAGAAATCCTTGCAGCAGTCAGTCAAGTACAAGACTACGATGCATTTTTTCATACAATTCAACTGTCAATTATAGACCATCGACTTTTAGAAGGAATGTATCCGGAGGTACTACCAACGGGCCTAATTCAAATGCTGACCATGCGACTGTCTCTTGTAAATGCGAACTCAACACCCCGCTGGTGTACGCTACCTCAAAGGTTACTGATGTTGAGGAATTGCTAGAGAAGCCTTTTATTTTTCGTAGTGAAAAGAAACGGAAAAAGTCAAAGAAGAAATCAAAGGCTGCACGAGCAAAAGAGAAGAGCAATGGAAAACCTGAAGATTTGAAAACCTCAGAAAATGACTGTGCAACCATAAAGTCTGCAGTTGAGATCTTTAACTTAATTCCCAAAGAAGAACGGGAGAGTGTGAAAAGAAACTTGATCAAGGCTAAGGAAAAGAAATCAGTAGAGCTTGTAGAGTTGTTACGGAATAATCAAGCGCACATTCTTGGATTATCAGATGCTGAGCTGAAATCTAGATATGAATTTCTCTGTGAACATGGAATAAGCAAAGCAGAAGCGCTAAACATTGCAATCCAGTTTCCAATGGCCTTGAGTTTTCAAAGCAGCAATGTTGAAAATTTAGTCAAATTGTTTGCATCTTACAAGCTACCATTGCTCAAGTTGTTTACACATCACCCATATTTGTTCAGCCTTTCACACAGTGAGGTTGTGAAGAAATTAGATCATTTAGGATCAGTGGGGCTGAGAAAGAAAGATGTTAGTGACCTTATCAATGCCAATCCCATTATCCTTAGTTTTGGGCTGAGTGAAACAGCAAAACATGCACTGAAAGTTTGCACAAATATGTCAGGGTCTAAAGGCCCAGCATGGAAAAGCCATTTCATTAAGTCCCTTGTCAGGACATCATTGGTTGGAGATGTGGCCACAAAGTATGAATTTGACAACAATTTTGGATCAACAACATCATTCCTTGAAGATCTCAATGTCCCTGTTGGTGAGATATTTCAAGATTGTCCTGAGCTTTTCAGCTTAGAAAAAGACAAATTATTAAGGGCAACGCATGTCCTTGGGGATGCACCATTCTTTTTTGACACAGAAGACATTGGCAAATTCATTCAAAAGCACCCAGAAATATTTCTTCAGCTTGACAATGAGATGGTGAAGGCCAGAATAATTAGAATATATGAAAAACTAGGCGAAGATGCTGAACTTCATGACATCATGCAAACAACTCCTAAAATGCTCACAGGTTCAAGCTGCATTGAAAGTCGCATTGCATTGCTTACTAAATGGAACTTTACTACCAAGCACATGGGGTATTTGATGAAAACGTTCCCAATCCTGTTCTATGATAACAGAGTTGTAGAAAATTTAGAAGACAGGCTGGAGTTTCTGCTTGGAATTGAAGATTTGAATGCTGAAGATATTATGAAATTTCCATTCTGCCTTCAGATGAGACTTGTCATTTTGAAATGCAAGATTGGTTTCATAAGAATTCACAATCCAAAAGCCTTGAAAAAGTCATCTTTGCAAGAAATATTCACAGCAAAGGATGATGAATTTGTCACAAACATTTGCTCATCTGATTTGCAAACTTATAGCAATTATATGATGGCAAACTTTTCAGAAGCTGACCAAATTTGGATGAAAAATAAAGGAAGGCCACAAGTTAGGAAGGCTCTTTCAGAAACATTTTCTTGAATAATTTGTTAATTTGTAGTGTACAGTATGGCCTCAAAGGCTAAATTCAATGTTGATTTCTCAGTTAGAATATTATTTGTCTGACCCAATCCAAAGATTGGTAACAGGAAAGGTTGCTTGGAATAATCATTCAGTCTCATTAACAGTGAATTTATTCAGTGTGGATTTGTTATGATTATCCAATTAGATATACAAAAGCATTGTAAATTAACCTAAAGCTGATAGAAGAAAGAAAATATGGAAGTTAAAAATAGTTTTGCCCGTTTTTTGACAGTGTCTCACTGGTTGTTACTCATATTATATCAACCATCTGAAAAAGCTCAGCATTGTCTGTCATGCCACTATTAAGGAAACATATTGTTCTTGGTTTAGTTCATTAATGTCACTAGCAATAACATTTAGTTAGTGAGTACGACGTTTTGGGAAATAGGAACAAACTGCACCAACATATGGAGTGGAATAAAAGTAATAGGCCTTTCTCCTTCTGTTGACATTACAAGATACCTTTGCCCCCGTCTCGCAACCTCTCCTCATTCTTGAAGTCAGTTCAGTTCTGTTGGCATTGCATCACAAAATCACTGTCCTTCTCTCTACCTACTATCTCAAGACTATAACGAAGTCAGACAAACACATATTCGTTCCTTGGAGTAAGATCCAATAAAGAAAGCTTTGATGATACCACCTCTGATGTCTTCGTTATTGTGTGAGTAAAATATTAGGTTATTTACAGAAAAGTGAATTGCAAGATTGCCATATTTCCAAAAACCGAAAGACAGAAACAAAGAAAGAGAAGATGTATCGCAGATTGCTGATTCTTATTTCCATAGTGCCATTTATCTGCAATGAAAATATATTCAAAAGCGCCTTAACAAATTTAGGTCTAATGTAAAGAAATATTAAATCCAAATGATTACATATTAGGTATAGAAGGATATGAATATGCTCTCAAAAGTATGAAACTCAATCTAATTTTTGACAAAATGAACAAGCCATGCTTTATGGCGTGATGTAGTTGGAAACAGCCGAAACAGCGCAGAATGATAATCTGTTCACATTTTATTGATTCCTCGTCTAAAGTCCTGTTCCCCAACTTTTCGTTCTAGTTAGATTTCTTTGCTTTTCATAGTACACCCAATGTGATGATTTCGAACTTTGTGAATTGAACCATGGAGTACTGAGGTGATATCCTTTGAAAGAATAATTTGATTCTTAGAAAAAAAATCCAAAGTTTCCTTTCCAGTGGGAATCACCTTACATATTATGGCAGACCGATTCGCTATATAATCCTGCAACGTTTGCAGATTTTTCCATTTGTCACTAAAATTCAAGTGACGATTTCTGGAAGTTTTATGCTGATCCGCACCATCCATTCGATGTTTTGCTACAGATTTTGATCAGAAATTCAACCAACGTTCTTTGCATGCACGATGCAATTTCAGATAAGTTAAAAACTGACTAAAAATAAAATCAGGCCTGATAAATGAAAAATATGATCAATTGAGCTTATAGAAAAGTCAGCTAACTTCAGAACATCAGTTCGGCTGCAGTTTTGATCCATAATTTTCGCTTTCCGAGAAAAAAATTTTCCGTGTTATGGCTGTTCAACTTTGGTTCTTTTTGAAGATACCTCTCTGGAAGTTCAAGACTTGAACCTCTTTTCCCATTGGAGAAGAAGATATCAAGGTCTATCATGTTTCAACCTCTTTCATCTCCAAAACCTATCTTCCTTCCCTAAAATAAACTGAGAGATATGATTCATCAAGATATGAAATTAAATTTGTTTATGAGTGCTTTAATGATCTCATCTCTCACCCTCTCATTTTCACAACTATTTCAGCTCGGTAACTCATCAGTTCATTGTCGTACGTCATGAAACTGACAAGGTCTTGCAATTGACAAGGAATACATCTTTACATGGACTTGGATCAATTGAGTATTTTGAAGCGAAACTATGGAATTGAATGGTATCCCAACTTTTATCAAGACGTCAGGTTTCATTAATTTCTTTAGATCAAAACTGAAGGAATGCCCTGTCAACCTTTAATTTCAAGTGGAAAAACTGCTTTGCTTCTCCTTTGTTTTCTCTTACTTTGCGCATGTCAGATTGTTCTTTGGGGGCTTTTCTGGCTTTGTTTTTTTCTTTTTTGCAAAAACATTTTGTTTTTGGTTTTAGTCTCTTGTAGTTGGGGGTTGGAAGGCGAGGGGCAATTCACTGATTTTTTTTTCGTACACCTTCCTTGAAATCACAAAAAATCACAAACAAAATCACAAAATCACAAGAAAAATCACATACAGAAAGCACCAAAAATCACAAATCACTGAAAAATTATTGAAAAATCACACGAAAAAATCACTAGAAATCGCTAAAATCACAAAAAATCACAGAGAAAAAATCATGTGATTTCAAAATCACAAAAATCACGTACGCTATTTTGAGAAGTGATTTGCCCCTCGTTGGAAGGTTTCTCTCGCGATTAGTTTATTTGTTAGAGAGCTCCTCCTTAGACACATCTCTAAGCACATCTCTGTTATTTTGTATCCTTACATGTACCCCCGGGGGTGGGGGGGTACTAGACCAGATTTTGGACGGGGACGTGCCATCAAGGTTTCAAAAACATACCCGTTCCTTATACCAATTTCGAAACTGTATACCCGACTTCATACCAATTTTCCGAAAAAGCATACCCGACCCTATACTGCGAAAATTGAAAAAATCGACACCGTTCCTTATACCAAAATCGTGAATATCGACACCGTTCCTTATACCAACTTCGTGAAAATCGATACCCTTCTCGATGGCACGTCCCCGTACCCAAAATATGAATAGTACCCCCCCCCCCAGGACATGCATTAACAGTTATATTTTTCAATGGAAACAAAAGCTGAAGATGGTATGCTTCATTTCTCCGTCCTTCTTCCTTCCAGGAAGTCAAAAGTCACAGAGACCACAGGGGACCATGGAGTCTACTTGAAGCGAGGCTGGACTGCTACCCGTGGCCTTTTCTGGCTAGGCCCAGCCTCGAGGGTTAGATGCGAGCTCAATTGCTTCTGGCTGTTTCAAGAAACATTCAACGAAGCAGGCCGACTTCATCCATTAAGCCTGTACGAAGTGCTAAGATACTCTCTAGCTTCACGAAGACGCTAACAAGACCTATTTTTCCGGTCGCTTCTCGCCAAAAATTCAACATGGCTGATGATGACCATCACGAAATTGATATCAAAAGTTTCACAGACAGGGCCGAGAAAGCGGTATGTAACTTGTCTTTGATTGATTATTTTGATGTCATATGCGAAAAGGAAATCGATTCTTTTCAGCAACTGTTTATGAAATTGCATTTTCTTCATTTCTGTTCTTTGCAGAATGTCCAGAAAGGACAAGGAAAAAAAAATAACAGGATGATGCAATATGTGATTCAATCTGCCACACACATCAATCATTCATCAATCATTCCCCTTTGTACACTAAATTCTCAATGGGCATCAGGAGAGGTTGGGTGTAGGGATCTTGATTTCAAAATTCTGTTTTATCTAATATTCTTGAAAACATTTGATATTAATTATAGTGTTCCTTTTTCAAGCAAGATAAAAAACTGGTGCATTGCTTCCAAAAGAGATCAAGTCCAGAGAGTAGGCAATGCTGATACCATAACATTTTCCCAGATCAGGACATTCATACCAATAATGAACGCTGAACTCAGTGCAACTTTGTACATGTTTATGATCTACAATCACCAATGGTTGTAAAGATCAGCAAGTGTTCCCTTTAAATTGAGAGCACAACACAGATGATCCATTGCAGACTGTCACCAGTCTCTTGAGGATTGCTCTATGATTTAATGGAAACCAGGAATAATAAGATGTTGCAATTTGTGCTTGATCTTCTGATTTATGTTTTAAACATTCTGTAGGAAAAGGACATTTCATCACTGCAGACCCAGATAGAAGAGTTGAAGAGAAAGATTGAAGATCCTTCCTGTGATGCAAACTATGAACCTTCTGAAGAGCTTCAAAAATTGAGGACAGAAAATGCTAAGTTGAAATACCAAAAGACTCACATTGAGAGGGTAGGTTTTGTCTCTTTTGTTTTGACTTTGTCATAGGAATGTTAAAAGCCCTACTTTGCGAAAAATTGAATCTGCCAAACTGTAGTTGCTATCAATTTTAGTATGAATCTCTGCGCCCATTATATGTTTGGTAAAAAATGTCTAATGAATCAGCCCATAGGTTTCTTCACAACAGTGTCAGATGGTTCCAGAAATCTTCAACCGGGTGGCTAGAGCTTCCATCAAGGGCTACTGTATAACTAAAATGACCAGAAAATGCAATCAGTATTTAGAAGTTTCTTGTCAAGTTCATTTTATAATAGACCCAAAATTCCCTGTGATGAGAGACAATGAAGAACCTTCCAATGAAAGACTTTGGCCTTCACGCCCTACCTTTATACCACCTATGTTTGACCTACTGTATAAAGAATGTCAGGATAGTTTTTGAGAAGATACTTTGTCAAGGATTGCAGCTGAGTTGCATCTTTTATTCATGACAAATTAACAAGTATGTATTTATGATGTATTGCATCATGCAAGCTGACAAAACTTTTGACAATATCAACAAATACTCATGATTTGTTACTGCCATCTTTAGAATGGTTTGATTACTGTACATCCACTGTATACAGCTACAGTATGCTATCAGAGTTTTTGATGCTGGAAGTCAGAAGTAAACCTGCTAATTTTTTGCTAACCTCCAGGCTTCCCTTATTGTGGAAGACCATTGCTTCTTGTGCCAAAGAAACAGTTAGGTAACAGTTTGGCAGTTTTCCAGCAGTGGCATAATTTCATCAAAATATGCTGATTAGCTCTAATTTGCAGCACTTTAGCAGCACAATAAACATGACCTATGGGGTAAAAGATTCAAATTCTATAGCCATGCAAGTAGTCCTTTGCTTTTGTTGTACTCTTAATTAGATAGGGTATCCCAAAATTATGTATTATCATTTGATTGATTATCTGTCCATAACCATTTTCAAAATCTTTGTTTTGTCCCCCGGAGGGACCATTATGGAAAAAGGTTTTATTGACCTTTTTAATGCTATCCCTGCCATTTTTAACCTGGAGTGTTTTTAAACTTCATTTTTAATTCTTTGCCTGTAAATATCGTATTCCTGTAATTAGATCATTTTCCTTTTATTAATTTATATTGTAATTTTAATTTTATGGCAAAATTATACATACATACATTCTAGTGGGTATTGATCTTTTTCAAACCTTTATTTCATTTACAGGCAATCAAAGAAGAAAAGTCAAAACTTGAGAGCAAAATGACAAATATCAAGTCATTATTAACATCATTGTTTGCTCACAGCATTGCAGATTCATTCCCAACTTTGGAAAATGTTCCAATTCTTGTTCAAGCTGCTCAGTCAGAAAAATTTGGTGACTATCAATGTAACAGTGCTATGGCCATTGCAAAGGTACTAATTGTTATTTTGGGTCGAAATTGTTTTAGGTAGATGTTATATGAGGATGAGGCACCATCAAGCACTAACTGTATGGTGACCACAAGTCAATAAAGAACTCCTCAGCTAGAAAGAAAAATGGCTAGCAAAAAGAACTGGCTGAGATTAGGGGATAAAATTGTAAATTGCTCCTGAACGTATGTACTTAAGGCAAGCTTTGTGAAAAATACAGATTTTGGCTGGATCCAAACTTGTGAAAGGGTTTTTAGGTATCTCTCCAATTCAAAAGATACATTTGTCTGGAAGTTCCTCAAGTGTGACTTATACACACCTTCATCAAATAATTCCTCTTTCTCTCTTCTAAAACTCCCCTGAAATCTAACTTGTGATGGCTGTTATCACATCTGAAGTTATACCACCATTTTCACCCAAGGTATTAAATTTTTTAGAAAGTGAAAGAGCAGGGAAGAAATGCGTCGCCAAGAGACATTGCTCAAGAAATAATTGCTGGCCTGCCAGAAAATGAAATCATTGAAAAGGTATTGTATAAGATTGTTGTAGTTTATGTAGGATGTGTCTAAAATTGTATCCAGTTTTGATAAAACACTATTGAATTGTATAGCTGACGAGTTTCAAAGATTTATGGTTTTAAAGTTAAAAGGTCTGAATTCGATTCACGTACCTTTTGCAAATTTTGTTATTCTTTTTAGAGCTACAAGCGAGTGTCTTAAGATGTTCTGTTTTTGAAACATTGAAAATCATCGAAAAACGTTTATCAAATTTTCTAGAGACTCAACCTGGATGGACCAAGAGAAAACTTCTTCATGGTGATTTGGGGATTTAGAAAGTGATCAGGCATGATCTACTGCGCAAGCATTAAATATGGCTTGTCTATAAACAGGACAGAGAAACATCTAATCCCTCAATTCTTTTTTTTGCGTTTGTTTTCTTTCGCCATGAGCTGGATTTCCAAATACAATTGGCTATTCATAAATCTGTGAGATCTCATCTTTTAATTCAGCTTATTCACTTTAATTTGATGACTGGGTCTGTTGCAAGGTTCTGTAATAGTTGCAATAAAGTGCCACGCCAAGCGATTCTGTGTATGATAAATTCAAGAGAGTTCCATGCTTGCTTGACTTCATGGCACTGCCTTGTCTGACTTTTTAACCCTATCTGACCTGGGTGATTTGAAACACTCAATGCCTGGGGGGGGGGGGATTCCGCCCCCCTGTTTATCTCTGTTGTTGCTTGAGATATGGCAACCAAATTTGGCACAAAGGTTGTTCATTATATATAAACAATGAATTTTTGAAACAATGGTTTAAGTAGCTTTGTTGTTGTTGTTGCTAGAGCAAAATTAATATTATGACGTCATATGACGTCATAAAAATGAAAGTGTGTTAAAAGCTCGTAAAGCTTTAATTTCTGTGTAGAAATGAAATATATATATCAAAATAGATGTAAATTCATAGTTTAGACTTTATTGGACCAATTCCAAAGGATTAAGAGAGCTACAATGTATATTTTTAACAGAGTGGTGCACGAAAAGTTGGTTACCATGGAGACAAGGCTAAAAATAGAACACTGAAATTGCTACTGTTTCATTGCTATATGATAGAAAGTTAAACTTGCTAAATCTCAGAGGCATCCAGCAAACAGGGAGAAACGTACAATTGAAAATGTACGAGGGGGGCGGAATCTGCCCCCCAGGTCAGATAGGGTTAACCCCTTTGACACTAAGAACGCAACCTATGTTGAAGTCTAAACTCAATTAAATCACGAAAGGACGGACAATTCCTCTGATAGGAGCAATTTTTGTGCAGCAGATTACAATCAATTAATTTCTAAAGCCCAAATCGTCATGAGAAAGTTTCCAATCGGAGTCTTCAAAAAATTTGATCGTTGTTTTTTTTAAATTTTTTTCTTAATGTTTAAATCATAAATGTTCAACATTGCTCCAGTGTACTATTTATCTTGGCCGGAAAGCTTGGCCGTATTATTTACGGGGTGAGTGGCCGAGTGGCTTAAACAGTTCTCGTCAGGTAACTGAAGTTAAGCTCGGTCGAGTGAGGTCAAACTCCGGATGGGTGACCTCGCAGGCTTGACTTCACAATTCACCTCGCCGTCCTTCGGAAAGGACGTTAAAATAGGGGTCCCATGCCTGGATGCGGCATGCACAGTGGGCCTAAATTAGCTTTCAGTAGCTAGAAATCCTGACAAGCCCATTTAAAATAGATTGAAAAACAAAAAACAAAAGCCAAAACTGGACAGTGCCTTTTTACATACCTGGTGGTCAGAGTGTCGAATGTTTTGTTTTGACTTTTTATCGTTAAACATTTGTGGAGCAGTTGGGAGCATTTGGTTCGAATTATCCAAGCAAACTTCTAATAAGATCCAAAAAAGGGAAGGAGCTCGAGTAAATGCTACGAGCTAGCAAATCAATGAGCTCATGAATGTTGTTATCGTCAATGGAAAAGTTGTAAAGGATGCACACATCCTCTTGAAAGATATAAGCATTCAATTTCAAACCTTATCAAATGTGCTCCCTTACCTTCAAAAGTTATTCGGCTTTAGGCAATAAAGTTTTGGAGGCATTTCTGTCTTGGTACAGGAACTTGAAAATACACTGATGCAAGTGTGCCAAAGTAGGTTTAGCCGAACTGCTTCTGTTGTCCTGGAAATCAATATTTGCAGTTACGACTCACCTAACGTACCTAAAGTCTAATTTTGTGAAGTCTACAGGTTTTGGAAACTGCCTGCCTCAGATACTATTGAATACATTTTCTGTTTTGATTTCAAGCTTGAAGTTGCTGGTCCCGGATTCATTAATGTTGCATTGAAGAACGATTTCATTCTTGGTACTGTTGACAACATTTTAAGGAAAGGTGTCCTACCACCTGGTATAGGCAAGCAGAAGAGAGTTGTGGTCGATTTTTCATCACCTAACATTGCCAAAGAAATGCATGTTGGTCACCTCAGATCTACAATTATTGGAGAGAGTTTATGCAGGCTGCTAGAATATGTGGGCCATGACGTATTGAGGTACATTGCAGTTTTTTTCATGTTTTGTTGCAAAATTTTTTGGCATGGTTCAATCAGTGAAGATGTTATTTCTATCCTCAGAACTGTGAAATTACAATTTGCATCTCGGCAAGATTTCAGCTCAATGAGAATGTTTATGGGTTTGAAAATACGTTGATATTCTTAACATTTAAAATTGCAATATTTCGTAAATCGGCACCAGGAAACAAACTTATACCAAATCACATTAGCCTCGTAGAAAGTGATAAAAACGTTTGAGAAATTGCAATCTCGTCCCCAGAGTGAGTTCGTTGCTCTACCTCTACTCTGGGATACAAGAGGCCGTTCGGCAATCTGATTGGCTGTTCGCCATTTCGGGCCGTAACTCCGATTTGCGCTGGGTAAACGACCTCGGCATGTCAAAATTCAGCTTAAAACCATATTCCTTACCTATTCCGACCATCATTTGCAACTTATTTCCGAAATTCGAAGAATAACGAGGCATTTCATTTTGTAAGCTACGGTGAAAGTTTCCCGAGTTTGTAACGTAGGCCCATTTTCGTTCCAAACAAACCGAGCTTAAACACACTTACCGAATTAAACACACTTACCGACTCCAGATTATTGTTTGAATACCTTCAAAAAGGTTCGAATAAGGTCCCCAAAGTGTTTGTTTTCAATTTCTCCATTCATCTTGTGCAGAATTAGCGCCAGAGCAACGGCCTTTTTCCGTCGATTGGCGTTGCCTAGCCAACGGTGAAATCCATAATGGCTTCCACATTTGCCCATTTTTTGGGCAAATGTGATCGAAGTGTACCAGGGTGTTCATTCGGCTTCGTGATCAGCGTATGACTATGACGTAAGAACACCCTGGGAACGAGCTTGGAGAAATTGTGGTTTGAATTGCCCACCCGTCGATCTATTAAGGATGACATGTTATTTGCACAGCTCCAGTATGAGCCTTTGTGTTTTATTGGTTGGTAGGTTCTTTCTGCAAGCTACAATCCTGGACAAAAGTTATGAGACAACAGGGCATTTTGACGCCTTCACGGGTTCAAAATGCCCCCTCCCGCTGTATCAATGTTGTTTTAGATTGGAACACGTCGATTGTGATCAACATGCATTCGGGAATCATCGTTGAACAACATTGATACGGGGGGAGGGGGCGGCGAAATTCAGATCCTTTTATTATTCACAATGCAGTTCAACAGCTAAAAACGATATTAGTCTCATAGCCTTTTGTCCAGGATTGTAGGTCCAAGAATTTTCCTTTAAGTTACAGGTCAATTTTTCGAAGATAAGAGATTTGTGAATGAACGAAGAAAGATGACACCGGTCCAAATATAGACTATGGTCTGAATCACACTGAGATCAGAGCAGACGTCTGAAAGTCCCCAGTTAGTTCAAATTTATTCTGGTCCTTGTTTGCTGTTTAAATCTCTGTATCAATTGAATAAAGATATATGTCTGATTATTATTTTTATTGCAGGTTGAATCATGTAGGTGATTGGGGAACACAGTTTGGAATGCTAATCGCGCATCTTGAAGATGAATTCCCAGATTTCAGAACTACATCGCCACCAATTGGAGATTTGCAGGCATTTTACAAAGTGAGCTTCGTATAACATGACTTTTTGCTTTGCCCTTCTTTTGATGCTCAATGACGAAATCTTCTCGTTGGAATATCTGATGTAGTACGATCTTTGGGACATAGTATGATCTTTTAAATATGGTCCAAATTCAGTTTTTACTTTATAGTGATGAAAACTTCTCTTTCGACCTCACTAGAACTATTCTTAACTTGACTTAACAGGTCATGCTGGAAACACAGAAGTGTTGTTTTTCAAGCAATCACTTGTTTCGCTTTTCCTCTGCCATAAATCAGTAACCACTTGTCAGGTTGACTCAAACAAGGTCTCAAACTCTAAAGTACAGCATGTTCTATGCAACAGTGTGCAAAAAACCAGACAACTTAAGCTACGGCTTCTCTACAAAAGCGACTGAAATGGGCACAATTTTCTTGGGACGCTCTGTAGGTGGTCTCATTTGTATTCTAAAATCATTTAAAGCTGTGATCTTTTGATGGAAAGATGATTCACTGGAAAGCTGGGATCAATCATTCATAGAATGAACAAAAAATAACTTCTTAGATAGGGACTTTTTTCCACAAAATCTTCGGAAAGATGTGGGCTTGCTGTTTGTGTGGGTGTTATTGTTACTGTTAAGTTTGGGGAGGCAAATTTGAATTTGATGATGGTATAATCTTCTTTGTTTATATTTATTTCTGAATATCTTATTCCTGAATATCCTGCATATTTAGGCCTCAAAGAAGAGGTTCGACGAGGAAGAGGATTTCAAGAAAAGAGCGTACGAAAGAGTTGTGAAACTTCAAGGTGGAGATCCAGATATTGTGAAGGCGTGGCAAATGATTTGCGATGTCTCTCGTAAAGGTAGGTTCTATTTCATCTTTTGAAGATACAGGGTGAGTCAATAAAGCAATGCCCATTTGAAAGAGCACTGCTCTCAGGATATAAAGACGATGCCATTGGCAGTGGTAGCAGTACTAACAATCCAATTTTTTTTAGTGGGCTTGTCAGGATTTCTAGCTACTTAAAGCTAATTTAGGCCTGCTATACATGCCGCAGAAAGTGTAGTAGCGCAGAAAGTGGACAGAAAGTGTAGACAAGCGGCCTGAATGGCGCAAGTTGACTTTTGAAGTGTTTAATGGAATAAATAAGAAGAGGAACGAAAATAACGAGCGGATGAGGGAGAAGATACACCAAAGGAAATAGAAAAGAACTATAGTAGTCTTCTTGAACTTGTTAGTTGTGTATTTTAGACTTAATTACTCTTCTATTTGTTTCGTGTTATACTCGTATCGGGTCTTAGGCGTATATATATTTAAAGGCTGATTTCCAGTCAGTGGAATTTTCCGAGTGGGCGGAAATTCTTTTTTTGCGAGAGAAAATGTCGCTCTGAAATTGAATGGATAGTTACGGCTGAACAAATTCTTATTGTCTAAAATTCCGCCCGCCCGGAAAATCCCGCTGACTGGAAATTGGCCTTAATGCAGTTCTTCAAAGTGGCCACAGTTTGTAGACAAGTCGTAAGCATATAACGTATGCATTTCCTTGTCGGGCACTATTGTTAGATTTGTTTTCCATAATTATTTTTCTGAAATATTCATTTTTTTCCTTCTTACTCGATTTATAGAATTTCAGAAGATATACGACCGCCTTGATGTGACTTTAATTGAAAGAGGAGAATCATTTTATCAAAATAGAATGAATCAAATTGTCAAAGATCTTGAGAAAGAAGGTAATAAAAGATTTTATTTGGTAATCATTTTGAGACGATCATTAGGATATCGGCGGTATTTGCCGGACGGTTAAGGTTTGTAGGTCTAAGGAGCCGAAACTTTCCTGCAAACTCAAAAACAAAATTATCACGTTCAACTTACATCACTTTGTGTTTCTTTTCTTAACTGTTTGCAATTTTTTGTATGTCTCTGTGACTTCTGTAGCTCTTCCTTTCCGTGGAGTTGTTTGGTACATTTCTGCCTCTGGCATTTCGTTTATTTGGTTCAGAAGCTGAGCAGTGAAAATTTTAATAACACCCAAAAATACTGGAGAATTAAGCCACCTACCAATCCACTTCGGAACGAAACCAATGAAATGCCCGGGGCAGAACTTTAGATACATATCCTCCTTCTTTAGATACATGCTCATGTTTGCTTTTAAAACCATTTCTCGAATGCACAGCAAGTCAGTTAGCCACCGTGGCTTCACTGCAGTTCTTGTCATTAGCGTTGTTTTTGTCTTTGCTTTGACCGACCAGGCATTGCCTTTCTCTGGAATCACTGATCGCTTTGTACATGGGTGTCTACAAAAATTAGTGGATCATGTTGTGTAACATTACCTGTCTTTGTTTTACGTGCCCGTAGTCAAAACTGAAATGCTTGTGAAGCAGCGAACTTAGATTAGAAAATTTTGTGTGGTAACATCACTGATCTTGTAGACCCAGAAACTGGAAAAATGCTGATAAGGGGAGCATTGGGCTCAAACCTTTCAAATCTTTGAAAAAGTGGGTGTGAAATTGTATAAAATTTTCCCCATTAATCGAATGACTTCAATCGAACTTTGGGTAATTTTCTGTAAATCTGCCGAGGCAATTTTTTGATATCTGGACTATTTTCAAAATGGCAGCATTTTGATCATTTTTGTAAAAATTCATCAAAAATTTTGAAAAAGTTAGAATCATCGTAAACCTTAAATTATCCGAGGAAAATTGATGAAGTTTTTTTTATATATATGTCATTAAAATTTTACAATACATATTACGGTCTACACTACTTACAAGAATTACTTTACAATACTACTGGGACAAAAACCCCTGGGGAGCAAGAGGCTGTGTCTACCCCAAGGGAATGAACATAGATAAAAGAAAGAAAACTACTTAAACTTAAACAACACTACTAAAAACAATACATACGGATAATAAGAACGATTTGACACTAAGAACGATTTGACACTAAGAACGATTTGACACTAAGTCTGCTGCATATTAGAAGTCAGATCCATGTGATGGTGAGAAAAAGTAATGATGGAGAAAAACTTATCTTGAAGTTTTTTTTTGTTTATAGATATATATTTTTGGAGTAAGAGAAAAAACCACTATGCACCTGCCGACCAATATGCAACAGACTTTCAAACGTAAAGAGACAAAAATAAATAAATAAATGGACAGGGACTTAGTGGTTACGAGGTGTACATCTTTCGTTAGAAGCGACCTTATTCAAACCGACCAATTTCGCGGATGAACTGTACAGTCATGTTGAGAATAGTTCTATTGAGGTCGTAGGAGAACTTTTCATCGCCATACAGTAAACGCTGAGTTAGGACCTTATTTGAAAGATAAAGTTTTTCATGAAAACCATAGTTTACGAAGGTCTGCAACATGGTTGGAAGCAGCAATCTGTAGCTCTTCTGGTTAAGGATTTAGAAATTTGATGACGTCACAACCTCAAATCATTAAATGCCGCCATTTTGAAACTAATCAAGATATCAAAAAACTGCCACGGCAGATTTACAGCAAATTGCCCAAGGTTCCTTTCAATTTAACAGAATTTTACAGCCATCTTTTTAAAGGCTCTTATTCAACCGGAATGCCTTGCACGTGTCGCCTCTTGGCTGGCCTTTGTTGTCGCCATTTTCATGGGCCATGAAAATGGCGAAAACAAAGGCCAACTAAGAGATGACGCCAGCAAAGCATGCTGGTTGAATAAGAGCCTTTAAAGATTGAGCTCTTTGCTGGTAAGGGGTTTATTTGGGAACGAAAATTCGATGTTTTTTTCATTTCATTCATTTAGTTATTCACAGTAGTCTTTTAACTAAACTCACAATAGCAAGATTACTGCTGATTTAGGCCTTCTAACTAACTACCTAGAAAATTAAAAGAAAATGTATTTACAATCGTTTAAAATATAGTTGTATCTGATTCATACATATCATGTTAAGTACCCTACCTGTGGTATATATGTTTTTTCAAAGTGTACAGTTACGGTTCTCACCTTTCCAACATTTGATATGGTTTTTAAAGATAAGAAGTGTGCTTGCTTGTTTGACTATATTTGATAAAGTCGGCCAAAGTCAATTTCTAAGGAAGGATATAGTCTCAATTCCATATGTTGTTGTATGCACTTTTGTAAGCTGCAAGTAGTTACCGTGCCTTAGATGGTAACCAGTATGCCGCTCAGCGAAGATATCCTTCATAAAGGAGGACTTAAGTCGGACTTTGTTGTATAAATTTCGGTCATAAGCAACTGTAGATTCTTTACGTGGATAGATACCAAATTCCTATGCTGCAGAAGAGATTCAAAATCTGTTTATATTGGTTCATGATTCACTGCCGTTGAAATTTGAGTTCAATACAGTTGTCTGTTTTAGAAATAGAATTTAAGCGTCAGGGATAAATAAATTGTGGACCAGAATCGACTGTGGAGTTCTCCTTCCCATACAAAGTCTTTTCCAGCATTATCCTTATTTTTGGGTCCACAAGATGAAGTACTTTCATCTACCACAATTTTCACATCCGAGTTATCCTTTCACTGATAGATTGCCATTTTAGTGGAGATATTTCTGTGCGTTGTGATTGTGGCATGATGTTTTTGTTATTTATTTTAGGAATTCTTAAGACAGAGGAAGGACGAAAAGTTGCTTTTATACCAGGCCTAAAAGTTCCACTGACGATTGTGAAATCAGACGGAGGCTACACATATGATACGTCAGATGCTGCATGCATAAGGCAACGAATAAGCGAAGAGAAAGCTGATTGGCTGATTTATGTTACTGATGCTGGTCAGGTTAGATGTGACTCTTTACCTTCATCCCAGTTATCGCTCCTCTTTGATTCAGCTCTATCACGGAAACGTAAACACTGCCCAATCTAGAAATAATACATGCATACGTACTCTGAAGCTGGACGAAATTTTTGAGTTGCAGCAGTTTTTGTTGTCCCAATAAGACAGCAATGTCTCAGGATTAGTGTTCTGTGGTTGGCCGATTCGACATCAGCATGAGTCATTGTGTTTGTATGAGCCTAGTTTAAAGGACAAGTCTGGGGTTGATGAAATTATTGTTAAAACGTAACCTTACCAACTGCTGAACACCAGTCGTGAGTTCTTTCCAAGTTTTGATGCCTCCAACTTTCATAAATTGATTGATAAATCTTCGTAAGTTAGGCCAAATATCGTCGCCATTTTGTAATTTGTAAGAGTGTGCGAAGGTACGATAAGGAGGCTAGCAATGTGAGTGGTATAATATCAACACATTTGGCAGCCTCGTTCAGGTCAACGTGCAGTGACATCATAGAAAATGACGTGTTTTGCACTTCTTAGCATATTGAAAATATGTAGTTTTGCAGATTAACAGAGAAGAAAGAATCGAAAAAAGTACTACACACCATTCACAACAGTGTAATCTCTTGAATAATCATCAATTATACCAACCCGGACTTGTCCTTTGAAGGGGCTTCGTTGCCAAACCGTAAACAAATCTGTAAACACCTGAAACGTGAAATACACACGGTGTCTCATAGAAAGCTTCTCAGTTTTAAACTCAAATATTTCTCGACCAGTTTATCTCAGCAAAACAAATAAAGCATTTTCTGAAAGCGTAGTGATGCAGTTACTAAATGAGTACTAGTTTGATACACACTGAACAACGGAAGCGAAAACGGGGGTCGTCAATTCTGAATAAACTTTCAGGTGTTGGTGTAAGCAGCGTCCTACAATCTCAACAACCAGATTAAAGCGCTTGCCAAATTTGGCAACAATAACCCCCGTCCTGCTTACAAAAGTGGAGACTGATACATTCAGGATGTAATTTTTGCAGGGTTGTCATTGATGTTCAGATGAATTACATAACATAGGCATATTATCATGGTAGGGTCAACTGCACATGTTGATGTAGTAAAACATTGCTTACAAATGCTGAAAAGTTGATTCAGATTTGACAATCTCCCGTATTCATTTCCGTTGCTCAATGTAGTTCATTGTGAGCATTTAGTAACTGCATTGCCACGCTTTCAGAAAGTGTTTTTTGATTTTTACTGAGATAAGTAGGTCGAGAAATATTTGAGTTTAAAACCGGGGAGCTTTTTAGATATGTTTACCTTGTAGAGAAAAGCTGACTACAATTACAAGCTATCGTTGTATGAGTTTCAAATTTCCGCTTTTAAGAGCTCTGTCATGCAGGTGATTGGTTTAGGGAACGAAGCTTGGCAAAGGAAGCGAGCTAGAGCCCAGACTCTTTGAATTTTTCGCATGATAAAAATTCATTTCAATTCACAAAGCGATCTCTTTCCAATTCTTTTCGGTTAGTCCTGCCATACAAATTTTTAATCCCCTGTTTTAATTTCAGCTAATTATGAATGAGACAGATTGCCTTTAACAGATTGCCTTTAGCCTGCCAGCCGAGTCAAAGCAGGCAACCTCTCTGTATAGTTTCAAAAAAGTCATTTAGAGACAGACACTTTTTCCTTTTGCTTTTACTGTAAATTTTTAACATTTGATTGAATTAATAGCTTTCTTTCTCTTATATTTTATTGTGATTAATGTTTTTATCGGAGGGCCCCTTGAAAATCAACTTGTTGAAGAGCAACCCTCCTTAAAAGAATTAAATATGAAATATAAATAAATATAAAATATGAAACAATGCCAAATCTTCACTCTTTGTTACGTCATTTTTATATTTCCAGGCCGAACATTTCAAGGCAATATTTGGTCTAGCGCAGTTAGCTAATTTTTACCATCCAGATGCTGTGAGGGTTGACCACGTGCCGTTTGGAGTTGTGCTTGGGGAAGACAAGTGAGCAGACATTATCACCTATTTTATTTTCTGTCTTATCTATACCTTAGTGATAATTTTTCTTACTGCTTCTCAAGTTTTGTTTTGTTTTCAATTTGTTTCGAGTGGGCTTGTCAGGATTTCTAGCTACTGAAAGCTAATTTGGGCCCACTGTGCATACCGCATCCAGGCATGGGACCCCTAGTTTAACGTCCCTTCCGAAGGACGACGAGGTGAATTGTGAGATCAGGCCTCCGAGGTTACACATCCGGAGTTTGACCTCACTCGACCAAGATCAACTTCAGTCACCTGACGAAGACTGTATAAGCCGTTCGGCCCTCACCCCGCTTACCGCTAAAAGCTTTTACAGCTGTTCGCCATTGTCTCCATTTAGGCAAGGACTCCTGTTTGCTTGATTTTTTGAAACCCTTTATTGTTCACGTTTCTGTACGGCTTTTACCTATTGCATTCATAACTTTGTACATAAGTCGAATCTATTCATATATAGCTGTCCATCGAAAATTTAACAAGCAAACATCCGTTCTTTTCCTTATTTCTTTCTGCTGTAAAGTTTAGATTCAACCCAGTTGCAATGTGCTGTTATCTTGCGTGAAATATTTGCTGTTGAATTACCGCGTCTTATTCCCTAGCCTCTACTGAATGAAACTGTTACTCTGAAACGCATCAGTTTTTGTAGAAATTCAAAGGAATTTCTCGGAAGAAATTCAAAACGCGCTCTGGAGGGACGATCCGAATCCTAGATCTTTTGGATGAAGGATTTCGTAGGGTGGAGGAGAAATTGAAAGAAAAAGGCAAAATAAAAACGACGAAGCAAAAGCTTTCAGTATTTGGAATTTAAAAGATCTTTCGGGAAGGAGAGCTTTGTGATAAATTGATGAAAAAATACAACAAAATCATTTGTTGGGACACTAATGATTTATCGTTACGTTGCTTGATATCAAATATCAACCTGTTACGGAAGTGCCATCTTTTATCAACATCTGCTAGTATGGTCCTATGATCTTGTCCAGCTTTCAGTATTTTCTTTTCTTGCTAGTTGTGCTTTTCAAAGAAAATTCTTTAAGTTTCTCATCAGTCTCTCCAGATATTTTGATAGCTTTTCACGTGCTTATTTAATCTGTATAGGAAAAAATTCAAAACACGATCTGGAGAGACGATTCGACTGCTCGATCTTTTGGATGAAGGAGTTCGTAGGGCGGAAGAGAAGTTGAAAGAAAAAGGCAGAGATAAGGTATGTGGGAAAAGCTAGACCGCCATCAGACCACTCTTTGTTTTAACACCTCATAATTTTCGTTGTTTTTATCTAATGGTAAAATACCGACCGGGTAAGCCAGAAAAAAGTTCCTAATAGCATCAAGAGTACTTCGCAGAGTTGAATAATTCAAATTCTAGTTTAAAGCCAAAAGTTCGAAGTATTTTCGTGACTTTTTTTTTCACTGTCTTATGAGTACTAGAAATATAGGTAAAATCAACTTTCAAAAATTTCATGGTTGCAAAATGACTGAAAGGGGGCTAAAACACTGACCAAATCATAAAGGACCCCTTACTCAGAACAATAAAGAAAATGCTATTTATCATGGATGAGAGATATCCTCTGCTCATTTATTGCGATGGGAATTGAAAGTCTTTAGTATTTGTTTGAAAATCTACCTTATAACGCTCGAGAGAGGTAAAACGCCCATTGCGTATCTTTCTGTGTGTCTGTGTGAGGAGAGTCCTTACCATTTGATCAATGTTTCAGGCCGTTCTTTAGTCACTTTGCGACTATGAAGTTTCATATAGTAGAACTTACCTACACTTCTAGTACCAAAAAGACAGCGAGAAAAATTACCAAAATACTTCGATCTTTTGGTTTTACCCAGAATTTGAATCATTCAAGTCTGTGGCGCACTCTTGGTTCTATAAATTTTCAAAAATGGGAACTTTTTCTGCCTCATCAAATACAGGGCATTACTTCTTGAAATTGATTGGAGGAATAGTTGTTCAGTGTGCCCAGAATCTCATTTTTTGGAATCAGTGTGGCTTAGCTGATCATCATTCACAAGAAGGTAGATACACATTACAATAATCGAAATCTTATTATATTTTAAAACTCTCACTTATGGTTTGTGTTGTTTGAAGTAGCCTACGTTGCTTCAAAATACTGTTTCTCTGGTAAACTAGCATTGCTGGCTACCTTTTGAATAGAGTGTAGCCTTATGTAGCATAGGTATCAAATCTTTAAAAAGCTGGGTGTAAAATTCTATGACCTATTTCTTTGAACTGAACGACTTCAAAGAAAGTTGAACTATCTTACAGTAAATCTGCCGTTGGAATTTTATGAAATTTTCTATATTCTTAGATTTACAGTGTTTTTCTTCTTTTTCGCGAAGTCAAGAAAATTTTCGAAAAAAAATTAAAACTATCGTAATTTCTAAACCTGTTGACGAAAGATCAAATAATTTTCAAGAAAACCATAGTTTATGGATGCCTACAATATGGTATCAAGCAAAATTCTTTCACTCTGCTGGTTTGTGATTTAGAAATTTGATGACGTCACATCATAAAATGAGCTGAAATATGAAAATGGCTGTAATTTCGAAAAGTATTCAAGATTTCTGAGATGTCCAACGGTAGAATCATAGAAAAGTGGCTAAATGTTCTTTCAATTCATTCAGTTTGAAGAAATAGGTCATTGAATCTTACACCCGCCATTTTTCGTAGATTTCAATATTTGGAACCTATGCTACCTTATTTCGGTTATTGTCTTTTTCAGGAACTTAGCCCACAAGAACTTCATGCAGCAAGTCGATCCACTGCTTATGGTTGCATCAAATATGCTGATCTTGCGCACAACAGAATGATGGATTATGTCTTCTCGTTTGATAAGGTATGTATTTCTTATAATTACGTTGTAGCAATGTTTCGCTTAGAGGGTGGTGATATCTTAAGCCCTGTCTACGCTACACAATCTAACCTGGGTCGCCCCGGATTATAATTAACTGAGGTTAGATTTTTGTAGCATAAACGCAACTAATGTGGATTCGTCCCGGGTTGACCTAACCCATCCATAGAGGTGTTGACCTGGGGCGAACCTGGGTTAGCATGCATGGATATCACGATTGATTGCAACAGAAAGACTTCTCTTGAGAAATGCATTCTCCAAAGGTGATTTCCTTCCTTTTAAATCGTTGAATTCCTCTCTGGCAGTTTGCTTGGATTTTTCTTTTGGAATGTGAGTTCTGAATTCTATTGAGCGCTTTGTATATATCAACAAATCTAGGTTCGCCCCTGGTTCGTGTTTACATTGTCATGTGTGCGACAGGCAGTGTAAATAAAACTGGGGTGAACCTCGGTTAGTTCTTACCTTGGGCGAACCCTGGTTAGTTGGTGTAGTGTAAACAGGGCTTTAGTATGTTGCTGGTACGGAGGCGTATCATTCCTTGGGACACTTTTTGCAAAGGATCACGGGATCATGGGTATCATTCTCAGAAATTCTTCGGAATTCTGGGCCAAGATTTGAAGCAAAATTAGCATTGGAATGGCAGCAATTATTTCACAATTTCAAGAATTATGGCACAGACTTTTATTAAATTTGCGGGGATTTATTGCTCTGAAATGCCCAAAAATTGGATAAAATATTGGAATGAGTTCGCTTGGATAACTGTGCATCCCTTTTGGATGATAGGGCAACAGACTGTCGCCCCCCTCCCCCTCGAGGCGGCTAGCCTTAAAGATCGAGGTTCACGCAGTAATTATGTTATTGAGTGAATTGAATTACTTATGTTTAGTGATCGAAATTGATGCATATCAGAGTCCAGAAAAAGATCAAACCTTCCTCGGGTGCCAATTTTGTTCGCAGAACCTTCCTCATTACAACCACATAAAACGAACCGACTTTTTGAACTAATCGCGCTGTTTATTGCACTAAAATTTGTAAACAAGTTGCTGCTGCTGAAATCACAAAAATGTTTCTTAGATTTCTTGGTAAAGACTACTAAACTTTCCTCAAATATGATATCAGCAAGAAATCCTTCCTCCGGCTCACAGCCGTGGAACCGTCATTTTTTCTGGACTCTGATGCATATGCATAATATAATTTAGAAGTCAGAACATGTGTGAGGTTTGTCTTATTGATTCGTTGTATTGACCTTTTGCAGATGTTAGATGACAAGGGAAACACGGCTGTTTATCTGCTATATGCATTGACACGAATCAGGTAGCTATTCCCAGTTCTAAGCTTCCTTACGACATCCTTTTCTGAGTCGTATGTGTTATTCATTATATTCTGTATTCCTTACAAACAACGTTTGGGATATCCCTTAGCTGTTGATTACTAATAGTTTACAACAATTCCTCCTTTCAGATCAATCATGCGAACTGCAAAAGTTTCTCCAGAGGAACTCAAGACTCACATCGCTTCAAACAAAATCACACTTGATCACCCAACTGAGCTGAAACTTGGCAAATTCCTCACTCGTTTCCCTGAAATCGTTTCTAAAGTCCTGGACGATCTCTTCATGCATTCGTTATGTGAGTACCTCTACGAATTAGCCTGCAAGTTGACCGATTTCTACGAGTCTTGTTATTGTGTTGAGAAGGATAAAACGACTGGAGAAGTTGTTAAAGTTCATATGAATCGTCTCATGTTGTTGGAAGCGACTGCAAAAGTTTTTGAGCAAGGATTCAAGATTCTTGGGTTGAAACCGCTTGATAAGATGTAGGTTTGTAGAGCATTTCAGAGGAGTAGAACAGTTCAGAAAATCTCGTGTGCTTGAGAAACCTTATTCAAGAGCTAGGGAGAATTTTTGTAGTAGATTTTGAATTGGTGAGGATTGAAAGGAATTAGATTTTCAGACTTTTGTTTTTTAGCATTCTCGTACTTGTTGAAGGCAAAATAGATAGTTGCTTCAAAAACAACACTTATTTTGTTCTTCAGCATAGTCAGAATCCAGTGAATTTAAAAAGAATGGGTCTAAAGTACGACCAAAAACTATGTAGAGTTAAAACGGTTTTCGATGCCATAGACCTTTTAGCTATTCTACAAAAGAGTCTGGATCGAGCGTTATTTTTATGCAATTTTATACGCGAGGTTCGATCGAGTGGCGATAGAGGTTCTATCACTATTATGCACATTCGAAAATTCTTCAAATTGCATCATAACATCGTTCGATTTAGATTCTTTCCTAGAATAGCGAAAAGGTCTATTTCGGCTCTATTTGCTTAATAGTAAAAGTTAAGGTCGCTTTCGAAAGAGGAAGAGAAGCGTAATATCCTTAAGCAGCATTTTCGAAATTTAAATTCGCAGAAGGGGGTTGAAATCAAGCCTTAAAAACCAACTCTTAGCCTAAGCATCCTTCGAGGTTAAAAAATATATGGCTGAAAAGCTCTGTCTTAGCTGTATCCAAATCTATGCTCCGTTTATTTGTCAATCCAATAGGTTTCTGTCTACAGACGAAGAAATGGCCAAGGGTTAGCAGATTTTGGAAAATCTGGTTTTCTCAATAACGGGGGAAGCACCAAGTCGCTACAACAACAAATAACAGGGACTTTATCACAAAAGACTGTACCGAGCATGAAAGATTGTCTCAAGAGAGTTTAGTCGAAATTCACTTTTTCTTCCTAAATATTGTTGATTTCTTTCAAATAATGTTTTGTTTAGATTCTAAACAATTGAATTTGGTACGCTTGCAGTTTTTGAAAGAACCTTTGAAGTAGCGCAGTGTTCCTCATTTGCGAATCTAGCCGCATGGGAGATTAAAATCGATGGATTTTATGTGCTTTTGCAAGAAATAGTTGTTGTCTAAGATGCTTGACCGAACAACTCAAATTCAAATGAAATATTTTTTCAAAGAAAGAATCAATGATCACGAGAAAGTGACTTTCGATTAAACCATGGTTAAACTCCCTTAAGATAACCTTCCATGCTCGATACAGTCTTACTGTGATAAAGTCCGTGTTATTCGTTGCCATTCGTTGCAGTAGCGACTTGTTGCTTCCCCCGATTTTGGAGAAGCCAACTTTTCCGAAATCTGCTAACCCGTG
The DNA here is from genome assembly GCA_964020215.1 of Aurelia sp. 3 sensu Dawson et al. (2005). Taxonomy (NCBI): domain Eukaryota; kingdom Metazoa; phylum Cnidaria; class Scyphozoa; order Semaeostomeae; family Ulmaridae; genus Aurelia; species Aurelia sp. 3 sensu Dawson et al. (2005). The sequence continues at coordinate 3,603,926 of OZ026592.1, read as the reverse complement.
GCCATTTCTACGCATATGGACGAAAATGTATTTAGTTAACAAACAAATGGAGCACAGATTTGGATACAGCTAAGATAGAGCTTTTCAGCCATATATTTTTCAACCTCGACGGATGCGTGGGCTAAGAGTTGCTTTTTTGAGGTTTGATTTCAACCCCCTTCTGTAAGTTTGAATTTCGAAAATGATGCTTAAGGATATTACGCTTCTCTTCCTCTTTCGAAAAAGACCTTAACTTTTACTATTAAGCAAATAGAGCCGAAATGGCATCGAAAACCGTTTTAACTCTACATAGTTTTTGGTCGTACTTTAGTGTAGTGTTGCATTTACATTTCCTCTATACTTGTAGCAGGACTTATAGTGTTGAATTAAAAACACTATTGTTTCTTTCCAAAAGAAGATCACATCGGAACGCAACGCTATATCTCTTTCCTTCGAAGTTTACTTGATTTCAACAGTGTTGAATGCAAGTAAGTAAAAATTTGCCATCAAAGTAATAAGAAAAGACTAAAAGATCATAAAAGATTAAGAGAAAAAAGAAAGAATCTAATTACAAATGTACACTATAATAAGAAATTAAAAGGCAAAATATAGATTTAAAACATCTAGTTTAAAGATGGCAGGGATGGCATGAAAAGGTCAATACAACCTTGTTTCCATAATGGCCCCCCCAGAGGTGTCTATGAAAGAAAGTTTTGACAATAGAACAGAAAAACAATATTTATTGCTGAAAAGTTGGCAGTAGTGCTACATTTTTTTATATTGTTGATGGATAATTTCTGTTAAAGCTTTTAGAAATTTAATAATATATATTAAAGGGCTATTTTCTCGATTCACTGAAGAACAAAGAATGTACTGTACTGCTTTTGAAGCAATAATTAATTTTACCTTTTTTTTATACATCAATTTAAAATCTTACAATAACAGAACATGGTTACAAGACGATACCACAAGGAGATTGAGAATACATTGCAACCCTGTGGCTTTAACAATTAACATGAAACATTTAACATTTACACGAAAATATTACAGCATAAACTATAAACTACGAAAAGAAATGAAATGATACAAAAATGATACAAAGGTTGGGAGGAAGAGAGGAAATCTCATTGAAATGACTTAAAGGGTCTGCTTCATCCAGCACCCCCCGCACGCGCCGCCCCCCGGCTGGCCCCCGCTTGTCGCCACTCTCATGGGCCATGAAAATGGCGACAACAATGGCAAACCAAGAGACGACACGCGCAAGGCACGCCGGACGAAACAGACCCCCTAAGATTTTACCTTTGATGTGCCGTAAACCAAAAACCACTTGTAAAACTGTCTCAAACAACATCTTAAAGTCTATGTTGAAGCCTATGCTGTGCTAGCCTAGTCTGATGATGATGAGTCCCTTGTATCCCTGCGGTAAACGTTGCTCAAGAGGGACTCATCATGAAACAGTAAAAAACTTGGCCCTATTTTCTTCAATCATCAATGGAATTTGGAAAGAATCACGGCTTCGAATCTCTATCCCATGGGAGTGTTTTCAATTCTTCAATCGAATCGAAATTTTATCACATTTAAACGTTAAAAATAGTAATTCACAAATCTCGCAATCTGATTGGTACTGAAGAAATTGCTCAGTTTGGGCCTAAATAGGGCCAGGTTTTTCATAGTAATACTATGAGTCTCTATTGACCGAAGCGCCATCATCAAGTCAAAGAGCACAGGGAAACAAGAGACTGATCGTCATAAGTCTAGTGCTAGCCTACGCGTAGACCCATTACAGTAAAACCCCGCAAACAAGAACATAGCAAAATGAGAATCTGCAGACTAATTTTGTGGATTAAGACACCTAAAAATGAGAACCAAAAACAGACTGATTTACTCCAATGTTCTTATGAGATGGTACACTTAAATTAAGAAATTTCATTATATCAGTGTCAACAAAGTCCCAACTATTGGTAACTGAATACCTCTAACAGTTTTCAAGGATATTCAATTTTTTAATCAAGCTGTATGATTTTGTATGAAATGGCTTTGCGAACAACAAATTACCACACCTCCTTATACCATCCCACCCTCAAGGTTATTAAACACATACCGTATAGCTTTTTATATACATCATAGTCATAAGCGACCTTGCGATAAGAACCACACCCTGAAATGTCATAAGTACCATATTTATAAGAACCAAGTCAATTCGTTGTTTAGAAAAGTATGTTTTTGTTTGCGGGGTTTTAGGGTTTTACTGTATTCCAAAGAAGAAAGGGTCTACAAAACAAAGAGCAGCGGCTTGCAACGGCGTAGAAACTTGATTTATGCAGCCTTCGTTGAGACGCGTTTTACACATTATTTGAAAAGCGGATTGGAATGATTAGAATTATTTACCTGTGTGGCCGTAGCAAGCCTTTGCTCTTTGTTTCGTAGGCCATTTCTTCTTTTCGAATAATGGGTCTACGCGTAGGCTAATTCTGTGCCAACTGTATGATAATGGGACAATAGAAAATTGCGCCAAAAATGGCATCGAGAAATTTTTAAGCAAGATTCTTTGTGGTATTTGAGAAATCAGCCAATCAAATCAATCTATATTCAATTGTGGCGCAAGGCATCACGGTAAAAAATTCCTATCCACTATCTTTAATGCAATTGACTATTGCAGTAAAAGCTCCCCCAACTACATAAATGGGGCGCAATTTAGTTGGCACACCGTGTAGAAGTTTTTATCTTCTCCTGTGCCATAGTCAGCAACCACTTGTCAGATTGACGTAGACAAGGTTTCCAACTCTATCTTGTGCAACTGTATGAAAACGGGGCAATTGAAGTAACAGCTTATCTGCAGCAGCTACATAGTTAGGGCACGATTTAATTGGCTTTGATTTCCTGTGCCATGAATGAGTAACCATTTGTCAGGTTGACTCAAACAAGGTTTCAAAGTCTTTGTTGGAGCCTATCTCGTGCATCGTTTTGATAAAAACGGGACTGTTGCAGTTACATCTCCTCAGCAGCTGCCACAGATATGGGGCACATTTTTCTGGGACATGATGTGACCTATGCAACTGTACCAGAATGGAGCAATTGAAGCTACAGCTCCTCAGCAGTTGCCACACGTACGGGGTACAGTCTGCTGGACGCCCTGTACCATGGGTAATGGGAAACATGGAATGTGTTATATGGGGCTATGTATTGTTGTACATCATCAGAAGCATTGGGCCTACCTTTTTGCATCATCTGTGTATCGACACTATCGTCTCTCTTCTTGATTTTGACTGCTCAGACGGCTGCTTTCCCAAATCAACTTCACTTGCACAGCGCCATATCGAAGTAAGTTGTTGCGTCGTTCAAGCTCCTTCAAAGGAGAGGATGCGGAGCGACCACTAAGACCGCACTCTGTCCTTTGAAGGAGCCTGAGCAACACAACAACTTATTTCAACATGGCGCTGTGCAAGTGAAGTCGATTCGGGAAAGCAGCCATCTGAACATATCAAGACAAGAGATATTATCGACACACAGATGATGCACAAAGATAGGCCTAATGCTTCTGATGCGTTTCAACAATACATAACCCCATGTAACACATTCCACGTTTCCCAACACGCATGCCTGTACAAGTGTTGTCACTGTTGCTCTGTTGTTTTGAAAAAATCTGGTCACCATTTTAATAGACCAAGAAATAGCGACAATAAAGGCCAACCAAGAGAAGGCACATGTAAGGCTTGCTGTTTGAATAATAAGGCTCCGTTCACACTGCTCCGTCTTCGTTATTACCCGTTTTTGTTGCATAGATGCTACCCATTCACATCACCCCGTTTCTGTACAAAAACGGAGGGAAAAACATCCGTTGTTGTCCTTTCACATTGATCCTTCTTATAACAAATACGGGGCCAAAGATATCCGTTTTTGTGCGTTCACATTGCTCCGCTTTTGTGAAGCTCATTGTTGAATATTGGAGCGGTTTCAGAAACATCCGTTTTTGTCCGTTCAAATTGATCCTTCACATTGAGCGTTCACATTGATTCAGAGCGTTTCAAAAACTTCTTTTTTGTGGATATCCACTTTCGATAGCGTTTGCGAAAACCTCCATTTTTGTGGTGTTTTTGTCCAGATCAATATGAACACTTTCACAAAAACGGAGGTTTTTCTCTCCGTTTTTGTACAATAATGGTGCAGTGTGAACGGGGCCTAAGAGCCTTTACAGGCTGCTGTTTGTTTTACCTGCGACTCGCAAGCATGCTGACCTTTTGAAATGAGAAATGCGATACTCAAACTAAAGAATTCTTTATTTACACTCCATTGGTTTAAGCGTTGTTTGAAATTGACTTTTGATCTGTTGTTAAATTCGTTTACAATCAAAATTGAAGTTACGGCCTTGGCGGATCTTTGTGAATCTCAGTGCAGTGTAAACATGCGGTTATTTGGATCAGATATCAAGCAATGTAAAAAGCAATATATAGTATTCCTCTAAATTTTTCATAACAGCAACATGTTATTATTTCGATATTAGATCTGATACAATTAACTGAACAAAGGACATTGTTTTGTAAGACTATAGGTTATCAGTTCGGTATCCACGTCTTGAAGACGGCACGACTACAAAAAGCATATGACTCTACCTGTCGGACAAAGAACATTGTCTTGAAGAACAAAGCCGATCCATTTCAAATTCACTTCCTATTGGTTATTGAAACAATGAACGGAAGTAGAACGATTGTTCTTGAAAGATGAATTAACAGAATTAAGCGTGTATGCAGTCAAATTAAGAAATCGTGGACCGATATATTTTGCTCATTAAAGATGCATGAAAATTTGAGATATGTTGAAACAGACCTGCGCTGAATAAAGACAGAATGTCAGTTTTAATCGCAATTAGTTATTTGCGATGGAGCACCGGTTTCTCTGTGTTTAGATGTTTGGTAGCTCAGACAAGTTGATCCCCTACGAGAAACTCAAGGTCCCGCGGGTCCGGCGAAAGGATTGTTTCTTGCTGGAACACCGTTCTTCAAAGCAGCTTCAAGCGTTCACCTATCAGGCAGCTTGTCGGTAAGTAGCGCTTAAAACTCAATTGTCTCGCAGTTTGATTTTTGGAAAAGATGATTGGTTCTTTGTCAGAGTTCTGGGAAAGGATTGCTTTTGGCTGGAATTTCTATCTGCGAGACTGCTACAAATATTCGTTTCTCCAGGCAGCTAGTCAGTAAGGAGAATTTACAATCTATTAGAAATTGTCTCACAGTTTGGTTTTAAAGAAGAAGACTGGGTTCTTTGTCAGAGTCCTGGGGAAAGATTGCTTCTGACTTCGAATGCCTATCTCCGAGGCAGCTACAAATATGTGTTTCTCCAAGCAAAATTGATTAGGGAATTGTTTGTGGAAAAGAGGACTTTTCTTTCGTTGTCAAAGGAACAGTGAGTGATGGTGAATGACGGTGAGTTCAAAATCTATCATTCCTTTTACTTCAAGTCACCTTTACTCAACTCATCAGTGTACATTTTCATTGTGTCCAAATATGTTGTCATTCACCGCTGAGTTGGGACAGGGGAATCTTATGGTGCTAAAAATTTGGGGAATGCACAACACTTTTTCCTATTCACTCTGACAAATATTTCTTTCGTTGTCATTTTGATATTCCGATGAAAAGGAAGTTAATTTCCTACCCGAAGAAGAAAATATAGAAGACATGCTTGTAATTCGATTCTTTATCAAACCGTTGAGTTATCACGAAATGAGGAACAAATTTCTTGATTAAATTTCCTGATTTGAATTTCGAATGTTTATGAAAAGCTTCACCTTGGTTTGGCCGCACGAATTTCTACGACATTTTCATTAGCAATTCACTGAAACTTTATACCTACTGACATGGAAACACAGTCTTTTACAATGACATGGTTGGGGATCCTTATTTACCCCCTGTTTGTCGCAAATATTGTCATTCTTGCAACTGTTCATTGTTTCATTCTTCTAACTTCCATCTTACCGTAAAAGCTCTATTAAGCCCCCGGGGGGCTTATTTAATTTCGGACCTTCCAGAGGGGGGGCTTAATAGAGAGGGGGGCTTATTAGAGAGGGGGGGCTTATTCACAAAATCAAGTGACAAGGATATATTTGGTAGCTTTTCAGTTCTTTTATCCCATAGTTTGCGGAATCAAGGCACAATTTTACGGCTGAAATACGTAAATTCGACACAGTCTTTATTCCAAAGCGTGCCAAAATTAACATGGAAGGTAGTGTAGCTAAATGAATGGAAAATATTTGGTAAATTCTAGAATTTTGTATAAGGGGGGGGGCTTAAAAGAGAGGGGGGGCTTATTTCAAATTTTGACTCACAGGGGAGGGGCTTATTAGAGAGGGGGGCTTAATAGAGAGGGGGGGCTTAATAGAGCTTTTACGGTATATTGCATTTAATCGTCTTCTTCTCTTGTAGGTAAACAGTCCCATCTCTGAAGAAGAAAGAATATAAGGTATTGTTTTCCAAGTTGTTTTAATCATAAAACAAGTATTTGTTATAAGGAATTCTCTGTGAGAAACCCAACTCTTAGATCGCTAAACAAGTAAAGAGCTCCATTACACGTATTTTGTTTATTAGAAACTGCATATAAGAAACTCAGAATCTTAGATCACCAAAAATTAAGAAACTCCAGCATGTTTTTCTGTATTCTCACTTGTGTTCTGTATCATATTGCTCAGAAAGTATGTGAATAATGTCTAAACATTAGAAGGGCTTTCAACACTTTGTTTTGAAATGTTCAGGAGGGTAAAGGATTTTATGATTTTAAGAAACCTTCAGTACTGGCCAAGATTCTTATGAAATATACATGTGTTGTATTAGGAATAAGCATTTTACAACGATCTATCTTAGTTAAGGGAATTCTCAGCAGATTTTGACTTTATTGTCCTTTGTTTCCTGTATCATGTTTCTTGAAAGGTACTTGATGTCTAAACATATGAACGCCTTTAAAAGACTCCGTTTTGAAATGTTCACGAGGGCACAAGAAGTAAACATGAAGATTATTATGGAACTTGTAAGATGCTAGTAAGAAACTTTAAAGAGACACTAACGCAAAATTTTTGCATCCGAAAATTGCCGCGAGAATATTCGAGAAACATGATGAAAGCTCGCATTACCTGAAAATATTGTCACCTGGTCTTTACCCCCCATGGAAGGAAAGTTATGAGACTGCGAGAACTGGAAAGATTATTTTTAATATCCTACTTTTTATCTGGTCTGCTGCGCGGAAACAAAGGATTCTACGTCACTTGGCAGTATTCGGTCAACGAATCTTGCATCGGGCTATTCGACTGATGTGGGCCTTTGTTTATCTATCATCACGTACAATCATCATTTGACACAAATATTTGCGCACAAAAGGTACATAATCTCTGCACAACCCGATTAGCATGCCTTCGGCGGATTATTTGTTGATGTCATTTTTTGCGTTAGTGCCTCTTTAAGTACTCAAGATCTGATAATTTAATGAAATCTTTAATTCTTGCCCCAATCGTCGGTTTCTAGTAAAAGCATGTGTTGCTGCCAAAATGTTTTCGGGAATTGTTTACCATGAACAAAAGTGAATTTTGTGAAACAAAGGACTCAGGGCCGGACTATTATCGAAATTAGCAGTGTATTTAATGTTTCAACTTATTTGAGGACGTGACGTCATCAACTTAATAAATTGTAAATCGGAAGAGTGACAGACCTTTGTTTGATACTTTATTGTAGACATCCATAAAGTAGGGTTTTCTTACAAATAATAATTTCATATTTCATCAAAAAGGTTAGAAACTACGATGGTTTTAGGTTTCTCAATTGAACATATTTCTTGAATTCATAAAAAGTAGACAAAGATACTTTAATTCTGAAAATAGTGAATGTGTCAGAAAATTTCGATGGTAGAATGATAGTGAAATAGCTAAAGTTTCTTTGAAGCCATTCAGGTCAAAAAATATATCATAGAACTTCAAACCAACTATTTTTCACCTGCTTGGAGGTTAGAATCGTTCTTACCAGGTGACATAGAATAAGTACGCAAATTTGGTAGGAGGGTCCAGTGATGTGAATTTGGCGTTGATAAATGTCCAATCTCTTTCAAAATGTTTCTCGACAGTTAACTTGAACTATCTGTTTGTTGATATTGGTATGACAGTAGAACTGTTAATCTTTAAACCTCAAACTTGTGTCAACCTCCAAACAAGAGCTTTGGCATTTTGGTCTAAGCATGTTCGTAGACCACATCAAAATTTATGATCAAAATTAAAGAAGAAATGAAAAAGGCACAACTAATGACTTCTCGCAAACGTAATGTACCATGTACTAATCTAACGCTCCCCCTTTTTATCAAGGATATTGAAGAATTCGCATAAGTCCAAGCGCCAAAGCTCCGATTTTGAGGTGACAGCAAAATTGAGCTTTCGATATTAATATCTCTGCTCTCAATCGACCAGTACCTGCAATCCATGGTCTTGTTCTCTATCCAGAAACATTTTAAGAGTAATTAGGCAGTGATTGGCTAGATTCACATCGCCTGAGGCAACCAAATGCATATAAGTTTTTGGGACACCCAGTATTTCGTAAATAAGCGATTCTCACCTGATTTCCTAAACCACACATGCCATCTTGTTCCCTTTATTCGAAACTGATTGCCTTTCGTCCTGCAAGACTTCCTTCCCAAATTCAGCTTTTTATCAGGTTTGTTTTTCTCGAAGTTCGCCATGTAATTTCTCGTTTGTCATTCCTTTTTACTACGTGTTCCCTCTTTTGAACTGAAATGTATCTTTTTCTATGTTTGCGTTGGTTTACTGCCTGCAGCTTTCTGTAACTGCTATCAAATTGTCTATTGTCACTATGTGACATAACATCGTTGTCTGTTACTGCATTTGCCACTGACAGGTTTCGTTCTTTCTTGTTCTAGTGGTGCATCCTGGTCTTCCATTGTATCATTGGTCTGGATCTGCATCTTGCCTGGTAATATACAAACTCTTCACCAAGCAGCTCGTAGGTGAGTCCTTCCTCTTAGCTTGAATTCACACATCTTTGAGTGGTTTCAAGTCCATGTTGATGATAGTTGTTAGTGTTTGGTTAGTATCAGTTAGTATCGGTTAGAATTTTTTAGAATTTTTTGGTATTGGTTAATGGTAAGTAATGGTTAATGGTTATTTTGGTGAGTGGTTACTATTGGGTTAGGTTTGGTTAATATTGGTTGGTATTGGTTAGCATTGGTTAGAATTGGTTACAGTTGGTTAGTATTGGTTAGTGCCTAGGGGTTAGTAATGGTTTATGGTTAGTTTGGTTAGTGGTTAGTAGTAGTAGTAGTAGTAGTAGTAGTAGTAGTATTTGGGTTTGAATTGGCTTCCATTGGTTGGAATCGATTAGTATTGGATAGTTTTCGTTAGAATTGGTTAGTATCTGGTTAGTGTATGGCTGGCTAGTTTTGATTAGAATTGGTTAGTGGCTATTTTGCTTAGTATTGCTTAGTGTTGGTTTGAATTGATCAGCATTTGTTAATATCGGATACAGTTGGTTACAATTGGTTAGAATCGGTTGACTTTGGTTAGAATTGGTTAATATTGGTTAGAGGTTAATTGTTAGTTGTAAGCATTGGTTAGTATTTGGTTAGAACTGGTTAGTGGTTAGCAATAGTTGATGGTTAGAATCGGTTAGTATTGGTTAGTATTGGTTAGTTTTGGTTAGTATTGGTTAGTATTGGTTAGTATTTGTTAGTATTTGTTAGCATTGGTTAGTATTGCTTAGTATTGGTTAGTGTTGATTAGTATTGGTTAGTATTGGTTAGTATTTGTTAGTATTTGTTAGCATTGGTTAGTATTGGTTAGTTTTGGTTAGTATTGGTTAGTATTGGTTACTGTTGGTTAGTATTTGTTAGTAATGGCTAGTATTGGTTAGTATTTGTTAGTATTGGTTAGTGTTGTTTAGTATTGGTTAGTATTGGTTAGTATTTGTTAGTATTTGTTAGCATTGGTTAGTATTGCTTAGTATTGGTTAGTGTTGATTAGTATTGGTTACTGTTGGTTAGTATTTGTTAGTATTGGTTAGTGTTGTTTAGTATTGGTTAGTTTTGGTTAGTATTGGTTAGTATTTGTTAGTAATGGCTAGTATTGGCTAGTATTGGTTAGCATTGGTTAGTGTTGTTTAGTATTGGTTAGTTTTGGTTAGTATTGGTTAGTATTGGTTAGTATTTGTTAGTATTTGTTAGCATTGGTTAGTATTGCTTAGTATTGGTTAGTGTTGATTAGTATTGGTTACTGTTGGTTAGTATTTGTTAGTATTGGTTAGTGTTGTTTAGTATTGGTTAGTTTTGGTTAGTATTGGTTAGTATTGGTTAGTATTTGTTAGTATTTGTTAGCATTGGTTAGTATTGCTTAGTATTGGTTAGTGTTGATTAGTATTGGTTACTGTTGGTTAGTATTTGTTAGTATTTGTTAGCATTGGTTAGTATTGGTTAGTTTTGGTTAGTATTGGTTAGTATTGGTTACTGTTGGTTAGTATTTGTTAGTATTGGTTAGTGTTGTTTAGTATTGGTTAGTATTGGTTACTGTTGGTTAGTATTTGTTAGTATTGGTTAGTGTTGTTTAGTATTGGTTAGTATTGGTTAGTATTGGTTAGTGTTGTTTAGTATTGGTTAGTATTGGTTAGTATTGGTTAGTGTTGGTTAGTATTTGTTAGTATTGGTTAGTGTTGTTTAGTATTGGTTAGTATTGGTTAGTATTGGTTAGTGTTGTTTAGTATTGGTTAGTATTGGTTAGTATTGGTTAGTGTTGGTTAGTATTTGTTAGTATTGGTTAGTGTTGTTTAGTATTGGTTAGTATTGGTTAGTATTGGTTAGTGTTGTTTAGTATTGGTTAGTATTGGTTAGTATTGGTTAGTATTGGTTAGTATTGGTTAGTGTTGTTTAGTATTGGTTAGTGTTGTTTAGTATTGGTTAGTTTTGGTTAGTATTGGTTAGTGTTGGTTAGTATTGGTTAGTATTGGTTACTGTTGGTTAGTATTTGTTAGTATTGGTTAGTGTTGTTTAGTATTGGTTAGTATTGGTTACTGTTGGTTAGTATTTGTTAGTATTGGTTAGTGTTGTTTAGTATTGGTTAGTATTGGTTAGTGTTGGTTAGTATTTGTTAGTATTGGTTAGTGTTGTTTAGTATTGGTTAGTATTGGTTAGTATTGGTTAGTGTTGTTTAGTATTGGTTAGTATTGGTTAGTATTGGTTAGTGTTGTTTAGTATTGGTTAGTTTTGGTTAGTATTGGTTAGTGTTGGTTAGTATTGGTTAGTATTGGTTACTGTTGGTTAGTATTTGTTAGTATTGGTTAGTGTTGTTTAGTATTGGTTAGTATTGGTTACTGTTGGTTAGTATTTGTTAGTATTGGTTAGTGTTGTTTAGTATTGGTTAGTATTGGTTACTGTTGGTTAGTATTTGTTAGTATTGGTTAGTGTTGTTTAGTATTGGTTAGTATTGGTTAGTATTGGTTAGTATTGGTTACTGTTGGTTAGTATTTGTTAGTATTGGTTAGTGTTGTTTAGTATTGGTTAGTATTGGTTACTGTTGGTTAGTATTTGTTAGTATTGGTTAGTGTTGTTTAGTATTGGTTAGTGTTGTTTAGTATTGGTTAGTATTGGTTACTGTTGGTTAGTATTTGTTAGTATTTGTTAGTGTTGGTTAGTATTGGTTAGTATTTGTTAGTATTGGTTAGTAATACTTAGTATTTGTTAGCATTGGTTAGCATTGGTTAGTATTGGTTAGTATTGGTTACTGTTGGTTAGTAATACTTAGTATTTGTTAGCATTGGTTAGCATTGGTTAGTATTGGTTAGTATTGGTTAGTATTGGTTAGTATTGGTTAGTATTGGTTACTGTTGGTTAGTAATACTTAGTATTTGTTAGCATTGGTTAGCATTGGTTAGTATTGGTTAGTATTGGTTAGTATTGGTTACTGTTGGTTAGTAATACTTAGTATTTGTTAGCATTGGTTAGCATTGGTTAGTATTGGTTAGTATTGGTTAGTATTGGTTACTGTTGGTTAGTAATACTTAGTATTTGTTAGCATTGGTTAGCATTGGTTAGTATTGGTTAGTATTGGTTAGTATTGGTTACTGTTGGTTAGTAATACTTAGTATTTGTTAGCATTGGTTAGCATTGGTTAGTATTGGTTAGTATTGGTTAGTATTGGTTACTGTTGGTTAGTAATACTTAGTATTTGTTAGCATTGGTTAGTATTTGTTAGTATTGGTTAGTTTTGGTTAGTATTGGTTACTATTGGTTAGTAATACTTAGTATTTGTTAGCATTGGTTAGCATTGGTTAGTATTGGTTAGTATTGGTTAGTATTGGTTACTGTTGGTTAGTAATACTTAGTATTTGTTAGCATTGGTTAGCATTGGTTAGTATTGGTTAGTATTGGTTAGTATTGGTTACTGTTGGTTAGTAATACTTAGTATTTGTTAGCATTGGTTAGCATTGGTTAGTATTGGTTAGTATTGGTTAGTATTGGTTACTGTTGGTTAGTAATACTTAGTATTTGTTAGCATTGGTTAGTATTGGTTAGTATTGGTTAGTTTTGGTTAGTATTGGTTACTATTGGTTAGTAATACTTAGTATTTGTTAGCATTGGTTAGCATTGGTTAGTATTGGTTAGTATTGGTTAGTATTGGTTACTGTTGGTTAGTAATACTTAGTATTTGTTAGCATTGGTTAGTATTTGTTAGTAATGGCTAGTATTGGCTAGTATTGGTTAGCATTGGTTATCATTGGTTATCATTGATTTGTTTGGTTAATGGTTATTATTGCTTAGAAATGCATTGTTTGGTTATGGTCTTAGTTATTATTAGTTTGTTAAAATTGGTTAGCATTGGTTAGCATTGGTTGGAAGTGGTTAATATCGGTTAGAGGTTAATGGTTAGTGTTGGTTAGTATTTGATTAGAATTGGTTAGTGATCAGTAATGGTTAATGGTTAAAATTTGTTAGAATTGGTTAGTATTGATTAGTATTGGTTTGTATTTGATTAGAATTGGTTAGTGATCAGTAATGTTTAATGGTTACAATGTGTTAGAATTGGTTAGTATTGGTTAGTATTGGTTAGAATTGGTTAGTATTTGATCAGAATTGGTTAGTGATCAGTATTGGTTAATGGTTACAATGTGTTAGAATTGGTTAGTATTGGTTAGTATTGGTTAGTATTGGTTAGTATTTGATTAGAATTGGTTAGTGATCAGTAATGGTTAATGGTCACAATTTGTTAGAATTGGTTAGTATTGGTTAGTAGTTGTTAGTATTGGTTAATATTTGTTAGTATTGGTTAGTGTTGGTTAGGATTGTTGGTATTGGTTCAGTGGCATAACGCAGTTTAGGGTACCTTAGTTCAAAAACTAAGGGCTCCCAGCTAAAAGGGGCCCCCAGCAAAAGATTTCTTTTGTTATCTATGTTCAAGTTAGTTTGCTAGATGTGGTCATTTATAGAAAACTTTTACAAACGATCAAAGTGGCATGGTATACACGAGATCGAGATTGGTCTTTTGAGCAACAGTAAGTGGTGTTTTCTCAAAAAGTTGGAATGGATTCGGGAGATGCGTTTTGAGCCAAAGTACAGGGCGTGTCCTCAAAATTTTCCTGATGGCTTTGACCCTGGCTCTCTCATTGTTCTGCCTCTCCTACTGATTCGCCCCTGCTATGCTGCTGGCTTCGACAACAGATATGTTGAAAGTAGATCATTGCAATTGTTTTATCTTTGCCTGTGGAACTTATTTACTTCAACTTTACACTGCACATGGCAGCTGTTTTGACGTTTCTAACATATCATTTACAAATGCTTGGCTGGGGGGGGGGGCTCAAGTGGAAAAATCCCAAAGGGCCCGATTTTCTCCGTTACGCCACTGTGTTGGTTACTATTGGTTTGGTTGGTTAATGGTTAGTTTTGCTTAGAATTGGTTAGTATTGGGTAGTACTGGTTTGATTTGTTAGAATTTGTTAGTATTGGTTAATTGTGATAGTGGTTGATAACGGCCAATGTTTACCCTTGTTAATAATTAGCTTGGTCAGATCTGTTAGTAATGGTTAGTGGTTAGTAAACCGGCTTCTCACCCAAAGATCTTTGTTAATGCCTCCAGAAATGACTGCATGCAGAACTTATAGGGTGAGTGGTGGTACTTCCCCGGATGGCAGCAACAAAATTTAATAAGAAGACTGTGCAACCTACCACCTGCCCGAAAAGGCGTTACCCTCTCTATGAAGCCTCCTCTCTAATAAGCCTCTTCTTTTTGAGCCAAAATTTTTAATGAGCCCGCCCACATATATCAAATTCCAGTGGCTGCGACGATTTTCCATTCATTTAGCTCAACAAGTTTGTCTGTTAAGTTTCATGTGGTTTCAAATAAGATTATGTCAAATTTATGTACCTTGGTGACCCAAAAAGAACTTCACGAGCTAGATTATAACTAGCCCCCAGAAATCAAAAGCTATTTTCAAATACTTTCTATCACAGTTTAGTTGAAAGACCAAGCTATCTTTTGAGATGCTGCATGGTCATTTTAAGCAATGATTACCATCCGAAAAACCAGATTTATTGAACATTCCTAATCCTGAATTCCTCATTTTGAGTGAAATAATCGCCATCATTTTCCAGTCATCATTTTGTGAAAACTGGACATAGCGTTGGATTAGATGTGGTCTGGGGAAATTTTTTGTTTCCAAAATGATTGACATCTAATCTTCATTCAAATTTCATGCTCCAAAGCAAATTTGGAATTCAGCGTTTTTCCGAAAAATGGACTGGAAACCGAGGGAATGGTCAAATAAATGAATGAATTTCTATACTTTTGAAACAGTCTTTTCGCACAGTACGCATATCTTAAATTGACCAAGCAACATGTCAAAAGATAGCAGAGCCTTTCAGCTACATGCTGATACCTTGCTTGTTTTCATAAAATTTGCTTTCAAGAAAATATGTGCGATCTAGCTTGTGAAGTTTTTTTGGGTCACAAGGTATGTGAATTGTGAAATTGTGTGTTGAATCTACAAAATATTGAATAAAAGAACTGAAATTGCATCATATATATCCTTTTCATCTTATTTTGTGAATAAGCCCCCTCTCTAATTAGCTCCTCTCTTTCAAGCACCTCCTGGACTGTCCGAAATTGAATAAGCCCACATGGTTAGTTTTGGTTAGTGGTTAGTAATGGTAAATGATTAGCTTTGGTTAGTGGTTAGTAATGGTTAATCTTGTTAGTTTGGTTAGTGGTTAGCAATGGTAAATGATTAGCTTTGGTTAGTGGTTAGTAAAGGTTAATCTTGTTAGTTTGGTTAGTGGTTAGTAATGGTAAATGATTAGCTTTGGTTAGTGGTTAGTAATGGTTAATCTTGTTAGTTTGGTTAGTGGTTAGCAATGGTAAATGGTTAGTTTTGGTCAGTGGTTAGCAATGGTCAATGGTTAGTTTTGGTTAGTGGTTAGTAATGGTAAATGGTTAGTTTTGGTTAGTGGTTAGCAATGGTTAATGGTTAGTTTTTGTTAGTGGTTACTAATGGTTAATCTGGTTAGTTTGGTTAGTGGTTAGCAATGGTAAATGGTTAGTTTTGGTTAGTGGTTAGCAATGGTCAATGGTTAGTTTTTGTTAGTGGTTACTAATGGTTAATCTGGTTAGTTTGGTTAGTGGTTAGCAATGGTAAATGGTTAGTTTTGGTTAGTGGTTAGCAATGGTCAATGGTTAGTTTTTGTTAGTGGTTACTAATGGTTAATCTGGTTAGTTTGGTTAGTGGTTAGCAATGGTAAATGGTTAGTTTTGGCTAGTGGTTAGCAATGGTCAATGGTTAGTTTTTGTTAGTGGTTACTAATGGTTAATCTGGTTAGTTTTGGTTAGTGGTTAGCAATGGTTAATGGTTAGTTTTTGTTAGTGGTTACTAATGGTTAATCTGGTTAGTTTGGTTAGTGGTTAGGAATGGTAAATGGTTAGTTTTGTTAGTGGTTAGCAATGGTAAATAGTGGTTAGTAAGGTTTATCTGGTTAGTTTTTGGTTAGTTTTAGTTTGGTTAGCTAAGTGGTTAGTTTGGTTAATGGTTAGCTATGGTAAATGGTTGGTTTTTGTTAGTGGTTAGTAATGGCTAGTCTTGTTAGTTTGGTTAGTGGTTAGCAATTGTTAATCTGGTTAGTTTGGTTAGTGGTGAGCAATGGTAAATGGTTAGTTTTGGTTAGTGGTTAGCAATGGTTAATGGTTAGGTTTTGTTAGTTGTTAGTAATGGTTAATCTGGTTAGTTTGGTTAGTGGTTAGCAATGGTAAATGGTTAGTTTTGGTTAGTGGTTAGTAATGGTTAATCTGGTTGTAATATGGTTAGTTTTGGTTAGTGGTTAGCAATGGTAAATAGTGGTTAGTAAGGTTAATCTGGTTAGTTTTTGGTTAGTTTTAGTTTGGTTAGCTAAGTGGTTAGTTTGGTTAATGGTTAGCTATGGTAAATGGTTGGTTTTTGTTAGTAGTTAGTAATGGTTAGTCTTGTTAGTTTGGTTAGTGGTTAGCAATGGTTAATCTGGTTAGTTTGGTTAGTGGTTAGCAATGGTAAATGGTTAGTTTTGGTTAGTGGTTAGCAATGGTTAATGGTTAGTTTTTGTTAGTGGTTAGCAATGGTTAGTCTTGTTAGTTTGGTTAGTGGTTAGCAATTGTTAATCTGGTTAGTTTGGTTAGTGGTGAGCAATGGTAAATGGTTAGTTTTGGTTAGTGGTTAGCAATGGTTAATGGTTAGGTTTTGTTAGTTGTTAGTAATGGTTAATCTGGTTTGTTTGGTTAGTGGTTAGCAATGGTAAATGGTTAGTTTTGGTTAGTGGTTAGTAATGGTTAATCTGGTTGTAATATGGTTAGTTTTGGTTAGTGGTTAGCAATGGTTAATTGTTAGGTTTTGTTAGTGGTTAGTAATGGTTAACCTGGTTCGTTTGGTTAGTAGTTAATGATGGTAAATGGTTAGCAATAGTTAATGGTTAGCAATGGTAAATGGTTAGTTTGTATTAATGGTTAGTGATGATAAATGGTTAGTTTTGAGTTGTGGTTAGTGATGGTAAATAGTTTATTAAATTACTGGCTAGTAATGGTTGATCTTGTTAGTTTGGTTAATGGTTAGTTTGGTTAATGGTTAGTTTTGGTCGATGGTCAGTTTTGGTCAATGGCTCTGTTTGGTTAATGATTAGATGATTAGTTTTGGTTCGTTGTAAATGTGGTTCATGGTTAGTTTAGGTAGTTTTTAGTGACGAGAATGGTACATCATTGGTTTGGTGAGTAGTTGGTATTTTGTGGTGGGCTATCATTGATTAGTAATGAGCGTCTGATCTGCGCTTGTTTATTGGTCATTGATCAGTGAAACTGCAGTCATGTGATGATCCATCTTTTATAAAGGCTGATAAACAATACTTTGTCCATAGTAGTTGATACTTGATATACTGACAGGCAGCCCTGCAATGGCTTGATAGCTGAAAAAAGTTGTAAAGGTCAATGATAACACTCAGTTAGGTGATTTGTGACAAACTGGAACATTTTATGACCAAAACTGGTACAGTGTGAGTGGTAGCGATAGGAACAACAGGCGATTACGGAAAAGATAGCGTTGGGGCATTTGACCAAGATGCATGGCGCTCTTTAATGGAGTCAACAGCGATTCTATAGAAATTTTATCATTAAGTTCAATGCATCTTGGGCAAATGTCCGGCAATGCCATCCTTTCCGTATTCGTCAAGTGGACACCTTGAACAGCATGCATGTCCACAAATCATGTTCATAAATTTAGCGTTATGTTTGAAAATCACTCACTTGCATGCAATCATGAAGATTGTTGATAAAGATTTTATAAACTCATAAGTTCATAATTCTATTCATACTGGTTTACTCAAAGAAATGTCCCCTGTTTGGAAAATCAATACAGCCAAAAGACTTGCATGATAATAGTAGGGATCATTTTCTCCATTAAGCCCCGGTCAAACTGATCAAACATTTCACAAAAAAAATTATCAAAAATTCATATTTTGATTTTGCTTCAAACTGAGATCAAACATAACTTCAAATTGGTAGTCAAACATAACTAACATGTCACCAAACATTTCACCAAACATTTGGTTTGAAACCTATGATCAGAAGGTGCATGTGCAGTCAACGAGACGCTGCGGCGCATGCACAATGGCATATAGATGTAAACAAAAGAGAACGTTTGGCGAAATGTTTGTTGGAGTGGTAAACAGATCCAACATTTCACACAACAATGAAAAACAAAATTTGTTTTTGATCTGATCAAACTTCGTCCAACACTGCCAAACAAATGTAATGAGACCAAACAAGGTGCTCAAACGTTTGTTTTTAAAATGTTAGGTGAAATGTTTGATCTGTTTGACCTGGGCTTTATAGGGAAAAGATTGAATTTTTTTCATACTTTTTGGTAAATTTTTCTATTCATATAAAAATATTTCAATAAATCTTACATTCTACTATACGTTTCTAATTACTATACAACACGACGGGGACAATACCGTGGGCAGTGAAAGACAATGACTACCTAAAGGCCAATATGAAAAGACACGCAATGTTAAACTAAATAAATACAGCGACACTGCGGATGAAGTACAAAAACTTTTGATATAATACACCACTTCGATTAACAGCCTCATTTTGGAAATTATTCAACATTCTTTCATTTAAAATTTTTGAGGCCAAATTCGGATTTAGCACCCAAACTTTAGTCTAACTACGAGTATTCATGTTGCTAGTAGTTGTGGTGGTAATTTTATGGCGACGTAAAGTTTGGAATCTGTAAGGGATTTGACCGTGAAAATGACTCGGGGTGTAAAGTTTCACCCCGAACGATTTTTGACGGTCAAATCCCTTATATATCTTTCAATTTTACATTGTCATAAAATCAACATCGCAAATGCCAGCAGGTTAAAAACATGTAACTAGACTAATGTTAGGGTGCTAAATCCGAATCTGCGCTCGAAATTTTCATAAGAACAATAGGAAGGAATTTTGACAAATTTCCAAAACGAGGCTGCTTAATCGAAGTGGTGTATACCTTTAATAAACAAAATGTTGACAAAGTAAAGTAACTTAGCAACGTAAAAATTTACACTGATCTTTTAAAGGTGATCTGAAGAGAAAATTTTTATTGATGCAAATGAATGGCTGTTTGAATTTCTCAAAACAAACAAACGACTAACAAGTAACCAAGCAGCTTTTCGCAAGCATTACTCCACAATAACCTCGCTGATTGGCAGCACTGACTATTGGTATGAGAGCATAGATCACAGCAAAGCCAACCTTACTGTATTTCTTGACCTAAAGAAAGCTTTCGACACGGTCGACCATAGCGTATTAATGAAAAAATTACGCGCGTATGGGGTGAGAGGCAAATCTGGGGATTGGTTTGAATCCTACCTAACAAACAGAAAACAATTTTGCTCTCTAAATGGTTTGCATTCAAAAGCTAAAAAGGTTACCTGTGGCATACCACAAGGGTCATGCCTAGGCCCTCTTCTTTTCATCATTTATTTGAATGACCTTGAAGAGTGCTTGCAATTCTCACGAGCTAGCATCTATGCTGATGACACTAGTTTGACAATTGCTTCTAGTAATTCAGTAAAATTGGTCGACGATGCACACCGGGAGCTTCTCAATATCTCAGAGTGGATGAGAGTGAATAAACTAAGTCCTAATCCCAAAAAAACTGAATTCATGGTAATAGGACACCCACTCAAGACTAGGAGTCTTGACCTTCCAGAGGTTCTAACGCTGGATGGTTCTGATATAAAAAAGGTTGGTCAAGCGAAATCCCTTGGCATCATTATTGACGAAAGCCTTACCTGGGATGAGCAATACAGGCGTGTAAAGGGCAAAATGAGTGCTGGTCTATCAGCACTAAAACGACTGAAATATATTTTACCACAATCTCAGCTTTGCAGTGTGTATTATGCCCTTGTCGAGAGTCATCTGCGTTATGGCGACGTTATTTGGGGTAGCTTGTGTAATACAAAATTAGCTGCTCTTCAACGTCTTCAATCCCGAGCATGGTCAATAATAGAGAATGCAAAAATTAAAGATCTTTGGTCTAGTTCCTGGCTAAATGTAGAAAATATTATCCGTTATGACAGGAACGTGATGACCTACAAGATCGTAAACAGATTATGTCCTGAAAACCTTTTTGATAAATACTTGCCCAGATCATGTTTTTCTTCATACAATACGAGAAATTCTCAGGATCTTCAAATCCCTAGATGCAGGACAGAGTTTTTCAAAAAGAGTTTTCACTATGCATCGCTGAAAGTCTGGAATGATACACCTTCCACGATTCGTGAGCTACCGACTTTAAATCGTTTTAAACAAAGACTAAAAACGCATTTAAAGGGCTAGACTCATTTTTAAAACACGACTCCCTGGAACAACAGCAGATTAGGAATGTAGGATTTTAGGCTCTTTAGGAATTTGATTTCTAGATTTAAATTTGTAAGTAGGTTTTTTATATTAAGTGCTGAAGGGTTTTTTTCGTGTATAAATAATTTTAAATGAAATGAAAAAATGAATGGCACTGTTGAGTGATACAGAATCCTGTTTAAATTTCTTTGATATCTCATTTCGTTTTCAAGTTATCCACTGATATTAATTTTCAGTTGATGACGTCGACATCATTTGTTTGCAAATTACTAGAATGTTTTATTGAAATATAGCTATATCTATTCTTTGAAAGGTTACAGTTGTAGGAAACATTTAAGTTGAGCCAAATAAATGCAATACCGGGTGAGTCGATAAAAACGCCCGGCCTTTCAAAAATCCTGATCCCTGAATATCAAAGCAATGATGTTGAAACCTGTCTCGTTTTATCCCCGATATGTCAAATTAGGTTTACTCATTTACCCGGCTTTAATTGGTCATTCCTTCCCGTCGAAATCGGAGATTTTCTGAAGAAAGCCCCTTTCGAAAACCAGCAAAAACGAGCGAAAACAGCAAGCAAAATTTCCCTTTGTTCTCCTTCCTAGCAATAATGACTCCTGGATGTGCTCATGTATTTTGTCCTCATGGGAGAATAGAATCCCCCTGAATAAGTTCTTCACACTAGGGGGAGACCTTTTCAACCGGCCAAAACGAATGCACTTTCTAAAGCGCGCTGAAAGTCATCGCTGTGAGGTAAACACATTAGAGACTTTAGCTTGTAACTTTAGCACGTTTTTAAAGGTTTCTCAAAGGGACTCATGTTGGAAAATTGCCTACAGAATCTGAACGGAGTGATTGATTTTAGCCAGGAAAATTTCTAAAAATAATTGAACATGTTAGCTATTTAATTAGATATTGCCAAATGTCATTGCTTATATATTCAGGGAGCAGTAGCTTTTCGAACGCCGGGCGTTTTTTCTGACTCACCCGGTAGAAATTGTCTCCAGGACTGATATGATGTTTCGAAGGGCATGTCAAGTGAAGGACAGTTCTTTGAGCCAATTTCCTTTTGGAAACATAGTCAGCCTCGTGCACTTCCTTTACTTCTTGCAAACAAAATGACGTCATCAGCCACTCATACGAAATAGAGTATAATTAAAAAATGAAACAAGGTATCACAAAATTATAAACGACATTCTTTATCATTCTAAAGTGCTATTCATTTGCATCAATAAAAAGTTTCGCTTCAGATCATCTTTACTATCTGAATTTTCAACTGCAGTGGAACTTGCCCAATTGACATCTCTACTGAGATCATTGTTTTGAAAAATCGGTTCTTAGATCGACAAGTTAAGAGAAGTTTTAAGATCTCAAATCACCACGAAGTGGCAATGATTTGGCGGTTTTAGAACTTCTGGAGCTTCATTGAGAAATTCCGGATAACGTTGGTCTCACCCAAAAGCTGCGGTTTTCTAACAATGAAATGTTCCGGCTACGGGGTTGTTCATTTTGTTCATTCAGAAACTTCTTCATGATTATGCTTAGTTTTCCTTCTGCAGAAAGTCCTTCAAAATATTTTGTTGAAAACGAGAGCTGAATGATTTTTCTCATGTTGAATTCTAAACACCAGGTATGAACTGTTTTAAAACATACTTACGTACCAGATATCCTCCAAAGATTTTGAGGTCCAAGTTGACTGCTTGAGCCTGCTTTCCAAATTAGTGTAAGTTGGAGACTACCATCATTCTATGTGAGAACTTGTTGTTTTAAAAGCTGTGAAAAAGAATATTAGGCTTAGCGGATCAGTAAATTCAAAGTAAACATTTTACGGGTGTCCAAAGTTTAGGCTCAAGATATAAATTAGAGGCAAATCGATAGATGCAATACGCTATTTTGGTCAGCTTTTTGGCCTTAAAGAGAATATCTCAATTCAACAAAGGCACAATTTCATATTGAGTTGAGTTGTCAAATGTGCGATGTAAAGCTTGCCTGGTTCCCTTAGGAATATTGGTAATTCAAAACTTTGATAATGGAGATTTTGTGATCTTAAACGCATAGTGAACATCTAATACCCCATTCGCACTGGCAAGTTAAACCAGCTTAAACTAAACCAGGTTGTCGAATGAAGCTTTCTTCTAATTGGTCAGTCCAACAAATCGAATGCATCTGATTGGTTGAAATTTAACCTCGCTTAGATGAAGTTGGTTTCACTTGCCAGTGTGAATGGGGCATGAGTCATGTATGCTTTATTTTCGAAGTATCGCCACTGAAATGGACCCAGTACTGCTAGCAAACAAAAGCTTCCATAGGACCTGCTTCCAACGGAATTTCGACCCCAGGCTAGCACTTCAACCTTCATACCCAGAGTGAAATTGGTCTCAGTTACATGGTAATTTCCAATCTTAAAATCGAATCATTCTTTTTTTATATTCAATATAAAAAATTTACCAATTTACCCACAACACTACCTACACAACACTATACGACACTACAAATACGGTACCAGGAGAAACAATATATCATGACTACCCTCTGGCATTTAACGTAAACCTAAAAAATACAACTAAATATACCCTTAAAAATACAGTACTTAATATATAAAAATACTTTTTTTACAAATAATTACTTGAGCCGATTTCACACTGGAGGTTAGGCCAACATAGGTGATGATAGTGGAAAAAATTGGACGTTGACTTTGCAGATACATTTCGTAGTCAAGATGGATAATCGTTTACAATACGTAAGCCTAACATCAAGTTTGAAACAGGCGCACAGTGAAAAACAGGGACGAGACTCTGCTGCAAGAGACTTTTCGAAAATGGACTTTAAGAATCATGCTGCCAGAAAGGAGCAGATGAGAAAAATGCGGTTTGCAGATGCCGCGTTTTGCCTGTCTCACTCGCAGAAGACCATTTCCACTGGTTTTTCCTACTTTTTAAGGGGGTTCCCTTAGCCTGACAGCAGCCCATAATAACCAGCCCATTATTGTAAAAAATGATGGGCTGGTTATCAGGCAAGGGTTCCCTGTGACCCGCTAGAGTTTTCGAACATAGCACCTTAGTCTTGCGGAGGAGCGTAATTAGTGTGTCAAGGGATCAGTAACCTGAATGTAAACAATTTGCAGGTGTGCGTCTCTTTTCAGATAACGATACTGTAAACAAACATGCCCGATCAATGCCCACGGTGATTCTAGCGGAAGGTTTGCTGAAAAAAAATCACTAAGATATCTTATCATGCAACTGATTTAGAAGTTTGACTGATGGCTTTATAAAGTTTACTGTTGCATTTTGTGTTTTCAGAAATCAATTTGCATTGTGGAACAGATGATTTGATTCATTTGGGACATTGTGAGTTTCGAATAAAGACAAAGAGAAAGAGAGACTGGAGTTATTGACATGGGTGAGCATATCATTGTTAGCTATGGTTTGAAATTGGTCAGTTTAATTTGATTCAAGTATACTATGTTATGAAAGTACACCGAGTATCATAAAGCATACCTCAGAAATTCAGTTTGCAGCGAGCGATTGCATAAACAAGGATCATTTAAGCTATAAAATGCGGTCCTTAGTTCTTGAAATATAAAGGTCGTTTCTGAATGTTTTTTTTTGCATTATGGTTTTTGGTAAGACTTTGTAATGTACATTTTTCATCTAACACTTGAATAAAGCCTTATTTATCCTCCCTGTTTTACTTCCCTCTTCTAATCCAAATTTTAAAGGAGCCCCCTCGCTACCTTGCCCCCTCTAGTATGGAATGGAAGAGATTGTCCATTTATTCAATTAGGTTTCAATTTTAATTTTCATATCATTGTGGATTAAAATTGCATTGACTTTGTGTATTTTGCTCCAAGAAATTGTATCTACGAAATATGAGGTATAGGAACGAATAAAATGTCAGTCATTTGACTTAGAATAGCCTTAAATAATGAACTGATCATACTGAGCCCATGAACAAAACGTGGTCTGTAGGGAGAAGACTGTTAACCCCTGTAAAAAAACAAGAACCAGAACCTGTAACTGTAGAGATTGCTGTTGCAACCTGCAAGAGAAAACTAATCAATCCTGATATCTGACAGGAAAGAAATAAGTTGGTAAATCACCAGTAACCGCTATAAAGAAGGGTGTACATCACACGTGATTTCAAGACTTGGTTTTTTGTCTGGTAACAAAGCCGCCTATTTGTGTCATTAATTTGTTCTTTACGTAAACCGAACTGATGAGTGTGCGACGAAACGCGTTTTGGTTTTTTAACTTTGTCCTTATTGCAGTTACTGGTGAGTTACTAACTCATTTCTTTCCTTTCAGATATCAAGATTAGTTCGTTTTTTCCTGCAGGTTTCAACAGTTTTCTCTCCAGTGACAGGTTTATTTTGGTTGTTGTTCTTTGACGAGAGTTAACAATATTCTTTCTACAGATTAAGGTGTGTTCATTGGTTTACCATGATGAGTCTGAAGCCTGGTTTCCATATAGCCGTAAGGTGCCGTAGGCTGCCGGCGGCAGTCTTCTGCCATCTTCCATCTGCCATGCCCCAGGTACCGCAGTCGAACGATTTAAATGGAAACGTCTGAATATTGTACCGCAACCATCTCGTGGCTGAAGTGCCGTAAGATGCCGGTAACTATGCCGGTAACTAAGGGATAGGATGAAAACAATGAGAGATAGAACAAAGGAAGACAATGATTTGCCGGTGGCTGCCGCAGGCAACCTGTTTCCATAAAAAATTTCATGGCTGAAGATGCCGTAAGGATCGAGCAAAGTTTAAATGATTCAACTTTTTCTAGGTCATTACGGTACCGTAACTATGATGGGGTTGCGGCTGCCGGCGGTACCGGGAGAAATGGTTTCCATATAAGTTGAAATGGTTGCGGCATGCCGGGGGCATGCCGGC
This sequence comes from Aurelia sp. 3 sensu Dawson et al. (2005), assembly GCA_964020215.1. Lineage (NCBI taxonomy): Eukaryota > Metazoa > Cnidaria > Scyphozoa > Semaeostomeae > Ulmaridae > Aurelia > Aurelia sp. 3 sensu Dawson et al. (2005). The sequence goes on along the minus strand of OZ026592.1, from coordinate 3,578,688 downwards.
GGCAATGGTTCCGGCAATGCCTGCGGCAGCTTTACGGCACCTCACGGCTATATGGAAACCAGGCTTTACTTAAACCTATTTCAAAATTTTGTAATCAACTGTTTCACTTGATTTCATTAATAAATCCTCATTCTAAAGAGCCCTCTCTTTTTAGCACCCCTCTTTAATCTTCAAAATTGATTGAGACCCCAGGGGCTAAATGTGACTAAATCACGTAAATATCTCGTATTATTACCTGACCGAAGCTTTATAAACGAGGCAATACAGAATCCCGCCACTCCTATTGGTTGATCGCACATTTCTCGCGGGTTTCCCGTAGCCTTGTATGATACGATACAAGGACGCGTTTTTGTCGCTGCTTTAGGCCTGTGAGATTTACAATAAACTCAAATGACATGACAGTAGCAAAATGTGTTTGACTGAATGATACAAGTCAAAATTAGAAGCTATCAGGTAATACAACTCATACTTACCGGTTTTGTGTTGAACAGGAAAACATAAAGCCCTTTGTCTTAATGCACAGACTTCGCAAGCACGGTCTGTACCGGGTGAGCCAGAAAAAAGTTCCAACTTTTGAAAATTCATAACACCAAGACTACTTCACGGATTTGAATCATTCGAATTCTAGTTAAAAGTCGAAAGATCGAAGTATTTTTGTGATTTTTCTCGCTGTCTTACCAGCACTAGAAATATTGGTAAATTCAACTTTATAAAAATTTCATGGTTGCAAAATCACGGGAAAAGGGCCTAAAACATTGATCAAATCGTAAGGATTCTATTCAAATCGAACAATAGGCCATGGGCGTTTCACCTTCCTCAAGAGTTATAAGACATTGATTTTCAAGAAAAAACGAAAGACTTTCAATCCTAAGGCAATTAATGCCTAGGGCATATCTCTGACCCATGAAAAGTTGCCTTTCCTTCATTATTCTGTGCGAGAAGTCATTTATGCATTGATCGATATTTTAGGCCATTTTTCAGTCATTCTGCAGCCATGAAATTTTTGTAAAGTTGAATTAACCTATATTTGTAGTGCTGGTAGGACAGCGAGAAAAATGACAAAAATGCTTTGATCTTTCGGCTTTTAACTAGAATTTGAATGATTCAAATCTGTGAATTAGTCTTGGTGTTATGAATTTTCAAAAGTGGGAACTTTTTTCTGGCTTACCCGGTACTTTCAAGAGCTCGGGCTTTATGTTGTCCTGTACAACACAAAACAGGTTAGTATGCGCGTAGTATTTCATGAACGTTTTTAATATTTGAACACCACACCGAGACCAAGCTACTTGTCACTTAGCTTAATCTTGTTCCGATACTTCCGAAATTGGCACGAAATCTTAACCGCGAGTCATTTCCGATGGACCAAAATCACATGAATGCTATCTAAGGCTATGACCTTTCTGGTCCTTGTTGAGTTTTTGGCCACCTCTATCAACTCTATCAAACCTAGATAATACTCTGCTTTTAGTTGCTTTGACGGGGGCCTTTACATAGAACTTTCTTCTCTTGAACTTGTCTATTTCTGACCTGCAAATTAAATTTTTAAATTGTTTACGTTAGTCGTTTGTTCGAAGATGCACTCCGTAGTAGAGCAGCCCTATGGTTGTTTCATCAAGACAGCAATAAATTTTGGCTGCTGGATCACATTGTTCAGTTTTCTAATTTCTTGAAATTCTTAATTGTGGTTAATTACACTCGGGATGGAAAGCTTGAGAAACACCGCTCAGAGTAAGCGTTGTATCCAAAAAGAGAGATTTGCTGTTTGCTATCATTGGGGTACACGTTGTAGCGTTTTTTAATTTGATCAAATGCAGGAAACTGGGAGGTCAGCTTACCGGCCCACGTTGCTAGCCCGATCTTGCTTCTTAAAGGCTGGTGATTGCCATTGAAATCCGCCCAAAGAATGCGAAGTGTGCCCCCCCCAATCACCACCTAGTGGAGAAAAAGTGGGGAAAAGGAGGACAGGTCAAGAAAGATTGAGAAAGACCTGCTGCTGCTGTTGCGGCTATATCATTTTGATGCAGATAAGTAGCTTCAAGCGGGCACTAACATCCTGCAATGCACCCTAGCTACATTTATCCTCAACGCTGGCCGCTTCAAACACAGGTAAAGTGAATTGGTATCCACATTGCAAATCCTCCTGCACTGCCATTTTTTCGAAGAAGCACGGAGAGATCTCCTCGGCAGCTTATCAGATATTCCTGGATTAAACATAGCAGAACTGGACTCACCATCTTTATGCCATTTAATTCTATTTGGAAATCCAGATCTGACCCAAATTGCAAATAGGATGATTATGGAAGCAACAATTAGTTACATCAAGGCAACGAAAAGATTCGAATAAAGCACATTAAAAAAAAAAAACAAAGCAGCAACCCCCCCCCCTCATATTTCTTTGTGTAGTAGTAGTTAGTAGTTAATTTCTGTCTCTCATTTGATGTTAGGGGATTAAAACTCCAAACATTTTTATCATTCAATGTGGGTGCGGGGAAATGGGTGGATGGGATTCCTGCTGTGTGGCTGGATGGCTGCTGCCCTTTGCTTTCTTACTTGCTATCCCAATTGGGGTGGCGTGGGGGCAGGGGGTAGTGGCTGTTTTGTCTGCACATGGGGGTCCCATGCTCACTGACTTGCACTCATTTTCTAAGCTAAAATATTTGCAGGGGTTGTTGTCTGACATCAAATGTGAGACAGACATTAAAATTTTTTTTCTTTTTTCCTCAGAAAAATGTAAACTTTGAATTGTGAGTGTCTGTCATGGTGGGAACTCCGATGACCTTGTGTCTATTTCCGCCATGACAGGCACAGTAGCTGTAAATTTTTGTGTTTATTTTAATGGATTATATAAAAAAAAAAAAAAAAAAACATTGCAAATAAAAATTTTCAAACACATCTTTAAAGCTGGCAATGAGCAACAATTTGGTTTTTTTTGTTTTTTTTTCAATTTGTTTTGAGTGGGCTTGTCAGGGTTCCTAGCTACTGAAAGCTATAGGCCCACTCACTGTGCATGCCGCATCCAGGCATGGGACCCCTAGTTTAACGTCCCTTCCGAAGGACGACGAGGTGAATCTTTTGTGAGTTCATGTATATTTGAACTATGGGATTGTTTTTATTGCATTAACATGGCTTAGTTTTCTGTTTGTAAAGATAGAAAATGAACTCTCTTCTCACCATACTAAGTTGTCTCAGAAAACACGTCTTTGATTCATGTGACAGGTCATTGTAAGTTATCAGAGGTTTACAGTTACACAATGAAATGCAGGGTTGTGCTTATCGATCAAAATACTCGATCAAATTCTAAAGACATAACACCAATGGATAAAGCAAGCAATCAAACAAGCACGCAAGCAATCAAACAAGCAAGCAAGCAATCAAGCAATCAAACAAGCAAGCAAGCAATCAAACAAGCAAGCAATCAAACAAGCAAGCAAGCAATCAAACAAGCAAGCAAGCAAGCAATCAAACAAGCAAGCAAGCAAGCAATCAATCAAACAAGCAAGCAAGCAATCAAGCAATCAAACAAGTAAGCAAGCAAGCAAGCAATCAAACAAGCAAGCAAGCAATCAAACAAGCAAGGAAGCAAGCAAGCAATCAAGCAATCAAACAAGCAAGCAAGCAAGCAATCAAGCAATCAAGCAATCAAACAAGTAAGCAACCAAGCAAGCAAGCAAGACAGCAAGCAAGCAAGCAAGCAAGCAAGCAAGCAAGCAAGCAAGCAAGCAAGCAAGCAAGCAAGCAAGTTTTATTTGTTTACGCAGGCTAGGTATATGGGCAGCTATACGGCTGATGGCAGAGGGATGCCTGCGGCACTTCGGCTTGTGCCCTCAGAGTTGCCTCTGAGAACTCATTTACCGATCTCGGAAGGATGGACAGCTGAGTTGGCTGTAAGTTGTGGTTTGTAGTGTCAGCGACGGGATTCGAACCTACGCGGGTAGACCCCACAAGATTTGAAACAATGCGCCTTAAGCACTCGGCCACGCCACCACTAGTGATTAAAACTTCTTCCTAATGATTTTGGATTGAAAAATCGATTGGTGTAATCTGCTGCGCGAGCGTCAGCTCTAGTACTGGCCTGTTGCAAAATTTGCGGTGCCAAAGCCGTTCCCCGTATCAAATATTTAGCAGAACACCATGCTTGCTTGACCTGATGCCACTTCCCTGTTTGTCCTTTTTAACCCCCACGAGAAAGGAACTCAGGCTGCACTGTAGAATAAATTCAACAAAAGTACAAAAGGAAATACATTTGTTTGTATGGTGGAAAGTAATGTTACATTTCTCCCATTAACGCAGGCTGGGTATCAACGCACTTGCAGTTGATTGCAAACCAATTTTTTTGATCAATTAAAAGAACAATTATGGTTGAAATTATAAAACTACAATTTAAGCTGTGACATTCGTGGCGAGGAGAGACACGAGGTCATCGGGTCCTCACCATGCAAATCAATTAATCGACTTCTACCGTGTCAGTTCAAGGGTGTTAGGACACGGATGTTTTGATTGATTATTTATTTACCTTGTTTTGATCCCTGTGTCTTGTTTTGTTGTCTTGTTTTCTGTTCTGTTTCGTCTTCAACTGAGCGTGCCTTGGCCCAACTGCTCTCAAGTTGTTCGAATACAGCTCCCTTGTATTTCTGTGTCTTAGTGCGCCTTCGCACAAGATAGGTTTTAAAACCGAATGCGAAGGCGCACTAAGACACAGAAATACAAAGGAGCTGTATTCGAACAACTTGAGAGCAGTTGGGCCTAGGCACGCTCAGTTGAAGACGAAACAGAACAGAAAACAAGACAACAAAACAAGACACAGGGATCAAAACAAGGTAAATAAATAATCAATCAAAACATCCGTGTCCTAACACCCTTGGTCAGTGAAAAAAAAGTTTACGCGTATGGCGGGCTGTGAGATTAAATTTATGTGAATGATATTCAAGGATAAAAAATGTAATTCTATCTGTCAAAGGCTAACTTAGACTGCGTTCACACGATGCCGGCACATTTTGAAAACGATGAAAAATGTGACGGCTACAAAATTTGAACTAGCGTTCACACGATACCGGAACAATTTGAAAACGGTAGGAACTTAGACGGCAAAAACTCGTTGCACCACTTTGATGCCAAAGAAGCTTACCTACACCCTAAGAGTCGATCAGTATCGTTCCAAAAAAGTCTAAAATGTTCTGTTTTCATCATTTTCAGGTGTTTACACGAGCAGTTTCCAAAATGTGTCGGTTAGAGTTCCGTTTTCAAAATCTACCGTTTTCAAAATGTGCCGGCAAAAAATGTGCCGTTTTCTTGTGAACGGGAGGCCTATCCGTCGAATTTTTCACCGTTTTCAAAATGTGCCGGCATCGTGTGAACGCAGTCTTAGATGAGAAAATTTTACTTGGTACAATCACATATCTTTCACATCCAACAATTAGAAAAATGCCTGTAATGGAAACTGAGATTTCCACGTTCTATTCTGGTCCATGATTTATGTGGCATTTAAGTTTACATTTTCACTTTCAGAAATGGAGTTTTAATTTCAATTGTATGTAAATCATGGACCAGAACGGAATGTGGAATCCTCGTTCCCAAACATGACCTTTACCAGTATTTTCCTAATTTCTTGGTGTAAATGATGTTTAATTTTACCAAAAAAATATTTTTCTTATCCAAGTTTGCCTTTGACAGATCGATTAACATTTCAGTTTTTGAATATTGCCGTCATACTTGTCATTTCATTGTCTGCCAAACACGCAAGAAAATTTGAATTTTAACGAGGAAGATTGATTTCTCATTTGGTCTTGTGTCGTAGTAATGATTATGAATATAAAAGTGCTTAAATTGTAATAGAAGCCTTATGTCTGTGAACCTTTTTTTATTCAACTTCACAAATTTTGTTATATTGTAAAAATAAAGCATCAAAAATTTAAAGAATTAGAAAATACTCACCAGCGTCATTATCCATCATGCTCGCTTGATTTTCTCTGTGCACTTTGTGCCTCGTTTACCCTGGGTACCAGAGCCTAATAAAAATTTTAAAAAATAAAAAGAAAAAAAGAAAAAAGGAGAAGAAAAGGAGGTTGCATGCAGCAAAGCTTCCAGTCTGGTGTTTAGATGTGTTACAGGCTACTAGCCTATTTTACACTTATTATTAAATGTCTCCCATTGAGTTTCTCAGATTTTTAATTCCCTAAACAAAGATTTTCATTTTTGCTTGAACCACTTCCAAATTACTTCATTGGGTTGCAAAACAAGTGTAACACAATTCACACTTAAAACAATGCCAAAATATTGCTGTACAATACCTATACAGTTGTGAGTGATCTTGGAAAATCAAAGCTGCAAATCTTCTTGTAAGAAAATAGAATAGCAAGGTGACAAATTTCAACATACATCTGTCTGAATTAGTTTTTGCTGTATTTTGTTGAAGGGCCGCCCCCTTTTAGATAATGGGCAGTCTTTCATGCATTTAATTGGGCAATAAGGGCAATACAAAAAGTAGCAAAATTGAATTTTTCTGACACCTCTGACTTTCTACGACCATAGAAAGTCAAGACAATTAGCCCTCCTTTGTTTCAAACACACAGATTCACAAAGAAATCTGTTGTGTTGAGCTTTGACTGTTGTGGCCAATCAGATACCTGACAGACTGCCTTTCAGCATGAAATTAGGAAATTTTTCAAATACTAAAGTGCAACTTTTATCTGCTGAGATTCTCTTAAGATTTCCTTACCATAGATTGTTCTCTGTATTAATAGTGCTTTCATTGAAGAAACTTGACAATGAAAGAGAAACCCAAAAGAAAAGAAAAGAGCTTATCAATCAATGTTGCAGTTTTACTTCTTCTCACTGAGTATGCAATTACAGCAATACCTCAATCATATATTGATTGTGGCAGAAAAAATTCAAGGTCTTCTATGTACTTTTAATTGTCCCTGTAAATAGTGTACTTTTTAAAATGATGGGACTCTCCCAAGTGCCAAAGTTACAAACATTTACTGCACACTTTCGAAGTCAGACTTTCCACAATTATGAAATTATCTTCTCTCGGCTACCATCTTGATATAATGAGGTGACCTTGTTAGATCATCATCAGTCGTTTGTTTTCTTTATCCAGGTTGCAGTTTCTGTAGCTTAAATTGAATCATCGTGAAGACAACATCCCACAGAACGTGCAGGGATCCCAACTGTATTCATATCTTCAACTAATAGGTCCACATTGACTCCACATTGGCGAGTAATGGTGAAATGACATTGTCATTGCCGCCCCTCAAACTTTGATGGGCTTCTCCTTGCAAGTCATTGTTCGGGCCTAGCTCTCAAGCCATGAATTGCGCGATTTGAAAGGCAGATACTTTCTGTGACCAGTTAGAACATTGTAAAAACTTCTTGCTTCCTCCAACATAGCTTTCATAATCTTCAGTTGCAGTAAAGTCAGTTCGTTTGGAAAGTGAGACTTCAACACTTCTCCACGTCCACAGCTCGCTCCCTAAAGTTGATTTGAATCAATATTCTGGTGATCAGGTCACATGATCCAGTTTGACCAATCAGAGCAATATTCCACTTCTGGAATATGATTGAAAATTCAGAACGAGGTTATGTTTGGATGGAACCAGAGCCTCCTTTTCTTCTCCCTTTTTCTTTTTTTCTTTTTATTTTTTTAAATTTTTATTAGGCTCTGGTACCCAGGGTATGCCTCGTTCTGCGACTGAAATTCTCCTGATAGCAACATTGGCTTTTTAATCAGTCGATTGACGTATTAATCAGTTGAACCATGGTTTAAGTGTTAAAAATAATCCACTCACGAGATCAGCATGCGTTGTTACTGGTGTTGCTGTTGGCTTGCTTTCCTTACCTAAAACAAACATTTTAATCCTTAACAATGGCGGAATCCCTTGAGATCATTAAGCTTCAAACCAAATAGAATAGAAACTTGGCAAGTCTCCGTACCCAGATGGATATTTTTAGCCTTGGAAATATTATTATGAGGGGGATTTTTTAACCAAAAAACTTATTTCTACCAGCTGATAAAGTGCAATGGAACCTCTACATAACGGACACTGGTGTAGGCAATATCATGTCCGTTAAAGAGAGGTGTCCGCTGTTTGGAGGTGTCATCTTTTGTCATATCTGTATTTGCGACTAAAATATTTGTCTGTTGTTCGAAGATGTCCGTTGAATTGAGATGTCCATTAATGGGGGTGTCACTATTTATGCAGGAAATTTTCTGTGAAAATAAGACTCACTACAATTTGCGTAGCATTCACGAATTTATTCAGCCAAGAGTGAGAACAGTCAACAACGGCTTAGAAAGCGTCACATTTAAACCAATGATTCGCTGTTCAGAATCCCTTTATCAGTTTAAAACAAAGATAAAAAATTGGTACGGAGAAAATTGTCCATGCAGGTTATTCCGCACATTTGTTCCCAATGATGCACTTCTCATGATGCACATTTTTAGATATCTGTTTTTATACTGTTTAATTTTGATGGTTTTTAAATATTTTATCTGCCATTTTTATGCAATATATGTGTTTTTTAATGTTTATACGTTGGAATTAATTAGCTAACTACTTTTAGCTATTTTTACTATCATCCAACTATAAAGAAATTGATAATGGGGGGGTCTTTGGGGGGTATGTGATACCGCAAAACCGCAAGAAAATTTCCCTTTTACCGCAATACCGCACTTTGAAACTGAACATTACCGAAGATGAACAAAGACTCATTATAACCATTATTGGATATTGAAGGTGAATGGACACAGTCCATTTTCTCACTTGTCTTATACAAATCTCTCGTCCCATGGAGCCATCCAGGTTAGAAAATTATGGAGACAGTGCAAAAGTTCTATGCCATTTCTTTACAGCTCAACGGCGAGGGGGCTAACTCCATACGAAAGGTACTGCCTTGCTTGTGGAATTGTTCAAAAAACTTCAAAAAAAATCTTGACAAGAAGTATGTTGGCTCAGGCATCGACGAAACCTCTTGCTACAATTTGCACCACTAACCTAAATAAAGCTCATCTGTTATCCATAGAATCCACCAAGCGGCGTGGCCATGTCACATTAGGTGAGAGGCACGGAAATCAGGGGGTCTGGGGCGACGCCCCAGGAAATTTTTTTGGGACCACGCCCTTTACTTTGGCTTAGAATGCATTTCCCAATATCATGCTTGCCATTAGCGACAAGGAAATTTTGATGATTTCGTGACCGTAATTCTATAAATCAGTAAGAGGATTTTTTTTGAAGAAACAGCCTTTACTTTGGCCCATAAGCAACCACTACTAAAATGGAAGCTTTGAAAATTTGGCAACATATATATGAGCTAATATGAGCTTCTTGCCGTTTTCATCTCTCTCCGACTTTTTTAAAGCACGTTTTCAAGCATTTTTCGGAAATATTCTTACTCATCCTATACCCTGCAATTTTCTCTTCAATTTTAAAGAAATCTCAAGGACCCTTTTTCAACAAGATAGGAGGGCAATTGCCCCCTATATCCCCCGTGGCCGCACCTCCAGTGAAATCAGACACCTATGAACTATCTTAGAGCACCAATAAACTGTACCAAGAAGAGTATTCACTTCAGACTGGTCGCTTATTGAGTCATATGGCTCTGCCTACTATACCTAGAGCATGATCCGCAAGCAGAGAGTTAGCTGACCCTAGCTGCCACTTGCGATGTTTACTTCATCATCACTTCACTTCTTTCATATGAAACACATCAGATTCATTAAAAAATTCCAAAATTTCTCTGGCAATACCGAATACAAAGCCTCGATGTACGAAAAACCGTTCACCGCTGAATTCTCCAAAACCGGAATACCGCGAAATTTTAAGGAAATTACCGAATAACCGACGTCTAAATAGACAAAAACCGCAATACCGTCAACCCCAAAGACCCCCCATAATGATAATAATGAATAATTGTATTGATAATTGAGCCTTCTGGAAAGCGTGGAGGTGATTTCATTGCTCATGTTTGTGATGCGTTGGTTTGATCTTCGCTCATAATTTACTGAAACTGGTTCAAGTAAGCCGATTTCCACTGTGGGCTCCTGCTGTATTTTCTTGTGCTGTCCAGGCCCTGTTTCCACTGGACAATTGTCGTAAATGGCGCCTATAGGCAACATTTTATAGCTAGCGTTTAGCGCGCTGAGCGGTCTTCGCTTTAGCATATTAGCTACCGAGGGGCAATTTACTGATTTTTTTTTCGTACACCTTCCTTGAAATCACAAAAAAATCACATACAAAATCACAAAATCACAAGAAAAATCACATACAGAAAGCACCAAAAATCACAAATCACTGAAAAATTACTGAAAAATCACACGAAAAAATTACTATAAATCACTAAAATCACAAAAAATCACAGAGAAAAAATCATGTGATTTCAAAATCACAAAAATCACGCACGCTATTTTGAGAAGTGATTTGCCCCTCGTTAGCTACTTTCTACTGTACTTTCTAATAACAACTATACGACCCTACGGGGATGATAACAAGAGGAGCGAAATAACACGACTACCCCATGGTTACATGAAACAAAACGAGGACGATACAAGAAACATTACGCAAAGAAACAACGATGGAGCAAACACATAGACGAACAACATAAAAATAAATACGTGGTAAAGGCATTGAGTTCGCATAAATAGCGCTCTCATGACCAATATCAACTTCTTTTCAATCATGAAACAAAAGTTGTCATTTAATCCCTATTGAACCTAAACCAAAGAAATTCCTTAGGATAATGCAAGGATTAAGAAGTCTTTGGTCTCCACTGCTAATGACTTTAGCACTATTGTGAGATAACAAGGGCCATCAGCGGTTTGTCAGCAAAAATTCAGGACAGCGTTAACGCTCAACTATTTATATGGACTCAGTTCCTTTAAGCTACGAGTTAAGGTAGGTTGTAACCAAGTAATTGAAGATTTAAAAAGTCTAAAAACTTTAAAAGCTAAAGATTGGTTTTGAAATATTGCTTACTTGGTTGCAAACTACCTCAAGCTATCATGCAATTGCAAATGAGAACATTAAACACATGCATGGAGGGCATCTTTCGCAAAAACAACATTAATTTCTTTCTTGTTAAGAGGATGCTAAAATGTACATACGTGTCTCTCTGAATTTTGCTCGAGTGCTCTTCTTTCCAAAACGATGCCTCTCATTTCTGTGTGTCTGATGTTAAAGTTGTAACCTTAGTGATGTCTTTCTGGGATTCTTTTTCATTTGATGTCTCGCATCTTTCCAACAAAATGACTTTTTGTGGCTTCTTTCTAGCTTTTACAACACAATCTTTGGCCGAAAAATTGACGCGTACCCGTAATAAAACGTATATGCGTTGTTTGACAGTAACCAGCAATAAAAATTTACGATTTCTGCAGCTTCAGTGGTGAAATCATAAACATATATTGAAGATAGCTTGATCGAAAAATAATTTATTCACCTCTGGGAATAAGTTTTATTTAGTTTTGCTATTGATCGCTGTAAAGATCTAAGCTGAATGCAAGTAAAGTACGGGTGGAGTGTAAACGATTACAGCTTTGTGGCTTCGAAGCAATACTGTACATTCAGCTGTTGTTCGGTGGCAATTGTCCTGTTGACATATCACGTGACTTTTGAAAACAAAGAAATCAGTCATCTCCCCATATCCTTTCTTGTTGATTTTAATTTCGAAAAGGACGACCTACGGGGGGAGGGAGCATTACAGCTTTGTGGCTTAGAACCTAGACTGTACATTCAGTTGTTGCTTGGTGGCAACCTCGGCCCCACCAGCGCCTTCTGTCATGTTGGGACGGAGACGAATTCGTCCTGGGGATGAGGTTGGCTTGGTGGCAGTTGCCCTGTTGACTTGCCAAATGACTTGCAATGAAGCAACCTTTTCTGATACGCCTGCTTGAAATCTATTTCGCAGAAGTTACACCCAGGAGAAGAACAAGCGATAGCTTGGGGTTTATACTGTACATTGATTGGTCTTTCGTTCGCAGTTTTGGAATTTTTTGTCACGTGACATTTGAAAACAAAGAGGTCAGTTATCATCCCATACCCCTTCTTACTGACTGCATTTCCCAAAGGACAACCGACGGGTAGAAACTTAACAATTACAGCTTCATCGCTTGATGCCTTTGCTGTAAATTCATTGGGAATTTTTAAGCAGTATTGAAATTGACAAGACATGTGATGTTTGAAAGCAGAGGGACGAATTATCTGCCCACGTTCCTTCTTGTTGATTTCAGTAGACGATTACGCTAAAGATGGTGGCAAGGAACTTTTTACCGAGATGCAATGCGTTCTTTAATCGAATTCCTACAGAATCGTTAAGGATTCGCAATTAGAACGCAAAGCATCTTGGTAAAAAGTTCCTCGCCGCCACCATCTTTAATCGTCTGTTGGCGTTGAACGACAAACGGCTTGGTAATAAGAAATTACAGCTTTGTACCTTTGGACCAATGGTATAATTTCGTTTGATGCTCGTTGAAAGTTTGGATGTTGAAGTGTCATGTGATTTTGTGAACTAAGGAATGATAAATCATCTTCCCAAACATTTTGTCGTTGCTCTGTCGTTACCAGATAGCAATATTGCGAAGTGGAAGGAACAGATTGAAATGACTTGTTTATATTTGTCTGGTAGCTATGTATAGGTTCTGAGCATTCTTTTTTCATATGGCTTCACAGCTTTGATTGCTCAAAAAGAAATTGTTTTAGCAAGGACAGATTTTGAAATTAGTATCGGTTGAGTTTTACTGACTTGACGGTTAGAAAGCGAATTTCGATTGCAAACAAACGTTTTACAGCCGATTAGTCAAGTAATAAATTTGAAGAGATGAGGTGGGAATGTAGGTCAAAAGAAGCAGAACGATAATTATGCAAAATATCAAGCTGGAGTTTCACGATCTATTCAAAAGTTATATTCGATGCGTTTCGACTCTGAGGTCATCGTCACGAGAATGAGCAAATGCAGGATAACGTGTCTCGTTGATATCAGTTTTGGGTTGATGTGATGTTATTGGTGTCATGTGCTATCTTAATGCAATTTCCTGTGAGTTTTCAATTGACTGAGTTTTCGCTCCAATCCCCGAACAACATACCCTCACAATACCCATTTCGCTTCAAATAACAATTCAGTTCAATGGAGCAAACTGTGGACCACCATAATATCATCAGTCTATCTCTTCAAGGGAGCTTTATCTGACGTTTAATGAGTAGAAATGATATGCCACAGGAAGGGAAGTATTCGAAATTAAATGAACAGGAGAAATAGCACATTTATTGCAAATTTTAGGAAATTGAAAGTTCACATTTGTTTGGAATGGTTAAGCGTAGGGATCAGGCACTTTGGAAGCCGAAAGTTGTTTCATCCGCAGTTGGAGATGCCAAAATCGTTTTATCCAAATGTCCTGGTGAGTAACAACGGTGAATTTATAAAACGAAAGTAGTAAAAGACTGCGAGAAAACAAAGCAATACGCGGAACGTCCCCTCAAGAATCTCCTGAACAATTAAACGTCTACCGGGTGAGCAAGAAAGAAGTTCCCACTTTTGAAAATTCATAGCATCAAGAGTACAGTTGTGATTTTTCTCACTGTCTCAAGAGCTTTAGAAATATAGGTAAATTCAGCTTGACAAAAATTTCATGGTTGCAAAATGACAGAAAAATGGCCTGAAACATTGATCAAATCATAATGGACTCCTCCGAGAGTTAATTTAAGGTGCAGTGATCACCAGTTTGTGCAGTGATGAATTGAAAATGTGCAGTGATGAATTGAATATTGTGCAGTAATGATTTTTTCATATTTTACCTTCAGATGTTTTAATACTGCTGTTCTTGATATTTTCACAATACAGACAAATGAGTACTCCTTTGCAATAAAAGTCTGCTTAGCAGCCCCTTAAATTTAGCAGAAATGCTGCCTCTTTTAGTGAAACTAATTCAGATCTTCGTAGTTTCTTCAGACAAAATTTTGGAAGAATTATCCAATTCAGGCATTAATTTGGTAAAAAAGTAAAGGTATTGTCAAAACCAACTTGGAAGAGAGTTGAACTTGAAGAAGGTACATAGTCAAAGGTTCAAATCAAAAGCTGCAACCAAATTTTAGGAAGTCATCTGCGTGCCAAATTTCCTTAGAATAAGAAGAACCAAGTGCATTCTAGCCATTCTAGAGGTCATATTTACAAAAGTTTTCTAGGGGAGCGTGCCCCTAGTCCCCCTAAATTTATACATCTCTGATCTCTGGCATCTTGCTGACCCTTTTGCCACACCCTTTTGACAGGAAAACTGCTTTTTACGCTGCTTTGTGCAGTGATGAAGATTCCCTAAATTAATGCATGGACTTCTCGCACAGATCAATAAAGAAAAAACAATTGTTCATGGGTGAGAGATATCCACTGTACATTTATTGCCATTGGACTGAAAATCTTTAGTATTTGTTTGATAATTTATACAATAATAGAGTTGTATAACTCTTCAGAGAGGTATTGTTCCCATAGCGTATTGTTCCGAGTAAGGGGAGTCCACACAGTTTGATCGATGTTTTGGGCCCTTTTTCAATCATTTTGCAACCATGAAATTTTTATCATATTGAATTTACTTCTTGAATTTACTCCTGGACTTTCACACAGATTTGTTATGACATGAAATTGTCATAATTATGGATTTGTCATAATACTCTTCTACTGTCAAAATCTTCAAATTTAGATGGTAAGTGGTAAGTGCATTGTTCAACGACCCTCGAATTCGAATTTTGCCTCTAAGATTTCATATGAAGGAAAAGAATCATGAATAATTTCCAAAACGAGGCTGTTACAGAAAAGCCCCGCAAACAAGATCATAATTTTATAAAAAACAGACTGAGTAGGTTCTTATAAATGAAGTACTAATGACATTTTCAAGGTTTGGTTCTTATAGCAAGGACACTTATTACTATGATAAATACAGACAGTATGTGTTAAATAAACTTGAGGGTAGAATGACTACATTTATATTTATATCATACAGCTTTATAAAATAATTTGCATATCCCTGAAAACTGTTAGAGATGTTCAATTATGAATAGCTGGGAGTTTCTTTACACTGATATGATGAAATTTCTTACTTAAGCGTAGCTACCATCTCATAAGAACATTGGAGTAAATCAGTCTGCTTTTGGTTCTCATCTTTAGGTGTCTTTTTTCACAAAATCTGTGTGCAGGTTCTTATTTTGCTATGCTCTTGTTTGCGGGGTTTTACTGTAATTGAATTGGTGTATTAAACTTTGATTAGTGTTACTGCTAGTTATGATACGAATAGTGCTCACTGAACTTCGATAAATACACAGAAGCTATCCGCTTACAGGTAAAATTCCTCACTTAAAAGAGTATCATACATTATCTGATCTTAATGGCCAAATAGGCGATGAGTTTCAATTGAACGATAACCAACAAATATCGCAAACAATCTTATTGACCGGGAAATAATTGACCCGAAAATGATAGACCCGGGTTATGAGAAGGCCGCATGGGGTGACCGAGCATGCGTTGACATGCGCAGTGCACATGGACGCATTTGACTTGCTCTATAGTTCAGGGTTAATAAGCGTGGCGGTTGATCATTCGCTCTAATTGAAAGACGTATAGCATCTAATTAACTTTCGACCCAACCTGCCCTACCTGTTTGTGTCTGAAGCATCAACGGAGAAGGAGATTTTTCACTTGGTTAATCATGAATTGTTTTGGTATCTCGGTTTTACTCAATTATGACCTTGCTTATGATGTTTGCAAGCCAAATATATATTAAGGAATTAGTATCTGGATTATTTTAATTGCACTGGATCTTGGAGGCACGGAAATTTGGTAAGCGCAAATTTTGCATTTTTGCTAATTTTTTTGATGCGCCATTGTTTTCATAACGAGAGTGAAGCTAATATGCGGCTTCATGCTTGGTTCGAATTCCTATTTGTATGCATCTATACATTTTAAGAAATTAGTATCTGAATTATTTTAATCGCATTGGAGTTGGAGGCAGCAGTTTCTGGTAAGCGTAAATTGGTAATGGCGCAAAGTTTTATTGGCTTGCCTAGCTTGCAGCGATTTAGCGAAGCTAGTATGCGGCTTTGTACTTGGTTAGGGATCATATTTATATGCATTTATATAAACTAAGGAATTAATATCTTAACTATGTTATTGCATTTGAGCTTCAAGGCAAGATTTTTTCCGGTAACGGCTGGTTTTTTATTTTTGCTAATTTTTTGATGCGCCGTCGTTGTTATACCTTGCACTGACTGCAAGGTAGCAGACGCTATATGCATGGCCAGAAATCATATGCCTCTTTCTAAATGTATAGATTAAGAAATTATCTGGGGTACTTTGATTGCCTTTAAGCTTCGAGACACGAAAATTTGGTATGCACACATTTCTACTTTGTTTTAGTTTTTTGATTTACATTGTTGTTTAAAGCTCGCAGCGAAAATGTTGCTAGCATGCCGTTTTTGCATGGCTAGAAATCATTTTCGTCTATCCGTGTGCAAATTAAGAAAGTTTGTTTTGCTACTTGAATCACATTGCAACTACGAAGTAGCAATTTTTCGGGAAGAGCAAATTTTAATTTGATATTTTTATCAATGTTTTTGTAGCTTGCAGGCTCATCCCACACTATCAACCAGTATACGGCCATGATGGCTTGACACTGTTCTGCCTCTAGATTTAATTGGCTTGTTTGTAAATAAATTAAGACAATATTTGTGCTAGTTAATTGCAGTGGAGCCTCCAGGCCGGGAATTTTCGCTACCCATAAAGTTGTATGTTTTCCTGTTTATATCAATTTGCAAACGTTTCATAATTTACAGAGAAGCTGCCGGCGTCTTTGCGCCTGTTTGCCAAACTAAATTTGATGCTTCGAATGATTTGCTTATTTTGTGCAGTGGTTTTTCCGAGAACTAGGCAAGTGATAGCAATTAGAATTTAGTCTTCTTTATATGCCATTGTTTTACTAGTTGCAGTTAAAGGGATGCTGCTAAAAGTTATGCGGCTATACGCTTGATTGATTTTAATACCAGGATCTTGTTTCTAGAACCTTGACTGATACTGATTTGTGCGGTGAGCGTTTTGTTAACAACAGATCAGACGAAAACATAGAAATCAATTCAGATGATTCATGTCATCCATTGTTTTATAGTTTGATATATTCTTTTATGAATATTTTTAAAAGCTTGGGACGGAAACTGATGCCTTCATAAAGTTTGTAAATAGACACTGAATTCCTTTAAAAGGAATCAACATAGTTGGCCCGGGCCATGTTAAAAATACAATCTATTGTATTCAACAACCCTGACTCCTGCGGTTTTATTGTTTGGCAAAGGAAACAATAGGTTTATGGGCATTTCTTCAGCCAATTCATTGCAGCTTATCGATATAACATAACATACGTGAATAGCTTGAAGCTGCTAACCAATGAGAAGAACGCTGGATCTTTGCTTCAAAAAGCTGAGGACAGGATTAACTGGAAGAAACTGATAGGTCATAAGAATGTAATTTATTGATATAGCTATTCCTATTCCTTTTAATTACAAACTAGCTGTTGATATTGACAAAGTGAAGGAGGTACAACGAAATAGATCTTGCTTGCTATGCCACTTCTTTTTAACCATATTTACAGTTTGTCGCAGTTTGTATGTTTTTACTTAAAAAAACAAATGCTTTGAACACATAACATTGCTGTAATTGAAATATATTTAGGAAACCGCAGCCGGAATATAAATTTGATTGCAAGTGTCACAACGGACAGTTTTATTGTTAACCCTCAGCTGGCGACATGATGAAAAGGTTGAACAAGTGGTGACGAATCATTCGACGAATCCATGTAATGTAAATCCTGACAAATCCATGTTAGTGACATGGCCGAGAATCATACAGTAATACTTGCACGATTATGTAGTAAGATTTAATCTCTCCTGCCAGTTAACCATGTAAAATTGCTCTTGAATCCTCTATCAGTTATGCACAGACTCCCATCTGTATTCCTTAGGCCATATAGCTTGTGTTGTGTTGTTGCAGTTGTATCGGAAATACAGTGTGTAAAAGAAGATTATTGTGTGAAATCCTTTGTGATGACTCGTTTTGTTTTACAAAAATTCACTCTTGGTTTTGTTTTTTCGAATTTTTTCAAGCAATTAAAGCCGCGATTGTTGATTAGCAATTGTTCTTGTGAAGATGTTGATTGTATTGTGTCGAACCAGTTCTTGCTTGAAGAAGGCTTCTACATTCTAGTGTGTTTGTTTGTTTCCTTGCTTGTTTAGGAATTAGCATTGCAACTCTTTTAAATTAATGAGTGTTTTAACTAACATCTAATTGTTTGCTCACCCAAAGATTATGGGATGCGATCGCCCCCCAAATGTTTTCTTTGGTTTATCTAACATTTGTTTATTTAGCATTTACGATTGTGTCTCTTTAATCAAGGAGAAATTAAGATCGTACTTATATTTTTGTTTGTTTGCCATATGTTTTAAAACACTCGCACTTATATTGTTTTATTTGCCGGAAGCTTTCGCCTCACTTCTGAGGCCTCATCAGCAACTCATCAACAGTGTTGCTGATGAGGCCTCACAAGTGAGGCGAAAGCTTCGACAATTAAAACAATGTAAGTGAGAGTGTTTTAAAATATATGGCAAACAAACAAAAACATAAGTACAGTCTTGGATTCAACATTCGGGATCAAATTAAAGCTTTAGCAGGTTCTGCTAAAACAAGAAATGTAAGTGAAATTAAGATAGCTATTCTTTTGATTAAGAAGAGTTTTAATTAGCATCTATTGTTCACTTTCTGGTAGATGCTTGGATCTCTTCCAAGCAATTTCATTTGTTTATCTAATGTTGTTTTTGCTTAGCAGTTGAGCTCGCTATTCTGTTAATTAACAAATGTTTTAATTAGCATCTATTGTTTGCTTGCCTAAAGATGGTTTGATCTCTTTCGGGTTTTTTTCCTTTGTTTATCGAATGTTTCTTTGTTTAGCAAATTAAGATTGCTATTCTTTCAATTAACAATTGTTTTAACTAGCGTCTATTGTTTGTCCACCCAAAGAGATCGCTTCCAAATAATTACTTTGTGTATCAAATACATGTTTGTTTAGCAATCAAGACCAGTTTTCTTGCAACTAACTAGTGTTTTAATTAGCGTCTATTGTTCGATTTCACTGTTTTCAGCACGTACGTACTGCAGCTGTCATGGTTTGCGCAATTTACTAACAATTGCTAGATTGATACCAGCAAGCATTTACTTCGCGAGTCATTGTAAAAACTTTACTTCAGAAGTAAGATCTCATTTCAAGAGACAGCGGAGAACGCTTTGCAGTTGGATTTTTTGCTCCGTGCTTGCAGTTACAGACATTTCAAATAAAGTGGTATTGTTCTTTGCTTAATTGTATCCCTAAGATTAGCAGTTTGATTTAGTTTATCTTCCTTTCTTCCGTTTGTGATTTTTTAAAATTTCATCTCATTAGCTAGGAATAATCGGCTGTTTTCTTGACCACACAAGGAAGAATTCTGACGTGAGCACAAATGATGGCTGGTTTTTGGTTGATTTTGATATTTTCATAAAGTGCATATGCCTGTGGCTATTAGGGACAGTGCAAAAATTTATTATATGGCATGGCCGGTGGAGATGAAAACCTTTTGGAAAAAAATCTGCTTGTCCTGTATGACATAATTGCAGAAAAACTAACTGCCAATGTATCTGCCCTGTATTCATGAACAACAGATGTTTTACAGTACGTATCACCGATGAAGTAGCCAAAGACCATAGCAATATCAATTCTTGTACTTACGAATGCCTTTCAATGAAGAATTTACTTTGAAGATTAAGAGATATGACTGATGCAAGTAACTGACAAGGAAATTTTGCGTCATCAAAAATATTCATCCTTCCAAGCATTTCTCTGCTTGAATGATTCTCAAGTTTGACATCAAAATGAGACATTTTACATTTCAAATTTCATCCTGCCCCGTTGATATTTGCTCCAAAAAGGTGTTGACCACCTCTGTTAAGCTAGATAAAAGTAGTTGCCCCGTTACGTTTTGCACCGGCCATGTTATAAAATAAACTTTCCTCTGTCCCTTAGCACACCAAGTTTGGCTGTTCTACCTGTTACCAGTCAAGAGGTAGGGTAGGAGGCTGTTTTGCCTCTTCCCCAACTTTTTGGCTTCTCGTTGGAGGAAATTTGGCAAAATGACGCACGAAAACACCATGGGTCTGGTTAACAGGCAACATTTTTCAGTCATTTTAGCTCCCCTGTCAGAAACTCCAGCCTATCTGTCGGAAATTTTCTGGCGCCATCCCTGCTCCTATTCCGTGGAATGAATGTGAATTTCTCTTATTTTGTCGTTGTCTTGAGACGGGGGCGGGGAGACGGGCTTTGACTTGTGATGTGATGCCAGCAGAACTGAACGGAATGCAAGAATGAGCGGTTTCGGGGGGATCTTGCAATGTCAACAGAACCAGAAGTGCCTACCATTGCATATTGTGCAGTGTGTTTCAATTTCCCAAGACTGCGCATTCATTAACCACAGATAGAGAGAAATTGCAGTCATTTAATTCTTTTCGAATAGTTTGCGGCAAGCTGCAGATATCATTCAATTTAGATTCTTTCGCTGAATAGCTTAAAGATCTGATCGTAAAACTGTAGCTTTGTTGATTCCTCTGTAATACTTTTTCTCCTGGCAAATTACAAACTCCAAAAGCAGTCTTTGCTGTCGGATTTTCAGCACCAGACTTCGCTTTCGCCATCAAACAAAGGCAAGAGTCTTCAGTGCTCTACATTTTGTTTGAAGGCCAAGAAGAAGGATATAACCCTTCGCTGATTGACTTTTTGCAGAGTTCTGCTTTGTTTGTTGACAAGTTTTTTCCCTTAAAAAGTTTAGCCAATTCGACTGTTTCCAAGCTGTGCTGACTATTTTCCAGAGGATTTTCTTGTTAGTTGCGCTTTTGGGTTAGTCTCAACATTTCAAATTCAAAACTTGATTTTCAATTTTAACTCGAAAGCAGACGGTAACGTTTTTGCAATTTTTATCATTTCAGATTCTCACACGAGATCTTTCAGCCCAAAACGCGGTGTACATCAATACTCGATGGCAGGTATTCCCCCTATTGGCGATATCTCTCCCACATGTTTGAAAACGTATGACATCATTCCTTACAACAACAACAACATAAGCAGCAGCAACAACACTAATGTTGTCCTTAGCAACAGCAATGCTAAGAATCGACCATGCTTGAACAAGTTCAAGATATTGCCCCCGATTTCCAACATCCCTGGTTTGAATCCGGACTCGGACAAGATTGCCGCTGCAGAAAAGAAAACGTTCCGGACCTTCAAGATCCATGAAACTGATTCGTCATACGTAAAACTGGCTAAGCAAGGCGGACGAAAGAATCTTCTCGAATACCAAGAGTATGCGAATAAAGAAAACAAGGCTTTGTTAACGAAGGCAGTTGAGGATGCAGGTGAAGAAATTGAAGTTGACAACAACAACAACAATGAAATCAACAATAACAGCAACAATACAAGTAACAAGAATTTCAACAGTAGCAGTGCAGGCAAGAGCATTATGGAAATAAAGAAACAGGCGAAAAATTTGAAGGAAAAGAAAGCCCTGAAGGAAGTGTCATCTAAGAGCAGCGTCCCTCCTGTCAAGGAGCGTCCTGATATTCTTCCCGTAGACAATACAGAAATCCTAAAGCACCTCAGCGCACCAAAGCGCCCCCTTTTGCCGAAGCTCAGACCGCAACCAAGACTTTCTGCTCGATTACTTAGAATTGGAGCACGCTGAAATACGACATCTTAGTTAAAGCTGGTTATAACACTATGTACGATATGGACAAAGACTGTAATATATGATGTTGCATTTTATTTTATCTACAGAAATCGGAACACGTTGAAATACGACATCGGAATGAGTACTCCCAGTAATACTACGATAAGGACAATGAATTTAATACATGATATTGCATTCCATAGCATCCTCAGAGTTGGAATATGTTGAAATACGACATTAAAATGAGCTCTCAGTGTTATACTGCGGACATTAACTGTAATATATGATATTGCATTTTACTGGAAGTGAAATGGTAAGTTTCTTTACTAATTTTGATGAGGATGACTCTCTTAGAGTTTCTTAAAGATTTGATTTTAGATTCGTCTTCAAGTTGAATAGAGCTGTGTTATTCGAGCTTAGATTTATGTCTTGTTATTCAGAATCAATCTTGTTTGACGTATTATCGTATAAATTCGACGAAAGTTGAAATAGCTAATCAGGGAAATTTTAAGATCCATGGACAAATCTTCTACTCTTCCTGTTGCTGTTTTGGTCAAACAGGCACCAGGCACATCCCCTCGATAGAACTCCTGAAGTTCCTAGCCTGTGCACCATTGCAAAATAGAAGTCCTTATGATGTGTTTGACCGCTTCATCCAACATTTCGCCTGACAATTTATTTGTGGGGATGCGCAGAATGCTCTACAAAGTTTATATGTTATCATTTGACCGCCATTTTGGATCTATTGCAGCAGTTTACTTACAGGTATTTTTAATCACTTTCAACTTGTCACTGCGCAGGCGAACAACGATGAAGGATTTTTCTTGCAATGTTGGATGAAATGTCGGATGCGATGTTGGATGCGTTTGACCATCCCCTCATCAGCATCAACAAAATTTACAAAGTTTTTGAAGTAAATGTTGG
This sequence comes from Aurelia sp. 3 sensu Dawson et al. (2005), assembly GCA_964020215.1. NCBI lineage: Eukaryota > Metazoa > Cnidaria > Scyphozoa > Semaeostomeae > Ulmaridae > Aurelia > Aurelia sp. 3 sensu Dawson et al. (2005). The sequence continues at coordinate 3,556,003 of OZ026592.1, read as the reverse complement.
ATGAAATGTTGGATGTGTTTGTTGGCCAAAGCTTAAACGAGATGCAACATAGGAGAACAGATGATTATCTGTATCTCTTTTAGCTATGGCTACCTGGCTAGGCCCCATTACAAACTGAAGCAAAAGCAAATGGAAAATATTCGTTGAAAGTTAATGACTTGACCTATGCGTGTACGCCTTTAAAGTTTGTTTGTTTGTTTGTTTGTTTGTTTTCAATTTGTTTTGAATGGGCTTGTTAGGAATTCTAGCTACTGAAAGCTAATTTTGGCCCACTGTGCATGCTGAATCCACGCATTGGACCCCTAGTTTAACGTCCCTTCCCAAGGACGACGAGGTGAGCTGTGAGGTTAGGCCTCAGAGGTCACCCATCCGGAGTTTGACCTCACTCGACCGAGCTTAACTTCAGCCACATGACGAAAACTGTATAAGCCACTCGGCCACTCACCCCATAAAGCCCAGAAGGTCTACCTGGACGAAAAAACAACTATGTGCTTGCCATAGGATAAATTTATTATCCTGTGCTAAAACAAAATATTGGAAAGCAGAATACTACCTGTCTTAGGACGAGATGCAGCAAATTGTTAGTGTTGTTGTTTTAGTGTCTTCGTGGATTTCCTTCTATCCTTGAAAACTTATCCTTACTCACATGCCTGTCTTGGAACAAAAATACGAAAGATGTAATGCTGTCCTAGAGTTTTTTTTACTGAAATGGATACCCCATCGTCATGCACTGAACGACACATTTATCGACAATGGAATTTATTGCGTATGATGTCAAGTGAACAAATCCAGACGTAAAGATCTAGGAATCGGAAAGGAATGTTCTAGGAATCAGAATTAGCTAGATAATAGTTTTTGATTTCCATGTCTATTTTATGTGTTTCGTTAGTAAATGAGGGATATACCTATACAAATGATATAGATACAGGTATGAATGATATAGTATTAATGAGATGCAGACTTAAAGCATGAGTTGTAGGAGTTGTTGTTGTACCAGAACCTTTCTAGCGGCCTAGAAGAAAATCATAGAAATGATCGAAAATCTAACTTTCAAGCAATAATGAAATTCCATAATTGTTGCATGAAACATCAAAGTCTGGGCGAGTTTTATGATGGCTTTAAACAGATGAGAATCTGAACTTTTAGGAGTCACCATTTTGTGAAGCATGCTTACAAAACTAAACAGGTGGTCAACCAAAAATTAAACTTTTAATGAGACATGTAAGTTGTTACATCAAAGATCAAATTTCTTTCAATCGATTATTATGATCCTAGACATGGCAAAAGTCTGAAGTTTTAAATATGGCAAAAATCTTAAGTTTTGTGAACTACCTAATTGTAAAGTATACTACAAAATTGCATTGAATAGACCTTTTAGCTATTCTGCAAAAGAGCCTGGATCGAGCGATATTTTTATACAATTTTATACTCGAGGTTCGATTGAGTGGCGTTAGAGCTTCGATCGCAATTGTTAACATTCGAAAATTCTACAAAATTTAATGAAATATCGTTCGATCAAGATTCGTTTCAGAATAGCTAAAAGGTCTATTGTTAGCAAACCTGTCTTTTTGGTTGATTCGAATTTTCAAAATTTTGCTACCTACAGGAGCTTAATTTATATCATTGTTAACGATAATTGCATCCTTGAATTAACTGAAAGGTAAAATTGAATGTTGGCAAAACTACAGTAGTTAAGATTGAGTGATAAGTTGGACTCATGCTATAAGTTAGCTAGGATTTATACAGATAGTAAATAATTTATATAGTTTTCCACTACCTTGTACACAATAAACTATTTTCCGACTTTGTAAATATACAGTGAAATATCTTCAGATAAAAATCAGAGATCCATTGTACTTATTTTGCCCACAGAAGAAATCAACTGAGTTGTAGATATGTTTGTTATTGTGAAAATGATTTTCGTGTACAGCACAAGTCATTGAATTTAACTTTTGTCGATTCTTCTGGATACTTTTACGGAAGAAAGTTTCTCGGAAAAGACTAGACTACATTACATAAGTCCCTAAAACTTACGCTTATTGTTGTTATCGCTTCAGTTGAGGGACTTATTACCTTACGCTTCAATACAGGGACTAATTAGGCCAAGTCCACCGCGTTCACGGCGCGACCAATCAGATCGCTACTTTGTTACTATGGTCAACCCAAGTGCCTATTTGTAGCGTTTGTTTGGCTCATTAGTTCAAAGTTCGACTCCCGAAGCGAAGGGACGTTCGACTTTTCTTTTGACGTTCGTAGAAGGTGTTTTAAGTTTCTTCTGATTTTTCGTAAGATTTTTGTCCCTGTTTAGAATCCGATTGGTCGTGAGTCCTTTGTATGAGTGAAATTAAAACATCAGATTATAAATCTTGAACGAATACAAGGAATCACGTCGTCAGTCGAGGAAAAGACGCGAAATGCTGGAATTATCTTTCGTTGTTAACTTTTTCGAGTCTTCATGAATGTGCTTATACTAGGATAGCATAGTTCTTTTTTGAATAGTTTGCATCACTGCCATCATCATCATCATCATCATCATCATCATCATCATCATTATCATCATCATCATCATCATCATCACCATCATCATCATCATCATCATCATCATCATCATCATCATCATCATCATCATCATCATCATCATCATCATCATCATCATCATCATCATCATCATCATCATCATCATCATCATCATCATCATCATCATCATCATCATCATCATCATCATCATCATCATCATCATCATCATCGTCATCATCATCATCATCATCATCATCATCATCATCATCATCATCATCATCATCATCATCATCATCATCATCATCATCATCATCATCATCATCATCATCATCATCATCATCATCATCATCATCATCATCATCATCATTAACCCCATTAATCCCAATGCGTTGCAGATTGACTTGATCTAGACCTATCAGCACTCAAGACTTGAGTTGATGATAACACTCAGTTGCACCAAACTGCCATATGAGGGTACTGAAATTGCCACTCGATCTATCAGCAACGAAATAATAAACTAGGAACACTCCAGACCTATCATAAGAAAATCATATTTTCAATTCGGCGTTTCCTACAGCCCGTGTCCACCTACGTGAAGCCAAATCTGTTTTCATGGACGATCAACAGTCTCAAATCCTATCCAAGGAAACAGCTTTGATTATCCTAATTTTGTGTCTGTTCTTGAACAGCTGTGTCGTAAATCCCTTCTTTAACCCTCCCCCAAACCAAACTTTTGTACACTGCGTCAAAACGACACAAGATATGATGACCAAACCTTTGTGACTTTTACTCAAATGTAATTTGCAATAAAAAAATTCAAATGCCTCATTGTTCTAGATTTGTTCACGTGACCACAATAGTACCATATTTGGAGAGTAGTTGACAAAAACAGCTTTGAACATCCATAATTTCTTTGTTTCTCGTCCGAATTACTTGAAACATGTATCATTCGATTGCTCTTGATAAGAACTTTCTATTGATATATACTTTTTGCTAATTTGCTGACATCAGCAAAATTTAATATCTATGACGAAACCGCAGTGACACTAAGTAGAAAGGAATAAAGAGCTAATTAAGCGCTGATTGGTCTATAAATAGATACTTCAGATTGCTTCAAAGTACATATTTTAATTGTACAATGTATTTCCTATCATTTAAGACTATTCTCATTAAAATCAGTTCAGTATTCAATTAAATAGAATTTTTCTTGCGTAGCAGCTATAAATTGGCCAGTATTCCTTTGTTTTTTGGTTGCCTAGCAACAAATCACGTGATTAAGTAACTCCCATTGTTATATTTGGAAAGCTTATTGTCCAAAGAACAATGGAGGAAAGTTTCATTGTTTTATATCTTTTGTAGTTTCAGAGAAAAAGGGGGGGGCGAAAAACGCCTCCCCCCATGCCAAAATATCGAAAAAATACCCCATGTGAAATAGAGTTAACGGGATTCTTCTTTTAAATTCGCGGAACGATATTTTTACCAACAGATTGTTCCACCAGGTGCAACTATACCTCTACTTACATAGAAGGTTATCAATTTCAAAGTTGCATAAAGTAACATTTGAAATGTTACTTCACTTCCAGTAGAGCACGAGGGCTTTTATCAATTTCCTTTTATCAGTATGATGGAACAAAGTTATTGAGCAGAGAAGTTCATGGATGCTTATACATACATACATACATACATGGTAATAATTGAGCTTATCCACAATAATTGTGGCTCTTCATCTCTTAAAAATAATTAAATTTTGTTACACATGATATTGCGAAAGAAAATTGGTTAAAAACATTAAAATGTTAAAAGGTTGATAAAAATTTCTTAATGGCATCTTTTTATTGTTAATTGATCCTCGCAAATAAATGCTTCCGCAAGGCTGAACAGAATGCGGAAAGATTATCAGCGTTTCTTATTTCTGTTGGAAGCTTATTAAAGTATTTGCTTGCTCCATGAACTTCTCTGAAAATTCCTTTAAAGGAGACCTGTTTTAGTTTCGTGAATATAAAATCTTACACCTACCTTCATGGTACACGTTGACCCAACACCCATGTAAAGTTTTCTAATACCAATGATACGATAACTCATGGATAGAAATTTGGACACCTGTTTCGAGGTGCAGAGGCCAGATGGTGTGTTACGATACAAATGAGACTGGAATGAAAGATACCTATTGTTACTACTGACTTGGTAGCTGCAAGAGTGGCCTAGCACCCAATGCATGCAGTGTCCTTTTGCTCATGCTATGAAAATCGATGACAGAGCTTTGGACACCTGTTTTGATGTGCAGAGGTCGTTTGGTCTGTTGCGATACAAATGAGACTGGCATGAAAGAGACCTATTGTTACTACGGACTTGGTAGCTGCAAGAGTGGCCTAGCACCCAATGTATGCACTGTCCTTTTGCTCATGCTGTAAAAATCGATGACAGAGCTTTGGACACCTGTTTTGATGGGCAGAGGTCGCTTGGTCCGTTACAATACAGAGATTGGGATGAAAGAGACCCATTGTTACTGTTGAACTGGTAGATATAGAAGTGTCTTGAAACCAATGGTATACGGTGTCCTTTCACCCATGATATAACAAATCAATGACAGAGCTTTGGTCGCCTGTTTTGATGAGCACGCTGGTTGGCCTTTAACAATACAAATGAAATTAAAATAAAAGAGACCTATTGTCAGTATTGAATGTCACTAGAATTTCCTAGCACCCATGGGAAAGTCCTTTTGCCCATGTTGTAACAAATCAATGACAGAGCTTTTGACACTCGTTTTGATGTGCAGAGGTCAGTTGGCCTTTATAATACAATCGATATTGGAATGAAATAAACCAATTACTGCAATTGAATTGGCAGATGCAGGAGCATCCTAACAGCCATTGAACACTATCCTGTCACCCATGATATACGGTGTCCTTTCACCTATGACATAACAAATCAATGACAGAGCTTTTGGACACCTGTTTTGATAAGCAGAGGCTGGTTGGCCTATTACAATACAAATAAGATTGGAATGAAAGAGACCTATTGTTACTATTGAATTGATGGCCGCAAGAGCTCTGGATATTTAGCTGTTTGATATGTGGCTCGAACCTGTGTGCTGTATTTGCGAAACAAAAGCTGGAAAAAGAATATGAATAATGCAGAAGAGACGGCGAGATTTCATACAGCCCAGGCTATGCCCTGCTTAACAGGTGTTCAACAACGAACAGCCTCTTGTATCGACATAAAGGGAAGAAAGAAACTCATGTTTGAGTTAAAAAGCACAAATGCATTTTCATAACAGACTGTAATTCGTGGAAAGGGAAATCGGCCTATTGGATTTTGATGAAGGCGAATATGTGAAAACATCTGGAAGGGAATGGACTCAGCTCGGAGATTAACGTGGACAGAGGAATCAAAGAATAAAAACAGTTTTTAATTTAAATTGGAAAGGACTAACTTGAGCATGCGGATAAAACAAACAGTTTTTGATAGTGTCCTCTCTGAAAGGGATGTTTTGGGAAGTCCGAGTTTCAAGTTGTGAATGCATGAAATATTTTGCTTCTCTGTGCAATGCAAGGAGACGGGATCTTGATATTAAAGGTTCACTTGAAAGCATCATGCAGACTACCACCTTGGTGTAATAAGTACACATCTTGCTTTGATTCGTACTGAAATCTGATTGCGATTGAAAATTATTTCTTTTGCTTGTATGTAGACGATTTCATGCCTTTAGGAAAAGAACAATTTATTTAGTCTATGTTAGTTGTCTTTGAAAAGCAGCCGTTACGTTCAGCTGTTTGATTTCACAAGAGGGATCGTTACTCTTAGCAGATGAAATAGTTAGCAGATAATGCAACAATTCTGGACACTGATGTTCTCTTCCCTGTTGGAATATCAATTCCAGTATATGGTACGCTCGTAAGTTTTGCATGGAAAGAAGAAAGAAGAAAGGTCAAACAATTTCCCGTGAGTCTAAGTCGCTCAAAGAGATACAGATATAATTTGAAAGAGTCCGTAGACTGTTGTGGATTAATAAGGCAACCAAAGCAACTTATAGTGGTCGTCATCTTGATATATGGATGATTTATTCCTATTGGGGAAGAAGAAATCATTCAGTTTAAAACTGATAACGTCTTCAAAGCTCTTGAGTCTATGATAACAAGGTTTCAGTTGTTAAACGCTGATAGCAAGAAAGATCAAGCCTTTTAGTAGATGAAGTAGCTTACAGATAAATCTGAAAGACAGTAGATGTGTTTGGGTTATCTCATCCTTGTTTGGAATGTAAATTATTTTGTTCGAACGGCAAAGAGATAGATCCGACTTCCACGCGTAAGACAAAAGACGTAAAGCAAATTTGGAGATATATATTTCCAGGGTTCTTGAACCACCTTCTCCCAATATATTTCCATGATTCATTGTTGTTAGGAAGTAAAGCAATTGGGTATGTATGAATTACTGTTGTCTGTATTTGAAAGATCATACTGCTGATGAAGATACAAAATCATACATTTTCGAATTGAGGACCTTGGATTTTATAAAAAGATGCAAATATATCGAAATGCAAAGAAGTAAAGAAAAACTAGTCTTTGAAAGAAGTTGATATGGCTTCATGGTGTTAGCTATTGAAGAAATTGAAAGGTGAAAAAACATTGGCAATCTTTATGTGGATGATCTATTCCCTGTGAAAAGTCGAATAATTCAGTTGTGAACGAACAAAGAATGGCCATTTATGCTAAATAGGTGAATGTGCGTAAAGAGGAAAGGGTTGAACTAGTTCTGGAAATTCGTTGAAGGTTTCTAAAATAGAAGCAGCTTGCATTTTTGTTCCTATGTTGATGAATTCATATCACTCGGTAAACCACTGTGGCTCTTGTAATCGTTAAGCTGCTGAAACTGATTGAGCAGCTGCTAAAGACTGTGGCATCTTTTTCATTGAGAAGCCTTTCTGGGTGTTTTGAATTTAGCACAAAAGCAGAACAACTCAAACTACTGAAACTGACCATGCCAAGACTATTTTGCTAATCAGCTCGCTTGTTGAACATCCTTGAACTTCTAGGTTTTTCCACATTGGTTAATGCTTTGGCTTCAGTAGATTTGTCATGATTTTTCGAATGAAGCTTCTTGAAGGAATGGAAACATCCATGTCTGCGAAATGACTGTTTAAAGGATTTAAGAAGGATTAGTTATAGCAAGGTGTCCTTTTTGTTAAGGATGTCTGTCACAATATACCTGGACCAAACCCAAAACTAATGAAGTATTTTCGAGCAATTACATAGACTTGAGAAAGCTCGCAGTTGCAAGAGTAAAGAGAGAAATGAAGTATCTGTACCAAAGAAAAGACCGTGAATAGATTTTTAGCAATCATATTAAACTGACATTTCTCTCAATGGGAATGAAGGGTAGGGAAAACTCTGATGGAGAATAAAATCTGAACAAAAATTATACAAAGGAGGCCCTTGGAGCAATTATAGTGGCTTGGGACATCTCTCGATGGGGCAAGAGGCTAGGAGAAGATCTAGGTGAGAAAGACAGTATTCACTTCAAAAAAGGTCAAAAAACGACTGAGACGTCTGCAGTTTACAGTTTCGACCTTAAATCATAGCTCTAGGCTGGAGCTTAGAGCAGGATAAAACACCAAATGGGAAGCAAAATACTTGTGCCTGATAGGACTAAGAATATCTCAACCGGCTGTTATATCGAATTGAGACATCCTGAATGATTGAGAAACTATTTCTTCAAAGCCTAAGGCTAGAAGACCAGTAAGGCTTCTTTATTGACTTAAAATCACAGCTCTTGGTGGGAATTGAGAGCAGGGGAAAACGATACATGGGAAGGAAGTACTTGTACCAATTCCAGAACCAAAAATATTTTTTCTGGCTGAATCGATGTTGCTCAGTGCAGACCAAGGGTAGGAGTGAAGACTTTGGCATTAGAAAAATACGTTTGTCTACAACCAATTCTAGACCAAAGAGACCTCTCTGAGAGATTATACTGACTTAGTGGGAGTTGAGACGAAGAGAAAGCCGAGAGCAGGAAGAAAATCACTTTTATGTATCTAGAAAATGTTGCAGATGGCTCCAAAGGATTGAAATCACTTCATTTCATAACTTTTGTTCTGTTGACAGGTGTTCAAGAATGTTTTAGAGCAGAAGTTTTCTTGTAAAATGTGATATCATCGCTTGAAAAGGAATGAATTATCTCTCTGTATTTTACTAGGCAACAATATACTTGTCTGGATATGACAACCTTTGTAAACATGGCTGGAAAAAGGGTTGGCGAGTTTAAAACAGCGAAAAGCAAGGCAATTTTTGTTGATGGTGACAAGAAATCGAATGTTGTCATCAAAAAGGTGAAAAAGTTACGAAATGGCGCGAGGAAGAATTCGAGTAGAGAAATAACCGAGGACACAAATTCGAAGGTTGTTTGTCTTGGCTTCAAGAATGATATAAAAAAGAAAATCAAAGTCATTGAAACAAAGAATCTCCAGGCAAGCAAAACATCAGACATTAAACGAAAGAAACCTGCGTTTGAGATTGCAGGGAGAGTTGGCGCCGGGAGGTCGGTTGTAAGTGAAATTAACGACAACAAAGAATCTTGTAATGGCGATGTTTCGATGCATGATCGAGAGAAGGAGGCTAAGAACATCGTAATAAGTGATAACGATTCTACTGACTGTTCAAGGAGGGATGGTGCAGAAAGGTCGTTAGCAGCTGAATTTGTGTACGGTAAAGACTCTGACAATATCGATGTTACGACGAATTATCTAGGGAGAGATGCTAAGGATAGCGTTATTGATGATGGCAGTTATAAAGAAAAGGGAGTAAAAGATCACTTAAAAAATGCTGGAGAGTTTTCTAAATGTGAAGTGCGTCGTATGAAGATTGAAGGGAGTGAATTTGACGACGAAAATACTAGTGATAGTTTCAAATCAATGTGTCGAAGGGAAAGCATAGACTGCAAAGGAGCTGCAGCCAGTTGTAAAAAAGAGAGAGCACTCTTGCCTGAGACTGATGTCACCAGTATCAAAATCGTGAAGAGTAGGGGGAAAATACAAAATTGCAAGGTTGCTGCAAAGGCCAAGATTTCCCAAAGCGAGGGACGAGAAGTTGCGTCTAGAAAAAAGCCAACGAAGAGGAAAAATAGTACTAAAGTTGAAGAAAACTCTATGAAATATAGCAAGAACGGTGAAACGAGCTCTGCAAATACTACGCAGATGCAACGCAGGATTTTAGCAAATGCGCGGGAGCGAACACGTGTTCATAAACTCAGCGAAGCATTTGATCTCCTTCGCAGCTCAATCCCAAGCTACACTGCTGATCAGAAATTATCGAAATTATCGATTTTACGAATAGCGATTAGTTACATTTCAGCACTTGGATGTTTGGTGGATTGTGAAAAGTCAACGAAGGCAAAACAGATGTTTGCTGTTAGTGTGGATAATTGTACACTTGCGTTGCAATCGGAGTTTGGGAGAGCGAAAGGTGCTAGGAGGCCTAAAAATGCAACGGAGTTGGACGATGAATCCACAAAAGACAGCTAATTTACCTTTTAACAAGTTTTTAATTGAATTTGTGTCGTGTTGGTTTGATTGTGTTCATTTTCTGTTTCGATTGTGTTTTGCGTGTAACAGGGCCAGCTTTTGTAACAGGAGCAGCTATTGTTTTCATTGGCTTGCGAGAGCAAAGCGATTATTTATTGCAAGTGAAGAGATCTCTGAAGTTGATTTCTCAAGCTGCAAATGTAAATTTAGCAGACGTAGCAAGATCAGATTTGTAACACGAGTTGCTTTTGAGCGATACGCCATTTCAAAGTGACTAACAATCTCGTCCCTAGAGTGAGTTCGTCGCTCTACCTCTATACTCTGGAATACAAGAGGCCGTTCGGCAATCTGATTGGCTGTTCTCCATTTTGCGTGGTAACTCCGTTTTGCGCTGGGTAAACAGCCGCGGCATTCAAAATTCAACGTATTTACCTGTTCCGACAATCATTTGCAATTTATTTCCAAACTTCGAAGAATAACAAGCCATTTCATTTTCGAAGCTGCGGTGAAAAATTCTCGATTTCGCAACTTAGGCCCATTTTCTCTCCAAACCAAGCCGAGATTATTTTCACATTAAACATACTTGCCAACCCCAGAGTATTGCTCAGATACCTTCAAAAAAGTTGAAATAAGGTTCTCAAAGTGTTTGTTTTTAGTTTCTCAATTTACCTTCTGCAGAATCAGCGCTAGAGCAACAGCCATTTTCCGTTGATTCGCGTTGCCTAGCAAACCGTGAAATCCATAATGGCTGCTAATGCACCCAGATTCTGGGCGCATTTGATCGAAGTGTACCATGTGTTCATTCGGCTCCATGATCAGCATATGACGTAACACCCTGGGAACGAGGTTGAGTGACTAACGATCACAGACAAAGGGATTTTCTCAGGCAACAACTCTAAACAAACAAAGCTAGGACGGGCGTGGCAAAAGTATTACAAACGAGCTGTTTCAATCTTCAAAAATATTCTTTGAGTCACAGCATAGGATTCAAATCTTTAAAAGGGTGGCTATAAAATTCTTTTACATTTTTCCATAAATTAAAGCGCCTCAAAGAACTTTGGGTAATTTGCTGTAAACCTGCCTTGGCTATTTTGTGATATCTTGATTAGTTTCAAAACGGCGGGCTTTATTAATTTTGAAGCTGTGACGTTATAAAAAAAGTCCTTAACTAGAAGGACTGCAGATTTCTGCTTGCTACCATATTGTAGACCTTTCATAAACTATGGTTTTCTTGAAGATTGCATCAACTTTCCTTATTTTCAAATTTTATGACGTCTAATTTGAGGTAGACTTTAAGTTCTTTTCTGTCTTTTCTTTTGCATGTAAATTTTTTTTCTATGTTAAGGCTGCCGAGTTGCCATAGAATTTTGCTCTCCGTGGTATTCGTCCTTGTAGTATAGTAAAGTAGTTTGTAAGTAGCGTTAGATAAGTAACTTGTATCGTAAAATCTGATTGAATATAAAAAATTTTCCTCAAGTGATTTCCATGAATTTTTGTAAAATTACCGTCATTTTGAAGCTAATCAAGGTATCAAAAAAATTGCCACTGCAAAATTACAGCAAATTACCTAAAGCTGCTTCGAATTCATTCAATTCATGGAATATTGTGATGCAATTTTACTCCCACTGTTTAAAAATTTCAAAGATTTGAGCCCTATGCTACATACATTTTATTCCACGGTAGACTTTCTCTTCGATTCACCCGGTAGATTCACCATGACTTCTCTGAATGATGCATTTTTACGTGCAAAATGCTATAGTTGGTCATGCTGCTACCTGTGCATCTTTTGTAGCGCTGTTTGTTTGTTGCGTGATGATAAATGCCGTTCTACGTAATTGCTGATCTTTGAAAAATGTCTTTACAATCAACAGCAATAGACCTTCTCGCAATCTGGAGAAAGAGACTGAGGAGAGCGAGGCTTATTCTAATAGCCCTCTCGCAACGGTAGGAAATTAAGGAAATCCCCTCCACTTTGATGATAAGCATATTGCTTGCGTCTCTGCCACATCTCCCTGGAAACTCGAGTTATTTTTTCCTATTTTTTATTTGTTTGCTCTTTTGAAGGATTGCATGACACTTGTTCAATGTTCTCTCTTCATTATTTAGGCGTCTTACCATCCTTTCATCCGTTTGTGAGTGTATTGAGCCACTTTATTGCATGTGTTCACTCAAATTTGAAGTTAGGCCTGTTGATCATTTGGGCCTAAAATGGGGCGCTTCAAAGCCGAGGACACGTACCTGCCATGAACTGGCTCAAAATACATACATCAGTGGCTGAAAGGATGACCAGATGGCTAAATAATCCAGAGAAAACAGCAGTCTAAACAAATGCCACGTGATTCTTGAAAGGTGGAAATAAATCGAAAACAACTCAAGTTTGCAGGGAGATCCAACAGGACTTTTCCGCACGACAACAGGTAAACGTCGTTTTCAGAAAGATCCACTCTGGAAAGCGTTTTCGAAGAGCTTCGTTTTCGGTGACTGAAAACGCATTCTACGTGTGGACGCAAGACCATAAAGGATAGAAATGATGCGTTTTCAAAAATTTCTGGATACTTGTTTACGGGGCCTAAACGCAAACATCATAATTTTCAAATTTTCTTTTGACTTCAATTAAATGCATTAATCTAAAAATTCCTCACTGCCATTTACCTGCAGTTAAAATTTTGATGGAAGAAAAAACAACACTCCTATGCAGGTGCATGTCGGCAGATATCAGTGGTTTGGAAGGCTGCTCATAACATTTGCATCACAATAGATCAAGTTGTGAAATCTGCCAGTTGAAAAACATATGTTTAAATCTTAGTTTGATATGTAAATGTAATGCTGAAAAAGGCCCATTTACAGAAACATCGTTTGTTACTTAGTAGAGGCAGTCGAACTTTGATGGAGGTATCATTTATATCTACATGGCCTAAAGCTAGAGAAAAATCACGAAACGAGTGAATGTATCTGTAATTTATGAAGGAGATAAAGAGAGCAGTTTGTTGTGAGTCCATTTGTTCTAAATATTGTAAGTACCTTGGTTTGTTAATCTAACAATTTAAAATTCTGTTTACCCTAAAGCTTTGTTGACCAAATAATGGGGGGTCACTGGGGGGTATGCAATTCCGCATTTCCACAATTTTTCTGCCCTGTTTCCGCAAATCCGCAGACAGAAATTGGCTATTTCCGCCATTCTTTAGGGTTATGAGCAAAGTCTTCCTACTTCATATAAAACATAAAATAAACCGTTTTCTTTCCATTTTGCACGTTACCGATCAGACTCAAGCAGTTGCAGTCATCATGGGTGATTATTTAGCGCGAAAAATTTTGTCGTTGCTGTTGCTTTTGCGGCTGTTGTCTTCAGATCTTTGTGATATGTATTGTTTTCGTTTGTTTTAGTGCCTTTAAGTAAATGTTACGCAATATTTTTTAATCAGTCAAGGTATGGAAAGCTGTACCTCGATGCGTGATCCTGTCCTCTCATCTCTTTCATGTGGCTTTCATTGGATGCTGTTGCTGATGCGGTCTTGTTCCTGGCGAAATGCAGAAAATATTATCCGCTGACACGAGCGTGATGACCTACAAGATCATAGCAGATCATTTCCTGAAAACCTTTTTGATAAATACTTGCCATGATAATGTTTTTTTCGTACAATATGAGAAATTCTCAGGATCTTCGAATTCCTAGATGCAGGATAGAATTTTTCAAAAAGAATTTTCACTATGCATCTTTGAAAATCTGGAATGATACCCCTTCCACGATTTGTGATCTACCGAATTCAAATCGTTTTGAATGTTAAATGTTAACAAAGTGCACCAGAGGTGGAGCCAGAAATTGAGAAGTGAGGAGGTTTTGGGTGTTGCCCATTTTATGTTACCATGTCCTTCAAACGTCCGGAAAATGCAAGCAACACCCTTGTAGCTAAATTTACAGCAGATACTTGGTAAGAATATTTATCAGATCATTCAAATACATCACAAGAAAGATTGATCAGGCTTTCCCGTCCTAAGAAGGCAATTTTGTTGCATTTGTGCACGAATCTTAGGAGAGGAGCCAACTTTTGGAAATTCGCAAGGGACTCCTCATCATCAGTCTAATAAGAATGCAAATCTTCAACATATATTTAAGCTTGGTTTCCATTAGGCGTTAAATCGCGTTTATTTTTAACCCTAATGGAAACGCATTTTATAATTTAAACCCAAAGAATTTGACGCAGTTTATCTCGATTTAACGCTCAATCTTGGAAAGAAAACTTTTTGATTCGGAATCCAGTTCAGTGCCACGTTAATGTTACATCAAAGAATGCAGACAGAAACCGCGTTTGCAAGATCTCCTTGTAGGCGTGTTAAAGATGGCGGTATCCTTGCAGCAAGAGGAACTGCTGGCCAATGCTTTCAGCGAGTACTCTTGTCTGTATGACAAGACGGCAAAGGGACATAAAGAAAAGGTGTTGGTGAATGCCTGGAATTCACCTGTAGGCCTACCAGGCGAGTGTACTCCCCAAGCTCTTGTCGTCTATTTAACACTGATCTTACCCAGAACCGGTGATTTGGCCTTTTCTTTACCTTCTCTAATCCTCTCCTCCATCTACGCATTAGAAGAAGTAAAAGAATTTCTTCCTCAAAAAGTTTCCTCCATAATCTCGAAATTCATCGGATCTCAGCATCAGGTCGTGCTAATTTACAGTTTAAGTGGAAACTGGAACGCGATAAAATTTACCGCAGCATCAGAATTTAACGCGCTGAAATAACGCGATTTAACGCCTAGTGGAAGCCAAGCTTTACTGACCTCACTTCTGCGCTTCGTTATTCAGCTGGAACAAAACATGCTGCAAAATGATGGTTATGCTGATTAGGAGAAGAAAAACAACCTGTATTTTTGTGTCACTTTGAAATTAAGCTGCATGATGTTAGCCTAAATCACGCAATTCTCATGCCTCCATGCAGTGCAATGTGGATGATTTGATGTTCATTCCTGATAAGCATTAGATTAACATCGAAAATTAACGAAGTTTATAAATTAGATAAGAGAAACACTGCTTGGTTGAGCATAGGTTCCAAATCTTAAAATTCAATGACATATTTTTTCTAACTGAATGGCTTAAAAAGAAACTTTAGCTAGCTATCCATAATTCTACCGTTGGACTTTTCTGAAGTTTTGAACAGTTTTGAAATAACAGCGCATTTAAAATTTCTGCTGACTTGAGGATATGACGTCATCAATTTTCTAAGTCATAGACCGCAAAAGTGACAAACGTTTGCTTGATAGCATATTGTAGACATCCATAAACTATGATTTTTTCTTGGAAATTATTTCATGTTGGCTCAAACAGTTTAGATATGGGGACAATCTTAGGTTTTTTGAAAAAAAATTTTCTTGAATTCCAGTAAGAGAAGGAACAAACTCTAATTCTGAAGATATTGACAATTTCAGAAAAGTCTAACGGCAGAATTATAGCAAAATAGCTAAAGTTTCTTTGAAGCCATTCAGTTAAAAGAATTAATTCAATGAATTTTACACCAACAATTTCAAAGATTTGAAACCTATGCAGCGTGGTTGCTGGATAGAAATCTGAGTCGGAGGCGCAGGATTTTTTGACGCTATGGAGCTGCCTGCGAGATAAAAACTCTCGCTAAATGTCATTTGAAGGAAAATTTTTTACGATAATTTCTTTTTTAAGTCTTGTTGTTTTCATTAATTATTCTTATGTAGGTTGTCTTATTTTTGTGTGATACCACGGAGCAGTCATTGCATTTTTCACCCACTGGCATCGCCCTTCTGGTGTTGATAATTATTTCGTAAGAAGCTTAAAGGTGATCTGAAGCGAAAATTTTTATTGATGCAAACGAAGGGCCCTGTTGATTGATGAGGAATCCTGTTGAAATTTTTTTGATATCTCATTTCGTTTATACGTTATCCAATGATTCTAAGTGTCAGTTGATGACGTCATTTTGTTTGCAAATTATTAGGATTCTATATGGAAAGAAGCTGTATCTGATCTTCGGAAGGTTACAGTTTTAGGAGACATTTCAGCTGAGCAGAATAAATGCAATTAGCATTGTTTCTTCGACTGATCTGACCTTTAGAAAAGCATTTCATTTGAAGGAAAGGTCGTTGACTTTATTTCTCTTTGGGAACGTGGTCAACCTGTTATACTTTCTAGTACTTTTTGCAAACGAAATGACTTCATCAGCCAATCGTACAAATTAGTGGATAACTCGAAGATGAAACAAAGTATCAAATAAATTTTAATGACATTCTTCATCGTTCAACAGTGCTATTCATCTGCATCAATAAAAATTTTCGCTTCAGATCACCATTAACCAGTAAATTCGTATCTCAGACTTTTATTGGATTGTAAAAAGTGAAACTTTAGTTACTTATTAACGGTTTTACTGTTGGACTTGACAGAAATCTTTACCATTTTTTAGCAATTACAGCGTATTTTATGTTTTAACTCATCCGAGGATGTGAGATCATCAAAAAATCTAAATTGTAAACCAGAATAGTGACTGACTTTCACTTCATATCATATTGTGGACATCCATAGCCTTTCATTTTCTTGAAAATTATTTCATCTTTTGTCAGAAAGCTTAGAAATTATGATGGTCCCAAATTTTTCCCCAAAATTTTCTTGAATGTTTGAAGGAAGGAAAAAACACTCTAGGTCTGATAATGTTGGAAATTTCAGTAAAGTCCAATGGCAGAATTAAATTGAAATAGCTGAAATCTTTTGAGTTATTCGGTTCAAAGAAATTGGCGACAGAAGTTTACACCAACATTACCACTTGGAACCTATGCTATGCCTCCAATCTCCTTAATTTTTACACCGAATTCACCTCACAGGCGTCACTATTGCTGAAGACGAGCAAGATAACGAAATGCATCTATTCACATAGGAACACTTAGGCCAGGTGTGAAGAACAAGATCGACACAAATCGTGTCCACAATAGTCATGATATTGGTTATCTATAGGATCGGAGTCGGAGAGAAGGTGAAGAACCTCTCAACTCTCCTTCCTAACGTCCCAAACGGCCCGGTGGGTGCAAAATTCAATAGTAAATGGTACACCACGCTTGTCCATACCATTTCATTAAGTACCCTTTACTCTGACCTTCTAGCGGGTGAAAGGACCCCTTATCACGGAAAGTTTTTGAAGCTAACCCTATTTTAAAAGTGAATCACTGAAATCTATGGAGAGATTTGCACAGTACAAATACTGGTTCTAAGAGAAAGGTTTGGGATTTTTGCACTTGATAAGTAATCAGTTTACTGATAGTTTTAAGGCCAGGTGAAATTCACTACTTTATGCTAGGATCTCGAGTTCATCATCATTTAAATGATTTTCGGTATATTTCTAAAGAAAACTGCCCCTTATTTTGAGATTGTAGGTCGTAGGATTTTGCTTCAAAAAATGTACCCCTTTCTCAGCGAAATCATGGATGAGCGTGGTGTCATACTTTCATTAACATTGCCGGGCCAAACGGGAGTTGTCTACAAGTTCTAGAAAACTTAAAAGAAAAGTAAGCAATACAAATCCACCAAGGCCTTAACTAGGTTTTAGCACGTTGTAATCCGACAAAGAAATCCCAAAGCTTTGTTTACTGAACTGACGCTCAAATCTCAATTCATAAAGAATTTATCACTACCCTCTTCAACAAATGTATTTCTCCCAAACAACGAGAGACGCTGCTGTTCCGCAGCATGTGAGTATCCTGTGAGTATGCTATTAATTGCTTTGTGTAAACCGTGCTTAGAGAACTAAACTTATTCATAACTCGAATTGCTAAAACAAACTATTAAATTCTTTAAATTTGTGAATGAAATGCAAAACAAGAAATTTAATCCCGCGTCTTATGTCTTAGGGGATTTTTTCATGGTGCTTTGTTTGAAAAGGGCTTTTGTAACAAGAAAACTCGGTACACAAATAAACTAAGAATATACCACATGAATCTATTGATAAATAGGCAGGATGTGTACATAAGTTTTTTATCGCGGCAAAGAGAATCAAACGTTTTCGACTGCAAGTCTACACATGGTCGAGGCAACGTTTTTCGCTGTTATGGCCTAAATGGACGACCAATCACAGATAATGAAATTCAACACGCATTCAAGTAATTAGAGATTATTTGAAATATTAATTTTCATCGGCAGGTTAAATTGCAGTTTAAATAAATTACTAGAATTTCATCGAATTTCACGGTGTCAAACTGTGCTTTGAATGGAAAGGAGCTGAAAGAAGAATGGTTTGTTTTGATGGCAGGCTTAATTGGAATCTGGTGATAAATTGTTAGAGGAACAGCGAAAGTGCAAAATAACTTCATGCCATGGCCATGTTAAAATGCTAGTAGCAGAGAAACTTCACATTTTTCAGCGTCTTATAGGTCAATCTGGTAACATATTGGTCTTTTGGTGGTGGGAATTTTGTATTGAAGTTTTCACTAGCAGGTACGTGAAATTCTTTTGGAGTAATAATTTCGTTCTTGAAACAAGTCAAAATCGCGATATTTAGTTGAAGACTTGTACTCATTTTATGATTATACCAATGTTATTTGATGCCCCAAGACACTGCCTATTCCGAGGGGCAGTTCACTCATTGGAAATAGCGTACGAGATTTTTTCTGAACAAAAGGATTTATAAGGATTTTGGAAGGATTTTTCTTCAAAACAAAAGGATTTTTGCCAAAGGTGTACGAGACTTTTTGGGAGTGAAATGCCCCTCGGCATATTCCCTTCCACAATATGATCATTTAGGCCTATATCTATTTCCATCTATTGAAACAGGAATAATTCAACGAATGAAAATCATTGTATTTGGATAAATTGTGGGCAAAATGGGTTTGATTGGGCAACATGGACTTTTGTTTTGACAAATCCATGGTTTCTGTGTACTGTTTCTTGCTGTGCTTGAAGAAACCAGGTCCTATGAAGAGCAGGAACAGCTTTATTGATGGAAAAAAAGCTGCAAGAGTTTACAGCCAGCAACAGTTTGCATGAGTTTCAGATAAAACATCAAGTGACATACTCTGTTCCACTCCATTCTAAAAATGATTTAAATACTTCTACCTGGGTATACCAATACATCATTAATCCAGTTAATGATTAAAGGCACACGTCGTGGTCTGATCGGATAAACAATACAATCAAGAAGAACAGAATTTGACACGGTTCAGTAACTTCGCTGTACAGTGAAATTCACGAAGATGATAATGATCTGATTCCCTTTATTCTCCAAACAAAGTACGATCAAAGGGCATAGAGGCTTGGTAATTGCTCGAAGGCAAGACATTTGTTATTGATTTCAACTTCACAACTAGCCAATCACAACCACGACAGTGTGCCTTCAAAAGAGGGCACACTTCTGTACAAAAATTACAGGAGTGACATGCTTTGTTGGTCTAGCATTTTCAAATATCTTTTTTTTCCAGTTTGGATGCAGTGTTTTACAAAGCTCAGGAAATGTTGCAGCTTAATTTTAGCCTAAAGTTTCTTTAAAATTTCGGTTTTTTCACGTGCGAATGTTTACTGCCATCCCTCCTTTCTGATTTGCTGTGTTGCCCTTGCTTTGTTATGGCCTAAGTCTCGAACTGTTACTGCGCATTAAAAGTTATTGCATAGAACAAGTTCCCAGGACAACGCAGCATAGCGACCACTCATCCTGGGCACTAGTTATCAGGCCATGACTTTCAAAGCGCGGTAACAGTTTGAAACTTAGGCCATAACAAAAGCAGCAAGCAAAGCCACGCAGCACAAGGGGCGAGGAAAGATGCAAAGTGAACTGAAGGAAACAGAGGTAAACGAAATGCATTCATTGGCCTTCATTCATTTAGGTACATTTCTTATTGACTCTGAAAACACAAACATTGTCCACACAAAGCTGTCCAATCATACTACAGTTTTAGGTAGGGTAAAACTGTATTGGTCTAGGGGTAAAATAAATAGGGCAAAAAATTTGCTATTGCTGAAATGTTTGTTCATAGATTTATATATATTCCAATAAAATAGCACAATGTATTATACGAGCTGCAATACTGCAAAATTACTCTACAATACTTGTACGATACAACAAGGAGCAAAGGGCTGTGTCTACCCCGGGACCATTCCATAATGATAAAAAAACTATGTAACTACCCGACCATTTCTACGAGTAAGTTCAAGGGCGGCGCCACTGGGTGGACTGGGGTGGACGTGTCAACCCCACTTTCCTTGAGCCGGTATTCATTCCTAAGCAAAAACGACATAAAAATCGTTAGGTATACCTTCTGGCCATCAATTCTATCTCTTTTCCACCCAGGGCCGTAGGAAGCAGCTGCTGATTGGGGGGCAATTGTTCTCAAAACAATCGAGAACAATACATCTAATTAATGCTTGTGACGTAGCACCATTGTTCTCAAAATTATTGGGGGGGCTTGAGCCCTACCTGCCCCCCCCGCTTCCTACGGACCTGTTTCCACCCCACTTTTTCTGCGCTGGCGCCGCCCCTGAGTAAGTTACACATTTGGGTGGCTTATGAAGGGATTTCACAGTCTCCTTCTGGCTGCAACTGTTCGAACTACTTTCCTTGACATGGTGATGTTTCAGTTTCAGTTTCAGTTTTCATTGACAAATATATCTAAGTACAAACCGGTTGGCCAGAAAAACTTCTCACATTTGAAAATTCATAGCACCTAGAGTAACAAGGACAGATTTCGTTTTGAGCCAATCAGTGAGTTTGTTTACATCTGCAAGATTGACCAATCACACTACGTAATCTAACATCACGTGATACACTGTGATTTTGTGGGAAATCAGAAGCTGTGGGGATGAATGCAAAAATACCCTCCCTCAAAAACCGACGATGTGCAAGTGGATTTTTGACCAACCATAAATATTTTGACATTTTCTGTTAGACTACAAGCTTGCCGAAAATTCTACCGCCTCGGATTTTGATATTCAACTCAGATCGAGAGAAATCTCTCTTCAAATAACGCCTTAAAATCAGGTTAACGCCCAACGTTTCAGGTTCAATAGAAAGATATTTCTTCACCGACTACTTCCATCTTTTGCACAAATGGCTACAAACATTGATTCGAAGGCAACATGAAACTTATCTCCATGAAATTTTCCGGTGTTGCACAGCTTTCAATAGGGGCAGTTTCTTCTACGCCATCGAGAGCGGTATCGTTGTCTGAAGCACTACGATCACAGTCTAAAGGGCCAAGTTCTGAGGCAATTTCAACAAGAAACTCTCTTAACAATGTTACAAACAAAGTGTAAGTCACAAGGTACTCACCCATTCTCCATTTTCTATGATGAACCAACATTGGATGAGTCTAAGAAACCATATGTTGCATGCGAACAAACGAACTATGACAGAAAATTGATTATTTCCACAAGTTTGAACACCACAGTCTTCACTGCGCTACAGTGTTGATGAAATGCCTACTCCTCTCAAATTCTGAGCTAAAATGGAGCAAGACTGATCATGTCTCAAAAAGTAGCATTAGTTTGCATAAACAAGTCGATTTCAAATCCTTAGATAATCATTTCGCAGTTTTTCGAGATCACAGTTTGGGAAATATAATGAGTTGTACATTTCACTTGACCTGACCCCTTCATCAGAATCTATCCTGATCCCGTTGTTTATTTCCCAACTTTTCCCTCGATAAACCGACAAATAATTATCTAAGGATAAGAAATCGACTTGTTTATGGCAACTAACGCTACTTTTTGAGACGTGATCAGTCTTGCACCATTTTTAGCTCAGAATTTGAGAGGAGTAGACGTTCATCAACAACGCTGTAGTGCAGTGACGACTGCATTCTGGCTTAGTTCGTTTGTTCACATGCAACCTATGGATCTTTCGACTTAACCAGCTTTGTTTATCATAGAAATGAAGAATTGGTGAGTACCTTGTGACTTGCATTTTGTTTTGGACATTATTGGTAGTTTCTTGTTGAGATGCGTCAGGACTTCGCCCTTAAGAATGTGATTGTAGTGCTACAGTAGTTGATATTGCGCTCGGTATCATAGCAGATAGCGCCCCCTATTGAAAGCTATGCAACACCGAAAATTTCATGGAGATAAGTTTCATGTTGTCTTCGAATCAATGTTTGTAGCCATTTTTGCAAAAGATGGAAGTAGTCGGTGAAGAAATATCTTTCTATTGAACCAGAAACGTTGGGCGTTAACCTGATTTTAAGGCGTTATTTGAAGAGAGATTTCTCTCGATCTAAGTTGAATATCAAAATCCGAGGCGGTAGAATTTTCGGCAAGCTTGTAGTCTAACAGAAAATGTCAAAATATTTATGGTTGGTCAAAGATCCACTTGCACATCGTCGGTTTTCGGGGGAGAGTATTTTCGTATTCATCTCCACAGCTTCTGATTTCCCGTAAAATCACAGTGTATCACGTGATGTTAGATTACGTAGTGTGATTGGTCAATCTCACAGATGTAAGCAAACTCGCTGATTGGCTCAGAACGAAATCTGTCCTTGTTACCTAGAGTACTTCAAAGATTTGAATGATTCTACTTTCATTTGGAAGCCAAAATGTTGAAAAATTTTTGTGATTTTACTCGCTGAATTGCCAGTACTATAAGTATCTGTAATAGACCTTTTAGCTATTCTGGAAAAGAATGTGGATCGAACGATATTTCATCAAAATTTTTTAGAATTTTCGAATATGCACAATGGTGATCGAAGCTCCAACGCCATTCAATCGAACCTTGCGCATCAAAATTTATAAAAATATCGCTCGATCCAGGCTCTTTTGTAGAATAGCTAATAGGTTTATTGCAATTTTATAAAAATTTCATGTTGCAAAATGACTGAAAAAGAGCCTAAAACATTGATCCAATTGAAAGGACTCTACTAACACAGAATCAATAATCAAGATTTTCAGTCCCACGACAATACGTGGGCAGTGGATATCTCTCACCCATGAACGACTGCATTTCCTTTATCATTCCTGCATTTCTTTGCTAAGAGTCGTTTATGATTTGATCGATGTTTTCGGCCCTTTTTCAGTCATTTTGCAATCATGAAATTTTATGAAGTTAAATTTACCTATATTTGTAGTGTTGATGAGACAGTGAGAAAAATCACAAAAATGATTTGATCTTTTGGCTTTTAACTAGAAGTTGGATCATTCAAATAGGTGAAGTACACTTGATGCTATGAATTTTCATAGTGGGAACTTTTTTCTGGCTCCGTCTGGCCCACTCGATATAAGAATACAAAATACATAACCTAACTCGTAATGGAATATTTACTTTACATACATTATACAATTGCAAACTAGACTGCAATTAATATATTAACAAAAGGAAAGCATTTCAAAACAAGTGATGTACTCAGATATATTTGCCTAAAGGCCGACCTCCACTGCCGTAGTTTTGGTCAGCAACCTGCGCGCTTGCCCTCTGCGCGTGTTGTCTAACAACAGAGCATGCGCTCAAGGCAAGGGCACTGTTCGCTAACCGAAACTACTGCAAATGGAAGACGGCCTTGAGGAGGAGCTCTCTAATAGATGCACTGATCGAGAGAGACCCCCCCCCCCCCTTCAGCTAAAAAGACTACAACTGAGAAAGAGTATTTTTGCTAAAAAGCACAAAACGAGGAAGGGCGCCAATGAACAATCTGAGATGCACAAAACGAAGAAGAAAAAAAAAATCTTGATTGATCCGTTCTGACTCTACTGTTTTCCAGCAATCAACACTACCAAATCATGACCTTCAGACCCTACCAAGGGGATGGTAAACAATCAGAATTTGGCTGCAAAAATCAAAATCCATTGCATAAAACCATTTTAAGAGAAAACAAATTTCTCCTGTGAGCAGAAACAGAGGATTAGCTGTCTCGAGGGAAAGACTGACGCAATGTCAAACTTACAAGCAATCTGATAAAGATGTACAAGAGACGTCTAAACTAGAGTCAAAATATGTCGTGACTCAGTTTCAAAATCGCCTGATTTAATTTGCCGCAAAGTTCGAAAGTCTTTATCCGATAGATTTAGCTTCTAATTCATGTCAAGTTTTAACAGATTAACTGTACGCCTTAACAGATGTCAAATTTATACATTTTATGAATGACGTAAAACTTGGAACAATAAACTATTGTTTTATCAAAGGCAACTGTAATATGATTTCAGTACCGTAAAAGCTCTATTAAGCCCCCCCTCTCTAATAAGCCCCTCCTCTCTGAGTCAAAATTTGAAATAAGCCCCCCCTCTCTATGAAGCCCCCCCCCACTTATACAAAATTCTAGAACTTACCAAATATTTTCCATTTATTTAGCTACACAACCTTGCATGTTAAATTAAGTATGGTTTTGGATAAAAATGTGTTGACTTAATGTATTTGAGCTGTAAAATTGTATGTTGTTTCCGCAAAATATGGGATAAAAGAACTGAAAAGCTTCCAAATATATCCTTGTCAATTGATTTTGTGAATAAGCCCCCCTCTCTAATAAGCCCCCCTCTCTATTAAGCCCCCCTCTAGGAGGTCCGAAATTAAATAAGCCCCCCGGGGGCTTAATAGAGCTTTCACGGTAAGTGTATGGCTTGAAGATACTTTTTAACCATGACACAAAGATATCTGGACCTGCTAGGTGTGAAGTTGAATTTCATCCGATGTAGCTACCATCATTTTCGAGCAAAATAGGAAAACTTAGGATTCAGAAAGTGAACTAAGTATCTGCTCTATTTTACACCAACTGAGATAGGGGCCGTACCTCGAGTCTTTTGTACGTCGGCAACGACGACATATTTGACAAACAAGGCAGGGATGGTGTCAGTGGGGGTGCTTTGGGAGACAGGAGCCCCCCACAATTCCATTGAGCCCCATCAACTGGCAGTTGAATTTTTGAAATTTCTATGCACTGTCGGCACTTCCATAACTTGTTTGTTATATTTTTGAAGAGCGTGGTCGTATTTTAAGCCATAAACTGAAATGCGTGGTCCATAAAAGTAATCGCTTTGCTCACTGTCGGCACGCTAGTAGTATTTGTCCTAGACTCATGACGTAAGTCCCTCTAACTTTCGCTTGTTGTTGTTGTTGTTATCGCTTCAGTTGAGCGACAAGTCTGCAGGGGGGCGAAACAAGAGAATTTTGGAATGAGTCTATATTTGTCCCAAAGCATTTCTTCTCTGGCGCCATTTCTGAAACAAGGGAAGAATTACAAAACACAGCGATACAAAATCATCCATAAAACCTATCTTGCCAACTGATTCGATTTGCATATGACTGCAAAAAATGATGAAATTTCTCCACTTTTTTTGGGGAAATTTTGAGGAAACGGACACATTTCCCACAATTTCCAATATGGGAAATGGAAATTTCCCTTTCCCCTAAATTTCCCGGAGAAACTTGTCAATTTCCCTTAAATTTCCATCAAAACACTTTTGGGAAAATTTAGCATTGTTTGGTGTAAAGCCGTAACTAGGCAGTGAAAATTGACCAAACGTTATCGTTTGAAAAAGGTATTGTACTACCTTCAAGATTTTGGAATCTAAGCGATGTAGAGGATCTTTAAAGGGTTTGTGCAAGGATATAAGCCTGCATTTGCACAGAGCAGAAAAATCTAAAATAGCCCATTGAAATCGAAGACCCACACGTGTTGTTAATAATCCATAGCTAAAGAAACAATGCTGTGTTTGCGCATTTTCTTTGTTCTATTTATAGAGAAGCCTATTTATCATTGCACACTCACTTTAACTAACTAGTTACTAGTATGAATATAGTAACTAGTTACTATATTAACTAGTAACTATATTATGCTATATACTGTATACTATATACTATATACTTTGCGCTATACTATACTTTACTATGCTATGCTATACTATATCATACTATATCATGCTATACTATACTATACTATACTATACCATACTATACTATACTATACTATACTATACTATACTATACTATACTATACTATACTATACTATACTATGCTATACTATACTATACTATACTATACTATACTATACTATACCATACCATACTATGTTATACTATATTATACTACACTATACTATACTATACTATACTATACTATACTATACTATACTATACTATACTATACTATACTATACTATACTATACCATACTATACTATACCATATTATTTACAATGCAATATAATATATTATATTATATTGTATAGTATACTATTATATTATATGCATAGTATAGTATAGTATAGTATGGTATAGTATAGTATAGTATAGTATAGTATAGTATAGTATAGTATAGTATAGTATAGTATACCGGGTGTCCCAAAAAAAAGTATCCGGATTTGGTCGACCCTAGCGATAAGAATATGGCGTTAATCAAAACCGAAATGATTTTCAAAACATACCTCAATAGCCAACTTGAACATAGATACCTCGTTTGTTGAATTCGGTGCACTGAGAGTGAAGATATCAATCTTCAAAGGACAAATTTGCCTCCACCTCCAAACCAGAGCTTTGGCGCTTTGGCCTAAGGGAATTCTTGAAGCTCTATGAATAAAATCAACAAAATCTGAGGACGGCACAACAGATGGGTTTTACAAAATACAGTTTATGTGAGACCGATTGTCAAGGGAGCTCCGAAATCAGCTTCATTCATCTCAATATCGACGATTTATTTTACACATACTATTCACCGGTGAAAGTACTCCCTTGAGCATCAATACACTTTTGAAATCGTCGAATCATTCCTTGAAAATAATTGTTTATTAGATCTCTTGGGGGCCACGACAGGAAGATCTGGAGATCTTTTGGGGACCAATAGATATCTCCTCTCTTGTTGATGACCCACCCGGAAAATCAGCTTCGAAGATACGCGATGATCAACCTGATCTCGAGAGGTCTGATAACAAATTCTTTTCAAGAAATGATTCGACGATGTCAAAAGTGTGTTGATGCTCAAGGGAGTACTTCACCGGTGAATAGTAAGTGTTAAATAAATTGTCGATATTGAGATGAATGAAGGTGATTTCGGGGCTCCCTTGACGGTAGGTCTCACATGAACTGTATTTTGGAAAACACATCT
Organism: Aurelia sp. 3 sensu Dawson et al. (2005); assembly: GCA_964020215.1. Lineage (NCBI taxonomy): Eukaryota > Metazoa > Cnidaria > Scyphozoa > Semaeostomeae > Ulmaridae > Aurelia > Aurelia sp. 3 sensu Dawson et al. (2005). The sequence goes on along the minus strand of OZ026592.1, from coordinate 3,528,963 downwards.
GTTTTGCCGTCTTCAAATTTTGTTGATTTCATTCACAGAGCTTCAAGAATTTGCTTAGGCCAAAGCGCCAAAGCTCTGGTTTGGAGGTGGAGGCAAATTTCTCCTTTGAAGATTAATATCTTCACCCTCAGTGCACCGATATCAACAAACGAGGTATCTATGTTCAAGTTGGCTATCGAGGTATGTTTTGAAAATCATTTCGGATTGATTCACTCTATATGCTTATCGCTAGGGTCGACCAAATCCGGATACTTTTTTTTGGGACACCCGGTAGTATAGTATAGTATATTATATACTCTACTATACTATATTAACTACACTATGTTATGTTATGGTAACTAGGAATTTATACTAGTTACTAGTATAATACTAGTATGAATTCGTAGCTATATGATTCGATTTAGACCTCGTTTACCTGTACCAAAGGACATACCCAAGAGGGAGCCTTGCGAGCAGTCGCTCCCCCATATCATAGCATATTTGTAATGAATATTTGTCTTTTTCACAAGTTATCAGGTCCTTTTTTATACATTCCTTCTAAAAACGTACAATACATATTACCTGGTAACACTACTTACAAAATAATATACCCTACTACTGGAACAATACCACTTGGAGGGAAAAACGACGTCTACCTCATGGCAACATAAAACAGGAAACACGAATATAGCACTACATGTGGTGAATTGAAAGACAAAGATAGCACATAAACCACACTTAACTGATAACGCGCAAGCACTAAAAAAGAAAGAACGTTTACTTCAATGGGACATTTTGGGCTTTTTGGCAATTTTAGTCAATTTTAGTCTGGGCAAGGGTATGCTTTTTGGCAATTTCGGTCAAAGAAATATCAAACTTCGGTAATTCCCGTAAAGAAGGCCAAATTTTTTCAAATTTTGGTCCAGAGAATGCAAAAATTTGGCAGGGTACCATTTTCACCAAAATTGGTCTAGCCAACGGTGCCATTTTGAAACTGTGGGCGGCACACCCCTATCCGAAATTTAGTCGAGAACCCCCTTGTGGTTTAATATGAACATGACTTTTTCCTTCTCCGCTCCTTCATTTCATCAATTCTTTCTTTGCTGATGAAAAGTAGGGCTTCTTTGTAAAAGTTTTATATCTATTAAACTTATAACGTCGTATGAATTCATTTGTTGGAATGACAATTTATTCAAACTATTCTATTTAATCTGAATATCCTTTCAATAATTAGGACTGATCATTGAATTTACAGAATGTTTGTAAGCCCGAGATACCGACAAATAAGAACCAATAAAATTGTTTATTTAAGTAGAAATTGAGAAAGAGCTAATTAGATACATCAAACAATTAGGGGTACCCCGTTGCTATGTTGCACATCAACATCGAAGACTCATAGAGTTCATAAGGTTATTCAAAATGTTACCCAAGTTCATTGATAGGATCATACTCTGTTCAGATTGCTTTGCAAGGATCACCGTCCATGAAGCTCAAGGTTTCTATCAAATAAAAACGAGTGAGCTATGTTATCTTGAAATTCAGAGAGTCGCAGCATAGGGTACAAATCTTTAAAAGGTTGTTGTAAACTACTGTTACATTTTTCTTTCAATTAAATTGTCTGAAAGGAACTTTGGGTAACTTGCTGTAACTTTGCTGTGGCAAATCTTCGATATCTTTATCATTTTTAAAATGGCGGCATTTATCAATTTTGAGGCTGTGAAGTCATCAGATTTCTAAATCATTAACCAGAGGAGCTAAGGATTTCTGCTCGCCACCATAATGTAGACTCTCATAAAAGATTGTATCGACTTTTTCCTCAATTAATTTAAAATTTATGATGATTTCAACATTTTTTCAAATTTTCGATTAACATTTTTCAAAAATAATCAAAAAGGCGCCATTTGAAAATATTCAAATTATCAAAAATTGCCAAGGCAGATTTACAACAAAATACCCAAAAACTCCTTCCAAGCCATTCAATTCACAGGAAAATGTGACACAGTTTTACACCCAAATTCCTAAAGATTTGAAAGATTTGAGCTCTATGCAATGTATGAGTCGCATATCGGGTAAGGACAAAGCTATCCCAATTTGAAAGACTGTTGCTCCCTGGATGTCCAGGAAATGATATAATCTAGTACGTTATTCAAATGTGGACATGTTCAAACAAATTTTAAGACATGCCTGATTGATAAAAGCCACTCCATTCCATTCTGAAACCATGAGAAATATTCTCAAAAAAGCTTCAGCAAGAAACCTTCCTGAAACTATTTGCAAATTTATGTAATATTTCTGCAATACATTTGACATACTGTGGCGCGTTGTATCTTTTTCGGAGAATGAAAAGAAACTGTCATTTCTGGGTGATAAAATGCTGTGCAATCATTGCTGCAAGGCCCGGGGGCTACTTCTTTGTGACTGTAATTCGACGTGAATCTGGACTTTGACAAAACGACCCATTTGTGTGACAGAATCTGCAAGGATTCCGAACTCGTTTGCATGAATATCAGGATGTTTTTAACCATTATATAAAATTATAGACTTGAGCATGCAACGTCTATTCAAATTTCTTCCGTTTTGATAAAATTCTGTAAAACTACCCATCTACAAAAGTTAAAGTTAGAAACAGACCCATATCACAGGGACCCCAGGAAATTGTAAAACCCCCTCCCCCAATGATAAAGAGGCCTTCCTCTGAGCCTTCTTTGCGATTGTGAAGCTATGACGTAATGCTTTAAGAGAGAGATCGAAAGCGAGGCGAATTGTTCGCGCACCTCGCTTTCGACCTCTCTCTGAAAGCATTACGTCATAGCTTCGCAATCGCAAAGAAGGCTCAGAGGAAGGCCTCTTTATCATTGGGGGAGGGGTTATACAATTTTCTGGGGTCCCTGTGCCCATTTGCAGTGAATTTCGGAAGAAAAAGGCCAACCATATCAGCTGCACGTCCAGTATCATTCAACAATCAAGTATCCCTTTGAGCTGCATGGCAGAGATCATGAGTGTTAGGTTCGTGACTTTAAGCCTGTTAAGAAGGATTCTTGAAGGGTCTTTTTCAAGAACCTTTTTGCAGCAGTTTTTTTGCTCATCCGGTAATACTGTAAATATCTACGCAGATTATACTTACAGCATTTTTCAAGTCAAGCGAACTCTGCAGTCCTGCAGTAACAGCGACGTTTCTCTACTGACAGTTCTGCAGAGTACGCTTTGGCACCTATCACCCACCTATAAGTTGCTTCCATCAGTTTGATTGAACGAGTTGCTAAACCGTAAAATGATTTCTATCCACGTCTTTTTTAAGATGCTCAGAAAATGAAGAACTATCTAACAGAAGGAAGATAGCAATATGAAGGAGGATGAGTTGAATGAATTTGGCCATGGATTGCTCCATAAAGCCGTTATTCATAACAGAGTCGATGAATTCGCCCAGTAAGAAGCCATTTCAATTTCTTGAACTTTTACTTTTTGAGTCAAAAGATTTTACATCCTAATTCTTTCCGGAAAAACAGTTTCAAAAGTATGGAAATTCATTCTTTTCTTGGACATTTCCCTCGTTTTCTAGTCGATATGTTGGAAGATTTGAAAAAAGCAGAATTCCAAATTTGCTTTAGAGCATGAGTTTCCAATGAGGAACAGGGGTCAATAACTTTGCAAACCAACATTTTCTTAGACAACTTCAAATCCATGGCTACATGAGTTTTCACAAAACGTTGACTAGAAAATGATGGCGAATTTTTCCCTTATTGGGTCACAAAGGTAGATAGTTTTATCATGAGCGATAGGACACACAGTGTGTAGCAGTTTAAATTTATATCAGTAGCGAGCCACCTTAACTTAACTTATTGTTTTTTGTGTCTTGAACTTGTTTTTACTTCGTACACAACTATCTTTCAAGGTCCTTAATTTTGAAATTTTCAGTAGTGAGCCACCTGAAGTGAAGATCCACCTTAGCTAAGAGCTTTACGAGTTAAGGTGGATCTTCACTTAAGGTGGCTCACTACTGAAAATTTCAAAATAAATTACGAAACATTGAAAGGTGGTTGTGTACGAAGTAAAAACAAGTTCAAGACACACAAAAAAAAAACAATAAGTTAAGATGGCTCGCTACTGATATAAAATGCTACGCACTGGGTGTCCTATCGCTCATGGCTTTATTTGCTTATTTTTACAGTCTTCTCAAGATTGGCTACAATATCAATCAGCAAGATGAGCTTGGTTTTTCTCCACTTCACCTTGCATCACTATTGGGAAGAAATATAATCATTCGGTACATAATAGTTTGGTCAAATACAAGCAAAGAGTCACTAGAAGTAAGTGATGCATTTCTAATATCTGTTCAAAAAATGAATTGTCAGTATTGTTAGCTGTCTCTGTTGCAGGGCCGATACCAGCCATGACTGCCTAGGGGGTGAAAATACAAAATTTTTCTACGATAAAACCGTCAACAACAACAGCAACAACAACATTTGTAGGAACATACGTTCATTTATGCATTATGCGATCGACCTAACTCCTCAGTAACTAAAATTTGGCCACACTTCGCAATATAACCTTGAAATCAACACAATTAGTGAATACCAATAACAAATATGCCATAAATTCAATAATTTCTGTTAAAATTTATGTTTTAACACTAATAAATTCATGTTTTCATGCATTTTTTCTTCTCATAATCCTCCAAAACTAGTCATTGGTGATTTACACCAAAATTCCGAAAAGAGAGCAAAATTATCCGACAAATGGTCTCCTGGGGGGGGGGGGGGCGCTCCGCTCCCAGCCCCCCATTGGCTTTGTCCCTACTCTGTTGCTTCGAGTTTTATTCATTCCTTACCTCATTACGGAATTTTACCGAGTCACGAAAGTAAGGAAAATGTTGAATACAACCCCGGAACCCTTTTTCCAAAACTTAGTTGATTTTGATATTGTTTGAGAGTATAAACAATTGCACTTTTGAAGAAATGTCTTATTCTGGCTTTCTTGTGTTATAACTCAGCAATGACTCGTCAAATTAACCATACATGGACTCTGGATTAACTCAAACGAGGTTCAAGCTTTGAGACACAGCTCCTCCACAGCATTTGCAAAAATATTTTTGCACATTCTGTATGGCTAGGAAAGGTGGAGAGAAGTGGAGGTTTCATTCGGTTTCATTGCTCACTGGTAGACTGACGACGTGATTCCTTGTATTCATTCAACATTTATAATCTGATGTTTTAATTTTAACTCATACAAAGCGATAACTGAAGCGATAACAACAACAACAACGAGCGTAAGTTAGAAGAACTTATGTAATGTAGTCTAGCTCACTGGTTCCCTTGTCACTGTACCAGAGAAGCTTTCAACACGAATACAAAAGAATCATTTTCCTTTCTGTTTATAGGACGAAGAGTCGGAAAGGATTCTACAAAGCAATAACGACATTTCAAATATAGATAATGGAGTTCAAGACGAGATCAAGATAAATAGCTTGACAAAGAGAGGCCAGTCTGCTTTACATCTTGCAGCGAAAAATGGCCATTTTGAAACTGTTGAGCTCCTCCTGAAACTCGGGTGTGATGAAGAGATCCTTGATTGCTCAAGAAGAAGTGCTTTGGATATTGCTAAAAAATTCAAGCATGAAAGTAGCACGGAAATTTTGGAAAGCCTGCAGTGCAAGGGCAGAACAAGAAGCTACATCAAGAAAGATTGCAACAGAGGTAATGTCAAATTTGTTTCAAGTTGTTAGCCACTTGCTGAGTCAAAGAAAATTTGCGTCCTTAAAAAATCGCCTAAGTTGATCATTTCACATGCTGTATTTTTTTTATTTATTCAATATCATAATTTACAAAACGAGGCACTTAAGACTATTGGACTACAAACTACTAACTAAACTACATAACAAGAACGATAACCCGGGAAGCAAGAACCCATGACTAGCCCAAGGATCATGAAGGTAGAAACCCTATAACTTTTGATCAAATTCCAACTGTTCTGGATTGTTGGATGTTTGTTGATGTTGGATATGTTGGATTTGGAAAAGTCATTGGGATTCTACCTTGACATAGAAAATAGAACTAAAACTACATCTAAATATACAATACAAAGAGCTACATTTTAACGATGTTTACTGACAAAAACAGATAAAAGGACTTAAAGAGGACGGTATTTGTACGCTGTATTTGTATGTTGTAGTATGCTGTATTTGTATCAAGGATCAAAGTAAAAAGATATTTTGTCCTAACCAACAAATGTCATTTTCTTTCGTATGAGGGAAGATGGAATTATGGCATAAAGAACACGGGGGGGGGGGAGGGGGTCACTCACCTTTTCAAAAATAGTGCGGAGGAGCGAAAACACATTTTGCAAACGTTCACAGGAAAGTCGCTTTGTTCTGTCGTGGAAGGGGAATCTAGCTCCGGTGCTGGCTGTATTTGGCTGTAATTGCAAGGCTATGAAATGACAGAGAAGAACACGAGTAAGTATTCCTTAGTTACATCATTAGATATTGATTGCAAACTGAATTAATTATGTTGTTCTAAGTAATCACTGCGAGAGTAGCATAGGCCCGATCACCAAATCTGTGTGTCCTGTGGCTTATGGTGTAACAATCCTCAAAGATGGCCAATTCGCCAAAGATGGTGTCAGGGAATCTTACCAAAATCATTCGCTTCTGAAGGAATCTCAGTTTGCTTGATTGGTCGATCCGTCGTATATTGCACAGGATCATGGTAAGAACATTCTCTGTTGAAATCTTCATCGTAATTGCGAGCAAAGGGCTCAAATCTATCCAATCTTTGAAAAGGTGGTTGCAATATTGTATCTCATTTTTATATGAATTGAGTGATGTGAATGGAACTTTGGATAATTTGTCGTAAATTGTCGTGGCAATTTTTTGACAACTCGATTATTTCAAAAATGGCAGCATTTTGGTAATTTTTGTATAGATTCCTATTTCATTTTTCATATCTCAATTTATAAGGGAGGGAGACCCTTCAACCAACTGGTTGATTTACAATCGAAGATGTTTGAACAATGGAAGTCGTCGCATATCTTAAAGTGTTGAAAATTGATACAATCTTCAAGAAAATATTACTTCATGAAGGTCTACAATATGGTGGATAACAGAAATCGTTTGCAGTTCTGGTTAAGGATTTAGAAATTTGATGACGTCACAGCCTCAAAATTAATAAATGCCGCCATTTTAAAATTAATGAAGATATAGAAAAATTGTCACGGTAGACTTATAGAAAATTATCCAAGGTTCCTTTAAAGTGCTTAAATTAAAAAAAAGTGCAATAGAATTTTACACCGTCCCTCTTAAAGATGTGAGCGCTATGCTGTAATCGCCTGGAAAGGAATTTTTCGGAAAATAGTTCTGTTCTTAGCTATTAAAGGATGACCTGAAGCGAAAATTTATATTGATGCAGTTGAATGGTACTGTTGAATGATAAAACAACCTTTAAAATCTGTTTGATTTCATATTTCATTTTCGAGAGGTAAGCTTAATTTTCACTAGGCTGAAAGTTCCTCACGCAGAAGTCTTCTTGAATGTTTTATACTCCGCTTGAAAACTGAATAGGATCTACATCTTAGTGACACTGCTTTTCCGCAAGCCAATCAAATGACTGGAAAAGGTTTTTGCGAGCAGAGCGGAATATTCTGGTCAGTGGAAATCAGGCTTTATCCACAATTTAGTAGGACTGATCATGGACGATAATACAGCATGTTTGTAGATCAGAAATTAAAGTCCATTTCCTCGATGTTACTGCTTATCTTTGTTGTTTTCTCTTCGGGCCAAGCCTATCCAGGAATCAAATTTGAAGTTTGAAGTTTGAAACGAGGATTAACGCTATGTAGGAACTAGCTGTCCAGATGCGCAGAAGTCATTTGAATTTGATTCCTGGCACTGGTTAGGCTAGGCTAGGCCAGAAGAGAAAACAACAAAGAAAAGCTGTAATATCGAGGTAATGAACTTTGATTTCTGAGCTACAAACACGGTGCACTATCGCCCATGGACTGATGGATGATGTCATTCTTTTTGTACAAAAACTCTAAAAGTAACAAGGCTGACCATATCTCAAAGTGGAAGTCCAGGTTAAAACTTGCTTTTTACTTAGTGTATGCCTTTTTAAACATCATATCTTTTCGTCAAAGAACTTACATTTCATTTATGCTCCAAAGCTAAAAAATTTTGTGCAACCGTAACTTTTCACAGATGAAATATGGCTATATTGCCATACTATCCAAGAGATTTGCAAACACAATGACGCCATCTTCTTAAACTTAAAATCAGTCGAAAACGCGAAGACCAAAAGTCTTTAGCAGAATTCCCCATCATTTAACGGTGGTATTCATTTGCACCATTAACAGTTTTCACTTCAATTTCGGCGACGATTTCGGCAAAATCATTTTTACCGCAATCATTTCTCCAGCAGCGCAATGCAGCATTTTGCTCGCAACCTGCTATCTTGAAAATAAATTCAAGTTTGAATTGCTTTTAAAATATGATTTAATGAGTAATACACCTGCCTTTTATCATAACAAAAACCTTGTTTAACTGATTATCAATATCAAAGTCTTTGTTTCCCGAGAAAATTCTTTGTATATTGAGCAAGCCATCTCCTGCTGTTGAAAGCTAAGGCAGGTAGACATTCTTTAACGAAGATAAACGAAAATTTATTGATTGTGGAGTGAAGAGGACTGAAATAAATTTGCTGCAACTAGGCTTTCAAAGCAATCGATTATTCGCTGAGGAGATGAAGCGTTTTTCAAGAAAATGGTCGACAAAGATTCATCCCTCGATCGCAGCGACTGTTGATAAAAAAGGTGAAATTTAGTGACAATACTTAGAATTATATCTTGCGACTCACAGGCGGAAAGGAGCACCAAGAGTGGACCGTTAATTACCATGGAAATCTGGAACTTTGAGGGGCAGCATTGACAAGAGAGCATAAATACAAATTAAACAATTTTATGTGTCATTGATTGAACTTGTATTATTTTGATAGCTAAAAAGTGGATTGATGAGAGCCATTGACTCGTTTAAAGCCTTTTGAAGCTAGCTTTTAGGAATTCTTGATTCGAGATTGAAATCGTGCAACTAAATCATGAATCATTCCAAAAATCAAAGTAAAATCCCAGCAAGATAGCGGAAATGTAATTTTTCAACTTGGTTTTATAGCACAGGGCTCGAATCTTTGAAAAATTTGAAAATTAAGCGTTAAAAATATTATTGCCTATCTCTTTCAATTGAGCAGATCGAAAGGAACTTTAAGTTACTCGCTACGCATAGATTCCAAAATTTTAAAATCGGTGTAAAAAGGCGGGTGTAAAATTGAATAGTCTATTTCTTTAAACTGAATGACTTGAAAGAAACTTTAGCCACTTTTCTATGATTCTACCGTTGGACTTTTCAGAAATCTAGAATATTTGTCGAAATTAAAGCCAATTTGTATTTCAGCTCATTCCATGATGTGACTTTATCAAATTTCTAAGTCACAAACCAAAAGAGTGCAAGATTTTTGCTTGATACCATATTGTAGGCATCCATAAACTATATGGCTTTCTTGAACATTATTTGATCTTTCGTCAGCAGGTTTAAAAATACGATAGCTTTAACTTTTTCGAAAATTTTCTTGACTTCTTACAAAAGAAGAAGAACACTGTAATTCTGAAAATATTACAGATTTCATAAATGTCCAACAGAAGATAATTGAGGATTTCAAACATTGGATATTGTTGAAATATTCAGATAAAAATAATGCATATAAACATAAACATTATCAATAAATGTAATAAATATATGAATAAATATATAAATAGATAGATCAATAGATTAATCAATTAACTAATATAAATATTATATATGAATATTCATATAATATAAATATAAATATTGAAATGTTCAAATATTGAAATATTGAAGAAAGCAAATATTGAAGATTTCATAAAAGTCCAACAGCAGATTTATGTAAAACAGCTCAAGTTTCTTTGCAGCCGTTCAGCTTAAAGAAGTAGGTCATCGAATTTTAAACCCAGCTTTTTTTAACCCAGCCAGATTTCAAACCTATGCTCGTCCGCCATAATTCCAGAAAGAGCATTGTTGATATCACGATCATTATTCAAATCGCAGCGTTTTTAAGTCTTCAGAAAGGATGTGCAAGCAGAGATATCGGAAGCTTTGACGAAGATCAAAAGTCCCATAAACTGTATACTGATCGAAGAAAGTTAAAATGGCCAAAACAAGAAATTCTCAGTTTTTGAATATCTACAAGATGGTAGACAGCAGAAGTCTGTAGCTTCGATCGTTTATGATTTAGCAATTTTATCATATCACAACTTCAAAGTTGGCAGAAATCAAAATGTGCTGTAACTCTGACAATATTGGTGACATCAGAAGTGCTCTTTCTGGAATTATGGTGAACAAACTAAACTTCCCTTAGTGGAAACAACATTTTACATATTTAGTTTAAAAACTTTGCAAAGATTCGAGCCCTGTGCTTGGTTTTATATGTTTGTTGTACGATTTATCAAACATTAGGTGCATTGTCTTCTGTTTTTCCAGATGACACCATCGATGACAAAAATATGCAGCCAAATAATATGCTTACTGAACGAAGAGAAGCTGACAGTGATGTATGTCATGAGAAACACGAAAAGATGTTTTCAGCATCGGATAGCGCTTTTGTTGATAAACACTGTCGCAGAGAGCTGAGTTCTGTTGAACATCCTGCGACCAAAATTGCAGAGAAATGCAAGAGTGAAGTTGGAAGGTTTACTGAGGAACGAAGCGAGAACTTTGCATCAAAGTCTAACACATTGGATGGTGTCGTATCTTGCGAAAAATTAAAAAGTGCTGAACATACGGAGGCTAAAAGTACGGAGGAACACAAGAGTGATGTCAGGAAATTATCTGTTGAAGAAACTGAAAACTTTGCATCAAGGTTTATTAAGTTAGATGATGAAAAGGCTTGCAAGGAGATAAAATCTGCTGAATATGCTGCAACTAAATGCACGCAGGAACCCAAGAGTGAGGTTGGGACACTGACAGAGGAACAAAATGAGAACTGCGAATCAAGTATTTTATCTTATGATGGTGAAATGGATTGCAAAAGATTGAATTCTTTTGAATATACTAAGATTAAAAGTGAGCAGCAACACAGGAGTGAAGTCAGGAAATTGTCCGAAGAACGAAATGATAACTTTTCATCAAGGCCTAGAACTTTGGAGGGTGGAAAGGCTTGCAAAGAGTTGAAATCTGCTGAATTTGCCGAGAAAATCAGTGACGAGCAATTCATAAGTGAACTTAGGAAATCGTCTAAAGAACAACAGGAGAATTTCCCTCCGAAGTCTAACACGCTTGATGATGAAGATCCTCGTGAAGAGCTTAAACTCGTAGAAAATCCTCATACGAAAATTATGAAGCTGTTCGGGAGTGAGGTAGAGGGATTGATTGATGGCAAAATGATTGAGACCCCTAGCAACATTGTAGACAATGCAAAAGATGAAAGTGGAATTGAGAAAAGTGAACAATCGTCATCTGATGTCACCAAAGTAGTGAAATTGGGGAGCGACACAGAGATTGACAGAAATGTATCTGGTGTTTTTCCTCATCGAGATTATGATTATGCGAAGAAGATGGAAGATCTTGGGAAGAATAAGTTGATTGGGTGAGTAATACTTATCAGCCTTGATTTTAAAGGAAACTAAGACCCTTCCTCATATCTCCCAATCATGTTTCTGTTGCACAAACCGTGTTATATACTGATAACAACTACAGTATTTTCCCGCTTTCGTAATTTATTTATTCATTTATTTATTTATTTATTTGTTAATGCTATTATTTTTTATCTTTTTCTGTTATACCAGCACCTCTAAGGGGACCATTATGGAAATAAGGTCAGCTTGACCCTTTAATGCTATCCCTGCCACTGTAAATTAGGGCTGTTTTCCTTTTTACGTTTTTAACCTAAAGTATTGTATTGTATCCATTTTTTGTATTTATCATAGTAGCTTGTATATATATATTTTATGTGGCAAATGATACATACATACATACATGAGCGTAGTCTAGATCACTTTGTCTGGTACCAAATTAAATCAGTGCAGCGTCTCCAAGTCAGAGCTCGCACATTGATTGAAAGGTCCAATGTAAAGGATGGATGGGCGTGGAATTGGCTCTTTGTCTCTAACCTTGTCAAAAATGACAAGGCTGTTATGGCATATAAGATAGTGAATAATTTATGCCTGAACAGTCTTCAGGGAAAATTCACCTCGAGATCTTAAATATCTGCATACGCAACGAGAAATTGCCAAGATATTGATATCCAAAACGAAACCTAGAATTTTCAAAAAAGAATTTCTTTACTCTGGTGCTAAACTTTGGCAAGTCTACTTCCGTGACATATCAGCACTCAGGAAAATAATTACCTCTGCGGGGGCGTAGACTACGACGAGGACGCTGCGAATGAGAAACGAAGGAGAAGGAAACGGAAAAGACTTGTCATCATGGAGGCTCATGAATATTCTCCTTCTTTTCTCCTTCGCAGCGTCCTCATCATAGTTTACGCCCCCGCAGAGGTAATTATTTCATGAGTGCTGATATACCACAGAATAGACTTGAAGCAAATCTACGTTAGACACTACCGGTGAGTCAATAAAAACGCCCGACGTTTGACCAAAATCCTGCTCCCTGAATATCAAAGCAATGATGTTGAAAACTGTCTTGTTTTATCCCCGATATGTCAAATTAGGTTTAGTAGTTTACCCGGCTTTAATAGATCATTCCTTCCCGTCGAAATAGGAGATTTTCTGCAGAAAGCCCCTTTCGAAACCTGCAAAAATGGGCGAAAACATCAAGCAAAATTTCCCTTTGTTCTCCTCCCTAGCAATAATGACTCTTGAATGTGCTCATGTATTTTGTCCTCATCGAAGAATGGAATCCCCCTGAATAAGCTATCCACTTTTCAAACCGTCAAAAGGAAAGCACGTGCTAAAGCGTGCTGAAAGTCATCACTGTGAGGTAAAAACATTGGGGATTTTTGCTTATAAATTTAGGATGTTTCTTAAGGTTTCTAAAAGGAATTGATTTTAGAAAATCGTTTACAGAAACTGAACGGAGAGACCGATTTGAGTCAGAAAAATTTCTAAAAATAATTGAAGATGCTAGCTATTTAATCAGATATTGCAAAATATCATATCGTATATATCTACAGAGTACTAGCCTGTCAAACGCCGGGAGTTTTTTTGACCCTCCCAGTATAATCTGTGGAAAAAACAGTTACTTCTGCAAAGGAATGATAACCAAATTAATAAGTAGCCAGGAGGAAGAAACTGTCAAATCCTGCTAGAGAGACCATGGGCAGTTCAGACACTGTTGCCTGTGATTCCCGAATTGCCATGATATAGCCATATAGCAAAGTAAGGACATGATCTACTTATTTTATAGCAGTTACTAAACCAAATCAAGGCAAGTATTGTTTATTAGTTTGTTCCTTTGCTATTTCGTTGCAAAAACGTGAGTTTTAGGCCCAAAGATCAGATTCTGACTGGCAGGGCCTGACAGAGCAGAAACAACATTCCAAACCAACCCATACGAGATGCCCCCACAGCGACGAGCACAGAGACCTGGCTCGTCACTGCGGGGGTAGTTCTTATTGTTACTTTGGGAGGCAGAATGTTTTTGCTGCTCTGCCATTCAGAATCTGATCTTTGAGCCTAAACCCCACGTTTTTGCAACGACACAGCAGAGAAACAAATAAAAAAATTATTACAAACGAGCATTATTAAATTGCCAATTGACTATCCATTGAATAACAAAACAAATATATGCAGCCGTGGTATCTCCAAAAGGTTCTTTTCCTCGAGCAAACAACATCGGCCGTCGGGCCGCGGCATATCCAGAATTTATCCTTATTTGATAGCCATATCTATTGCAAATGATGACACGATTAAATGACAGTCTCATTGGAAAATCCAAGAATTATGTCTGGTCTGAGTTGACGCATTGATAGAATCAAATTCAATATTGGCAAACCACTAATCTTAGTTTATCATTTCTATCCTTTGATATAAATCTTCCAGTCTTTTAATTTGTATCACTGGACGTGTTCCGAATTGACAAAAGAGTTCATCAGCTAAAAGAAATCGAACAGTCACTATAAAAGATAACTAAAATGAATTTGTACCAATAAAGGAAGCCTCATGCTTCTTGTTGCTGATAGATACGTTGGCTAAGGTGACAAACTGTTCCGCTAGCTTTCAGCTATATTTGTAATTTCTGGAAGTAAGCTCATTAGGTAAACGGACCTGAACTATGATGATAAAAGATGAATAAAATGAAAATGTACCAATAAATCGGGACTCATGTTCTTGTTACTGATAGATAAGTTGGCTAAAGTGACAAACTGGTTCGCTAGCTTTCATTAATTGTGGAAGTAAGCTCATTAGGTAAACGGACCTGAACTATGACGATAAAAGATGAATAAAATGAAAATGTACCAATAAATCGGGACTCATGTTCTTGTTACTGATAGATAAGTTGGCTAAAGTGACAAACTGGTTCGCTAGCTTTCATTAATTGTGGAAGTAAGCTCATTAGGTAAACGGACCTGAAATATGACGATAGAAGATGAATAAAGTGAATCTGTGCCAATAAGTGCAGCCTTATGTTTCTTGCTACTGACGGATATGTTGGCTAAAGTGACAGCTTTCAGCAATTCTCATAATTTCTGGAAGTAAGTTCATTAGATAAACGGACCTGAAAAATGACAAGGGAAGAAAACTTAAGTGAATCAATGCCAATAAATGAAGCATCATGTTTCTTGAACCTCTTGTTTCTTGCTATTGATAGATAAGTTGGCTAAAGTGACAGCTTTCAGCAATGCTAATTATTTTTTTGGAAGTACATTCATTAGATAAAAGCACCTGACATATGACGATAGAAGATAAATAAAGTGAATTTGTGCCAATGATGAAGCCTCATGTTTCTTGTTACTGATAGATACGTTGGCTAAAGTGACAAACTGTTTCGCTAGCTTTCATTAATTCTGGAAGTAAGTTCATTAGGTAAACAGGACTGAGCTACGACGATAGAAGATGAATAAAGTGAAACAGTGCCAATGAATTAAGCCTCGTGTTCTTGTCACTGATAAAGTGATAAAGTTGGCTAAAGTGGCAAACTGTTCCGTTAGTTTTCAGCAATACTCATAATTTCTGGAAATAAGTTCATTAGGTAAGCGGACCTGAAATATGACGATCGAAGATGAATAAAGTGAAACTGTGCCAATAAATTGAGCCTCGTGTTCTTGTTACTGATAGATAAGTTGGCTAAAGTGACAAACTGTTCCGCAAGATTTCAGCAATTCTGGAAGTAAGTTCATTAGGTAAAAGGACCTGAAATATGACGATGGAAGATGAATAGAGTGAAACTGTGCCAATAAATTTAGCCTCATGTCCTTGTTACTGATAGATCAGGTGGCTAAAGTGACAAACAGTTCCGCTAGCTTTCAGCAATTCTGGAAATGAGTTCATTAGGTAAGCGGACCTGAAATATGACGATAGAAGATGAATAAAGTGAAAATGTTCCAATAAATGAAGCCTCATGTTCTTGTTATTGATAGATCAGTTGGCTAAAGTGACAAACTGTTCCGCTAGCTTTCAGCAATTCTGGAGGTAAGTTCATTAGTCTCGTTTTGAGTAGACTGGCACTCATCGCAATCAGTCGAATCGTCAATCATTATGTGCCGGAGTTTCAATCCAAAGTAAATGATTCTATTGTTGAATTATCTGGCCCTGTTAAGCCGGTTTTCCACTAGGCGGATATTTCCGCGCGCAGCGGAGTGGCTGTTGTTTCTAAAACAATGCACGCATGGTAAAAGATTTTCAATTTCCACTGGAGTAAAAATGCGTGAAGACGCGCATAAGGCCAATTTCCAGTCAGCGGGATTTTCTGAGCGGGCGGAATTTTAGACAATGAAAGTTGCCCAGCCATAACTATCCATTCAATTTCAGAGCGACTTTTCTCTCGCAGACAAAAGAATTTCCGCCCGCTCGGAAAATTCCACTGACTGGAAATCAGCCTTAACGATAGGCCTAGACACTTAAGTCATGTGTCGGAGCTTTCGAGCGATTTGATTGGTTGGCGCCATAAGACGCGGCGGAAAAGTTGAAGTCAATCCGACTTTCAAATACGCGCGTAGCGGAGCAACTAGAAGTGGCCATTGTTAGGAGTAAACAATGCAAATACAACAGCCGCTCCGCTGCGCACGGAAAAGTCCGCCTAGTGGTAAACCGGCTTTAGTGCCAACTTGACGCCTTTCTTCGATTGATCTGAGATGGTGCAAAAATCGCTGCTCCAGGAACTACGACAACTCAACGTTGAACATAACATAGCTGGATCAAAGTTCATGTTAGCTTTCTCGATATATGGATTATCATTAAATCGCCAAAACCTGGATACATTTCAGCAATGTAATTATATCGAAATAAATCGACCACAAACACGTGCGATCTGTTCTTAGGCTCAAATTCACGGTCGTTTCCAGTTACTAATACGACAATGTCTATTTGGTGTACCACCCCTAAAGTTTTAAGCTCGTGGATTCTGTTTCAAATTTGATATTGAAAAGGCCAAGGAAATGAATTCCAGGAAACTTGGTTTAAAATTATGTTGGAATATGCCGTCAAATCTTCTTTTGAGAAATGTTCCATTGAATTTGGACACTTTTGTGTTATAGAAAATAACTGCAAACATGCTTGACGTCAATGAATAGAAAGAGTGTCATTTGGGTGAATGAAATATAGATTTTTTTCGCTTCGAAGAATGTAATTTAGATACAGCGGGGCAGTGTGATCCATTAGGCCTTTTTTATCCCATTTGTACCAAATCATAAAGTGCCATATTCTAATAAGATTTCAGACTTGTGACATGAACCATAATCTAGGGGTTTATGTGCTGCAAGAATTTCAAGCTAATTCAACCGAAAGCGAAGATATTGATTTTTCATGTCTGGCCTAAATCAGATCTTTGTTTACATGACCGGTAGAGGCATGGCTCAAGTGCAAATCAAGCAAGAACGGAAACTTCAGATTTTGGTTAAATGCGATGCTCTGGATCGCAGTGGTAAACATTTCAGAATGTTTGTTTGTTTGTTTGTTTGTTTTCAATTTGTTTTGAGTGAGCTTGTCAGGATTTCTAGCTACTGAAAGCTAATTCAGGCCCACTGTGCATGCCGCATCCAGGCATGGGACCCCTAGTTTAACGTCCCTTCCGAAGGACGACGAGGTGAGTTGCGAGGTCAGTCCTCAGAGGTCACCCATCCGAAATCTGACCTCACTCGACCAAGCTTAACTTCAGTCACCTGACGAAGGCTGTATAAGCCACTCGGCCACTCACCCCGCAATGTCTGGGAGATTTGCTGATGAACCTCCCTTATTCACAACGAATTAACTTGCTGCTTGCTTTCTAACTCTCTGATGACCTAAAGAATACAAAATGATAGGGCAGAGTTTAGAGTAACATCAAAGGATACATATTGCACAATGTCAGAAAGATGTGCTATCTCATTTTGTCATATGGTTTGCGGTTACTTTCTTCTAGCTTGTGAATTCTCCAGAGGCCTTTTTGGAAATACTGTACATAATGAAAATACAAGAGTCAGAATTTCAGAAATGAATTTTTCATTAATGTCAGATTTCTCGTTCAAGTGGGTCTTCGATATCATTATAGGGTGTTCGTTATCCGCATAACAGCGCTTTTTTAGCTCTGATATCCGTTAACCGAGCAATTTTATCGGCCGTAACTGTAACCGTAGCGATTCCGCAACGATCTGTAAACGTTAACCGCACTAAAATGTAGAAAATATCCGCAAACTGCACTCAAATTTAGGCCAAATCCGCATATTCGCAAAACATATAATGGACCCACGTTCAAGAGAAATAAAAATTTTCAGCCAGTACCCTATTTTGATACACCCAGTAGAAAAAGTAGACGCAGCATTTCTCTTTGGGTATCATTCCCCAAAGAGCTAAAGGGCGTGTTGTAAAATTTTCTCCACACAGAGAAGTTAAGTGATCTAGTGAGAGGAGCTCAAGGCCGAGGGGTAAATCACGAGCGGAAATCTCTTACACCTATGTCAGAAATCCAAAATGAAATCCTGGAAATCCTACAAACCCCTCTTCAACTTGAGAAAATCCCTAGAAATCAAATGAAATCCCTAGAAATCTGAAGAAATCTCCCAAATCTTTGAGAAATCTGACGAAATCTTGGAAAATCTTTCACAAAATTTCGTAGAAAACGTACGAAAATCCCCAATAATTAATAGCAATCCACTGAAAATTTTCACATCTTGGCACTCTGCAAGGTCATATTTCATCCACCAATGATAACAACAACAACAGCAACAAAAACCACGAACGAAGGTCGACAGAACTTATCAGTTTGGAATCAGAGGGTAAAAATCTGACTTGTGTAACTACAGGCCAATTTCTGTACTTTCAGTACTGTCAAAACTGTTCGAAAAAATTGTTCATGACCAAGTTTCGACGTTTATGAAAGATCACGGCCATTTTTCACACTGTCAGCATGGCTTCAGACAGCTCCATAGCACAGTTACGTCACTGCTCAATGTGACAGAGTTGTGGTTCTTCAATATCGACAGAAAAAAGGTAAACATGAGTGTCTTTCTAGATCTTAAAAAGGCCTTTGATACGGTGGACCATGATCTGTTACTGGCAAAGTTAGTTGTCTATGGCATTGTTGGAGGTCCTCATCAATGGTTCTCGTCCTACCTAATGAGGAGAGAACAGTATTGCCAAATAGGTGGTCTAAGGTCGAGTCGTAAGGTTGTAAAACACGGAATACCACAGGGATCGTGCCGTGGGCCACTTTTATTCATCCTTTATGTAAATGATTTTGCTCAGTGTCTGGTTAAGTCTTCCCCAAACATGTATGCAGATGATACCAGTGTAACATATTCGGCAGAAGATATAGACACACTTTGCGATGACTTGAGAACCGAACTAACAAATATTTCAGAGTGGATGAGACAAAACAAGCTTAGTCTTAATGCTAACAAATCTGAATTCTTGATTGTTGGCCACAAAAGACAACTTAGAGGTATCTATGAACCCGTGCAGCTACAGGTTGATGAAGAACCGATAAGAAGAGTTCAGACTGTGAAATATCTTGGAATAAGGGTCGATGAAAACTTAAGTCGGAACGAACAGTATAAAAGCCTTAAATGCAAAGTAAAATGTGGATTATCCTCTATTCGCAAACTTAAAAGATATTTTACCCCAGTTTGTCTGATACCAAATTAAATCAGAGCAGCGTCTCCAAGACAGAGCTCGCACATTGATTGAAAGCCCCAATGTAAAGGATGGACGGACGTGCAATTGGCTCTCTGTCTCTAACCTTATCAAACATGACAAGGCTGTTATGGCATATAAGATAATGAATAATTTATGTCCGAACAGCCTTCAAGGAAAATTCACCATGAGATCTCAAATATCTGCTTACGCAACGAGAAACTGCCGAGATATTGATATCCCAAAACGAAACCTAGAATATTCAAAAAAGAGTTTTCTTTACTCTGGTGCTAAACTGTGGAATGATATACCTCTTGATATAAGGAATAGCCCCACAGTTCTCACATTTAAAAAGAAACTGAAGGACTACTTGCTACACTAGCATTTAACCCAAAGCACGATCCCTAGGAAGAGCAGCACTTACCACGGTTACATTCCATATTATTCTTTGTAGATATGATATAGTACGTTGTTATTTTTTTATTTTTCTTTTTACTATTGTTATTTTTCAAACTATTATCTTGTTGTTGTATAAGCTGATAGGGATTCGTGGATAAATATGATTAAATGAAATGAAAAAAAATGAAATGAAATAATGGTGATGGAGGTCTTCTTCCTGCTGCTGTTATTCTGCGGATCGCAGGAAACTAAGTAATAGTTAAAAATGTGAACGCAAACATACCTGTACGCTATTTTGGCTCGTGATTTACCGCTCGCTCAAGGCTGTGCCTCATTGAGCGATTGGCCAGCCCTGTGGTGACAAAGTCAAAGGTTTTGTTATCTTTTTAGATTCTTGGATTATCATCAACGATCTGACAAACTGGATTGGCTCAGTTGTATAATCATATTTGAACTAAAGTGACCATAAGACACTTGCAGCTATTACTTTGTCACAGGTTCTTCATTGCCTGAAATAAGCTATCTGATAGTCCCCATCTGGTGTACCTCCCCTAAAACGTCAAGCTTTTAACTCCTTATTATTTAGCCTGTCGAAAGTGGTCTGGAACACAGGCTGGTTATTATGAGATGATTTAGCGTGAAACGCTAAAACGAATCTAAAGCCCAGAATTCATTCTTAATCCTCCTTGCGACCCAGGGGCATATCACTCTTTAAGAATCTCGTACACTTTTGCAAAAATCATTTTGCTCCCAAGACAATCCGTAAAAAGCCCGCCTTTTTGGAGGAGCGATACACCCATCGTCTGCAACTCCGCGACTTTGAAATAGACAAAGCAAAATAGAGGTCCTCGGCAGAAATGAAAAGATTTTCAGTAGACTGATATTGATCAAGGTGGCCACTTCGGCGATAACCCTCACATGGACAGGGTTGCCTTTTTCTTGAATCGTTGAATTGATCCTTTTGATCCAGTGCTATGTTTGAAATGCCTGTTGTCTAAAGAACAATGGGGTTAAGTCCTATTGTTATATTTCTTGGAGTTTCGGGGAAAAGAGGGGGCGAAAAAAGGCCCCCTCACCATATGGTAACTAAAAAGTCGCCAAATACAAATAGGGTTAAATTTGCGATATTTCCACCTCATTTCTAAAGTAAAATTTTATTTGCTTAAGAGGGGCTTAGTCTCGTGGGAATTTTAGGAAATGTTTTGTTTGTCATTTTTGCAAAACAAGTTTTGTTTCTTATGAAGCTGTGATGCTTTCTGATTAGGAATCTGACAGCAGAATACAGGAAGGTTCATTCCTCGTGAAGCAGTAAGCTCCGAAATATTCACACGTATCCACTGGTCAATGTTATTTCTACAGAAGCAAAAAAACTGACCACTTTGCAGTCTTTGACAGGTGATGGTCAAACCAATCACTTTTAATGGTGTGGTAGTTCTACGGCCAAAGCCATTTGCACTTTAGGGAGCTTAATGAACCTACAAGGTACTTCAGCATTCAGTTCAGGAACACATCTACACCCACCTGCAAGAATGCAAGAATACGGACTCTGCCACTAAACTCCCTCGACTCCTCAGTCCTCGGGCCCGCATTTTCTGCTCTAGGGAAATGGTGAGTACCCTGACAAAAATCCAGGCTGTTAATTATATTCCAACTACGAATATCAACTTCCTTGTCAATAACAACAATTTTGCTGCAGAACTGTGAAAAAGCAAACAGCTAATGACGCACTTTGACACTTTCCAGATCAAAATTGCACCCATTTTCCGGAAATTCCCCCTTTGCTATCGTCCAGAGGTGCGGCTGAAGGTTTTCTCCTCATGTGAGCAATGTCCATGGCAACACAATCAATTAAATATTTCAATCATTAAAGTTAACCTTCAAAGAATGCTGCATAGATCTGGGCCTTAGATGCGGTCAGAAGAAATCATTTTTTAAAGAAAACAAAGTAGTGTCGTGCGAGAGAGGAAAAATTCCGGGGTCTGTGATTCACCGTATTACGGTAGTTTTGATAATTACATCTGTGCATTTTATTTTGTGGATGAAAGAAGACAATAGAGTTCTTAACAAGAGATAAAGAAAAGCTTAGCAACCTGAGACAACCTGGAAAGTTTGTTTATTGATGAGTAAGGCTTGAAACCATATGAAATTGGACATGGTTTTGTTTAGAACAGAAGTAAACAACAAATTTGATTCATCTATTTGCGTGTAAAACGAGAGGAATTTGAACAAGGAGAAGTAGATTGGCGTGAGCTTGTAATTCTGCAGAGAGGTATGAGCGTTTTGATGAATATTTCTTGGTTTCCATCTTTGGTGACATTTAGCAGGTCGGAGGGCTAGTTTCTCCTCGAGTTACTCTTCTCATCGAGAGTAAACAACGAGAACAACAAGAACAACAACACACGTCGCAGAGTTTTGTCGTAGGCCTGATGAATTTCCATTTTGCAAGAGAATGCAAGAGTGTTAACAGCCAAGAAATGCCAGTCTTATGTGGGGCCGAAAACATGGAATAGTCTTCCATCTGAAGTGAAATCTGCATACAATATAACACATTCAAACATTGATCAAATATTTTTTTCCCAAAATGTACAGAGTCAGAGAGAGGAAGATGACATATATGCCTTCTATTACGAAAGCCCCCTCATCGCCCCTCATCAGCTCTACCGATCATGTTTGGTCTTATGGGCCGTGTTGTACCCAGTAAAACGCGTATTTTTTCGTATCTATTCAAAAATTATGTTCATTGTAATTTACATTTTTTTCAAGAATCAATAAAGGGGGTTTGAAGGGGTTGGACGAAAATAAGGGGGGGCTGGAAATATAGAGACGATATAGAGATATCTAGGGATCCAGTGAAGGTCATGCGAACCGCGAACTGGGTTCTTGGTCATTCCTCTTTTTTCTATTTCATATGCACTGAAAATAAAACTTGTTTCCAAGTATTTCATCGTGACATCTTGAAGTTTAATTTTTGGACTGCCTTCCTCCGTCGATATATTTGGAACAGTATGTCAACAGCTTTCCGCGCAGCTTTCCGTTCTGATTTGTCATATTTTCTAACCAAACTCCGCAACATTAAATTCAAATTGCAATTGATAGTGAAGAGCTATCCTTCGAGCTACCAAAAACCAATGGACAGCTCCAGAGGACAAGATATTTGAAAAATTTTTGAAAAAAACTGGCCCAGCCCTGATGGCATCTGCAGCACTCTTTAAAGAGTGCCGCAAAACGTCACAATATGCGTCACTCCTATGAGGGATCAGGGCAAGCCGCCTGGTCACTGTTGCTAGGTCAAGGCATATTAGATGGAACGATGAATAAATAAATGGATCTTTAGACGTTAGTGAAAAGGGATTAATGGAACATGGCAGGAGGATAATGTAATAAAGACAATTTAAGGTGTATTGGGGAATATGAGCTGAAACTTGAGGATCCCGGTGGGCTTTGGTTATCCAAGTCAAATAGATTCAGACTGCTTTCACATGATGCTGGCACGGTGAAAAATTCGATGGATAGGCCTACCGTTACACGAAAACGGCACTTTTTTGCCGGCAGATTTTGAAAACGGTAGATTTTGAAAACGGAACTCTAACCGACACATTTTGGAAACGGCATCGTGTAAACACCTGAAAATGATGAAAAACAGAACATTTTTAGACACTTTTGGAACGAGACTGATCGACTCTTAGGGTGTAGGTAAGCTTCTTTGACATCAAAATGTTGCAACGAGTTTTTGCCGTCTAATTTCCTACCGTTTTCAAATTGCTTCGGTATCGTGTGAACGCTAGCTCAAATTTTGCAGCCGTAACATTTGTCACCGTTTCAAAATGTGCCGGCATCGTGTGAACGCAGTCTCAATCAAGATTTCATAATTTGAAAAATATCATTGTTGATTGAAAAGCGTTTCTTGATTCGTAATAAACAAGTCCATTCATAGGGCGATTCTGTTTGACGTCACACCCCGCTATTACCTAGGCAACGAAAATCACTGGGTGAAAACAAACCTGCTATCTGAACTGGAACTATGCATGCGGCCGCTCCAACGCTCCGAATTTTTGTGATTTTGTTGGATTGTATCAAGGAATATGTCGTTCGAATACTTTGATAAGGTCCCGGCGGGTGCACTTGTATTACAGTAGTACATACATGCTTGTCCATGGATTCACGAAAAGACCCCTTTCACTGAGAATCAATTCCAATTTTTGACCCCTATCACTGACTTTTCACGGCCCCTCAAATTGTGAAAAGTACCCTTTTTATTGAAAATCACTGATATCTCATAAACCAAACTGTAGCTTTTATTTGATAAAACCTCAACTATTTACAGCTGCTCGCTCAATCTATGACAGAGACTAGCTGAAATTTTCAGTATTTTCCCTATGAAGGGCAACAACGTACAACTAAAATCTTACATTTAGATACAACAATTCTGGATGCAGTAGTGTGAACATGAGTTGGGCAAAAAAAAGCATGATGAGTTTTTCAAACATACAAACCTTTACGAGAATTCATGAACGATAGCACATTCTTACTGTGATTAAGCCAAACTCTTACATCTTATAAGAATCATCTGACCCTCTTTGTCCTGACCTTTCCATTAACATGCAATTTGTAATAATAGGCTTTAGAACCAAACATACCCATGGAACTATCATTCAAGGCATCAATACACAAAACTAATGAACAATCAAGGAATCAAAAGACCATTATCATCAACATAATTTTACCTCTGTATGTGAAAAATGTTATTACCAGGGGCGGATCCAGGGGGGTGCAACGGGTGCGCAAGCACCCGTCAAAGTTGCAAGGAAATCATTGAGGGCAAGCTTCCTATAATCTTCTGTTGTAAAGTATTTGATTAGATATCATTTGTTCAAATACATGAATGATGAATTTCATGAGACCGCCATATTTTCACTGCCCCAGTGCCCCCCTCCAGCCCCACCTTCCCTCGACAGTAAATTTTACTAGACGCTGGGCATCCTCCCACGGCTTGACCAACACAAACAAACAGTCTTTATTTAGAAGGGGAATCTCCTCATTTCCTTTCCGTGCGGAGGCAAGCACAGCGCAAGTCACGCAATGAAGGCGCCTTGGTGCAAACCAATCAGAGAGGTGCATGAAGGGTGCTGGAAATTGGCGGGAGCACCCGTACTTTGAATCTGAGGTGTGCAAGCCAATAGGAAAGAGCCTTGAGGGGTGCAAGCCAATAGGAGAACGTTTGATAGAAATGACAAGACCATTAGCCAATCACCAGATGAGGAAGAAGCTTTTTTCAAACCAGAGAACCGCGGAAAAACATCAGCCTGTCAAATTTCGGCCCAAGATGTGAGATTATCTAGGCTGCACGCAGGCTAGAGATTATCCCTTTTACGAGGAAAGAAAGTTTCGAGTTGGAAGTCTCAAGATATACCAACGAATCCGAGGATGTTTTGAACCACTTTTGAACCTTCATCAGACACCAGAAGTTATCAAGCAAAGGCTCAGCCAGTGAGGCAACGTCGGTGGTTATGGTAGGCCCTATACACTTTATGTAGCGCTTCTCTAGGCCAAGAATTAAATCTAAATCATTTGATTTAACAATCATATGACTAGGACAAGATTTTTTATTTACTTTTGTATTGGAAACGTTAAAAGTTTAGTTGTTTGAATTTGGCAGTCGCTGCTACGCGAGTTGTTGTTTGGCAGGGTGGTTGATCACGATTGTACAGAATATCAGGTAGGACAAAAGGGGCTTTGTAGCAGTAGATTGTCTTACAAAATATTATGGCTCAAATCACAATTCTCAAACGTATTTGGTTTCAATGAGTTTCTTAGCCCTCCTTGTAATGTAAAGGATGCACAATTACCATACAAATCAAACGAAATCCCACCACCGTTCTTCAAATAGGAAATGTTTTGATCTTGGTGTTATTTGCAGTTTGTCCTAAAATTTCATTTCATTGAAATAGATAGTTTACACTGTCCTCCCATTTCTGCGCTATCCAAATTCTGAAAAGTCTGAGAGAAATTGCTATTTAATTGTCTAACTGAAATTAAAGCTTTGAAGAAAAATAAAGGGCGTGGTCATGTTTCAGCAAAAGTAAAGGGCGTGGTCCCCAAAAAATTTTCCGGGGGCTCCGCCCCCGCCGCGCCGTCCTATGGCGGCTTCGCCGCCACATACCCTTGGCACCCGTCAGATTTACACCTGGATCCGCCCCTGATTACAACTAGCTATGATCATTCATCCTGTGCTGTATGTGCTTCCATTAGCCTTTTTCTGAAGAGAATTGTTCCAAATAGTTAACTCATCTCACAAGAAAACTCCTTTTCTGGTTTTCTCAATGTTGTCTTACTTATTAATGTCTGCTAACAAAACAGAAACTTGGCTACACAGCCTTCCTGCAGGTTTCCTTAGGCAGCCAGGACCTTACTGTATGTGTAGATCAAGCTAAGAAGCACCATGCTAGAAAATGAAATAGGAAATAACTTAATCATTAACAGAGTAATGTGAGAATAACCCACCAAGTCAAGTCGCAAATACTAACATGCTTTCAAAACAGACAGACAGGACAGACATCTTTCTTCTTTTCCCGCCATTTATTTTTCGATCTGGATCAATTTGTTTACTAGCCTCGATTTGGCTATGAATGAGAGGCTAGCAAAATAAATTTAAATGGCCTACCTTGTGGTGGAATGGGAAGAATTGAAGCAAATGAAGCACAAAAAACTGTATTCAGATTCGATCTCCATGAATTTGGATTGCATTGACGTCGCTGCATGTTGGATGGAGATAACTTAGTAACAGAGAGCGCGTCCAAAAATTCTAACATGGCATGACACGTGAGACTTGTATTATAATTTTCATCTCATCATCATCACATGCCTCTGCCTTTTGCATATTTATTGTACCAAATTCAAAGTAAGCATTTTTGAATAGCAATGCTCAGTAAACTCTTAATATGCTTAACTATGACAAAGTAATTAGCAGGAAGTGAACAGAATTTCCTAGCCTCTGTACTCCTTTACTCATTTGTCAATATTCAAAATTGGCAACATAACAATGATGTGTTTCTTCATTTATTTTGAAGCCTCATCATACTTCAATGGTTCTTTAAGTTTTAGTCTTATAGACATACTGCAAGTCCAAGTATATAAACAATTGTTTTTCTAAAGATGATGTTGCCTCTTTTGGCTTTACTCTGATCAGTGAAATAAAGCATTTCATATCTTTTTTTCTGCTTTAATCATTCTGAAAACCACCCCTTTTTCAAAAATTCACTGACATGTTTCTGTAAAAAGTACCCCTTTTTCTTAAATTCTAGGTCCTTGGATTCCATTGATTTTGTACCCCTTTCTCGGTGATTTTATGGACACGCATGATATATATTTTTCTATAACAGTGCACCCGCCGGGGATAAGGTTTCTTTAGACGGACGAAAGCGTTATATGACGAAGCTTGATGCGATAAAGTTGAAAGAGTACCCCTACCGTTTGCCGAAAGGAGCATGGTCGAAAAAACTGTCTGGATGGCCAGATGTGCAGTATCCTCACATTTACGAATATCTAAAAAACACCCCCGGTGAGTTGATTTAATTTTTTTAGTTTGTTTTGAACATGTTCAGTTAAATATTTTCACTACTTTTGTGGCTAATTTTCAAGTTAGTATTTCTCAATGCAATCTTTAATGATGAAGTTTGCTTTGTTTACCAGTTTTAGGCCCATACAGAAGGGAAGCAATGAAGTGCAGGAAAAGTCTGGAGGCCTACAACCAGTTCCAATCAGGATGGGTACAGGAAGTTTAAATCGACAAAACCTGCAGGGCCTGCAGTATCATCAGCATTCTAACAGGATGAGGGAGTCATGCTCTCATGTTAGAGCCTATTCAAAGTGGAGTAAGATTGGGCTACACAACCATGCAAATGGAAAGATGATTTTGTGAACAAAATTTAAGATGAAAAGATCAAGAACATAGGCCTACAATTCTACGAAGAAAAACCTGCATCACGATCAAAGTCATTTCATTGTACATTATCCGAGAGTGATTAAGATGAATTTTTGAAAAAACTGTGTTGAATTTTTGAAAAACTGCATTTTTGAAAAATTTTCTTCAAGCCCCTATTTCCAAATTACCCAAACCATTGCAGGATTATTTCACAGAAAATAAGATGGCTTCACAATCTCGAATTGCAGATCTCTATGAAGAAAACCTAACTGACGATGGTATTAACTTCATTGAAAATTCAACGACTGGTCAAAGTGTTTCCGTTGCATGGAAACAAATCCGGATAGGGAGAATTACTGCTTCAGTGGTGCATGTTTTTTTGCATACCAGTCAGCGGCACCCAGCAAAATCCTTTATTTTAAAGATTTGTTCACGAGGCAAACTTATTCATGCTCCATCACTACTGTGGGGCACAGAAAATGAATCCCAAGCCTTAAAAACATACCATTGGCAAATGTGACTGCCATGGTGATTTCTTCATTGAAATAAAATGCTCTTTTAAGTTTAGAGAAAAAAATGATGTGAGAGAATGTTTAAAAGATTCAAATTTTTTTTGGATGAGCAACTAGCCCTGAAAGAGGATCATAGATACATGAATCAAGTGCAGATGCAAATGTATATTTATGAACTTTTTTGTGCATTTTCGTATCTTGCTAATTTCTTTTCGTTCCTTCGCTCGTCTGAAATCCGGATGAGTCGGGTCACTTGAAGGGTGGCCTGGAGGGGATTAGTCAAGAAACTAAGGAATGAAAAATACACAAATTAGAAATTTAGAAAATTCAAGAATATCAAATGTTACTTGCGAAACAATATTTAAGTGATATAAAGTGTTCAGAGCACAAGTAAACATAATTTCCTTTGGGATACCATGGACTGCCATCTTCGTTCACCCGTTTTAAAGCTTACACCCATTTCTGCCATTTCTCCTGCTGCTTGTCCTTGTTTGGAAATATATTGCAACTTAATCCAGGCTTTCCCGTCATCTCATTATTTGTGCAGCCAAAGGCTACACAACTTTTTGGCATTTTTGCGAGATAACACAGCAGCTTGAAGAATAACGAACTTATGGCAACACCCACATGTAAGGAAAAGCCGTGAAATGCCTAGTTGTTTTCTCAATGTTTTCACCCAGCCGCTGTTGCTACGCGCGGTTGTCAAGGGCTACCGAATCGCCCTATTACAAGAAACCTTTAAGGGAAACGTGTTAGCATGGACCACTACTTTATTTTTGAACCAAATGTTCATTAGATACCATTACTTTAAGTTTTAATCAGGGCTACTACCTTAACCGTGAGCGAAGCACGCTACCTCTCCGCAGGAACGAGGCTGGCAAGTTGCTCCTCCGGAGAGGTACTTCAGCCACTGTGCTGCTAGTTAAGGAAGTAGCCACGGATATAGACTTGCCCCAAGTCTATTTCGTCAATGAAAAAAATTGGGAAAGGGAAAATTACTGTTTCAGGCAGACTTATTACAGATGACAAAATGGACTTTGGGCAGGTCTACCACGAAATAGGCTGGTCTATAAATGGAACAAAGAAAATTTGCAAACACAGCATTGTTTCTTTAGCTATCGATTATTAACAACACGTGTGGGCCATCAATTTCAATGGGCTATTTTTAGATTTTTCTGCTCTGTGCAAATGCAGGCTTATAGCCTTGCACAAACTCTTTAAAGGGGCAGGGTCACGTAGTGTAAACAAACTTCTTTCGAAATGACGATTTTGCAGTACTTTTGATAGGCCATATCGCAGAAACTTTCTACTGTTTTTCTCAAAATGAAGGTATTATTTTGCAGATGGACTCTTGAGCTTCGAAGAGAAACAAACGAGACCCTCATGTTGTACGATTGCAGAGATATTGGTGGATTTTTGGAAGTAGCTTTCTTGTGGATTCACCCCATCCACCACAATCTGTGCAGAACACAATGGCCACGTGTGGACAACAATATAGATTATAGAGATAAAAAGTTTTTTTACGGTTACGTGACCCTGTCCATTTAAGTAGACATTTCGTTCAAAATAAAGATGTCCGCAGTACTCCATGGTAGTAGCTTCTTCTGGAAATGAAGGAGCTCAACCAGAAGTGATCAGAAATCAATCCAAAGTAAAGGACTTTTCAAATTTTAGTTTCGAACTGCACAGTGTTTATGAATTGAATGTATCACCAAACCAATGATACTAAGACATATAATCTTTGTTATGATTTGATTCTTTCTTGTAAATGAAGGTAAGGGCAGGTAGGGCTCAAACCCCCAATAATGTTGAAAACAACGGTGCTTACGTCACAATCATCAATTAGATGTATTGTTCCCTATTGTTTTAAGTATAACTACCCCCCCCCCAATCAGGAGTTGCCTCCTACGGCCCTGTAAAACGTGAACTTTAGTTTAATGAAACATTAGCGAACTCTTTGCATCAGTGGTGGCCCACTACTAATCAAAGTTAAATGCTAGACAGTATGCATAAGGTGGCTCATTACCTTGCTGATACACATATGTTGTCGTATCATTCATACCTTCGGTAGTGAGCGTAGGTAATAGAGGGCTGCGCTAAAGATGGTGGCGAGGAATTTTTTACCGAGATACATTGTGTTCGAATTTCAAATCTTTAACGATTCTATAGGAATTCGATTAAACAAAGAAGTGGATCTCGGTAAAAAATTCCTCGCCGCCATCTTTAGCGCAATCGTCTGTTACGTTAATTTTCTAGCGAAGATTAATTTTAAAAAATTCATTTTTGACTCATGGAGTCTATGGTATAGGAGCGAATGATGTCTGGCGTCCGTGTTTTGGTTGTTTTGTCATGGCTCAAAGAGTCATTTTAGGAACAATGGGGCCATAAATAGGGCATTGATGGAGTCAAAATGCAGACTGATGACATTTAAGCAGCTCTGACGTCAATTGCTGCAATATGCAATAGGAAAACAAAAGAAATAGATAACTAATTGCAAACATGATTGTTTTTGCCTGTTAAGTTCATTCCTCAACACTGGCTGTTTTGTCAGCAAGTTACCACTGCAGCAGACGCTGGAGCTGAAGAAATTGCGAACAAGCTTAAAAAGATCTCCTTTTGGGAAAGACTGGGAAGGACTAGTGCATAGCGGAGGAGTCGCGTAATGGACATTGTTGTACTGGAAGAATGGAGAGAAAACTTAAGAATGTCGAGAGACAACAAACGACATATGATTTGCTCTTTAGTGCGCATGTCATGAGCACAGAAATACGTTCAGATCAGGCACCGTGTAAACGGAAAGGGAAAGCGAACAAATATTTGTCCGGTACCACGTAAACGCAACTTATCCGTACAAAAACTTGTACGGATAAAAACTTGTCCGGCACCGTGTAAACGGGGCCTTAAGGGAAGTAGGATTCTCCATCGACTAATTGGGTTAAAATAAACAATTTTACGATAAAAGTATTAATTTAGATTGCGATATCAGGGCTTTGGACCGTGGGTTTGTGATCCATTTATCAGGTTAGGAAATAGGACACCTTTTTCATTTTGAGTTTGTATTTTGATTTCTGAAACCGTCCATTTTCCTCTCCATTTTACTGAGACAGATATCACAAATAATAAGGCACGAGTAAAAGAAAGCTTGGCGAGAGTTTCTATTAGGATTGAAATTTCATTCTTTGCAGTTTGTCAATCTTTAAGCGGAAGATGAATGTCAACTTTACAATGTGGCTTGGCTCCATGAGTCCCCCCAAGGGTTCTTTGATTCTTTACAATCCGTATCCTTGTCGAGTTTCGGAAACAGTTGTTTGAAATACTCTTACTTTCTTTGTTTTTTTACAGGTGGTCTGAAGATAATACTTTGTCGTTTGAGAAGCTTCAAAAACATTGTGAAGGCATCTCAATATCAGGAGACTTTGGGCAAAGAAGGTTTCAAGAACTGAATGCTATTAAAACTAATCCATGTTGGCCTATTTCAGAATATTTATTGCCCGAAAAGAAGTTGCAACTTTCCAGAGAACAGTTTCCAAAGATACAAAACACTAGATTTGCCTTGACTTCAAGTTACGAAAACAGGAGCTTACTCCTTTGCGATGCATGTATTTTAAAACGGAGCAATACGATATCTGCCTTTAGGCCCACTTTACTAATGGGTGCTAATGAATCCGTCGCAAAGCAACCCGCAAGTGATGCTTGGGAAGTCTGGGAACTAAACAATAATAGAAATGATCGCAAACGAGACTGGAATAGTCCTAACAGACTTCTCAAGAGAAATAGCTGCGACAGCTCGAATGGGGTGTTATACAAAACAAGATCGTTGCCAGAGATGTGGAATAAGAATTTAGCTTCCAAGTTTGGTTGGCATCGTTGGAAATCAATCGATTTGGCGGATCCTGAAATTGTGAAAGATTTCAAGGATGGAAGCGAAACTGCAGAGCGTTTTACACTTAATAAATCAATCGAAACATCTAAAAAATCAGGACTTTTTGGATACGTTTCGGAAGAATGCGTCGATCGGTGTGTAAATCCAATCAACAGCCAGATTGAAATCAAAGTCGAAGATCTCTCATCTGATTTGCAAACTTCCACCCAACTTGAAGGAATTGATTTGCCCATTATTTGCAATAATAGCACAAGTTTATCATACACCAGTCTGCCAGACAGTCCGATACGACTTCCCAACAGTCCGTTACGACTTCCAGACAGTCCATCACGATTACCAGATAGCCCCTTACGGCCAAGACAAGAATTGCCGAATTTGTTTTGCGACAACATTTACCAAGTTCACTCTGACACCGACATTTTTAGACGACATTTAGGTGAAAATCATTTCTACTCAAATCGTCCCCGCGCATGGTCTAAAAGTACGTCCGACTTGTCGCAATGTCATCTGGAGGAGTCAATTGATTATTTTCCATGCAAGGACGACTCGTACCTTGTCACACCGAAGCATGGATGTTACGACTGGAGCTTGAGCATCGATGATACTGGGGATTATGATAGAAATCATTTGACAGTAAGCATGAAATCGAAAGACGGTTCGGCAAGAGACGATTTGACATATTCGTATATTTGCTCAGAGAATGAAGAGCTCGAGGGATCTTTCGTGTGTCATGATTGCGGAACAACTGTCCCGCAAATTACCTTGAACAAAAGTGACAATTTTGATGGAAGGATTTTTGATCAGAAAGATATTTGTTCAGAGGGGATTGCTGATGATGAATTCGTCTTGATATGCTCTACGGACGAAAAAGAGATTTTGAAAGAACAGCCTGGTTTTGATGATGTTGTCCAAGGGCTTTCAGGAAGTGAATATGTAATGAGGTCATTATTCCAAGAAGGAAGTAGTTACAACGCAAGGGAGCATCATCAGACAGTTGGAAATTCCAAGAAATTTGAATATACAAGAGAGAGTAAAGGTCATGATGAGAATGAAGATTGGAAATATCCTGAAGATTTTTGGCAGGGCAACTGTGATGAGCAAGTAAAAGTATGGGATCTCAAGGAAGATTGTCTTAGAGCCGATAGCCATGACATGGCTGCAAATCATGGTGCAAGTTCTGGAACTGATGATAGTGACGGGGAAAACAATGAAGATGTCATCTGTGAAAGTGTGCAGAGAAGATTTTCGAGGTTTTCAAAACAAGACACGATATTTGAGGAGGACAGTGAAAATGAAAGCGAGACAGGAGCAGGGGGTGCTGTTGAATCTTGTGAGCCAAATGAAAGCGAGACAAGAGCAGGGGGTGCTGTTGAATCTTGTGAGCCAAATGAAAGCGAGACAGGAGCAGGGGGTGCTGTTGAATCTTGTGAGCCAAATGAAAGCGAGACAGGAGCAGGGGGTGCTGTTGAATCTTGTGAGCCAAACGAAAGCGAGACAGGAGTAGTTGGTAGTGTTGAATCTTGTGAGCCAACTCAAAAGGCTGTGCCTCAGTACAATGAACAAGGTGAGGCTATTGAGGAGCAAACAGCGAGGGAAAATGAAATTCAAGACCAACAAGAACCAGGTGATAAGTCTGAGAAGGCAGTGACAATGGACTCTGATGATAAAAGCACGGATGAATTTCATGCTAAACAACGTTGTGAAATTATTGATAAAGACAAGGAAAATTTAACTTCTAATCCTGCATTTTGTCCTTCCAAAGAACATGAAGCTGTAGAAGAACTTTCAGGCGAAGGAACTGAAACGAAGGACCAACAAGGACTTGATGTTCATTCTGAAAGAATAAAGAAGATAGATTCCTGTCAAGAAATTACGGAAGAGTTTCCGCTGGAAAGTGACTATGACGTCATTGATAAAGAAGTGGGACAGTCCTTGACAGACTCAGATGTTATTTCGAATTCTCAAGACGTTGCAAAGTTGTACATCTTGGGGATACGAGATCAGGTTTCAGGAGAGGAGAAAGATGTAAAAATGTCAAATGAAAAGGAGGATTCTATTGTCAGTGGGGAAGGTGATATTGTGAAGAGTAACAGTGAATCAATGTCTTCTGATTTTCAGTACAATGTTAGTGAGCCTGATGAAGCTCATGGAAGAACTTTTAGGAGTTCAACGGATGATGAAGAGGAGTCATTAAATCTCTTAAAGTCTGAGGAATTAGTTTCAGCATCGGAAGTTTTAAGTGAAGATGAAGAAATTAAATATGCGGTGATTGTTGAGCAATGGCAGGAGCCAGATGCATATGTAGACATGAAGGGTAATGAGGTTTCAAAACAGAACAATGCTGATCGTTCTGACTGTCAGGGGTTGTCTAAACCTGTAAAAGCTGAGGAGAAATCCTCGGAAATTGTTTGGATAGGTGTTGGTCAAGCAGTAGGACTGCAAGGGCAAAGTCAAAGCTTATCAAAAGCAGAAGGCACGGAGCATCTGCAAGGAGCTGGTAAAAGCACATCTGTGCGAAAGAACAGCCCTAATCTCACTGACAGGAACACTGAAAAATACGCCAAGGCCCCTGCTATGAGCATCAATTTGGCTGAACTCTTTCAAAATGATGCGGATGGGCATACATGTCCACATAACCACTCTGACGGTTTTGTTTATGGCTGTTTGCATTGCTCGTACGAACGAGGCATCTCCGATTCGACCAATGATAGCTTAATTTCAGCTGATACTGGGATCGAGGTTGATGAGATGTCTGTGGCTGATATAGATGAATTTAATTCAATCCTCGATTTAAGTCAGCAAACAATAGACTTGAGAGATAGCGCAAGCTCAATGATATCCACGCCTCTAAGTAAAAAGTCGACTAGAGAACTTCTGCTGCGAGATCTTAGAAATGGAGGACGAGTTGAGAGTTCAGGAAGGGTCGCAAGGAATCTAACAATTGACATCGATCGAGAGGAGCAAAGGCAAAAAGCAGAGAATATTACAAGCGAGAAGTTGCCTGCATTGATTGCATTAGATGGAGCACAAACTTTATCTGGCAGCCCAAGTAATGAGGCAAAACCGGGAGGTGATTCAACAGTATGTTCAGCAGAGCAAGAAGCAAACATCAGTACCGACCTGTCTGGCTTGCGAGTCGGTGAACGCAATCGAGGCATACAAACGCTTTGTCCAAACATTGAAACAGTTACAGCAGACATTAGAAACATTCCAGATATCGGGAAAAATAATGCAAGGGAGGATCAGCTTTATAGCGAGAATGAGCAAAAATGCACTATCCTTAGCACAGTTATTTTAGATGAAGATGCAAACATTTCTGATGAACATGAAGATACTTCGAGCACAGAAGCAGACATCTCGAGCTCAATGGAACAAAGTGCAAACGCAGAAGCAGATAAGCCAAACATAGGTGATGACTCGTTTGAGCCTCGGGTGAGCATTAAACCAGATTTCACTGACGATTCGGAAAA
Source organism: Aurelia sp. 3 sensu Dawson et al. (2005) (assembly GCA_964020215.1). Lineage (NCBI taxonomy): Eukaryota > Metazoa > Cnidaria > Scyphozoa > Semaeostomeae > Ulmaridae > Aurelia > Aurelia sp. 3 sensu Dawson et al. (2005). The sequence goes on along the minus strand of OZ026592.1, from coordinate 3,493,515 downwards.
CATCGAAGATCAAGGTAAAGATACTTCAAGTAGTAGCTGTAAGATTGATGAAACAGCAAACATTGCAAACACTGCTAACGCGTTACAGTCTGCTCTTGATATTGAACATAAACATGAAGAAAAAGAAGATAGGCCAACAGAAGCTGACGAAGCAGATAAACTGACAGGCGGAACGCTTCGACTTGATTTTAGCTTTGATGAAAACAACAACCCAGAAATTGAAACGAAGTTGGAAGATTTGAAAGATGATGAAGACAATTTACTGGATATTTTCAAAAGCCATTTGAAGAATACTGACAAAGAAACCATCATTTTCAATGAAGATGAAAGTCGAGTTAGGATGTTCATTCTGAACTTTGAAACAGAAGGAATTAGTGTCGGGAGGCGCACCTGCAAACATGCCAGTAGTAGTTCTTATGAAAATAACTCACAGAGTTGTTGCATAGAAGTTTTATTACAAGAAAAAGCTGGCAGGAAAGAAAGAAAAATTCATCGTACAAAGATTATGAATTGCTTCAATTTTACCAATGTTATTGAAACGATTAAGCTGAGAAATTGTTTGTTTTTGAAAGATGCAAGGATAGTCGCTTTGATTTTAATTCGAATAGCCGAAAGTTCGGCATTAGATTCAAGCAAAGAGAGATTCGCAAAGTTTGTTTGCCATCAAGCCATCAAGAATGGATTATGTTTGTTTGGCCATGTCGTAAATTGGCTTCTTGTTTTTCTTCGATTGATTAAAAGTGAGACAAAGATTCAGATGGAGGTTGATATTTCAGCCACTTTATCGTTGTTGCAAACATTAGTAACAAAAGCATTTTTCGGGTTATCGCACATGCGCCAATTAGCATACATCATTTCGCAGCCGAATATCTTACTATCGAAACACAATGAGACTCGTATACAATTCTTATTAACATGCCTGGACTTAGAATTACGCCAGATATCCTTCTCATGTAAATATCCATTCAGAACATTCGTCATCGTTCATTCGCTACTTTGCTGTTTACAGGACGATTTAGAAAACGCCTTTAGAGAACTAGATAAACAATTCATCTGCTGCCTCAGCGAAGGAAATTGCCTGGATTTTGTAAGCGATGTGCTGATCTATTTAGGCTTGTTAAAGAGCGAACATCCTGTGAACACGACGACAGATTTAGGAACATGTCTACGTTTGCTTGATCATATTGTCCAGCAAAAGTATTTCCCTTCAAGCGGAGCTTTCCTGTTGACTGCATTTTTAAAGAAGCCGAATGAATTGTTCGAATCTTGTGAAGCCGAGAGAATGCAGCTTCTCGTATCACTTCGAAAGATTGAAGACTGTTAAGCAGACAAGATTGAACACTGAAAAGCATTACTAGCTGTGTAGACAAGACTGACATAGCTATCTTCTACTTAGGTTTGCTTAAATTTACTTCCGTGGTGGGTAAGTCAAATTATATTTCCACTGTTTGAAAAATCATTTTACGACAAGCTGACTAGAAACGTAAATTTCAAAAGCTTAGTCTCATTTAGGTCTCGCAAATCTACAGATAGTTATCCTTATTTTGGATGCTGCGTTTTCTTCTCAAGTGAAAAAAGTACATCAGAATGCAATTTCCTTCCATTTCCCAGATCAAATCACAAGCCTTTCAGTCTAGAACGACCTGCGCACAAAGCATTTCACCTTTCAGATTACCTACTGAATTGATTAGAAATAGCACTTTCGTCCTGTTTCCATGCCATTTCTGGCATAGTTATAGCCAAAAAATTGCACAGCAGAAGGCTCGAATGTTTGCAAAACTTCTATAATTAAATGCGTAAAATGTTATGGCTTAATTCTTTGAACTGAGTAGATCGAAGTGTAATTTAGGTTTTTTACCGACCGAGCAGAAACTGCGCACGCATGCACAAAACTCGTAATTTTAGGCCCCCATAACTCCCTGCAACAGATCAGAGAGGTAGAACCTGTCTGAAAATGGATCAGTAGAGTCTGCACGCAGGCTACTTGTGATCCGATTTAGAAATTGGACGACGTCACATCGTCGAATTAGTTCAAGCAATAGACCTTTTTACTTTTTAAAAAGAGGTTTGGATCGAGCGTCCAAATCTGTTATATTTGTGAAAGAAAATAAAAGCATGACCCCCGTTCTTGGTAAAAACATTGCTTGTTGTGGCAAGACGTTGCTTCGAATTTCAAAACACTTTTCAGAGGTTATTGTCGACAAATTTGCACAATGTGAGTTAGCAATGGTTCAATTTATACAGAGGCAAGTGTTATTGGTCTTCAGAGAGTTCAAATCTTTCCAGAGTTGCTGTGAACGTCAGTAAAATTATTGCCGAAAGTTTCTGCTCGTAACGTATCCAAATCGTCACTAAGACAAAATAAACACGGGAGAGACTTAGGCAAGTGCAGATGCCGGCCCATTTTGAAACCGGTAAAAATGTGACAGATAGGCCTCCCGTTCACACGAGAACGGCACATTTTTTGCTGGCACATTTTGAAAACGGTTGATTTCAAAAACGGCACCCTAACCGGCACAACTTGGAAACGGCATCGTGTGAACACTTGAAATGATAAAAAGAGGACATTTTCGAGGCGTTTTGGAATGAAACTGGCCAATTTTTATGGTGTAGGTAAATTTCTTTGGCATCAAAATCTTGCAACGAGTTTTTTATCGTCAAATTTCCTATCGTTCTCAAATTGTTCCGGCATCGTGTGAACGTGAACGCTAGCTAAAATTTTGCTACCATCACATTTTCACCGTTTTCAAAATGTGTCGGCATCGCGTGAACGCAGTTTAAAGTTATTTCATAGGATACACACTTTTTCATGTAAAAGAATCTTTCAGTTTTTGTACAGAACGGGGATTATTTATTTGGCTATGATATTTATTTACAAAAGCATTGATGTAACAGCATTTATGAATTATTAGCTGAAGAAAGCATGAATTATTGTGTTTTGGATATGGTAGAAATCAACCATTTAAAGTAAATGAACGGAGGTATAGCGACATAATCTAAACATAGCACAAAAGAACGGCAAGCGCCACTAATCTTCTTATTGTTTTCGTAGATCAAAAACATCAAATACAATAGGTTATATTTAGATTACCCAGTCCCCTTAGCTAAGTTTGCTTTTAACCCCGTTGATTTACTTTAACAGTCTTGCAGGTTTTAGAGAAATTGAAACAAAAACTGAGACTTTTCTCTGAGAGAAAACCACCTTGCTACACCAAACACCGAGGTCTATCGGGTGAGTCAAAAATAGTTTACACATCTGTCATTGCTGTGAAATAAAGAGTGTGTGACCTATGTTCAAAACTGGCATATTGGTCTATCATTCAAAGGCTAACTTAGATTAAAAAATTTTGTTTGGTAAAAATCACTCAACTTTAAGACCCAAAAAGTAGAAAAATATCTGTAAGCGGTTTGTATGGTAATCGAGGATTCCACATCCCATTCCGGTCCATTGTTTATTTGGCATTGACATTCAAATTCAGTGCCATTGTTAGTTTCAGCAATGAGTTTTAATTTCAATAGCCAATAAATCATGGACCAGAATAGAATGTGGAATCTTGGTTCCCACAAGAATCCTTTCCTGCATTTTTCTAATTTCTGGTTTTACAAGATGAGGAATATTACCAAACAAAATTTTCTCATCTAAGTTGGCCTGTTACTGATAGATTACCATTCTATTTTTGAATAGCGGCCACATACTTTTTATTGGACATCCCTCCAAACGCGTAAACTTTTTTGATTCACCCGGTAGCTTGAGATGAAGCTACTATCATGCTACTCTGATCGGCGCTCCCTGCTGATAAGCTTGTATAGGCCTAGTCGTTCAAAACTTGTCATCGTGTTTCTCTTACTTCTCAGACCTTGAAGCTGGGAGCAACATAAAAATCCAGGAGTTTCCGAAGTTTTTCTTTCCGAGTCATTTTCTAAAGAGTCTGAAATTTTCTTTGGCCTGAATTTGACTTCTGCAATGCTTCTTTTTGAGGCATCCAGTGTGCAGTGTGGAGCCTTGGTGAAAATTAAGTCAGGTCCATGCAAATATAGCTTATTTCAAACGACATACAGTAAACTCACTATTCAGCCCCCCTCTCTATCAAGCCCCCTCTCTAATAAGTCTCTCACATCTGAGCCAATATCCCAAATGAGCTCCCTCTTAGTGCGCTATTTTTCAATGGTATTTTTCATGCCCCTTTCATACACTTAAAGTACCTTAATGCATTTTGTTATCTCTAAATATATTTAGATTACCGCAAACGAGGGCAGCCTCGCTTTTGCTGAGAAACTAAATTAGGCGATTACAAACTTGAATCAAGGAATTGAGCTGAGGCAAGGAAGCAAAGGAAGGGAAAGAAGGGCAGAAGAAACCGCGATAAAGACACAGGTATATTTGCGTTTACATTTTTAACTATTACATCGTTTCCTGCGACCCATGCTTTGAGCCAATTAAGCAGTCAGACAAGAGAGTGTTTAGGTGGATGCTGCTTTTTGATGTGTCACTACGGCTTGCAATACTTGCTGAATGGATACCTTCTTGGATCTTTGGCCCATAGCTATGACACTGACACGGTTTCTTGCTTTTATTCCACAAGGAAAAGGTTAATCTCAGTTCCTACTCTGGTGGAGTTTCTACATCGCTGATTGGATTGGATGGTTATGAAATGTCAGATTAGAAATGACGAATGAAGACAAGGAATCAGGTCGTAAATCAAATTACAAGAAGATATTTCAAAAGCAAGTTTAACTTAGATCTGAAAATAAGCTTTGATTTTAACATTCTTGAAAAGATGACATTAGATCGAGATTTCTGATCTTATTAACTCTACATAAATCAGCGTTTTCTGAATCATCGAGACAAAATTTTCTTTGCAATGCTGTTTATGAGAAATCTTTTACTCTAACTTATCAATTCTTAAATGATATTAGAGGTTTTTGTTGACATTTGTAGATGAGATAAATCCTGAGTTTTTTGGCAGAGTTTTATCAACAAAAAAGTATCATATTGATCAGTTCAAGTGCTGTTCTTTTCACATTTCCAGAAATACCTTCAGTGATCTTGTATTTATGTTCATGGGTGACAACTCGGATCATGGGCAATAATTATGTACCGTGCTTGTAACTAAGAAATTAAAGTTTATTACCTCCATATTACTGTTTTATTTTTTTGTTTCTCTTCGGCTGATGCCTAAACAGTGCTAGGAATCAAATTCAAATGGCTCCAGCGCGCCGCAACAGTTAGTTCCTACCATGGAGCGCCTGTTCCTACACAGCGTTCATCCTCGTTTCAAACTTCCTCTTGCAATAAATGAGTCATGTTACACGGAGGCAGTTTGAAATGAGGATGAAAATTGTGTAGTAGCCAGCGTTCAGACGCACAGAAGCTGAGAGAAACTGAGATGGAAGGAAAGTGAATCAATAAACCCCGTTAGAAGATCAGCCGTTGAAGTTGCATCTCCATCACAGTGACGACATAACCGGGCACCAATGTTTTGGAACACCATGTTTGTGAATGAGTTTTACAGCAATACTTCTGCTCAAACTTCATTAATAAGATGAATAGTGATGGTGCACATCAGTGTGACCCATCTATTTGAATTCGATTTCTAGCACTGGCTAACAACGAAGAAAACTATGGTAATGTCGAGGTAACAACTTAATTTCCAAGCTACAAACCATGGGTCGCAGGAAACGAAGTAATAGTTAAAAATGTAAACGCAAACATACCTGTGTCTTTATCGTGGCTTCTTCTACTTTTCTTGGCTTTCCTTTGCTTCCCTGCCTCAGCTCAATTCATTGCTTCAAGTTCGTAATGTCCTAATTCTGTTTCTCTGCAAAAACGAGGCTGCCCTCGTTTGCGGTTTTGTGATTCAGCGGCGGTGCGGCGGGAACCGCAAACGAGGGCAGCCTTGCTTTTGCAGAGAAACAGAATTAGGCCATTACGAACTTGAAGCAATGAATTGAGCTGAGGCAGGGAAGCAAAGGAAAGCCAGGAAAGGCAGAAGAAGCCACGATAAAGACACAGGTATGTTTGCGTTTACATATTTAACTATTACTTCGTTTCCTGCGACCCATGGTCAGCCTTACCAGAAGAGTAGCCCGTCCCTTTTGTTTTCATTATATCGCAAAAGAATTGTTTTCCAGAATGTAGATCCGGTAATTATGTACCAATAAAAAACTGCATCAATTATTGGTACATTGGTGTAAGGTTCTGACTTGCTTCACTTTTTTATGCAAAGCAAACGAATCAACGCCGTATAAACACCGTAACCTTTTCTCTGGAATTGATTTGAAAAAATCTCGTGGGTGAGTAAGGAAAAAAACGCGGAGTGCTTAATTAACAAGGCATATTTTGGTTAAGAATAGGTCAGATAGGATTTTTTGAAGTTTTATAGCTATGGAAGAAAAAAAGATTGAAATAGATATAGAATCTAGCTTGTTAGAATTGGCCATTTCTTTCGAAATTTATTTGCAATTTCGTGCTTAGCTATTTTGGCGAAAAAGTTTCTTTTCTATAGCGATCTTTCTACCTCCAAACCGAGGGGCAAATCACTTGTCAAAAAAGCGTACGTGACTTTTGTGATTTAGGCCCCGTTCACACTACTCCATTTTTGTACAAAAACGGAGAGAGAAACATCCGTTTTTGTGAAAGTGTTCACACTGATCCGCACAAAAACGCCACAAAAACGGAGGTTTTCGAAAACGCTGTCAAAAGTGGATATCCACAAAAACGGAGGTTTTTGAAAACGCTCCAATATGCAACAATGAGATTCACAAAAACGGAGCAATTTGAACGCACAAAAACGGATGTTTTTCGCTGCGTTTTTGTTATCGGGCAGATCAGTGTGAACGCACAAAAACGGAGGTTTTTCTCTCCGTTTTTGTACAGAAACGGAGTAGTGTGAACGGTAGCTTCGATGCAACAAGAACGGATACTAACAAAAACGGAGTAGTGTGAACGGGGCCTTAGACTGCGTTCACACGATGCCGGCACATTTTGAAAACGATGAAAAATGTGACGGTAGCAAAATTTGAGCTAGCGTTCACACGATGCCGGAACAATTTGAAAACGGTTGGAAATTTGCCGGTAAAAAGCTCGTTACAAGACTTTGATGCAAAAGAAGTGTGCCTAAACCCTAAGAATCGTTCAGTCTCGTTCCAAAAGCGTCTGAAAATGTTCTATTTTCATCACTTTTAAGTGTTTACACGATGCCGTTTCCAAAATGTGCCGATTAGAGTTCCGTTTTCAAAATCTACCGTTTTCAAGATCTGCCGGCAAAAAATGTGCCGTTTTCGTGTGAACAGGAGGCCTATCCATCACATTTTTTGCCATTTTCAAGATGTGACGTCATCATGTGAACGCAGTCTTATCACATGATTTTAAAGATTCTAGTGATTTTTTTTGTGATTTTTTGTGATTTTTCAGTTATTTCTCAGTGATTTGTGATTTTTTGTTCTTTTTGCAAGTGATTTATTTGTAATTTTGTGATTTTTGTATGTGATTTTTTTGTGATTTCAAGAAAGGTGTACGAAAAAAATCAGTGATTTGCCCCTTGCTCCTGACAATGACAGTCACTATGACTAGCTCCTAAGGCAGGGCCGCCGAGAGGGGGGGAGGCAGGAAGGCCAATTTACCCCAGGGTCTCAGGGTCTAAAGGGTCTCGTAACTGAGATTTTTAAAATTTGACTTCAAGAAATGCTCTGAAATGCATTTTAAGCCAATCTACATAGCGTGCTCGAAAAATTTTTCGCTCGCAAGGGGCCTCATTTCCTTTGCCCCTGTGCCTCCCAAAGCTCTCGGCGGCCCTGTTCTTACGAATACAAAATGTACGAGTTTAGTTATCCATTCATGCCGTAACACTTTTTTCTTGTCGGTAGACAAACAATATGTTTGTCATTGTTTAGATTTTATGTCTGTGTGAATGTGGACTTAACTGAGGCTAGTATGATGATGCAGTACTGTTGCGAAACATGATTTTAAAGTCGTTCATCACTGTTGAGGGGGCTTTGGAGACGCGCCCTCCTAGGAGACGCGCCATCCTATAGCTTATTGGAGCTTATTGGGCGCATCTCCTTAAAGGAGACGTGCCCTCCTATATGAATGACATGTTCACGAGAGTCAACAATTCCACTGCTCGTTCTCTAAGGAATGCTGAGGTCAACCTCAGGTTGCCATTGTTAAAATCAGCAGGGGGGCAGAAATGCTTCTTGTACAGAGACGCTAAGCTTTGGAACAGTCTTGGTACTGCGGCTAAAAACTCTTCAACCCCGAGAGGCTTCAAGAGAGAAGTGCAAAAATGATCACTAAAATCTTTTCGTTGTTATTTTATTTTTTCTTTATTTTTGACAAATTGTAATTTCTATTTTGTTCGACATACTTGTTTTTATTGTAAATCATTATTATTGTAAGTTTTTAGCATGGCCCCCTGTAAATCAGTTATTCTAACTGAGGGGCTACCATGGGTAAAAAATATAAAATCAAAATCAAATCATTTGGGGGGGGGGGTAGTGGATCAAATTAGTTAAAAACAACAAGAGACCATCAATCAATGTATTCACAAGGATGCTATTTGCAATGGCTCTGTTAGCAAAACGCACGTGTGAACCTTTTGACAAGGTTCTAACAATTTGACATAGCATAGTTTTGACAATAAGCTATTTTAGTAGTCTTTAGGAGAGCGGATCTTTTCAGATTACCCAAAAATATCTTTGGTAGTAGTGCGTTAGGGCTTTTCTTTTAGTTTGAGACTGACAGATGGGATTCATTTCAAATCGGATTTTACCAGTAAGAACCCGGTAAGACGATTTCGGATCATTCTTTATCTTATACGAATTTAACTGGTCATAGCTCTTGATCAGTCAAAATATTTCTACGAGTCTCAGTGCTATATTCACATCACTGGAACCAATCAAGCTGGTATGCTTTTATGGAACATCAAGCATGGGAGTTTTGGACACAATTTGGGTGTTGATCGTGTCCATAATACCTGGCCTAAATGATATTTAATTAATAAATGTATTTCATTACCTTGCTTGTCTTCAATTCACTGTTTATCTTCTCGTTCTTGTCTGGGAGCACATCAGCATGCTATCAACGATTCTGCATGGCCTAAATCGTTTGCACTGCACTGCGATTAGAAAGCCGTGACCTGAGAACTAGCCGTTAGAAGACGAGTCGTTAGAAGGCCGCGTCGATCTGGGAACTAGTTCTCAGGTCACGGCCTCAAATCGCAGTGCAGTGCAAACGATTTAGGCCATGCAGAATCGTTGATAGCATGCTGATGTGCTCCCAGACAAGAACGAAGAGATAAACAGTGAATTGAAGACAAGCAAGGTAACGAAATGCATTAATTAATTAAATATCATTTAGGCCAGATACTGTGAACACGATCAACACCCAAATTGTGTCCAGAACTCCCATATCAAGTACACTCAAACAAAGACAACGTTTGCACTTGTGAACCATCAGCCCAATTCTGCCCTCACCCTAAACTTCTTTTTCCGTTAAATAGCTCAGGTCTTTTTGGCAACTGCTCTTTGCACATATCACCTCACGGTTGCAGGCCACGGCCGATACAGCAGACCCTATGTGGGCTGTCATTTTAAGTCGAATCAAGAGAGATCTCGACACGTGTAATTTTAATATCTGATCATCTTTACAGTATGCCTCTAAAACCGCTGTCAGTTGAAACTTCCAAAAGATAATTAAGACATATCCCTTGCTAAGATTCTCATATTAGACAGCTTACTCTAATGATTGATATCTCATTGCTCAAGGCAGATCTGTTGCTAATACAATCTCCCTTGTATTGTATATCCGTCTCGTCGCTCGCGATCTAAGATCAATGTCTAAAGGTTTATTTCTATGGAGCTGCATTTTGCGCTCGAGTGGAGAAAGCTCGAGGGGATTTCGCGATTGAGAATAAATTGATTTCCATTGTTCAAAGTTTTTCATTTTGGTGCGTCTACCTGGTGAGCCAAAAAAGTTCCCACTTTTGAAAATTCATAGCACCATCAGTACTGCACAGATTTGAATGATTCAAATTCCAGTTAAAAGCCGAAAGATCGAAGTATTTTGGTGATTTTCCTCGCTGTTCTACCTGCATTATATGTATCGGTAAATTTAACTCTATGAAAATTTTATGGTTGCAAAATGGTTGAAAAAAGGCCGAAAACATTAATCAAATTGTAATGACTCCCGTTACACAAAACAATGCGAAAATGGGTGTTTCATCTCTCTTGAAGGCAGTGTGTCCTCTTGATGAATGAAAAAAGATCGATAAGGAGCTCTTGATTGATTATTCGACAAATTTACGCTAATCGCCTTTAAACCTGGTTTCCATATAGCCGTAAGGTGCCATAAGGCTGCCGCAGGCATTGCCGGAACCATTGCCGCCGGCATGCCCCCGGCATGCCGCAGCCATTTAAACTTATATGGAAACCATTTCTCCCGGTACCGCCGGCAGCCGCAACCATCATAGTTACGGTACTGTAATGACCTGGAAAAAGTTGAATCATTTCAACTTTGCTCGATCCTTACGGCATCTTCAGCCATGAAAATTTATATGGAAACAGGTTGCCTGCGGCAGCCGCCGGCAAATCATTGCCTTTCTTTGTTCTATCTCTCATTGTCTTCTCTCTATCCCTTAGTTACCGGCATAATTACCGGCATCTAACGGCACTTCAGCCACGAGATGGTTGCGGCACAACATTCAGACGTTTCCATTTAAATCGGTCGACTGAGGTACCTGGGGTATGGCAGATGGAAGATGGCAGAAGACTGCCACCGGCAGCCTTACGGCACCTTACGGCTATATGGAAACCAGGCTTTACTCAACGATGGCAGGGTCATTTATGCCTAACTTTCATGGCCATGAATATTATGTTTGAATCACTTTGGCGTTGTTTAGATCATCAAACAAATACCAAAGATTTTCAGTCCCATGGCAACAAGTGTACTATAGTGATAATGGTAATATAGTGGATATCTCTCACAAGGACCGAGATACAGGGGGGTCCAGGGGGGCCATGGCCCTCTCAAAAATTTTCAGTAGTTGCTGCAGTAAATCTTTATTCTTTTACTATTTTAGTATTTCAGAATATGTTCTTATGTTTTTCTCGTTCATTTTCTACCTTTCATTAGTCTAGGAAGCCATTTGGTGTATTTGGAGGTTACAAGTTAACAAACTTGTCTCAAACCGATGTCAAACCACAAAAACTTTTTCGTTTTCTTGGGGATGTGTACATCCAAATGTAGATTTTCTTGTAGAGTCTGTCTGTATTGAGGTACAAAAATTAGCGTTGTTTGAACAAAATCTGCAGAAAGTGGTCTCGAATTTTTCCAGGGGAGTAACTCAGACCCCTTCAAGGTCTTGGTTCGCTTTGCTCTTCACCCGGTTTGCCCATGGCCCCCTCATGTAAAAACTTGTATCTCGGTCCTTGATCTCTCACCCACAAGCAATTGGTTTTTCTTTTTTTTCTATTGATTTATATTATTACAACAACAATATTACTTTCTACCATACAAATTTTATTACTGTACTACACAACAAGGGCAGATTTTGTAATACAATAGCATCAGTCGCTTTGGTTCACACCTCAATTCAAAGCGATTAGCAAATGCTGACAAAAGAAATTCCCTCAAGCAGAAATTGAAAACAAACGAAGCTGAAGCTGCAAAGTTGCCCTGAAACCAGTACGGCGAACTCTCGTTTGGTGCGGGCGATGGGAGGTTTTTAAGAGAAGGTATGTGCTTATAACGAAAGAAGATGATTTTGTTTATTTGATTCCGGAGCTGTGGAGTGACTGCGTACGTCTGAGCAATAAATATGCAAAAATTGTAATGCCCTCTGCTCGGTTTCATTTTGGAATCATGAAATTTTGGTAAAGTTGAATGGACCTATATCTGTTGTCCTTGTGAGACAACAAGAAAAATCGCAAAAATACTTCCACCTTTTGGCTTTTAACTACAATTTGAATCATTCAAATCTGTGAAGAACTCTTGTGCTATGAAATTTCAAAAGTGGGAAGTTTTTTCTGGCCCACGCGGTATTTGAAGACAGATTTGGGTGCTACAAACGTAAACAACAAAGGCCGACTGAATACGCTATTTCATAGAATACTGAAATCGTGATTGGCTATTGGAGAAAGGTATAATCGTGCCCTAAGATCTAAGATTGATTGAGATATCAAACGGATCTCTTTCATGACGAAGAGTGTGGTACAGATCGTACCCACCTCTTGTAACATTGCACCAATGGAAAAGTTTGTGTTGCACCATATTTCATGATCTGGATATGATAACGGTTGCCCAATATCAAGAACACATCATCTCAGCTTATAACGAACTAGGAAGTTAAGCGCTCGCTTCGCTCGCGCTTCAACATTCCTAGCTCCTGCGGAGAGCTCTCAAAGAATATCTGATGATCCACCTTGAATGTATAATACTCTCTGGTCTCTAATAGACGTCCCCCCCCCCCGCTTATTAATTTTTGGAAAATTTTCCACCCAGGACATTCTTATTCCAACCCCCCCCGCTTATTAATTCTGGCAACGAGTTCCAAGAAAGACAAAAGCTACACAACAAAATTCTATGCACCCAACTAAGATTAAGACTTTCGAGCGAAATCTGTGATGTCATTGCTATTAATTTCTGAGATTTTTCCAACCCCCCCTATTATTCCAACCCCCCCAGCTATTAATTTTTGAGATTTTTCCAACCCCCCCTACTATTCCAACCCCCCCCCCCCCCGTCTATTAGAGACCAGAGAGTAGGTAGTTTTGGTTGTGGATAGAATGCTAAAGCTTCTTGTCATTCACCCATGAAAGTGCTAAAGTGGAACGTTTTGTGCACTCTATTGTTGAGCAGGCAGATTGTGACAGCAGTGACAGCCCCTTCTGTTTGTAAAATTAATTTCATGTTCTTAAGTTCATTCACAAAGCAACAATATTTTCTTGCCACATTTCACACCCAAAAATGGCTGTGATTCACCTCAACAGCCTATCAGCATATGAACATGAGCAAAGCCAGGCATGTGCTAGCCTGCATGCAGTCTTTCTGTGGTGTAAGTAAAAAGAACAAGAGAATAGAAAGACTGCGCATTTGGCCAAGTGAACAATTGTTTGCATTTTGACAAAATAATCCATGGTAGTATGAGCTAATTACTGCCTGGCCAGAAATTTTTCTGAACCACAACAAAATCAGCTTACATAGCATCTTTCTTTTTTTGTTTGGATTTGAACAGTTTGATACAACAGATTACTTTGATTTCATTTTGCTGCATCAGGCATAAAACAAACCTCTTCGTGATGCACAGAACTGTCCAATTCTTTAAATTTTACAAAAGAAAGACCGTAGGCAGGTGCGCAGTACAATTCTTTTGCCTTGAGAGAATTCTTATGAATTTCTTAATTTCCTGTGAAAATTCCTGTTAAAAGTTCCAGCATGTGTTTCTCATTTGACTGAAGAATTCCGTCAGAAAGTGAAGGATTTTTGAAAAATATTAAGAGTTCAAAGATTTTTTGACAATCAATTTGATCAATGTGCTTGTGGCGGGTACTATGAGCTTACACCTCACATCATATTTGTTCATTCTTGTCCTGAATATATTTGTTTATAATATTGTAACAATAAAAGAAATTCAGTGAGTTCTTGACTGTGTATCATGTTTCAGTTTATAGTAGAACTTCTTCACAGCATATTTTTGTCAGGCTGATCCTGAAATAATTGTTACATAAATTTTAACAATGGATCAAGGAAAATACATTATATACATTGTTTTTGACTCATGACTGCAATCAATATGCGGTGCAGTTGTGGACTCCCATCAGATTGCCAAGATCTGCACCCAAGTATGATCATATGACCAAGAAACACCCCTTCTCAGTGATAATAGCTTGTTTATCATCTCCATCTTATTTTTAATGTGAAAATATTGCTAATTCAATAACAATAAGCCCCACATAATGCTTTTGTCACCAAAACAATTTATTTTGCATTAAATGCTCCCATGTTAATCTTTTGAAAAATAGAACCCAATGTTCCTTAAAGTTTCTTACATCAAAGAGTCTCAAGATTGGGTGCTGTGAAACCTTGGCGAGTTGGTAACAGTTTGCCCTGGTGGCCAGCTTAGAAAACTTGCATTCATAAGGTGTACAACTTTTGCAGCTTCCCGCTTACAACAAAAGGTTCTTTGCATCTGATAAGGATCTATTTTTACCCTCACAGCCTTTAGACATTAACTGCACTTGCATCTTTCACTCACCACTACACTGAGGCCAAATCATGCATGCATTGCAATCTGGTCTCCAGGAACCTAAAGGAAATGAAAAAAGTAAAATCCTAAATACACAGGGTATAAAGCATGTAAGCCTTTGCAACATGTTTTTTGTTAGACTGATCTTGAAATACGTCTTCCATAAATTTCAACAATGAACGGAAGGAAGCACTGTATGGAACATTACTTTTGACACCAATTTTCCTTTATCATTGAGAAGCACGATACATTGTTACATTACATATGGCATAAACTGCAAATGGTGCTTTCACATTAGACTGCCAAGATCCCATATAGAAATTGATAATGACAATGGACGTATGATCTCCTGATAGCCATCACACATCCCATCTCAATGATAACTGTTTGTTTATCAGCTGCACCCCATTTGTAGAATCAAGATGTTTGCAATCTTGCAATATCTCCACATAATACTTTTGCCATCAAAATACTATTTTTCATCAAACAACCTAATTTTAATCTTTTGAAAATGAAACCAATACTCCAGGCCAGCTTGGAAAACTTCCATTAATGAGGTGTACAACTTTTTGCAGCTTGCCACTACAACAATATGCTCTTGCATCTAATAACAGAGGATCTATGCTTACTCTTACAGCCTTTAAAAGTTTACTTGCAGCTTACACCTTCAATTTGTTTGTCACCAACCATTGCATATGCATTTTTTTTGGTAAAAATTTTTAGAACAATTTCATGATACCATGGGAATACCATACAATCTACAGCTTTGTTGAAATTTCCATGAGCAACCTGTGTTGTAAACACTTCTTGAAACTTTAGGGATAAATCTACCTTGAGGTAGGGGTGGCGCCAGAAATCTTCAGACGGAGGGCAGGAGCTTCCGACGGGGGTTGAAATGGCAAAAAAATGCAGTTTTTGTACATCATTTTGCCAAATTTCCTCCAACAGAGACCCAAAATTTCTTCCGACACAGGGGGTAAGTGGCTTCCGACAGGGGGCTGTAGCTCCCTGTGGCCCTCCCCTGGCACCACGCCAGATTGCTTTGAGGCCCCACCATGTCATAAGGACAACCCTGAGGCTCCAAGCAATAAGATAGCATTGGGCCTAGGCCTAGGGTAAGCTAAGCAAATGAGGATTCAAATCTATGAAAATGTTGGCTAACATTACCTTTAATCTGCAATGTTTATGAATGTCTTCTGATCTGATAATGCTCTTATCTGAGTTAGGCCTGCTAAAAAGGCCGACGTAGCAGTGATCATCTGGGCAGCACTTGGCAGCCATTTGCCCGTCATCTTGCTCGTCATTTGCTTGGGACACGAAATGGAAAGTTGTGACCTTTGGTGACCTTCCAGGAATCCCCAAAAGGCTTCACATCGCATGCGCATTTACGATTTACTTCACTGACGTAATATGCAAATTAGAGTGGCTATTGAGAACAAGTGCAAGAAACAATAGCACGGAAGCGCATGACAGCTTGAGCCCTGGTGAGCCCCAAAGCTATAGTTTTTAGAACCAATCAAAAAGTGAATAAACAAGGATATACATCGAATGGTCCCTTTGTCATTACATCGAATGCTGCCTTTGTCTTCCTATTGTGTTAATTGTTAAATTTACAATGGAAAACAAAAGAAACAAAGCTAATTGGATAATCGTTTACCTGCCTTATATATATAGATTTTCAACACTCAGAGTTGTAATGTTTATGGGACAATGTGGTTTATTCTTGAGAAACACCTCTGATTGAACAGTCATCAAATCAGTTACATAACTAGAGGAGTATCGCCCTTTTGGAACACTCTGTTTAATGAAGTAGATTTTCGCACTTTTAGTTACAATTGCAAAATAATGCTTACCGTTATTATAATCCTTTGCTATTCATATCACCTTCCCTAAAAGTGACGTGTCTGATTGTCGCTTCATCTTTCCATGGTATTAGTTTTAGTGCCGAGAGGTCTGAGCGGCCTAAATGTCCAGCATTCGCCCATTTGGAACGCGGGTAAAGTTGTTACGAGCGCCTTGCGTGAAGTATGAAAAGCCAATATCAATTGATGTGCAATGTGAAAAGGCTATTATTTCTTCGTGATCTTACCCCCTCCCCCCTTACCACCCTCGGGGGCTTGGAAACGTGCTTTCCGATATTCCGACATCACCCGTTGCCTCCACCCAGTCTCCTACACGGAAATGACTTTTGAGCATGTGACACAGCAGGAAGTCACCTGGAAGGCTCGAGCGGTCACAGGTGCACCATAAGGGCGACTTAGGCCAATCAGCGTGGCTGTTTCAATACATCTGGTGCCTGAACTGTTCAAGCAATTGTGCAGCATCTCGCTGAGTTTTTATTTCGAAAGCTCAATGTCAACAACAGGCCATGCAGGTTCAGTTATTGCCGAAAAATTTCAACGAAAGGGGTAAAAATAAAACAGGTTTATAGAAAGGCAGGTTGAAAAAATGAAGACACTTAAGTATTCATTTCAGGTTGTACCTTTATCTTCAATTTGCAAAGCAACGAAAGGAAATATAACAACAAATACAAATGACGACAACGAAGATGGTGTCACCAAACCGTTTTTGCGCGCTTTTTGCAAGAAATTAGACCAAGGCCCCGGCCATGGCGAAGTATTTGCTGTGTAGTCAAGTGTCTCAATATTCGAGAGTGTTCCAAAAGGGCGATACTCCTCTAAATGCATTAAACAAAAAAATTTTGGATATTAAAGGGGCTGTGTCACGTAATGTAAACAGACTTCTTTCTAAACGAGCATTTTGCATTATTTTTGATTGCCAATATCACAAAGAATTTCCACTACTTTTCTCACAATAAACGAATTATTTTGCAGATGGACTCCTGAATTTTGTAGAGAAACAAAACAAGAGTGCAGGAGGCACAAGGGGCAGCTAAATTAAATATGTCGGTCAAATTACTGCAAGAGTAGCCTAGGTTAGGCCCGATCACCCAATCTGTGTCCTTTCGCTCATGCACCGTCTTAAGCACATCCAAAAGAATCATGCGCGCCACTCATCTTCGTATTGCTCTCATCGATCGAAAACGTCGGATACAATAGTGTGTGGTTAGACACTGCATTTGTATTTCATTGCCACTGTGTTCTTGTGTGGAGGATGAAATCATTTGCTATTACGGAGTTGCAAGTGTAACCTCCTCCACAGAAACACATACATTTCCTCGGCAGCAGTATATGCACTGAAGCATAACTGCGATGTCCAACTACCCATGATCCAATAGGTAATATCTAGATTGACGCTGTGCCCCTAGCTAAGTTGCTTTAATTCAGTTGATTTTGTGTATAAACTTCGCAGTCCAGGAGGTACCTAAGCCTCTCTGCCTTCTAAAGGTAAACATATACAAAGCGTGTGCTTGCAAGGACTGCCAATTGCAAAGACCTCTTTGAAACAAGGGCAGATTTTGTAATACAATAGCATCAGTCGCTTTGGTTCACACCTCAATTCAAAGCGATTAGTGAATGCAGACAAAAGAAATTCTCTCAAGCAGAAATTGAAAACAAACGAAGACGCAAAGTTGCCCTGAAACCAGTACGGCAAACTCTCGTTTGGTGCGGGCGAAGGGAGGTTTTTAAGAGATGTAATGTGCTCATAATGAAAGAAGAAGGGTAAATCTAAAGTTCTGTCTGGGGCATTTTGTTTATTTGACTCAAAAACCGAGCAGAGGGCATTACCATTTTAGCACATTTATTGCTCAGATATACACAGTCACTGCTCAGCTCCTGAATCAAGTAAACAAAATGCCCAAGACAGAACTTTAGATTTACCCTTCTTCTTTCATTATGAGCACATTACATCTCTTAAAAACCTCCCTTCGCCCGCACCAAACGAGAGTTTGCCGTACTGGTTTCAGGGCAACTTTGCGTCTTCGTTTGTTTTCAATTTCTGCTTGAGAGAATTTCTTTTGTCTGCATTCACTAATCGCTTTGAATTGAGGTGTGAACCAAAGCGACTGATGCTATTGTATTACAAAATCTGCCCTTGCTCCTCTTTGAGAGACTAATTCGAGGCTTACTTGAAAAATCTTGAGATCTCTTTTTGATGACATGTGGGTATCAGCAATGCAAGTATCATGTGTGATCAAATGGTCTGTGTGTTGCCGCAGCTTTGAATGTAAGTATTGTTCATTGATGCTGATTTACATTGCACAGAGAATGTTTTCACGCGTAGCTCAAACGTGCATTGCCAAGGCTCTAGACTAGTCGAAAACTACGTCATTGTTTATTTTAAGATAGATAGACGCATTTTTACTCCTGAGAACCTCATGTATATCGAAAAACTCATATTTGATTGCTTAAAGGGGCAGGGTCAAGTAACTGTAAGCAACCCCGTTATCTCTATGGTCTATATTTTTACCCACACGTGGCCATTGTGTTCTGCCCAGGTTTGGGTGGACTGGGTGAATCCACAATAAAGTTACTTCGAAATATCGTACACAGAGGCGCCGGAAGGAAGACGGAGCGGCGGGGGCAGCTCATCAAAACAGGGCACTGCAAAATAGGAGCTGGACAAACGACACACTCTTCTTAGAAATGTTACTTGGCAAAGGCTACAAGTAGCAGTGAAAAAGTGCAGAAGAGTACCATAGTGAACTTAGGATTTTGGTGTACAAGAACATAAATTGAGGAGGAAAGCAGTGGCGTGACCATGGTAATATACTGGCGGTGTGGCAAGAGGAGGGGGTCTGGGGGCATGTCCCCAGGAAAATTTTCGAGAGCACGCCCTCTACTTTGTCTTAGAGCACTACTCCCGATCCAATATTTACCCCTACACTAAAATAGAATTTTTGACCATTGGTAGCACCATCTTTATATATTCTTACACCATTATATATATTCTTATATTCATATATTCTTATATTCTTATTCTTATTCTTATATATTCTTATATTCTTTATATATTCTATACACCATCTTTATATATATTAGCGTATCAAGAAAATTTCCACGTCAACCTCATTTTCTTTGGCTTAGAATGCCTATCTTCATCCTTTTTTACCAAAACAAAAACTGGATAATTTGATACTTCTACAGGGTGTCTTAAAAATTGTTCGACTTTTGAGTAAATATTGAAAAATAACGATAAAATGAACAGGCTCATGGAAAAATAACCATATCCCTAAGATTATGAAATAATTTTAGAGACCAGAATCTTGCAATCGGTTGAAAATTCACTGAGTTGCGAGCTTTCAAAGATAATGCCTGCCAAAAGTCCTTAGAACACTTAGGCCATTTCCTCATAATCCGCATTTCTAACCATAGCTATCAGGCCCCCGAAACAATGTTGATTTCGACATTTCTGGTCCCAGCATTCCAGTCCAGCAGAGTCGCGGATCGTCCTATAATCCCGACTTTTTGACCACAAAACAACATTGTTCTAAGGGGGAGAGGGGGAAATCGCAAAACAAGGCAAAATTAGTAGAGGTGTTCCAAGACTTTTGGCAGGTATTGTAGCTGAAACCAGAGACCCGCAGATTGCTTGTCATGCAAAAAACCTCTAAGACCGAGGTAAAAAGAAGCTTGTCTTATATCATTCCTCTTGTTGATATCAGAGCAAACCAAATAGGACTTCCAAAAAATAATTTAATTCCTGCAATCATTGTCCAAATTTGCTTAACATTGCTTATGTCCAAAACCGTGGTTCCAAACATAATCAACGAGAGATTGAATCTGTTTGGGATCTGTTTCCTCATAGCATCCATATACTTTAAAGTTATGTTATCAAAGATCTGTTCAAATCCCACTTGCTTCGTCATTAAACAATTGACAAATAGCAGAAATGATGATCTATGAGGTTTCTACCAAAAATTCCATTTTGAGGCCTCTGGTCTCAGTTTTCGCACAAACTTGAACTTCAAAGGCTTGTAACTTCAAGAGCCTTTAGCAAATTTGCAAGATTCTTGTGTCAAAAATTAATTTAAAATCTCAGAAAAAGGGTCACTCGACTAAGTGTCCATTCAGTGTATCGTTATTTTTTATTATTTAATCAAAAGTCGAACAATTTTTTTGAGACACCCTATATAATAACTGTCTAGCAATCATAGCAGTTTGCGCGAACATCTTTTACACTGTCTTTTAGACTGCTTCTTACAGTTCAGTGTTGCTTGCTTCCAACAAGAAATGCCTGGAGAAGTTTTTCCACGAATATTTTTGAAAATGGCAGCCTCTACCTTGGCTCAAAATGACTCTCTCAGTCACTTATGAGCATTTCTCAAAATTTTTTTTATCCTACTATACCTATACTAAACTACTTTCTATTAGACTTTGAAAGAATCTCGGAGACCATCTTTTGACGGAAGTGGAGGGCATTTTGAGAAGCAATAGGTCAAAAGTTTCAGATGCAGGTTACACGATAATTTTTTTTAAAAGGGCACTAGCTGCCCCCGTGCTGCCCCCGCACCACCAGGGCAACGGGGGCAGCTGCCCCCGCTGCCTCCGTGCCTCCGGCGCCCTTGATCGTACAGTATCTCTGCAATCCTACAGCACGTATGAGTGTTTGGTTTATTTCTCTACAAAATTCAAGAGTCCACATCATCAAAAAAACACCTTTATTTTGAGAAAAGTAGTAATTTAAATCGCCGTGATATGGAGTATCAAAAATACTGCAAAATCGTCGTTTCGAAAGAAATTTGTTTGCAGTACGTGACCCAGTAAGGGACTGGCCAGTCCCTTCAACGGACCACAGAGATCCGTTTGGCACCCTGTGTTAAACGTGTGTTCCGTGACTGTGTTGATCGACGCGAGAAATTGTCTTACTTGATCTCGTGCATAGTGCTCTGCTAATTAGTCAAAGGAGCAGATACTACTTTTTTGATAAATTTCCTTGTTGCTATCTCAGTTTGGCAACTGTGTTTAGTTTGCACATTGTTGATAAAACCTAATGGAGCAACAAGAAGAAGTACCCATATGGTATTCTACAATGCGAATGAGCCAGAAAAAAGATGTCAATTTTGAAAAATCATAGCATCAACAGTACTTCACGGATTGGAATGATTTAAATTCTAGTTAAAAGCCAAAAGATCAAAGTATTTTTGTGATTTTTGCGCTATTTTAAAAGCACTAGATATATAGCTAGGTAAATTCAACTTTTCAAAACTTTCATGGTTGCAAAATGACTGAAAAATGGCCTTAATTAAACATTGATCAAATCATAAAGGACTCCTCGCACATATCAATAAACAAAAGCAATTGTTCACGGGTGAGAGATGTCCATTGTACATTTACTGCCAGTGGACTGAAAATCTTTTGTATTTGTTTGATACTTGATGTCGTATATCTCTCTCGAGAGATGAAAGGCCCATTGCACATTGTTCTGTATAAGGAGCGTCCTTACAATTTGATCAATGTTTTGAGCCGTTTTCAGTCACTTTGCAACCATTAAATTTTTATCCAGTTAAATTTACCGATGCTTCTAGTGCTGGTAAAACAGCGAGAAAATGACATTCCATCTTTGACTTTTAACTGGAATTTAATATCATTCATATCCGTGCAGTACCAATGATAAATTTTCAAAAGCGGAAACTCTTTTCTGGCTCACCCGGTACACAAAAAATTTCTAGGCATATTTGAAATGCATAAGAAAACTTGAAAATCGATTTCAAGTCTCCATTTGAAAATGCATTTATATTTCACTGATTTCCATGGGCGGTAGGAGACTGCTGTGTTAGCCTAAAATGCTTAAATCACCTCATAAAGAAATATATTCATTCAAACTTACGATGCTGTGGTTGTCTCTTTCTTCTTCAATGTCTTTGTGGTCTAGGTGCCGCCATGTTGCATTGATTTTGCACTGTGCTTCGATATGGGTTTCTGGGAAGCCCCCAAAGGCGAAAATGAGAAGGGACTGAGAATTCCCCAAACGCGAAAGATTCGCCCCAGCACTACATGCGCATGCGCAGAATCAATGCAACATGGCGGCGCCTAGTAGGCCTCAGTCATGATGTGCATATTGGTTGAAATATTTGGGCTGGGCCACAGCATCGTAAGTTTGAATGAATACATTTCTTTATGAGGCAATTTAAGCATTTTCAGGCTAACAAAGCAGTCTCCTACCGCCCATGTGATTTCATTCCATTGCACCCTGAAGATTTTCCACAATGGATCCATTTCTGCTCTCCTGGTACAAGGAGTATTGTTCACTTGATGGTTTAAGCAACCAAACCAAATAGTAATTGGTTCTCACAACTGGGACGGCCATTGGTTCACGATCATGGATCTAAATTATTGAATTTGCCCATTGATCAAAAAAGGCAATTAGGCTGGTTATGTTAAAGATATCGTGTGGCAGAGACTTCTTTAGCAAGAGAAATTTCAATTCTTTTCTGTGGGTCAGACACATCGATCAATGTTTGAAATTCACCACGGAAACCAAAACTTTGAGTTTTCATTTATCAGACTGTCTCTGATCTCGTAAATCTTCGTTCCAAGTATCATTCATAATGACAAGGTTTCCAACAAAATAATGAATTGGTTTTTGGCTCATAAAATCCTTCAAATCTTTATTGTTTTATTAAATCAGATATATTAAAAAGGGTTGATATTAAATCATGAATGAGTTTTACATAAGAGACATTCATGTTTGATAGGTGTGCTCATATATGAAGGTTGCTAAATCGCTTATCACCTATGAAAGACAACTTAATGCAATTTTAGTCTGACGTTTGTAACAAGCTAATATCCTGCTTATATTGCCAGCAATACGTCTTAAGAGGAGAAAACTTTCACTCTTATGTTCCATTTTAATGTTCTCCTTGCTTCTAGCAACGTCTGATTAATTTGCAAGACAACCTGTTTTTGCTCAAGTACCGGGTGTCCCAAAAAAAAGTATCCGGATTTGGTCGACCCTAGCGATAAGCATATAGCGTGAATCAATCCGAAATGATTTTCAAAACATACCTCGATAGGCAACTTGAACATAGATACCTCGTTTGTTGATATCGGTGCACTGAGGGTGAAGATATTAATCTTCAAAGGAGAAATTTGCCTCCACCTCCAAACCAGAGCTTTGGCGCTTTGGCCTAAGCAAATTCTTGAAGCTCTGTGAATGAAATCAACAAAATTTGAAGACGGCAAAACAGATGTGTTTTCCAAAATACAGTTCATGTGAGACCTATCGTCAAGGGAGCCCCGAAATCAGCTTCATTCATCTCAATATCGACAATTTATTTAACACTTACTACTCACCGGTGAAGTACTCCCTTGAGCATCAACACACTTTTGATATCGTCGAATCATTCCTTGAAAAGAATTTGTTATCAGACCTCTCGAGATCAGGTTGATCATCGCGTATCTTTGAAGCTGATTTCCCGGGTGGGTCATCAACAAGAGAGGAGATATCTATTGGCCCCCAAAAGATCTCCAGACCTTCCTGTCGTGGCCCCCGAGAGATCTAATAAACAATTCTTTTCAAGGAATGATTCGACGATTTCAAAAGTGTATTGATGCTCAAGGGAGTACTTTCACCGGTGAATAGTATGTGTAAAATAAATCGTCGATATTGAGATGAATGAAGCTGATTTCGGAGCTCCCTTGACAATCGGTCTCACATAAACTGTATTTTGTAAAACCCATCTGTTATGCCGTCCTCAGATTTTGTTGATTTTATTCATAGAGCTTCAAGGATTCCCTTAGGCCAAAGCGCCAAAGCTCTGGTTTGGAGGTGGAGGCAAATTTGTCCTTTGAAGATTGATATCTTCACTCTCAGTGCACCGAATTCAACAAACGAGGTATCTATGTTCAAGTTGGCTATTGAGGTATGTTTTGAAAATCATTTTGGTTTGATTCACGCTATATTCTTATCGCTAGGGTCGACCAAATCCGGATACTTTTTTTTGGGACACCCGGTATGTTCCAAATTTTTCACAAAATTGGCATGGGGCAAGGGTTTGGAAGGTTTAGTAGCCTTTGGAGAGATTTTCGGTTATCATTAGCTACAAACACTGATGCGGAATCAACCTTAAAGGGGCTGGGTTACGTAATGTAAACAAAGTTGCTTTGAAACAACGATTTTGGAGGATCTTAGTGTCAGTTCAGACAATCTATTCAATGTTTGTGCTCCTTTCGAAAGGTCCAATTCGATTTCGATGCTGGCCAAATCCTGCCTCACTTTCTGCATCCAGGTCGTTTTGGGTCTTCCTTGTGGCAGTTTCACTTTTCTCAGGTATTCTCCAAGGGCTTTTCTTGCTGATGTTTTTGGATGTAAACGCGTGAGATGTCCTAGACATGTTATCCAGCTTTCTTACCTTTAATAATTTACTTCATGGTTCACATGTCATTCTGGCATAGAGCTCTTTGTCAGTAATATTTCTTTGCTTTGCCAATAAATTCCAATGATCTCTTTTCACCCTTTTTTGGCTGTCTGCGTTAAAAGGTGTTAATGATGCTCTCTAGCTTTTCCATTGGAGTCCACAGTTCGCTATTTTACAGAAAAACACTTGAAATATAAGCATCAGAAGTAGCAATCACTGCAAAATGTCTTTAATTTTCCGATGGTGTTGGAAGAAGAAACTTAGCAGAAACAATAAATATTCTTTCAAGAAATTAAGAGAAAACGGAAGTCTTCGTATCTTACATCAGAAATAATAGGAAATGGTGCCTTTCCTCGAAGTCTTCACGGAGAAAATTCTCAAAAAATTTTGAATTTTTTCCCTGTGAGCTGAACCAGCTTTAACTGAACCAGGTCAAATTTCAACCGATAAAATCTATTTTTTGGATTGGCCAAATCGAACGCACCTTATTCATTTTATGCTGGGTTTACATAAAGATAGGATAGACCAACTATGGAATTAAGGACTGAAACGTTCAGACTATTGAGTATTTGATATCGTTTTGATTTTGAATAAAACCCAACTTGAGAGACCTAAGTGGAAGAGTCCATCCCAGTACCCCGCTTGGTGATACCCTTACCTTCATTAGCTAATTCTTAGACATAATTTGTTCCATATGATCTTCTTGGCTCTTATCAACACAAACTAACAACCAAATTAGTTTGGCTTTTTGCACACCCAAGTTGTCTTTCATTTGGATTTGTAGAAAGATTAACACATCGATAAATTATGGTCCAGATTAAGTGATAGCTGACCCAGTCTGTCCCAAATGTGAAGATGACCCAGATAGTCTCAGACAAAAATCCTGGCTCCATCCATCATCATCTTGAGTTAGACTACATTGATGACATTTTTATTGGACTTGAAACAAAGATTTATCTTGAATCAGTAGATCTCAAATAGGCAATTTAAAAACATCCTACTATGAGATTTGTTTTTCATGCAATCAAAAGATAAACAGCAAATCTCTCTCATAAACCTATGAAAGCCCAATAAAGGTTGTTTTTTGTCGACTCAGGCCCTGTTTACACGCACCCGGGACAGTATTCACCCCAGGTCAGCTCAAACTACCTCATTTAGAAAAATGCTGTTTACACGAGCCTGGGGCAGCTCTGTGGCGTGGTAAAAAGCCAGCCCAGGGCAGCTCTGTGAGTTGCATTGGTTGACAAGTTACCTCTTTGGTTGCCTTTTGTTTTCATGATGGTTCCTTTTGTTCCAATGACCCCAGATTGGCTATTCGAAGCGTTTTCACGACACCGGGTTGAGCTGACCCGCCTTCACATGGAAAGCTCCACAAAAAACCAACCCGCCTCAACGGGTCAATCCTTTCCTAGAGAAGGGTTTCACACCTAGGATGGTTCACCCGGGCTGGTTGCTGAGTTGGTGTAAACGCTTGAAGAGATTTGACTAGAGAATGGCTGACCCTCTGTGGGCTGGTTGAAGCCAACCCGGGCTCGTGTAAACAGGCCCTTACCCGGTAGTCAGGCCACATCACTTCAATTTTCTGCTACTTTTATCAATATGGCAGATTTGCAAACATAAGGATTTAATGAACCATTACAGTCACTAAAACTGCAAAGCAAAGCGTGAGCCAGAAATAACTTCCCACTGTAACCCTCTTACCCCCGGAAGGGCCATATAGCCCAAGAGTATTCATTGAGAACAGCGAATTTTTCAGGGGGTAAAGCTTTAAGAAATTTGATTGATTTGAAAGGTTATGGACATTGCATTTATCGATCGCTTATTGAATCATTGATTATGATATTCCCTGGAAAACGACGATCTACATTAGCTTTTTCTGTTAAGCGTAACTTTATCCGGGCGTGAAAGGGTTAAAAAAATTCATAGCACTATGAGTACTGTATAGATTTGAATGATGCTTTCTTGATTGAACAGTAAAACCTCACTGACAATAGACCTATTTCACAATTAAGTTCAATTCGAGGCAAAAGACGTGATTCCCATTGCAGCAAGAAATCTACATCATATCATTATGTTACAACTACACGTACAAACAATGTTATGTGTTGCTGAGAACAATGCATGCTGTTGAGATTTAGATCCACATTAACTCGAGACAAGTGATGTTCCTGGAAGAATTTCAAAAGAACTGACATAATTGTGAAAGCGGTCTATTGCAGTAGGAACTACAATTTCACATATCAAGTTCAGTTTTGATGGTCAAAAATGGCACCCAAAATGCCCATGAATTTTTGACAGTCTGTTAGGCAAATCAATTTGAAAAGAGTTCTAAGATTTCCTTTTGGAAATAAAGTACTTCTATACTTTCTTGACTTTTGGCAAACAAGATGATGTTTTTACCCAATCCTAAAAGATAGTTCATGAGTTGAAAATGAAGATATCACAAAATTTTAAATTGCGTTATTCATAATTTAACCGTGGTGTTCATTGCTTCATATCGCCTTTAAAATAAACCAAAGGGGTTAAAAGCAAACTTAGCTAATTTGACTGGGTAATCTAAATATAATCTATTGTATTTGATGTCTTTGATAGATGAAAGCAATAAGAACGGAGCCTGTCGTTCTTTTCTGCTTTTAGACTATGTCGCCATATTCCCTTTCATTTACTTTAAGTCCACATATTGATGTGCCTACTAGCAGGGCATGGGACTTTAGCCTATAAAATGAAACTCTTTTGCAATTATTAGAGACATGTCATTCCATCGCTTGGTTTGACAAGTAGCGATTTGGGTAAACAGTTCGAACCAACCTAAAACGGATAACATTATTACATAGACATAAATAGTGCGGAAGCAAGAAGTGATAAAGGTATTTCTTCCTTTCTTTCATTCATTTGTTCTTCGAACTCAAGCTTAGTCAGCTATTTCATGCTCCATATTTCATGTTCTATTTTCATTTTTAACTGGTCATTTTTCATACTTTATTTTACATCTTAGGCCTCGTCCACACGTATCCGGATATCTTTGAAAAAGCATCATTTTAATCCGTATAAAAAGTATCCACGTGCAAACGAGGAGCGTTTTCGAAAAGATCCCCGTCCACACGAAGACGCTGCTACATGCACGATAAAAGAAAACAGACAAGCAAAATGCTCTCGTGTGATCCCCAAAGATCCGTGCGCATGCTCTGATACATAGTACATCAATAGCTGTGACATCAGCGTTTTCGAAAAGCTCCGTTTTCACCTGTCCACACGACAACATGAAAAACGGCGTTTTCCAAAAGATCCACTCTGGAGAGCGTATTCGAGAGCTTTGTTTTGGTGACCGAAAACGAAGTCTACGTGTGGACGCTAAGCCAAAACGGATAAACTAAGATGCGTTTTCAAAAATATCCGGATACATCTGGACTTGGCCTTAAAATCCTTTATCACGGTAGGTTTCAGCTGGAGTCATTATTGTTGAGAAGCTTTCCAAAAATCCGTGTTAAATTTCACTAGTAAAATAGAGATTGTGAGGTTTTGCCTTTGTTGATACAATTTGCAACCAGAAATAATATTTGTCAGTAAGTGCAGCGTTTTTGGATATTAATAACGAGCTGAACAAAATTTTGGAAAAAATTTGATAACAGGCCCTTCTCGGCCTGTTGGCATTGCAAAATCCAAATATCGATGCCTGCCTGGCAACCGCTAGTTGTTGCTGTCTTGTTAACAGTAAAAGATAATGCCTGTCTCCCCCTTCTCGATATACTTTCATGATTATTCATCTGGAATTGACAACTTCAATCACCCATCGGCCTTGGTAGCCTTTTTGTGACACTAATTGAAATCATTTGATTCCGCATTCCGCAAATTTAATTACATTTGCAACTATTACTGAATCGAGCAAGTATTACTGAACGATTCTCCGCCACCTGTGGTAGGGATACGTGGTGTTACATGGCGTTAACTGGCGTTACCTGAGAAGTAAGACTTATCAAAATTACCGAGAAAAAGCTTCGGAATCCGGAAAAGCCAAGAAAGGAATTCAGTTTTCCTGCAATGAAGATAGGAATGCCCGTTATTGACATAAAAATATACATTTTCTTTCATTTTTCATCTTTAAAGGGTCTTTTTCATCCAGCATTCCTTGCACATGTCATCTCTTGGTTGGCCTTTGTTTGTCGCCATTTTCATGGGCCATGAAAACAGCGACAACAAAGGTAATCCAAGAGATGACACGTGTAAGGCATGCTGGATAAAACAGATCCTTTAAATCTTTAAAATAACCTTGTGAAAAAATAAAGAAGAGAGGCATAGAAGACCACCCTTTATGGTGATGTCTTAAGTTGGAAATAAATTTACGCAGTTCACCAATCACCTGTTTTTGTCAGGTTAACAAGAGAAGCTTTGAAACCCTGATAAGGAAAAGTAGGTAGCAGCGAATCTGCCTACTTCCGGTCACAGTAACTTCCAAGGGAAACAACGAGACAAGTTTGCTCCAAGGTCGTCTAGATCTGGATTGGATCGGTCCCATTTATCTACTTCTTGGTGACCAATGATGGATTTTGTTGGCCAGAAGCAGTTAATCTCTTGGTGAATAACCTCAAGTTGGCCAAAGTAGTCAATTTCATTCATTTTTATTCGATTTCATCAGCAAATAGGCTTAATAAACAATGCAATTTTCCAAAAGATATGAGCAATGTGAATACAAAGTAACAATCAGATTCACATCCGATATGTTGTTTTTGAAAAATTATGGAAAATTATGTGTCCATGTATCAGGTAAGCCAGAAAAAATTCTCACTTTTGAAAATTCATAGCACCAAGAGTACTTTACAAATCTGGATGATTCAAATTTCAGTTAAAAGCCGACAGATTGAAATATTTTTGTGATTTTTCTCTCTGTCTTACCGCTGTTACCGGCACTAGAGGTATCGGCATATCTTACTAGATATAAATTTTATGGTCGCAAAATGACTGAAAAATGGCCAAAAACATTGATCAAATTGTCAGGACTCTACTTGCACCAATTTATGGCACCAATTTTCAAACAAAATGCAAAAGATTTTCCGTCCCATGGCAATAACTGTGCAGTGGATATCTCTCACCCATGAACAATTGCATTTTCTTCATTGATCTGTGCGAGGAGTCCTTTATGCTTTGATCAACGTTGTAGGCCCTTTTTCAGTCATTTTGCAATCATAAAATTTTTATAAAGTTCAGTTTACATCTTGAGACGGAGAGAGAATAAAACCACAAAAATGCTTTGATCTTTTGGCTTGTAACTATGACTTGAATAATTTAAATGTGTGAAGTACCCTTGATGCTATGAATTTTCAAAAGAGGGAACCTTTTTGTGGCTCACCCGGTATGTTTTGAGGTACCATATTTTTTGAGGTACATATATCTGTACCTAAATGTTGAGATATGTGTTTATACTTCGAGTATAATATGATAGAGAGAAGATAATCCCTGTGAATTTTTTTAATGAAAATACGCAACATACAGAGAGACAAGAATAGCGTCATCACTTGACAAGTAGAAATGAACAAACACGAAAACAAAGAGAAGTCACAAGATGCAGAGCAGTAGGCATTATATAGCTACTTTCACTTATCGTTCGTTTATTTTATAGCCTCGTTTATATGTTTTGTTCCGTTTTATTGGATTAGCTTCGCCTTTTTAAAAGGAGAAATATGTGAGCTGATGGCAAATATGGAAGTATATTGATACATTCTACCCTGTAGTTGTAAATAGAGTATTGTTGGGGATACGAACAGGCTAAGTTGAGAGCCTCGAGGAATCCCCCAAAAGGGCTCCAGATCGCATGCGTGCTAGCGATTTATGTCAATAACGTAATATGTAAATTAGCTTGACGGTTGAGAACAGGAGAAGGAAACAATAGCAACGTTGCGCATGACAGTGTGAGCCCCACCGTTGATTCGCTCTCAACAAAGCTGAACCACAATCGGTCAAAACAATAGGGTCAGCACTTCATCTCCCCAACAAAGTAACAAAGAACATAAAGATAACATTGTGAGTCGTTGCTGTCTCTTATGATGACAAGAAGTAAAAGCAAACAAGCAGCATTTATTTGCTATTGCGCGCAGGCTATATCTCTGGCAGCTATTCACCTGAAAAGGCCTCTCTCACAAAGCGCTCGCTTCACTCGCATCTTTTAAAATCATAATCTTCAATTCCTTTGGTTGGTGCGGGGGGGGGGGGTACTTGACTAGGGAAGTGACGGAGGTGTGTGGTAAGTCTCTCTAAATCCTGTACCCTGTGGCATAAAAAATGCCCCAAAAGTATACCATGTCGCATAAAAATTTGGCAAAATCCATTGTTTCAAGAGAACTCTAAGAAATATCCTTGCACATGATACCCTGTCGCATAATTTCCTTATCAATTGTAATGCCCTGCCACATAATCCTTATCAGAAATAGACACCCTGTTGCATCATTTTTACCGTAGAAGGACACCCTGTTGAGCGGCACATCCCGTCAAGGCAAGTATGGAGGTATCCAGTGGCGTGGTGGCCGGGGGGGCCGGGGGGCACGTGCCCCCTAGCGACGTGAGAAGATGGGGGCGCCGAAGGCGCCCAGCGTTTTGAGGGGGCGCCAAATGCCAGAAAGCCTGATTCACACTAAATCACGTTGGGATGCACAAATGCGACAGAAAAAAGTATGCGAAATAGTTTTGCCTCAACTATAGACTTCTAGCCTTTAAAGATGTTTTGATGGAATTAGAATTGAACAGTCGATAAGGACAAGGTAGCTCACTAATAGCTCACCAGAAACACGTTCAAAATTAAGGCTCTGGTACCCAGGGTAGTTCAAAATGTGTTTGGAGAATACAATTTTTATCGCAATTCTAAGGGCTATAAGGTGTTTAATTCCAGTGTGAACTTAGCTTTTAAAGCTTTTAAACTTTTAATCTAATAAATCAGGCCAAGCCAGAAAACATATTCGCAAAGATCTTCTGCGATTGACTTCCTTGTAAAAATCAACATATAAGCCCCTTCGTTGGGCTTCAGTATCCAGGATGGGGTGCAAGACTTCGATACCATTTTTACTCATTTGAACGTCACAATGGATCCAGATGACTTTACGTAAAGGTGGAAAGGATGAATATCAAAAGTTTGGGCATAAAGGTGAATGTCTGTTGTCGCTAACTATCCAAAGGAGAACGAAGGGAATCATTTAAGTTTTATTTGCTTACTTCATAGTCTTCGAGATTTTGATACTCTATTTTCCAAATATTCCCCGAGAGCCCTCATTATTTCAGATTCCTTATGGTAAATTCTTCACAGAGGGAGCATTTTCCAACGATATGAAGAGCATGGTTTCAAAAATTTTCGCTCGCTCCGCTCGCGAAAAGATTTAGGCCTCTCCCATGTTTGTTTTCGATTCCAACGGGATTATAAAAAACATAGTTATTCAATTTCAAAGGATAGTCTAGAATTAACCACCTTTGAATAGCCGTGGCACATTGTACAACAAACAACAGTCACAGTTTTGTAAGGGGGCGCAAAAACTGGTTGTGCCCCCCAGCCAATATTGAGCCACCACGCCACTGGGGGTATCCCCCGGGGGTTGGTGCTCTTTAGGTTACATGGCTATTATTCCAAACACATCAGTAAAGCCTCGTATCATAAAGGGTCAGGATTGCTGAATAAAATTAGCTATTCCTTGTGACAATGATAACATCATAGGGCGTGAATAGTATGAGAAAGCAAAGATGAAAATCGCAGATAAGCCCCATGTGACCTGTCCACCGGAAGTAGAGAGTTTATGGAAAAAGGGGGTAACGGATGGGCGTTGACTGTGTGCTCACCACCGGCGCTCGTTAGGAACTTGTGCATCACATGTTGCAAGTCATAACGATATATTGTTTTCACATGCAATGGCGGCTTTGTCCATTGATCAACTTGCCCGCGGCCGTTGGACCTTGTTGACATGCGGCGACATAGCCCCTTGCAAATCAATAGGGCCTTCATTTCCACATGAAACTGAACGTCTTTGCCTTCTGGTAGTGAAATTTTTTCTCAAAATAAATGTTTGTGGACTTTGCAGAAATCATTACCATCATTCAGTGATTCAAATCTGCCAATTTTTGTTCCGTGGAATCTTCTGACATCTATTTTGAGCATAAGGATTGTGGACACGATTTGTGTATCGATGGTGCCCACAATACCTGGCCTAAATGTTCAATCAATAAATGTATTTCGTTACCTTACTTGACTCCAATTCATGGCTTATCTACTCTTTCTTGCAGGGACGACGCCAGCTTTGAAAAATCCAAAAGAAGTCTGGGGGGGATTTTGCTGTAATTTTTCAGTCTAGAGGTAGACTATACCGAATTAATTTCATATCATTTTCTCTTTGGCAATCTTTGCCGACTTTTGGGATCTGGGTGGGGACAGTTCTCTCAGTTTCCCCTGTTGGGCCGCCACTGCTTTCTTGCTTGAGCCGATGCCTTTACTCTCGACAATTTGATATGGGCCTGAATTTGAACTGTACAGCGCTCTGAAAATCTTAACCATGGGACTCTAGTTCCAGTTCGATGCAGACTTCCAACGACTTAGCAATGAATTGAAGACAAGCAAGATAATGAAATACATTTTTCTTTTAAGAACATTTAGGACAGGTATTCTGGGCACCATCGATACACAAATCTTGTCCACAATACCAATGTCTTGAGACACATTTTAGGCTCTTCTAAGTCACATTAAATGTTGATGTTTGTCATAGAATCACAATTACTTCTAACACATATTTTGGTATCATGCTTTCTTTTGATGTCGTGTTTGTCCGAAAGTTTTTTTGTCCGAAACTCCTGAAAAAGCGTTCTTTTTTTCTTTTTTTCGAGTTGTCTTTTCGAAACTTCTCCGTCCGAAAGTTGTCGATTCGAATGTTATGTTCAGGTTAACCATCCAGAAGCATCGTGAAAATGATTAGCTACGGATTTATAACAAATTTTTATCGCTGTACCTACCAAAACTAGAGCAACCGGTATTCTTTAGAGGCACAAACTTTCGCGAATGATGCTTTTTCCTCAAATTTCGCGACAAAAACTTTCGATAGGAAAAAGTGCATTTTCGCATGAAAAACTTTTGCGACTGTTGAAAAATGAGAGAAAAAACTTTAAGCAACAAGTATTTCGTGCCAGTATTGACAATACGTTACCCTCTGTTTCGCCTGAACAGTCACGGTGACAATTAACAAGGTTTAATGGCTCAAGAGACTAAAGATCGGGGTGATTAAGGAAGAGCAACGAAAAAAAAATTAACAGACGAAAAACAGTTGGATGGAAAAAACTTCGCGAGTCGAGAATTTTCTGTAATTTCGAGGGCAAAAACTTTCGCGAATTTTGAATCTAGATTATGCCTTGACAGAAACTTTCGTAAGAAATGCCAAAAAAACGCGAAATGCGCGAAACTTTCTGCCCGCCAAAGTTTCTGCCCATAAAAAGTAGAAGGTACTATTTGACATGTGGCTATGATTTAATCTTTTAGCTGTCCAAAAAATTACTGTGATTGAAAAATTATAAAATTCAATCAAAAATTTCATTTTGTGATTTCTTTTCTCTGTTGTTACAGAAAATGGAACTTCATTTTAATAAATTTCAAGATGAAATTTATAAAAAGCCTTTATTACCAAGGATTCTTATGTACGTTATATCGTCTTTATGAATGGCCATCTATGAGAAAGAAGGAGGTCCTTATTTTCCTTACTATATTTCGTCAACACGATTTTCCCGAAGAGTGTTTGCCTCAGTTAGAGGGATGAATCAACCGAAAATCTTTCACCTTTAAAACAAAAGTCAAGTACAGTATAACTTGGCTCGACAACTTGGCTCGACACAGGGTGAGTGGCCGAGTGGCTTAAACAGTTGTCGTCAGGTAACTGAAAATTAGCTCGGTCGAGTTAGGTCAAACTCCGGATGGGTGACCTCGGAGGTCTGATCTCACAGCTATGGCATCGTCGTCTTTTGGAAGGGACGTTAAACTAGGGGTCCCCTGCCTGGATGTGGCATGTACAGTAGGCCTAATTAGCTTTCAGTAGCTAGAAAGCCTGACAAGCCTACTCAAACCAAATTGAAAAACAAAGCAAAAACAAAAAACCGAGAGACGTGTATGTGGCAATAGACTCCACTCAAATCCACCATTCTCTTGAAGCGGCCTCTCTTTACTCATTGTTGAGAAAAATTGGCCCTTTTGCGGCAAGAAAGTCAGTAGACCTCTCACTTTAGTGAGTGTTTGACGTCGGCTTCACAAAGATGTATCATGGAATGGAAACTTGGGACAGAAATGTCACCTATGAAACCGTTATCATTTGATGTGTGGTCTCTTTTGCTGTCTTGCACTACGTAATCAAACTGTGTACGTATTTTGAAGTGGTTTCCATAGCCTCGTCTGTTAGAGACTTGGGAAGAAAATATTTAAATAATCAAGTTTACGTGTGGACCGAGATGCAATTTTTATTGGAGGGGGCCATAGGCAAACGGGTGATGAGCGAAGCGAGCTGCAACATTTTTAGGTTAGAATAATTGTTAAAATCTCATAGTCTTTTTGTACCACTGAAAAATTCTGATCACAATGTCAAGAAGTCTTGAAAGTTCTGCATGTGATGGTGCCATTCGCATCCCGGCGCATCCCTGCGCGCGTACAGCGCAAACGGGTCGAAGTCAGCTGAAAAGGCTATTACATATGAGTCATTAAACTGCGGGAGGGCTGACAGTTCCCTAATACTGAGAGGGATGCTGTTCCATGCAGTAAAAGTACAGAAATGAAAGACTTTTTTCACATATTCAAGGTTATATCTTGGAATTTGGATGTCCTTGCAATTTCTCGTATTGTAGTTTGAATGCAAGGATAATTTATCAAGGATAATGGGGAATTCATCCCAAAGGCTCTGGGCACATCCTGTTCATAATCTTGTAGGTCTTGGCTGATCGATCGAATTTAATTAATTGTTCACATTTGAGCCAGTTATATGAACAATTGTTTTTTATTCTAGTCCTCTCAATTATGGTTCAGGCTCGGTCCTGTATATTTTGTAGCGACAACAACATTATTCACAGGGAGCCCAGGAATAATTGCCAAACTCAAAAATATGCGAAGTCCTGAAATAAAGCTGTGTTGGAAACTGCGAAGGATACGTGGTGCTTGGAG
Source organism: Aurelia sp. 3 sensu Dawson et al. (2005) (assembly GCA_964020215.1). Taxonomy (NCBI): domain Eukaryota; kingdom Metazoa; phylum Cnidaria; class Scyphozoa; order Semaeostomeae; family Ulmaridae; genus Aurelia; species Aurelia sp. 3 sensu Dawson et al. (2005). The sequence continues at coordinate 3,457,859 of OZ026592.1, read as the reverse complement.
CTGCGAAAGAACTGCGAGAAGCGGAACTGCGAAGGAGAGAAAAGCGAGAAGGAGAGAAGAAAAGGGATTTCTTTTCTAATGTGATAAGTTATCTTGTCAATAAAATGTGTGTAAATTGTTGTAAAAACATCTTGCGTGGTGCTTATTGTATATCACGGAAAGCTATGCTATAATCAATCTATCGCATGACATAATCAGGTGTGAGATGAGATAAGGCTAGTTTAAAAGATTCCTGGTCGATAAAAAGATTCCTGGTCGATAAACTGCACGTTAAGCGTTGCAACGCCTGCCCTGATGATACCCATGTCACAACAAGCCTTACTTTTTCATTTCATTTCATTTTCATTTTTAAATATTTATACAGGTTACAAAATTTCAGTAAAAGATAACTGCTTTACAAATTGACCTGTGTAGGCTTAATACCAATTTGTAGGCTGTCAATATTTCAATGCCAGGTGCTAATTGAGATAGGACCAGCTTTTGGCCATAAATATGACCAACGTATATTGCTTTGCGATAAGCTATGGGCAAAGATAGTATATGGTTTTGAATGGCATACAAGTGCAAGGCAATTAGCGACTAGTGATAAGTGCTTTAACGACAATTAAAGGCACAATACGAGCAGGTAAATATAAGATGAAATCTTCATGGCGAGTTCACTCATTGTGCGTGCAAAAAGGGTTTTTTGAGGATAAGAAAGAAACAAGGACAGTAAAAGCTTTATTGTAAGCTCTTAAAGGACAAGTCCAGGGTTGGCATAATTGTTAATTATTCAAGAGATTAAACTGTTGTGAATGGTATGTAGTACTTTTTTCAATTTTTTTCTCTTCTTATCTGCGAAACTACATATTTCAATCTGCTGAGAAGTGCGAAATGACGTCATTTCTTGTTGCCCTGAACGAGGCTGCCTAATGTGTTGATATTATACCACTCTCATTGCTAGCCTCCTTATCATGCCTTCGCCTACTCGTACAAACTACAAAATGGCAACGATATTTGGCCTAACTTTTGAAGATTCATTAACCAATATATGAATGTTGGAGGCATCAAAACGTGGAAAGAGCTCACGATTGGTGTTCAGCAGTTGGTAAGGTTGCTTTTTAACAATAATGCTATCAACCCCGGACTTGTCCTTTAATACTTTGTTCGTCATGTTTGCACGTGTCAAGATGTCTATTGGTGACGTGTAGAAACAGAGAAGTACACATTGCCCAAGTTGCGTATGCTTGCAAGGCCACAAAACCCTGAATCTTCCCGAGGGTGTAATATCGCTCCTGACGCCTGTAGCCTAATCTTCAAGCTTTATGGGACAAAGCGTGGCTTTGATAAAGCAATGAAGTTCTGCTGTATCGTTTAGCCTGATGAAAAATCACCACCCAGGGCAACGAATCAAGCTAATTTCAAATTGTGCAACTTGATTAAAGCAATCTTTAACATGAAATAGGAAACACAAACTCTTTTTGATCCCTTACCAAACCGTTATCAAATCCAAAGTCTCGTGTTTGTTTATCCATTTCTTGCGGTAAACCGAGTTTCATAAGCTTTGATGCGCAAGCGCCATGCATTATTCCCTTATGAATCAACCTTTGAACGGCCAATGTGACTAAAACCTAATTACGCCCGATTAGGCCTAGCCATAATTAGATCAATCAGGATTTAACCATCACTACAGTATTCAGCGCCAACCTATCACTGTAGCAGCTCTGTTACCATATCAATGCGAAGAAATTTTCACCTTATCTCTTCATTAAATAAATTGTCCTTCCAATGAGTACCTCTTTAAGTCAAAGGTTTTTTCTGCATTCAAATTATCCTTTGGTTCAGTCACAGAATGACCAATGTCCGTTGGATCAGTTAATTTTGGTATTGATAGTACTGACTTAGCTGACTAAACTCTGGTCGCTGCTGTGAATTAACATCGTTGCAGAATTTCGAGAACGTTGAGAAGTTTCGGAATTAATGAAATTTCAATTTCGTCTCGATGTTGCGAGCAGGAACAACCTTGGATTTACGGGAACTCTTGACATATGGTGGAGGCATCCCCAAAGTTTAAGTTGAAAGAATAAAATCCCTTATCAACTGCAAAACGGCCTTATCTTTGGGACTTTTGAGACATGAATAATTTCGAAATTGTTGCTGCGGAGATTTGACCAACCATTACATCCCCTCATTTTAGTATGAGAAATTTCGTTTACATGAATGATTTTGCCGTTAAAAGAGAGAGGAAAGAAAACTGAACATGATGTGTACCATGTTATCAATGTTTTCCGTGCATAAATTGCCGCAAAGAAGCATTTTACGATTGAAAACATTTATTTTCGACGGCGTTACTTGTGGCCTTCCATCCTTCGATTTTCGAACTTTTAGTGCGCAGGCGTGCATCGCTTCCGCTCTGTCACTGACTTAGAAATTCAGATACAGTATTGATACTGCGACTTCTTCATCAATTTTATTTGTCTGTTAAAAGTTTATTATTCGTTTCCACAATCCTTCATATATGTTAATATCTTTCTGGTTAAAAGCTTGCCTGCATTTACAACGTTTTGAGCCAAAATGTGAAAAATGTCCATTTGAACTGTTTGTTTCTGTATTCATAGTCCTAGATCAAGAATTTCGAAAAGATAGAATGCTCAAATGACGTTTCGCTTTCGTTTGATGATACGAAAGTGAAACGTCATTTGCGCATTCTATATTTTCGAAATCCTTGATTACAGTCGTGGCCAAAAGTTTAAGACCACATTTTGGTCAACAACGTTTCTTGGCGTAACGAAATGGAACCCTAGCGCTCTTGTTACTTCACTCTCTTATAGTTTATGTAGGTCAACTTTCTATGTAGATTCCGAATTTCGATGTTGTTTTTAAAATTTCTGCACCATTTTGCTACGACGTCACAATGATATCTATAGAAATTCTCGGAAATTGTAGTGGTTCTGATGACAAGGGGTATGACCAAAAAATTGTGTTAATCAGCTCAATTTTACATCAATCTATGCACAATTCATTTCTATGGCATGTTTACAATGTATCGAGGCGTTACTAACAACATTGCATCAGGGAAAATGGTAGTGGAGAGCCTTCAGTCCAAGGCTTTGGCCAAAAGTTTAAGACCACCTTTGGAAAAGTGTGAAAAACTTCTGTGATTATGATGTAAGAGCCTTTGTCATTTGATAATTCGAATAATAAAGGAATTTATGAAAATCAATTCGAGTAACTATGCAATTTTTTACTTCAAACTAAAAAATAAAGTGCTGGTCTTAAACTTATGACCAAAGCTGTGGACTGAAGGTCCTCCGCTGCCATTTTCTCTGATGCAATATTTTGATATTGTTAGAAAAGGAAGGATATGTTTTTACAGAATAAAAGCCTGGCAGAAGGCATTTCAAATTTTGCATATTTTGGGCTCTAATGAAACAGTCACTTCTCATCTCCTGAATCAAATAAAAGAATTCCGTAACGCACATCTACAACCTTCTTACACAAACTCGTGATTTGTGTTGAAGTCACATTTCGCGTGCACAAGGTGACAGTTGGCCCCACTTGTTTCAGGGCAATCCTTGCCGGTTGTTGAGAATATTGCCTTTGATCGGCGGCCGTTTAAAGGAGTTGGATAAGAATTTGTTGGGGGAAATTTTGACGAGGCTGTTTTCTGCTGAGCTAATTTATTGCGCCTGTTCCACGAAATTCAAAATAAATGTCTAATCCTGGAGATTAGCCTTTGCACTATATTCTGATTTCTATATTCTATATTCTATAACCTCTACCGGGTGAGTCAGAAAAAACGCCCGGCGTTTGAAAGGCTACTGCTCCCTGAGTATATAAGCAACGACATTTTGCAATATCTGATTGAATAGCTAACATGTTCAATTGTGTTTAGAAATTTTCCTGACTAAAGTCGGTCACTCCGTTCAAATTCTGTTGGCAATTTTCCAAAATGAGTCCCTTTGAGAAACCTTAAAAAACGTGCTAAAATTGCAAGCAAAAGTCCCCAATGTGTTAACCTCACAGCGATGACTTTCAGCACGCTTTAGCGCATGCTTTCGTTTTGGATGGTTAAAAAGTCTTCCCCCTAGTGTGAATAACTTATTCAGGGGGATTCCATTCTCCCACGAGGACAAAATACAAGAGCACATCCAGGAGTCATCATTGCTAGGAAGGAGAACAAAGGGAAATTCTGCTTGCTGTTTTCGCTCATTTTTGCAGGTTTTCGAAAGGGGCTTTCTGCAGAAAGTCTCCTATTTCGACGGGAAGGAATGACCGATTAAAGCCGGGTAAATTACTGAACCTAATTTGACACATCGAGGATAAAACAAGACAGGTTTCAACATCATTGCTTTGATATTCAGGGAGCAGGATTTTTTCAAACGCCGGGCGTTTTTATTGACTCACCCGGTATATATTTAAGGATTGCTGCGATATAAAAAGATTTCCAACAAATATTTTCGTTGCTCCTTCACCCAAAGACCAGCCTGTATCTAGATAAGGATCTTTCCTTTTGAATTTAGCAAATTACAAAGGAATTTCTCATTTCAAAATGCGATATTTGATGCACAAAATGAGGATTTGTTTACTTATTTCTTATCCAGCTCTTTTAAAGACAGTGTTTATAAAATTGCGTTTACACGACGCTAGTACATTTTGAAAACGATGAAAAATGTGACGGATATGGAAAAACGGCACATTTTTTCCCGGCACATTTTGAAAACGGTAGAGTTTGAAAACGGATCTCAAAGCGGCACATTTTGAAAGTGCTACCTCAAATGTAGCTACCGTCATATCTTTCACCGTTTTCAAAATGTGCCGGCATCGCCGTCATCATGTGAACGTAGTCTAAGTTCAATCGCCAGTCAAAAACAACTGATGGCATTGTCTTCCAAACCTGTTCTCGTTTGTTGTTGATGTTTTACAACGTTGTTATGGCTTTAAGGAAAATTGAGAAATTCAATCAACATTTCAATAACATTCATGCAATCGAAGCGTTTCATCACGTGACCAATGAAAGCGGCGGTTCTTAGCAAAAATTATTTTATTGACAAGCCATAGTACCAAGCGATTATGTTCACTAACAAAGGATTTCTACAACTTATTAGTAAAACCCTAGATATAAATATAGCAAGCTAGACAACACGTTTTGAAGATCTGATGGCCAACTGAATCATTGTGCATGCATGTGGAAAGAAAATTATAATAGAACGCATGATTTAGTTCAGATGTTCAACAACGCTTATCAGCAAATTTGATGTAGCTATTCTCATTATCCTTTGATAAGATAATGAATTTGACTAAAGCATTGTCAATCAATTTTGATCAATCAATCGATCTAATAATCAATCAATCAATCAATCAATCAATCAATCAATCAATTAATTAATTTTAAAAAGCCTCCAAAGACTTGACCCTGACAAATCTACAGAGCTTGAGTATTACCATAAGGAGGAGTTTGGTTTCTGTATTTTGGTGATGATCGAAGCAGCTTATTAGATAACATCTGAGGTAGGAGGAGGAATAACAGATATACATAACCATTTGTTGAAATTATGGTGAAGTTGGTTAGTTGCTGTCATTGGAGGCTACTAAGTAAACTAAGTTGTTGTTTAGACTTGAACATCAACATGGTTTGACACTAGAGTTATAACATTCTTCGTACTTATCACTAAGGGTTTCAGGACGAGGACTTGAATAATTTGAACAGATATTTATTTGGCTTGCTTTGATACTTGGTTTCTTCTCTGTTTCGCCTTCAACTGGTGTTTGCAACCACTCTGGAACAAAGCACAGTTTTCCGCCAAACTGCTCTCAGTTTTTCGAATATAGCTAACTTTTAGCTATTCCTATGTCTTAGTGCGCCTTCACAGAAAAAAGATGCTTAAGCGCACTACGACACAGGTATACAAGAGAGTTACATTCGAATAACTGAGAAAAGTTTTGCCTAAAGCCACGTTTTGCTGCTGCATGGCTACAAACACCAGTTGAAGACGACGCAGGGAAGAAAACAGCATTTACATTTAAACAAGTAAATGGATACTTAATCAAATTATCCGTGTCCTACCACCCTTGTTATTGCCTGTAGTCTTTGTTGTGTAAATTTTCCCTTGCTTTGCTGTTCTTCTCGATCAACTGCACTGACAAATCAGTGCTCTGAAGTAACATAAAATTTCCTTTTTTGGCTTTCAGATTTAATACAAATTTTGGCTAAATGGGAAAACGTCCGAAATTTTCCTGAGAAACTTATTGTCTTTTTTCTTCTAAACTTCCATGAAACTGCAGAGGAATTTTGGCAATGTTTGCCGAGACTCTAGCAACTGGAGAGTAGATTTCTTCACAAAAACTTGAGAAATTTCAAGCAGTCTTCTGTCCTTGTTGCGTTCTGTTCTGTCCTGCGTTCTGTTTTACACTCTGTTTTACGCTTCTTGTTGCGTTCTGTTCTGTTCCGTTCCGTTCTGTTTTACACTAGGGTCCATGTAAAAAATCTACGAAACTTGATGGTAGAAATATACAAGTGCTTATCGTGCGAAAATCCCTCCTTTATGTGGAATATTTTCCTGCGAAAAGAGCTTGGGTATAATCTAAGATCAGGTTCACTGCTAATGCTGCCACAAGCAAAAACGACAACTTATGGGACCAGTTCGTTGACCTTTAGAGGTAGCATTCTCTGGAACAGCCTACCTGACGCTATAAAAAGCTCACCATCTGTTGTATATTTCAAAAGATCGATAAAAGAATGGAAGGGTGAAAATTGTACATGCAAAAATTGCTATTGAGAACAACATCTTGGAAATCCCTCCGCAAACAGTAATTATGTAAATCATGTAAATCGATGTAAATATACTTATTTTCTTTATATTATTGTAAATTTTTCCTTTGTAGATAGTTGGTTTGAATTAGCTAATTGTATTTAAGCTATTGTAAATACCAACTATAAAGAATTTAATAATAATAATAATAATAATAATAATAATAATAATAATAATAATAATAATAATAATAATAATAATAATAATAATAATAATAACAATAATAATAATAATAATCCTTGTTGTGTTAGGTAAATTCAGCAAATTCTCCATGGATTTATTTTGTCTTCGTCGCTTTATTGCCCCCTGATTGGTCTGTGAACGTGAGACTTCAGGTTTTCAGCCATGCGCAATAGCAGAAATAGGGAAGAGCATTTGATTCGTATCTCATTCGGACATTTAGTTTCTTGAACGGACCTATTGGTGTGCACGTCAGACTGCCGTCAGAATATTTTCCGTCATTGACATAGCGATTGATTATAACAGTAATTTTTGCAAATATCAACTGGGAGATACTCAGATGGGTACCAGGGCATTGTTGATTGTCACTTAGTGGCTCCATGTAAACACTGGAAAAAATTCTGCCGTCAGGATATTCTCCGGCAATGTCCCAGTAGCCGACTGATAACCAAAAAATTAGCAATCTTTGCAATTATCAAATTGTCACCTTGTGGGTTGTTTCAACATTAGATAAAGTGCTATTGACACGATAAGCAGTCTTTCTCGAGACTTCTTTTTTCTCTAAGTTCACTGCATGGTAGAAATTACGTTGCTACTGATGTGAGAAACTATATTTTGTTGCCTAGAAGCCTATTACTGAACCCTTGCTCTCAATTACTGAAATCCCTCCTTCCCAAAGGGTCGTTGTCTTGGTAGCAATATTGTTACCACTGACAGGAATGACTCGAAAGCCTGCTGACGTTTTGATTTACTCACCTTGTCTAATCTTTGTTTTCTTCTTTGATTTGTCTTCAACTCTGTTCAACTAAACGTGGATTTAATTTAGGTCTTATCGCTCTCAGTTTTCCAGATATGACCTCCTTGAATTCATGTATGTAGTGCGCCTTTGCAGTGCAGAAGACAAAGATGCTGCAAAACCTGAAAAGAATACTGAGCCAGTGCAGTTACACCTCTCACTTGAAATTCCCTTCGTCAAGTGATAAAATATCTACTATGTTTGGCTCTAAATCTACCTTGTTTGCCTCTAAATCTACAAATCCACCCATGCTATTACTTTATTTGGTTGCAGGCTACCTTCGCTTGTATCCTTATTGTCTGTTCGTATTTTTATAATTCATTTTTCCTGTAATAGTTACATGTAGTTTCATGTAGCTTTTAATTGCTTTTAGAATGGCGGCAGGGTAGACATAGTATTTCGTTCCCTGTGGCATCGTCTTTGCAACGTAGTTTGTAGATAATGTAATTAGTAATATGTCTGTAAAGATTTTAATTGAATATAGAAAAAAATATCTAGTTAGAGGAGACAGGAACACTTCACTGTTGCGTTATTTTGAAATTTTCGGTAGTGAGCCACCTTACGTGTAGAGTCACCTTAATCTTTACGATTAAGGTGGCTCTCCACTTAACGTGGTTCACTACCAAAAAATTTCAAAATAACGAAACAGTGAAAGATGGTTGTATACCAAGTAAAGATAAGTTCAAAACATAAAATACACTCAGTTAAGGTGGCTCGTTTCTGATATAAATTTTAAACTGCTAAACACTGGGTGTCCTATCGCTCATGATAAGAACCCGTAGAATCACTCACGACTCACGAAGCGTTAAGAACCAATACAAAGTGATGTGAACCCTAACCAATTCATACAGTTTACAAATTTATACGATCCTTTACAAACTTTCATGAAACCTTATAATTCCGGGATGCATTCTTTCAAATTTAAAGATGCCGAGATACTTATTTAATTGAAAGAAAATTTATTCACAATGCTCATCAGCACTTGGCCGCATCTCATCATTTTCAAAATAGCAGACACCCCATACAGCGAGTCCATGTTGATAAATATCTAAAACTTCAATTCAATCTGTTTCAATGGAAATTTTACTGTAAGCTGGATGTAATTCCTCAAAATAAAGCTGTTATGTTTTAGATCAATGAAAGATGGAATTTTTGGAAGATGAAACTGTTATATATTTGAGATGAATTGGGGTTAGACAAACTGGAGCTGATATAAATGTGTGAGCAATGTTATACCCAAATATGCCTACGTCATTGAATTTAAGAACCATGTTCATGTTTTTGACAAGACAACTGCGCTTATAAAATAAATTGAAAAAGAAAAGGCCACAATATAAACGTCTCTCGTCGGATCCGTAGATGCTTGCGATGACGGATAACGAATAAATTTGTTGGTAGAAACACCGCAAAACGACGAAAAAACAACGGCGAATGAGTCGATTACATATATTTTTGCCAATATTTCGTTCTGCCATGCAGGACTTCTTCAGGGCTATTATATGATAGTTACGTTTAAGATTAGAATATGCACAACGATTTGAATAGGAGAGGTTACATGTGATTGGTTAGATGTGATGGCTACACAGGGGCTATGCCGTTAGGTTAGGAGGGTTGCGTCATGTGGTAATAATAATAATAATGATAATAATAATAATAATAGTAATAATAATAATGATAATAATAATAATGATGATAATGATAATAATAATAATAATAACAATAATGATGATAATGATGATAATGATGATAATAATAATAATAATAATAATAATAATAATAATAATAATAATAATAATAATAATAATAATGATAATGCTGATGGTAATGATAATAATAGGAATGATGATGATACTGCGCTTATCTTATGCCATATGAAACTGCTTATAAGAAACTCCATTATCAGGTTGCAAAAAGGTAATGAAAATCCAATGCTAGGAAAATACAACTTAAGAAATTACTTATTTTGACAAATGAATCCCTCGCTTATCTTTATTTTGATTTTTCTGCCTGCTCTATATAATTTAGAGTAGTCATGTCTAACTTTGGAAAAGCTACATGAAATTGTCTGGAATGTTCACGAGGGCACAGAGAGGTAATAGGTATGAAAATTGTTATGGAAGCTTTAAGAAACGGGAAAAAAGAGCACTAAATATGATGCTTTTGAGAAACTCTCAGCACTTGCTCAAATTCTGTGTTTAGCTAACTCTAAATGCAAGGAATATCCCTCTTGAAACTTTCCCAAAAAAATCAATATTTATTATCAAGGCCATATTTGGTAGCGATCTGTTTTAGGTTTCGAATCAACAGGACCTCTTGACAACTCCTTTGAAAGCATCAAATGGGGCTCAAAACCCACTCATCAAAATTTGATGAATGAAATGGTTCTAGATCAGGAGTAATAAGATAGATAGCTATAACTTTAAATTCTGATAAGCTGATCAATAAAGCACAGCCTCCACACAGGATGTCAACAGGCTGACGCCCAAGCCGGCATTCTCAGTTCCTTTAATGTCAATCAGAGTGTTCATAATGCAAATCGTAGGCATTATAAGTTGGCAGCGTTAGATGGGAGTGTCATTCTACAGCCATGAAGCCCCGTTGACCACATTGCGGAACATGGAACAGATGCACCATTTATCTTTGATTCCTCCTCCGTAATAAATGCTTAATGTGTTGACAGGCAAACTTCTATCTGCTTGAAGAGATCTAGGTTCCTTAATTCAGTTTCAGTTTCATCTTATGAAAATTCATCACATACAATTTTGATCCTAACCACAGGTGGCGGAGAATGGTTCAGTAATACTTGCACGATTCAGTAATACATACAAATGTATTAAAATATAAATATACCTGCCAGTTAACTGTGTTAAATTTCTCTGGAATCCTCCATTGGTTACACAGACTCCTGTCTCCACTTCATATTAGGCCCAAATTGTGTTGTGTTGTTATCTAATACAACTGCAACAACACTACACAATTTGGGCCTAATATGAAGTGGAGATTAGGAGTCTGAGTAACCAATGGAGGATTCCAGAGAAATTTAACACAGTTAACTGGCAGGTGTGACTAAATTTCAATACATTTGTATGTATTACTGAATCGTGCAAGTATCACTGAACCATTCTCTACCACCTGTGTCCTAACAATGCAAAAAAAAATAACTAAACTGCAAAGATTAAAGGTAATGCTATTGAAAATTAATACAATAGAAAATTCATACAATAATATGAAAATACAAGGAGGGCTAAATAAGTTGTCTACAGGGAATTACTTAAAAGAGGAGCTCTCCTCTCTCAATATATAAAGTAATCAAGGAGAGAGCTCCCATCCAAGGTTATAATCAATTTCGCATTTACAGTACCAAAATAGCTTAGATTCAACGGTGACCTAGCTCAATGAATGACTTCTTGGTTTTGTTTTGAACATTTTGTTCTGAATTTTGATTTGTATACCTTAGTTTTTGCAATTCTTAACGAAAGTTCTTTGCAGAAAGCTAGGAGTAAATGAGGACTTCTTTGCTGAATTGGCTTAGAAGTAGCAGGAACAGACAGGGTGCTTTGGAGTCTTTGGCTCCTCTAATCGGGGAGAGTTTATGGCATGCCATGCTCTATCTGGGTAGTGTTTTAGCTCACGATTGAAACCATGAATCTATCATATTCGGAAAGCCTCGATAAGTTCCCTTAAATGTTGGGCATGACCTATGCTTGTAAGCCTCGATAAGTTCCCTTAAATGTTGGGCATGACCTATGCTTGTAAGCCTCGATAAGTTCCCTTAAATGTTGTGCATGACCTATGCTTGTGGTAACATACAGGGATAAAAATTAGAATATTGATATTGCATCCTTTATGAGAAAGGAAAATTTGAAATTAAAAAGCATCATTTAACTTCTCAAACTAGGTACCGTAATTTTTATTAACTTTTACTTGGTTTCATGAAGACGAATTTTTTCTTCTGAAAGAAAAAAACATGTGAAATCATTGTCAAATTCGAGGCATATTTTCATCGTATTTTCTTGAATATAGTAACGACCCCGCCGGACATTAATAGTACAGCGGGGAAATGATGAAACTATACATGTTCAGCGGGGATTGAAAATATTGTGACGGGGACTAAAACCTTTTGGTTATTGTTTGTGATGGAACTTGTATAATTTTTGACGGGGAAACACAAATTTTCAACGGGGAAGCAACAGAAACAAGGAGAGGAGAGTGCTTTAAACTCAAACTTGGCGGGGAAACAGATTTTCCTGGCGGGTCATTCTTTTACCTTGGCGGGGCAGCGTTTCAGCGGGGTCGTTACTGAGGGTTGTAATAAAGCAAGGAAAAATTTGTAAAGCAATAGATTCATGTTCCGAATCGTAATCGTGTTTATCAACTGGAAACTTCTTTTTCTTCAGCATGAATCTAGAACCTACCGTTTTGAAGAAATTTGTGTTTGATTGGGAAATGTGTTTCCGCCTCTGCGAAGGTCTGCCATTTTCAGAATTTCGTAGGTTTGGAATTAGGGAAGACTCAATAATCGATTTTGGTACGCCAAATGTCAACCTGACGTATGGGGTGGGGGGGGGGGGGGTTTAACCCATGGCGTTTAGAAAAATATCGAAAATTTCATAAAAATTTAGTAGGCCTAAGCTAAAAACAGTTACCTTCTCTTCCTTTTTTCACATTCTAACCATAAAGCAACGGCAATTGCTGCTTGAAAACTGCAAAAACTAAGTCATGAATCATGATGTGACCCTAGCATTCAAATAAGCCTCGAATATGTCCTTATTCTGAAGAAGAAACCAATAGATCTCAAAACCGTAAAAAAAACTAATATTTATCGAAAATTTGGCGAAAAATTGACCTGAAGATTAAAAGAGGGGGGAAGGGGTTGAATTCTAAACGTCAGATTGACGTTGGCGTACCAAAATCGATTTGTGAGTCTTCCCTTACCAATGAACCACATTACAAGTTCACCCACTTTCAATGCTATTACTGTCTCTTCTTTAAGGTTACTTCATTAATGGAATTTTCACTTCATTCCCACTCGATTCCCACTGTATGAAGAGATCTTATAGCCGAAAGCTAGATTCCAAGAAAGTGACCCTGCTTTTAGTACATCATAAAAGCGCTTGAATTATGTGCAATGTAACTTCAAGGGCAGACAAACTATCTCGAGTAATGATATATTTGTCGTATGTAGAGCCAATTTTCATCAAAGTTCATCTGAAGGAAAAGAATCGTTTAGATTTTTAGATGAAGGCTCTCAGCTTCCATGCCACATATGGAACAATGTTATGATCACACGACCCAATACCAATAGCAGACGGTGGAATTCGCGAAAGAGGGAAGCCGATGAATGTTTCCTTTCATGAAAGTTAGGTAAGACCTGGCTCCCCCTTGGCACGTCCTTTGAGAAGATGCACGCACTTAACGTATTTTCTAACAAATCTGTAAGTTTATCACAGAAGCATCTTTTGCTGAAGAAATATATCTCATCTTTCTGGCCTCAGGAGGAAACAAAAAATTCAATGAATTGTTGACTATCATTTATTTCGTGATCAAAGGTATTTAAAAAACACCCAAGACGAAATGAACCGTAGAAGCTCTATTAAGCCTTTGGGGGCTTATTTGATTTCGGACCTTCCAGAGGGAGCTCATTAGAGAGGGGAGGGGGGCTTAATAGAGATTTTACGGTAGATGACTTCATCATCTGATCCTGCCTACAGAGGTTGTACCTTTTGAAGAATTCTCTTCATTCATGGATCTGCAGAATATATGCACTCTCGCAACTGAGTTTTTCTGTTGGGACAGGGGAACTGTAACGATAGAATGAGAACTTCATTGTCTGAAAGATGAAATTCCAGCTCTGAGGAAAAAATTCAAAACTAGGTAGGTCTTGAATTGACTTTCAAATTTGACTGCGAAAATGTGTTTCAGTGCCACCTCTGCCTCCATGGTGTTTTAGAGGCCTGGGTCCGAATTCTCGGAGATATTTTTTCTCTTTCGCGCCATTTTGTTGAAGGTGCAATGGGAGAGATCATGGCCTATGAATGTTAATACTGTTGCTTTGGCTGTTGAAAGAGTAAAGAAAACAGGTCAGTATGCATTTATGCTACTAAAGAATGGCAAAGTTATGTGCAACTAAGATAAAATGAAATTCTTTTATACTCATTTCAAGATTCAAAGAAATGTATTGGCTGCTGGCTTTCTTTTTCTCTGCGCACTCTTCTTTTTTAGGCCATTTTTGTTGCTAGGAAATTTGCAGGTGAAATCTCAAACTAAAAAGTAAGTATATTCTGGGAGTACAGCGCGCCAGTTGTGCAAGTAACGTAAGCAAGTCCACCTTTTAGATCTTTTCTGTGAAATTTTTGTTTGGTGCAGCAATTCATTCCCTCATCATTTGTCTGTAGTAGTCACACATTCATTTGCACAGTAGGTCCTAAGTTTGTCCAGACTGAAAAATTGTCTTCCACAAAACCTTAATGAAAAGCCTGTTCTGTTGTTTTGAAAAAAAAATAAATGCAAATTCCCATAGAAGAGAACTTAAAAGTCCTGATTTTCCAAGTACCACTTTTTTACTGGATATGATGGCGGAACATAATTTTGGCACAAGGGGTCAGTCATATATTGATTTCACCCCCGCTTAGCGTCATTTCAATGCTAACTTTCAGACCCCTCCCCCCGTCCCCCATCCTCAGCGTCAGTCCATTCAAAACTGACTAAGGGCTGACAGAGGCCTGCAGTAGACCTTATGAGAAAGGCACAGGTAGTACCAGGCCTAAAATCTTTTGGCATTCCAACAAAGCTTCAGCGAACGTTCTCTGACTGAGCAGATCGCGCAAAAATGGGCTCAGGAAAGAAAATAAAACATTAATTCACAATCTTCACAATATTACAGAAATATATCGTTATGAAAATCTATGTAAATAATTTTTTTTCTTGGCGTCATTGTTGCTGAAGGCTGTTGACCCCCCCCCCCTATTAACGTCAAAATGACGCTAAGCGAGGACAAAATTGATGTATGACTGACCCCTAAGGAACTGATTGGTTAGAGTGAGACATAGGTGTCGATGAGAATGAAGTTGCTCTCTCTATGACACTGGTATATGATTATGTTAAAGAGGCACTAACGCAAAAAATAACATCAACAAATGAGCCGCCGAAGGCATGCTAATCAGGTTGTGTAGAGATTATGTACCTTTCGTGTGCAAATATTTGTGTCAAATGATGATTGTACGTGATGATAGATAAACAAAGGCCCACATCAGTCGAATAGCCCGATGCAAGATTCGTTGACCGAAAACTGCCAAGTGACGTAGAATCCTTTGTTTCCGCTCAGCAGACCAGATAAAAAGTAGGATATTAAAATAATCTTTCCAGTTCTCGCAGTCTCATAACTTTCCTTCCATGGGGGGTAAAGACTAGGTGACAATATTTTCAGGTAATGCGAGCTTTCATCATGTTTCTCGAATATTCTCGCGGCAATTTTCGGATCCAAAAATTTTGCGTTAGTGCCTCTTTAAACAACCAACCAACAACAAGTGCACTAAGTCATTCCATATCTTACAAAACATAGCATTTTATTAACATTCTCATCTTTTGCATTCAACCTCTTGGAGCTGGAGTCTGCAGAGCCCAGGGTGGGTGGGTACTTAATTGTTGAGTTATACTTGATGTGCTGCTCATATGGGTGAGTTTTTTTATCTGAAATTCCCTATATGTTGGTCTGCTTTTAACCTAAAGTCTGGTAGATCAGTAGCCCATTCAGAATTTTCATCATAAGTAAATAAATTTGAATAGACCTTGCATCTTGAAATCAACAAAATTCATACGCTTAACATAATTCCCAATGTTCATGCACAATGATTTGGAATTCTTGAATATTCTGTCATAAAAATGGGTCCCTTTATTATATTATTATTATTATTATTATTATTATTATTATTATTATTATTATCGATTTATTTAAAGTAGGCGTATAAACATATCTAAGTCCCAATTCAAGTTGAATCATGGTCACAATAAAGAAACCACCCCCCAGGCTGCAGAGCAGATCTACAACATGACAACCTGACCCTTCTCCCGTGGAGCACCCCATTTCTTGGTTCTATTCAAAACATATGCCTGGCCCTTAGCAATTTGACTGTAAAATTTTCCCTGGTGCCAGCCCCATCACCTTTGACAACTCCAGTAGCTTTTGCATCTCATGTTACTTGGAATACTTGTATTAACTTTAGAAACTATTTATTTTACCAAGGATAATATTTGACATAATTTTATTTTATTTTCACTTGGCTCCTGTATCATATTACTGGGAAGGTACTTGTAATGTTTTAAGATTGGAAATGCTAAAAGCACATTGTTTTGAAATGTTCATGAGAGTACATGTAGTGAACATGATGACTGTTATTGAACCTTAGGGCAAGTATGACAACAAAAAACATCATGTTCTTTTGCTCATATCTCAATCATGATATATTGATAAAGTTGACAAGTCCATGTTGAATAAGTGACAAATCAGAAGACTAGTGCATGTTAAAATCAATAGTGACAGAAGACATAAATCGAGTGGCTAAGCCATAATAATTAGTTGGAACGTTTCGAACCTTCCTAGGTCCATCCTCAGCAAGTTGACGGGGTGGAATTACAATTAAATACTAAATGAGGTACACATTAGTGGGAACTGAGAATAGTCCAAGAAAGGACTATTTTACTATGTTATTGGACCCTTGAGAAACTCAAAAGAAGCTCCTAGTACTCAAATTCTGGTAATTATAAGGAACTTTTAGTACTGGCCCAAGTTCTTTGTTTTTTTATGTGAAAAATATGTTATTGCATGGTGCATGGCCCCCAGGTCCAGTGCATGGCCCACAAGCAGGCCTCAATAAAATTTTTTCCTCCCTGGTAGCAAGTTAAGCACTTTTGTTTCTTCTTACACAATTCCTTCTCCCTTCCCTATAAACCACCCCATTCTATCCCGAATCCTTTCTCCCCTTCTTTCTTTCCCTTCTTTTCCCATTCCTGCCATCTCTATTTCCCCTTTTCCACTTTTCCATCCTGGGAAATTTGAGCATTTCAGCTATCTTCCTAGTAGCGCCACTACCATGTTACTTCTTTTTTTGAGCCCCGCCCACAGGCATCTGTAAAGTAGTTTCCCATACCCTTAGACATTTATGCAAAGAATTTTTAGACCCTCAGGCTGCCCTGAACGTTGGTCAGGGTAGAATTGAACCAGACATTGTTTGAAATCTACAAAACAATGCACCTTTGAACAATTAGGTGGTCACTGCTGTGGCGTAGTCATCACCCAAGCTTTCTGCTGATGTAATGTTTTTGATATTTTTGCCCAGAATTTTGTAATATACCTACATGACAGCATGATGAGTTATAAATTTAATTAAAATGAGGTGGAAAACCAAGATATGAAAAGCAAGGACAATCAGTTTCTGTTTCTTCACTTTGACTGTGTTGTGGCCAGTGGTGCAATATGCATTTACAGGAAATGTTGACAGACCATCTTGCTTGCAGTCAGTTTTATGATTTGTGCTATTAGTGCCCCATCAGACTTGGATCAATACATATTGCTAAGAAAATGTTAAATTTCCCAACAAAGGAGTGTTAGCCACCACACATAACCCCCCATCTCATCCAGTAACATTAATTAGGCCTTCTTTGACTTGAAAGCAAAGTGTTCATAGACCTTAAAGGTGATCTGAAGCGAAAATTTTTTATTGATGCAGATGAATAGCACTGTTGAACGATGAAGAATGTCATTAGAATTTATTTGATACTTTGTTTCATCTTCGAGTTATCCACTAATTTGTACGATTGGCTGATGACGTCATTTTGTTTGCAAAGTGTACTAGAAAGTATAACAGGTTGATCACGTTCCCAAAGGGAAATAAAGTCAACGACCTTTCCTTCAAATGAAATGCCTTTCTAAAGGGCAGTTCAGTCGATGAAACAATGCTAATTGCATTTATTCTGCTCAGCTGAAATGTCTCCTAAAACTGTAACCTTCCGAAGATCAGATACAGCTTCTTTTCATATAGAATCCTAATAATTTGCAAACAAAATGATGTCATCAACTGACACTTAAAATCATTGGATAACGTATAAACGAAATGAGATATCAAAAAAATTTCAACAGGATTCCTTATCAATCGACAGGGCCCTTCATTTGCATCAATAAAAATTTTCGCTTCAGATCACCTTTAAAGGTAGTCTGTGTCATTCATAATTGGCTGAGATTATAAAAGGGGATTAAAAATTCTTATGGCAGAACTAACAGAAAAGAATTGTGGAGAGATTGTTTTGCTAAGTGAACTGAATTTTATTATGCAATAAATTCAAAGACTCTGGGTTCCAGCTCCTTCCCTTATCTAAGCTTTGTTCTCTAAATCAATCACCTGCCTGACAGAGCTCCTTTTAATTTTCGTTAGCTACTGGTGTCTTGTCAGACTGTTATGTGCCCATATCACTGAAAATGTACAATCAATCTTCTATCACAAAGTTTCAGCCAGGCCACCCATTGCAAATTGCCATCATTGCTGTGAAAAACCTTTTTGTTTATCAAGTAACAAAGTGTTCGTTGGATTTAAGCATTATTGTTTGTAGTCAGAATTCCTGTGATTCATCCTGCTGATTTTTATCAGAATCTTGGATCTGCCCATAGTACGAAAATTAATGTTTGTATGTATTTCTTATGAAATGAGTACTATAGCCAACAGATATGACCACTAACTACACACTTCTTTCATCAATGAGGTTGTTTTTACGAAAGGCTTTGTTTTCTGGCGATGCATTCAGTGTTCATTGAAGCTCTTCTTGATGGTCAGCTGTGTCTCTTCTGAGCTTTATAGAAAACTAAGCATGAACCAGCCTGTAGCTCTGAAGTTTGTTGGTTTTCTGAAAGATCCTCATTAGTTGCTTTGTTGATGTTTATTTCTTGTAGAGTGCAAAAGAAGGGCGACCAATTGAGTTGATGTGCGGTTATCTTGGTGCTCGAGGTAAGCTTTAAAAGCTTGAAGGGCGAATTCATTCTGACGATATGTCATGTGACTTTGGTCATTTCCCGCTCATTGTTTCATTGATTTAAGTCTAACTACACATATTTTTCTTATAAGAAACTAAGATTTTGGGCAAGTACTGAATGTTTCTGAAAATTATGAGATTTTTCAGTACTCAGAGTTTCTTACGAGTTTTTTAAAGGTTCTATTACGGTCTTCGTGTTCACTACCGTGCCCCCGTTTCAAAGCAAGGATTTTGCAAGTGTTCCAAATGTTTGGACACTACTCAAGTACCTTCCGAGTAATATGATAGTTTCCTAAGTTATATTTTCCAAGTACTGAAGTTTCTTATATTTTCAGCGATCTGAAATGTTAATTTCTTCCTATAAAATGCGTTTTTTGCACTTACCTTTTTCATAAATTGATCAAATACTCAAAACCAGCCGCAAAAGATATGTGAACAATTAAATGAGCAAACGATAATATTGCAACAAAAATTGATTGAAATAAGATATTCATACTCAAGTAATATTTAGCTTTGAATGAAAATAACGTAAGTAGCAATACATGTCAAAGCTGTTGAAAAACAAGAATGAAAACTCAGATATTTGCCGCTGTGGTTTTACTTCCTTCTAAATAATCGTTGCTTGTTTACAACCTGCAATCTAAATTAGGCAATAAATATTGTTTGTTGACAAATAAAAGCACTTAAAAGTAAATATTGATGTCACTGTTGCATAAATAAGGAAGGTAAATACATGACAATTTTTAGTAAATTGTTGTTTTCAGTTTCCGGTGCAGCGGTCTTTAATTTGGCTTTAGACACATTCTTGGGATATTTGTACCTCAAAGAACAAACTTTAGACGTGAGGTTTGTTGTTGCAATTGATGTAAATATCAAGTCCGCAGACCAGATGGTCCTTGCGTCACGTTGCTTGTGTGTGTTGAAAATACGGACTGAGTAGATCTACCGACTGAGTCAGATCACTAGACATTTTCATCCTTTGAAGAATCACCAAAGTTCGAAAATGCAATCAGTATTGAAGTTTTCATTTTTAAGTTGGCCCTAGAAGTTTCACATCATCATCATCATCATCATCATCATCATCATCATCATCATCATCATCATCATCATCATCATCATCATCATCATCATCATCATCATCATCATCATCATCATCATCATCATCATCATCATCATCATCATCATCATCATCATCATCATCATCATCATCATCATCATCATCATCATCATCATCATCATCATCATCATCATCATCAATGCTATTGCGCTGTACCTGCTGTAAGAAGTTCACCAAACTAAGAAAGCAGAACTAAAATACATCGGAAGACTGTATCAACTGTATACACTCTGTATAAAGCAAAACAGTTTGTACATACGAACACCTAGTTTCCTTCATGTTCATCAGACACAAGCTTTTTGCTTGCGTCTTCGAGGACATGTCACTGGCAGAAAGCAACAGACCCACAAAATTTCCAAGATTACAGCCTTCAGCCACTGAAAAAGAATATTCAAACGTGAGGTTTCTCTGTCTTGCACCTGTGAAAATGTCAGTTTTTTGGTCACCAGTGACAAGTAATTGCTACGTCAGTTGTCAACCAATGTTGACAATTTATTCCTATTTTATAAAGGAAAACTGACTTAGATATCGCAATTGATTCACGTAAATCGGTTTTATCGTTCTAAAATTATTGGCGTTGTTTCATCAAAGAGTGAAAATTTTCCTGACTCACCGGTAGTCTAAGGCACATGTGGTACTACTTCAAGGTAGATCTAGATAGCGCAGTTACGCGACTGCCAGGGATTGATTTCCTGTCAGAACCTTCGGAAACGATTGGTAAAGTAGATGGGAGTTGCTAAGCATTCTAATTTAGAAAGATGCCAAGAATGGCTATGATCAAGATATATGGTTTGACAGAATATAGGAAGCAAGTAGAACACACAAAATCATAAAGATTTCAGGGGCTCCCAAGGGATCCCAAGGGGGGAAATCAGCACATACTCACACCATGGGCCAGTCCGGAAAATTTTTCAGGTAACCCAAGAGTATCATGTAAGCTTCATTATAACCAAAAATATCAGCTCATTTGATTCTTTGGCAAAAATAATACCATGGCATGATTTCAGTTTATTCACACCTAAAAAGTACCACTTTTGGCAATGTTCTGACCCGGAAATATTGGTCTTACATCCCTGTGTATGCATGTGCTTAGTGTCCTCCTGTGCAGAAGTTAGCAGCTGTGTGGCATTGTATAACAAGGGTGACCCTATTGGCATCGTTTTCGTTTGGCCCTCTCAAAGCTTGACCCTGAACGTATTCGAAGGAGACGAACAATCTTCTGTTTTCATAAAATCTGTACATTTCAAAAGATCACCAAAATCTGAATATATTACAATACACTTGATATAAATTTTCTTTTTCTGTACGCGCGTCAGTGACCAAATCGGTTGAACAGGTCATCATTATTGCCTTTTTCAACTAGAGAAACAAGTACATTACGCCTTGCAAGGCCACCTTTTGAGCAATAGTATTTGAATTGACCAGTGGTGTGGCCGAGTGGTTAAGGCGCAGTGTTTCGAATCTTGTGGGGTCTACCCGTGTGGGTTCACCCCACTGCCAAAATGCTTGCTTGCTTACTTGCTTGCTCACTTGTTTACTTGCTTGCTTGCTTGCTTGCTTCTTAGCTTGCTTGCTTACTTGTTTACTCGCTTACTTGCTAACTTCCTTGCTTTCTTGCTTGCTTTCTTTCAAAATGTAGCTTTTTAGAGGTGACAGGTTTTTAGATGTATCTTTCAATCACCTTGCGATAGATGCTCATGACTTGTCTTAAAACCATTTTTCGCTTGTACAATGAGACAGTTTGCCACACTGGTTTCAGGGCAGCTATTGCAGCTTTGTTTGCATTGATTTGTTGCTTGAGAGAATTTCGTTTGTCTTCCAATGCAAATCGCTTTGAAAAGGCGTGTCAGTCTCTACAGATCCTATTATTACAGAAACTGCCCTTTTTCAGATCAACTTCCAAGGAAAATTCTAATGTTTGTATGATTCTTGACAATTCTGGTGTCAGTGCCTGAACCAACCCACATTTGCCCATTTTCTGGGCAAATTTGATCGAAGTGTACCAGGGTGTTCATTCGGCTTCGTGATCAGCTTAATGACGTAAGAACACCCTGGGAACGAGGTTGCCTGAAACCAACCTTACCAAGACAATCACTGCCGCCAACTATCAATTTTTCCCCACATTTTGATGCTCGTAACAGCTGTAAATCTGTTAAACATTAGGCCAAATATCGTTGCAATTTGTCTCCATTTTCCACACCAGCACGCGATAAAGAGGCTAGCAGTGTTAGAGAGGCAAGAAGCAATAAGGCGGCCTCGTTTTCAATGACCATGACGTCAGAAGGCATAAATTCCTTTCTTATTATGGCGTTACTGTGATCTGGTCGCTTGTTTGAATACTCAATTTCGCAGAAAATAGACGAAAAATGATGGGAAAATGTACGATACACCATTCGTAACAGTATAATCTTGTATTTTAGCATCAACCACATTAACCCAGGAATTGTCCTTTAATTAAGTCTGCCAGTTATTCAAATCAGTAAGTTGATTCAATTGATCTATGCCGTACACAGAGTCCCTGGCTTGTTTTCTTTTGTTTTCTATGAGCAGTGCACAAAAATAGTTTCCGTACAGGATAAAACACCCTCTGCTAACCATTAGGTTTCGCACGCCTTGCTTGACAAAATCAATACGAACGCAAGCTAAACAATGGCGTTTACAGTCCTCCTATCAGGATCGAAGAAGGACACGAAAAACAGACCACTCTGCTTTCCCCTGGGCGTTTTTCTCGACCCATTTCCTGCTCTGTACCCGCTGTAACTCGTAGCAATGTTAAAATAAAGTTCTGGCCTTGCTTCGCAGAGTTTCAGATGATCTTAAAGGGAATCGACATGGTTAAAAGCTGGCCCGGGCCAGGTCAAAAATATAATCTATTGTACTCGACAGCTTAGACGCATCCGGTTTCATTGTGTAGCCAAAGAAACAATGGAATTGTGGGCGTTTCTCTGGCCTATTTATAGCGACTATGGGATATACCTATGTCTATTCCCTTTAAAGCCTTCTCGCATTGCCTTATGAGACTATGGGGCAGCAGCAACAACGCGCATGGCCTCGTGGTTAGCAGAGGGTCGCTAAACTCTTTATTGAGAGACTAAGATATTTCATCAACTTCCATCTGGATAGCAACACATCTCGTTGTCCAGCCGATAAGCACGTAAACAACACATTATTATTTTGCCACCAATCATCCTGTCTTTATATCGCTATAAAGCTCATGATTTTAGGCCCATTTTTAACCAGCCGTTGACGCAAAATTACATCTTTTCTTGCTTTCGGAAAATGATAGTGGATGACCACATTATCTCAGAATTAAAATATTATGACTAGCAAGGAGAATTGTCAAAGGATGGTAGCAGTTGGTTTGCTCTGATAATCCCAAGCCAGATAAAATGAAAGAAAATTCTCTCTCCAGATATTTTTTCATAATCTTATTAATCTGTATTGGTATTTTGTCAACTTTCAATCGATAGTTTTAATACTTTTGGTATTTTTAGGATTTCAGTTTGTTTTGTGGAAGTTTGTTTGCTGATCCTGGTAAGAAATATCGAATTTTTGCAGGAGAAACCTAGACTTATGATATGAGTCGTTTGGCTAGACAGCAGCAACAACAACGACGACAACATTAACTCTACAGAGGTTGGGCTATTTGATAGTCCTATTTTGGTTGGGGGGGGGGGCAAAAGCCTCATGCATGTACTTTCTGTAAATATAAGAATCAACCTCAAAACAGCCATCATTTTTGCTCACGTCAGCATTTTCCTTTGTGTGGTCAAGAAAAGCGGCAAAATTGGTCAACATCAGAAAAATCACGATAAAATTAAAGGAGCACATTTTCCACCCAAACATGATACTTGTGATAGAATGCATCAAATAACACTAAATTACAAAAGAAATTTGTAAAATATTCCACTTCTGCTCCTTTTTTGCAATAATTGAGATTTGAGAATTTGCGATTTTTCCTGGGTCAGTCCCAGAAAATTGTCTCCTGCCCCCTCA
The DNA here is from genome assembly GCA_964020215.1 of Aurelia sp. 3 sensu Dawson et al. (2005). NCBI lineage: Eukaryota > Metazoa > Cnidaria > Scyphozoa > Semaeostomeae > Ulmaridae > Aurelia > Aurelia sp. 3 sensu Dawson et al. (2005). The sequence continues at coordinate 3,433,960 of OZ026592.1, read as the reverse complement.
TTTTCAAAATATTTCAATGAAACGTTTTGAGAAGTTGCACAATAAGTAGTTGCAAAAATCAAGAAGTTTCATGGCTTTAAAATTCTTCCTGGCAGAGTTATTTAAAAAAATCTACTAGGGGGGGGGGCAAAGGCCCCCCCCAACCAAAATAGGGTTAACGAAATAAGTATTTCGCAGGCTGTAACTTTTTAGCGTGCTTGTTACAGAAATGTATAAGGTTAGAATATGAACAAGGCTACAATGTGGTTGGCATTCAGTTTTTATTTCCCTGCACAGAACTGTCTTAACGATATTAACTGCTAGCTTCATACCTCACTTTAATGAATGCCTTCTAAACTCATTCTAGACAAATCTACCCAGACTCAGGAACATGGATGTGGCAATTGGCGTACGAAAATGATTGCCGACTGCTGGAAGCGTAAGTAACTTATTCAGGGGATTTTTGGTGACCAATTTCATTTATCAAGCTAGAAATAGTCTGCGTGCAGACTCAACTGATTCTCTGAAGAGAAGTGAGGTTCCTCCTCCAGTGAGGTTCCCCCTCTACTGAAGGGGAACCTCTCTTCTCTTCAGTGAATCAGTAGAGTCTGCACGCAGGCCAGCTAGAAACTGTTGTAGCAAATCAGGACAGATTTTCATAAAGTTGCGTAGAACTCAGTGACGTCAAGTGTGAAGTTATTTGTTTTATTGAATGTGTATATATTCAGACATTAAAACTACAAAACTGCAAAAGGCAGACCTAGCTACACACTGATACTAGTAAACATGAAAACTACAAAGTTTCGTGGAACGAGATGGTCTTGGATGTGAACCTGCGCATCTCCCATGCAACCAAAGTTAGACATAACGCGAAACAAAGACTATAAGTCTGAAGATTGATGCCCGTCTTGCAACCATAGACGCAGGAACCACGGGGGGCCACTGGGGGCAAGTGCCCCCCCAAGATTTTGCAATAAGCAGAGAAGTGCCCATTTTGAAAATACCCCCTTTTCTTAAGGAACAAAGTGCCCTCGAAGTGTCGTGCCCCCCAAGTTTGAGATGCTTCCTACGTCCCTGCTTGCAACGGCTGCTTCCTCCGTATCGAGAATCATGCAGCGTCTACTTCCATGGAAGTTAACCTGGAATTTGCAAATTCAGTTGCGCATGAAAGCCATTTTTATCTTCCTTTCGTTTTGACAATTTCAGAAGTCTGGTACCCAGTGTAAGCCGTTTCGAGACGACAACAGACGATTGCGCTAAAGATATGGGACGAGGGCAGGGAGCTAAGCACGGGAGAGGAATCGCGCATTGAGTTGCATTCTGCGATGTGATATGCGCCTCCTTCGCAGCGGATCGCGCACTTCGCAGTGAAACCAAGATGGAAACTGAAGTTTGGACGGATAAGTGCATCGCGTTTTTGGATTGGATTTCTACAACAGTGGTAAGCATTTTAGGCTAGTTTAGACATTCATGTGACTTTTAAAATGTTTACTTTTCGATAGCGAGACTCGTTTAGCCGTTAGAAATCATGAATTAGCTGCAGCGGCTAAGTTTCTTCAGCGGTAGCTTAGGCCACTTCAACCTCTTTGTCACGCTCCAAGCACGCACTCGTAAAAATTTCACTCTGCCCAACCCCGCCCAACTTTGAGCAATCGAAGATGCCTTTGGATGACTATTGGCAATAAATCAAGCGAAAAATTTTTCTGAGATAGTATGAGACTCGCGAGATATTTTAGTTTTCTTTCGGGGTACTTGCACCGGTTCTGGTTTAGGCCCATTCTCGCGCTTCAACGACTTTCAGAGACGGCAACCGATTCGAAACTTGCGCAATTTCGAGTTATTCAGATCAATCGAATGGGAGTCGAACGGTGTATGAAATAGTGAGGAAAGTTGAAATCCTGTGAAACCTTAAATGAATATATTTCAAATCCATCTGTGTCAATCTGTGTCTTCTTCTCGGTCGTTCTCCACAGCAAAGATTTCGTTGCTAGGCAAACCTAATTATAATTGCTCCGTTGCTACGTCAATGGAAACGAGGTCGCATATCACATCGCAGACAGCGCCAGCAGGCGTTTCCATAGCCTGGACGAGGGATTTATGCATTGCGTCTTTTAATCGAATACCTATAGAATCGTTAAAGATTCGAACTTTGAGCGCAATGCACATTAGTAAAAAATTCCTTGCTGCTATCTTCAGTGCAGTTGTCTGTTGGAATTATTCGATTGTACATTCCATAAAAACATTACACAAACGATAGACTAATCAAGAGAACTTTGTTACAACTGCGTTTGACGTTCTTTGAATGCTTGATCACGTTGCTTATAAGCAACTTCGTGTCACTGCCGCTCTCGCCGCGGAAAAACTCTTTTTGAGACATAATCCAGGCAGGCAAACATCCCTACGTATGAACTTCATAACTTTCTGTCTCAACTCGAAAAATGGTGCGGCTTCGCCGCAAAAACAGACGCAAGTCGACGAGGGAATGGGGAAGGGAGGAATGACGGATGCAGCTCATTTTATTAGACATGCTGCTAAAATGTATTTTAAATCCACCGAAAAATATAGCTACCTGTTTACGATGCAATTAAGCCTAGAGTCACCATATAGTAGGATACCAAACCCGTGACAACCACTTGCATTGATTCCTTTTTCAAACAGAACATTTAGGTAACTTTCCAAAATGGACTGTTCTCTACTACTTGAATTTTTGGCAAAGCAGCATGCAATGTTTGGTATTTTCCACGCCATCATTTGATGAGCACATAGGATGTGAAGTATCAAAAAAATGTTTCCGAAACATTGTGCACTAATTCCAAGTTGTTGTTTGTTTCTTGGAGGTGGTAACCAAAGATTGAATTAACAAAACAGGAAATTAGCAAGGTAAATAAATAAATAATTGACATATCTTGAATGGTAAACATCACTCAATAATTATTCATATGACTCCTTCAAAATTTACTTGTGCTCTTAGATGGACTGCAGATCTTTATAAGAAGCTTTTTATCTCCAAAAAATTGAAAAATTGCAGCTTGTTTTACAGTAGTTTCCCGCAGATAAGAAACATAAATTTAAGAAACACTAGCCCTGATTTTCAAAATAATACCCCATTTGATAAGAAACAGGCTCAGGTCTGAAGGATGTAATGAAATAAATGTAATAAATCCATATGTCACATAATCAGAACGATATATAAGTAAATTCGTAAAAAATTCCACTTCTTCTTTTAGCAGAACCTGCTAAAGCTTTAATTTGATCCCGAATGTTGAATCCAAAACTGTACTTATGTTTTTGTTTGTTTGCCATATATTTTAAAACACTCTCACTTACATTATTTTCATTGTCGAAGCTTTCGCCTCACTTTTGAGCAAATCATCATCGGTTGCTGGTGAGGCCTCAGAAGTGAGGCGAAAGCTTCGACAATGAAAAATAATGTAAGTGAGAGTGTTTTAAAATATATGGCAAACAAACAAAAACATAAGTACAGTCGTAAAAAGTTCCATTTAGTTTAAGTCACACTCTGATGACGACGTAAGTCAGAAAGGCCTCAGTGTGCTGAATCTTCTCGTTTTTTGCATCCGAATCTTTAACCATTTCAGTTTCTGCCAAAAATGCAGAATCCTGCACGTAAAAGTAAGAGGTCTTTCTGTCAGATTAACTTCAATTTTATGTGCCCCACATCCTTGCACAATCAGAAAACCGTTATGAAACAACTGGATAAACGCACGCGCTGTTCTGCATTTTACATCATCCCAACTGACGTAATAACATCCGTCGAACAACGGCTGTGGGCGGGCAGAGGCCGTTGATCTGTAAACCAATCCCGGAGCATGACAACACATGGGCTTTATAAAGCCTTCTCGATCTCTTTGAACATCTCATTTGTAGCGCTGACTGCTCGGATTCCAAACGTTCGTGAAACCTTGACAAAAATTTAACCATAGTAAAGATGTATGTGAACACAAAGATAATTTTATTGCTAACTGCAATTATTTGCATCAGTTTCTGCAGAGCTGCAATCCTGCGAGAAGAAATAGCTACAAGCACAGAGAGAAATCTGAAGATCCAAGGTTCGTGAACACCTTATTTTTTAAATCTCTTTTTTATCCTTGTTAATATTTTGTTTTAAGCTTACAACTTTTGTCGGTCGTAAACTTGTTTCTTGTTTACTTCTATCGGTCAAAGATTTGAATAGATGCGTCTTTTAGCTAGCTATTCCAAGAAAGCATCTGAATAGAACAATGTTTTGATGCACTTTAAAGAATTTTCTGAGTGTGCACAATAGTGATAGATGCTCCAACGCCACTCCACCGAACCTCTCGTACAGCAATGTATTAGAACACGGCTCGATCCCGGCTCTTTTGTAGAATAGCTAACAGGGTAGAGCAATTTATTGCAGAACATGACACATTTGTCCTATTCTTTATAGTTGCTTATTTTTGATACTAAAGCTCAGCTTTCCGTTTTTCTGCTTATTTTTTGGAGCTCACAACCTTCCTGCAAAAGTTTTGCACGTTGCAAGCACTACTTCCCCACCGTACCATCTAACAAGTCGTTTCGTGCCGCCCACATTTAAGAAATATCAAATTCTGCGGGCACGATCACTGCCACTAAGATAAGCTAAACTGCTCCGCTGCGTAATATCACTTTGATTGCCCATATTCGAAAGGTCATTTTTCTCACTTATCATGAGAGATCTGCTAAAATTACAGTTAATGATTCACATAACGGCCATTCAGAATATTGAACAAGAAAGTTTTTTTAGCCATAAATATCCATCCACTCAAATAACTTATGCCTGGAGTCAACACTGTTAGTGTTTGCTACAAAGTTCTCCGTTGCATACAAATCACATTTTCTTGGTGCGTTCCATATAATTTGCACCTTGCAGCGAGTCCTCTTTGCCGAAAAGAACTTCTTCCGTAATAAATCGTGAAAAAGATTTTTCGACATTTGAAAAAGCTTGGAATTTCCCACTACCCTGCCGAAACCGTGTTTATTTTTATGGTGAGAAGCATATTATCTACGCTGTGGGTATCAACAGTTTTGACATTGCAAACGGTGTCGATTTTCTTTCAGTGTTGAGAAACTTTCCGGTATCAACCTCTCTCTGGTCTGCAGCAGCGAACAGCCCAACTGTACCGGTCTTAATCTAGATTTCATTTCAATGGGCAGCCCTCTGCAGAGCCTCCAGAAACCTGGTTCAATTCGCACTGTAGAATTATAGCCATTGAAATTGCGAAATAACTCATTTGTAAACATTAAACGTGAAAGAACACGGTAGAGCCAACCATGGTGATGAAATCCATTCTACGTAATGATCATGTAACGCGTTTATTCAAAGAGAGGGGCGTTGTTTGATGTAGCAACCAACTTGCTAAAACAGATTAACACGAGTCCCACATAAGTGCGTTTTCGTCAGTGAGATCTTGAGTTTGTATGTTTCGAGACAAGAAACCCACTTGTTTGTTTGTTTAGTTTGAGAATGGAGTTGTATACAACCTTCTGGATTTGCTTTGGAAACTTGATAAAAGTTCTGAAGGTTTTGATGAATACGAGTTAAGATATTTTTTGGCAACATTTATTGCATTTTAGGTTAGTTTGATAAGTTGTGTTTATTTCAAAGCTGATAGAATTTAATAACCTCGTCTCTGATGGCTTGAGGCCTAAGATATAAAATTTGTCGGCAAATGTAGTCTTTTTTTAAAGTTTGTCATAGGTCGCTCAATACACTATTATGATTGAAAGTATTTTTTTGAGCTGCTGTTTGGTTCGATAAAAAGCAGTGCATTGAAAGGACAAAAATTTATCCATTCTAAGAAATATTTCTGCATTGACAGTGGAATTGATGAAGTAAATCACTCAAGTGAATTATAATGGTCAATATTTGACTGGCTTAAAAAGTGTTGGTCTGTCAATTTACAACGACTCTCTTCAATCGAATACACGATTGATCACATCCCCTTCAATCAATCAAGCCTACATCAATGGCTGGGGAAAGGTGACTCTATGGGTTAAGCTAAGATCGTTTAACTTTTATCTTTGCTTATTTCAAGGTCAATTTTATTCATCATATGTGAATCAAGGTTTACTAGTGGTAACGCAAATCGACGGAAATTCAATTGTCCCTTAGTTTCAATTGTTACGCGAGGTTACTCACTCGCCTCCAAAGCAAAATTCCCTCCCTCGCGTGCACTCCTCGGCTTCTCTTTTCCTTCATAAATTTTCTTTAAATTGTTTTTCTTTCTTCCTCGCAACTTTGCTAAAGATTGCTCAAACAACGTGTCTCACAGGCCCTGATCAAGTCAATCTTTTAAGGTCATTCAACTCATCACCGATTAAAAGCTAACTAAACTTTAGATCCCATCGCACCTCGCACACAAATGTACTGTATATTTTCCCTTTCTCCGATCTGCCACATCACTGTAGGCAGGGCCGCCCAGAGCTTCGGGAGGCCCAGGGACAAAACTTGGAAATGAGGCCCCTTGCCAGCGAAACAAGCAGAAAACTTAGATTGGATTAAAATGCATTTCAGAGCATTTCTTGCGGTTAAAATGTTAAAAATCTTCAGTTTTGAAGTCCCTTAGACCCTGAGCCCCTGAGGAAAATTGCCCCTTCTGTCCCCCCTTTCGGTGGCCCTGACTGTAGGGTGCTTCCTTCCTCGCTTCCTCCATTCTCTCTCAGTTATCCTCAGCCCTCTTACCTCAACCATCACGGACAATACTCCGTGATGGTGTTTGGAAGTAAATCGTAGACGCTATGTCATTCCTTGCAAAACATGCACTCTGTCGCTCATTCAAGCCCTAGAATCTAACCCTGAAGCTGCGATGCTGAGGAAATCTTTTCTTGAGATTCAAGCAAGTTGTCCCGTCAGAAAATTGTCAACATGTTGCTATTTCGGGCAGCTGGAGATGATATAATTAATTCATTCTGATAGCGGACAAGTCCAGTTTCAAAATTGTCAATGAAATCTTTCAAAAACTGACGGGTGTATTTAATAAGTTTCGGTATTTTCAACCGGCAACTCGCAAAGCTAGACTTTCATCGAAAGAGCGAAAACCTTGCAAAGCTTTCTGACCTTCTGCACGTTAGACCTTCCTGTTTTCGGAGTTTCCAAAAAGCTGATGATTTCCAATGACTGGGGGTTTGCACTTTCTTTGTTTACAACTGCGAAACACTCAGCATGCTAACGGCGAGCTACGCATCCCGGTCTGTAGGAGCTGTCGAAAGAAATTTTCAAACGCAGACACCATACGCAATTTGGAATGTTGCTCTTTTGAACGACCGTTATGAGCCCCTTGGCCCCTGTGGTAGGCCTTTCAATGGCCACAAATAGTGCCTGGCGTTGCCGCTGCGGGTGAATGCAAACATCACTTTGACAGCCGTAGGATTCCTGGAGACTGTGGATATATTTGATAGAAATCCATAACATAACTTGTGTGGTTGTAATTTGGAATTCTGAATAATATGTTGCAATTATGAAATAGAGGAAATAACCGAGAAAATTCTATTCGCTGATATCACGAATTTGGCTCTGCGAAGCTTGTAGGTCTTAAAATACGCCTGAAAAGGTTATTCGTAAATCGGCCATTCGAATGGCTTTGATGACATCTAACACAGTCTGAAAAGAAACTTCTAGAATGTTCAGTTAAAGCTGATATTCCAGGCTACACTGTATCTTAAAGATTGGTCAAACATGTTATCATACCCTACGTTGTCACTGTAAAGCGTGTAGCTAGTGCCATAATATGACCGTTAAATGAACGCTACAAGAAGCTAACCGAACCTTTGAAGCTCTGTTTCTTTGCGTTATATCTTTTGAGTTACTTCTTGAAAGTTCGAAATTTCAACGCTACACTGTCTCGTAAAAAGTGGTAATATATGTACAAGATACCCTACGCTATTACTGTAAAGTGTTGTGCCATAACATGGCCGTTAAATGAACGCTACAAGAAGCTAACGAAACCTTCAAAGCTCTGTTTCTGTGGGTTATATCTTCCAAGTTACTTCTCGAAACTTCGAAATTTCTTCCAGAGATCAATTTATAGCTACCACAGACTGTTAAAAGCTGTGTACGTAAATGTCTTCCCACTTGTTAATTTGATTTTCCGTGGTTAATTTAGGTACCAATTTAAAGGGAGTACAAAGACCAGCATGCCTTGCGGGAAGTCAGCGTACTGGCTGAACGAAATAACTGACGGTACGAAATTCACAAAAACAAAAACAAACGACCGCAAAGGCTGCTGGTCTTTGTACTTCCTTTAACCGTCTATTTTGAGTGAATCAGACGATCTATGTTCTGAAAATTTTGTATAGTAATAGGCTTTTTGCTTTTCAAATTGAAACCGACACTGTTATGAAGAATTCTCATGACAGTGTAAATCTGCACGGACTTATGAGTAGGTAGAATAATCTCAATGAGAAAAGGAGCTCATTCAGTCTAAAATACACTGGTTTATTCGCATAGCTTTCTTTCCTATGTTTGCTTTGGAACTTACAAGTGTTGCTGTTCTATGTACCAGTCAGAGCCGTGTAAAATCAAATTTCACGTGAAAAATCAAAGTGAGAAAGCATTCTGTCTCAGTCTACAAAGCTCTGATTTATTGGCATAGATTCCTTTCTAATGTTTATGTGCGGTTACAAATTTCGCAGTTCTGTGTAGCACAATTTGCAGCTGTGCGATTTTCTCAGAAATCTAAGCCCCGCCCTCCTTCGCAGATGTCAGCAGCGAGTAAACAGTTAGATAATAGCCCTCTCACAGGCCTCGCACAGGCCACCTGCCTCATTTAAAGGCAGAACGGTTGAAAATATTAATGAAGAAGATCAAATAACTGGATTACAATGTCGCACTCAACTTTATTAACTGGTTTCCGTAACATTAATTAAGAGGGTTTTACATCATGAGTTAAGAAGCTATCTCTTTGATTCAATGATTTATTCAAGCCTTTGCTCATCACCGCTGAAGCTGTTGACTCACAGGTAACGCCAAAGTTATTAGGCCTAATTTTGTCGCTGGTATCTCAATCGAATCTTGCCCGCAGCTTGAGTATATTTTATAGAACAGTGTTGCTAGAAATGAGCGCCATGTGCTGCAGTTTATTTCGAGGAAACTGACTTTTGTTTCGTCGTCTCTTGCCATAATCCTGCTTGTTGATATCTTTTCATTTGTTCAAAGAAGCCATTAGACAGACTCTTTATCGTTTCACCATAGTTGATTGGTTTCACATCACCAGGCAACCATAATTCCATAAAATGTTGTTGTTGTTGTTTTTTTCTTTATGGTTGTTGTTGTTGCTGTTATATAGTTTGAATCTCCTGTTTCTGCAGATGATGTGTAGATGGTGAAATATCAGCATAAGTTTCTGACAGGTAAAATCTTTTGTCTTGTGGAAAGGGAAGATCGCATTGTCCCTTCTGTATTGACGTTAAGCCAGTGGTTCCACAGACTTACCACCTGGGGTCCATCCCTTTTTTCCCAGTGCTCCTTTGACTGATGATGGCCCTTCGGTCAACAGAGACTCATACGTAACATTGTTTTGAAAACGTGACTCTATCATCTTTTTTCGTGCGGTATTTTGGGGCGAAATATTTGTCCCTTGTTCGGAGGTGTCCGTTGTGTAGATGTGTCCGTCCTGTAGATTTGTCCGTTGATGGAGGCTCGTCTGTAGTTAGCCTTATATCTCACTATGTCGCTTGAAACTAGGCCGCTTTATCCAGGCCATCCATGAAACAATTGCAGTACAACATCCGGCGAGCGTCAATGGATATATGATCACATTAGGTAAAATTCATTGACCAAACCTTTACTTTCTTCATGTGTAATAACTGTTTTGTGAAGTTTTCTTTGGAAAGCTTTCTTTGGCTTAAAAGTTTACAAAATTAATTCTCCTTTATCAACAATGAAGCTGAAGGATAAATACATCTTTGGAAGGATCAAAACTGGTTAGGATTTGTAGATTAGGATTCCATGTGTATGGATTTATAAGTGAGAGGTGCATTCATGTAGAAATTTGCATTTGGCTATGACTTTAGAGTCGTGTGTAATCCAAGGGGAACAGGCACAGAGCAAATATACATTTGCCGACTTTCTAGTGACTTGCATGAGCGAAACTTAATTTATTATAATTAATTTATATCTGTCGTTTCATTCAAGCGAGGCCTCATCGAAGACGTCAGTTTGGAACGGCTGTAACAGGCAGAAAGCAGCATAAGAGCACTAACTGGAAGCCGTATACTGTATGTCAGCTAAAGTAGGACCTAAGGTAAAGCACCGGTTTCAAATAACTTAAATAGGCCCAGATTGCTAAAACGAGAACTTAGGTGAGAATTGATCTTCAAAACAAAGCAACAGCTAGATTTGCTACAAGTCTCTCTTTCTCTCTCTCTCTCTCTCTCTTTAGTCCGAATATTCGGGAAAATGCGAATGTTGAAATGCAAAAATGCACGTGTAAGCGAAACTAAGTCTTCTTGATCTTTGGATTTGCTAAAGCGATACGTTAGTGAATACATTGCCTTCATACAATGCGAATAGGCTCAGACAGGCCTAAGAAGCGATCAGTTGATGCACTTGAAGTATGTTACCTCTTTGATCATTCATTCAAAGATGGATTGAAATTGTTGATCTGAAGGGATAACTCTTTTCGCCTGTCTCATACCTCAAGAGATAAATTAGGCTTAAGTTTAGTGTACTTTTTGTCGTGATATTCGAAAATATGTTAGGAAACTAGAATTTGGAAGTATGCATAAAAACGCTTAGCAAAAACCATGTTCCAGTGTAAAGTTAGCAAAATTTGTCGATGCGAGCTGAGCTGTTGTTAGCAGTATCCCATTTCTTATCCATTAATTGCTTGATCATCAATTGGGTCAGGAACGTAGGAGGCATCTCAAACTTGGGTGGGCACGACACTTCGAGGGGACTTTCTTCCTTGAGAAAATGGCCTATTTTCTAAGAATATAAAGGGCACTTCTTCGTTGGTTGGAAAGTCTTAGGGGGGGAGTACGTGCTCCCAGTGCCCCCGGTTCCTATGTCTATGAATTAGGTACAAGTTTTATCGCGTACCATGAGCCAGAAGTATGATTAATGAAGGTTACTCCACTCTCAATCGTTGCATCGTAGCATGACTGATAAACTATACTACTGTCCACTGCTTAGACGGCTAACGGTTTGCACTCTTCCATGTTTTCACTCAGTTCCTTTAGCCATTTACATGCAATTGAACAGTTTACCCATCGGCATACTACGGGTCTGGTCGTTTGAGGACAGACATAGCTCCCTCTCCCCTTCAGGCTGCCCTCAAATGCTGGAAGAGAGGTGTGCATTGCTGTTCTAAGCTGTTTGGAAAGGTAAATCGCTCTCCTTTAAATCTATTTTTCCTTTGTTTCCTATCAATCTAGTTATGAGCAGCTTGCCTGAATGCTGCCAGAAGAGGTATTTATTGCTCCTCAACAAAAACTCTTCAAGGCCTGTACCAAGTGCACGTGTTGACCATGGATAAATTATATTGAAGTCTACTGACGGAGGAACTTGGTCAACGTTGGTAACCCAATGATCAGTGTAATGAGGATATATTTTGGTTTGGTTTTCGAAATTTGAGCTGTGAGAGACAGGCCACGTTTAGTGGTTAGAGCATGGACAGTTAACAAGCTAACAGGCTAGCATAAATCTTCAGGGTAGATAGATTATTATCGGCTATTCAGACATTGTTTTGGAATTGATTCAACGATGATCTAATGAGTTATTTCGAGAAGTGATGTGGCGTTTGATGGCGTGGTTTGAAGGAACCAAGCTGTTTTCCAGAAAAATGGCGGGCTGTGTTCCAAATCATTCTGTGTGCTATTTGCTGCTTCTGGGACGCTCTGTCGGCTATACGTTGTTTCGAATTGATTCAGGGATGATCGACGTGATGTGGCGTTTGATGTCGTGGTTAGAAAGAACCAAATTGTGTTCCAGAAAGATGACTGGGCTGTGTTCCAGATTGTTCTGTGTGCTACTTCTGGGACGGTCTGTAGGCTTCATATTGTTTGGGAATTGATCCCAAGAAAGGTTGCAGACACGTTGTTTGAGAAATGACGTGCAGGAAAGAACCAGAGATCTCTTGGACGTGATGATGGGAGCTATCAAGGATGGACATCGCTCAGCTATAGTAGTTTCTGGGATGGTTCTTCTCGGTTCAGTCCGTGTTTTAGACGCTCAGAACCTTGTTGCAACAAATGACGTAACATTCAGTGGTTCTGTTGGCAGGAACTGACATGGGACATGATGGTTAAAGTAAGGGTGCGGTAATAAATTTGGGGCTGGGACAAGGAAAGAGCTTCAGAACATTCCCGATTTTCTGGTATAAGGCGTCCAGAGGGACGATTTGCTGGAGAAATCTCAGCTTTGTGATAATCCGTGATTGCTTATGCATAACTCTTGGTTTATTCATTTATTCATTCTCTCGACATAAAGACTTTGCTAGATAATTTACTGAAGCGTCGTCCTGACAAATGGTTTGTTGGACGTGATTAAAACTGATGTAACATCATATTTTGGGGACTTACGTGAAATTTTATGGTTTCATCTTATTAGATCACATTGGAACGAGTGAATGTTACTGACGTTACTGAAGACAAAGCTGTGGTCCATGGAGGAAATTGGCTGAAATACATGACTCATGAGTATCGTTTAGACTGTTGGATCCTTAACTGGATGTAATTTGTACATGGTGAATAATTTTGCCTAGAGACAGAGACTTTCTGTCCCTTACAAATTTATACAAATGAATGGAGCCTCGAGCGTTGAATGCAAAATTTGAAAATCTGCATGTGTCACAGGATTGAAAGAGTGTTGCGGAACAGTTTGATCACGCGACCATCTTTGAGAATATTTTCCTGCTTTTTTTCTGCTAATGGGCCTATAGCCACCCTGTTCACAATGTTCCTTTTTTAAAATGGAGCAAACCTTCTCCTTCCCTGCCTTCCGTTCACATTGCTCCACTGTGGAAACGAAGCTTACGAACAAGCTAACAAAAACGGATAGACCTGAAAATGATGCGTTTTGGTAACGATCCACCTTCAGTGTGAACGCTAGGAGACACCTGAATTTGCTTCGCATTCCTTCTTATGGACTGGAGTTCAATTTCGCGATGGATGCTTTCTTGACAGCTACTAACAGAAAGGTATGCTTTGATAAAGGATCAACAATGCCATTTTTGCTGGAAGAATGTGAGCGCATATCGTATTCATAATGCATTCAACTGACAATGGAGCAATTTGAACAGGTAGTGCGCCAGGCTTGCAAAACAACTTTTGCAAATTCACATTACATTGAGGCATCTTTACTAGATTCACCTACTCAGACATCGATATGAGATGAGAATTTTCAAGCCTGATGAATAGAGCCTTTGTTTATTATTACTTGATAAGTCTGCGGCAAGCTCGATATCTCCCGATGAAATATTTATTCTAATGACAAGCTCGCATTGAGCTAGACTACATTACATAAGCCCCTCTAACTTACGCTCGTCGTTGTTGTTGTCATCGCTTCAGTTGAGGGACTTATGTCCTTACGCTTCAGAATAGGGACTAATTAGGCCAAGTCCGCCGCATTCACGGCGCGACCAATCAGATCGCTACTTTCTTAATATGGTCAACCCACGTGCCTATTTGTAGCGTTTGATTGGCTCATTAGTTCAAAGTTCGATTTCTCGAAGCGAAGCGACGCTCGAAATGACGTTCGAAGAGACGTTCGACTTTTCTTTCGACGTTCGTAGGATGGAAGATGTTCTAAGTTTCTTCTGATTTTTCGTAAGATTTTAGTCCCTGTTTAGAATCTGTTTGGTCGTGAGTCCTTTGTATGAGTGAAATTAAAACATCAGATTATTAATGTTGAACGAATACAAGGAATCACGTCGTCAGTCTAGCATTGAGCTTCGTTGACTATTTTTAAGACTATGCTTCAATTAGTGACTCAAGAATCTTGTTAGATTACGCGATGCCGGCCACCCGCAAATCTTTGGACACTGATCCCGTGGCGGCATTATTTATCTATGAAGATTCTAAATTACTGACTTCATGGAGCTGCTTCAGAATGTAGCTTGGGCTACTGATGAGCGGATATTGCTGTGGGTTTCAGGTCATTCTTCACAAGGTTTATTCAATTAATTTTGGTTGTCTAGGTTGTCTTTAGGTAGCTCTTGTGGCGCAGTGGTGTAATCCTCTAACTTTGCAGTCAGAACAGTCAGGCGGAGTGGGTTCGATACGTGATAGGACCCCACCACTTGAGCGTCATGACAAGGGGTCGCGGACTCGATGAACGCTAAGCTACTCCTGCAATTTCAGCACTTAGCGCTAAAAACCTCACCTTCACCTTCACCTGGCTTCTGATATCGTTAGAGTACGGTTTAGTAAGGTTTGGAATTAAATTTGTTATCTTGTTTGAGTAAGTTAGGGCTCTCATGAGACAAGAAAGTCAAAGGGACGAAAACAATCCCTCCATGGGCTTATCTCCTTCTATCTTTAGAAGCGGGAAGAGAAGTGAATCCTTCTTTCTTTATCATTACAACCAATATGAGTCACCAAAGAGTACGAATACTTCAATAATTTTGCCAATGGAAAAGTCAATTTCTGTGACCATAGAGCAACTAATTATTCTGCAATGATTTTTTCAAGCAAGGGGACAATTTTGATGACCATGAAACATACCGATGCAAATATCTAAAACTATTGTTTTTTCATTGCAGAGGAGCAAGATCTCATTGAAGGAGACATAATAGTTGATAGTCATTTGAAAAGAGTTGTTGAAATGGCTGTAGCAGACAAGAATAACAAACATGTTAGAAGAAGAAGAGATACAATAAGTTATCATCAAAAAAGATGGAAGGATGCCATTATACCATATGTGATTGACCCCAGCGTAGGTAAGAAATCTTTTTTCTATTCATTATAAATCATAGCTAAGCTAATTTAGGTATATTCATGCTGTACTGCTCATGGTGTAAGAAGACACAAAGTCATCTAGCCTGCACCAAGAACAGAACTTACAATTTTACAAGTACAACTTCAAAACTAGAAGAAAGCAGCAATACAAGATTAACAACACGAAGCACAAACAAAGAAAGAAACATCACAGAAGTAGTCAAAGTAAAGAAATGACTGGCTATTCCACATCAGACCCAAACTATGCTATGGGTCTAACCCTTTTATATCGTAGGCTTCCATCAGTTTTGTACCATCACATCGCAACTGGACGGCACCATGACGATGCAAGCACAGCACTATGGGAGCATTTGGATGGTTTGGTGTGGAACTGTGTAGAAGATAGGGAGGAGAGCTGCTAGATGATTGTGTTATATCAATTTTATTTAACTGGCATATTCCACCCAAGCGAAAGGACAAAGAAACCCCATCCCTCATCTAGGCAGCACGCCAGCGCCCACAATCAATGTAACCTTTTATACACTGGTTTATGTTCTGCCATAGCATTTGACATGTACAGGATAAGTAAAGAGTATCAGTGCTCACCTTAATAGCTGGTGAGTCAAAAAGATGTTACACGTTTAGGGGGTTGTGGAATCAAAAGTATGGCCAGTATTCAACACTGAAATGTAATCTATCAGTCACAGGCTACAGAGGACCGGATGGAACCCCTTTCCACGACGTTCTATTAGTGATGCCATTTCTGTGATCAAACCCTGTCTACTTGACTGTTCTGGCTGCAAAATTAGGGGATTGCACCACTGCGCCACCACACCTTTGGGTCAAGTAAGGTCATGCGTCATTATGTGGAAAGGTAGACATAAAATCAATATTTGTTGACGTTTAAACATTCAAGAACTTGAGAGATTTCTCACGATTTTCATAGTAAATAACAATTTTTAGAAGCAGTTCATTGTGATATCATTTTAAGATAAAATTTTGCTTATAAAGTGTGGTTCCAGCTAAATGCTGCAAACATACAAAAGTACTACTCTGATTCAATATAATTTACGCAGACTTTGAAATTCGTGGTTGATTTCAAAACTAGAAATTATTTCAGTGATTGTTTCATTGGAGACAGTGTTTCATTTATCTGTTACATACATCTTAGATTTAGTAGCCGCAAGAGGTGAAGTTAAAGAGACCGATATTTGGCGGTATTACTGTTTTTTTTCTTGTTGAATACTATGAAACTAAGTGTGGGTTTTAGGTGTAGGCAGAACAACATTTCATTTTCAAATTAGCAGGATTTAATGAATTTACGAGACAAGTGTTTTCCCGTTTGAATTGACCAGTGCTTTATATCTTACATAAGTTTGCGATATCTCAAAGTATTTTTAGTGTATGTTTCGTTCGTCTTCTAAAAACAGACCGATTGCTAGCATTGGGCTCAATCTTTAAAAGGATGGGTGTAAAGTTCAATTATATTTTTCTTTGAATTAAAGTGCTTTAAAGGAATTTTTAATAATTTGTTGTAAATCTACTGTGGCAAGTTTTTTATATGTCGACTAGTTTCAAAATGGCGGCATTTATTAATTTTGAGGCTGTGACGTCATCAAATTTCTAAATCCTTAACCAGAAGAGCTACAGAATTCTGCTTGCCACCCTTATTGTAGACCTTCCATAAACCATGGATTTCTTGGAGATTGTATCAATTTTCCTCAGATTTATGATGATTTAATTTTTTCCAAGTTTCCACTTTATTCTTTGAAAATAACCAAAATACCGCCATTTTGAAAAAGATCGAGATATCAAAAAATTGCCACGACAGATTTGCGGCAAATTTCCCCAAATTCCCTCGAGTCATTCAATTCATAGAAAATTGTAATACAATTTTACACCTACCTTTTTAAATATGATTGTTTAGCCTCACGCGGATTAACTTTCAAATTAGCAGGGTTTTATCAATTTACGAGACAAATTTGATCCCATTTTTCATTTCATTTCATTTTTCATTTATTTTTTATCCATGTTAGCTCCTCAATGATAATAATTGATTTACAGGGCCATGCATAAAATTCACTATAACTAACAATTTAAAAAATTTGCAATAAAACCTAAACTAATTACAACTTGTGATAAATAAGCAAAGAAAAGCGAATAGAACGGTTGTAGTTCATGTTAGCGAGCACCTTCTTTTTAAAAGATCTCAGAGTCGGAGAATTTCTTACATCAGTACCAAGACTGTAGACCATTGCTTATTTCCTGCCTAAGTTTGTGATATCTCAGACAGTTCATTTTGTGCTTACTTTTTTCGGGCGTCTTATGAAAACAGAAGACCTGTTACATGTTGAAATATGCTCATTGTACATCTCACAAGTCACATTAATTTCGTAAACCTCATTGGATATTATCTGAATTGCATGCTGCAAATTGACCAAAACTCGTAGGTTCAGGGCGAATTGACGACACTAACACTCCTTGATGAATTTGATTCACAATGTATATGCACCTAAATTATTGTTAGAGGCTGTGATCTGAATATCTAGCACTAAGTTTCAGATCTGATTTCTCTAGCTAACTTCGTCAGATTTTATATCAGAAACGACGTTTTTTATTGTCTCAACTAGATTACTCAAGTCTGTGATTTGAAATTACGTTTATTTATCAAAAGATTGCCAAAAAACAGCACTTTATAGAGTTTATTGCAAGAAAGATGGTAGGCAGTTATAGATCGTGATATTTGTGAGTTATCTGTGATGGTATCATATCACTCAAGTTGATAAACAAAAATGATTCAGCTTTTGGTTGCGTCATTTGGAAGCTTGGTATCCGCGGCAAATGGAGATTGATGCAACAAAATTATAACGGAAGACAATCTTAAGAGATCTCGTATCTTATGATGACGTCAGTGTTCTGATAAACACCCAAGATCTGATTTTATGTAATATTATCGTAGCTAAAAAATTTAGACTAAGAGGATCGAAATTTGAATACTCAACATGAAGCCTTTCTTAACAAGTTATCGAACAAAATACGCAAGTTAATCTATCCTTCAAGGTCCGACTTTTTTCTATAATTAGTAGTCTCAAGTAAAGCCAGCTGAGTCTAGCCTATGCATCTCAAAACAAGGATGGCTCCAAAAATCTTCCGACAGAAGGGCTGGAGATTTTCATGGCTCATGAAAATGGCGACAACAAAGGCAAACCAAGAGATGATACGTGCAAGGAATGCTGGATGAAAGAGACCCTTTAAGTGATTGTAACTTTCAAAATACTGCAAAATCACTGTTATGACAAAAAGCAGGGCACAGACCCCTTTGATTTGCTGCTGATCGCTTCTAGAAAGAAAGGTCACCGGACAAATTCGGCTCTGGAGCCCCTGCCGCACAAAGTCTCTGCCAATAAGCATCGAGATGGTGACTGTAATGAATTAAAGCCGCTACATAAACACAGTTTTAAAAGGATTTCCATTAATCTTTAACCGTTATACATAATCCTATTAAGGTTAATTTAGAATTACGGCTTTGTGCATTGTTGATCTCTGTTTTGCTTCATACAACAAGCAATCATAGAGAGAAAATTTCCTGTTTTAACCGAGCCGGTCACTCTGCGCCTTAAGGGCATGAAGTTCTCTTTGATGTCGAGTGAAAAGTGTTCCTTTGATTTGATGGAACTGTATTAGCTGTGATTGACAGCTTTTAATTTATCTCTTTACTTAAACTTTCATTTTTAAAAACATAGCATTTACCAATAGATTCATTCTCTCACCGAAATTCAGTGTTTTGGGTCGCTTCTGTGAAAATCTTTAGCCAGCTTCATAGTCAGAAACCTGAATGGTAGATCCACCAGATTAACAAATTCAAATTCATTCAAATACAACAATGTTTACAAGTTTCAACTGCAAGATAGATGTTAAAAGACACAAAAATCATTGGATACCATTTAAGAGATATTAAAAGAGAAGCCAAGGGCACTGCAGAGTAACCGAAGTGGCTTAACAGACATGCTACGGCTTTATGCACCTTCTTTATGCAGTATCAAATGGTTTTATATGAACGCTGAAATTATGCAGACGCAGCGTTGTTTCAGCTATCGTTTTTCGCAACACTTTTCGGACATCAATTTGACTAGGATAGTTCTAGATTTTTCTGCTCTTTGCAACTGCAAGCTTTTAATCTTGCACAAACCCTTTGATTTGACCCAAAGACAAATTGACCTTTCGTCAGCAAACAGAAAAAGAACTAGCCAATTTTCTGCAGAAAAACAATATCGCGTGCTTACAATGTTACCAATGTATTATTGCTTGCAGTTATTTATGATATCTATCGTCCTTTTCAGGTCGTAAAGCGAGACAAGTCATTGCTATTGCATTTTATAAATTTCATCGAAGCACCTGTTTGTGGTTTACACCAAGAAGAAATGAAACTGATTATATTCGAATTGTCAAGGGGCAGGGGTAAGTAATTCACCAAAAATTGTCGCAGGGTTCCATCATATTTTTGATCTTGAGAAATGTCTGGTAACTGGCTACTGGCTGCTGACCCAAGAATATCTGTTTGCAAGGTGAATACTTTTTGCACGTAAAAGTCTGCAATACCCAATGTTTTATTCAAATAGTAAATGATTTTGTTGAATTTATTTTTGGTGCGAATATTGGAGATCTTTGCGGGAAAGCAAAACTGTTAACCAGCTATATATTGACGAGAAGCTAGCTATGCTTGTAAGAAAAATGAAGATAGAACGAAAATTAGGCTAATTTTTTCAATGCTCTATATTGTCTAAAAACCTATCTTAGACCACGAACTTCGCAGTTACACCATAAAAATAAAAAAGAAGACCTTCCTGTATTCTATTTTGTCATGACGATATATTGAAATCAATCATTCAGAATTTTGATCCGCATATTTAACTATACACAACTTGCTTCTTAACTTCGAGAACACCCTGGAGACCAGCCAACATATTGATAATGAAATGAAATCACAAATTTGATCCCTTGAGACAGTTTCCCACAGCTCCAGCACCTATCATTTAAGTTTGTCGGGTCTGTACCAAAACACTCGCTTAACACTAGTCTCGCCTCGACTCTTGTCTCATTTTGATTGCTTTTAGAGCCAGTCTCAATTTCATCTATATCAGCTCTACTTAGCCTATTCCCTGGCCCCATTTCCTAATTATAGTACTTTAACCGGGTACTTGGGACTTTTAAAAGACCTTTTGTCTCCTATTTGTGTGTAGCCTTTTAATGTTTCTCGGCTTCCCATGCCATTTTAATCCTTTATTTTAGAATTGTTCCACTTAACTTGCGACAATCCGTCGCTTTTCTGTCTAAGCTTCCCTCTCAGAGTGACCTTTACTGTGCGGAATATTTCATATCACATCAAAGTATTTGTCGGAGTTTAAGATCATAC
Source organism: Aurelia sp. 3 sensu Dawson et al. (2005) (assembly GCA_964020215.1). Lineage (NCBI taxonomy): Eukaryota > Metazoa > Cnidaria > Scyphozoa > Semaeostomeae > Ulmaridae > Aurelia > Aurelia sp. 3 sensu Dawson et al. (2005). The sequence continues at coordinate 3,413,676 of OZ026592.1, read as the reverse complement.
AAAAATGCAGATATCAAAGTTTATATGTCCAGTAAGACTGCTAGCGTGAGTTGCCCTTTTAAATTTCTTGAATCCTACGTTATAAGATTAGTTCAGCCTTTTACTTGGTGTAACTCACTCATCCACACTCTATATTAAAGTAGACAAGGAAGTAACACGAAGATCCAAACCAACTGATTTAAAAGCTTTCCGCCTTTTCATTTGCCTCATTAGTAAGGTTAAATCTATCGCCGTTGTGTCATGGGATAATATTATTAAGGATTACACGTCATTAATGTCAATCGTGTGGAAAGACACGTTTTGGATGTATCACTTCTATGTTGTTCTCCAACCGATGTGTTCGAAGACCCTTTGGAGCCTCTTATTTCGTTAGTCATCGAGCCTTTTTACTGTATGAAGAGTGGAGTTGCCTTGAAAAACGAAACTATGATGGAACATGCCAAAAGCATTCTCACACACAGTTGATACTACGACATTTTTCATTAAATTCGAGGCAATTTTTAAGGGGCTGTATACACCTTGTAGAAATCTTCGAGCAATGCAGGCCCTGACTTTGACCGATTAGATTTCACATTAATGTCTTTTAAGCACCTTTAAAATGCCTGGAAATGCTGATTAGGTCTCAAAATTTGAAACTAATCATGCTGCTTCAGGAATTCAGATTCCTCGAGAAAAGCAGCAGCTGTTCAAATCTGACACTTTGGTCCTAAAATTTGATACGGGCCTAGCAGTACAGCAGTCAATTGTTCATTTAGCCAGTTAGATCAAGCGACCAGCCAGTTTTGATACAGACCTACCAAAGTAACAAGCAATCGGTGACGTAGGCATTCATCTAATCAGTCAATCAATCAATCAATCGATCGATCAAGTCATCAATGTTCTGTGATCGACGTTCTTATGTGACCTTGATTCTTAATTTCAGATGCTACTCAGCAGTTGGGCGACAAGGAGGAGAACAGCTGGTATCCATCGGTAATGGATGTGCGCATACAAGAACTGTGATGCATGAATTGATGCATGCTATTGGGTTCTTTCATGAAAACAGCAGAAACGATAGAGATTATTTTGTCAAAGTTTTATGGTGGAATATTCAGCATGGTAAGATTTCTAATCAGCTCAAAGGGTCTGTTTCATCCAGCATGCCTTGCACTTGTCGTCTCTTGGATTGCCTTTGTAGTTGCCATTTCATGGCCCATGAAAATGGCGACAAGCAAAGGCCAACCAAGAGACGACACGTTCAAGGAATGCTGGATGAAACAGACCCTTTTAACTTATTGAAGTTTAAAGTCAACTTTCCGGTTGGATGCTGTTGTAAAATCTTCGACTCAGAGGAATGACACGTTTTCTGCTTCTTGTTAGAGAAGCAAACAAGAATGCCAAAAATGAAATTATAATTTTCCCCATGGAGAATTGAGAAAAAAACAGGTTTAGTTTGTCACAGAATTTGCTCCGACCACTTTTTCAGATCAAGTGCTCCTTAATTCCACTTTTAAGAATCTACAAATAGAATTTTCTTCATTTCCCCAATCAGAACACCGAGAAATTCATGTGATTACTCCAGTCCATAAAAATCTGTTTTGATGCTGAAGGATTGAAATTTTGAAATTTCTGAAAATTCTCTTGGAAACTGTAAAAGATTCGCGTCATCTTTCCTATCCTTTAGTTTGGTAACGAACTCATCGTAAATGACCCACAAACGCAACGTTAGACACTAATCTGATGAAAGAAACTTGTAAATTGTGAACGAACAACAACAAATTAATGTGTACCTATGCAGAAAACGGTTAGATCCTGCAAGGTGAACAGCAAATTAACCTAAGAACCTGAGAGGACAGGAAACAAGTTAAAAGCTGTAATAAAAGCGACGTTAAAGTTTACTGCAACCTGGTCGTCCTGAACTTGCAGAATAGTTCTTATTTTTGCTTATAGTATGTTATCATCTCTTTGTGTGCAGGTGCCGAAAAGAACTTTGCAACATATTCTCACGGGGTGCAGGACACACTGCGTATGCCTTACGACAAACATTCATTGATGCATTACGGGAACAAGGAATTCACTAAAAACTATGCGGACACATTACAAGATTTAGAAAACCCTGATGAATCATTGGGAGGCCGAACTATGAGCAAAATTGATAACAAACAGATTTTGATGTTATACAAATGCAAGAAACCAAGATACAAGGTCAGACAAGGTGAGTCTATTGCAGAAATTTTGTTAAAACTGCTGAGGTGAGTAAACAAAGATGCCCGCCGTGGAAAAATTACTCCTCCATAGGTATTAAAGCTACAATATTATGCAACATCTTTTTGAGTGACAAACTTGTTCAATTCTTTTTTAGATTTTTTCTCGCTGAAATCAGTCACTCTGTTCAGATTTACATGGCATTTTCTCCAAAACGTCCCTTCGAGGAACCTCAGTCTAAAATTGTGAGCAAAGTTCCTGAATGTTTCTAACTTACAGTTATTATTTGAACAAGATGGCGCACTGTCATGTTGGGAGGATGAAAGGCTGCTATGAAAATATTGCTGTATTTTTTGACAAAGTATTAACAAGATATCTTGGTATTAACCAAGGTGCCCAGCTGTTAGATTTACAAAAACATGACACCAAATTGCAACATTTTAAAAAGCATCATTTCATAATTTTCGGATATATATACAATAAACTGTTTCTTTTCTTCACAGACAAATGCAAAGATAGATTGAAAAATGGATGTATGCTGTTTTCAGTCTATCCACATCTATGCAACTTCCACGTTCGCTACATCCTTAGAAATTGTCAAAGGACATGCAGAGTTTGTGGTAAGTGAAAAAGCTTTGCCAGTTTTCTTAAATTGTAGCTTAAAGGAAGTTCCTTTCGAGCGATGCGTGTTAAAGAATTTTCGTATCTGATTAGATACAAGAAAGTGTGTTTGTGTGCTTGACTGCTTGTAAATGTAAAAGTTGTGACCCATATTGACTCAATTGAACAGGCATTTTAATTTACTAGCCCTATCTTGTGTTTCAAAAAAGTTCCGACTATTTAACTTATCACTAACACTGAGTTAAAATCGAACCCGTCATGAAATTTTATTTCACCTCTTTTCTCGAGGATCAGACTCTATTTGAAGATAGTAAAACGTTTGTTTTCTTTACTTAAAGGATATCAACAACAGATTGAAATCTTGCTCTGAGCTATACTTTTTAAGCAGTATCAGTTAGCTATAAAAGAGCTAATTTTGGTACCAGTTACAACATCAGACCAGGGAAAATGATTTGCTCTGTGATCTACTTGCCAATAGAAGAAATTTAAAGATTGGCTGTGTAATCAAGTTTTGGTGCTCTTTCAAACAGGGATACTTCTTTGGGACACCCAAAAGAATTGAAGACAGTTTTGGCAACATTCTGTTCTCGTTGAAGCCAAAAAATCAAGACTTAATTAAATTATCTAGAACCTAAATCGTATTGCAAATAGAAACTTTTTGGGCTTTGGTGGAATTAAAAGCTTGATATTTTCACAATTATTTGACGAGAGATAATCCTGTTCCATATAAATCCAGATTTCCGTCACAAAGATCTCGAATTTTCGAGTCCAGTTTCAGATAAATGTATTCAAGATTTATCGTTTTAATTTGCTCAGTTTTCGATACACTCTCTCTGATACAATGCAAGTTCCAATCACATCTGATACAATCAATACCAATGTCTGATACACGTTTCTGATAGAGGCTTGATTAACTTTGATTAATTTTCAAATTTCTTTGAATCTGATAGCGTTATTTAATCTTTTTGTAGAAGTCGACCATTTCTCAAGCTGAAGCTGATTGCAAATAAAGCTTTGTAACAAGCAGGAAAGGCTACTTGGCAAAATTCTGTAAGTTGCAAAGAAATAAGCTCAACTGAAGCAATCAAATTAGAAGGGCTTTGATATCCTTTTAGCAACAAGAAGAGCTCATCAAATCTGGAAAATCGAGGGTGAGAAAGTTTCAGCAGCAAAGAAACATGGACTAGAATACTTTCCATTTTTAGCATCCTGGCCTGATAGACTGAAATGATATCCTCCTTCCATGAAACAATTTGTAAAGAGCAGTGCTGAGACGTGAATGATATGCAATATAATATGACTGATAGCGGTAAAGTTTTCTCCTGTAACCAATTTATAGCTAGTTCAAGGGGTAGTTACATGATCGAAAACTTATTAAGCTACTTTTAAAGAGTCATCGTCACCCAGAGTCCTTTGAGACATACTGCAATTTCAGCAGAACTGATAAAGAAAAATCAACTAAAGTCAGCATTTCAGCTTCTGCAGGACAAGGCAGCAACTGCGTAGAATGATGTCATCAAGCATTCTGAGATAAGGAAGTGTTTGGATTCATAAGCTTTTGAGATGATGATTGAAAAGTTTAAAGCCCAAGGAAGGAAATATCAAGTGTTGCCTAATCTTGGAATCTGTTGCATGGAATAAGGGAGAGGCTAAAAGCAGTTGCGGCGCCAGTTCTGAAAAATCAGAAAAAAATGGGGGGTGGACATTTTGACGTAATTTTTCAATCTAAAGGTATACCCAACTGATTTTATGGCATTTTTCTTTGACAATTTCTGCCGACTTTTGGGATTTGGGGGACAAGCTCCCCCAGTCTCCCCAGTCCCCCGTGGCACCACCACTGGCTAAGAGTTACAAGTTTTTGTGCGTGCGTGCGCGATTTCTGCTCTGTCCTTCTACAGTGTGTGGCTCGATGGTTTCCGCTTAGGTCAAATTCGATTTTCTGACAATCTGAAAATTGCAACGTGCCTGCGAAGGACCTTGGGTAGCAATGCTTCTTTAATAGCTTTGTAATATCGTTGTTAAGGTCAATATTGTTGTTTCACCTGGAACCTTCGAATAATGGCATGCGTTTTTGTTATGTATTGGAATATTTGTGTTTATGTATTGTGGAAAATATCATTATGAAATTGCTAGCTTTTGTTATTGTTGTGTTATATGCATTATAAATCAACAATTCATTCTAGTTATTGTGTAAATAAACAGTTTCAGTAGCAGACTTGATTGCTCGAAAATGTTGATAGAGAATTTAAGGTCGAATGAGAAGCCAGTATTCTGCCTACGAAATGCAAAGTAGGCCATTCTGTCCTCTGAGATGGCAAAACGTTTTTGGATTCTTTACCGTGCAGGTCTGCTACTCAAAATCTTGCAAGTTGTATTTGTTAGTGTCCCTTGGGTAATGAATATCTGTTTTCGTGTAGATACGTTGTTTGATATGTGTAACTTCCATCTTAATTGTAAACAGCATCTTGTAGCCATTAGAAAATAGAGTGTATTAGGCAACCAGATGTATCAGGAAGGTATGCAAATTTTGGTCCAGCGATGTGAATTCAGTTGTGATCATTGGGTATTCAAGCTCACAATGTTCCTCAATAATCAGCTTGAACGTAGATACCGTTTTTGTTGATACGGTAGCCTGCGTGCAGAATATACCCAAGGAAAAATTATAGTCTGCGCAACGTCGCTCGCTTTTGTGTAGTGCGTCCATCAGCATTTATGTAATAACAAGGAAATCGTATTGCTGTAACAACTAACAACAGCGCTTTCCCTTGAAAGGAGCAAGCAATCAGATTTGAGAATGGCTATCATCTGATTGAATCTCAGCTTTTGCTTTGTTCTTTCAGCAAACTTCATTAACGACACAATACTTTGGAATTTTAAGTACCCCACAGCAGACAATACACAGATGCTAAGGAGAAAGGATCATTAAAACTGCTATTGAAATGAAATGCTGACACAAACAATGCACTATACTGAGCGGCGTTGCGCAGACTATACGTTTTCCTCAGATAATGTCTACACGCAGGCTATCGATATGGGTGCTTTGAGAGTAGAAATATTAATTTTGAAAGCTCAAATTTGTGTCCATCTCCAAACCAGAGCTGTGGTCATTTGACCTCTGCTAATTCTTGCAGCAACGTGAACAAATCATTAGTATCCTTGGTACATTTTAACAAAAGTTAAATCATATTATGTTCTGTTTGCTACAAGTCACAAATTGTGCTGTTTTTCAGTATTCTTCAATTTAGCTTTGAAATTGATCTGCTTCAGGAATATCCCTAGGCTCAAATGCAAAAGTGGAGGTAAATTGAACATTCAAGATAGATATGTCAACCCTCGAAGCACCAATATAAACAAATGATGTTATCTATGTTCATTTCAATTATCGAGGAACATTTTGACATAGATCAGCCATTGATTAAAGCTAAACTTGTCGTTGTAGGACCCAACCAAGTCTGTATGCTTTTTCTTGGAACACCCAGTAGCATATATTAGTCTAGTCAGCATCGTATTTTGAGGTGAACAAACGAGTGTTATTGGCTTACCACCAATAAGCACATGGCCCAGCTTGTAACAGAATGATTTATATAGGCGTCAGTTGAACCAGCTAATGCCCCATCATGATCTTTACACACGTGAATATTGCTAGACTTCGGTTTCAATCAGGAAACTTTTAACAGAATGTGGTGTTGTTTACAGCTCTTTAGAAAACTGTTGTGAGTTTTTTGTTGCAAAATAATCAAAGTTTGTGGACAACGTAGCATCTATGAAGAAGCTCTTCGTTTAAGAGTCGCTAGACAGCTGAAAGAAACACGGGTACCTTTACAATAAAGAGCTTAATTTGCTGTTTCTTCGTATGTTTTTCGATCAATTCTGAAGGAGTGGAAGTGCTCATTTTAAATGTGAAGATATAATTTTCCAGATCCCTTGATTGCTGAACAAGGATGAATGTTTGGACGAAAGATTTAGCTCTCCCACGTGGCGAAGGTATTCGGCTTTCGGAAGACTAGATTTCACACCTCACAACGCTTTCAATCAAAATAAAAAGGATGCAATGGATGGCTGGCAGGATGGAAGGTATGAAATCCATTCTCCAGAAAGACAAATCGCTTTGCGATGCCGGACAGCTAATTTGTTATGTCCTACAAAATCCGCCCTCCCCTCTACTAGATTCGTGATGTAGTCCTGCCTGATACAGATAAACAAGCCCTATATTTCGCCATTGCGTCCCCTTTTCAAAGTCGTAGGAATAGTCCTTTGATTTCTAACATTCCTGAATACCCCTCGAAGTTAACTGTTTTCTCAGCAAAAATTCTCAATTGAAAGCCAAAATCTGATGCAAAAAAGATCTTGATGTATGCAAGGTGTTTGCCTCAATGGTGTTAACAGTTTGGTGATTCGTTGTGTCCGCTAAATCAAATTATATACGTAGCTAGTGTATATTGAATTTTTGAGATATATTTGTAAGTATATGTACATTTACTTAAATGAAACAGAATATGTGGCTATTTATACACGCTTATAAATATCAATGATGTTGTCTGCCTTGTCTCTGCTTTTGCAAGAAAATCAAGCGACTGTGCAATTTAAAATTCAGCTGCAACGTTTACTGAAAATGTACGCCTGTGGCTTTCATTTTCATCAAAAAAATTATTAATCCCTAACGTAGCAAATGTTGGCAAAAAAGGTAAATCTGTAGCCTGTCTTGCTATTGAAAAATGAACACTTTCCAAACGAGTCAATTTTGACAAAAGATTGTAACCTTAAAGTCTTTGCTTTTAAGTGAAAAAGTAAAGCTTTTTTCGAAAATATTCAATTTTGACAATAAATGTAAGTTTGTAGCCTTACTTTTTAGTGAAAGATAAGCACTCTCGAAGAGAGTTCATTTTGGTAAAAAGAACAAGCCTATGGCCTTACTTTTTGGTAGAGCATAAGCACTTTTGAAAGAGTCAGTTTTGACAAGAATGGTAAGCCTACATCCTTGCTTTTGGTGAAAAATGAGATTTTTTGGAAAAGAGCCAGTTTAAAGAAAACAGGCAAGCCTACAGCTTTACTTTTTGGTGGAAAGTAAGCATTTTCGAAAGAGTCGATTTTGGCAAAAAAAGTAAGTATATTGGTGAAAAATAAGTACTTTTTAAAAGTCTTGATTTCGAAGAAAAGTAAGCCATTAGCCTTACTATTGGTAAAAATTCGAAGAAAGTGCATTTCTCACAAAAAGGTTCAGACTTAATTTTTGACGAGAACTGCAAGCCTATGGCATTACCTTTCCGTGAAAACAAGCACTTTCAAAAAGTAAATTTTGAACAAAAAGGTAAGCCCAATTGCCTTACTTTTGGCGAAAAACGAATGCTTTTGAATAGAACCGAGTTTACAGAAACCTGTAAGCCTACAGGCCTACTTTCTGAAGAAAACTAAGTAGTCGCGAAGAGAGTCGATTTCTGCAAATTAGGCAACCTTGCAGTCTTGTAGAATTGCTTTTTTGGAGAAAGAATGATGGATTCTGAAATTAGTAAATTTTGACAAGAGGTAAGCCTACAGCGTAACTTGTTTGTTAAAAACGAGCACTTTGAAAAAAATAAACATTTTCGATCGAACGGAGAAAATTTCCACAAAAAGGTAAGCCTACAGCCTTACTTTCGACTGAAAAGTAAACCTTTTAAAATGGAGACGATTCTAGCAAAGGTAAGCCGGTGGTCTTATTTTGGCTAAAAAATAAGCAATGTCAAGAGGAGTCACTTTTAGCAAAAGAGGGAAGCCTTACTTTAGCCTTACTTTAGGATAAAAGCTACTCCCTTCTCGAGAGTCCATTTGTATCCCCTCGCATTCTGTTTGGTGAAAAAAAGCACACGGAAAAGAGTTTAGTTTACATTTACGTTGTATATAGTTACGTTTCCGTTGTATATATTGTACAATTGTAAATAGGCTTTTAGGTTATGGTTTTTTTTCTAGTCATATTTAATTTTAACTGTATATTGTATTTAAGTTTTTACCGGAGGGCTCCTTGAAAAACGGCTTCTGCCGAAGGGCTACCCAACTTAAATAATTCAAATATGAAATATGAAATAAATATATAAAATATAAATACTTTTAGTCTTCCCATGTTACGTTGCAGCCACTAACCCAAGGCTCTAGGAATAAACCCTGACGTGGATAAGAGATTAGGCTGTTTTAACAAGAAGACGCGAGTTAAGAAGACGCTAGCATAATCCTTTTGTTCGAGGATGTAAATTACAAAGTGAAATCAACTTCAAAACTTTTGCGAGTCTCCAGAGACTTAGTGTACGTTCTATTCTGAAACTGACAACCTGAAAGGTGTACTTTTGAGGGCCGCACTGTAAAAATAGGACGTCGAGAAGGGAAGCAAAATGCAATGTGAGCATATTCACAAATGATGGAAATGCGAGAATGCAAACTGTTCTTAAGGAATTTGTCTGTCGGTGAGCAGCTTTCTGGGAGGGAAAAGCCTGGAAATTTATGTTCTAAAAACATAAAAAAGTGCCTACGTTTTCAAAGACGTCCGCGTCTTGCTGCTAAAAGAGCCTATTGTATCTATTCAAACGGCAAGTGATAACTGGCTTTTAGTTTACATTCTTTTCCTTGAAAGACAAGAAAACTCTTAGCAGGCTTCTGGTTTACAACCATAACGTGGTTGTTACAGTGATATCAAAACTTCTGATGATGGATGAGAATTTTCTCCTCTAGGTGGTCAGAGAAGCTTACAAAGAGTCTTCTTGTCTTTCGATGGAAAGTGCATAATGATTTGTAAATCTTGGCAAAAAATCACTTCTCACATTGGGCAACAAAATCATCTTGGATTTCACATCTGTAATTCTCTGTCAGTGGTGTGAGCTTCATCTGTAAATCCAACTTTAGCCGCAAGTCATAGGCGGAATTGGAACGATTCAAAGTTCATTTGGCAACTAGATTTCATGTTTACTCTTTGATTAACAGCCAGAACAGTCTTTATGCACTTTTTCGGTGATGCATCGAACAAACCCAGTGTGTCTTATAAACGAAGGCGTTGAGGACACGAAACATTTCTTGGTGCACTGCCTCGCTTATCACCTCTAGAGAAATAATCTCCCCAACCGCGTAAAAGCAACTTTGTTTCCATACGGCTTGTCGAATCTTTCCAATGACTGATTAGTTTCAATAATTTGTATGGTGATATGATGTCACCTTTTGAATCGAATATAGAGCAACTGAAGAATTAATACCTGGTCGGCTGTCCAAAAATTACGTATCAGCGTTTGCAGAGCTTAACAGGGTGTCCCAAAAAAAATTGGGTCCTGTTTGCGTTGCTTCTGTGGAGGAGCTGTAGATTCAATTATCTCGATTTTTATACAGTTTCATCGGACAGGCTCCAACATAGAGTCTGAGACCTTGTTTGTGTCAATTTGACAAGTGGTTGCCGATTTATGGCAGAGAAAAGGCAAAATAATTGGTTGCTTCGAAAGCAGCACTTCTGTTGTTCTCCAGCATTGTCAGAATAAAGTAAGTTTTTAAAGAAAGGGTTCTGGCATCACATTAAAATTTTTACGACATTTTCTAAAAGTGGAAGATGCTGTCTTATGAATAGACAACGCTGCTACGATTAACAAAAATTTTAATGCGACGCTAGAACCCTTTCTTTAAAGATTTACTTTATTTTGATTTTGGTGGAGAACAATAGAAGAGCTGTTTTTGAAGCAACCAATTTTTTGCCTTTCCTCTGCCATAAATCAGCAACCACTTGTCGGATTGACTGATACAAGCTCTCAAAGTTGAAGCCTGACCTATGCAACTGTGTAAAAACCAAGATAATTGGATCTACCGCTCCTCCACAGCAGCCACACAAACGGGGCACAATTTTTTGGTGACCCCTAGTATAATCATGAATTATGCACCGATTTTAATGCATTACCTCTTATTTTGAAGCCCATAAGCTACGTTATACGCAGAATTCATTTCATTAAAGTTGGTCATATGGTTCTAGAGTACTGCGCACTTTTTAATTGGAAGCTATTTTTGATAAGTCGCGAGAAATGCTAGAAATTTGTAATCAAATTTCATTTGATTTTCGTCATTGAAGAGATGAAATTTGCATTGATCATCTTTTAAGAAGTTACTTTTAAAAAGAACTAGTTCCCAGATCGATGCGGCCTTCTAACGACTCATCCAGTTTGAAGGCCGCGTCGATCTGGGAACTACTTCTCAAGTTTCAGTTTCAGTCAGTTCAGTTTCATCATATTTAAATTCACTACATACAACTTATTATCCCAACAATACAAACAAACAACTTAACTACAAAGACAAAATATATAAAAATGTTACACAGAAAATTAATACAATGATACAGAAATGAATTACAATATTAAGAAGAGACAACCTGGTTCCAAGGGCCAGCTTCCTACGTCAGTACTGACCCTGGTACCGGTCAGGTCCAATTCGCTATTTGATTGGCTATTCGATAACAAAAGGCTCACTAATTATTCCAAAGAGTTATTGCTTGGCTTAGTGAGAAATTGGTAAACTTTGGATCGCTGTCACGAGAAAACAGGACAAAGAATTGAAAAAAGGATTGCTGGTATACTTAAATGTCATGTATTTGCTCCAGTTGACGGAGTTTGAGCCCTATCCGTCAGCACATGCGGGAGAAATTAGCCATATTTGGTCATTTTGGGGACCATTCCTATTGATTCCCATTCAAAAATGGTCCTATTTCAAATGGTTATTGAGAAAAATATGCTTTATGTGTAGGGCTGATGAGGAGTTGAAAAGAGGTAATGGACCATGGAGATTTCGAATTTTGGGGTTTCAAGAAAGTTGAGGGTCATTATGACGTCATAAATTGAAGTCAAAGAAAAAAAGTTCTTTTTTTCGACCTGAGGTTACGTTTGGAGTTGGTGCTCGATGGTTGCTCAACCGATTTGAAAACGGAAAAAAGATTTCAAGAGACCGATCGTCTGGGAGTCGTTTGCTACCATTTGGGGTACGATACTTCCCCTGGGGGCTTTGTAAGAGGGGCTCAAAAATGGGGTAAAATTTTTGCCCGAGCCTTTTTGCGCGCTAACTCCATTTTGCGCCGGGCAAACTTCTTCGGGATGTCAAAAATCGACGTAAAACCACATTCTTTATCCATAAGTACTTTAATTTCCCATTTATTTCCAAAATTCAGAGAATAACGAGCCATTTTTTTTCGGAAGCTGTGGTGAAAGTTCCTCAATTTTCCGACTTAGGCCCATTTTCACTCCAAAGAAATCGTGCTCGTTTTCCTATTAAATGCACTTTCTAACCTTGGATTATTGTCTAAATACCTTAAAAAGGGTTAAATAAAGGTCCTCAAAGAATTAGTTTTTTGTTTCAAAGAATTATATACTGCTGCATCGGTGGAAGAAGATCAGTCATTTTTCGTCTCATTTTCATACTTCCTCCATTTTTGTGTGGTTTTACTACATAGTATGTTATGCATCAAAATCTATTGGCATATGTTTCATGCTGTTCAACTCATTTTGACTATAGATATTATAAGAGAGTTTGTAATGAGTCTGCAAGTGATAAATTATGCAAAACAAAATGGCGCCCAAATGGCCACTTTTGCGGCAACCGGTACCAGGGCCGACATCGATGACCAAAGGAAGACAATGGCGGCCCTGGGAACGAGGTTGAAGAAGAGATACAAAGAGGGGCTAAAATCTGAGATCAGGTTACGGCTTTCGAATCGCAACGCACTTCAAAACATTTAGGCCATGCAGAACCGTTGATAGCATGCTGATGTGGTCCCAGACAAGAACGAGAAGATAAACAGTGAATTGAAGACAAGCAAGGTAACGAAATACATTTAGTCATTAAAGATAATTTAGGCCAGGTATTTTGGACACGATCAAAACCCAAATTGTGTCCACAACTCCCATGGTTGCAAATTACCGAAAAAGTGACTTGTGCCTAGTGACTTCCTCACACAAAGATCTGGGAGAAACCTTTGAGCGTTATGACGTCACTGCGCACAACTCTGACGCAAGGGAAAGAAGCAAAATGAGCAGAGCACACAATTCATGATAGAAAATTTCATCTTATCATCAATCATGCTAACCCTGGACTTGTTGTTTACAGTCAAAACGTATGAAGCAGACTATGTTTTAAACTCGAAGATTATTTGAAAATAGAGTTTCATATTTTCATGATTGGATGAATCTTCGAATTTTGCTTTGTTATTATCGCTTCCATTAGGCAGAGCATACAGGGTGTCTCAAAAAAACTGTTCGATGTTTGATTAAATACTAGAAAATAACGATACGCCGAATGGACCCTTGGTCAAGTCACCCTTTTCCTGAGATTTTAAATTAATTTTTGACTCATGAATCTTGAAAATCCGCTAAAAATTCATGGGGTTACAAGCTTTTGAAGTTCAAGTTTGTGCGAAAGCTGAAACCATATGTCTCGAAATGGCATATTTGGTAAAAGTCCCATAGGCCGTCGTTTCTGTTATTTCTCAATTGTTTCAGGGCGAACCAAATGGGATTCAAACAGGTTTTTGATGACCTAACTTTCAAGCATATGGATGCTTTGAGGAAACAGATTCAGTCTCTCGCCGATTATGTTTTGAACCATTGTTTTTGGACTTTTTTAGGAAATTTTCAGAATGATCGCAAAAAATTTTACTTTAGGGGTCCTATTTGGTTTGCTCTGATGTCAACGAGAGGCATGACATTGGATAAGTTTCCCTTACCTCCGTCTTCGAGCATTTTGCAATACAAGTAATCTGGGGGGTCTCTGGTTTCAGCTATCGGATATTTCCGACCTTCGAGAGCTCGTAACTCGGTGAATTTTCAACCGATTTGTACAATTTTTGTCTCTAAACTTATTTCATAATCTTAGGAACAACGTTATCTTTCCATGAGCCTGTTCATATTGTCTTTATTTTTCAATATCTAATCAAACGTCGAACAATTTTTTTGAGACACCCGGTAGTTTATTACCATAGAATTTCTTTTCCTCCTGGAAACAATAATGAACAAAATATTCAAGGACTTGGTCAAGGCAAGAAAAAAAAATTCGATCAAGACACGATTCTATTTTGAATATTGAAAATATTGGTGGTACGCGTCTTCTGCTTTTACTGTAAACGATTGCAGCAATTTTGTGTGGTTCTCTTACAAAATCTGTTGCAATTCAGAATCTCTTCATTTTTCGCAAATCTTATAAATCTATCTTGAATCTTGATGTCAATAACCGTTTGAATTATTTTCCATGAATTATAACAGTTTTAGATATTTCACAATTACAAAACTCAACACAGTTTCAGACCAATTTTGTTTGGTTCCCTTACAAAGTCCGCTACAAGTTTAAAACGTCTCTCGTCAGTTTCACAAATCTTATCAATCTTAACTACTGAAATCAGAAATCGTTTTAATTAGATTGTTAGTATCCCTTCCATGAGTCATAACAGTAGTCTCGTCAGTAGCCGATGAAATGTGTCCAATGATAGAAATTTCACTTTTTATCTTTCTAACAGTTTGACAAATAAGAGCAACTATTTTCCATTAGGGAATAGACTTTCGGCAGAAGTCTTCATTTTGCTGCATGTAAAAAAAAAATTGTTTTCCCAAGAGCGGTCGACACGTAAAGGTTGGCCCTTGGAAACTAAACATTGGTTAGGCTTCTTAGGGCTTGATTATATGTGGTGTGCTGTGCTGGCTCAGTAAATGGGCTGGCTCGGCAAAGGAGCCAGCTCACTTCCGTGGTCCATCCCACATAAAATGTCTGTTGCTATTGCATGAAAGTGAGCCAGCCTGGTAAGTGAGCTGGCATATTTCGATGCAAGTGGGCTTGCTCGCTAAACGGGCTGGCTCGTCTCTCTCGATGTAGCCGGATCAATCCGTGCCAGCCCGGTAAGCGGGCTGAAAATGCACAATGGATCACGCACAGTTCTCCTTCTTCCACTTGTTACAGTTATTCTCAGAAATGATACCAATCTAAATTCCGTCTCGGCAAACGAACCAGCCTGTCTACCGGGACAGCTCACAATGCCTGCAGAAAATCTCCTGTTTCGACAGGAAGGAATGACCGATTAAAGCCGGATAAATTACTGAACCTAATTTGACTCATCGGGGATAAAACAAAGTAGTTTTCAATATCATTGCTTTGATGTTCAGGGGACAGGAGTTTTTCAAACGCCGGGTGTTTTTATTGACTCACCCGGTAGTTCTGCATCTCTTTTTACAATGACTTTTAGATGGAACAGCTTTTTGTAACCTGCATGCATACTTTAATTGCCACTGTGAATGAGAGACAAGGCGGAACTTGTACTTCGTCTAAACTTTTAGTCATTTCATTTCATTTTTTATTTTTTATTTTTTATCCACGGTAGCCCCGTCAATCTGCATTGATTGCTTTACGGGGGGCCGTGCAAAAATACATATAATTTCCAAATTTAAAACCTAATCCTAATTAATTTACAATTGTGTTTACAAAAACGAAAAAAAAATCAAATGAATGTACATAAAAAAGATCTTTAACCCTCCACTACGTCTTTAAACCTCCTTTTGAAGGTAGAAAGGGAGGGTGCAAGTCTGACATCAGAGCTTAATTGATTCCACAGCTTAGGCCCACGAAATGATATTGACTTCTGCCCATTTGCCGTTTTGAAGATTAGATTAAATTACATAAATATACCGGATAAGTAAAAAAAGGTTCATGCGTTTGGGGGGGAGGGGGCTATGGAATGAAAAGTATGTGCGTGATATAACAAGGGCATATTTCGTTCTGACCCAATCAGCGAGTTTGTTTACATCTCTAAGATTGACCAATCACACTACGTAATCTAAGATCACGTGATACACTGTGATTCTGTGGGAAATCAGAAGCTGTGGGGATCAATACAAAAATACTCTCTCCCAAAAACCGACGACGTGCAAGTGGATCTTTGACCAACCATAAATATTTTTAAATTTTCTGTTAGACTACAAGCTTGCCGAAAATTCTACCGCCTCGGATTTTGATATTCAACTTAGATCGAGAGAAATCTTTGTTAGAATAACGCCTTAAAATCAGTTTAGCGCCCAATGTCTCAGGTTCAACAGAAAGATGTTTCTTCACCGACTACTTCCATATTTTGCACAATGCCTACAAACATTGATTCCAAGACAACGTGAAACTTATCTACATGAAATTTTCGGTGTTGCACAGCTTTCAATAGAGGCAGTTTCTTCTACGCCATCTAGAGCGGTATCGTTTTCTGAAGCACTACAATCACAGTCTAGAGTCTAAAGGGCCAAGTTCTGAGGCAATTTCAACAAGAAACTCTACCAATAATGTCACAAACAAAGTGTAAGTCATAAAATACTCACCAATTCTCCATTTTCTATGATGAACCAACATTGGATGAGTCCAAGAAACCATAGGTTGCATGTGAACAAACGAACTAAGACAGAAAATTGATTATTTCCACAAGTTTGAGAAGCACCGTCCTCACTGCACTACAGCGTTGATGAAACGTCTACTCCTCTCAAATTCTGGGCTAAAATGGAGCAAGACTGATCACGTCTCAAAAAGTGGCATTAGTTTGCATAAACAAGTCGATTTCAGATCCTTAGATAATTATTTCGCAGTTCGAGATATTAAGTTGGGAAATAGACAACAGTACAGGAGAATAAATGAGTTGTACATTTCACTTGACCTGACCCCTTCATCAGAATCTTTCCTGATCCTGTTGTCTATTTCCCAACTTTTCCCTCAATAAACCGACAAATAATCATCAAAGGATAAGAAATCGACTTGTTTATGCGAACTAACGCTACTTTTTGAGACATGGTCAGTCTCGCACCATTTTTAGCTCAGAATTTGAGAGGAGTAGACGTTTCATCAACGCCGTAGTGCAGAGAGGACTGTGCTTCTCAAACTAGTGGAAATAATCAATTATTCTGGCTTAGTTCGTTTGTTCGCATGTAAACCTATGGATTTTTCGACTTAACCAGCCTTTGTTTATCATAGAAATGACGAATTGGTGAGTACCTTGTGACTTGCATTTTGTTTTGGACATTATTGGTAGTTTCTTGTTGAGTTGTGTCAGGACTTAGCCCTTTAGAAAGTGAATGTAGTGCTACAGAAGATAATATCGCGCTCGGTATCATAGCAGATAGTGCCCCTTTTGAAAGCTGTGCAACACCGAAAATTTCATGTAGATAAGTTTCATGTTGTCTTCGAATCAATGTTTGTAGGCATTGTGCAAAATATGGAAGTAGTCGATGAAGGAATATCTTTCTGTTGGACCTGAGACATTGGGCGCTAACCTGATTTTAAGGTGTTATTCTGACAAAGATTTCTCTCGATCTAAGTTGAATATCAAAATCCGAGGCGGTAGAATTTTCGGCAAGCTTGTAGTCTAACAGAAAATGTAAAAATATTTATGGTTGGTCAAAGATCCACTTGCACGTCGTCGGTTTTTGGGAAAGGGCATTTCATTTCATTTCATTTCATTTCATTTCATTTCACATATTTAAGGAGGGTAGCCCTTCAGCAATGCTGATTTTCAAGGGGCCCTCCATTACAAAACTTACAAAATTAAATACTTTTATAACCTAAACTAATACAATGCAATTTCTAATACAATAATGAAAACCCTATGATCTAAAATAAATATTTACAATAAAAGAAAATCCATATGGCAAACACAGTATTAAAAGCTAGCTTTCCCTATATACATTGTTTAAATCTATTGAGGGAGGATGCTAGCTTACTTTCAGCTGAGAGGCCATTCCAAGACTTGGCACCTCTAAACGAAAAACATTTCTGTCCATTTTTTGAGTTTTTCTTTGGTAACCTTAGGTCAGTTGCTGTATTCCTAAGATTCCTAGAGGTCAGCTGGGATGTTTTTGTGAAAAGATTACACATGTATTGTGGAGCCAGCTCGTGAAGAGATTTGAAGACCATGATATTAGACTCACTAGCAATTAGTTCATCTATGGTCTTCCAGCCAAGCCTTTTGATAAGTGGCTGGCCCGGGGTATCAAAGCCGCTGCCAGTTACAATACGGGCAGCACGGTTTTGTAATTTTTGCAGCTGGTTGATCTCAGTCGCACCACAGCAACCCCAGACTGAACAACAGTAGCGGAAGTGTGGCTCCACGATACCTGTGTACATGGTCCTAAGAGTTTCTTCTGGCAGAAAGGATTTTGCATGCTTCAAAAAACCAATCGCTCTTGAGACCTTGGACGAAACTGTCTTAACGTGTTCCTTCCAATCCAAGGAGTTGTCTATCTGCAAACCAAGATATTTGGTTTTTTGAACAACTTCAAGCTCATTATCCCGAATATTCAACTTCAAAGATTCGCTCTTATTTTTCAGAGCTTTATGCTTTGGTTTTGTGGAAATAAGCATGGAATGAGTTTTCATCACATTAAGTGAAAGTTTGTTGCCTTTTAGCCATTTTTCAACCTGCGTAAGATCGTCATTGATGGCCTCATTCAGCTGATTGATATCTCTGGATTGATGGCAAAGGCTCGTGTCATCAGCATACATGGACACATTTGAATTTCGGACAGCTCGTGGGAGGTCATTGATGTAAATGAGGAATAAAAGAGGTCCAAGGCATGAGCCTTGCGGCACACCAACATTTATTTCCTCGATTGACGAGTCAACACCATTGACCCTAGAAAATTGCTTCCGGTTAGAAAGGTAGGATTTGAACCATGCTAATTCCCGCTGCTGAATACCATAGTACTCTAGCTTTTTGCAAAGAATGTCATGGTCAACTGTGTCAAATGCCTTTTTCAAGTCGATAAACACCAGTCCCACGAGCTTTCCGAGGTCCAACCCATTGTACCAGTCATCAGTGTTTTTAAGCAAACATGTCACAGTAGAATGAAGGCGTAAAAACCCAGACTGGTCAGGAGAAAAGTAACCATTATCATTCATGTGTTGGTATAATTGGTTTGTGACAAGTTTTTCAAAGAGCCTTGAGATGACAGGCAAAACTGAAATTGGGCGATAGTTCGACTTTTCAGCCTTATCGCCCTCCTTAAAAATTGGTGTAACTCTAGCCAATTTCCACGAATCTGGAAATTGGCTCGTTACAAGTGATGTATTAAACAAACATGCCAAAGAGTTCTCAATACAACAAACATGCCAAAGAGGCATTTTTTATTCATCCCCACAGCTTCTGATTTCCCACAAAATCACAGTGTATCACGTGATCTTAGATTACGTAGTGTGACTGGCCAATCTTACAGATGTAAACAAACTTGCTGATTGGCTCAAAACAAAATCTGTCCTTGTTGCGTGATATTCAAAACTAACATGTTAACCTATCAGTCAACGACTACAGCCTGGTTTCCATATGATCGTAAAAGTTGGCGACGCGTCGCCGAGACAGGCTCGGGGACACATCGGGGACGGTTGCGTTAAATGGGAACATTTTCTGAACGACGTCGCCGACGTCGCCGACGTCGCCGATCAGACGGCGACGGTACGGGGACGCATCAAAAAAGTTGAGATGAGTTTAAAGCGTGGTTTCCATATGATCATAACAGTGATCGTTTCCATATGTCGCCGACTGATCGGGGACACGTCGCCGAAGCGTCGCCGACTGTTACGATCATATGGAAACCAGGCTTAAGACTGCGTTCACACGATGCCGGCACATTTTGAAAACGATGAAAAATGTGACGGTAGCAACATTTGAGCTAGCGTTCACACGATGCCGGAACAATTCCAAAACGGTGCGAAATTTGCCAGTAAAAAGCTCGTTGCAAGACTTTGATGCCAAAGAAATGTACCTAAATCCTAAGGATCGTTCAGTCTCGTTCCAAAAGCGTATGAGAATGTTCTCTTTTCATCATTTTCAATTGTTTACACGATACCATTTCCAAAAATATGCCGATTGGAGTTCCGTTTTCAAAATCTACCGTTTTCAAAATCTGCCGGCAAAAAATGTGCCGTTTTCGTGTGAACAGGAGGCCTATCCGTCGAACTTTTCACCGTTTTCAAAATGTGCCGGCATCGTGTGAACGCAGTCTAAGTTAGATGAGAAAATTTTGTTTGGTAAATTCACACAACTTTAAGACCCTACAATTAGAAAAATGTCTATAAGGGCTTGTATGGGAATCGTGAAATCCACGTTCCATTCTAGTCCATGATTTATATGACATTTAAGTTTATATTCAATGCTATTGCCAATTTCAGAAATTGAATTTTAATGTCAATAGTAAGTAAGTCATGGACCAGAATGGAATGTGGAATTCTTGATCCCAAAACATGCTCCTTCCAGCATTTTCCTAATTTCTGGGTCTAAATGATGAGTGATTTTACAAAGCAAAATTTTCTCATCTAAATTAGCCTTTGACTGATAGGTTAACATGTTAGTTTTGAATATCGCCCACACACTTTTCATTCCATAGCTCCCAAAACGCCTGAACGTTTTTTTTTTTTGACTCACCTGGTACAAACATACAGCTTTTCAAAGCAAAAAATCAGTTAATTGTTGGGAGGATGAACCAAAGGTTTGGCGGTTTGAGAAACAAAACAATGGCAAACAAGGTTTTGAGACACATCTAGCCCAGTTTTATATCATATCTCAGAGTTGTTATCTCGGCTTTATTTGATTTTCAAATTGAAACAAATGCAAGCATTAATTCCATAAGTTATCAATGTTTGTCCGCCTACCTGGAGACTGTTTTAATGAAATTGGTTCAAGAAAATGAGCCGATTCGATTAGACCATTTCTTGCAAAAACCACGCATCCAATTTTATTACCAAACAATCAAACACAAGATGTAACAGAACTAAATTGAATTCATAGTTCTTTTGACGTTAATAATGGGTTTACATGGGGTGGGCTAAGGCCCATCTGCCTTTTTCTGCTGCAATTGGCTTTTCGTATACAGGGTATCTCAAATAAATTGTTCGACGTTTGATTAACTGTTGAAAAATAAAAACGACATGAACAGGCTC
Organism: Aurelia sp. 3 sensu Dawson et al. (2005); assembly: GCA_964020215.1. Taxonomy (NCBI): domain Eukaryota; kingdom Metazoa; phylum Cnidaria; class Scyphozoa; order Semaeostomeae; family Ulmaridae; genus Aurelia; species Aurelia sp. 3 sensu Dawson et al. (2005). The sequence goes on along the minus strand of OZ026592.1, from coordinate 3,392,946 downwards.
ATGGAAAGACAACCCCTTTCCTAAGATTATGAAATAATTTTAGAGACTAAAATCGTGCAAATCGGTTGAAAATTCACTGAGCTACGAGCTCTCGAAGAAAAAAATATGCAATAGCTGAAACTAGAGACTCCCCCCCCCCCCCCCAGATTGCTTGTATTGTAAAAAGCTCGAAGACGGAGGTAAGAGAAGCTTATCCAATGCCATAACTCTCGTTGATATCAGAGCATTCTAAAGTAAATTATTTCTTGCGATCCTTCTCGAAATTCCTTAGCATTGCATAGGTCCAAAAACAGTGGTTCAAAACAAAATCGGCGAGAGACTGAATCTCTTTCCTCAAAGCTTCCATATGGTTGACAGTTAGGTTATCGAACACCTGTGTGAATCCCACTTGGTTTGCCCTGAAACAATTGAGAAATAACAGAAACGACGGCCTATGGGACTTTTACCAAAAATGCCATTTCGAGGCCTCTGGTTTCAGCTGTCGCACAAATTTAAACTTCAAAAGCTTGTAACCCCATGAATTTTTATCGGATTTGCAAGATTCTTGTGTCAAAAATTAATTTCAAAATCTCAGGACAAGGGTGCCTTGACCAAGTGTTCATTCAGGGTATCGTTATTTTTTAGTATTTAATCAAACGTCGAACAATTTTTTTGAGACACTCTGTAGTGTTGCTGCGGTTCCATATTCCGACATGAAATTGATCGAAACGATTGCGTCCTAATTTTCAATATGAACATAGATGTAAAAGACGAACAACAACAATATAAGCTTGTAACTAAGCAACAAATTTTTCGATGTTGCTTCGTTGTTTGGAATCGAGGTTGCATAGCTAGCGTTGCCTGGAAAGCAGTAGACCTATAATTCCTGCTAATGAGTCCACCTTTTGGAAAATTTGTCCCTAGTGTATCAGGGTATTCTTTCGGCTTTCTAATCTGTGTATGACTTAAGAACATCCTTAGAACGAGATTGGTAAACCGAGCTTTTCATGCGACTGTTACACCAGGTTTCAATGCAGCTTCTACCAAGCATGACTTGACACTTGATACCACAGAACTATTTACAGCCAGAAGACATCGAACTTAGCCAGACATTAGTTTCAACTGCTGGCACCGCAAATATTAAGCTATCTATGTACCCTGGATCTTATACAAGATATCCAAATTACTTTAAATGTGTCTTTGTTTAGAGAATTATAACTGTTTGATATGGAAAAGATATCGCTCATGAATAGCTTTTTGTTCGAAGTTTTTCATTCATTTTTCCTTAAAGCTACCTAGCATTCGAAAGTAGATTTTCAGGACCTTCCCTCGGATATTCCTTGGTCTATCAGCGCTAAAAGATTATAATTATTTCTGCACGAGCGTAAACCACGAAGGAGGACGATGCGAAGGAAAAACGAGAAAAAACGAAACAGACTTGTCATACTTGAATGCTATGCTCATAAATATTAGTGAGTTGAGCGAGCCGATTTTGGTTTTCTCGATATCGGGTCTTTTTCATTAAAGGAGCTAAAATGTTGCTGCGATGTTTGTATGAAAAGATAGCGCTGTGCTGCGAGTCTGACATTGTGGATGCTGAATTCTACGCTAGTATCTCTGATTACCCTGGACACCAGAGCTTTTTTTGAGGCACACACAGTAATCACCGACAAACTGACGAAGAAGGAAATGAAGCCTTACTACAGTCGCAATAATGGAAATCTGTGGACTAATACAGCTGTGAATGGTCTTGTAGAACAAGCCATCGACCAAACTGTGTTTTTGTACTGATAACAGCTACAGTACTTTATCTATTCTTTTATTTTATTTTATTATCTATTTACTTATTTATTTATTCATTTTTTTCCGTTATACCAGCACCTCTAAGGAAATATTATGGAAATAAGGTCAGCTTGACCCTTTAATGCTATCCCTGCCACTGTAATGAGGGGTGTTTTTATTTTACGTTTTTAACCTTAAAGTATTGTATTGTATCTATTTTTTATATTTATTATAATAGCTTGTATATATTTTTATGTGGCAAATATACATACATAGCCAAAGTACCACTTCACTTTCTCTCAACTTCTCCTTCACAGCGTCCTCATGATGGTTTGCACCCCCGTAAAAGTAATTAATCATATTTCTATATCACTGATAGACCGCGGAATAGACTTCGAGCAGATCTAGGATGTGCAGGAACTGTGCTGGTCCTGGTCCTTCCTTCCTTCATCCTCCTCCTCAGAGGCTTGATATTTGATATTTTCTGATTTTCTGCCCTCCGAAGCCTCTGAGGAGGAGAGTGTTCTTCTTTTGTGACCACACTTAATTACAGAGAGTTATTGACGCTCCCTCGCTCTACGTAGCAGCTTCGGGAGTGCAGGGACTCCAGTCACCAACCCTGGCTTATTCCCGCTAGCTAGGCAGTAACTAAGGGTATTAGGATACCCATGTATTAATTCAACATTTATTTACCTTGTCTTGATCTTTTTCTTCCTCTTTGTTTTGTCCCAGCTTGTGTCTTCAATTGGCCTGACTGTTTTGTTGTTAGGTTTTTCAACTTTAAATCCCTTGTATCCCTGTGTGTTAGTGTGCCATCGCAGAAGAAGAAGTTCCAGTTTAAAACCCTCTTTCTGCAAATGCACAATAATACGCAATGATACAAGGGGGCTAGATTTGAATACCGATTTAAATGACAAAGCAGTTAGGCCAATAGACCTTTTAGCTCTTAGCTATTCTGGAAAAGAATCTGAATCGAACGATTTTTTGCTACATTTTGTAAAATTTTCGAATGTGCACAATAGTGATAGAAGCTCTAACGCCACTAAATCGAGCCTCGCGTATAAGAATGTATAAAAATAACGCTCGATCCAGGCTCTTTTGTAGAATAGCTAAAAAGGTCTATTGAAGGCAAAGAAGCCAATTGAAGACAAAAGCTGAGACTGCGACAAACAAAGAGGGAAAAAAGATCAAGACAAGGCGAAGAAGTGTTTAATCAAGACATGGATGTCCTAACACTCTTGCAGTACAAAGACCTTAGTGTAAGTGTATTTGGATTAAAGATTTTTTAGATGATCTGCGAGGCTTAGGATAAAGTTTACGTCGGATTGCTGATCTTTGATCCAGGTGCAAAAATTTTATCAATTTTCCCTCAAACAGTTTGTTATAATTTCTATGAATGAATGCTGCTGAAATTTTGGCAAACATTTACACCAAATCATCAAAAATTAAGTATTGAGTGGTATTTCGCATGATTGGTATCTGCAACCTAACACAATCCAAACTAAAACTTTGACATTTTGGCAACATTTGAACAAAACTTGGATCATATAATCTCTTGTTTACTTGAAGTCACCTATACTCTCTAGTGCCGTCTAGTGCCGAATAATCGTCCCCCCCCCACCTTATCAATTTTTGAAAAAGTTTCCAAACCCCCCGCTTTTATTCCAACCCCCTTTTATTAACTTTTGAAAAAATGAAATGATAGTAAACATAACTCTGAATAAACGCAAGAAAAAGTCTCAAGAAGTGCATTCAAAAGAACCAGAGTTCATAAGTAAGTGTATCAGTAACGTCACTGTCCACGTGAATTTATAAAGATATGTGTTTAGTTAAGAAGACAGCTATTTTCATTTTCTCCAAGCACCCCACTCGATTGTTTTTGTAATTGAAGAAATCAAATTTATCTGAGAAATCTTGAAACAGGGGGTGCTCTCTCCTCGATTAGTTTAACTACTGAGAGAGCTCCTCCTTGAAGTAATTCCCTCCATGCAATTTATCCTGTTCTTTTTTTGTATCTTTATATTGTAATAAGTTTAGTTCTTGATGTATTAATTGTGTGTAATGTTGTATAATATGTATTAGATGTATTAGTTACCTGTTTGCATAATTAATCAGAATAAATCGTATGTAGAGAATTTAAAATATATGAAACTGAACTGAACTGAACTGAACTGATTGTTCCAACCCCCCAATTATTGTTATTTCGAGCCATTTCCAGTTCCCTTGATTATTCTCACCCCCCCCGTCTATTCGGTTCTCGAGAGTAGACCTTTCTAGTTGTCAAAAAAGAGGTTTGGATCGAGTGTCCCAAATCTTGTAAATTTGTGAAGGAAAACAAAAGCATGACCATCGTTCTCGGAATAAACACTGCTAGCTGTGGCAAGAACTTGCTTCGGATTTCAGAACACTTTATAGAGAGGTTATTATCGATAAATTTGCACAAAGTGAGTTAGTAACGATCTTTCGCGCATGCGTGCGCAGTTCCTGTCCTATCCTTGTGCTATGAATTTCAAGAGTGGCTGGCTTCTCTGCCTCACGCGATACTGCACGATCGTTGACGAAGAAAATGTGGCATTGGTTTTATAAACGATTATAGATCCATCCAGTTAATTTCTATAAATATATACGATCTTTAACATAGTATAAAATATAATATACACAATTTTCACTGGGTACCTTGGTAAATAATTTAAATAAACTATTTGATAATGTGAAAAACTCTAGAAGCTACAAAGCACCCTTTGATTAAATGTAATGTCGACAGTTCATGATTCTCATATTCTGTGCAAGAAGTTCTATCATAAAGATTATTTTGTTAACACAACAAACTTGCATTTTAGGTATACAATGATCTCTGAATTGTTTACATTGTTTGAGCTTCTTTCTCTAGCTTCTAACTTTGATCAGCAATAAGGTGCAAGCAGAATAGATCTACGTGTGAACTCGAAACAAGCATAAAAGGGACACTGAAATTACTTAAAACACCCATAAAAATTTCGAAAATGTTTGAAAATCATAATAAACATCTCATTAGAAGGCTATCTTGGAAATGATCTTCTGTTATTATGGGAAAGGGAAATTTGCCTTCTTTCTATGATTTGTCTTGTTTAAAACTTCGAATCTACGAAATTATTTTCATTCAACGTTTTATACCTGCAAGGATTTTAAACAGAAGCATAGGGGGAAGTAAAATTTAGGGGGGCTGCCCGATAAAAGATCCATTGTTTACAAAAGCTTTGCCCGACTTTAGGCCGATTTTCTTCCCGATTATGGCTGATTTTTGCAAATGTTTCCAACGTTGGGAGGGCTGCAGCCCCCCAGCCCCCCAGCCCCCCAGCCCCCCTGTCTCCTGCGCCTATGATTTTAAAGGAAATTTTCATTTTGTTTAAACACATTTTTTGTTGATCTTCTCACTGCTTCAACGCACACAAAGTACAGGAGCGAATCACAGAATATTAAAGACCCAAAAAGTGCTCAAAGAAAAAACATTCTGACACGTTTTATTACATGAGAAAACCAGATTTTCTTAAAGATAACTGTAATGTTGCCGATTTTTACACGTGAAAAATAGTTTTCAAAGATCAGTACAAAAATCTGATTTTGGTGGTTTTTCAAACTTGACAATATTTTCCTGACCACAACGCATTATGAAAAAAATTCTTCAGTACAGTAACAAGAACCTTCTTTTTGAAAGGAGCAAAATATGAAGACCCTGGAAAATTTTTTGTTGATGATAAATACTTTTAATGCCTGAACTTTAGAGAATATGACTCAATGGGTGTAAAAATTGCTTGAACTAAACTTTGAGTTACCTGCCGCAAATCTGCCAAGGCAATTTTTTGTCACTTGATTAATTTCAAAATGCTGCCATTTTTTATCAATTTTGAGGCTGTGACGTCATCAAAGTTCTAAACCCTAAACCAGAAGAATCACAGACATCTGCTTGCCGCCATATTGTAGACTTTCATAAACTCTGACTTTCTTGAAGATTATATCAGTTTCCTCCAGTAATTTAACCCTATTTTGGTTGGGGGGGGGGGCAAATTTGCCCCCTAGTAGATTTTTTTGAATAACTCTGCAAGGAAGAATTTTATAGCCATGAAACTTCATGACTTTTTGCAACTACTTATTGTGCAACTTCTCAAAAAGTTTCATTGAAATATTTTGAAAAATGAGGGGGCGGGAGACAATTTTCTGGGACTGACCCAGGAAAAATCGCAAATTCTCAAATCTCAATTATCGCGAAAAAAGGAGCAGAAGTGGAGTATTTTGCAAATTTCTTTTGTAATGTTGTGTTATTTGATGCATTCTATCATAAATATCATGTTTGGATGGAAAATGTGCTTTTCCTGATTTTGGCCAATTTTGCCGCATTTCTTGACCACACAAGGGAAAATGCTGACGTAAGCAAAGATGGTGGCTATTTTTAGGTTAATTTTCATATTTACAAAAAGTACATGCTTGAGGCTTTTAGCACACCCAATTTGGTCGCTCTACCTATTACCAGTCAAGAGTTAGGTAGGGGGAGCTTTTTTGCCCCCCCAACCAAAATAGTACTATCAAATAGCCCAACCACTATAGGGTTAAGGATTACAATGATTTTAACTTTTTCAACTTTTTTCGATCAATTTTTGCTAAAATAATCAAAATGCTGCCATTTTGAAAATATTTAAGGTATCAAAAAACTGCCATGGCAGATTTACAGAATATTGCCCTAAGTTCGTTTCAAGTCATCCACATCATGGAAAAATGTGATGAATTTTACACCCGCCTTTTTAAAGATTCGAAAGATTTGATTGAGCCCTTAACTGCAAAAAATTATGAAATCTCCCATGTTCTGTGTGTTGGGGAAATTTGGGGGAAACGGACACTTTCCTAACAGTTTCCTGAAAGGGAAATGGAAATTTCAGTTTCCATTCAATCTCCTAGAGAAAACTGTCCTTTTCTCCTAAATTTCCATGCAAAACTACTTGTAATTTAGATACTCCTTGCTGTGCTTTGCTGAACGTTAGCAGCTACTGTTTACCCTTTCAACTTAGGAAATTAAGCATAAGTTAAAAATCTTTAGAATGGTAGATGCAGAATTCTATGACACATGTCTATGAATTGAATAGCCTCAAAGAAATGTCAGCTTTTCTACTATATCTCTGCCATTACGATTTTCTGAAATTTTCAATATTTTCAGAATTAGAGAGTTCTGCTGTTTATATGACCTTTATATGAACTTAAAACCTTCGTTATTTCTAATTTTTTTTAGAAATAACAGAGTGATTTTCGAGAAAGTTTTTTGTATGGATGTCTACAAAATCTGTTACTCTTCTTGTCTAGGAATTGGAAATCTGATGACATCGCATTCCCAAATGAGTAGAAACATAAGATAAACTCACTGCAAAAAATTATGAAATCTCCCCATGTTCTGTGTGCTGGAAATTTTGGGGAAACGGAAACTTTCCTAACAGTTTCCTGAGAGGGAAATGGAAATTTCATTTTCCTTCAAATTCCTTTAGAAAACTGTCCGTTTCTCCTAAATTTCAATGCAAAAACTATTGGGAAACTTAGATATTTCTTGCTGTGACCATAATTTCGAAAAGCATCTGATTTCTGGAATTCCAGCAGTAGAATTGCAGAAATGTAGGTTAAATCGCTTTGAACCCGTCCATTTCAAAGACATAGAACTTTACATCCATGTTTTCACGCCAACTTAATGTTTCGGAACCTATCCATGCCAATTTAATAGTGTTAAATATACTTTACATAAACTTCTTTGAGCGTACTACAGAACTAGCGATCCCTCAGCTACCAGCAACATCAAGATTCCCCAGCCATAACTGCATACAGAAATGATGAATCAGTCTTCTTTTTGAAGAAAGCAGGTTTCATCTTTCATCACCGATTATTTGTTGCGGCATCTGAAATATCGAGAATCATACTATCAAGATTACGAACATGTTATTTGTGAGAAAAAATTCTCAGAGTGCAGGGTGTCTCAAAAAAATTGTTCGACGTTTGATTAAATACTAAAAAATAACGATACGCTGAATGGACCTTTGGTCAAGTCACCCTTGTCCTGAGATTTAAATTAATTTTTGACACAAGAATCTTACAAATCCGATAAAAATTCATGGGGTTACGAGCTTTTGAATTTCAAGTTTGTGCGAAAGCTGAAACCAGAGGCCTCAAAATGGCATTTTGGTAAAAGTCCCATAGGCCGTCGTTTCTGTTATTTCTCAATTGTTTCAGGGCGAACCAAGTGGGATTCAAACAGGTATTCGATAACCTAACTGTCAAGCATATGGGTGCTTTGAGGAAAGAGATTCAGTCTCTCGCCGATTTTGTTTTGAACCAATGTTTTTGGGCCTATGCAATGTTAAGGAATTTTGAGAATGATCGCAAAAAATAATTTACTTTAGAAGTCGTATTTGGTTTGCTCTGATATCAACGAGAGGTATGACATTGGATAAGCTTCTCATACCTCCGCCTTCGAGCTTTTTGCAATACAAGTAATGTGGGGGGGGGGGGGGTCTCTGGTTTCAGGAATCGCATATTTTGATCTTCGAGAGCTCGTAGCTTAGTGAATTTTCAACCGATTTGCACGATTTTAGACTCTAAAATTATTTCATAATCTTAGGAACAGGGTTATCTTTTCATGAGCCTGTTCATGTTGTCTTTATTTTTCAATATTTAATCAAACGTCGAACAATTTTTTTGAGACACCCTGTATTATCTCACTGCTCATGGTAACTTTGCTTTTTGCGTTTATATCTGCTGACTTATCATGTTAACTGTTTCACAGAAATGGTATACCTTATCATGACAAATAAATGCTGCTTGAAATTGCGGCAAATCAAAATTGCGCTATCTAATTCATTGAGGAAGCAACCAAAGCGAGGATTGCTTCCAAAATTTGAGTAAGGCAAGGTCAGCCTTCACCCTCAAGGCTTTGGAAGAGTTCATACTTCGATCGTCTTTCATATTTGATTCAGCGCCATAGGCCCTGAACTATGGCGGCTCTTCCTTTTGGGTTTAGCCAGTCATTGGCTTGGGAAGTATTATTAACCTTGGTTTCCATTTGATCGCAAGGATCGCTGGTGACGCAAGGATCGCACAAATTTGTGACCAGCAACTGTCAGCGATCCTTGCGTTATGTAGTTTCCATTTATCACAACGATCGCACAAATCTTAGAAGTTTGGCGCCAAAATCCAATTCTCACAATGGCGGTAAAAGATAACAAGGAAACATCTTTTGAAAGAGAGGCCTCGATCGTTAAAATTCATTCCCAGTCGACTTCCTTTTGACGCAACGATCGCTGCAATCGCAAAGATAGAAAATTTTCTATCTCAAACGTTAGGATCGCTGGCAACGCAACGATCGCCGGCAAACTGAACAAGACAGTTTCCATTTCGATGCACCGATCGCTGGTCACAAATTTGTGCGATCCTTGCGTTGCCAGTGATCCTCGCGAACAAATGGAAACCAGACTTAAAGTGGCTTTGGATGTTTTCGTTCTTATGTTGTTAAATCAACTTTTTTATTTCGTTAGTTAATTCTTTGCACGAAACACATAGACGAGTGTGCGACGAAATGAGCTTTTGGTTGTTCAACGTTGTTCTTTATTGCAGCTACTGACATATTGTAACGTATTTACTTACTACACACTCTGCATGTTCTTCTACAGTTCTTTAAAATATATTGCACGTGAACATTGCATAATTTTGGATATGAAATAAATAAAGTACATCCTCGACTCCTGTCTTTGCACCGCCCTAGGAGAAGAAAGAAGTGAATAAAATTTATGGTATTGGGCAAATAAAAAATGGGTGCAGATGTTTAAAACATATGGCTCTTTCACCATTGATCAGATGAAATAATGACACCATAATAGTTAACAGACCAATTTATATGCGAAAGTTTAGTTCCTGCTCTAAATCGTTCTTATTGTTTTCATATAGCAAGCGAATTAACACAAATGCTTAAACCCGATATCTTTCAAAACAGGCCTAAAATCTTTGAACAAATTTATTAGCACTATTTTGTCGGTCAAGTACGACAAAATAGTATAGTATAGTATAGTATAGTATAGTATAGTATAGTATAGTATAGTATAGTATAGTATAGTATAGTATAGTATAGTATAGTATAGTATAGTATAGTATAGTATAGTATAGTATAGTATAGTATAGTATAGTATAGTATAGTATAGTATAGTGTAGTATAGTATAGTATAGTATATTATAATATAGTATAGTATAGTATAATATAGTGTAGTATAATATAGTATAACATAGCATAGTATAGTAAAGTATAGTGTAGTGTAGTATAGTATAACATAGCATAGTATAGTATAGTATAGTATAGTATAGAATAGTATAGTATAGCAAAGTATAGTAAAGTATAGTAAAATATAGTATAGAATAGTATAGTATAGTACAGCATAGGTATATATCGACGATATGCTGCATAATCGCATCACTCTCGGACCGCCATTCAGTCATTCTCTTGCCTCCTTTTTATCATGATCAAATTGAACTACTAGCAAACTCGGTTCAAAAATGTTAGGCCTGTTTGTAAGGATGTCGAAATTTAGCATTTTCATTATATTAGTCGAAACCTGAAAACAATACAATCTAATTAAGAAATTGAATTTTCTTTAATACACAGACATATTAGTTGCACAAGTATTACTAGCCTGTGATCTTACCAAACACATTTTTGTCATCTAAGACTGCGTTCACACGATGCCGGCAAATTTTGAAAACGATGAAAAATGTGACGGTAGCAAAATTTGAGCTAGCGTTCACACGATGCCGGAACAATTTGAAAACGGAAGAAACTTGACGGTAAAAACCCTCGTTGCAAGATTTAGATGCTAAAGAAATGTACCTACACTTAAGAATCGATCAGACGCGTTCCAAAAGCGTCGAAAAATTTTCTGTTTTCATCATTTACAAGTGTTCACAGAATATTGTTTCCAAAATGTTCCGTTTTCAAAATCTACCGTTTTCAAAATTTGCCGGCAAAAAATGTGCCGTTTTCGTGTGAACAGGAGGCCTATCCGTTGAATTTTTCACCGTTTTCAAAATGTGCCGGCATCGTGTGAACGCAGTCTAAGTTAGCCCTTGACTGATAGATTGAAATTTCAGTTTTGAACATCAGTCAGACACTTTTTATCCCACAGCTCTCCAAACATGTAAACTTTACTTTCACTCACCCGGTAGAGAATAATTTTGTCTTTGATCCACTTGCCAAGAAAGGAAATTTAAAGATCTCGAAATCAGTAATGCTGGGAAGGTAATTTCGTCTTTGATTCTTTGATCTACTGGCCGAAGAAAGAGTTTTAAAGATCAGCTATGCAATAGATTTCGGTGATTCTTTTTGCTACACCTGGCAGATACAAAAGAAGCTAATAAGAGCGACTGGGATATTTTCGAGATATTCACTTACTTTGTCGCAATCTATATTTGGGTTTCCTGCATTTATAAAGCAATAAAATCTGCTTAACGTCTGTAGGAGTGAGCGAATTCCCACCAAGGCTCAAATTAGGATTGGTCAATGCTTGCATTGTATCACCGTAATTCTTTGTGAATGCTTTGTTATCATAATGCATGATAGAATTAATGTCATAAGGCATTGCTAAAGTATCAATTCTGCCATGGTGGTACGTCAAGAAATTCTTCTCTGCTCCTTGGAAAGAAAGGATAAAGATGATTAAAATACTATACTTTATTACCTGAATGAGGTTTCAAAAACGAGGCACCACAGAATCCTGCCACTACTATTGGCTAATAGCACATTACCCGTGGCGTGGGTTTCCCGTAGCCTTGTATAATAAGATACAAAGACGCGTTTTTGTTGCCACAGCAATTTCCTTAGGCCTGTGAGATTTAAAATTAACTCAGACGATATGACAGTAACAAAATATGTTTGCCTAAATAATGTGAGTCAAGAGTAGAAGCTGTCAGGTAATGAAACTCATACTAACCGGTTTTGTCGTTGTACAGAGAAATATAAAGCGCTCGGTCTAAATGCACAGACCTTGCAAGCTCGGTATGTACTTTTAAGATCTCGGGCTTTATATTTTCCTGTACAACACAAAACCGGTTAGTATGCGCATAGTATAAAGGTAAAGGAAATTTGGGCGAGTGTGCTATAGTCTCTTTTTTCTTTGTTAGATTGTGTTTCATTCTAAGGGTTCTTGATCAGAAACTTCGACAAAATGATTATTGTGAAGGATGAAGGGAGAATGATAGCTGAGATGGATTTAGCTCCAAGAAAAAAATAGTATAGGTCACTGATGAACTCTATCACAACAAAGGGCAAAAAGGTTTCGCGAGCAAGACATGACGTACGTTTTTAAACAGTGGGATTATTAACTATCATTTTCTCATGTTCCAAAAATTTCGGACACTGAACATCTCAGAATACAAAAAACTTCAGACATTAAATTTTCGAAGGAATGAACTGAAATTGTTGAATATTGTTAGTGTCTACTGCATAATGAGCATTTGCATATTTTTCAACTTTTTTGAAAAAAAGAATGGCACACTTAGAAGTCTTCCAATGTTTGAACTTGTTGAAATATCTGTGGTCAAATTAGTCCCATCTAGATCTGTTCCTTGATCAGTTATATGACGGTCCACAACTTAAGTCATTTTTAAGCTGGTGAATCAGCGATCCTTTCATTCCAAATCCAAAAAAGGAAACAAAAGAAATCATCGTATTTCATTTTGATCTTCGGGCACAAAGAGAGTTTGTCCAAAAAAACCTAACTAAATCAATTATTAATCTCGAAAAAAGCCAAGGCTAAAATTGAATAAACTACTTGTCCCAAATCGAATTGTGACAATCTGTCGGTGAAACAAATTCATTACGTAGAATATAAGACTTTATCATGGCCTGTGGCCGGGTTTTGCCAGTAAAAACGGGAGAAACAGTCATGATCCAATTTCACACCGATAGACATCTCCCTAATCGTCAGATCAGAAATGAACAGCAAATGGGAATGACTTTTACAGCTACAAGGAAATCTGCTGCGATGATCAAGATTAACGATTAGGACATGACTAGGTGTAAAATTAGACGCAATCCCCGAGGGGGGGGGGGGGGGTAACTTCAATAGATGGGTGACGGGGTTGTGCCATCTGACGTCTTACATTGCACCCTAATATTGATAAATTTTCGCGAAAACGATACCCCAAAATTTACAGGCCACTGAAAATGTATACCCCAAAATTGTGACAGTCATTCAAAATTCTAACAAAGTATGCGAATATTGATCAAAATCAGTCCCGTGAAGAGTTATTTTTCTAAAATGACACCCCAAAAATTTATGACTACTTGTGACTGTACCAAAATGGTACCCTAAAACTTATTTTCTGCTCGAAAAAAGGAACCCCAAAAAACGGCACATCCCATATCTGCATATATGGTAGTTACCCCCCCCCCCCACCAGGACGCCATGAGAAGTTTGTATTTGGACATATGCTCAGGCCTCATTAATCTGAGAGAGCGGAGGAGCGCCACTCATAGGCACAAAATATCACGACACATAAGTTGCAGGCATCTTTCCCTATCATTTGGTCACAGGCAAGGACATTTTTAATGAGGCCCGCTGCCAAGCCAATTTGCGAGAAAATTTGGATGGGTTCTTTTTAAAATCTAAACATGAGCAGAACTTAGGGAAAGAATAAAATTAGGGACCGCTAATTATTTACAGAAGGGTTGGTATTGGAGAGAAATGTTTTTTAGTTCAAAAATGTTCTTATCCAACTGAATAAGTGTCTGAAAAGAGATCTACCCAATAATTTTCAGGTTGACATAAAATCTACCAAAACTTCCACTTATAAAAGTTATTTCAATGTCAAAAATAGGTGTATTTCTTCTTTTGGCAGAACCTGCTAACGCTTTAATTTCATCCCAAGTGTTGAATCCGAAACTGTACTTATGTTTTTGTTTGTTTGCCATATATTTTAAAGCACTCCCACGACAATTAAAACGATGTAAGTTTGAGTGTTTTAAAATTTATGGCAAACAAAAAAAACATAAGTAATGTCAAAAATGTAAATTGTAAATGCTAAATACCGTAAGTACAATGAATATTCATGACAAAGACGGAAAGAAAGTAGAAATTTAATGTGAAATGTAAAGTTCTGATGGTACCGACGAGAAATGGGTTGGGTAAAGAATTTTTTGGACATGAAAAGGTTAGGTCAGTTGTTTTCATGCAGTTTCAAGGTTGGGTAAACAAAATTTTCCCACTAATTAATGCTTAATTTTTGAATTGAATTGTCAATTTCATCGTCAAAATCTATAAGATTTTAACTTAGATTAAATTTTGAAAACCATAAGCTTTAACAAATGTATTTTTCACTATTGTTTTAAGAACAATTGCCCCCCCCCCACAATAGCAGCTGCTTCCTACAGCCCTGCTTACCAGCACTAGAAGTATAAGTGAAATGAACTTTAAAAAAATTATCGTTACAAAATGACTGAAAAAGGGCCTACCTAAAACAATGATCAGATTTTGAGGACTCTCGTCAAACAGAACAATGCACAATAGGCGTTTAACCTCTCTCAATAGTTATAAGATGTGATTTTGTAAAACGAACAGTAAAGATTTTCAATCCCATGGCAGTAAATGTGCAGGGGATATCTCTCATCCATGTGAAGTTGAGTTTTCTTTTTTGTTCTGTGGGAGGAGTCCTTTATGATTTGATCACTGTTTAAAACCCCTTTTCAGTCACTTTGGAACGTTGAAATTTTAGTAAAGTTAAATTTATTTCTGAATTCATTTTATTGAATTTATTCCTAGTACTTGTAAGACAGCGAAAAAAAATCACAAAAATACTTCGATCTTTCAGTTTTAACTGAAATTTGAATCATTCAAATCTGTGAAGTACTCTTGTTGCTATGAATTTTCAAAAGTGGGAACTTTTGCTGGCTCACCCGGCACACTTTTTTGACTGACCCGATCCTTTTTTCTGGGATACAACGTAATCTAATACTTTTGAGAAAAATTAAATAATTATCATACCATGTTGAATATTCCACCAAAGAACTTTGACATATTGATCTCGATCGTATCTGCTGTTTTCATGAAAGAATCCGATTGCATGCATCAGTTCATGCATGATAATATATTTATGTACACATCCAGCGCCAATTGAAATGATCTGCTCACCCCCTTGACGGCCAACTTTGGAGTAGCAGCTAAAATAGAAATAGAATCACATTTAAGTGTGAAATCTTTTCTAGAGTGGTGGACTTTCCTAAAAAAATCATAAGAAAGTATTTCGTAAAAAGCGCAATTTAGCCCCGTCGCTAATAAGCCCTTCATTTCTAAGTCAAACCATGAGCGTTAGGAACCCAGTGTGTAGCAGTTTGAAATTTTTATCAGAAGCGAGCTACCTTAATTTATTGTATTTTTGTGTTTTGAACTTATTCTTACTTGGTATACAATCACCTTTCACTGTTTCGTAATTTTGAAATTTTTCGGTAGTGATGAAACAGTGAAAAGTGGTTGTATACCAAGTAAAATAAGTTCAAAACACAAAAATACAATAAGTTAAGGTGGCTCGCTTCTGATATAAATTTCAAACTGCTGCACAGTGGGTGTCCTAACGCTCATGGTCAAACTTACATAACCGCTTTTCTCTGCTAAGCCGCCTTCCCACTTATGTCAAATGTCCGAGGTTAACGAAGACTTGCTATTTATCTAGCTAATCAAGTTTCAATGTTAAAAGAACCAAAAAGTATTCATTTGTATCCTTTTCATTTGACATTTGACCAGAGGGCTTACTGGAGACTTTTTGGTCTTGAGAACTACAAATTGTCAGCAGCTTTGTTCCCGGGGAGCTGAGGATGAAATTATGTACTCTATGGTACACGGCCGTTCACTTTTTAATAGGCTGTTTTAGCAAGAAGACGCGAGTCAAGAAGACGCCAGCATAATTCTTTTGTTCAAGGATGTAAATTACAAAGTGAAATCAACTGCGAAACTTTTTGCGAGTCTCGAGAGACTAATTGTACGTTCTATTCTGAAACTGACAACCTGAAAAGTATACTTTTGAAGGCCGCACTGCAATAATATGACGTCGAGAAGGGAAGCAAAATGCAATATGAGCACATTCACAAATGATGGAGATGCGAGAATGCAAACTATTCTTTGGGAATTTGAATGTCTGTGAGCAGCTTTCTGGGAAGGAAAAGCCTGGAAAATTAGAATGATCTAAAAACATAAAAAAGTAGCGGCGTTCTCAAAGACTTCCGCGTCTTGCTGCTAAAACAGCCTACTATCTTTGCCAGCGGCGGCAGGAGGACTTAACTGTTCCATGGTATGGGGCTGTGCCAATTTTATAGGAAATCTTTTTTCAACAGAATCTCAATTCAAGGGTAAAATTCTAAACGACAAAATCATGGGTACTTTTCCACGAAACAGGGCATCCCTCTGCCGACAGAAAGAGTTTGTTTTTGATTTGCAGTTGTTTGAGTTGAAGTTTATTTTGGGTTTTGAGTTGTGTTGGCTTGATCCTTAGCGGCTGCTTATTGAGTTTAGCCAATGAGAGGCTCGGGTGTGATGTACACATGATTTTCAATTTTCTTTTGTTTGTCTGGTGATAAAGCGGTCTGTTTGTATCATTAATTTGTTCTTCCCATGAACCGAACTGAAGAGTGTGCGATAGAAAGCGTTTTTGGTTATTCAACGTTGTTTTAATTGCAGTTACTGGTGAATTACTAACTTATTTTGCTCATTTCTGATATGAAGATGAATTCGTTTTCTCTTGCAGGTTTCAACAGTTTTCTTCCTAGTTACGTCTTCTTTCTACATTACGTTGTGTTCATGGGCTTACCATGATCAGTCCGTTACTTAAGGCTATTTCAAAATTATGATTTCTTAGATCTAAGTCTTCAAGCTGTAATAAAGTATTTTTCACAATCAGAAATTTCTTGTCGGACCAAGGAAACTGGTTTCTAAGATGATTTACAAAAAGAGCTGCCTAAAGATTAGCAATATCAAGTTCTTCTTATTTCTCGAAATACGTAACTGTTTTTGCCCCCTGAAGATGTAATGTTTTCAACAGATTTACCGGGTGACCGACAAGCAAGTAAAACGTTTGAAAAACAGCAAAATTTGATTTTACAACAGATCTTAACAATTCTATTTGCAAGTTTGTGTCACGGATCAAATTAATCTTTGACATATTGCAAAGTCTCGAAAGTTGCTTTGAATTTGTGGGAATTTGTACTGTTTATGACTCACCTCGTTTTGAAGCATACTCCCGAAATCACAAAAGAAATTATCTTCAATCTGTTGCTTTACCCTGCAATACCACTTGAATTTGTTGCCTACGTCCTTGTCAAGGCTGTATCATCATAAAATATCATGAGCGATAGGACACCCAGCGTGTAACAGTTTGAAATTTAAACCAGAAGCGAGCAACCTTAACTTATTGTTTTTTCTGTGTTTTGAACTTATAACTTAAGTGCAGAGCCATGTTAATCGTAAAGGTGTAAATGAAAATTTCAAGACGTGCAAACCCATAGTCATATATTCTAGTTGAACTTTTCGAAAAGTTGAACTTTATTACTTGGTCTACCTGTACTTAAACAAAACAACCTTTCAAGAAAAAATTTAGTTTGCTGATTTTTCAAACCGAAAACTACTGTCATTCTTGAACTTGAAATGGATATTCATACGGCTAGAGAATAGCGTAATCAGTCAGCAATAGCAAAACTCAATTTTTCATATTTTTGAGATGGCTGGAAGATCTGAGCAAACACTTACCCATCTCCAGAAACAATTCGAATATAATCTTTTTCTTTGATTCTTGGTGTAAACCAAAGACAAGTTTTCTGGTGTAACTCGTGCACTGCCAAAGATAGTTTTCTTCTTGCACGAAAATCTATAAAACAAATACAAAATATGTAGAAAAGTAGAGAAGGACATTGATATTATTTCCTGGAAACTTGCTCGGTATTCTACCGGGTGAGCCAGGAAAAAGTTTCCACTTTTGAAAATTCATAGCACGAAGACTACTTCACAGATTTGAATCATTCAACTTTTAGTTAAAAGCCTAAAGATTGAAGTATTTATGTGATCTTTCTCACTGTCTTACCTGCGCTAGAAGTACTGGTAAATTCAACTTTATAAAAATTTCATGGTTATAAAATGACGGAAAAAGGGCCTAAAACATTGATCTAGTCGTATGGATTCTATTAACACACCGAACAATAGGCAATGTGCGTTTCACCTCCCTCAAGTGTTATTAGACATCGATTTTCAAACAAATATGGAAGATTTTAATTCCATGGCAATTAATGTGCGGAGGATATCTCTCACCCATGAGAAGTTGCATTTCCTTCATTATTCTGTGCGAGGAGTCATGTATACTTTCATCGATCTTTTTGCAACCATGAAATGTTGTAAAGTTGAATTTACCCATACTTGTAGTATTTGTAAGACAACGAGAAAAATCACAAAAATACTTCATCCTTTTGGCTTTAACTAGCACTGGAATCATTCAAATCTGTGAAATACTCCTGCTGTCATGAATTATCAAAAGTGAGAACTTTTTTCTGGCTCACCCAGTAAAATAACGATTGATTGGTCGCGATAAGTCGTGGACGAATTCTTAAAAATGTGATGTCACAAATTTTAAAGCATTATTAGGATTTATAATGAAATCATTCCTAAAACAATCACACACAGAGCCCTGAAACATTAAGGCCTACAAGCCAAAATATATGTAACAGTACCAATCAAGCTTTAAACTCCAAGGCAATAACGTGCAGAAAGCACACAGTCAAAACAAATGTAAACAGAAACATGGTAGAGTCAATAATTTTTGTGCCCTACAAGGAATTTGGTTTTCAGATTATTGAGTGAAGTGTTCTCGTTACTTCAATTGCTGAAAATCTTTCTGAAGGCAAAATTTTCATAAAATCTTTTACGGCACCAAGAATAACGTGCCACATGCACTTTATCATAATATCACACTCAGCAGTGGTGGTTCCTTTCTTAGCTTTAACCTATACCGGGTGAGCCAGAAAAAAGTTCCCACTTTTGAAAATTCATAACACCAAGGCTACTTCACGGATTTGAATCATTCAAATTCTAGTTAAAAGCCGAAAGATCAAAGTAATTTTGTCATTTTGCTTGCTGTCCTGTCAGCACTACAAATATAGGTAAATTCAACTTTACAAAAATTTCATGGTTCATTGATTACTGAAAAATGGCCCAAAACATCGATCAATGCATAAATGACCTCGCGCACAGAATAATGAAGGAAATGCAACTTCTTATGGGTGAGAGATATCCTCTAGGCATTAATTTCCTTGGCACTGAAAATCTTTCGTATGTGTTTTAAAATCGACGTCTTATAACTCTTGAGGGAGGTGAAACGCTCATGGCCTATTGTTCGATTTGAATAGAATTCTTACGATTTGATCAATGTTTTAGGCTCTTTTTCCGTGATTTTGAAACCATGATATTTCTATAAAGCTGAATTTGCCAATATTTCTAGTGCTGGTAGGACAGCGAGAAACATCACAAAAATACTTTGATCTTTCGGCTTTTAACTAGAATTTGAATGATTCAAATCCGTGTAGTAGTCTTGGTGTTATGAATTTTCAAAAGTGGGAACTTTTTTCTGGCTCATCCGGTAGATCAAAATAAATCAAACCCAACAAATTTTGATCCATGACAAGACGTTCTAAAAGACATGCAAAGAGACATGCAGCTGAAACTGGCGGTCAACCAGTCTGGGTGGGACTTGAACCCACCTAGAAGTCAGAGTATTGAACTTTACTGAAAATAAAATCAAGTCGATCAAAGATTATGCAGTTAGTCAGCTTGAAAACATATCCCACCCTATTTAACGTTAAAACTCGCCTTAAATACGATAACCTATGCTTATTTCTCCAGTAAGAGCGATCAAAACAGATACAAATCCTTTTAAGTTGGACATCTACGTTGGCATAAACCTCTTTATTTAACAGATTAAAAAAGAAGTTACGATTTTTCACCTCAGGAGATATTTTGAAGCTAAAATTCAGCATTTTCGTGCAGAAGTAGTTGTTATTAGAACTGGAAACGTCAAGCCTGCTAAATCTCTGTAAGGACAACCTCGTTCCCAAGGTGATCTTACGTCATACACTGATCACGAAGCCGAATGAACACCCTGATCCCGGGGGGGGGGTACATAACATGTTGAGGGTACGGGTATGTGCCGCCCATATGGGTGGGTTTTTGGGCCCCAAATTCTCTAAACAAGGGTCCCTTTTTCGGCAGATTTTCCATAAACAATGGTGCATTATCCAGAAATTGGCGAAAAATAGCAAAAAATGGGTGGTTTTCCGCCAAAATTCATCATAAAAGTGGGTATGACCGCAAGTTTCGGTAATTAGAAGAGGGTACCTTTCTGAAAACCGGGCGGCAGACCCCCGTCCATCCACAAGTCATGTACCCCCACCGGGACCCTGATACACTTCGATCAAATGCGCCCAGAAAGTTGGTGCATTAGCAGCCAATATGGATTTCACGGTTTGCTAAGCATCGATAATCGACGGAAAATGGCCGTTGCTGTAGCGCTAATTCTCCAGAAGATAAATTGAGAAGCTACCACTTTTGAGGACGTTATTTTTCAACCTTTTTGAAGGTATTTGAACACAATCTGGGGTTGGCAAGTGTGTTTAATGTGAAAATAAGCTCGGTTTAATTGCAGCGAACATGGGCCTTAGTTGCAAATTCGAGAAACTGTCACCACAGCTTCGAAAATGAAATGGCTCGTTATTCTCTGAATTTCGGAGATAAGCAGCAAATTATGGCTGAAATGGGCAAAGAATGTGGTTTCCCGTCAAATTCTGACATGCCGCGGCCGTTTGGCAGTTTACCCCGACCAAAACGGAGTTACCGTGCAAATCGGAGTTACAGCCAATCAAATCGCCAAGCGGCCTTTGTATCCCAGGGAAGAGGTAGAGCAACGAAGTCACTTTGGGGACGAGATTGCTTTAAGGAGAAATTCTGCCTTCATATCAAACTTTCAGGAAGTGTTTAAGTTACATTCTGAATATGCGAGAAAATGCAAAGACTACTATACTGTTCACCTTCTAAAATCAGATGAATGAAATCTGCGAAACAGATGTTTGCATCTTCCCTCCATGTCTTTGATTCTTGATATAAAGTCACGAATATTCTTTAAAATGCCTTTTCATGAGCACAAGATCACGTGTGAATTTTGTATAACAAAGGATACAGTTCTGTCTATCTCAAACCTTCAGAGCAGTGATGGTGTTGTGGCACAGTGGTGCAGAACAAAGGATACAGTTCTGTCTATCTCACACCTTCAGCGCAGCGAAGCAGTGAAAGTGTTGTGGCACAGTGGTGTAATCCTCTGACTTTGCAGCCAGAACGGTCAGGCGGAGTGGGTTCGATACATGGTAGGGTCCCACCACTTAAGCGTCATGACATTAGGTAGCGGGCTCGATTGCTACTTCTGCGATCCCAACGCTTGGCGCTGAAGACCGCAACTTCACCTTCACCTTCAACCATATCTGATTTCGCTTTTCATTTTCATTTGACTGAATGCATTCAGAGGTGTGAAATATATTCTTCAGAAAGGCAAATCGATTTGTCTATTCAGGAGCCCGAACACCTGAATTTTTGTCTTGCAAACTTTGTCCTTGTCGTGCATAGCATGACATTTAACCACGCTGGTTTCGATCGCTAATCACTTTGAAATGTGTGTATAAATCAAAATCAATGGTGCTGTTGTTGCGAAGTCTGCCGACAATAGTCATTAGTTTGCCATCTCTAGTCTGCAAAAGGTTGAAAAGGGGGTTAACAACACTGTTTTGCTGGAGCAGTGTGAACGCCTGAATCTTTCTCACAGCGTATTCATTTGAAAACGGAGCAATGTGAGCGGCCCAGGGGGGGGGGAGGGTACATAACATGTTGAGGGTACGGGTATGGTATGTGCTGCCCATATGGGTGAGTTTTTGAACCAAAGTTCTCTAAACAAGGATCCCTTTTTCGGCAGATTTTCCATAAACACGGGTGGGTTATCAAGAAATTGGCAGAAAATAGCCAAAAATGGGTCGTTTCCCCCAAAATTCATCATAAAAGTGGGTATGACAGTAATTTTCAGAAATTAGAAGAGGGTGCCTTCCTGAAAACCGGGCGGCAGAGCCCCGTCCATCCTCAAGTCATGTACCCTCCCCCTTCCCCCGGGGTGAGCGGCAGCGTTTTCATCAACAGAAACGGATAGAAACGAAAAAGGAAGCGATGTGAATATATCCTTAATGCTTAACCGAAACACTTCCCACTCAGCAACAACAGACGTAGATTTGTCTATTAACTTACCAACGCTACCATCAATGATGTAAGGTATAATTGCATCTTTCCATTTTCTTTGTTGATATCGAACTGTGTCTCTCTTTCTTCTACCATTCTTTTTAGAATTCATCGCAACGTCTATCACGTGCTTTAGCTTGTCATCAATCATGATGTCTCCTTCAATGACGTCAGTTTTACCTGGAAGAAAATAAGCGAAACTCATCTATACCCATCATAAATAGCAATCATCAATAGTGTACAGGTAGTAAACATGAAAAAACTCTAATAAATTCAAGAAACATTCAGTACTGGCCCAGCTTCGGCCATTCTCATGAAAGATACGTGTATCGTCACAACACTTTAGTTCACTGCAGGCCGGATCATGAGCGACAGGACACAAAAAGATAGGGTCGGGCCTAAGCTACTCTCGCAGTGATTACTGAGACCAACGTTATGAATTCAGTTTGCAATCAATATGTAATGATGTAAGGAATACTTACTCGTGTTCTTGTTCTTCTCTGTCATTTCCTTGCCTTGCAATTTCTGCCAAATACAGCCAGCATCGGAGCTAGATTCCCCTTCCACGACAGAACTAACATGGCGAATATATTTTCGCTCCTCCGCACTCACCTTTTCAAAACTACAGTGCGGAGGAGCGAAAATATATTCGCCATGTTAGTTCTGTCGTGGAAGGGGAATCTAGCTCCGACGCTGGCTGTATTTGGCAGAAATTGCAAGGCAAGGAAATGACAGAGAAGAACAAGAACACGAGTAAGTATTCCTTACATCATTACATATTGATTGCAAACTGAATTCATAACGTTGGTCTCAGTAATCACTGCGAGAGTAGCTTAGGCCCGACCCTATCTTTTTGTGTCCTGTCGCTCATGGCCGGATTCCATATTTTAAATCAACCTTCATGGTGAACTAATTAAACAGAATTCTAATTAAGGTCTACTTTATCCACTTATATTGGTTCTTGTCGATGATGTAAATAGTCACCAGAAAATTGAGTAGGGATTCTCAAATTTGTTGTAACTGTAGTCACCGTCGCTCTGGATACAAATTACATCTTATTCATTAATTTTTGTCGCCATTCGACAAATTAAGGCTAGGGTTCTACAAATTTGAGGCGTCTTTATTGCATTAGCTTCGCCTACTCTGCTTGAACCAAGCAGACCCAAATAGTAATGGAAGTTATGGCATAGCTTCTACCGTTCAACTTTTCAGAAATCTTCAGTATGTTTCGAAATTACAACGCAAATCATATTTAAACTCGTCTGAGAACAAGACGTTATCGAATTTCTAAATCGCAAAGCAGAAGAAAGGCAAATGTTTGCTTAGTCCCACATTGTAGACATTAGAGAACTATTGTATTCCTGAAAATAATTTCATGTTTTGGTAAAAATTTTAGAAATTACGACTATTCTAAGTTGTTTGAAATTTTTCGTTTGAATGTTTGAAAGTAGGACAACGCTTCAATCCTGAAAATACTGTTGATTTCAGAAAAACTGAACGGCAAAATTATTTGAAGCTGTACTTAAGGATTTGGAACTAAGATAGAAGATAGGTGTCGGCGCTTAAATTCCATCGTAGGACCACTGTTATTTGCGTCTTTAGATAGCGGGTTGTTTGGATCAAGCGATTGAAAGCAATCTCATATCAGAAGGGAATGAATTTTGCTAAGACAGTGGGCCTCGATACGGAGAGGGGGCGAGGAAGAATTGCCGGTCGAGTCAGAAAAAAGTTCCCATTTTTGAAAATTCATAGCACCAAGACTACTTCACAGAGTTGAATCACTCAAATTTTAGTTAAAAGCCAAAGGATCAAGGTATTTTTTGTGATTTTTCTCGCTGTCCTACCAGCACTAGAAGTATTGGTAGATTCAACTTTATAAAAATTTCACGGTTGCAAAATGACGGGAAAAGACCTTAAAACATCGATCAAATAGTAAGGGCTCTATTGACACCGAACAATAGGCAAGGGGCATTTCACCTCCCTCAATTGTTATAAGACATCGATTTTCAAACAAATACGAAAGATTTTCAATCCCATGGCAATTAATGTGCAGAGCAGATCTCTCAACCATGAAGAGTTGCATTTCCTTCATTATTCTGTGGGAGGAGTCATTTATGCTCTGATCAATATTTCTCGGCCATTTTTTAGTCCTTATGCAAGCATGAAATTTTTGTAAAATTGAATTCACCTACATTTTTAGTGCTCGTGAGACAAAGAGAAAAATCACAAAAATACTTCAACCTTTTGACTTTTAACTAGAATTAAAATCATTCAAATCTGTGAAATACTCTTGCTGTTATGAATTTTCAAAAGCGGGAACTTTTTTCTGGCTCACCCAGTACATTACAGTATGGGGGTTGCTCCTTTGACAGAAACCTAACTTAAGATAGCAGTGTAATATTCGAACGGGTAAAATATTACACAGTAGAAGGTTAAGTCGTAACTTTCAATTAAATTTCAAGGCAACCTTAACTCTCGTAAACAATAGTGTTTCCATCCACTTATGCGCTTACAACCTCTAATAGCTGGAAATCAGCCTAATGTCCAGATGTCTACCTGATTTCCACTCAGTCAAATTTCCGAGCGGACTGAAAATATTTTGCTTACATGTGAAAATGTCACGTTGAATTTGAATAGATTTTATTGTGTAAAATCCAGTCCGCTGGAAATATTCTACTGAGTGGAAATCAGCCTTAACGGTCTAAAACTGATATTTAACTTTTAATTCCCATGATAGCAATTTATTTTGATAAAATTATAATAATAAATTTAACAGATTAAATTAATTTTTAATAGTACCGGAGGCGAAATAAACAAAATCGTTAGGCTTCCCTGGTTTATTTCATAAAAAAAGAAACTTATTTGTCCAAATTACAAACAGGATTTATACAATCGTCAAAATATCGACTTTAAAAACACCATCTATAAACCATGTAACGCTCAAGTTGTGTGTATGTAAAAATATAAGGGAAACCGCTTTTAGCGGTTGCTCTGTCGCCTTATTCAAAGTTAGAGATTCATAGAAGCTGTTTTCAAATACAGTAGTGTCCGGCATATAAGAAACAACATTTTCAATTTTGAGGCCTGATCTGTTTCTTATAAAATGAGATATAAAAACTTCCAATCAGGGTAAAGTTTCTGAAGTTTATTATTAGAAAAATTATCTACTATCAATGAACTACTCAGACACAAGCTGTATGATTGTTATATAAAAGGCACTATTTTGATTTGCATTTGTAAATTTTCACTGCCAAGAAAAGCGACAACTATTCAAGGAAGATGTTTTCTTGCCTCATTTACATGTAAAATTATTGTTTTCATTTGAATAGGTACGGTCTGATTCAACTGCAAAGCTGAATTTGTCATTTTTTTCAAATTTCTAATAAATACACAGTTTTTGAATAAGAAACAAGCCTCTTTCAGACCTGGACCAGTTTCTTTAAAAGTATTATTTTGAAAACAAGGTCTGGTGTCTCTTGAATTGATGTTTCTTATATGCAGGACACTTCTGTAACTCTTTAAAGAAAATCTTGAGATTATTGATGAAAAGATTCGTAAACAAAGTTGGAAATTGAATTTTCATTCGTCATGGAAAAATCAATCGAAGAAAAATTACACTGACCAAGCTTCGCAAAACTTCAGCTGATCTGTCAGTCCTTCCACAGTGCCCTTTTATGTATACCGGGTGAGCCAGAAAAAAGTTCCAACTTTAAAAACTCATAGCACCAAAAGAGTACTTCACAGATTTGAATGATTCAAATTCCAGTGAAAAGCCAAAAGATCGAAGTATTTTCGTGATTTTTCACGTTGTCTCATCAGCAGTAGAGGTATTGGTAAATTTAACTTCATAAAAAATCCATGATTGCAAAATAAGTGAAAGAGGGCCTAAAACATTGATCAAATTGAAGGATTCTCCTTACGGAACAATGTGCATTGTAGACTGATGAAAATCGTCGTATTTTTGCTCTTTGCTAGGCTGATAAAGCATACAAGTCAAATCTTTCAATAGGGCACAGGGAAACCCATAAATCCTCCAATTTCACGCTTATCAGCCAATGGTGTTGCCGTATTCTCGTCACATGACCGAAAATAAGCTCTTTGAGACGAATTTTCGAGTACCCTTACGAAAATCAAAATGGACATTCGAGTAATAAAGATACAGAGCTGCTTTTGCCACGAGTCGATTCTACAGGCCCTACTCCATATTTTACATTTTGCATTTCAAGAAAATCTCATCAGGGATCAGCACTACATTGAATTTCATGCAACCGAAAATAGGCCTATATTCAAATATCATTTGGGAACGCAACAAATAAGATATAGCTTCCAAAATTTCACACCTTACGTGAAATATAGCAAGGAATAAGCTGAAGATGTTTCTTTGCTTCAGTTTCCCAAATCCTTGACGAGTCTCAGCTATTTGCGACGAAGAAAGCTATTGGGCCTACCTTCATCCACTGCATAATGCCATTATTCTGTTTCAAATCGGCTTCTTTGCTGTAGCAAGGTAGCATAGCTATTCACCAACAACATAACACCAATTTCCACTATTCTCCGCTGAAAAATTGCCATCAACTTTGGTAAAACGCGATGAACTTTCAACAGCTCTTCGCCACACTATCTATTCCAAGTTTTGAAACAGTGTGCTCACGTGGAAAAATTTCTGTTATTATGAAAGCGCTCATGATGTCATGGTCAAGAGGTAGGTCTCGTATCATCATATCTCTACAAAGACTTGGCCTTTGTTTTAGTATGAAAAAGTGGAAGGGATTGAGGCCGGGCTTTCAAAATTATCTGTATTTCTTGAAAAAAGGAAAATGGTGAATGCATATTTCAGAATAGTTTGAATGAATATGAGTGTTTTTTTCATGGAAGTTAAAGGGTATTGGAGCTTGCGAAGATACCTAGGCCCCCTGTCATTTGAATAATTCGAATTCATTTGAAATATACATTCACTATTTTCCTTTTTTTAGAAAATAAAGGTAATTTTGAAAGCCCGGCCTCAATCCCTTCCACTTTTTCATACTAAAACAAAGGCCAAGTCTTTGTAGAGAGAGGGTGATACGAGACTTATCTCTTGACCATGACATCAAGAGCACTTTCACAATAACAGAAATTTTTCCACGTGAGCACACTGTTTCAAAACTTGGAATAGATAGTGTGGCGAAGAGCTGTTGAAAGTTCATCGCGTTTTACGAAAGTTGATGGCAATTTTTCAGCGGAGAATAGTGGAAATTGGTGTTATGTTGTTGGTGAATAGTTCTGCTACCTTGCTACAGCAAAGAAGCCGATTTGAAACAGAATAATGGCATTATGCAGTGGATGAAGGTAGGCCCAATAGCTTTCTTCGTCGCAAATAGCTGAGACTCGTCAAGGATTTGGGAAACTGAAGCAAAGAAACATCTTCAGCTTATTCCTTGCTATATTTCACGTAAGGTGTGAAATTTTGGAAGCTGTATCTTATTTGTTGCGTTCCCAAATGATATTTGAATATAGGCCTATTTTCGGTTGCATGAAATTCAATGTAGTGCTGATCCCTGATGAGATTTTCTTGAAATGCAAAATGTAAAATATGGAGTAAGGCCTGTAGAATCGACTCGTGGCAAAAGCAGCTCTGTATCTTTATTACTCGAATGTCCATTTTGATTTTCGTAAGGGTACTCGAAAATTCGTCTCAAAGAGCTTATTTTCGGTCATGTGACGAGAATACGGCAACACCATTGGCTGATAAGCGTGAAATTGGAGGATTTATGGGTTTCCCTGTGCCCTATTGAAAGATTTGACTTGTATGCTGGCTGATAATGATTACAACTACAACTGCGGAGAGCCATCATCCAATTCTATAAACAAAGCGAAAAATGGGACTGAATTGCAGTTAATTCACTCATTTTCAAAGGCGCTCTCCTCTGGAACACTCTACCAGATACTTTAAAAAACATTGACTCAACATCGATATTTAAAAGAATGATAAAAGGATGGAGTGGGCAAAACTGTACATGCAAGATCTACAGTTAGATTAAAAGATGAGGTGACAATGAGGATCCCAGATTTTAACTTTTTAATTTTTGTAGTATTTATTGTAAATAGTTGGTTTGAATTAGTTTACCACCATGTATTATACCAACTGTAAATAATTTGATAATAATAATAATAATAATCCTCCGCAGGATGTCTATTTCCAGGGTGAACAGGTGGAGAAAGACAAAGGGAATTGCCCATTCTCCTTTGATTTCCTTTCCTCCATGAATTCGTCTTGAAGATGATGGGCTCCTTGTCAGGAAAATGGTATTTCATGAACTTTGGATGCTGATTTATAACGATACCGCATACCGCGCTGTAAAAACTCAATACTGCAATACCGCCAATTTTTGCCCTTAATACCGCAATACCGCGCAGAAATGACACCCGATACCGCAATACCGCAAACCCCGAAGTACCCCTCTAGTTAGTCTATGTGCATTTAGACTTGCCCCAAGTCTATTTCGTCAATCAAAAAAAATTGGGAAAGGGAAAATTAGGAAAGGGGAAAGCGAAATCACTGTATGTTTCGTTGTTCACTGTATCAGGCAGACTTATTACAGATGACGAAATAGACTTGGGGCAAGTCTAATGTGCATTGGGCGTTTCACCTCTTTCAAGAGTTATTTGACATCAGTTTCCAGACAAACACAACAGATTTCCAATCCCATGGCAATAACTGTCCATTGGATATCTCTCACCTAGGAAAAATTCCTTTTTCTCTATTGATCTGTGCGAGGAGTCCTTTATGATTTGATCAATGTTTTAGGCAAGTTTTCGGTCATTTTGCAGCTATGAAATTTTTAAGGTTGAATTTACCTGTAATTCTAGTGCTCGTAAGATAGCGAGGAACATCACAAAATACTTCGATCTTTCGGCTTTTATCTAGAGTTTGAATCATTCAAATCTGTGAAATACTGTTGGTGCTATGAATTTTCAAAAGTGGGAACGTTTCTATTAATTCTCCAAAGGGATGCAGAGTCTGGTTGGTACCTTCACCAAAGATGGGCAAGTATTGTCATGTTCATAAAGTTGTTTTTCATTTTTGTGAAGGCCAGGTCGATTATAACGTTTGAACTCCTAATCGAAGAATAAAGAAGCATTAATATTGGAGTGGGCCACATAATCATCGAGAGTTTCATAAAAAACAACCAAGCCGCTATCTTTGATCTCAAATTTACAAACCAACAATTTGGCAAACTAAGGGGTCAGACGCGTCTTCTTGAGAGCATGCAAGATGGTTCACCTTTCTTAAAAATTAGATCGAAGAAGAGGTCCAGCTCATCAAGTCCTGCCTTGTTCTTCAAAAGCGAAGCAATATAAGGTGAGAGATGTAAAGTCTGATACGAACAAGTCTGGACAACTACGTTCAACTGCATCAAGTACATATTCGGACTGGGGGGGGGGACTATTTGACTTACTTTTGTACAGATAAGCAATCCGAGTTTGGAATGAAATGTCCAGTCATCTTCAGTGACAATTTATCGTATTCTGTTGATGTAACTTGCGAAATTTTGCTTGTAAACCCTATTTTGATGGGGGAGGACGTTGTTTCAATCACACCCTTTTCTAGAAAGAGTTCTTGTGGAAACCCACAATTGTAATAGCCGGCACCTATCAGTACCCCTCCAAAGTTGTACCTCCGTCTTTAAAAGTCTTGATGTAGAAAAGCATTGTTGAAGCGAGAACGATATTGTATTCAATTATCACCTCAATAGCAAGAGATTACATAGTTGCAATGATTTGGTACCAATTTTTGACGAAGATGAAGGTAAACCACAGAGAATTCCTTCCTTTGTTTCGCAGTAAGAAACTTTACCACACTTTTTAAAAAGGCAAATTGGTGCTTCTAAAGTCCTATAGCGAATTGGTGCTTCTAGAAAAGTTATGAACAAACTTTCATTACATCACAGACGTAGCAAATTTTAGAATCAACTTGCCAGTTTTGCAGACGATGGTTGCCTTTATCTTACACGAGGGAAGTGAAGCTTTCTTGAAATGAAATTTTTGGAATTGCTTTCATGTTTTGTGGAGATTGCTTTGAAGTTTTTTCACGCTAATGGAATAAAGAGAGGTGACTATTGTTTGACGGTGGTGAAACCGCCTCCTACAGCAATGTTTTACGCAAATATGCTGGGATGGGCCATTTATTGTTCCTCTTTATTCAAACCTGAATCATCGTTTCGAGGTCCGTCCCTAACGAAATGCAAATCGCGGTCAAATTTGGGGAATGTTGTTGTGTTTCCAAACTGAATATTATCAATCATAAGAGTTCAAATATACAAAACTGAGCTAGAGGACCGGTAATTATTTCTTGTTGGCTGGGGGAGGGGGTGGAAGACACCTGAGGGGGTTTTCTACGACGTCACGTCATGTTGACCTGAAAAAGGCTGCCAAATGTGTTTATATTATACCACTCACATTGCTAGCCTCCTTATCGCGCCTTCGCACACTCGCGCAAAATACAAAATGGTGACGTGATTTGGCCTAACTTGCGAAGATTCATTAATCAAGTCAAAAGAATTGGAGGTATCAAGGCTTGGAAAGAACTCACGATTGGTGTTCAGCAGTTGGTAAGGTTGCTTTTTAACCCTATAGTGGTTGGGCTATTTGATAGTACTATTTTGGTTGGGGGTGGGGCAAAAAAGCGCCCCCTACCTAACTCTTGACTGGTAATAGGTAGAGTGACCAAATTTGGTGTGCTAAAAGCCTCAGGCATGTACTTTCTGTAAATATAAAAATTGACCTTAAAATAAGCACCATTTTTGCTTACGTCAGCATTTTCCTTCGTGTGGTCAAGAAATGCGGCAAAATTGGTCAAAATCAGGAAAATCGAGGTAAAATTAAATTTGGATCATATTTTCCTTCCAATCATGATATTTATGATAGAATGCATCAAATAACACAACATTACAAATGAAATTTGCAAAATATTCCACTTCTGCTCCTTTTTTCGCGATAATTAAGATTTGAGAACTTGCGATTTTTCCTGGGTCAGTCCCAGAAAATTGTCTCCCGCCCTCTCATTTTCCAAAATATTTCAATGAAACTTTTTTAGAAGTTGCACAATAAGTAGTTGCAAAAAGTCAATAAGTTTCATGGCTATAAAATTCTTCCTCGCAGAGTTATTCAAAAAAATCTACTAGACCAAAATAGGGTTAACAATCATTTTATCAACCCTAGACTTGTCCTTTAATGCTGTTACAATTGTAATTACAACCATTTTTATAACTGTTTAGTTGACTTTACGTGTATCAAAAACAAGGGCAGATTTTGTAATACAATAGCATCAGTTGCGTTGGTTAACACCTCAATTCAAAGCGATTAGCGAATGCAGACAAAAGAAATTCTCTCCGGCAGAAATTCAAAACAAATGAAGCCGCAAAGTTGCCCTGAAACCAGTACGGCGAACTCTCGTTTGGTGCGGGCGAAGGGAGGTTTTTAAGAGAAGTTAGGTGCTTAAGATGAAAGAAGAAGGATAAATCTAAAGTTCTGTCTCGCGGATTTTGTTTATTTGATTCAGGAGCCGAGGAGTCACTGCGTACGTCTGAGCAATTGATATGCAAACATTGTAATGCCCTCTGCTCGGTTTCTGAATCAAATAGACAAAATCCGCGAGACAGAACTTTAGATTTACACTTCTTCTTTCGTTGTAAGCACACAACTTCTCTTAAAAACCTTCCATCGCCCGCACCAAACGAGAGATTGCCGAACTGCTTTCAGGGCAACTTTGCCGCTTCGTTTGTTTTGAATTTCTGCCTGAGAGAATTTCTTTTGTCTGCATTTGCTAATCGCTTTTGAATTGAGGTGTGAACCAAAGCGACTGATGCTATTGTATTACAAAATCTGCCCTTGTTTGTGTCAAAGAGTATGAAGTATCTTATATATTTTATTATCATGCAGTTCTTAATGCAAATTCTACCTATTTCTCTGCTATCTCATCACATTTGAAATGGTAGTTTTTCATGTGCAATTACCGTTACAATTTAAATCTTTTTCCATCGTGCTTTTTGAGGTGCGAAGTTCTTGCCTTCTAGGAAAAGAAAGTTTCCTCGGGGGACAATCAAGTGATCTGAAGGGGTTGCGGACAACGCTTGGCGAAGTCGTCTTCTCTACTTTTCCTGTGAAATAAAAAATTTTGAGGTAGCAGCTTCAAAGAATTATGTGAGAGCTACATATGTTGGCAACAAAAATTAATTTTCCATCATGACAATGATAACCTTCGAGAATTTGCTTTAGAATTTTGGAAAGTTGGGAGAGCAGGGCTCAAAACTCCACGCAAAACTCGATCAAATTTGTTCCTGGTTTCGTGTATTTATACTCAGTGACAAGCAGTACACTATTTGTGTATTTATATTCAGTGACAAGCTATTCTGAACCATTTAGCTACTCTGAAAGCGAATGTGGATCGAACGATATTTCATTAAAATTTGTAGAATTTTCGAATGTGCACAATTGCGATCGAAGCTTTAACGCCACTCTATCGAGCCTCGAGTATAAAATTGTATAAAAATATCGTTCGATCCATTCTCTTTTGTAAAATAGCTAATAGGTCTTTTGAAATACCTACTGAAATAAAGGAAATACTCTCTCTCTATCAGTTTAAAAGAAAATTAAGAACGCATTTATCGAGCTCAAGAACCCCTAACTAAACGTGACTCTCAGGAAGATCAGACCTCAGATTGAATCCAGTCCTAGCTAATAACAACCATTTGAATTTTGTTTGTTTTTTCTTTTTACTAACTTACAACATACTTGTAGGTACTGATGAGATATAATGTCAAAATATGAATTGAATAATGTACCGTTTCCGAGGAAGAAAAACGAAGTGAGGGATGTGCATTCCCTAATTACATGGAAATATGGGTGCCTTTGATAGGTGATTCCAACCCAGCAAATTCTGCAAACAGTAGACTTCGCAGCAGTGGAATGATATTGCTCAATCAACGCAAAAATCTTGAAGCAGGAAGCTTTGGATTCACTGCCAAGGTTTGCTAAAGAACACGAGAATCTCTCCGAAGCACAAGGTCCAAAAGGCCTTTTAAATCTACCACCCCTACCGTTCTGAGGATTTGAATCAACCAAACAAAAATGCGAAGACTACCAAGTCTACCGTTTTCAGATTTGGTGCCAATCAAACACAACCTACATCAGCAT
Organism: Aurelia sp. 3 sensu Dawson et al. (2005); assembly: GCA_964020215.1. Classification (NCBI taxonomy): domain Eukaryota; kingdom Metazoa; phylum Cnidaria; class Scyphozoa; order Semaeostomeae; family Ulmaridae; genus Aurelia; species Aurelia sp. 3 sensu Dawson et al. (2005). The sequence goes on along the minus strand of OZ026592.1, from coordinate 3,359,662 downwards.
GAACATAGGTTTCAAATCTTGAAATCTGCAAAAAAAGGCGGGTGTAAAATTCAATGGCCTATTTCTTTAAACTGAATGACATGAAATAAACTTGAGCCACTTTTCTATGATTCTACCGTTGGACTTTTCAGATACCTTGAATAAATTTCGAAATTACAGCCTATTTTACATTTCAGCTAAAATTTTATGATGTGACGTCATCAAATCTCTAAATTACAAACCAGAGGAGTGAAAGAGTTTTGCTTGGTACCATATTGTAGGCATCCATAAACTATGGTTTTCTTGAAAATTATTTGATCTTTTGTCAACAGGTTTAGAAATTACGTAGTTTTTTTCGAAAATTTTCTTAAATTCTTAAAGAAAGAACAAAAACACTGTAATTCTGAAAATATTGAAGATTTCAGAAAGTCCAACAGCAGATTTACTGTAAAATAATTCAAATTTCTTTGAAGCCGTTCATTTCAAAGAAATAGGTCATAGAAATTTACACCCAGCGTTTTAAAGATTTGAAACATATGCTATCAGCATGACATTTTCAGTTCCTACAAGATAAACAAATAAAAAATTTATAGTTATCAACCTTTTCTCGAGTAAGTCGACAAAATAGCTTTTCCCGCCAATCTGCTCATAACACAAAAGTCATAACCGATTTAAGCAAATCAAATAGAGAGATCCAAGCTAGCTTTGCGACTACAAAATTCACCATTGATGGAAATTGGAGAAAAATTTCGGACAGAAAATTATTTCATATGTCGACAATTTGTTGACTCGCCTGAATAATAATGCGCATGTTCTTTCTAGGCTACAATTAATTGTGGGATCATCGGGTCATCCAAATTGATTATTTGTTCTTAGCCGACTTCTGCCGAACCGAAAGTTTCGATCATCTGCAACTCACGTTCCGTAAATCCTCGGAATAACTGCCCAAACGCCTATTTGATTCCAAAGCCTCGAAAAATGAGGGCGCTTATTCACGCGCGGCCCTTATTCACGCGCGGCGCTTATTCGAGCGGGTTAGGGTGAGATTTTTCTGAATGTCAAAGCTATTCAAGCAACGACAAAAAGGAAAAGCGGAAATTCGAAAGGCACGCTTTTTTATGTTCTGATATTTTTGCAGAGTGCTTAGCTTGGTATCGGAGAAGCTTGGTATTGGTATCGTGTGCCCCCCCCCCCCCCATACCACGTTTTAAGTGGTTTCCAACAAGTGCTTGATATACATTGAGTAACTGGGATTGTCGTAAAATGTTTCTCAGTTTTCTAATTGATGCAAAGCCACCAATTACTTTCCCTTTGACTTTGATTTGTACTGTTCATCCAAGAACGAATTACATTAAAATCGAAAACTTTCGGACCGAAAAGTTTCGGCAAAAAAACTTCGGACAAAAATCTTTCGGACGCTTTTTCGGGAATTTCGGATAAAAAACTTTCGGACAAATACGGCATTAAAAAGCAAGCACGATACCAAAAAGACGTTAAAGGGAGTACAAGGACCAGCAGCCTTTGGGATCGTTTGTTTTTGTTTTTGTGAATTTCGTACAGTCAGTTATTCTGAAAGCTGTGCAGAGCAGGTTGGTGAATTCACGCAAAGCATGCTGGTCTTTGTACTCCCTTTAACACTGATTGTGATTCTATCATAAATATCAAATTACAGAAGGTACATGGTGATCATCACATCTACGAGGACATTTGAATGTAATTTTTGTTAGATTGAACAATAGTAAACCAGCTGTAAACAAAATTTAAAGATGTTGCTATGCATGAACTATCTTCAAGAAACGCTTCAAGGAACCAAACTTTTGGATGAATTATTCAAGAAACTTAAGCGCTACTGACAAAACATTGATTAATTGACATTTTATGTTACGCTTCTTTGTTATTTTCTATTTTCAATGAATTTAAAACCTTCGGACAAATAAACTTTCGGACAAGAAAGTTTGATCGTCCGACAGTTTTCGATTTTAATGTATCGCCAACCGTAAGTCCTAAGTATTCTTGTTTTGTGAAGCTGTTTGATTCTAGTATAATCCAAATAAAAAATGGTGTTACAACTCTGAGCTCTGGTATTTTGATCAATTCAAATTTGATCAAATGGTGGTAGCCCTGGTAATTTACTTCATGAAAGGGCTTACTAACCTTGAAGCTTCCATGGCATATTCTTGCTAGTAGTCTCTTTTATCAAGCAGCAGAAGGCTAGCACTAATATCAATATGGTGGTGATGGTATTCATTTTGAAGTTCTCTCCTGGCGTTTTCCTCTGCTAATTGATCAATGTATCTATTTCAGTGGCCCGAAGATGACCTGACTTCGTTGTGTTCTCGAGTTGTTTGGATCTGCTTCAGAAAGTGAAAAGAATTCGGGTTTATTGTTAGGTTGCTCAGGAGTATTTTTCAGTCCGTTCAGTAGCTTTTATCGTGTATGTAGATTACACGTTCTCCATTGGAAAGTGTCTCGAGTCTATCTTTGATTTGTTTGTCAGCACTCTTCAACTTTATTCTTCTTCAGCTAATTCTATGCTTGTAGACTATGATATCTCTTCTAGAGGCTTGAAGATGCTTCGAGTGTGCGATGCGTTCCTCTGCTAGCTTACAAGACTGTTCCGCACTTCTTTCCGTGCTTAAAGATTCCAGCTATGTTCTTTACAAACTCAGAAGAGATTTGATTTCTTCTGCAAGATTGCAAGGCTGCTCCTCTGTCTTTTCCGTGCTTATAGCTCTTAGCTATCCCCTTTTAGAAGCTCGCAAGAGATTCGAGTCTATCTAGGAGCGTAGTGACCTCCTTTTTATCTGATTTGTCATGATACGTCACGCTTAATTGAGATGTTAGATGAGACTGATTTGTTTTTGGCTCAATGATAAAACCGCAGAAAGATCTGCTTATCTACCTGGCCTTGATTTCCATAACCAAAAACGTTATGTATGGTTTATAGATCATTCTTTTGTCAATGTAACTTAATCATGTCTTATTGCACAGATCAAGCTTTCATATGATCGTGAAGGAGGATTTGTCAAAGGGGCATACACTCGTTTTTTACATAAGAAGCTAAAGTCACGGGCTGGTATAGTTTGTTTCTTGAAATTTAGGATACTTCAGCTCCCAAAGGTGTCTGATACGCTTCGTATAACTCAAATACCGGAAGTATAGAGCTGTATAGAGTATGCAGTATAGAGTATATGCTTACGCGCTTTGTTTGGAAACAAAACTGAATAGACAATTACGCTAAAGATGGCGGCGAGGAACTTTTTACCAAGATTCATTGCGCTCTATAATCGAATCTCTACAGATTCTTTAACGATTCCTAATTCGAACGCAATGCATCTTGTTAAAAACTTTCTCGCCGCCATCTTTAGCGTAATTGTCTATTCTGTTTTGTTTGCAAACAAAGCGCATTTGCGCACTTGATTGCTGCAGCTTTATGCTTTTCCGAAGAAAAAATTTATGCACCACTATGGAGGTGATAGCGAAGAAACTTGAAGGAATGATATGATTTTCCTCTGCAGGAACATAATTGTGGGACATGAGTTACTAAGACTCCCAATCATGTTTTGTCTCATAAACCGTGTTTTGTGCTGATAACAACAACTACAGTACTTTCCTATCTAATTTTATTTCTTCTTTTCTGTTATCCCAGCACCTCTAAGGGGACCATTATGGAAATAAGGTCATCTTGACCCTTAAAGACTATCCCTGCAACTGTAATTAGCGGTGTTTTCCTTTTAAGTTTTAACCTTAAAATCTATATTATATCGTATTGTAGATGCTTTTTGATTTTTTAATAACTTGTAAATATTTCATCATGATGTGGCAAATAATACATATAGACATACATAATAAAACTGTCCATGATCCATCTATAAACGACATTTCAAAGGTTCAAAGAAGCGATCCGCACAGCTTCTCAACAATCCATCATTTTCCAGAATTACGTCACTCACCCCAGGCCCTTTCTCCAAATAGCTGTAAGGTCTATTGTTGGCGTTTACTAAGTGATGTAATATAAAGCAAAGCCATTGCTAATAGACCATACAGTCTTATCATAATTACTTATTTAAACCTAAAGTGAACAGTTCCATCTCTGAGATTGCTTTTGTCTCCAAAAGGCAAACTTGGTGATAATGTTTCAAAGAAATGAAAGAAGGCCAGTTTTCAGGAAATTAAATCTAATTCAATACTGTAGAAGCTCCCCAGGGTGCTTGTTTAATTTTGGACGCTCAAGAGGGGGCTTAATAAAGAGGGGGCTTATAAGGGAGGGGGGAAATTCACAAAATTAGATGAAAAGGATGCATTTGGTAGGTTTACTATTGTTTCACTCCATATTTTGCAGAATCAACATGCAATTTTACGGGTCAAATAAAAAAATTCGACACATTTTGCCTTCCAAACTATATCAAAATTAACACTTAGATATTTGGTAAATTCTGGTTTTTGATATAAGTGGGGGAGCTAAATAGAGAAGGGGGCTTGTCTTAAATTCTGACTCAGAAGGAAAGGGCTTATTAGAGAGGTGGCTTAGTAGGGTCGAGGGGGGTAACTCCTATAGGGGACCTCGTATACATGTGCCTGTGACAATCCAAAGGGTAGACCCATAACCAGGGCAAGATTTTGAAAAAGGGACCCCATAACGAGGGCAGCTCCTGACATACCCCATAACCAGGGAAAAATTCTCAAGAATTCTGTTGAGAATACGCTATCTACCATTAGTAGAGCTAAATTTCTTCAAAATAATGTTACAGATATGAGGTTACACATAGAAATGCACCATGGAATATAGTTAGACCTTTCTGTGTGACTTTCTGTAATAGATCTGATAGACATTGTAAAATACTTCCTTTCATTGGGAATACAAGTTCTTGGAGATGAAGTTCACTTCGTTATGATTTGCCCACAGTTTCAAGACGACAGGAAATGTCTCCAAACCAAAATAGCCAACGTATATCCAAACGTAAAGCGACTCAATGCTTGGAATAAATTTATCTGGTTATTGAGTCAAGAGGACAAGTATTGTTTAAATCTAGTAGCAACTTTTTTATCAAAATTCTTCAAACTAAAATCTGAATCTGGCTTGCAATAAACGTGCAACTTTTCTGTTTCCTAGAGTAACTGTCTTCATGTAAATTAGCTTGCAGTGATGTTTGTTTGTTGGAACAATTGATTTTTGTTTTTTTGTTTAATTAATGGCATTCCGTAGTTAGAGTTATGTTCGTTGTAATTAGGTTAGAGGCCGTCTTGGCCTAGATACCTTTCATTAACCCTATAGTGGTTGGGCTATTTGATAGTACTATTTTGGTTGGGGGTGGGGCAAAAAAGCCCCCCCCTACCTAACTCTTGACTGGTAATAGGTAGAGTGACCAAATTTGGTGTGCTAAAAGCCTCAGGCATGTACTTTCTGTAAATATAAAAATTAACCTTAAAATAAGCACCATTTTTGCTTACGTCAGCATTTTCCTTCGTGTGGTCAAGAAATGCGGCAAAATTGGTCAAAATCAGGAAAATCGAGGTGAAATTAAATTTGGAGCATATTTTCCTTCCAATCATGATATTTATGATAGAATGCATCAAATAACACAACATTACAAATGAAATTTGCAAAATATTCCACTTCTGCTCCTTTTTTCGCGATAATTGAGATTTGAGAATTTGCGATTTTTCCTGGGTCAGTCCCAGAAAATTGTCTCCCGCCCTCTCATTTTCCAAAATATTTCAATGAAACTTTTTGAGAAGTTGCACAATAAGTAGTTGCAAAAAGTCAAGAAGTTTCATGGCTATAAAATTTTTCCTCGCAGAGTTATTTAAAAAAATCTACTAGGGGGGGGCAAATTTGCCCCCCAACCAAAATAGGGTTAAAAAAAAGTATTGATGGACATACAATGACCTTGTTGAGATGACGCAAAAGATTCAAAAAAAATTTCGAGTAACCAATGATAGAGCAGAGACCAACCAGATGTTTCATTTACTGCTGCACTGAAAGCTAAAATTCACGCATAACTTTGGACAATCTGCATCAAGCAGACCCATAACCAGGTCAAAGTATCGCAAGCAGACCCAAAACCCGGGCGAAACTTAATAAAACATGACCCAAAAACCGGGCAAAATATCGCAAACTAACCCATAAACCAGGCAGGCACTTGTATACCAGGTCCCCTATAGGAGTTACCCCCCCCCCCCTCGAGTAGAGCTTTTACGGTAGTCATGTTGCTGCATAGACAAGGTTAATTTCATCTTCCGAAACTCATTTCTTCCTTTACAAAACTAAGATCAGCTTATAACAGTGCCAAACTTGCGCTACACTCAGGTTTAGTGGATAAAACTCTAGTCAATATCTGCTTGCGAGAGAAAAGTAAAGGACTTTTGGAGATTTCGAGTTATACCGGATGACTCAGGAAAAACTGACCCAAAGAAATCTGTACAGAAAAAAAAGTAAGTGGCTGATTGAAATGCTTCAAACGTTGTTCTGTCACTAAAACACTAGCTTACGTAATGAGTATTTTTCGCAATTTTTTTGGCACGGTAAATTACCCGAATTAAGGATTTCGTGGACTTGCTTGATTTCTTCAAAAGTTCATTAAAAACAGGCAGGGGATCGATTTAAAGCCATTTCAGATCTTCAAACAGCGAGGAGCGTGTTTCATTTCACCTGAGTAATAAATATGTAGGCTCTCAGCGACTATAAACTTTCCATGAAACAGGGTGAAACGTAGTGCGCCAGTACGCCCCTCTTTGTTTTGAACATCTGAAATGGCTTTCAATTGATGCGTCATGTTTTGGACGACTTTTTTGAAGAAAAGCAATCAAGCCTTTTTCACGAAATCATGAATTCTAGAAATTTACCGTGTTTAAAAGAGTCGCAAAAAACACCCATAAGGTAGGTTAGTCTTATAGTTACAGAACAACATTTGAAGCATTTCAATCAGCCACTCACTTTTTTTCCTATAACAGATTGCCTAGGGTCACTCATTTCTAGGTCAACTGGTATTTGTAGTAAAAAAGGATTTGTCTCTTTTCAAAGAGTTAAGCAACATTGCAATAGAAAATGTTCATGGGTATACAACTCGGGGGGGGTCTCGGCTAAATTTCGGGTAGTGGCGTGCCACCCACAGTTTCAAAATAGCACCGTTGGCTAGACCAATTTTTGTGAAAATGATACCCTTGGCTAGACTAATTTCTATATCAAAAGTGCCATGAGTTGGCATTTTCTAGCCAAAACTTGCCAAATTTTTGCATTCTCTCGGCCAAAAGTTGAAGAAATTGAGTTTCTTTACAGAAATTACCGAGATTGATATTTCTTTGACCGAAATTACCAAAAAGCAAACCCTTGCTAAGACTAAATGGACAAAAATTGGCAAAAGTATACCCATGGCTAGACTAGAAAGTTTGAAAAAGTATACCCTTGCGGGTGGCACATCTCCATGTACCTTTACTATGGAAGAACCCCCCCCCCCCCGTTGTATGCAACCGTTTAAGATCGAAAACATTCGGACAGAAAATTTTCGGAAAGGTAACTTAGGGCGAAATACTTTCAGACGCTCTTTCGTAAATTTCAGGGAAAAAACTTTCGGACAAACAGGACATCAAAAAACAAGCATGATACCAAAATAAATATAAAAATAACTATGATTCAGTGATTCAGTGATCATAAATATCAACTTCCAGTAGGTACATGGTGATCATGAAATCTGCAAGGATATTTGAATGTAATCTTCGTTAAGGCTGTTTTGCCCCCCGCCCCCCAACCAAACTAGGACGCATCAGATAGGCCAACCATTAAAACATCTCTCGTGATTTACTAAATAACAGCTCTTGCATTGAAATGATACACACTACTGATAACGGCTTAGTAGGCTTACCACATTAGCTCCACAATAATCATTGCACTTATCTAAATATCCACAAAGAGGCTGAACATAGTCTGATATCTGCTGACAGATGAAAATATGCCAATCAATCATGAAAACCGTTATGATTTGAAAATACAAGATTTGTCATTGACGATTTGAGTGTCTCCTCCATTACGCCGATGTCAAAGTGTCTTGTTTGTTCTTGAATCAGTGATGGAACTTTACATCATGAATTAAGTTGGTTGACCAGTGACCCACAAATGACAGCCAATCAATTGATCCTTTGTCCTTATGATATGAAATAATGGGGAATTTATCATTGATTTTAGTAGCATCAGCTCTTTTTCAAACATCTGATGTTCCTTGTTTGCATTTCGAGCTGGAAGCACCTTTTCCTCCCCGTATTCCTATGCCCGTGAAGGCTGTTGTTCTTGCGTAAAGGAAGGAAAAGCGGGAGAATGAAGAGAAAGAAGAATTCTTCTGTTTGCTTCACTGCCACTCAAATTCGCAGGGCAATGGGATACAAGGAATAACCGACCACAGGGAAACATGAAGGAACTAAACTGCTGCAAGGTAAGAGCCACGGAGATTCTCAGCATCCATGGTTTCACCTCATCAAGGAAGGTTGTCCAGTTTTTTTCATCAAAGACTGCCCTGGGCATGTAAGGAATTCTTGTGAAAAACAGTACATGGCTTAAAATCAAAAGGAATTTTAGAGATCTTTCCTATAACATGAGGTTGATTTAAAAAAGCTTGTGCACCACGATATATTGCCGACTTCCAAGCAAAAGTCAAAATTCATTCTGAACTGTTCTAGCGCAATCTGTTTCTGTTTATTCCCCTTTGATTTGAATAATCCTACAACGTTTTGGAGTATAAAGATGCAGAGATGAATTTAAGATAACAGCAGCAAAGTTCTTTAGAGCTCTTGTTCAATGATGTCTTTTTGTCTCATTGCATGCAAGAGAGTTCTCTAAGCTTCGAAAAATAGATGCAGAAATTAACATAGAGAAGAGTAAAATTAGCTTGAAAGCTTATATACGCATCTAATTCCATGCAAGATGATTCTTTTGGTTCTCTTTCAACATTGATGAAATTCAGTTCCGTACGTCACCAAAAGGATCCTTTTCGTTTTCATTTTGTCCATCATATAATAAACTTGGCGAATTCAAGATGGAGAAATTATCATAGCAGAGAGTACAATTAGCCTGAGAGCAAACTTTCATATACATCTACAAATCTAATTCCATCCAGGCGAGGCCTCTTTGGTTGTTTTTCATCTTAATGAAAATCAGTTCCGTTAGTCACCAAAACAATCCCTTTTATTTTATAAAATGCAACCAATGATACGCTAGGCGAAATTAAATTATCAAAGAGCAAGAATTTGCTTGCGAGCTTACGTTCATAGACATTTGTAGATCCATATAATATAGCAATATTTCAGGCGAACTGCCTTCATTTGTGCATTCTAGTTCCGCTAGTCACCAAAAGGTTTCCTTTGAGATCAAGCCGTTAATTCCCAATACGAATGGCTAAGTAAAGATCCCGAAATGTTTATAGCGAAGAGTAAGAATTAGCTTGAGAGTTTATGTTCACAGACATTGTATATCCATGTAAGTCACCCTTAAAACCAGCTTCCAGACGGAAATAAGTTCTTTTCAATTTGCGCATTTCACGTGCATTAGTCACCAAAGGGTTCCTTTGATTTTGTTCAACTTGTTGCATTTAGTAATGTCTCTGCAGCTCGAAGGATCACGAGAGACCTATTAATGAAGCTTAGTGACCATATCTAACCATACGTATGCATACCTGTTGCATACCTGTTCCAACTTGTTGGTACCTTATTCATCCAAAACTTTCATCCTCTTCCAAACAAGAGAGGAGAACATAGCTTTTCAGGATGTTGTGTAGTAAGTACCTGCCGAGGTGGACTTGCTCCAAGTCTTGCCCTTAACCAGCAAACAAACGGGAGGGGGCAAGAGGAAGAAGAAAGAGGAAGGAAAAGGGGGAGGGGAGCGAGACTTGTGAACAACGCGCTCCGAAAACGAGATCGGTCAAGATCTGGACCGCCGGCTTTATTTCATGTTAACGGGGGAAAGAGCCAATTAAAATGTTAACGGGGGAAAGAGCCAATTAAAATTGAGCAGGTGAATGCCGAGTTTCGTTTTCGGAACGCGTAGTCCACAAGTCTCGCTCTTCTTTCTCTTTCTCTTTCCCTTCCGTTTTCTCTTTTCTTCTTCCTCTTCCCTCCCGTTTGATTATTGATCCAAGAGCGAGATATGGAGCAATTCCACTGCCAAGGTGGCAACCTTGGACTCGAACCTAAAGCGTGCTAACAACTAGTACGATAACTTGCGTAACCAGTAACTGTTGTCTTGTGCTTGTGTGAGGTCTATGTGAGCAACCTAAGACGGCGCTGAATGAAATCTGAAAGATATTCGACTAACTTGAAAGCAATTCATAGAAAAAGAATCGGCCACTTGTTCTTTTCTAACGCCTACAATACACACAGTTTTAATTAACAAATTATCACATATTTGGGAGGCAGGACTCTTGAAGAGCCAATGAAAGGTGAATTTCATCTCTGGGTTTTGCTGAGGTTTACCGAAATTCGATGTGCAAGCCTTGGCCAGATATCATGTAACGACATCAGTTGGTCTGATCGTGAAATGAAGTATAACTGTGACAATGCAGTGGAAAGTTCGATTGGGGTTCGATTTCGAGACCGCTGCGTAGGTGCAGTAATGCGCAGGAGACGGCAAAAGTCGATTTAGGCCCAAGAATTTTGAAAGCACATGCCATGGAGCTCTTCAGTTCAAGGCCATGAAGTATGGCTGAGAAAGGCTGTTAATGGCAAGGGAGGGAATTTTATGGCATTTCAAGGTAGGCAAAGAATCTAATACGATCTAATTGAACATAATTGTGTCCTGACACTCATAATACGACAACGAGCAAGGACAGTACCAAATCTTTACATCTGCATAAAGTGCATTTCATTTATTCAAACAGAGTAAAGTCATTACTTAAATATATCGTGTGCCCCCAAAAGTTTCCCCGTTTGAACAATTCCAGAAAAAAACCATTGTCTCATTTTGAACGATTTAAACAGCAAACTCTTGCTTAAAGGCTAATTAGGATCCATATGATTTTTCCTGATTTTTTCCTCATCAAAGGACTATGAATTTCTGAAAATCTTATGCTTTAGGATTCCTTGAAAAGGAGAAAAGTCAAGCGACGGAGACATGTGCCATTCGTTCAATGTTTTACATCACAGGTATGAATGCGTACAACCGTTTGCCGATTTCATAAAGAAGCTTCAGCTGCTTTGCTATGATTCTACCGCCGGGCTTTTACAAAATCCTCAATATTTTTTTTAAATTTACAGTTTATCTTATAATTGAATCTCTTTCAGGGCGTGAAATTCGCAGACCAGGAAAAGTGAGAACTTGTGCTTGATACCATTTTATAGACACCCATAGCAAACAAGCATCCAAGCAAGCAAGCAAGCAAACAAGCAAACAAGCAAGCATCGATAGCAAACAAGCAAACAAGTAAGCAAACAAGCAAGCAAGTAAACAAGCAAGCAAACAAGCAAGCATCTATAGCAAACAAGCAAGCAAACAAGCAAGCATCCATAGCAAACAAGCAAACAAGCAAACAAGCAAGCAAACAAGCAAGCATCCATAGCAAACAAGCAAACAAGCAAGCAAACAAGCAAGCATCTATAGCAAACAAGCAAACAAGTAAGCAAACACGCAAGCAAACAAGCAAGCATCTATAGCATACAAGCAAACAAGCAAGCAAGTAAACAAGCAAGCAAACAAGCAAGCATCCATAGCAAACAAGCAAGCAAGCATCCATAGCAAACAAGCAAGCAAGCAAACAAGCAAGCATCTATAGCAAACAAGCAAACAAGTAAGCAAACAAGCAAGCAAACAAGCAAGCATCTATAGCAAACAAGCAAGCAAGCAAAGAAGCAAGCAAACAAGCAAGCATCCTTAGCAAAAGCAAGCAAGCAAGCAAGCAACGTTTACTTGATCACGCAGGCTAGGTTTCTGGCAGCTATGCAGCTGATGTGGGCCTGCGCTGCGGCACTATGGCTTGCGCCCGTAGAGCTGCCGCTGAGTACTTATTTACCAAGATCGGGATGATGGGCAACTGAGTTGGCTGCTGGCTTGTAGTTTGTAGTGCCAGCAACGGGATTCGAATACACGCGGGTTGACCCCACAAGATTCGAAACACTGCGTCCTGCGACTTAACTACTTAGCCACAACATCAACGGCCCATACTTTTCTTAAATCTCATTTCCTCAGCGTAGGGGGGGGGGGGGTACTTGACCTAAATTTGTACGGGGATGTGCCCACGAAAAAACTTTTTTACCCGGCTCAAAAAAAATTTTGCCTTCAAATGATACCCGATTCTAGAACAAAAAGGTGAAAAGTATACTCCAAAACACAAAAATTGAACTAAATAATAACCCAATCTAAAAAAATTTCCCCCTTTGACATGTTCTGACAGCCGGCTCCAGAAAAAATGCCTTCTTTTGATACCCAATTCTAGAAAAAAAAGCGAAAACGATACTCCGAAAACGGTATATCCCTGATGGACAAATTTACTAAGTCCCCCCCAGGGTCATTTCGCAATTCGTCAAAAAGTTTAGAAATTACGATGGCTCTAATTTTTTCTCTACCTTCCTTGAATTCTTAAAAAAAGATGACACAAAGTGTAATTCTGAAAATATTGAAGACTTTAGCGCGGCAAAGTATTTTCGTGTAAACAGAACCCCAATCCGATAGGAATTGAAAGCGGTACAGTAAATCCCCGCATATAAGAACCTACTTTTTGAGAGCCATGCTGGACTAGGTTCTTATTTCAAAGGTACTAAGACTAATTACAAGTTATAAAGGTTCTTATTTGAAGGGTGCCTCACTTAGGCCCTTTCAGAGTCTTACAAAGATGTCCAGTCCTATTATTTGTTTTGGGAGCGTCCTTCTGGACCTAATCTGGGCACTTCTCGTGGATCTTTCAAAAGCATTTGACAGTGTAAATCATGATCCTTTAATTGCGAAATTGAATGCTTACGGACTTAATATGGATGCACTTAAGCTTATCAAAAGTTATCTCTCAAAGAGACATCAGCGAGTGAAGGTGAATAGCTCTTTTAGCGCTTGGAAAGAAATTAAAATTGGAGTTCCTCAAGGTTCGGTCCTGGGGCCTTTACTCTTCAATGTATTTATGAATGACATTTTCCTGTCTGTAAGATATACTAACATTTGTAACTACGCTGATGATACCACTATCTTTGCATGCCATCCAATTCTTGAAACAATTGTTAGACAATTAGAAACGGACGGTGCTGTGGTTGCAAAATGGTTTTCTGACAATTACTTGAAATTAAATGATGATAAGTGTCATCTCATGATATTTGGTGACAAATGCTCCAGAGCAACAGTTACAATCGGAAAGTCGACAATTGATGAAAGCGATTATGAAAAACTGCTAGGTGTAATTTTTGATAAGAAACTAAGCTTCAAAAACATGTTGAAGATTTGTGCAAAAAGGCCAACCAGAAGCTCCACGCACTTGCTCGCTTATCCGCCTATATCGATCCTATTAAATCTGAAATCTTAATGAATTCTTTTGTCAAGTCACATTTTAATTACTGTCCATTTGTGTGGATGTTCCATGACAGGGTGTTAAACTCAAAAATAAATCACATCCAAGAAAGAGCATTGCGACTGGTACGCAAAGGTAGTGATACTGAGTTTGAAAAGCTGATGAAAAATACTTTAACCACACATCAGCACAATCTGCAGTTGTTAATGATTGAGATATACAAGACAAAAAATAATTTGAATCCATCCTTCATGCGGGATGTTTCTACCGAGAAAAATGATCATTACAAGTTAAGAAGTGAAAATCATTTGCAACTGCCAATGGCAAAGACAACAACATATGGAATAGAAAACATTCAATACAGAGGTTGCCTTTTGTGGTCCACTTTGCCAAAAGAAATCAAAGACTCAAACACACTCTCTGAATTCAAACAAAAAATAAAACTATGGGATGGGAGTTCTTGCGTCTGCAGATTGTGCAAAACTTTTGTCAAAGACTTAGGGTTTTCATGAATATCTTTGATTTTTTCGAAAATTGTAAATAGGGTTAGGGTTATTGGCGTTAATTAGATTTAGCTATTTTTTACGTTGCCAACTGTAAACAAATTGTTAATAATAATAATTAATAATAATAACTAATCGAGGAGGAGAATCAAACTTTAAAAGCCAAGTGGGACCTAAATGAACTTAATAACAGCAATCAAAGATCAACTTTGCTACCCCTGCAATAATAACCCATGTTTGAAACATGCTCTTAATTGCAAGATGCATAATTTAGAAAAAAACAGCCTCCAGGCTCTTATTTCGGTAGGTTCCTATATAAAGTCTGGTTTCCATATGATCGTAACAGTCGGTGACGCTTCGGCGACGTGTCCCCGATCAGTCGGCGACAGATGGAAACAATCACTGTAATGATCATATGGAAACCACGCTTCAAACTCATTTCAACTCTTTCGATGCGTCCCCGTACCGTCCCCGTCTGATCGGCGACGTCGTACAGAAAATGTTCCCATTTAACGCAACCGTCGCCGATGTGTCCCCAAGCCTGTCTCGGCGACGCGTCGCCGAATGTTACGATCATATAGAAACCAGGCTTAAGGGGATTTACTGTATGCTGTAAAAGGGGAGCGAACGTCCACCAAGACGTCATTTTTGTGTCAAACAATCAATCCGTTTTCTTCTCAAAGACGTCTCTATGAAGGCTAATAAACCACAAGTTTTTCTGCTTAAGTCCCGAATAACGAATCTTTCACAGTCCCTAACTGGGTTTGCCAAGTTTAAATTAACGTCCAATTAGTCAAAACCAGAGTGGGCGTGCACTGATAGCAAAAAAATTGATGAAGTTGCGAACAGTAGCTGTATTGTATTGAAACTGTTGCATAGAGGGTCCATAAAAATGCTGAAGTGGGACAGAAACGTTAAAATCGCTATGGTGAAGCGACGGTGAAGTTGCAGGTTTTAGCGGCAAGAGCAGAGATCGGAGAAGTAGAGAATGAGGGCCCAATAACTAGTTATCGAATCTACGATCCCTTGTCGTGACCCTCAAGTGACAGGGATTGAACCCTGTCCGCCTGACTGTTCTGGCTGCGAAGTCCGAGGATTCCACCACTGCACAATAACAGCTTCACTATGTTTGATTACTATGATGAAAGTCGATCATGGAAGTAGACTTGCTCCAAGTCTATTCCGTGGTATATCAGCACTATGGAAAATAATTACCTCTGCGGGGGCCTAACGCTTTTCCTTCGGAGCGTCCTCTTTGTGGTTTACGCCCCCACAGAAGTAATCATATTCCTTACTGCTGATATACTTGGAGCAAGTCTATCATGGGAGGAGTTATGCTTGGACGGTTTGCTACAATAGGAATCCAAATCAAAAAGTCATAAAGTCAGTTTTCTGACAAATTTGAACGTCTGCTTACAATTTGGTACGTTTCCGTTTTGAATTTGTTAAATGACAAGTACGGGGTTGGTATAATTGTTGATTTCTCAAGAGATTACGCTATTGTGAATAGTGTGTAGTACTATCTTGTTGTCTTTTAATCTGCGAAACTACATATTTCAATCTGCTAAGAAGTGCGCAATGACGTCATTTTCTATGACTTCATTTCATGTTGACCTGAACGAGGCTGCCAAATATGTTGATATTATACCACCACATGTCTAGCCTCCTTATCGCGCCTTCGCACACTCGTACAAAATACAATATGGCGACGATATTTGGCTTAACTGACGAAGATTCATTAACCAATTTATGAAAGTTGGAGGCCTCACAATTTGGAAAGAACTCACGATTGGTGTTCAGCAGTTGGTAAGGTTGCTTTTAACAATAATTTTATCAACCCTGGAGTGGACTTGTCCTTTAAAAATAGGAAAAGGTAACAAAAAATTAGTCGAAGAAGAAGCTAATCGGAAATTCAGCACTTAAATTCGATGACTTATTTCTTTGAATTGAATGGCTTCACAGAAACTTCAGCCACTTCGTTGTGGTTGTACCGTTGGACTTTTTGGATGTCTTCCTTAATAATTTCAGAATTAGAAAATGGTTTTCTTCTTCAAAGAATTGAAGAAAATATATTGAAGAAATGGAAGGCCATTTGATGAATGTTGGCTCGGGTTCTTATGCGCATTACTGCATTGCAGACAATTTTTCACGCAAAGGCGATACCATCAATTAAAGACCTTGTTTTTGAAAGTGTGGAATGCGTCCCAGTGAATGAAAGACGGTAGGCGAAAGCGCCAAGAGAGAGCACATTTAATTTTTAGGCCTGTCTTTCAAGCTTGATTTATGAGCTGTTAAATGGGTGTCAAACACATGGCCACACCCAAACGATGACACGACCTTGGATTGAAAAACACAGATGAGACAAACGACCTTGATTTTTGGATAGACAGTCTCATGTACGGAAGCAGCATCAGTACCGATCCTACAGAATCTTTGATTCGGTGTAAAAAGATAGGTGTAAAATTTTATAACATTTTGACACACTTACCTTAAACAATACGTTTACAGATTTGCTTACGGTTAAGGATCTGTTTCAACCACTAGCTTTGCACAGCGCTTGTCATCTGTTTGTTTTTAACATTTTGAAGTGACCATGGGTAAAAGGAAACAAGACGTTTATTCTTAAACGGGTCTGTTTCAACCATCATGCATAAGCGCTTGTCATCTCTTTGTTTTTGCCATTTTAAAGTGAACATGGGTAAGAGGAAACAAGACGTCTGTTCGTAAAGGGTCTGTTTCAACCACCATGCATAGCGCTTGTAATCTCTTTGTTTTTGCCATTTTAAAGTGACCATGGGTAAGAGGAAACAAGACGTTTGTTCTTAAAAGGGTCTGTTTCAACCACCATGCATAGCGCTTGTAATCTCTTTGTTTTTGCCATTTTAAAGTGACCATGGGTAAGAGGAAACAAGACGTTTGTTCTTAAAAGGGTCTGTTTCAACCACCATGCATAAGCGCTTGTCATCTCTTTGTTTTTGCCATTTTAAAGTGACCATGGGTAAGAGGAAACAAGACGTTTGTTCTTAAAAGGGTCTGTTTCAACCACCATGCATAGCGCTTGTCATCTCTTTGTTTTTGCCATTTTAAAGTGACCATGGGTAAGAGGAAACAAGACGTTTGTTCTTAAAAGGGTCTGTTTCAACCACCATGCATAGCACTTGTCATCTCTTTGTTTTTGCCATTTTAAAGTGACCATGGGTAAAAGGAAACAAGACGTTTTTGTTCTTAAAAGGGTCTGTTTCAACCACCACGCATAGCACTTGTCATCTCTTTGTTTTTGCCATTTTAAAGTGACCATGGGTAAAAGGAAACAAGACATTTATTCTTAAACGAGTCTGTTTAAACCACCATGCATAGCGCTTGTCATCTCTCTGTTTTTGCCATCTTAAAGTGACCATGGGTAAGAGGAGACAAGACGTTTCTTCTTAAGAAGGTGTTTTTTATCCAGCGTGCCTTCCACGTATTGTATTTTGGTTGGCCTTTGTTGCCGCCATTTTCATGTGCAACGAAAATGGTGACAACAATGACCAACGGAGAGAAGGCACGTGCAAAGCATGCTGGATGAAACAGACCCTTTAATAAAATGTATAAACATATCATACCCGTGTCTCTATCGTTGCTTCCGAGGTCGCTTCTCTGTCTGCCTTTCCGTCTTGCAGTCTCAGTTCCATTCAAATCTTGGCAAAATATGGCCTAATTCTGTTTTCTGTAAACGCGAGGCTGTCTTCCTTTGCAAATTTGTGAACTAACGGCAACAAAACAGCAAACGATGACAACCTTACTTTTACAGAAAACAAAAATTTAGGCCATGCTTTGCCATGATTCGAATCGAACTGACACTACAAGATGAAAAGCCAGACAGCAGCAACGCCAAAAACACAGGCATGATCTGTTTATACATTTTATTAGAGAATAAGCGTTTTATGCGTCTCACCATGGGCAATAATGCACTGCGTATATGGCTTGGAAATTAAAGTTGTTACCTCGATATTACCTAGTTTTCTTCGTTGTTTTCCCTTTTGCTCAAGCCTTACCAGTGCTAGAAATCAAATTCAAATGGCTCCTGCGCGTCTGAACTGCTGGCTCTTACACAGCGCTCATCGTCATTCCAAACTGCCTCTAAGAGGAAGTTTGAAACGAAGATGGACTCTGTGTAGGAACTAATTGTTCAGGCGCACTGGAGCCATTTTAATTTGATTCCTACCACTGATTAGGCTTCAGCCGAAGAGAAAGCAACAAAGTAAAGCTCCGGTCAAACGATCCAACATCTCACCCAACATTTCACCTAACATTCAACCAAACATTTACAAGTGCCCCAACATCAGTGCAGTGGTCAAACGATCCAACATTTCACCCAGCATCTTACCTACCCAGGACCCTGCTGTTCCTTTGTGGTTGTAGCTCTTCATTGAAGTTGGAGTTTACTTCTGCAAAATCAAAGGCTTCTCGTTCTGTTATCTTCTTTGCAAAGAAACTTGGTTGCAACTGAACGTGTTTCTCAATTATAGTGATGACTTTGGCGGTTGGCGCCCTCTAAACGTAGTCTACTACGCATGAGTGTTGCCAACATTGCCCGATTAGGTGGTCAAACGACCCAACAATTGATCCAAAATCTGAAAACAATGGAAATGTTTGGCGTCCTCACCCAACATTTTTGATCTCTGTCAAATTTTATCCAACATCGAAAGTCACGATGTTGGCTCACCCAACATGGTGGTCAAACGATCCAACATTTCACGCAACATGATGTTAGATGAAATGTTGGGGGAGATGTTGGATCGTCTCACCAGAGCTTAAAACAGTAATATCGAGGTAATAAACTTTAATTTCTTAGCTACAAACACGGTGCATTATTGCCCATGGTGTCACTAGAGATACAGTAAAACCCCGCAAACAAGAACATAGCAAAACAAGAACCTGCAGACTGATTTTGTGAGAAAAGACACCCAAATATAAGAACCAAATACAGACTGATTTCCTCAATGTTCTCATGAGATGGCACACTTGATTAAGAAATTTCATCAAATCAGTAAACAATTTATTGACAACTGAACACCTCCAACAGTTTCAGGAATATGCAAATTCTTTTATCTAGCTGTATGATTTAAATTGCTTCGTCAATAACAAGAATACCATACCCTATACCTTCTGATATTGAAATGAATTCATTATACCCTTGAGTATATTTAGGACATACTGTATACTGTAGCTATATATTCATCATAATCATAACTGACCTTATGATAAGAACCAAACCCTGTAAATGTCATAAGTACCTCATTTATAAGAACGTAGCCAGTCTGTCTTTAAAGGGACATTCCGCGAAGATCAAATGTTTCCAAAGGCTCATATCGTTATCCCGATCGAAGTGTAGATTATATAAGCCCTCAGAAATCGTTTTCCTTTCCTCGATCGCACTTCTCAAACGCAAGATATGGAGAAAAACATTTAGACCGATTTCACTTCTAATACCCTACTATTTTATGCTTCGTTTTTGGCGAACAAAGGTTGCAAATTTTCGTTATTGTCCTCCGGTTGGTCGTCGGAGAGTATTGATGGGTTTGTTGCGTGTCACTCTTAGGCCCCGTTCACACTGCTACGTTTTCATATGAAAAAGGAGTAAAACTTCTCCGTTTTTGCCTTGCATTCACATTGCTCCGCTGTGAAAACGGGGCTTTTTGAAAACGCTAATGAAAACGCATAAATTTGAAAACGGTGCGTTTCGAAAACGATCCGTTTTCAGTGTGAACGCCAAAAACGGAGACATTTGAAAACGCTTCACATTCCTTTGTTAATAGAATTTTGATTACAATGGCATTCAAAGTCACGATTGGCGCCTTGTAGACAGCTATTAACAAAAGGTTTTGTTTTGAAAAGGGAATTAACAATATCGTTTTGCTGGAGCAATGTGAACGCCTATCGTTTTCATAGCGTATCTATTTGAAAACGGAGCAATGTGAACGGGCAGCGTTTTCATCAACAAAAACGGATAGAAATGAAAACGGAGCAGTGTGAACGTAGCCTTAGAATTGAGTATGAACATGCTGTTGTATTGGTTCATTCATGTGTCCACGATCGACTACGACCAAGAGAAATGATCGGCTTTACCGACAATTCTCGTTTTCTGTCTCGGATTCAAATCCAAGGTTATGGCTGAGTTCTCGGTCTGTCGTTTGTTGCCAGTTTGAGCTTTATTTAAGTTGGAGAAATATCAGGAAATGTTGATAATCATGTGAATGTTCGTTTTAAACGCAAACGACGCAGTTCGCCGATATCCAGTTTTTTTCCCGCGGAATGCCCCTTTAAGAAAAGTATGTTCTTGTCTGCGGGGTTTTACTGTAGCTCAAACCTTTCAAGGTTGCAGACTTTTCTCTCTAAGTGCTTCAGCCCAAGCTGCAAAACTTCTAGATTTTCAAGCTAGTTGAAATATCAGGAAGTTCCTGATTTTATGGTTATGAGATTATGGTTTTGTTCGGAAATTGGGTACGATACAAGAAAAGATAGCAACGTCTAAAAGGTGGTTTCTTGTCTAGGGAAGGAAATTTCAATTTATATAAATGTTTCAATCCATGAATTGCACCCAGTAGACTAACCGAACCAATTCAAAATGGTCTAACCAACGTCAATTCATCATTTATAGCATCCGGTATGCTACCCTTGTTTATGAAATCCCTAACTCGCTGCGGACAGAACTAACTGCTATCTTGTAAATAAATTGTAACGATTTTACGTTATCTAAAATGAAGGGTACCACTATCTCTGATTACAGTATCAATGATGCACAATTTATTCCATGTAAGATAAATGAATTCTGACAGACTTGAAGATTTGCCAAAGCGCCACCTTCCAATTAAAGATGCAATGTTGACAAGGCTTACATGAATGGGCAAAATGGGCCTTAATTCTGTGGCCGCGGCCTCTTTAGCAGCCTGGAAACCGAAATCACTTTTCAATGATTTGATTCAAGCTTTCGCTCGTTTTCCTCTCCTCTTAAAGTTGTGCAAAATTTCTCCAATATACAAACAAAAAAAAATCGCCCAACGTTTGTTTTATCTATTATAAGTCACGTGACCAGACTCTTCGGAAGTTTCAGTACTATGTTAGTTTATGGAGTCATGGCACAAATTTTCATTTGCTAAATAAGCTAGAATATTCAAACGAGAATTTGTCAAGAGAAGATCACTAGACTTGAAGTGGGTGTGAAGAAACCTCATCCAGTATTCGTCTATTCGATATCTAAACTCTCCAAAAAGCTCTGCATACAATTAAACAAGTCTCAATATCTACTAGTTTGTCTGATCAAGGGCTTTAGGACATGGATGTTTTTGATTTATTATTCATTTACCTTCTGCTGATCCTGGTGCCTTGTTTTCAAATCTTGCTTTCTGCTCTGTTTCGTCTTCAATTGATGTACAACTGAACTTGGGCATCGGCCAAACTGCTCTCAAGTTGTTCGAATATATCTCCCTTGTATTTATGAATTTCATTGTATTTCTGACTTGGTGCGCCTTCGCAGAAGAAAGGTTTCAGACCGCAAATCCTTAAAACATGAATTTTCTGTGGTTTGAAACCTTTCTGCTGCGAGGGAGCAATAAGACACAGGAATACAAGGGAGTTATATTCGAATAACGTGACAGCGCCTGGGCCTAAAGCCACGTTCATTTGCACACACCAGTCGAAGACGAAACAGAGCAGAAAACAAGACAAGACAAGACACAAGGATCAAAACAAGGTAAATAAATAGTGGTTAAAAACATACCGTGTCGTAACACCCATGGTCTGATCTTTGTTTACAAATCGCGCTGCAAAGCCTTTCATTTGTTCTGCAGCAGAAAAGCCAAAATTGACAAAAATTTTCAGCTAGACAAATGAATTACAGTCCGTCTCAAATTAGGAGTAACGTGAAAATGTCCGCGATCGACACTATTTAAGTGCTCTGTATGGGAAGTTTTGCGAAATCTCATATCTCACCTGTCATTTAACTTGCGACAGACATCTTGTTCTAATTCAGAGTGAAATGAAATATATCAAGAAGAACAAATATCTTATCATCAGTCTTGTAATTTTAAAGGACCCTTTATAGAGGGGCATTAGACTGATTATATGGCCCTAGTTATCGCTATTGAAAAGTTGCCGGACGCTCCAAACTATGAGTATGCGTGTTCTCGGTGAGTGCAGTATGAGTAGTCTCGACTTGGCGTAGTAGCCTTGCTTTGAATAGCGATTACTGGGACTCATCGTAATCAGTCAAGAGGGGCATATTAACAGTTTGATTTATTGTTTCGTCGTAGGCCGTAAGGGATCCGTTACTAAACAAGAAGAGCATCTTGCTGCAGGCAGAAGTATGTTCTCCTACACTGGGCATAACAGCGGACGATATATCTACTTTAATGAATGGGTGGTTAGACACTGCAGTTGTGCTCGATTGCTGCAGCTGTAGGATTCTGTTGAGGAACAATTTAAATAGTTCTACGGAGGAGATAGTGATGGTGATGGAAGGGCAGAAATTTCCTCCTTTTTCCATTCTCAAGCTTTATGAAGCCTGATCACAAGCTGACCTTTCAAAACTTTCTCCACAGCACGACATAAATTTTCCTCCGCAGAAGCATGTACGCCAAGAAGACACGTCTTTCTTTTATAAGAACTTGCTTATAAGAAACTCAATTCTCATATCGCAAAAAAATTGAGAAACTCAACTCCTGGGAGAATATAACTTACGAAACTATCTATTTTGGTAAAGCAAATCCCTGGCATGTGTTTACATTATTTTCTCTTGTGTCCTGTCTCATATTACTTGGAATGTACTTGATCAAACTGTAAACGATGGAAAGACTTCAAAAAGTTTGTTGTGAAATGTTCAAGAGGTTAGATGTAGTGATCGTGAAGATTGTTATGCAGATGTTAAGACACTCGTAAGAAATTCTCAGTACTGACCCAAATTCTTAGTTACTGAACATGAATAAAATACGTGTAACTGAAGTGTCCAACTACCCATAATTAATGATACTAACATTACAAACAAAACTTAATTTCATGTCAAAATCTTAATTTACCTTCTAATCTTGCCTTGATACTCAGAATTTTTCATCTTTTATTCTTTCACAAAAACCTGCTGACCAGGACTCGAACTGCTCCCGACGAGACTTCTTAGCACATGTTTGAGTTCGAACCTCTGTCCCAGAATTTTCTGCGCGATCATCACGACCGTGTGACCCAATTTTATTGCTTCTTTCAGAGCACGAATGAGCCCTTGAATGGCTTCGAACTTCTGAATTCGTTATGTCTACGCAATCAAAATAACTCGCTGAGCCCTTGTAACTACTACTATTACAAGTAGAATTATCCTCTATTTGGCAGCTGTTTATAATCTGCTTCGAAACAGCCTTCGCCTTGCTTCCTCGACAAAATGACAACTCTTGGCTTTCTGTGCTCACTTCATCAATATCAGAAAGAAAATCTTCGTCAGAATTATCATCAGACAAAAATCTGCTGTCTCCATTATCTTTGACGAGAGCGACGGTCGACTGTGTGCTGTAATCCTGAGTCAGCAATTCATCACCATTTTCATCAATAATAAGACCACTTTTGGGACTCCTACAATCTTGAGCCTCTAATCTATTCTTCTTTGAGTTACTACTGCCTGCACTTCGTTTTGAATCAAGCACACTAATTCCATTGCTGCCCCTATCATCATTTCTTCTGTAGTACTGCGTCGCAGCTTCAGTAAGCTCTGAATCAGTTTCATCGAAAGACATTTCAACATACTTGCAATCATTTTCAAGATTATCCAAAGGTATATTTCCTCTGTTAAGAGATAAATCTATTGTTCTGTTATCACCCTTCGAGAAGCTCGTGCAATGATCTGTTTCTTTTGCAATACAATTCGTTTCTAATCTCTCAGAATGACGCTTCAAATTCGTTTCCATATCTACAGAGGCATTGAAATAATCCTCCTCAGAACTCCTGCTTCGTATCCCCAACCAACCATCTTGTTCTTTCGACAACGGAGCATGTTTGTTTACCGAATCTTCGCCATCATGTCCAGCAGCCCCCCAGACATCGCTGATAATGTTTTCAGAACTTTTTCCTCCGCCTTCAACTCTCTTGAAGTCTCTTTTGTAAATACTCACGTCCTTCTGATCAGGAACACTTTTACTCCGGTAAGATTTATTCTCAACAATTCCACTGACTAATTCGTTGTCATTTTGACTTTGAGTCTCAGAGATTTCATCTGAGAAAAGATCATCACCAGAGTCATCGCTTGAGGATTCATGCAAGGAAAGTGCTTCGCTAAAAGTTTCTCCGTCCAAAACTGTCCCAGTTTCTTTATCATCCCTTTCGGATTTTTCAGGTGATACTATTTTCTCTTCAATGCTACTGAGAAATTCGTCGTCGGAATCAACATCCTTTGGGGGCTTATCTTTTGGCTTTATATTACCTCCCAAGAACAGTGCAGCTCTCACATTTCCTCGTTTTAAACCTTCCTCAGTTTCTTTGGTAGTTTTCTTTGGCCGTTCAGGCGACAATATTTCTTCATCCAAACTACTGAGGAGCTCGTCGTCGGAAATAAAATCATTCGACAATGCATCTCTCTGCTTGAAATCATCCAAAAACAGTGCTCCTCTCACAGCTTCTCGGTTATTCGAGTGTTCTGTTCCAGGGGCATCTTTCTTTGATTTTTCAGGTGACAATATTTTCTCATCAATGCTACTGAAAAATTCATCATCAGAATCAAAGTCATTTGACGATGCATCTCTCTGATTTACATCATCCAAGAACAGTTCTTCTTTCACGGTTTCTTGGATTCTCATTCTTTCAGCTCCTTGAGCAACTTTCTTTGATTTTTCAGGTGACAATATTTTCTCATCAATGCTACTGAAAAATTCATCATCAGAATCAAAGTCATTTGACGATGCATCTCTCTGATTTACATCATCCAAGAACAGTTCTTCTTTCACGGTTTCTTGGATTCTCATTCTTTCAGCTCCTTGAGCAACTTTCTTTGATTTTACAGGCGACAATATTTTCTCATCAATGCTACTGAAAAATTCGTCATCAGAATCAAAGTCATTTGACGATGCATCTCTCTGATTTACATCATCCAAGAACAGTTCTTCTTTCACGGTTTCTTGGATTCTCATTCTTTCAGCTCCTTGAGCAACTTTCTTTGATTTTACAGGCGACAATATTTTCTCATCAATGCTACTGAAAAATTCGTCATCAGAATCAAAGTCATTTGACGATGCATCTCTCTGATTTACATCATCCAAGAACAGTTCTTCTTTCACGGTTTCTTGGATTCTCATTCTTTCAGCTCCTTGAGCAACTTTCTTTGATTTTACAGGCGACAATATTTTCTCATCAATGCTACTGAAAAATTCATCATCAGAATCAAAGTCATTTGACGATGCATCTCTCTGATTTACATCATCCAAGAACAGTTCTTCTTTCACGGTTTCTTGGATTCTCATTCTTTCCGCTCCTTGAGCAACTTTCTTTGATTTTACAGGCGACAATATTTTCTCGTCAATGCTACTGAAAAACTCGTCCTTGGAATCAAAATCACTTGGGGGAGCATCTTTCTGTTTGACATCAGCCAAGAAAAGCGCTCCTTTCACAGTCTCTCGGTCTTTCACTTCTTCGCCTCCTGGAACAGCTTTCTTTGACTTTTCCGGTGACAACATCTTCTCATCAATGCAACTGAAAAAATCATCATCAGAGTCATTATCCATAAGCGAATCCTTCTCCTTAGATTCACCAACTGGCTTCACTTTGTCTGAAGACAGTAAATTCTCGTCTACGCTACTTAAGATTTCGTCATCTGATTCAGGTACTATGCCAGATAACAATATATCACCATCACTGCTTTGGACAGCACCAAATGAGCAAACATTTGGTTCTTTTGATATGCCACATGTAGACGATACTGTTACCATGTCTTTCCCTTGCCTTGCACGACTGATTGCATTTTCAGCAGCTCCTCCAGTCTTAGATCGCAAGTTGGTCTCACTAGGGAATAAAAAACTGCCGTCAATACTACTTAAAAAAGTACCGTTGCAGTCAACACTGGATTCTTTTGGCATTCCATACGTAGATGATGCATTCACAGTACCTCTTTTGAGTTTGGCTCCTTTACTAACATCCCTCACACCTTTAGACGGCAGGTTTGTCATATCAGGTAATAATAAACCCTCATCAATACTACTAAGGACTTCATCATCAGAATCGACCTTTTGCTTCTCCAGAATATCATCGTTCATATCGGGGAAAAGATCATCATCTGAAAATACCTCATCATTGACTTCGTGCTTGATCTTCGTTTCTGGACATTTTGGAGTAGTTTCTGGTGCATCACGTGTCAATGTCTCATCATTTGTAACACCTGGTGCCAGTGTCTCATATTTTTTGACATCTTTCATCAATATCTCATCTTTTGGGACAATTTGTGTCAATATTTCGTCCTTTGGGACAGCTGGTGTCAGCACATCAGACTTTGGGGCAACGGGCTTCAATATTTCATCTTTTGGGGCATTTGATGTCAGCATCTCCTCCTTTGGGACATCTGGTGTCAATATGTCATCATCGATTGTGCTAAAAAAGTCATCATCGTCTCCATCATCTGGCATAAGTGATTCAGATTTGCGACAATCTAATGGAGTCATCATGCTTTGGTCAGTGTTTCTGTGTAGCTCAGTTCCAGTTTTGAACATGGATGCCTTTTCAACGCCATACTCATGAAGTTTATTAGTCAAGTGGTACCTGAAAAGAAATTGAACGCTAAGTAGTTGATTTTGATGAAGTTGCTAATTTTAAAGACCTATTAGACTTATAACGATGAGTCCCTTGCATCCCTGCGGTAAACTGTGCCCAACAGGGACTCATTAGCCTGTGGACAGGGACTCATAATGAAACAATGAAAAAGCTGGCCCTATTTCCTGCATTCGATCGATCGAATCATGATTGAACGACTGCTTCGGCTAACTGCCATCCCTCATAAAGAAAATGCGATAAAAACCAAGTTAAGCAGACACTCAATCAACGATTCTTGGTATAAATCGGACGAAGGAAGTTCACTATACCTGGTGAGTGCAAATAAATCTTTCAACGCTAAATTTTCCATGTTTTTAAGACCAAAACAAACCAGATAAATCTTCAACTACCTGCCCCAGCAACTTCGTTCAAAATCTAGTCAACTGCATCATTCGAATCGAAAATTTGACAGCATTGTTGTTTGCCAAATCTCGCAATCTGAAAAGTACTCTAGGAATTGCGAAGTATCGACCTAAATAGGGCCAGGTTTTTCAGAGTAATATTATGAGTCTCTGTTGACCGAAGCGCCGCCATCAAGTCAAAGACCACAGGGAAACAAGAGACTTATCGCCATAAGTCTAAAGACCTATTGTCAACTATGATCCTTTGTGCGCCGAATGAAAGGCAAGACTAAGGGAATTTAGGCACGAAAGGACTTTCAGATAATTTGAAAGTTGTTGGAAGCACAAGGCGCTACTCCTTACGCAGTTCTCGCAATACCCAACTAACTCGAGTGGGTGAATCTTGTTCATTGTCCTTCGCAGGTTCATTTGCATAGCATCCGCATATGTAGCTGCCATGGTCAAAATCTATTGTCGCATGCCAGTGCCTATATCCAACATTTTGCTGCCGACGTTGAATTGGTAGATTTATAGCAAAAACAAACTAGACTCTCTTTGAAGCCATTCACCTCAAAGAAATAGGCCATAGAATTTTACACAATCCCTTCTCTTAAATATTCGAAATCCACAATCTTGGCCAAAAAAGCTGGGACATAGGCACACTTCAGTGCTTTCATGATGTTTCCTAAAACACAGAAACGAAGACATACGCTTGGGACCTTCTGATCCCCCCTTCCGTCTATTTCAATTTTGAGAAGGTCTTGAACGGCATTTGATTCAAGCAACATTGAAACGGGATGGCGCGAAGGCACGAAATCAGAGGCCGAAGGAGTGCAATTTTGTGACTTGTCCCAAGTATTTTGGCCAATATCGTATGCTGTCTACAGCTGGTCAGTAAGCCGAGTAAATGAAATGAGCACCTTAGTCTTGTATTGCGATTCCTTGGTGGTTCAGCAACAGCTCTTCCTAAACTTGATTCATCGTAAACAACAACTGCTTGTCTTTTCCCACGAGTAATAGCAGTGTAAACATGTTGACAAGTTTGATACCATGGTTTCCCAACTACGTAGATTATGATGTCTGATTCTGAACCCTAAAAATAATAATAGAACTCTTACGAAAAGAATAAACAAATTCAGTAAGAGGTTAATACAGTTTTCTCAATTTATACCTGCATTTTCATATCTGTTCCAATTCCAATGTCAGTTCTTGTTTTCAAATTAGGTTGTTTATTACACGCGCTATTTCTTTCCTTTGTTTCGTATTCATTTATAACAAGGTTCGATCGTCAGTACTTAGAGGGTTCTGACGATGGCGCATTGCAAGCTTTGAAATTCTGGTGCATAAAAACTGAGTTTTAACCAAAAACGTGCCATTTTTGAACTTGTCTTACTGGTACTGAAAGGAGACAAAGTTTTCACTCAACATGGGACTGAGGACAAAATTTTGCACGGAATTATGCTGAATTTCACTCAAAATGGCGCCACATATAGGCATAGGGGCTTCCAGTATGAGTTAGGCGTTCCCAAAGGATAGGAAAATCTTGTCCATCCGACAGAGTCCGTCCGAAAGACAGACTGCATGCACTTAATGTATGCACATGTCATGTGATTAATCTTTTTAAGCAACAAGCTGCATCGAAACAGAATCTTGAAGAGTTGAGCAATGCATAGATACCAAGAGTGTAAAGAAAAGTGCTTTTTAGCAGCACAGAGATGCAATTGAAAAACATGCATTAAAATTTCACTTTCAATCTCGTCCGTCCGACAGACTAGCAAAACCTGGATTCTTGCAGCACAGGGAGGGTCAAACACAAATCCAGATGGTTTATTTTATGGACAACCATGTGTTTTAGATAGTTTCATAACCGAGGTAGCCATACACATTAAAGTTTGGGCATGCTGAAACTTCAAAATATCTAATGTCCATCCGACGGATTTCTGAATTAAAAAATAGGCCATTCACCTAGACTTTGACGATGAGTCTCTTGTTTCCCTGTGCTCTTTGACTTGATGATGGCGCTTCGGTAAATAGAGACTCATAGTATTACTATGAAAAACCTGGCCCTATTTAGGCCCAAACTGAGCAATTTCTGCAGTACCAATCAGATTGCGAGATTTGGCAAAGAACAATGCTGTCGAACTTTCAATTCGAATGATGCAGTTGACCAGACTTTGAAAGAAGTTGCTGCGGCAGGTTGTTGTAAATTGCTCTGGTTTGTTTTGGTTTTAAAAACATGGAAAATGTACCGTTGAAAGACTTATTTTGCACTCACCAGGTAAAGTGAACTTCCTTCTTCAGATTTATACCAAGTTTCGTTCATTAAATGTCTGTTTAACGTGGTTTTTATCGTATTTTCTTTCCAAGGAGTGACCGTTGAACAGAGCTACAGCAGTTGTTCGATCAAGATTCAATCGATCGAGTGCCTAAGATAGGGCCAGGTTTGTTACTGTTTCATTATGAGTCCCTCTTGAGCAAGGTTTACCGAAGGGATACAAGGGACTCATCGTCATCAGTCTACCCCTCACCCGGTGCATGATTACCTAACCTCGTTCCCAGGGTGTTATTACGTCATACGCTGATCACGAAGCCGAATGAACAACGAGGTAGAGCAACGAACTCACTCTGGGAACGAGGTTGATGATTACCTGATATGTATGAATGGTCCTAGCATACGCATGCTTAATCTTCAACTTTCTCAACTCCTTGAAATCAGCTTTGATCTGTCTTTCCAAGTCATCAATAACCCAAGTTCGAACTTTCTTGCCTCCCTCTTCGACTGTATGATCTTCTCTTAGGAAAAATATTTCCCCATTGGTTATCCTCACAGATTTATTTTCAGCGATATCATGTACATCTCTATTCTTTGTTGCACAGATCTTGTCCCCAATCTGAAAGTCACGTCGTTTCTTGCTATCTCTAGTCGCATGTTGGTTGTAATGCTTGCAACATAGTTCATTGATCAAATCACAGTCTTTTCTACGAAAAGCAATAAACTGGGATTTTTCGTCTCCCTTTTTCTGGCCAATGTCTGTTAAATGTTTCTCCCTTGATGACAACAAATTAGAAATGTCCATGGACAATGTTTCTTCATTATCGTTCAGAACAGACACGAAACCTTTCTCTTGATCAAAAACTGGGTTTCTCTGCAGTGATATTCTCCTAGCATTGTCGATAATTAACTGTGACTCCGCTCTATGATTTGTTGATAGCTTGATTGCTGCCGAGTATGAACTCAGCGTTTGAAACACATCAGACAAGAGATTTCCGGGCTCAATAGAAGGCAATTGATTAATGTCACCTAGTAACACTATTTGTTCTAGCCGAGCGCGGCACTGTAGAATCCCGACAAGCATGGAAAAGAGGCGCACCGAAATGAGACTGCATTCGTCACAAATAAGCAGTCGTGTGCCAGCAAACTTCCATACCTCCTTATCGCCGTCAGGCCCTATCGCATCACGCTTTCGGCAATAGGAGACGTAACTGTATATGACTTGGTGCATCGTATATGCCTTTACTTTGCCTCTTCGACCTGAAAAATTGGAAGACCATCATAGCCTGTTAACCACATGCAATTTCAAAGGAAATAATGGTTATAAAGCCATAAAGCTCATTCAAGCTTCGTTTGAAAACCGTTTAGAATCCAATGTTTTGATGGAAATTTATTCATATAATTTGCTGATTATTAGTGAAAAAGCCATTTACCCCAATTAACTCTTTGACTTTTTCAAGAATCACAGCAGGTGTAGTATCCTGTACTATGGACACCCTATGTTATTTGTAATTGTTTATTATCTGTAATGTAAATACGCACGTCGTACGATATCAAATCAGTTCAGCACTACACAAGTATGCAGCAGGTTATTGTGAGTGTGTACCCTCTCGCCTCCCTACATCAGGGATATTACAATGGCGACGAGGAGAAAATGACTAAACAGCTTCACGAAAGCTGAAATCACTGAAGTCTCGATACAGCTTACAATCTACGTGGTCAGAAAAGCAAGCACTGACAATATATCCAAAAAGAAACAGAATTGCGTGAGGGAGAGACAAGCAAATGCCACATCGGAAGGAACCCATCAACGAACACAAAAGCAGAAACAGAACACAAATGTCAGAGAACTGTCACAATAACTAAAAAAAAATCGTCAGGAACCATGGCAGCAATGCATAAGAAACCATGAATATCACTCAAAACATTTACAGTCAACGATGGAGCAGCAAGAAAGCCAGTCTTCTCGTACAAATTTCAATCACCTTACCAACTGGATGATGGAGGAGGATAGCATCATGCAGAGGCCGTTGGAAGCACCTTGCTTCATCATCAGAAAAAGTAAGATTTAGTCAAAGTGAGCTTATTCACGTAATGCTGAGATAAGGCGTCACTTCTACATGAGAACACGCAACAAGAAACTTACAAAAAGATATTTATCCTGCTCTCGAGAAGCGGAGCATCCAAGAACGAAAAGTTGGAAAATCCTTCCTGATATCATAAACACGCTGCGGAAGCCAGCCGGAATTTGAAGGACTGCAAAAGCCAGTCAACAGTGGAAATACTTTCGTGACAGAACGGCATGTGGAGCTCATGAGTTTGAAAGTTAGAATATTTGATAAACAGGGGAAACGATGGAGTATTCATTTGCTGAAAATTTGAACTTTGTGTTGGCAATGCAGAGAAGTGCCACGTTGCATGCCCAACGATGCATCGAAATTGGAATTCAATGGATGAAGAGAGGGAGAGTCACTTTGGACTTTGGAACTACGATAGCCTGCGATAACTGAACTCCTGATCACTGAAGCTTGAAACAAAGAGAGACTTTAAAAGAAACTGGATTTGTCGAAATTCAAAGATACCGGATTTGACATTAACATTGCTCAAATTTTGTTTACGTTATTTTCTTTTGTTTATTTTCATTTTTAGAAGAAAAGGAGAGATGTAGTATCCTGTACTATGGACACCCTATGTTATTTGTAATTGTTTATTATCTGTAATGTAAATACGCACGTCGTACGATATCAAATCAGTTCAGCACTACACAAGTATGCAGCAGGTTATTGTGAGTGTGTACCCTCTCGCCTCCCTACATCAGGGATATTACAGCAGGGACATAGGAAGCAGCTCAAACTTGGGAGGCGACGCTTTGAGGGCACTTTTTCCTTGGGAAAAAAAGGGGGCATTTTCTAAAAATGGAAAAGGGCACCTCTTTGTGTATTGCAAAATCTTGGGGGCACCTGCCTCCAGTGCCTCAGTTCTAAGTCTATGATTCACAGTTCCCAAAATTTGAATGGTTCCTACCTCTCAAATGACTAATTATCTAAACTCCTTCTGTATGGCAATGAAAGATTACGAAATGACGATAAGAAAGGACTCATCGAGGCTACTCTTCCATTCATCCGCGCAACAAAAAGCTTTTGATTTCTGCTGCAACCTCCATTACACAGATACATCCTCCCCTTAGTAAATACAATTTTAAATTTGTATCACATTAAAATCAACAACTTTCGGACGATCAAACTTTCGGACAAATTTTTATGAAATGGCGTTAAGAAAGCTACAAGCGAGATTTCCCTTTGTTCTCCTTCCTAGCAAGAATGGCTCTTGGATGTGTTCATGTATTGTGTCCTCATGGGAGAATGGAATCCTCCTGAATAAGTTATTCACACCAAGTGGAAGACTTTTCAACCCGCCAAAAGGAAAGCACGTGCTAAAGCGTGCTGAAAGTCATTGCTGTGAGGTAAACACATTTGGGATTCTTGCTTGTAATTTTAATGATATGATAATAATCTTATTTAAAGTTGGTGTATTTACAATAGTAATATAATTACTAATTAATACCAACTATTTACAAAAATACAGCTTAAATAGAAAATATACAAATTTACAATTCTGGCTATTTACAAATCCGGCAATTACACTTATCGCCTAGCCAGTGCTTGATTGCTCTTTTGAAAGCTGCAACATTTGGAAGTGCTTTTATCTGATCACGAAGGGTGTTCCAAAGGAGGCTTCCTCTAAAGGATAATGACTCAATTCCAAATTTTGTTGTTTGCGTTTTTGGCAATCGACATAAATGTTTTGTTCGTAGGTCGTATTTCACAACCTTTTCTTCATGAAATTCCCAAATATATGAGGGGTTCAAGTTGTTCATTGTTTTGTAAATTTCGATCATCAGTTTCTGGAGATTTTGAACATGTATTTTCACACTTTCACTTTTCTCCAGTAACTCATCAAAGGAAGAGTCATAGTCCTTGAAGAGGATCCTTAGTGCACGTTTGTGTGTGCGGTTTATTTCGTTATTAGCAGCTTTCGTAGAAAAAAGCCAGATCAACGGGCAATAGTTGAAATTGGACAGTATTACGGCATTACATATCAT
Organism: Aurelia sp. 3 sensu Dawson et al. (2005); assembly: GCA_964020215.1. Classification (NCBI taxonomy): domain Eukaryota; kingdom Metazoa; phylum Cnidaria; class Scyphozoa; order Semaeostomeae; family Ulmaridae; genus Aurelia; species Aurelia sp. 3 sensu Dawson et al. (2005). The sequence goes on along the minus strand of OZ026592.1, from coordinate 3,326,186 downwards.
CATGGCCTGTGGTATTGAGATATAAGTATTTAGCCTTGAGAAGGCATTTATCTTTCTATTTACCTTGCAGCACAAATTTTGTATGTGGGCAGTGAAAGTCAAATCGCTGTCAATCTCAATGCCCAACAATTTAACCTTATTCATAGTTAGTATTTTGTTATCATTGATGTTGAGACGCAAGGTATTTTTTCTTTCAAACCAAGAAGCATCATTTGAAATTTACCAGGGTTTGCCACCATTCCGTTTTCAAAGAACCATTGAATAAGTGCGCTAAGGTCATTTTCCAGCCTTGGAACAATTTCGTCCAGACTACAGCCACACGCATAAAGTGTGGTATCATCTGCAAAATTGCACAAGTCTGATTCTAATTTTAAAAGAAAGATGTCATTGATGAATATATTAAATAATACTGGCCCCAAAACAGAACCCTGTGGGATTCCCGCTCTAACAATTTGTTGTGAGCTCTTTACCGATCCAATTTTAACCCTTTGCATCCTGTTTTTTAGATAGCTATAGATCAAGCACAGGCTATTTGCACTGAATCCATAGGCCTCCAGCTTAGCAATTAGAAGATCATGAGGCAAGCAGTCAAACGCTTTTGACAAATCCATCAATATAGTCCCCACTATTCCGGATGAATCTAAACACTTCCTCCATTTTTCAATTACTCTAATTAAAGAGTGCTGGGTGCTATATCCTTCACGAAACGCAGAGAGAAGATTTGAGAATTTGTTGTCAAAAAATTTGATCATTTGATCTTTTAAGAGTCTCTCATAAATCTTAGATGTTGAAGGAAGAACACTTAAGGGCCTATAATTTTCTTTAAGAGTGGCCTCATCCTTTTTGAATATTGAGGATATATCAGCTTCTTTTAATTTATCCGGAAAGGCTGACTCGTGGATGGCACAGTTTATGCAGTCTGTCAGGAAAAGGCAGATGACATTTTTTGTTGCTTTGAGCAAGAATGTTGGAATAATTCCACTGTGCGATTTCTTTACATTTAAAGAATCAAGTTGTTTTTCAACCTCCCATGGGTTTACATGAGAAAATTCAAATTTATCGCCACTGGTTCCATATTTCTGTTTTATTGCTATAATACTGGGGTGCGTATTATATTTTTGGATTGCCATCGTTGTCAATTGTTCGATCGTAGTGTCCTTTGCCACCTCATGATCCTCTCTAAACGTCGGAGCGATATCCAGACTGTCTGTTATGTTGGTGAAGTATGTATTGAAGCACTCTGCAACCTCTGCGTCCGTCGAGAGTATCTTATCGTCTTCAATCAGGGTGATTTTTTCACTCATAGCATTTGTATTTGAAAATAATGGCTTCACAGTTTTCCAAAATTTTTGGTCATTTTCTATCGACTTCGATTGAATAGATTTAAAGTACTCTCGTTTTGTTTTTATGTTCAAATTTACAACATGGTTTCTCTGGACTTTGTAATTTCTAATGTCAACCTGTTGCTTACTTTTATTTGCAATATTTTTCAGGTTTGTTCTTTTCATTATAGCTTTTCGTAGTTCCTTGTTCACATGAGGTTTGTTATTTCCTCTTATAATCTTTGTTTTCTTGGGGGCATTTGCCTCCAGTGCATTTTCAAAAGCTGTTTCGAAACGTTTCTTAAAGGGAGAACAAAGCACGTTTCAGCAGTGTTTTAGCACGTTTCTTAAAGGGAGAACAAAGACCAGCAGCTTTTGCGATCGTTTGTTTTTGTTTTTGTGAATTTCATACAGTCAGTTATTCCGGAAGCTGTGGAGAGCCATTCGCTGACTTTGTGCAAAGCATGCTGGTCTTTGAACTCCTTTTAAGGTTTTTCAAAGGGATTCTCTTACGAAAATTGCTTACAGAATCTGAATGGAGTGACCGATCTTAGCCAGGAAAATTCTAAAAACAATTGAGCATGTTAGCTATTCAATCAGATATTGAAAAATATCATTGCTTAGATACTCCGGAAGCAGTACCCTTTTAAACGCTGGGCGTTTTTTTTTTACTCGCCAGGTATTTTTCCTAATTCCCATTAGCGTGTATTTCATTTAGTATTTAATCGTGATTCCCACCCAGTCAACTTGCTGAGGATGGACCTAGGAAGGTTCGAAACGTACTTATTTATTATGGCTTAGCCACTCGATTTATGTCTTCTTATTCTAACATGGACTTGTCTCTTGATTTGAAACATGGACTTGTCTCCTGTCACTTATTTTAACATGGAATCGTCAATTTATTACTAATATCACATGATCGAAATATGAGCAAATAAACATGATGTTTTTCGTTGTCGTACTCGCCCTTGCGCTTTCCAAACGACCCTTACCAAGAATAGCAGCAGCTCTTCCAGTTGGTGCAGTAATCAAACATTCATCATCCAACAGTTTGCCGACTGATCTGACATCATCGTGTGTTTGCATTTGTGGAGCACCATCATCGCTCATAAAAGAAGAGCTTTCCATTTCTGCACCCCAAGGCTCTCTTTCGAATGACAAGTTCTCTTTTTGTGTGACATAATCATCAAGCCAGTCTTCAGAGCAAGTTTTGTCAACTTGGAAAGAGTTATCGCCCTTCTTTTCTCTTTTTATCTTTGATGCACAGGAATCAGTACCAGGGTAGTCTCTTTTCTTGTTCTTTTCGCCATCTAAATAGAACAATTGTTTGAAAAGACTGAAAGTAAAAGAAGTCCGAACAAGGGTGTCAGGACACCCCCGTGTTGATATAAAATCAATATTGTTCTTTGATCATGGGCGATTCTGACACGTGAAGAATGTTTCAGAATTGTCTTGGACTTGTGACAAGTCGACAAGTCTTCGTTTTCGTCGTCTCTCTCGTCCTTGACTTAATGAAAGAAGGAAAAGGAGGACTTATCATCATTGACGAAAGAACGAAAAGGAAGACTTGTCGCAAGTCTAGAATTGTCCATGCTGTTTCTCAAACAAAACGGACTGAGTCCCTCGGAGCTTTGAGTGATCATCAGCCATTTTAAAAATATGAAATCACAAAAGCCATGATTCCCAAGCAGGTCTTCTTGTAAGCAAACGCCTGGATCAATTCATGATAACTTCAGTATATACAGTAGTTTTACTAAACGACGAACTTACCTTGCTTTTTAGCTTCATTGTCATGTAATGGGCATTTGATCACTACCCTTGACAGGAGCCTACTGATAACATACGTCTTGCCACAACCTCCTGGCCCTGACATCACAACTACAGGCTTCTCTGTCATCATCTCTGCTGCTGTAAGCTGGTCTCTATCGCCTCCAAAGTCCTACAAAGGTTGTCATATCAAGGGCATTAGTACAGCATAGGTTCCAAATCTTTAAATCTACGAAAAAAGGCGGGTGCAAAATTCAATGATCTATTTCTTTAAACTGAATGACTTGAAAGAAACTTTGGCCAATTTGCTGTGATTCTACCGCTGGACTTTTCAAAAATCTTGAATATTTGTCGAAATTACAGCCTATTTTATATTTCAGCTCATTTTATGATGTGACGTCATCAAATTTCTAACTCACAGACCAGAAGAGCGAAAGAGTTTTGATTTATACCATAATGTAGGCATCCATAAACTATGGTTCTCTTGAAATTACGAGAGTTGTAAGTTGTTTTCGAAAATTTTCTTGAATTCTTAAAAAAGAAGAAAAACATCGTAATTCTGAAAATATTGAAGATTTCAGAAAAGTCCAACGGCAGATTTACTGTAAAATAAATCAAGTTTCTTTGAAGCCGTTCAGTTCAAAGAAACACGTCATACAATTTTACATCCAGCTTTTTAAAGATTTGAAACCTATGCTCATTAGGACACGGATGTTTTGATTAAATATTTATTCACCTTGTTTTCATCCTTTTCCTTCTTCTTCATTTCGTGTTAAACTCGTATCTGCAACTTAACGTGGTTTTGCACCTAACTGCTCTCAGTTATTCAAATATAACTCCCTTGTGACCAGAACTAAATTCCCAACAGTCGTCTATTCCCCTGGTTCTCCTCTGAGTTTGCTCGCCACTTTATCCACCTGAGGCTCAGGCCTCGGGTCCCCTGTGCGTAGAAAATGTAACTCACGCTTGTTTACCTCGTCTTTTAGTTTATTTGTCTCTTGGTTTAAATTGCCACTCATTATCAGTTAGATTCGCTGAAGATGAAACTAGTTGGTTCGAAACGTTCGAATTACAAATAAAACATGTTTACGTCTAATTAATTAATTAATTTTTTATCTTAACTGGAAATGTCGTAACCTCGAATTTGTCTCACTGGATTTGTACTGGATTTGTCAAAATATAGCTAACATGGAATGTCTCTAATTATGAAGTTGAACACAATGATTGTCGTCGCTTGCCTCATCCTTCGGTTCTTAATTAAACTGCGATTTCCACATAACTCCCTTGTATTTCTGTTCGTTAATGCCTCTTTGCAGGAGAAAACGTTTCTTCAAACGGCAAATCAGAAGAAAAGTATTCTTGTCAGGCTTTGCAGTTTGAAACATTTTCTCTTGCGATGGCGCAATAACAAAATGGAATGCTCGAATAACTGAGAGCGTTTAGGCCTGAAACAAGTTAACCTGAAGACAAGAGTTGAAGACGAAGCAAAGAAGAAGACAGGGATCAAAGGTAGGTAAACAGGTAATCTATTTCTATTTTCTATTTTACTATTTCATCTTTTTTGCCCATGGTAGCCCCTCAGTCGAAGACTGATTCACAGGGGGCCATGAAAAACATCCGTGTTGAAACAAGTACCCTTGGTCATATGTGGACATCTAACGGACGAGTCATAAAAAAGGAAGGCGCCTCAGAAGCCATATCTTTGGGACAAATGAGTCAAAGCGGGTATTTTGAAGTTCTATTTTGGAAAAGATTGCATCAGTAAAAGAAATTTAGTTAGCTGAAAACAGTCATTTCCATTTCCATACATTTGCAATTTTCGGTATTCCTATTTTGATGAAAACTCCTTTTAGTAAGAGAGCTTTCTGCTTGCTGAGAATGACAATTTAATCAATAATGATAAATTTAATAGTCTCCAATAAATAAAGCATGAGTTTCAATAGTTTCCATTGCAAACCTTGCTTCAATTTTTTCGTCGAAAAATATTTAGGTTTGTCATGGCTTAGATGTTCACACTTGCATGGATGTAATTTGAGGCCTATTTTAGAAAACTTGATCGCTCGTATCGTAATGATAGAAAGGAAAGATGAGCAAACTCAACCTTCACATCTAAACATCCATCCATGCCGTTTCAAGTCAAATGAGAAAAGAGAAGAAAAAGCGTCAAAAATGAACAAAAATCTATCTAGAAACTGAGTGGCCTGAGATCTGGCTCACCACAAAGGGTGAGCCTAATCTCAGGCGAGAAACTGAGCAACTATATTTCTTCTTCTTTTATAGATAGAATTAGCGGGGCCTACCTCAAACTATTTTCACACTCCCTCCTTACGATGCTTTCTTTGAGTCCTCCCTCTCTCAGAGTGAGTAAAGTTTTGGACCCACTCCAGCCATCTTCCACCCCCTCCCCTGGAAGAATAGGGGCTTTACGCAACCAGGACGGCAACGCCAGCCACAACTTTGTCTTCTTTGATACAAAACAAGTATAATTTCCCGCAAGACCTTTGCATGTTCTTAAAAATGCCAAGACAAAACCTCATTATGCCTTCGAATCATCTTTTTGTCGTAAAACGTAACATCTAAAATGAGTGAACTTACCTCTGAGGCTTAGAAAAGCAAGTGAGACATGAGACTTCAAAGTTGTGTGGTTGAAAAGGACAACCTCGTTGTCAAGGGAAGCAAATGAAAAAGGAATCAATTGACGCTGGAGTTTGGAAACAAAGGCAACATTGCGTTGCAGTTGCAGTCACCGTCCTGATTACTTAAGTATCATAATTTGTCCGGAACACACACTAGACTTATGCCTTTTCGTCCCTTGTTTCCCTGCGTTCTTTGATTTGCTGATATCACTTGGTCAATAGGGACTCATAATATTACGCTTATATAATGGGCCCACTTTTTCAAAATGGCCTAAACAGGTGGGAGTTCTCGTACACTCAACAAAATCGCTTCAAAATCTGGTTTAAAGAGCTCGAACATTGAAAAGCGAAGTTTCAGTACAAAGAATGATGTTGTGATGACCTACAAAGCGCAAAATGCATACGTTTCAGGCAGTAATCTTCCTCTGTAGAGACAAAATAGATCCATCGAAGATGCGAGAACTCCAGGCTGCTTCAACTGCTCTTTAAGAGCAACAACAACAACATTCTGAATAGCGGCCCCTGATTGGTTAAAAACTGAATTCTATCGATTTGATTGGTGAATATGGAACCACCCTACGCGGGCCTAAAGTGGGCCCACTATTTAAGAGTAATGTTATTAGTCCCTCTTGACCAAGGAACGCAGGGAAACAAGGGACGAAAAGGCATCAGTCTAAACACACACTTCTTCGTGAACTGCAGTTTTAGGAAGACAAGGTGATCCATTCATCAAATTTGCAACTGCTTTGGCGATAGATACTTCATATTGTTTGATATGTGGAAATACAATCACTTCTTCTCCGCTTTGCAGATGATCTTTTTCAAGAACGTCACATCCTGTCAGATAATTGATAGCTTGCTCGATTTCTTTTTCACTCAAACTTCTTCTCACAACTGCATTTCTCGTTGAATACCAATACTTATGACACAATTGCCTTTTTGTCACATACGTATGTCCATCATTGTATGTGATCCTCTTCATCGCATTGTAGACATACAACGCATTCTGCATTAGTAATGGCATTTTGTATAATATTCGACTATCAATAAATCCTTTTAGCTTCACTTCAGTTCCTGTTAAGCCAAAGTGTTCTTTTGTTTTTACCATATATCCAAGGTCCCAAGGGTTCTCTTTTATCATATCATCTATTTCTTGCAGTTTCTCCAGACGCAAAGATCTGACAATGTTGTGCCCAACTTTAGGGAATAATGCTGAGCAATATTTCGTAAAATTTGCACAGTGGTAAAGTTTGCCTTGATCTGTGGAGAATTAAAATAAGGAATGAAGTGAGCTGATAAAGCAGTCCAAGAAACTGTGTTGACACATTCAACTGAAGACAAAATTTAAGGCCCTGTCCACACGCATCCGGACATTTTTAAAACGCATCTTTCTTAGTCGCTTTGGGTTAGCTTCCACACGTTTTGTAGACGGCGTTTTCGGTCATCGATAATGAGGCTTTTCGAAAACGCTCTCCAGATTGGATCCTTTTGAAAATGCTGTTTTCATGTTGTCATTTAGACAAGTGAAAACGGTGCTTTTCGAGAACGCTGACATCACAGCATCGATTTGCTACGTATCAGTATATGCGCTCTGGTATTTGGGGATCGCACGAGGGTATTCTGCTCGTTTTGTTTTCCCTTTGTCAAATTCCGAATATCGAATTTTGAATGTAACAGCGTCATCGTGTGGAAGGGAACATTTTCGAAAACGCTTCTCGTGTGGACGCAGATATTTTGTAAACGGATAAAAAGCTGCGTTTTCAAAAATATTCGGATACGGGTGGACGTTGCCTAAATGGCATTTTGTATCTTACCAAATTAAGCCGCACGCCCCGATAAGAATTCGCACCGCAAGAAGGATAGAGAACAGTTCATTCATAAAGAAAGCAAGGATTAAAAATACTTCGTCACTCTTATCTTGCAAACAAGGACCCAACTATGTATGCATATATGTATGCGTATTTAAATTTGCCGCTAAAAATTTACAATCCTTAAAATATGATAGAACAGTTGAATACAATTTACATAACAGCTTTGATAAATACAGGTTTAGAACGCCTCTCCTTATAGTGGCAGGGATAGCATTGTAGATGTAAAAGAGAAATAAACAATACATTTTTTATGTGCTTTTGATATAAAATATAATTTAGTAAGGCCGAATCATGAATGTGAGATAGCACGCGTGGCTGCAGAAGAACATATATGTATGTCGTTTTCTCCCGGCGGGGTAACTTCACTAGGCGGGTGACGGGGGTGTGCCATTTGACGTCTGAAATCGCACCCCTAAAATCTATGAATTTTCGCGAAAACGATACCCCAAAATTTACAGGCCATTGAAAATATAGACCCTAAAATAAATTGTGACAGCCATCCAAAATTTTTACCAAGTAAGTGAAATTTGATCAAAATCGATACCCTTAAAGAGCTATTTTTCTAAAATGACACCCCAACATTTATGAATACTTGTGATTTTACCAAAAATGATACCCCAAAATTTACTTTCTCCTCGAAGAAAGGCACCCCCAAAAATGGCACATCCCGTACCTCCATATATGGTAGTTACCCCCCCCGGGCGTTTTCTCCCCTCAGTAGACTTTGGAAAAAACTGTCTTTGATCTTGTGCTTGAACGAGTTGATATCATAAATCAGGTAGATTATAAATCAGGAGATGGGCTATTCCCTATTTTTGGCCCCAAGCAGGAAAAGCATCTCTGGTCAGTGTTACTTTTGTGAAATGGAAGGTTTAATTTAAACTAAGACCTTTGTGTCACTCAGTTTTGGTGGATTAGTTGGCGTATATCGGCGGCAAGTGCTCGAGCCGTTCCTTTGAAAACGTTCATTCACAGCTCTTATATATTGTAAGACATGTCCTTGTTCCAGGTAAGTAAAAAATGCGGCGTTTGAAAGGCTACAGCTCCATGAATAAATAAACAATGATATTTTGCAATATTTGAATGAATAACTGATATGTTCAATTACTTTTTAGGATTTCCCCAGCTGAAATCGGTCATCCCGTTTTAAGATCTTGTTTTCCCTAACTTTGATGTGATGTAAACAAGTCGGAGAAATGATCATCATTATTATTATTAGCAAAATCAATACTAAAGGAAATTCAATTCAATTCTATTCGCAGAATACAACAGCCTAAGACAATGTAAAATAACAAATATATGTATTCCAATAAGGGTTTTGGAAAACGTGGAAGTTCTTATTAGATTAAATATCGTTGTAAAGAAGCAGCCTACTTTTGTGTGCTTTGTTTTTCCATCATCTCCGTTGTCCTGTCGATTTAGCATTTTCAGTCTACTATATACACTTTCTTGATCGCCATCTAGTTTTCAATGTTTTCAACAGCCTCATTTCGGTTGTGAGCTTAATAAATCAATGATATACAATAACTGAATCTAAAGCTACTCCACAGTAGCCACACAAAGGGGGCACAATTATTTTGGGATACCCTGTATTAGAGAATGGCATACTGTATGCATGCCTTTTGCTCTCACTCTTTAATGAGCAACTGTAGAACTAGACTTAGACGATGAGTCCCTTGTATCCCTGCGATAAACCTTGCTCAGGAGGGACTCAAAATGAAACAGTGAAAAACATGGCCCTATCTCCTGCATTTGATTGATGGAATCATGATCGAGCGACTGCCGTAGCTCTGTTCAACTGTCACTCCTCGGAAAGAAAATGCGATAAAAACCACGTTAAACAGACACTTAATCAACGAAACTGGGTATAAACCTAAAGACGGAAGTTCACTTTACCTGGTGAGTGCAAAATAAGTCTTTTAACGCCACATTTTCCATGTTTTTAAGACAAAAACAAACCAGAGAAATCTTCAACTACCTGCCGCAGCAACTTCATTCAAAATCTAGTCGACTGTGTCATTCGAATTGAAAATTCGATAGCATTGTTCTTTGCCAAATCTCACAATCTGATTGGTACTTTAGGAATTGCAAAGTTTTTGGGTCTAACTAGGGCCAGGCTTTTAAGAGTAATATTATGAGTCCCTCTCGACCGAAGCGCCATCATCAAGTCAGAGAGCACATGGAAACAAGAGACTCGTCGTCATAAGTCTACTGTAGAACCTTGAGAGCTTCCGTGCTGACATCATACCGTTATAAAGAAGGTGATATTTGAAAATAGAAAGAACTACTTGCCTGAGGTTTCAAGAGCCCTTTGGATACAATATGCAATATCTTTTAAGTCTTCAATCTGCTGCATACATTCAATTGATGATCTGAGTGTTTTAAACAGTAAGTGTTTGCTATTTCTCTGAGCAATTTGTTGTAATAACAGAATATGTTGATGATGCACTCCACATTCATTCAGGAACAAAGACAGAATTGTTTCATCCACACCTGGGTCATCTCTCAGTTTTACTTGTGCCGGTTCTTTTAGCAATCTAATTTTCCTTCCTTTTCTGTCTGGTACCTGCAGGTTTAAGGTCAGCTCCCACCAAGGGTATAAAAGAATTCGTTGAAATCCTCCATCCACCTTTATCGCCTTGTCAAGATTTTTCTTTGCAGCATTGCCAATCACTATCAGAGACAGATCCTTGAATCTTTTGAAACCCTTCAGTCCTTTACCACCTTCTCCAAAAGACCCTGCAGTTACATCATCAACCTGGGAAGAAGAGACAGGGTTCCTTATACAGGTATTTTCTTACAAGAAGCTGCTACTAAGAAACTCAGACTCACAGATTGATAAAAACTTGAGATACATAATAGCATTTTGTTACTTATTCTCTCTTGCTTCCTGTATCACATTACTTGCAAATGAATGAGCAAGTATTGGAAAGGCCTCAAAAAAGCTTTTTTAAGGCCCCGTTCACATTTTTGGATAACAGAGATGTTTTGCTCCGTTTTGGCTTTGCATTCACATTAGTCCACCCCAAAAATGAAGCCAAATGAAAACGCTGGCAAAAACAGAGCTGAATAAAAACGGAGCTAAACAGAAACGCACAAACTGTAATGTGAACACCCAAAAACGAAGGAATTTCGAGACGCTGATAACAAAAAAACATAATCAGGAAACAAGGAAAACAAAGAACAGAGAGCAAAGACAAACAAAAGGCAATCAGATCTGTTTTTGAGGATAAGTGTGAACACCACTCGAAAGATATCCGTTTTTGTTTAAAAACAGAGTAATGTGAACAGGGAGGAAAAATAGCTCCATTTTTAGGAGCAAAAACAGATCTAAATAAAAACGGAGTAATGTGAACGGGGCCTAAACATTCAGGAGGGCACCGATCTGATCACTTTTAAATACTTTTAGCACTGACCAAAATTCTTAGTTTCTTGTTAAAAATATATATAGATATGGTGTAAGCTAACAAACAGGCTTCATACACATTAAAAATAGCTTCTTGGCTAGGAGGGTCCTACACCTATGGAAATTTCTGTTGTATGTGCATCTAAGATAGTCTGTTGCCACTGGTTTTGAGGAATTGTTCTGTTTCATGGACATTACCATCGTTTCTAGTTGTTGCTACATTTCTATTTCCGGGGGGGGGGGGGGCACGCAGCACATGCACTTACGGGGAGGTAAATCCGATATTTTTGGGTCGGAATATTGCCAAAAGTGATATTTTTGGGTCCAAATAAAACTGAAACTATCTTCATGATATCTTTTGACACCAAACATTGTTTAACTGATATTTCTGAATACAGAATTCTGACACCTTTTTGTCAGTTTTGTCTGGGACTGGGTGCGCGGACTGACTGAGGATAGGAGAGAGCATGCAGAACAGTATTTATTGAATGGGTCACTGTAATGCAGTTGCACCAAATTCCCTAATTCTTTATTTCTTCAGATTTTTTTGGACTCCCAATATCGCGTTTTGTCCTTCGTCCTCGTTGTTACTTCCTCAATATTATGTTATTATTCACTGGTGTACAAAAAAGGCTCCAAATATTGATTCAAAGTAAGATTTCGCCCTCCTCCTCCATATTGAAAGTTAAGGAGTAGCTCACTCCGATAGATAGTTCAAACAAAACTCTTTTTGATACCTCAACATGGAAGAGTTCATCTTCTTCATCGCTTCCATCATCTTCTTCTGACTCTCCTCCTTCTTCCTCTTCATTCCCCACCATTTGTTCTTCAAGTAAGACAGCAGCTCTTTCAAGATGTTTCGCAAACTTGTCTTCATCAGTTTCCACGCCTTTCACTGAAACTGGCCGCCTTGTTTTTGGTAATAAAGCATACGCTTTCACCTTGTTCGAGATATGTTGTGATGTGGCGGCCATCTTCTCATCAAGATCCGTTGCTCGTTTTCGTTTCGCGATTTTTCGCGCGTTTCTTGTTCAATTAGAAACGAGGTCAATATCGCAGCGCAGCCATAACGGAACGGAGGAATGGAGCGGAGTCTGGAGCAGGGAACGGAACCGAACAGGGGTTTTTGTGTGGTGGGCGCATAGCTCCGCAATTGATGGAGGTTCGTCATTATCATCCTCAAATTAGTTGTAAAAATATTTGCAATGTAAGAGCTAATGAACAAGAGAAAGAAAATACAGTTCATGCAAAATTTTATATGTGATGCAAAATCTTACAAAGAGAAAGAAATTACAGTTTGCAAATTTGTGGGCTTTAAATAGGAAAATAATATATTTAGGTCATTTTTGTGAGGGCAAGAAGGCGGTTGCCCACATGACCCCCTCTCGAATATTTCTGAAAATACCCTATCTAAAAATCAGCCATATGAACAAAGATTCAGTGTTATTACAAATTTGTGACGGGAGGCATCTTGCATCTCCATTTCATGTTTCATTAATATTACTCAATCTAAAGAAGTATTAAGGCATATTTTAACCAAAGGTGGCGCCAGGGGAGGGCTAGGGGGGCTACAGCCCCCCCGTCGGAGGCATCTACAATCTTGGACAAAATATTTGGAACAAAGTACTATCATCGCTGACTATCTCAGTTCTTCTCATCTTCGTATTTCCACCTCCCCCTTTTACCCCCAAAGCAATGTTGGTTGGCATCTTGAAGCTAAAAAACGTCTAGCAACATTGAATAGGGGGTAAAAGGGGGTGGTTCATTAGAATTGTAAATTTTTTCGTTGTTCCAATATATTTTGTCCAGGATTGTCTCTCAAAAAAATTGATTCTTTAGACCTTGCCTGCGAGCAAAAAATCAGTGAATGCCAAACAGAGCAGTTATAGTGCCACAATATGTTTCGATCAAGGATAACGACAAGGGTAACCATAAGGGTAACCAAAATTATTGGTATACTAGGAAGTAAAAGCGCTCGCTTCGCTCGCGCTTTAACATTCCTAGCTCCTGCGGAGTGCTTTATATGGTTACCGTACTCCTTCAGTGACCACCATTTAAATTCAGCATGAAATCAGGGTTGGTAGATCTCCGGACCGCCACGAAACCAAACCAGGGGTCGGAAAAAAGCCAGATAAAGCAAAACCTTTCAAAACAATGACCCATTGCTGTACCACCTATTGTTCTATTGTTATTTCAAGCACTGGACACTTGCATTCCATTGTTTTCACATACTATATTGTGTAGCTCCGTTGAAAACCCTGTATCTTTGATGTTGCCTTGCAAAGAAAAATGTCCTAGATTGTGATCGTCTGTACTCCAGTTTGAAGTGAATTGAATGAAAATTGACCAAAAATCTTAAAAGAAGCCAAAATTAAGCCAAACATTAAAAGTTAATTTTTGAAGCCAACAATAAGGGAAACGAGCCAAATTTCCAAAATTTTGCTGAAAAAAAGCCAAGTTACCAGCCTTGCAACAAATCAGATCAGTTATAGTCATTCATAAGAATTCAAGTAACTAAGTAAGAGTGGTATGCTATACTCCATAAAATGAGAAAATCAGACATGTCTCTTTCTATAACATTCCTTTACTCCCAAATAAGCCTCACATAAACCTCAGCAAAATTGTCACGTTTTCATCACATGAATCCAGTAGCAGATGCTTCAGGGCTCCCTCGTGTCTCTTAGCTTCAGAATGATTAATGAGACAATTGCGCCCTTCGCCCCTGGCCACTGTTTGAAATTCATTCAAATGATAAAGTTGGTCCCCTCAATTTTTTTCTGAGTTCCTAAAGAGCCATTGTCACCTAGAGTTTTTTGTATACAGGCTGCATCTTCAGAAAGTATGTAAATCAAATTTGGCGTAGTAAAAGATATCAGTCTCCTCAGTTCATCTGCTGCAAAGTGAATACATATTTCCGCTTACGTATGCCTTGTTTTATTTTCAAATAATCTGACATTGCAACATGCCTGCAAAGGACCCTGGGTGACAATGGCTCTTTAATTGCTGCCGATCATTGATGCTCTAAATCTACTATAGATAGATGATACATCTGTCTCTAAGCCAGCGACGTACCCAGGAATTCGAAAGGGGGGTCAGATGGTTGTTTCCCTTCATACAGTTTAGGTCAAATCTGGAGCCTATTGATAAAGACATGTCATGCATAGATTCGTTTCAAATATCTAAAAGAAAGTTGGCTCCTAGGGTAATTCTTTGAATGGTCAGATTTGGAGCAAAAAGCCTCTCCCTTCCACGCTCCAACGTCGCTTGGAAATGTTGCTAACTTACCCGACCATTTTCTTCTCAAATTTAAAGAAGTGAAAGTGTAAATAAAAGCTGAACAGTATGCTTTTGAGCATATCCTTTTCATTTGCTTTTGCTAATAAGAGCTCTTCTTTTTCTCCACTGTGAATCGCCTTTTCATTGCAGTTTCGATCTTACTTAAGGATTTCTGACTTTTAAATAAAGTTTCCTAATCTTCTCGAATTTGACAAGTGGCATTTCACTCATTCGAAAAAGGGTGCGAGATTTTTTCAGAACAGAGGAATTTTTACGGATTTTGGTGGAACATTCGGGGAAACAAAAGGACTTTTGCAGAAGATGTACAAGAAGTTTGAAATGCCCCTCGGAATTTGAGGGCAATGTCCCCAATCCCCACAATTTCTGCCACTGTTAGAGAAGCCTACCAATATTTAGAAATTGCTCTAGTGCCTTCGCAGTAATACAGGAAACTGCGAAGGCAGTGTATAGTATGATACAGGAAATAAGTGAAAATAAGTCAAACTATGCCAAGGCTTTCCATGAATGAAATGAATAGCTGCTAAGTTATATTTTCTTGCAATGAAAATATCAATGTTTTGATGATATAAGAATGGAGTTTCTTATCAGCAGTTTTTTTGAAAGAAACATTCGTGCTCAACTGTACACTTATAAAATAGATGTGTGCATTGATATGTAAGGAATTGGAAATAAGGTGCTCTGTGAGAAAATACTATGGTATGTTAGAATTCAGCTTTTCATATGAATAAACTGCGATTTTATTGAAATATGGAATATCTTGTTGGTTCCCATAGGTAACCTTTAGCCTCAAAGGATTCAGTGGCATGGGATATGTCCTTTCAATCGGACTGTACGACCGCACGACCCCGAACCCTGTGACACTGGATCATACGAGCCCAGACCATACGATTATACGACCATTCGACCATACGACCCCGGTCCAAAGTTTGATACATATAGCTTAAAAAATTTTTCACCACCGATGGTTTAGTGAACACGCAAGACATTAGTACGTGTCAAAGTTTTCTTGGTTTCGTAGAATTCTGTGTATTCATACTGAGCTAGCCAGTAGTTGTGAGCTAAACCGGCCCCTCTGAATACAATTAGAATGGATGAATATCTATGTTGAATATCCACAAAATTAGTTGTCAACTTTGTATTTGTAATTAGTGGTTTACTTATTTTTCTTTCTATCTTTACTTTATGTTGTGCGTTTTTATGTATTGGCCATGGGATAGTCATGGTCTTTCGCTCCTCATGGTGTCCTACCCGTAGTGTAGTAAAGTAATTAGGGGTAGTATAGTAGAATGTAAAATTTGTATTGTAATTAATTTATATGAATAAAAAAAAATATCCACAAATATGCACTTCTTCAAATTTTCCATGTTTCAGTTAGAAGGCCATGAAAGTAACAGACTCAGAATGGAGGGCTATAAAGCATCTCGACCGTTAGGGCTACTCCAGTGTTTCTAGCCATTCTAATTTTTTAGAACAATAACAAAGAAGTAAGAAAGTTATATCTTAAATGCAAACATTTCTTTATTATCATCCAGATCCCCAGTCATTCATGTGCATATCTATTGACGTTGAAAATAATGGAAGTATCAATACATCATAACAAAGTCTTGTTAGCCAAATACATAAAACTTTGGCCTTGGGTCGCATTGTCGTATGATCTGGGGTTGTAAGTCCCGGGTCGCAGAGTCCTCGGGTCCGGTCAAAAGAACGTCTGAGTTTTTTGTGCGAATGATGAACAGATAACGTGATGGGGCAGATTTTCAGTATTGCGAGTTGGCAAGCTAACGGCTGCATGCATGATATGAGTAAAAAGACTTCAGAAATGATCTTATGGCAGAAAATCTGTCCATTGTTGGACCTTTTATGCTGAATTCTCTTTCAGAGTTCGTAAACAAGTAGTACAAAAGATGATTCTAATAGAAGGAAAATAGAGTTGAAGTCATTTACTAACTCGTCGAAAAATAGACCTAGGTAGGACCTTTCATCCTTATTTACATAATTTTGAAATGATGGAAAAGCGATGAATCAGGGGAGTGGCAAAGGCAGGTACTGGACTCGAAGTAAGCTTTGCTTAATTCATTACTAAACTTGCATTATTTTCATTCAACAGCAGACAAGAAATAGCTATTTCGTCATTAAATAAGAAAATCGTTTCGCCAAATTCAGACTCTGCACAGTTCAGTTATGTTACTTAGCTTAGCCCCAGCGATGAGTGAATTGCTGAACTGTGATTGAGGTTATTTCCAAGTCACCCCTTTTGTAATAACCGAGGCTCTCCCTCGCTGTGAACCTTTAACCATACTCTTCTTTGGTAAAAAACTTGATTAAGGAACAGTTTACAATCAAACATTCTTCATACGGGTAAACAGGATTTCTTTGGATTTGGCCTTGAGCCAGTCATCCCGTCAACATTTGGAAATGCTCTTAGGGTCACAGGTCTGATTTGTACTGTATGCCATTTTGGCCGAAGCAGAGAAACTCGTGCTATGCGTGTATGGCCTTTAATAAAAGCGTCAAAAATCAGTTTGAAGAGTAATCACTTTGTAACTTGGGCCAAATCTTCATTAAGAATTGAGTAAAGTTTCTATGCGTTGCAACCAGTAAATTTATAAGCAGAAGACCGAAAAAACTACAAGGGCAAATTCTTAATTTGTAGCGCTGCGACAAAACCAAGAGGAGAGCCTCTGCAAAATAGAGCAATAACTTCATTGTATCCAACGTGAGCATCGAAATACCTTACCACAAGCCAGATAGATGCTGCAGCTAACATAATATCAACTATTTGCAAGCTTTTACTCCCTCGGTGTCTGGAAAAAGCAGCTACAAAACTTGTTTTTAGCTCAGATTAAACGCTGCCATCACATTTCTATGGCTGCCATCAGCATCCACAAAGAAAGGTCGAAGGTTAAGGCCTATTGTTGAATTGAATTGCTAAAATTTGGGTACAAAACCCCTCCTCACATTACCCCAAGATACTGTACGAAGAAAAGTATTGGACCACAGGCAAGCCTTTATCGTCAGCTATTTTACATCTTTTTTCTGAAATTTTTGGAGGTAAGCAGTAGGCGTGAGGAGCTGCGTGCGGGAAAGTGTCACAAACAGGAATGTGCGTAACAAAACTCTTCATCGCTTATATATATAGATTCTCAGGGGTAACCACGGGTAACCACGAGTAACCATCATGTTTTAAAAAGATATAAACAATTCCTTTTAAATATTATGGTTACTCGTGGTTACCCGTGGTTACCCGTGCTTATTCAATGAAAAATAGCCTTAAATCATGGTTACCCTTGTGGTTACCCGTGCTATTTGAATGATGTATGAACGGTCTGAATTTGTTTCTCTGTCAAACATGAATAGCAGTCAAGCATAACCATGAAAATCGTACATATCATTGTGTAGGTTTATGATATGTTTTTCTATGTCTCTGATGACATGGCTGGTCCATCGTTCCATTGTCAGTAGTGAATCGTTCCTTGTTCATTTGATCACGAGCCAAAATCCTTTTAAAAGTTTCTAGACATCACATTTTTCACTGATCCTATCTTACTCGTAAAGATTTTAATCATTTTTCACATTTTCCTCTTTCTATAACCAACCCTGTAAATTTCCTCGTACAGACAATCTTGGACAAAATATTTGGAACAAAGTACTATCATCGCTGACTATCTCAGTTCTTCTCATCTTCGTATTTCCACCTCCCCCTTTTACCCCCAAAGCAATGTTGGTTGGCATCTTGAAGCTGAAAAACGTCTAGCAACATTGAATAGGGGGTAAAAGGGGGTGGTTCATTAGAATTGTAAATTTTTTCGTTGTTCCAATATATTTTGTCCAGGATTGTCTCTCAAAAAAATTGATTCTTTAGACCTTGCCTGCGAGCAAAAAATCAGTGAATGCCAAACAGAGCAGTTATAGTGCCACAATATGTTTCGATCAAGGATAACGACAAGGGTAACCATAAGGGTAACCAAAATTATTGGTATATTCTCAGGGGTAACCACGGGTAACCACGAGTAACCATCATGTTTTAAAAAGATATAAACAATTCCTTTTAAATATTATGGTTACTCGTGGTTACCCGTGGTTACCCGTGCTTATTCAATGAAAAATAGCCTTAAATCATGGTTACCCTTGTGGTTACCCGTGCTATTTGAATGATGTATGAACGGTCTGAATTTGTTTCTCTGTCAGACATGAATAGCAGTCAAGCATAACCATGAAAATCGTACATATCATTGTGTAGGTTTATGATATGTTTTTCTATGTCTCTGATGACATGGCTGGTCCATCGTTCCATTGTCAGTAGTGAATTGTTCCTTGTTCATTTGATCACGAGCCAAAATCCTTTTAAAAGTTTCTAGACATCACATTTTTCACTGATCCTATCTTACTCGTAAAGATTTTAATCATTTTTCACATTTTCCTCTTTCTATAACCAACCCTGTAAATTTCCTCGTGCAGACAATCTTGGACAAAATATTTGGAACAAAGTACTATCATCGCTGACTATCTCAGTTCTCCTCATCTTCGTATTTCCACCTCCCCCTTTTACCCCCAAAGCAATGTTGGTTGGCATCTTGAAGCTGAAAAACGTCTAGCAACATTGAATAGGGGGTAAAAGGGGGTGGTTCATTAGAATTGTAAATTTTTTCGTTGTTCCAATATATTTTGTCCAGGATTGTCTCTCAAAAAAATTGATTCTTTAGACCTTGCCTGCGAGCAAAAAATCAGTGAATGCCAAACAGAGCAGTTATAGTGCCACAATATGTTTCGATCAAGGATAACGACAAGGGTAACCATAAGGGTAACCAAAATTATTGGTATATTCTCAGGGGTAACCACGGGTAACCACGAGTAACCATCATGTTTTAAAAAGATATAAACAATTCCTTTTAAATGTTATGGTTACTCGTGGTTACCCGTGGTTACCCGTGCTTATTCAATGAAAAATAGCCTTAAATCATGGTTACCCTTGTGGTTACCCGTGCTATTTGAATGATGTATGAACGGTCTGAATTTGATTCTCTGTCAAACATGAATAGCAGTCAAGCATAACCATGAAAATCGTACATATCATTGTGTAGGTTTATGATATGTTTTTCTATGTCTCTGATGACATGGCTGGTCCATCGTTCCATTGTCAGTAGTGAATCGTTCCTTGTTCATTTGATCACGAGCCAAAATCCTTTTAAAAGTTTCTAGACATCACATTTTTCACTGATCCTATCTTACTCGTAAAGATTTTAATCATTTTTCACATTTTCCTCTTTCTATAACCAACCCTGTAAATTTCCTCGTACAGACAATCTTGGACAAAATATTTGGAACAAAGTACTATCATCGCTGACTATCTCAGTTCTTCTCATCTTCGTATTTCCACCTCCCCCTTTTACCCCCAAAGCAATGTTGGTTGGCATCTTGAAGCTGAAAAACGTCTAGCAACATTGAATAGGGGGTAAAAGGGGGTGGTTCATTAGAATTGTAAATTTTTTCGTTGTTCCAATATATTTTGTCCAGGATTGTCTCTCAAAAAAATTGATTCTTTAGACCTTGCCTGCGAGCAAAGAATCAGTGAATGCCAAACAGAGCAGTTATAGTGCCACAATATGTTTCGATCAAGGATAACGACAAGGGTAACCATAAGGGTAACCAAAATTATTGGTATATTCTCAGGGGTAACCACGGGTAACCACGAGTAACCATCATGTTTTAAAAAGATATAAACAATTCCTTTTAAATATTATGGTTACTCGTGGTTACCCGTGGTTACCCGTGCTTATTCAATGAAAAATAGCCTTAAATCATGGTTACCCTTGTGGTTACCCGTGCTATTTGAATGATGTATGAACGGTCTGAATTTGTTTCTCTGTCAAACATGAATAGCAGTCAAGCATAACCATGAAAATCGTACATATCATTGTGTAGGTTTATGATATGTTTTTCTATGTCTCTGATGACATGGCTGGTCCATCGTTCCATTGTCAGTAGTGAATCGTTCCTTGTTCATTTGATCACGAGCCAAAATCCTTTTAAAAGTTTCTAGACATCACATTTTTCACTGATCCTATCTTACTCGTAAAGATTTTAATCATTTTTCACATTTTCCTCTTTCTATAACCAACCCTGTAAATTTCCTCGTACAGACAATCTTGGACAAAATATTTGGAACAAAGTACTATCATCGCTGACTATCTCAGTTCTTCTCATCTTCGTATTTCCACCTCCCCCTTTTACCCCCAAAGCAATGTTGGTTGGCATCTTGAAGCTAAAAAACGTCTAGCAACATTGAATAGGGGGTAAAAGGGGGTGGTTCATTAGAATTGTAAATTTTTTCGTTGTTCCAATATATTTTGTCCAGGATTGTAGCTCCCCGTCGGAGGAAATTTTGGGTTCTCGTCGGAGGAAATTTGGCAAAATAACGCATGGAAACGCCAGTTTTCAGTCATTTTAGCCACCCTGTCGGAAGCTCCAGCCCCTCTGTCGGAAAATTTCTGGCGCCACCCTGATTTTAACATATGTAAGGGTGTGTGCATTTGCCCAACTAGGCCCCCCTCCTGTCCCACGACTGAGGAAAAATTATGCCCCACCAGTAAAAAAGGAATAGAGAAAGCGATTCTAAGCTAATTAATAAGATGTTCACTCGAGAATTTTTGCGAGGATGCTAATTTATGAAGATATTGTTACAAATGGTCAACGGCAAGCACGGGTTCGAGAGAAGCGTTATAAGCCGTGTAGAAGGCATGCCCTAAAAATTTACCTGGGGACTTCACCCCCAGATCCCGTCGCTTTCTTACCCTACGAGTTGTCGTACCTTGGCCAAAGCTACTCCTTAGCATTAGCTGGTAAAGGGTCTTTAATGGTGCTGTGTTTGCCTCCACCAAAATATCATAAAGAATTGCCCCATTTTTAGTTGATCATTGTAGGACTACAGAAGTTCAGAGTATACTTTCATGAAGGCCTTGTCTGCACACATTGCTGTTGACCACAATCGAGGGGCATTTCACTCCCAAAAATCTCGTACAACTTTGGCAAAAATCCTTTTGTTTTCAAGAAAAATCCATCAAAAATTCGTATAAATCCTTTTGTTCTGAAAAAATCTCGTACGCTAATCCCAATGAGTGAAGTGCCCCTCGACCACAATCATAAGCGCTTTGATGAGTTTTATGACAAAGACCAGCTCGTAGTACTCCCTGACTATTGTTATTTCTAGTTATAAATTTTGTAGGCCCCGTTCACACGGGAACGCAATCGTTCCGTTCCATATCGTTCCGTTCCGAAAAGTGGAACGCTCAGGGGTTGCGTTCACACGGGAACGCTTGAAATAAAATCGTTCCGTTCCAAAAAGTGGAACGATAAAATAAGTGATACGAAAAGTGGAACGATACGCAATCATACCGTTCCGTTCCCGTGTGAACAGGCAATGAGGTGCAAGACTGGTCCAAAAAACGGAACGATAAGATTTTTGCCCTAAACGCATGCGAAAATGTTGTTGCTGCTGGAAAAACTGGCAAGGACTAAAAAGAAAACTGTGGAACGGAACGATTGCGTTCCCGTGTGAACAGAAACAAAAACCGATACGAAATCGTTCCGTTCCGTTCCCGTGTGAACAGTCTCTTTTTGCGTTCCAGAAAATGGAACGGAGATGGAACGGAACGATTGCGTTCCCGTGTGAACGGGGTCTTAGGCTAACCATATTGAAGCAATTCTTTATAATATCTTGGTAGAGGCCAACACAGCAATTTCATATCAGCTATGCAACAACAACCACACAAAGGATGGAAAGAGGAAAATTTCTACCAACAAATCATATGATTTGATCGCTCATTGAGAACAGAATGTGCATGAACTTACAAAGAATAAATAAATGCCTAAAATTCCTCCCTTTGTAAATTTCATTGGATCAGAACCAGAAACAGGAAAATAAGGATGCCTATGCCGCGCAAACAATGGATTTCCATGGTTCATTTGCACCGCTGCAAGACAGCAGAATCTGCTATTTCTTTTGGCTAAAATCTGGCGAATCTGTCCAGTGAACCAAATTAGAAGAGACAGACAACAGATCAATCAAACATGGCTAATTTTCTTCTTCTTGCAGTTTTCTTCTTGGCATTTTCATCACATGGCAGTTGCACTGGAAAATGCATTAGTGGCACATTTGATGCGACAACCTCTAAATCATTTGTGACAAACGAACACTACGGTAACGATGAAGACTGCATAATCAGCATTCGTCCGTCAGCCTTGCACACTTCAGGATTTTATCTAGAAATAAAATGGTTGGTTTTTGAAGTTGAAGGGGAGATGCCTGAATGTGGACATGATTTTGTTGAAGTCACACTTACGAGGTAATTTCCAGACGAGACCATTTTGATATCTGCGACGTTTTTCTGGCTGTCCACGTGTATTCTCCTGGTAAAGCGTGCATATGGATTCAATGGATTCAACGGGTATTGAGACCAACCATAGACGAAGGAACCGGGAGGCACTGGGGGCACTGGGGGCACATACCCCAAGATTTTGCAATTAACAAAGAAGTTCCCTTTTTATTTCTAGAAAATGTCCCTTTTTTCCTAAGGACAAAGTTGCTTCGAAGTGTCGTGCCCCCCAAGTTTGAGATGCTTCCTACGTCCCTGAAACCAACGCAATGACTTTGAAAAATTTAAGAAAAACAGTTTACGAGAAGGTCCTTAGAAGAACAATGTGCAAAATTTAGGAATGTGGATAGGGCGTTTACAACTGTTTTGAAGAATTTTGTTTCATCAGTTCATGTGGGGGCTAGGGGGTCACCGAAAACAGCGGCGGCGCCAGCCGCCGCGAAGTGGGGGGGCAAGGATATATAGGGGTCCGGGGGCGAAGCCCCCGGAAAATTTTTTGGGGCCACGCCCTTTAAAACTTTAGGAAACGCCCATTTTGAAGATAGAAATACGCCCTTTTGAATATAGAGATACACCCATTTTTTGATAAAAAACGACAGATGAATCATTTTTTGTATACGAGAAACCTTAATACAGGGTTTTGAATTGTATTACAACTGGTATCACAACTTGTCAAAGTTTAAATGAGTCATGTAATAATGTGAAATGACAAAGACAAAATTAGAATGACAAAGAAAGAAAAAGATTTCAAAACAATAAGTTCATTTTTTAGAGTAAGAAAGCCAGATTAAAAGCTGAAGGCAGACCTACCCCTTCCCTAAGATTTTTATGAGGTTTTTGGACGAATCTAAATTACCATGTTTTCAAAAAAGTGGGGGGGTATTTACCCCCCAAACCCCCCCGTGGCTCCGCCACTGACCGAATCCCGTAAAACCGCCGCAAAATTCAGCTAAAACCGTCACAAAATTTTCCGAGCTTTGCGTGTACCACTTCGGCAGCTGCAGAAAACTGCTTCGTTATCATTTCTACGACCCTGAAACAACGATATTATTGTTCGAAAGGAAGGCTTATTCCAATGCCTTAAAAATCCGCTGGAAAAGGTGAAATTTAGTACAATTTTCACAAAATTGTATCGTACTTGGACAATTGTTTGTAGCTTTCATCTTCATTTTTGTAATAATTTGACTTCTCGCATCATATTTTGTGAACAAATTTGGAAACCGTGGAGAAACAGAGGAACCGTAAAACCGTCACATTCTGGGGGACAAATAGTGTCAGAGTGCCGACAGTGAGCGAAGAGAAAATTTTTAGGTACCACACCACTCAGATTGGCTCAAAATGCGACCACTCTCCTTCAAAAACATAGCGAACAAGTTATGGAAGTGCCGACAGTGGATAGAAAGTTTCAAAATTCAAGTGCCGGTAGGGGGCTCAATGAAATTTTTGGGGCTCCTACCCCCAAGTACCCCCACTGGTGGCATCCCTGCTTGCGACCTCTTCACATATTTTGCTGGCACCACCACTGATGTTGTTAAAGCAATCTTGATAATGAGGGCCATGAAAACAAGTTACACTATGAGTGAGTTGAATCGACTGAGCCAGAAATGGCCCAAGCTGCTCTCATAGCGTAGAGATTTCACTACGTAGTAAATTAACTCACTCTTCTGTTGAGATACAATGACAACTTGCTTGTGTTCTATACCCCTGTCTAAATGTCCCGGTGAGAGGTCAGATGCTCACGGGGGTCCTAGTGACCAAAAAGCATGGTCAAATTTTCACCGGGGAGCTACGAAGAAAGCATAATTAGTCGCTGGGAGTGGGAACTGTTTCTACTTTGAAATAATTTCTCTGATTTCTCTCCGGGGTTCGCCTGTTTGCAGCCGAGGTTTCATTTGTGAGGCATTTTGTACCGGGGAGATCCACAGCTTGTCCGGGGACTGATTTTGCTCCAATTTTTTTACCGGGTAAATCACCAGGGTAGAATGTGACACTTAAACAGGGGTGTTTGTTGTTCTTCTTTGTCGTTACTCACAACTACTGTCTGAATTGCATCTTCGAAACCAATAAAACAAGCATAAGATTGAGTCACATATCTTAACAGCAGAATGAGTTAACAACGTGGTAAAATCTCTACGGCTGTGAGAGCAGCTTTTGCTTTAGGCCATTTGTGGATTACGCCATTCAAGTCACTCATAGAGCCAGGGCGAAAACGCGGACAGCTCGGAAAACTTGGCAGAAATGTTTTTCCAATTTTTACTTGTCCAACTTTTCGTATTTCCGCTATGCCAAATTCGAAAACACGGACAAAATTTTCCTTTTTTCGAAAAGTTGGAAAATATTTTCCGTGTTTTCAAAAAATTGGAAGATATTTTCCGTGTTTTCGAAAAGTTGGAAAATATTTTCCGTGTTTTCGAATTTAGCATAGGGGAAATGCGAAAAGTCGGACAAATAAAAATTGGATAAAATTTCCGAACTTTCCGAGTTTTCCGAGCTGTCTGCGTTTTCGCCCTGGCCTCACTCATAGTGTATCCTGGTGCTCAAGACGAGATATTTTTCTTGCAGATCTTCAGTAAGCATTGGAAAATTCTGTTCTGACAATTTGGTGTCAGCCAAGCCCTTCAATATGTATTCTGCAGATGGTCATGCTCAAATCAGGTTCAAATCTGATTCCACAGTTACATATGCTGGCTTCAAGTTTTCTTATCAGTTGAAAAGCAAACCACTTGAACCATCTAACAGTTCTCTGAACGTATGCAGGTAAGAATTATTTCTGCACTATCAGTTTTGCATTCAGTGCTTGTGAGAGGGACATTTAGGGACCTGTCATAAAGTATCTACTACAGGGGGCAGAGGATATTCGACTTTGTCCAAAATATTTTTCAAAGCCCCTATTGAAAATAAGTAAAAAATTCCATGGCCCCTCGTTTAGAGAAGAATAATTTTCGTGACCCATTTCAATTTGAATTTTTGAACTTTGCCCCAACCCTATAGCACAAAATTCTTTCCCCTTTCCATTTCATCTTCAGACTTTGATTGTGACACTTATATTGTTTCCGTTGTGCATTGCATAACTGTGCTTAATTGTGGTTTGGGCAGCATGTCCACTCTTCGTCTTTTCAACAACAAGGGCAGATTTTGTAATACAATAGCATCAGCCGCTTTGGTTCACACCTCAATTCAAAGCGATTAGCGAATGCAGACAAAAGAAATTCCCTCAAGCAGAAATTGAAAACAAACGAAGCCGCAAAGTCACCCTGAAACCAGTACGGCAAACTCTCGTTTGGTGCAGGCGATGGGAGGTTTTTAAGAGAAGGTATGTGCTTATAACAAAAGAAGAAGGGTAAATCTGAATTTCTGTCTCGCGGATTTTGTTTGTTTGATTCAGAAACCGAGCAGAGGGCATTACAATTTTTGCATATTTATTGCTCAGACGTACGCAGTCACTCCTCAGCTCCTGAATCAAATAAACAAAATCCGCGAGACAAAACTTCAGATTTACCCTTCTTCTTTTGTTATAAGCACATACCTTCTCTTAAAAACCACCCTTCGCCCGCACCAAACGAGAGTTCGCCGTACTGGTTTCAGGGCAACTTTGCGGCTTCGTTTGTTTTCAATTTCTGCTTGAGGGAAGTTCTTTTGTCTGCATTCGCTAACCGCTTTGAATTGAGGTGTGAACCAAAGCGACTGATGCTATTGTATTACAAAATCTGCCCTTGTTCTTTTCAACTGGACAGTTGAACCCGTTGAACCAGTGACTGGATTGGATTCCGACTGCATAACTGAACTGATTTTAGTTTTTTCAAAGACTTTTCAATTTTCTCTCACATAAATTCACAGTATTTTCGACATTTCAAGACGCATTTGTAAGGTTACTCACTGACACATTTCATGGCCCATTCAAAATCTACAAATATTTTCTGTGGCCCATTATCGAACCCATTAAATGTTTTGGTGGCCCCGGCCTATATCCTCCGCCCCCCTGTAGCAGATACTTTATGACAGGTCCTTTAGGTATCAGACGCTGTTTAGCTGTTTAGCATCAGGAATTTGGTACACAATATTATGTTAAGAAAACTTCGTGTGTGTGTTTTCTCTACTACATGAACAAGAACTCTCTAAAACTAACCTTCATTTCATTTATGGTTGACGGAAATCATACGATCATAATCATAATGATGGAAATCATAATCTGCGAAAAGCGCAAGATGACGTCATTTTCTATGATGGCACTTCACGTTGACCTGAACAAGGCTGACAAATGTGTTGATAACGAGTGCCAGCAAAAAGATCGGCAAATTTCGTTAAAGTTTAGTAATTTGTGTATTTTCTTCAAATTTGTGTATTTAGTAAGTTGTGTATTTTCTTTAAAAATATACAAAGAGAGGAAGATGACGTACATGTGTACTACTGATACTGTATTCCATACATTTTAACATCTTCAAATTTTCGTTTCCTTCTGTGAAAACTTTTCTTTTATTGACACCTTTGGAGGGATCATTATGGAAACAAGGTCACACTGACCTTTTAATGCTATACCTGCCTATTTAACCAAGGGTGTTTTTAGATCTTAGATTAATGTTTTTAAATCTTGTTTTTATTTAGTATTACACGCTGGTAATTAGACTTTTCTATTTTGATAAACTTTTTTTTATTTTAATGTCTTACTTTGGCAAAATTTACATACATACATACATATTTAGTCACGTGACCTATCCTTGATGCTTTCATCTAAAGAGGCATTGATCTAAAGTATAGGGAATTTATTTCGAAGCGCTGAAAACTCGCAGAGGGAAGCTTGCATAGTTCCTTAATTAGGAGATTGTAGGAAATCCCACATGTACTCAGGATTGGCAAAGAAATCCCACATGTACTCAGGATTGGGATGGTTCATTGATTTATACCGGGTGAGCCAGAAAAAAGTTCCCACTTTTGAAAATTCATAACACCAAGACTAATTCATGGATTTGAATTATTTAAATTCTAATTAAAAGCCGAAAGATCAAAGTATTTTTGTGATTTTTCTTGCTGTCCTACCAGCACTACAAATATAGAAATATAGGTTAATTCAACTTTACAAAAATTTCATGGTTGCAAAATGACTGAAAAATGGCCTAAAACATTGATCAATGCATAAATGACTTCTCATGCAGAATAATAGAAGAAATGCAACTTTTCTTGGGTGAGAGATATCCTCTAGGCATTAATTGCCTTGGGATGGTATGTGTTTGAAAATCGATGTCTTATAACATTTGAGGAAGGTGAAACCTTTCCCTATCGTTTTTGGATGGAAATGTAAGGGAAATGGGAAATTAATGGAAAATGTGTCCGTGTCCCCAAAATTTCTCAAACAAAAATGTGGGGAAATTTCATCATTTTTTGCAATGATTGGCTCTTTAAACTATATGCTGATTTTATATTGCAGACTCAAAACTCCAGCTGAAAGCATGAAGTCTGGTATCGTGGTTTATTCCAACGGTTGGCCATTAGGCCATCAAGAAACGCCATCGACTTTTTGCAGCCAACAGATTGATACAGGATCATATTCAGAAACAACAATTGTCATAATGGATCTTGATTTGAAAAGAAACAGTTTGTCGCAATGTAATTCAAGCAATCAAACTGTTGAAATCTTACGTGAGTTCATTATTTTATTGCTAACGAGAAACCCTTCAGAATTTTCAAATTTAGCAGAAAATTTGCGATAGACCCTTTAGCTACGAATCTAGATCTAGATTATATATTCGTAGTCATCGCCAGTGGTAGGCTGAGAGACGCTCGAACCACCAGTTTGAGCAAAAAATGTTGTTGTTGTTGTCATTGTTGTTGTTGTTGTTGTTCTTGTTCTTGTTGTTGTCGTTGTTGTTGTTGTTGCGATAACAGGAACTATTTCGTAAGTCTAATCCTATGTGTTGATCGAACGATATGTTCATGCATTGCAAAAGTTTCGAATGCCCATAAAAAAATAGCGCCAGAAGCTATGACTCAGGACTTGGGCAAGTCCACTATGACTCCACTCTCATGTAAAGATGTATTAAGGTCGCTCGATTCAGTAATAGCTGAAACTGATTAGGGTAGGTATAGGCTGTTTCTAGCATAGGCAAAATGTACTATATTGACCTAGCCTGTGTTCCAGACAATTAAAGAAACTCTTTCTTGTTTCTTCTATTCAAGTTGTATGGAACACAAGCTGCAGTGATGTGGCCTATATCGTGATCAAATTTTTATGCACTGTGTTGTTTTCCTCCGTGGGATTGCAAGGAACCTTGATAATGAAACTTTTACTTTGTTTTTCTCGTCATACAAACTGCGATTGGATTTCGCCATTATTTCAAAGCTTATTTAGCGCGTGAGCTGCTACGCAGTGATACCTGTTGAGCCAGAACAAAGTTCCTATTTTCGAACAATCACAGCAACAAAAGTACTGCACAGATTTGACTGATTCAAATTCTAGTTAGAAGCCAAAAATTCAGAGTATTTTAGTGATTTTTCTCGCCGTCTTACCAGCACTAGAAGTAGGTAAATTCAACTTTATCAAACTTTCATTGTTGCAAAATGTCTTAAAAAGGGCCCAAAACGTTGATCAATTCGTAAGGACTCTCCTTACATAGAACGATACGCAATGCGCATTTCACCTCTCTCTCCAGAGTTGCAAGACATCAATTTTCAAGTAAGTACTAAAGGTTTTCAGTCCCATGGCAATGAATGTGAAGTGGATATCTCTCACCAATGAACAACTGCACTATCTTTATTGGTCTGTGCGAGGAGTCCTTTATGATTTGATAAATGTTTTAGGCCCCTTTTCAGTCATTTTAAAATCATCTAGTTTCTGTAAAGTTGAATTTACCTACATTTCTAGTGCTCGTGAGACTACGAATAAAATCACAAAAATACTATGATCCTTTGTATTTTAACTAGAATTTGAATCATTTAAATCTGTGAAGCATTCAATCGAAGTTTGTGTGACGAGAAGCACGAAGAAAAAGCACTTCTTGCATTTCTTGCATTCCTAGGAAAGAGAAACAGCACAGTAGAAAGACTACAATTTTGATCATGATATAGCGCATGTCAACGGTAGATTATTTTTTCTAGGACTGGTAATTCCTTGTTCTCTTTTGGAAGCTATCTTGAGAATAACATTTCTACGCTGCTTGGAGACTTTGTCTTTCTCTCCTTCGCAGTGGAATGTAGAGTCTGCACGCAGGTAAAAGCTTGTTGAGTTATCTTATCATTCACTTCACTCCTCCAAGCGATGTTCACTCAATTATCATACTTGTATTATTCGTCTTACAGAATCCTCGAAAACATACTCGAAACAATCTGATATGCTAAACTTCGCAAAATCGATTAGTGGGCCCATTTGTGGCAAGCTTGAGCCAAAGGTATACAGTGGCAAAGAGAGATATATCTACATTAACTTCAACGGAGCTAATGAATCATTCACTACAAATCGTGGATTTGTGATTGGGTTCCTGATCTACAGTAAGTGAAATTAAAGATGCATTTCAACCCAAGATCCGTTGCAGCTTGAATTAAAAACAACGTAAATAGAATTTAGGCCAGAAACAACTTTCATATCACCAGGGTGAGTTCATTGCCTTGCCTCTTTGCATTGACTTTTGGATACCAGAGGCCGTTCTGCTATTTCATTGGCTATTCAGAAACAGCAATAAACGTTAAGTATTTCTCAAAACCGTCCTAATTATGCGGTTAACAACTGGCTAATCTTGTCACTACGAATAAGCTATTGCATTATTGCTTTGTTGTTTGAAATAATTAGCGTTGCCTAGCAAAATGCAAATCCATAATGGCTGCTAATCCCCATTTTTCTTGGCAGATCTGATCAAAATGTGCCAGCCTGTTCACTCGGCTTCCTGATCAGCGTATGACCAGCGTATGACGTAAGAACACTCTGGGAACGAGGTTGATGAAAGTCGACGTTCGGCCTAGACTTATACAAAGTCATAGTTTCGCTGTTTGCCTAAACTGAAATAGCGTTCGGCCCACAAAGAATCTCGGCAAGAAGTGGATCTTAAGCCTGTTTCTACCACCTAAATTTAGGAACATTTCCTTGAAATCAAATTTCGCCACATTTTTTGAAAAATATTGTTAAAGGCAGGGGCGGACTGGCCAGTCGGGCTACTGGGCTGGGGCCCGAAGGGCCCCCCTCAGCAAAGGTCCCAATGGGCCCCTTCTGTGCTTGAAGAAAAATACTTCAAATGGTTAATTTTGGATGAACTTTCTGACAGTGACAAAACAACCAGTTTCAATCAACGAAAAATTGGTTGAAGGGCCCTTTAATAATTCTTTCAACAGTTATCTTTGTTTGTCAAACAGTTAAAAATGTCAAAAGATTGCAAGTGGGCCCCAGTTCGTAAGATAAGGGTACTGCAAATTCCAATTGGCATAGTCTCGTTTTCGACTGATAGGTGAACTGATGAATCTGCAAATGTAGAACTTGACAAAACTGGAGCAGCTTTTGCCAAAGGGGCCCAATAAAGGCCTGATCGAGGAAGGCGTCTTTTATGCAGGGGCCCCTTCTCACTTTACCTCATGCCCTTGCCAGTCTGTTAATTTCAAACAATTTTTGCCTATATCTACACTCGGTTACAGTGACCTAGGAGACCATGTTAGGGGTATTTAAAATATGAATAAGGTTTTAGAAAAAAGATAGAAGCAGTGGCGTACCCAAGGTGGGAATGGGGGTCCGGACCCCCCACTTTTCAATAAAGATGGTCCTCGAGAGTAGCACAGAAATGCAATAAAATTTGTGTTGGGGCTCGTCAAAGTTTCATAGAAAGGTTTTGGGTTTTTAACGAATGGGTGAACGCGGCTGGAAGAGGCATTCTCAGCCAAAGTAGAATCGTAGAATACATATCCTCAAAACTTTTCCTGGGGGCTTGGCCCCCAGACCCACTTAATCATTTCAATATCCCGAGTTATCTCAGCCTGTCCACCATGCCACTAGCTATAGGGATCCTAATTCGCTGCTACTGTTGAAATTTGCCAAAGCTTCTTGCATAAAAGATGCCACCGGCCGACTAAACAATTATAAAGGAGCGAAAAGAGACACCTATCAAGCTCGAAGGACCAGCTCCAAATTATTTTGCAGTAAAGCAGCTTTGCAATGCGTGTTTTGATATACTAGTCTGGACGTTGTTGAATAATTATTCTTCTTGACTTTCCTAGAGTAACTTTCTATGATGGGTATGAACTCTCATTGCAAACCTGACAAAGCGACCTGCTGTGATAATTGTCGCCATGTTTACGATGCAAAGAATAGCTAAAAAGGGCGTTTCCTTCATTTTCCGACCGTCTAAAGGGCGTGGTTGCTAAGAATTTTCCTGGGGCTACGCCCCAGACCCCCTCCACCTTCCAGTGCTGCGTACGCCCTGGATAGAAGTATTCAACATTTAAGGATTCTGAAATGTGATCTAATGATACTTTTAAGGCATGAAATGAAAATTATACGAGAACAATGATACAAAAACATGTACAATAATTGACTTGACAAAAAGACCTTTTGTAGACGATTTTGATGCTCTGCTTTCAAGAATTTTCCCAGTGAGGTCTTTCGTCAAACGGATTCCCTTTCGGAAGTAGTTGGATCTTGAAGTTTGAGGAAGGACAAGTGAAAGCATTTCTCGGCAATGAATCAGACCTTCACCAAGAAGAGCGAAGTGGGCGTGGCCCTGAAGGTCACGGTGGCCCTGAGATTTCTGGTTTCGCATTCAACTTATGCTATAAGAAATTGCATTCTTGCAACAGGCCTGCTGGAAACGGTCGGCCGAGGCGCTTCAGCCCGTAATACTTTGCTGAAATTCATTCATTTTTAAGTAAAAGAGGCTGTGAAAGCCAAGCTCATAGAGATGAATATTTAAAGTTATTTCTATTCCAGGAGGTTGCCAGAATCTATCAAACTATTCCTTTGTATATTGTGCGGTTCAAAAATAATGTATCTACTCGTGAAATTGCAGTCATTTCTTAAATTTCCCGGAAGGACCCCCATCAGTCGTGATGCTCTGCTTCTTTAATGGTAAATTCTCCAAAATGGGGCGTTTTCCAACAATCTGAAGGGTGTGTCAATGAGAATTTTTCCCGGGGGTAAGCCCCCGGACCCCTAGCTTTGTTCGCTGCGCTCGCACTTAGTTTCAAAGCAGAATGCAACTCGTATAGAGAACCATTCAAATTGTTAGAAGTTAGTCCAGTATCATTTGAGGCCAATTCAGGGGGTGTGTTCACAAAAGATTTCCCAAGGGAGTGCCCTGCAAACTTTTCGCTCGCGTAGTTGGGGGCCCCCTCGTTGCCGAATCGCCCGGGACCCACTTCTACTGCCAGTCCGCCCCTGGTTAAAGGTGTTAAATCTTTGCGCAAATTTAGAATTAAATGAGTAAAATTCCATTGCCCCATTCTTGCGAAAAATTTGTTCCAAGGGAACTTCATGCAACGATAAAGATGTACTACAAAAAGTATCTGAAGCTTTGGCAAAGATCAAAAGCATTAACACGACCAAAACAAGAAGTACTCAGTTTTTGGAGATCTACCGGGTGTCCCAAAAAAAAGTATACGGATTTCGTCGACCCTAGCAATAAGAATATAGCGTGAATCAATCCGAAATAATTTTCAAAACATACCTCGATAGCAAACTTGAACATAGATACCTCTTTTGTAGATATCGGTTCGTCGAGAGTGAAGATATTAATCTTCAAAGGACAAATTTGCTTCCACCACCTCGAAACCAGAGCTTTGGCGTTTGGGCCTAAGCAAATTCTTGAAGCGCAGTGAATAAAATCAACAAAATTTGAAGACGGCACAACAGATGTGTTTTACAAAATATAGTTTATGTGAGACCTATCGTCAAAGGAGCTCCGAAGTCACACATGCCATTCATCTGTGAAAGTACTCCCTTGAGCTCAACGCGCTTTTGACATCGTTGAATCATTCCTTGAAAATAATTTGTTATCAGATCTCTCGAGACCAGGTTGATCATGACGTATCTTCGAAGCTGCTTTCCCAGGTGGATCATCAACAAGATAGGAGACATCTTTTGGTCCCCAAAAGATCTCTAGACCTTCCAATCTTGACTCCTGAGAGATCTGATAACAAATTCTCTTCAAGGAATGACTCGACAGTTGCACGAGTGTGTTGATGCTCAAGGAGTTTTTTCGCCGATGTAATAGTAAGAGTAAAATCAATTGTCGATATTGAGATGAATGAAGCTGATTTCGAAGCTCCCTCGACGAAAGGTCTGAAAGCTGTATTTTGGAAAACACATCTGTTGTGCCGTCTTCAAATTTTGTTGATAATATTCACTGAGCTTCAAGAATTTGCTCAGGCCCAAACGCCAAAGCTCTGGTTTCGAGGTGGAGGCAAATTTGTCCTTTGAAGATTAATATCTTCACTCTCAACGAACCGATATCTACAAACGAGGTATTTATGTTCAAGTTAGCTATTGAGGTCTGTTTTGAAAATCATTCCGGATTGATTCACGCTATATTCTAGTCGCTAGGGTCGACCAAATCTGTATACTTTTTTTGGGACACCCGGTATAACACAATAGCAAGACGTGACAGCTTCAAAATTAGAACAAATTTAAATGATGCTGTAAGTCTGAAACCATATAATAATGTCAAAAATTTTATCTCTGGGATTGTAGGAAACTATGTAAAGTTTCTTTGAGCAGTTCATCGCAGTTCATTTGAAAAGGTGGAGTAAACGACATTTTCCGCAATTGATTTAAAGTTTGGCAAGCATAAAAATTCGATTACCAGGCTGTGTCTGAGAGCGTTTTCGTTCCTCCATGCATAAACAAGCCTACAAACAGTTGCATATGCCGTTAAACATTGCACCATATTCAAGATTTCTTCTATCTACTTTTAATGCAGGCATCAGCCACCATTCTGCAAACGATATTGCAGAAAGCATTCAATTTCCCCTTTCTCTGACGACATCCAGAAGAAGGCTTATTCCAACAACACTTTTGAGACGAAGGATACCGGTCATCCTGAGGAGGAGAACAATTCTACCTCCTGTGAGTCTCCGCAGACGGCTTCCTATAATACTCCGCAGACGGCTTCCCATTGTACTTCGCAGACGGCTTCCTATCATACTCCGCAGACGGCTTCCTATTATACTCCGCAGACGGCTTCCTGTCACACTGCGAAGGAGAACACCTGCCACTCTCCGCAGACGAACACCGACGACATCTCGCAGAAGGAGCAGCAGCAGTGGAGCTACTAAGAGTACAGACAATCGGACCATCAAAATTGAGATTCCAATCGGAGCAGCAGTTGGTGGCGTGTCATTTGTTGGGGGCATTGTTCTGTTTGCTTATCTTGCTATCAAAGGTTATCTCAAGAAAATTTGCGGGAGGCGTGAATAGAGCAACATTACTCTGTACGAACTTGAAAAGGAGGCAACGGACAGCCCAGAAGAAAGTTTAAATATTTACTATGTCCAGCATTTGGAACTTAGCCTTGGTAAATGGATAATCAATTTCAAAATTTTCCTCGATACTTAACAATGAGCGGTATTATGAATATCACAGTTCAAATTTGCGCCCACTTCCAAACCAGAGCTTTGGCCTTTTAGCCTGGCAGTTTTCTATACTTACGACACAGTCCCAGTTATCGCAGCAACAGCAACAACAACAACAAGGACAACAACAACAACATCTTTTATCTTTGCTCAAACCAAGACTTATATAGACTAATTAGACTCATTCCAAAATTCTCTTGTTTCGCTCCCCCTGCAGACTTGTCGCTACAACAGAACGACACGTCTGCAGGCAGCTCAACTGAAGCGATAACAACAACATCAACAAAACAAGGACAGATTTCGTTCGGAGCCAATCAGCGAGTTTGTTTACATCTGTGAGATTGACCAATCACACTACGTAATCTAACATCACGTGATACACTGTGATTTTACGGGAAATCAGAAGCTGTGAGGATGAATACGAAAATACCCTCCCCAAAAACCGACGATGTGCAAGTAGATTTTTAACCAACCATAAATGTTTTTACATTTTCTGTTAGAAAACAAGCTTGCCGAAAATTCTACCGCCTCGGATTTTGACATTCAACTTAGATCGAGAGAAATCTCTGTTCAAATAACGCCTTAAAATCAGGTTTGCGCCCAACGTTTCAGGTTCAACAGAAAGATATTTCTTCACCGACTACTTCCATCTTTTGCACAAATGGCTACAAACATTGATTCGAAGACAACATGAAACTTATCTCCATGAAATTTTCGGTGTTGCATAGCTTTCAATAGGGGGCACTATCTGCTATGATACCGAGCGCAATATCAACTTCTGTAGCACTACAATCACATTCTTAAGGGCGAAGTCCTGACGCATCTCAACAAGAAACTACCAATAATGTCCAAAACAAAATGCAAGTCACAAGGTACTCACCAATTCTTCATTTCTATGATAAACAAAGGCTGGTTAAGTCGAAAGATCCATAGGTTGCATGTGAACAAACGAACTAACCCAGAATGCAGCCCTCACTGCACTACAGCGTTGATGAACGTCTGCTCCTCTCAAATTCTGAGCTAAAAATGGTGCAAGACTGATCACGTCTCAAAAAGTAGCGTTAGTTGCCATAAACAAGTCGATTTCTTATCCTTAGATAATTATTTGTCGGTTTATCGAGGGAAAAGTTGGGAAATAAACAACGGGATCAGGATAGATTCTGATGAAGGGGTCAGGTCAAGTGAAATGTACAACTCATTTATTCTCCTGTACTGTTGTCTATTTCCCAAACTGTTATCTCGAAAAACTGCGAAATGATTATCTAAGGATTTGAAATCGACTTGTTTATGCAAACTAATGCTACTTTTTGAGACATGATCAATCTTGCTCCATTTTAGCTCAGAATTTGAGAGGAGTAGGCATTTCATCAAGACTGTAGCGCAGTGAAGACTGTGGTGTTCAAACTTGTGGAAATAATCAATTTTCTGTCATAGTTCGTTTGTTCGCATGCAACCTATGGTTTCTTGGACTCATCCAATGTTGGTTCATCATAGAAAATGGAGAATGGGTGAGTACCTTGTGACTTACACTTTGTTTGTAACATTGTTAAGAGAGTTTCTTGTTGAAATTGCCTCAGAACTTGGCCCTTTAGACTGTGATCGTAGTGCTTCAGAAAACGATACCGCTCTCGATGGCGTAGAAGAAACTGCCCCTATTGAAAGCTGTGCAACACCGAAAATTTCATGGAGATAAGGTTCATGTTGTCTTCGAATCAATGTTTGTAGCCATTTGTGAAAAAGATGGAAGTAGTCGGTGAAGAAATATCTTTCTATTAAACCTGAAACGTTGGGCGCTAACCTGATTTTAAGGCGTTATTTGAACAGAGATTTCTCTCGATCTAAGTTGAATATCAAAATCCGAGGCGGTAGAATTTTCGGCAAGCTTGTAGTCTAACAGAAAATGTCAAAATATTTATGGTTGGTCAAAAATCCACTTGCACATCGTCGATTTTTGGGGGAGGGTATTTTTGTATTCATCCCCACAGCTTCTGATTTCCCACAAAATCACACTGTATCACGTGATGTTAGATTACGTAGTGTGATTGGTCAATCTTGCAGATGTAAACAAACTCACTGATTGGCTCAAAACGAAATCTGTCCTTGTTTTCATCAACAAGCGAAAGTTAGAGGGACTTACGTCATGAGTCGATAGATTGATTACATGGCCGTACATATAATAGCGATCACTGGGACTCGTTGTGATCAGTCTAGGACTTATGGATTTTCTTATAAAAAATTGAGACGGAAGTGAACAGATTTAAATGTGCATTCTGAAACGAGGCTACAGCGTAGTCTCAGAAGCGAGGCGAGCAACCTTCGACCGTTAAAAATGAGGAACTCCTGGTTCACAGTGAAAGGTTTGTTGATTCTTGGGTTGACAAAACATTCTTCTGGATACTTGCAGCTTTTATTCATGACTAACATTTCTAAGAACTTGAATTTTGAGGTGTTTTAGCATCGGGAGGTTCGAGCCGGAAATTTAGGCCAATCCGCCCAACCTTGATACAGCGCCATTGCTACTGCGTCGATACTGACGGTTGTCGGTTGAGACGGTTGAAATTGCAAGAAGACTGTTTGGGGCCTGGAACGAGGTTGCCATCAGTCAATACCTGGAGCTCATACAGTGTTGCCATGGTTTCCATATCTAGCCATGAAATCTAGGGGGAAACGTCGTCCTAAGTTTCAATGTGAGAGTCCATAAGTTAGCTAGTTTGAGCGTCCATGCAAGGGGGAATTTTGTTTTCAGCGCATTTTTTGACGTTTGGAGCCTCGAACAATCAGAATTCAGCATGACGTTACGTCAATGGGGGAAGCTATGGGAAGCTGTGGGGAAAACATCTTTCCAAATATCGCTTAAACTGACAATGGTTATCCAATTTTTGATGATTTTATTAGTTTAAATTTTGAAACTTTCAAAAGCTGCAACTTTTGAGCGATTGTTTTCTTCAAGAGAAATCGCTTTTAAATAACACTAAACTTCGAGCCTTCGATGGAAATGCCCTCTATCAAGCAAGGTTCTTGAGGCACATTGAAAAATTGAGACACTACACAATGGGTGACATCTAGCCATGACGTGATCTTCGTTTTGCGCAAATTTTATCAAGGATACATTTGATCGATTTACTTAATTCAAGAATTCGCTTTGGCTAAAACACCAAGCTCTGGTTCATAGGTGACTGCAAGTTAAAGTTAAGGCTGATAAATCTACTCTCATGCGCTTATTTCAATAAATGAGGAGATAGTTCAAGTTCAAGTTCACTATCAAAGAACATTTTGAAATCCATTAGCCATTGAGTGAAGTTAAATTCTCATGACTAGGCCCTTGCAAATATGTATACTTTTTTCTTTGACACACTGTAGACTTAGAACTGTTTTTCTGAATAAAGAATCGCACAATTTAATCTCCATGGTTGAAGCATGAAGATTGTAGCTTTTTGCAGTTGATCCATAGATCTTTACACAAAATAAACTTCAATTTGAGGTGAAGGCTGCATTCCCAAAAGGAAGTAAATTTCATTGCTGCAAACAAGGCATTCTGTTTCCCAAACTAAACACTGCTAATAAATTTCGTGGGTTGCCATTAGAGACGCTCACGCTTGCCGCAGTTGAGTGACTCCAAAGTGACGCGAAACCGTAAGTCAGTATTTCAATAGTTTGCCGCGATTTTATGTAAAGGTCTATTTTAATAAGCCCTAATCTCTTCACCGGGGCATGGGAGACCCCTAGCTTTCAGTACGGGGTCCATGTCAGTACTTCTTTGCGTCTAGTGTGAAAAATGTTGTTATTTAGCCCTGAAGTACGGAGTGTACGAATGACTGAATGGGTCATTATAACAAATTGCCGCCAAATTGCACGATTCTCCTTTGTTTTAGATCCATAAATTGAATTATGTTTAGGTTGCTATTATTCACAAACCCCAGATAGTTACTCAGTGTAAGATTTCAGGCCACAGTTACCGTAAACGCTCTAATAAGCCAAAAACCTTTCCCCTCTGAAGCAAAATCTTAAATAAGTCCCCTCTCTATTAAGCCCCCCCCCCCCAATAATATCAAAGTCCACAAATTTCTAACGATTTTCCGTATATTTCACTAGACAAGCCTACATGTAAGTTTTGATAGTGCACAGGGAAACCAGGATTGATTGGTAATGAATAAAAAGAATGAATAAGTATAAA
This sequence comes from Aurelia sp. 3 sensu Dawson et al. (2005), assembly GCA_964020215.1. Taxonomy (NCBI): domain Eukaryota; kingdom Metazoa; phylum Cnidaria; class Scyphozoa; order Semaeostomeae; family Ulmaridae; genus Aurelia; species Aurelia sp. 3 sensu Dawson et al. (2005). The sequence goes on along the minus strand of OZ026592.1, from coordinate 3,286,807 downwards.
TAATGGCAAAAAGAGAATGATGAATTTCATAAACTTGAGCTTTTGAAGTTCAAGTTTGTGCGAAAGCTGAAACCAGAGGCCTCGAAATGGCATTTTTGGTAAATGTCCCATAGGCCGTCGTTTCTGTTATTTCTCAATTGTTTCAGGGCGAACCAAGTGGGATTCAAACAGGTATTCGATAACCTAACTGTCAAGCAGATGGATGCTTTGAGGCAACAGATTCAGTCTCTCGCTGATTTTGTTTTGAACCACTGTTTTTGGACCTATGCAATGTTAAGGAATTTTGAGAATGATCGCAAGAAATAATTTACTTTAGAAGTCGTATTTGGTTTGCTCTGATATCATCGAGAGGTATGACATTGGATAAGCTTCTCATACCTCCGCCTTCGAGCTTTTTGCAATACAAGTAATCTGGGGGTGGTCTCTGGTTTCAGCTATCGCATATTTTTTTATCTTCGAGAGCTCATAACTCAGTGAATTTTCAACCGATTTGCATGATTTTAGTCTCTAAAATTATTTCACAATCTTAGGAACGGGGTTTTCTTTCCATTAGCCTGTTCGTGTTGTCCTTATTTTTCAATATTTAATCAAACGTCGAACAATTTTTGAGACACCCTGTATTAGACTCGTTAAATTGCATGTTGAATCCTCGAAATTTCGGGTAAAACAACTGCACAGCAAAACAAATCGTCCATAAATGTTCGTGACAATGACCCTAAATCAGTTTTGTCCCTACATTAACACTAAATTGTCCCTAATTTGTCCGTAAAATTTATGGACAATCGATGTTGTTACTTATTTAGGGTCACCCTTCCACCTTATCCCAAAATCGTCCCTAAATCCAAATGACCTTCTTCCCTAAATTGTCCCGAAATGATCCCGAAATTTTTCGTCCATAAAATCATATTCATAGAATCGTCTATAAAATCATAAGTGCTTTACAGAAATTTGTCCATAAATCGTCCCGAAATTACTTGCCACTAAACAGATCTGAAGTGGAGTTAAACTCACAATGCGTTGTGTTCGAATCATAGAATATCGATTTCGAAATGTCGTATCATGATTTGAGAATTGTTTGTCAACGGTTTGCCAACTAACTTGCTTCATCATTGATGTTGTCTGTTTTTGAAAGACATTCACGAAAATTGTAAAACAACTGCAACATGTCGTCTTGGACCACTGACTACTACACTAACTTCTGTAAATGATTTACATGGCTAATGTTTCATGGGGGTTTCATGGAAGATGCAAACAACCACAACAAACATGAACGGTAGGCGAAAAAGATAAAGAGCTCTCCCAACTGTCCTCGTCACCCTTGCTCAGCTGCAAGCCAATTCATGCGAGTCCCAATTGATTGTTCAGCACCACATTCTTCGCAATCTTGGACAGGTAACGACAACTTTCAAGGCTGATTTCATGAAATTCAAGGCTTGAAAATCATCAAGATCCCTCGCAACTGGATGGCCGCCTCATTACAAGTGACCAAAGCAACCAAAGCCAATTCATGTTAGGCACAATCGTGGCGGAATGAATTATTCAACCCCAGGTTCTTCACGAATCTCTGCGCAGGTAACTAGATCGTTTAATGATTGTTACCTGTAATTCATATGGGCTTTCTTCAGGCTGGGTACTATTCATGGAGGGAGCTTCTTTCCTTTTATCTCCCTTTGAAAACTACCTTTATCTGACTAGATTCAGTAACATTACACAGTCCAACAGAACAAGTAGGATTCGAGACATTTATCCAAGGGAGGGGGGTACCTTGGTACTTTTTTGGTGCGGGGACGTCTCATCTTTAAAGGCACCTTTTCAAATCGTTACAGAATGATGGGTATCAGTACTTTCAGACATTCTGACGGAATTGTGGGTATCCTTTTCAGAAAATCCTTCATAATTTCCGGAGTTATGGTCCAAATTATTATTTGACATGCGGAATTGTGACCCTAAATTCATTCAGATGCTACAGAACTATGGGTACCTATCTTTGGGGCAAAATGGCACGTCTCCTTCAGATGATAGGTCAAAATACTTGATGCAGTGCTTCTGTCTGATTGGTCAGCATATTTTTGGAAAGTATTACTTTATTGTAAATATAAATTTTGGAATGGCATTTTGGTAAAAATTAACCAATAGAACTATTTCACAATAGACCTTTTAGCTATTCTGCAAAAGAGCCTGGATCGGTCGTTATTTTTGTATATACACGAAATTCGATCGAGTGGCGTTGAAGCTTCTATCACTATTGTGCACATTCGAAAATTCTACAAAATGTAGCAAAGTATCGTTCGATTCTGATTCTTTTTCAGAATAGCTAAATGGTCTATAATCCAATAGGAGGTAAAAGAAGTGACTTCCTGTTCAGCAAGAAATCTAAACCACATCATTATGTTGCAACTACACGTACAAAACTATTTCATGTGTTGCTGAGAGCAATGCGCGCTTTTGAGATTTAGGTCCACATGATGTCGGGACAAGTGATCTTCCTGGGAGCATTTCAAAAGAATTGATGACGTCATTGTGAAAGTGGTCTATTCTAATGACGTGACTTGTGTCACAAATTTTTCCATGTAAAAATAGACTAAATCACAGACCATCCCTTTATTAGGATTTAGACATATTCCATCCACTCTGTTTTTCCCAATCCTTCTCCCCATCTGTTCCGGGTTCAAGAGTGGCATAAGTCTAAAACAGAAATTTTCTTTTCTTAAAAAATTCTTGGAAAAACTTTAATTCCTTGCATTACCTGCTGGGCCACGACAGTTATACATTTTGATTATGTCTTCGATTGAAGTTCCACTTGACTGTAGCTATGCAGTTGCTGATAAACTGTGTACTTTTCTTCGTCATGAACCTATCCCTTTTATTTTCACAGATAATGATACTGAATGCATTGATAAACTGCATCATTCAGAAAGAAATAAGAGATGAGATGGGTTGCCTATGTGGTTCAAGATGTCACAAAAGAAGGTGAAGGCAGGATGAAAGATCTAGGCAGTACGTCATGTCGAAAGCAAGCTACCAGCACCTGCTTTGAAAATTCTGAACATGGCATAAACTGTTTTCAATGTGCACCATAATGCAAATCCGTTGCCACCATGCGATGTTTTGGAGGGAGTGTGGCAAAAGGAAAGCTAAGTCACCTTTCACACAAAACTGACATTTCATTGAAGAAAGATAACATATTGAATGGACATTAAAACTATTTTGAACTACATAACATTAACTTTTGCGACTACTGATTACTTTAACATTTGATATCACTTAAACGAAACAAAGTCTTACTGAGGGATCTTTGTGATCCACCAGAGCTTTAATCTTGCAAATTCAAATGCTTGCAGTATGACTGCTATGAAGCAAAGCAGAAAGTGACAGCCAATTCAAGGCTACTTGTATTACTAAGGATTCCGTGCAGCTTTGCTGCAGATTCCTTCTTCTTGGCGAAAAATGATCAGGCAGACAAAGATCCTATTACAGGCCACATCAACAGTTTGATTCGACGGGTACTTTTTACTGGAAATACAGATAAAGTTTTTGTGTATTATGTTTTAATGTAGATGGTTTGCATTTCTCAGTTTCATGTCTGGAAAAAGTTTGATCTTTACAAAATGGTGTGTGAGGAAGTGAGGAGAAACGCGAGAGGTATGGAACGAGCGTAGCATTTTTAGAAGAGCATGTGACTAGGTAGAGACTGTGTGGGCGTGCAGTGAGAGAGTTTGAGGAGAGACGATAACTAGGTTGCGAAGAAAAGTTGTGAACATAGGTTGAGAAGAATAAAAGCGAGAAAACGAATTTACTGTGTATTTATGAGTCGCCGCTTCGTTACATTTTGGAGGTTCTACCGAGATGGAAATTGTTTATGCTGGATTTAACGTTTGATGTTGTAAATATGTAAATAGAACTATTTCGAAAGAGACTTCTTCAGCTGTCATGGCGAATCAAGGACAGCAAGCCGGACAGCAAGATGGAGCTGGAGCAGAAGTAGGTCAAGAACAAGTAGCCGTAGCTGGACAAGGGCATGACAATAGTCGTTTTACTTTTTCTATTTTTCGCAGACCAGATAAGTTCAGAATAGGTGAGGACTTCGATTTGTTCGTGAAGAAACTGAGTTTATATTTCGAAGCCATAGAACTAGAGGACACGAAGAAGCGCAAACTTGCACTTTTGATTAACTTGAGCGAAGACGCATTTCGATTAGCCGAATCAGTTCCGTTCCCTGATGGAGAAGATGCTTGGCATCAGTGGATTAACGCTTTAAAATCCTTGTTTGAACGCAACCAAACACTGACAGAGAAGAGATACAATTTTAGCAAGAGAGTACAGGAGCCAGGAGAAAGTGTCGACTCATATGCAGTTTCACTCAGAGAATTTGGTGCAAAATGCGGTTTCCAAGGAGAAGAGTACAGCAACCGTCTTATCGACCAGTTTATCCTTGGATTGAAGGACAGACAAACTCAAAACAAACTGCTACAGGAGCCACCAAGTAGTCTTGATGATGCCGTTTTGCTGGCAAGAAGATTCGAAGCAGCTAACGCAACCATGCAAACTTTGTCAAAGAAAGTCAGTTCACCTGTATCAGAGTCTAATGTTTTACAAGTTGGAGCTTCTAATGTTGTTGCTAAAGTATGCTTTAAATGTAATGGTTGGGGTCACTTAGCTAAACAATGCCCCACCCCGTCAAATTTGTCTGAAGTTAGGCCTAGAAGTCAGCAAGCTAATGCAAAAGTTTGCTTTAAATGTAACAAATCGGGTCATGTAGCCCGTAACTGTCGTACTGTTCCTGTGTTTCAACCATCTAACCAGCAACAACAGTTAGGCCAAAACACAAGACAGCCCCCGATTTGTTTTCGTTGTGGAATTGAAGGGCATATAGCCAAGTTTTGTCAAACAAAAGCTGAACAAAAACCCGATTCAACCTCTCAAGCAAAACCAAGTCAAACAAAAGATGATCCAAAAATTCGTTTGTCTGCAGTTGCCCCCGCAAGTAAGAAGAAAATCATGTTAATTGAAGCGAAAATAAATGGTTATTCACGTCTTTGTGTAGTAGATACTGGGGCCTCTGTTTCTTTGCTTGCAAAGGATGAATGGGATAAATTGAAAGGCGTAGATGATAAATTATTTCCTTCAGATATCGTAGCAGAAGCTGCCAACAATTCGCCAATTGGAATTTTAGGCAAATCGTCATTGTCCGTACAGTTGAATGAGCACACAGTAAACAAGTATGATTTCTATGTTGCAAATGACATTTCTTCTGAAATTATTTTGGGTTTAGACTGGCTTTTGTCCATACAAGCAGTTATTGACCCGTCAAGCCTTGTGATTTCTTTCGAATCAGGCCAGTTACCTATTTACGTTCGAGATACTTCGATTTCTGATGCCTCAGTTGTTACGCTTTGTGATGATATTGTGATTCCAGGGAAGCATGAAATCATTCAAAGGGCCAGGATTAAAAACCCTTCCCTTGAACAAAGTTTGTTAGAGCCCAATTACGAACTTACGTCAAAAGGAGTTTTGGTAGCCCGGGTAATTGTAAAACCGAAAGAACAAATTGTACCGGTGCAAATTATAAATCCGGGAGAAGATCCTATCAAATTGTACAAAGGAACCAATATTGGCTCTCTTGAACTTATTGAAACTGATGATCCCGTTTTGGAAGAAACCTCTGAAAGACAAACAAATGACATTTCGTTTGAATTGAGCCATCTTGATGAAAAAGAAAGAAATCAAATGAACAATTTGCTGCAGGAATACCAAAGTAGTTTCGCTCGAGATTTATCCGAGCTCGGTTCAACATCAGTTGTCAAACATAGCATTGAAACCGGTACTGCTATTCCGATAAAACAGCTCCCCAGGCGTTTACCGAATGCACTTAGGCCTGTTGTAGATGAGCAAGTGCAAGAAATGTTGAAAAATGACATTGTTCGACCCAGCATGTCACCTTGGGCAAGCCCGATTGTCCTAGTCAGAAAAAAAGATGGTACTTGGCGATTTTGCGTTGATTTTAGAAAACTCAATGATGTCACAGTCAAAGATGCTTTTCCTCTGCCACAGATCAACGATCTTATTGACACTCTCTCGGGTCAACAGTATTTCTCCACACTAGATCTTGCATCGGGGTACTGGCAAGTAGAAATGGAAGAAACAAGCAAAGAAAAGACAGCTTTCACCATCCCGGGGGGTACCCACCTGGAATTCAATCGTTTACCATTTGGTCTCTCCAATGCGGTTCCCACCTTCCAGAGATTAATGAGCAGAGTATTAGAAGGTTTGTCCCCAAGTAAATGTCTTGTTTATCTTGACGACGTTCTGGTCATTGGCAAAACCTTTGATGAGCATTGTGCAAATCTTAAAGAAGTCCTTGATGCAATAAAACGAGCAGGCCTCAAGCTAAAACCATCAAAATGTTTCTTTGCACACCCTGAAGTAAAGTTCTTGGGATTTGTGATTTCAGGAAAAGGACTTGCCCCTGACCCCCAAAAAGTAGAGGCAATCCAAGCTTATGAGCCTCCCAAAGATCTTACTGAATTACGCCGTTTTATTGGTATGGTTTCATACTACAGAAGATTCATTTCAGGATTTAGTGACATTGTAGTCCCCCTGAATAGGCTCACCCAGAAAGATGTCAAGTTCGTCTGGGATGAACACTGCGAAGGAGCTTTTAGAGAGCTGAAACACCAAATGATAACATGCCCGACTTTGGCTTTTCCTGATCAGAAATCAGATTTTGTTGTGTACACAGATGCAAGCGATGTGGGAATAGGAGCAATTCTAGCACAATGCAATGCCAAAGGAGAAGAAAAGGTCATTTCGTATGCTTCAAGAGCGTTTTCATCAGTCGAGAAAAATTGGTCAGCAACTGAAAAAGAGGCTTATGCTGTTGTCTGGGCCCTACAGTATTTTCACCCTTATGTTTATGGAGTAAAAGTCACCGTGTACACTGACCACAAGGCTTTACAGTGGCTTCGAGGCATAAAGCACCCTAATGGCAAGCTTGCTCGCTGGATTTTGAAGCTTGAACAGTATGATTATACTATTGTTCACAGGCCTGGCACACAGATGCAACATGTTGATGCATTATCACGAGCTCCTATCCGAGGAATAACGATCTCAAATTGGTCCACTGAAGAATTTAAAGAGTTACAGAACTTAGACGAAGATATTTCGACAGTTAAAGACTGGTTACATGAAGAAAAGAAACCTGACAGTAAGCCACAAGAAAGTTCTGATACATTGAAGTCACTTTACAATGTATACGATTCATTGCTCTTGAAAGATAATGTGTTGTACAAGAAATGGCAGGATGATACAGGAGTAGAAAGATTACAACTTGTTGTTCCATCGTTTCTAACAAGTAAAATTTTGAAAGAAGTCCATGAAGGAATAGGTCACCTTGGTGTTCACAAGACCTTTGACATGTTACAAAAACGATTCTATTGGCCAGGATTCCATAACGCTGTAGAAAACCACTGTCGTACTTGCGAAATATGTGCAAAGAACAAAACAGTTCCAAGACCACGATATCCTATGAATCCAATAAAGATCGTTCCAGAACCTTTTTACATGGTTTCAGCAGACATAATAGGTCCACTCAAGACGACACGTCAAGGAAACAAGTATATACTCACTGTGATCGACTACTATACGAAATATGCAGAGGCAGAAGCTTTACCAAATCAGGAAGCTGTCACAGTAGTCAAAGCACTAGAACAGATCTTTTCTAGGCACGGCATGCCATCTATATTGTTAACAGATCAAGGCCGCAATTTCGAATCTCACTTGTTCACTAGTATGTGCCAACTTTTTGGAATTGACAAGAAACGTACCACCCCTTATCATCCACAGACCAATGGACTGTGCGAAAGATTCAATGGAGTACTCAAGCTGTTATTACGAATGCGAGTTAACCAAGACCTCGACGATTGGGATGAGCAATTACCGTCTGCCCTGCTAGCATATCGCGTCAGCAAGCAAGAAAGCACTGGAGTCTCTCCATTTGAGCTTATGTACGGGAGAGAGCCAAAAGTTTCTTTTGATGTCAGGAGGGAGGGAGAAGAAAGACAAAAGCCGATAGGTGGTCCAGCTCAGTATCTGACAGAACTGAAGAAGCGTCACAATGAATTAAAGCATTACGTCACAGAGAAGACAGAGAAAGCGCAGAGCAAACAGAAGAGAAATTATGATCAGAAATTTCGTGTTGAACAAAGTAGAGAATTTGAAGTCGGAGATATCGTCCTTTACAAGAACTTTCGCGCAAGAGGACTCTCACAAAAGTACACAGGACCTTACAGAATTATTAGCAAGATCGAAGGAAATTGCGAAATTGAATCGATTGAAGATGGAAAACGAAAGTTTGTACATTCCAATACTTTGAAGCCGTTCAGTCCTGCAAATTTTACTGAAGATGACCTTTGTGTACCCACCGATTTGGAACACAGTGAATCAGATGAAGAGGAGAATGACTTCGTAATCGAACAAGGCCGTCCAAGAGCCATTGATGTGAATAGAAACGGAAATGCAAACAATCAAGCACGTGATCAAAATAATGCAGATCAAAGACGATATAACTTAAGAACTGCAAGACGTGCGCCTGATCGATACGGTTTACCCGTGTTTGACTATTGAAATGTGCTTGGAAGGAAATTTGACTTTCTGTTGAGAGTAACAAAGTACGAAGAACTTTGAAGCTGAATTAAACAATTACACCATATGAAGATTGCAAAGTGAACTGTACAGAACTATTGAAAACGGACAAATAAAAATTTTATTGTAGTTGAAGTATTTTAACGTTTTAAGTTATTAGGTATTGTTTATTGTAATTGATTTATTTTTTGTTTTTGGGTTTTTGGGAATTTGGCTTGAGTTTAGGAGGAGGGAGTGTGAGGAAGTGAGGAGAAACGCGAGAGGTATGGAACGAGCGTAGCATTTTTAGAAGAGCATGTGACTAGGTAGAGACTGTGTGGGCGTGAAGTGAGAGAGTTTGAGGAGAGACGATAACTAGGTTGCGAAGAAAAGTTGTGAACATAGGTTGAGAAGAATAAAAGCGAGAAAACGAATTTACTGTGTATTTATGAGTCGCCGCTTCGTTACAGGTGAATTCTTCTTGTCTTGGTTCCTTTTTACACGTGGAGGGATCAAGGGTTGTCCAGTGGACAATTTTAGGAAGAGCGACATCCAAAATCTTTTTGTGGACGTCACTGATTGGTCCTAAAATCTAGGGTCAATGTCCTTGAAATTTAGTGACAGCATCATTGATTATTTAGTGTCCATGTTCTAAACTTTGTGGACGATGTCACTAAAATGAATTCTCATTTGGCATTAATGTCACTAATATTTAGTGACAACAGCCCTAAAAAGCATATCCAGCAGACATATTTTGTCCTAAAATTTAGGGCTTGAAACGCGAAACTTCAGGGATCCATTCTTATATTTAGGGAGAATTTAGGGACAATTTATGGACGATTCCTGCATGACAAGGGTCAAGTTCTTAAAGCTTTATGGACAAATGAACATAAAATCTGTGGACGATTTATGGACGATTTGTGGACAATTTATGGACGATTTATGGACGATTTGGGGTAAATTTATGGACAAAAAAATGGTCATAGTTCAGTGTCAAAAAATGCGATTATCCATAAAATTTAGGGATGGAATGTTTTGCAGTGTGATAAGCTATTATATATACCCATTAGACTGATGCCTTTTCGTCCCTTGTTTCCCTGCGTTCCTTGGTCAAGAGGGACTAATAACATTACTCTGAAATAGTGGGCCCACTTTAGGCCCGCGTAGGGTGGTTCCGTATTCACCAATCAAATCGCTAGAATTCAGTTTTTAACCAATCAGGGGTCGCTATTCAGGATGTTGTTGTTGTTGCTCTTAAAGAACGGTTGAAGAAGCCTGGAGTTCTCGCAGCTTCGATGGATCTATTTTGCTTCTTCAAAGGAAGATTACTGTCTGAAAGGTAGGCATTTTGCGTTTTGTAAGTCAAGACAACATCATTCTTTGTACTAAAAGTTTCCTTTTCAATGTTCCAGTTCTTTAAACCAGATTTTGAAGCGATTTTGTTGAGTGTACGAAAACTCCCACCTTTTTAGGCCATTTTGGAAAAGTGGGCCCACTTTATAAGCGTAATATTATGAGTCCCTATTGACCAAGTGATATCAGTAAATCAAAGAACCCAGGGAAACAAGGGACGAAAAGGCATAAATCTATATATCCATGTCATTTGATTTTGTGAATAAGCCCTCCTCTTTAATAAGCGCCCCTCAGGAGTGTCCGAAATTAAAGGGACAAGGTCACGTATAGACTTATGACGATGAGTCTCTTGTTTCCCTGTGCTCTTTGACTTGATGATGGCGCTTCGGTCAAGAGAGACTCATAGTATTACTATGAAAAACATGGCCCTATTTAGGCCCAAACCGAGTGATTTCTTCAGCACCAATCAGATTGCGAGATTTGGCCAAGAACAATGCTGTCGAATTTTCAATTCGAATGATGCAGTTGACTAGAGTTTTTGAAGGAAGTTGCTGCAGCAGGTTGTTGTAAATTGCTCTGGTTTGTTTGGTCTTAAAAACATGGAAAATGTAGCGTTGAAAGACTTATTTTGTTCTCACCAGGTAAAGTGAAATTCCTTCTTCAGATTTGTACAAAGTTTCCTCTATTAAACGTCTGCTTAACGTGGTTTTTATCGCATTTTCTTTCGGAGGAGTGACCGTTGAACAGAGCTACGGCAGTCGTTCGATCATGATTCGATCGATCGAATGCCTAAGATAGGGCCAAGTTTTTTACTGTTTCATGATGAGTCCCTCTTGAGCAAGGTTTACCGCAGGGATACAAGGGACTCATCGTCATCAGTCTAGGTCACGTAGCCGTAAACAAACCTGTTATCTCTATAATCTATGTTGTTGTCCACACGTGGCCATTGTGTTCTGCATAGATTCTGGTGGATGGGGTGAATCCACAAGAAAGTTACTTCCAAAAATCCACCAATATCTCTGCAATCATACAACATATGAGTGTTTTGTTTGTTTCTCTTGGAAGCTCAAGAGTCCATCTTCAAAATAACACCTTCATTTTGAGAAAAGCAGGAGAAAGTCTCTGTGATATGGCCGATCAAAAGTACTGCAAAATCGTCATTTCGAAAGAAGTTTGTTTACAATACGTGACCCTGCCCCTTTAAACCTATTCCTGTAGGGGGGGATCTTTCCCCACCCTCAAAACTTTTAAATTTTTGATATACAAGGCAATTTTTTATTGATAAATCCTCATAGATATGTGACTAAAATTTATCGGTCCTTATTATTATGGTTAGAAGAAAGAATTTTTTTGACACGTGACATAAATATGACGTCATCACTCATGTGACCCAATTTTTGGCAAAATAAATTTTTGTTTAATTCCGTTGTGTGGTATAGCATTCGAAAGCTAATAGAAAGAGGACTAAGATAAGCTAAAAATTTAGCCTCAGCAGCTGTTTTTACGGGAGTTAAGTCTATTTTTGTCATGTGTGACTGAGTCATGACGTCATTGAAAACAAGCGAAAAATGTGGTTAAAAATGAGATAAAGTCCACATAGTACTAACATTTCAACCACATGTGACGTATTTCATCAATAACTTTGCAATTATCCAAACATTTATTGAATTAGAGGCAGTATTCACTGTGGGGAAAAATCCCCCCCCCCCCCTACGGGAATGTGGGCTACCGTGTGACCCTACAGTAATAGGGTTAAGCAAGGTCCCGGGGCTTCATAGAGCTTTATGGCATTGGCACACCCCAGCATGCAGTGAAAGAAGATTTTGCAACAGTTTCAAGACTTGCTTGATATAGAAAAATTTTCGTTCACATATGTCGTTTTTAAACGATATATGTTCTAAAATAATTATTGGTTAAAGGCAGACTGTCGTGGTGCTGATTGGATAAACAAGACAATCAAGAAGAAAAGAATTAGGTAAGGTTCAGTAATATCGCTGTACAGTGGAATTCACGAAGATGATAATGATCTGATTCCCTTTATTCTCAAAACAAAGTATGATCCAAAAGCATAAAGGCTTGGTAATTATTCAAAGGCCAGAGCTTTGTGTTTGATTTCAAAATGACAGCTAGCCAATCACAACCACGACAGTGTGCCTTTAAAATGTTGAAAATGAGCCTAAGCTAAGGAATGCTAAATCGCATTTGCGTCCTTTTGCTATCCAAAGGGTAGACTTATTACTCGAGTTCCTTTGTTCCCATGTAGTCTTTGACTTCAATGATGTCGCTTTGCTCAACAGAGATTCATAATATTGCTGTAAAAAATCTTAGCCATATTTAGATGATACTTACACTGAATAAGTCGTAAAAGCATCAGCTAGCAAGATTCGAGAAGTTCTGTTGTGATTAAAGGTTCAGTAATGTGTGAACTTCACTCATCTCGTGTTTTTTCTGCATTTTGTTTTTGCGCAATGATGGCTGAGAACAGGGCAAGGCAGGATAGGATAAGTTTAAAAGCTCTAACTCATGTAGAAAGGTAGATGTGATATTTTGTCACGTCATGGGTATTGTGACACTTGGAAAGTGTTACTGGATTATCTATAGTTTAAGAATTGGAACTGATAGGCCTACCTTTGTGCTTTTTCTTTTTCAATTTTCTCCGATGTCCTGTCGATTTAGCATTTCCAGTCTGCTGATGCTGCCCGCTTTCCATTCCACATTTCAAACGGCCATATTGTTTTAAATAAAATTTTTGTAATTGTTGTTCGGTCTGTGAATCGCTCCGCACTCTCAGAACGAACGACAGACAGCACCTTTATCTGAAACAATATATGTAGATATGTATTTGGTAAAGGTAGTACGGTAGAATACGGTACTAAAATGGCAGATGATAACATAGATTTGAAAGGCCTCAATGTGCCAATTACTTAAACACTTAAACTATTTTTCGTTTTTTGTATCTGCCATTTCAATACCGTATCTGAAACAATATGACCTGTGACTAGCAGTACACTGAACATGCTAAATCGACAGGATATCGGAGAATTTTGAAACAGAACGAAAACACAATGGTAGGTCTGACAGTTCTAGTTCTGTACAACGATAAAGAATCCAATAACTTCAAAAGTTCCCAGTACCTATGGTCGGGTTTCCCAAAACAGCACTCCCTTTGACAAATCACAATTTCTGTTTTTGTCAGGTAGACCAAGGGTCGATTATTTTCCCAGACATAACTGATTTCGTAATTGGTTTTGAAATTAGCACATTTAACCTGTTTAACGCTTTTATGAGTCTCTGTTGGGCAACGTATGCAGTTGGGATACAAAGAATTTAAGCAGTTAGTCTAGCCTACTGATACAATGCGCTGTGCTAACGCCACCATCGTCGTCTCCTCCTCCGTCTCCTCCGTCTCCGTGTTGATTCACCATTGCGTCTCCTTTCAACTGAAGGTGGCGGTTGATAGAGTCTCGTCTGTATCTCAAATGGAGGTAGATTTCTCTTAGACCTACTTTTCCTGCTCAGATGACCATTCTTGCCTCTCCACATGACCTCGAGGTTAGCAACTGGTATGAGCGCTAAAAAGCAAAATCGTGAATCACAAATCCTGCAGATAATGTCTAGAACATACCCAGGGAGGGGGGGTTACTTTACCTAAGTTTGTACGGGGATGTGCCCACGAAAAAAATTTTTTTCACCCTGCTCTAGAATTTTTGCCCTCAAATGATACCCTGTTCCAAAAAAAATCAGTGAAAAGTATACTCAAAAATACAAAAATTTGACTAGATAATAAACCGTTGTAACAAATTTTCCTCTTTTGGCATGTTTTTACAACCTGCTCCAGAAAATTTGCCTTCTTTTGATACCCTGTTCTAGAAAAAACAGGCACAAGCGATACCCTGAAAAACGGCACATCCCCGTCGGACAAATATACTAAGTACCCCCCCCCCCGGGAGAACATATCTGGCTGATTTTGCAAGAATTCGGGGGCATTGTTTCTTTAAATTCGACACCTTCTCGATCCAAAACACTATAAGTATTAACATGCAAGCTTTTCGAGCGAAATGTATGGAAAATCGTTGATAATTTCTTGAATTTGATATAAGAGGGGGGCTAAATAGAGAGCGAGGGGCGCATATTCGAAATTTTGGTTCTGAGAGGAGGGGCTAGTTGGAAAGGGTACTTAATGGAGAGAGGGCTAAATAGAGCTTTTTACGGTAAATAGTTCTTAAGCTATACTGGGTGACTAAAGAAAAATGTCTCCCTGTTTAACAAATAATTGCAGCAAAATCTTGTTGCACGATAATTACAAGGATAGATATCTCTAATGGCTGACAGACTAAAATATTTTCCATACTTTTGGTAATTTTTGATGAGGCCTTCTGGCAAACTTTTGAAGAGTAAAGAAATCAGACTTGCGCAACAACAGGTAAATTAAATGGCCTAAAACGCTATATCAAATCTTTTAAGTCGTTGGTAGTCAATTGGAATTCCTTTTGAGAATTATCACGGACCGTTGATAAACTGAACGTGAGACAAACGCAAATCGATAGGGTAAGATAGGGGTAATTTGGGTCTAGAATGGACATTTTTCGAAATAAAAAGAGCACCTTCGCAAACTTGTTGTAAATATCGAAGATCTTTTCTCGTTTTACCTACATCGACTCTTTTGTCATTCCTGGAAACTTGTTCCCGCTCTTGAATTTGAGGTTTGGATTTTTTATTTTGAATTTTTTACCATCCTCAATTTCGCGTGTAATTTCAACCTATCGGCAGGAAATTGGGGTCTATTCGAGAAAAGCAGTGTAAGAAAGTAGAATTAAGACGGCCAAAATTTTAAGAAACTCTAGTATCCAAGAATTATTTGATAATTTCTAGTGCTTCAATGTCCAGATTTTCCACGGCCTAAACTTTTATCATGATCTGACACCGTAGAAAACTTTCGATTTATGCCAACTTGCGACTTCTTTTCGTCAGCAAATCATTATCAGTCTCATGTTCGATCATTTGGAAAGGTGCCAAAAATTTTTCGGAATTTTTTGGATTCAGTAGATTTTATTTTTGATTATTTTGCAAGGTGCGGTATTTTGGGTCTACTGGGATTTTGTTATGAATTGCGTTGTGCAAGAATTGGCGGGCTCAACAAGGGCAGATTTTGTAATACAATAGCATTAGTTGCTTTGGTTCACACCTCAGTTCAAAGCGATTAGCGAATGCAGACCAAAGAAATTCCCTCAAGCAGAAATTGAAAACAAACGAAGTCGCAAAGTTGCCCTGAAACCAGTACGGCGAACTCTCGTTTGGTGCGGGCGATGGGAGGTTTTTAAGAGAAGTATGTGCTAATAACGAAAGAAGGAGGGTAAATCTAAAGTTCTGTCTCGCGGATTTTGTTTATTTGATTCAGGAGCTGAGGAGTGACTGCGTACATCTGAGCAACAAATATGCAAAAATTGTAATGCCCTCTGCTCGGTTTCTGAATCAAACAAACAATATCCGCGAGACAGAACTTTAAATTTACCCTTCTTCTTTCGTTATAAGCACACACCTTCTCTTAAAAACCTCCCTTCGCCCGCACCAAACGAGAGTTTGCCGTGCCGGTTTCAGGGCAACTTTGCGGCTTCTTTTGTTTTCAATTTCTGCTTGAGAGAATTTCTTTTGTCTGCATTGGTTAATCGCTTTGAATTGAGGTGTGAACCAAAGCGACTGATGCTATTGTATTACAAAATCTGCCCTTGTTGGCGCGGGCTCCCAAATCAAAGCAAAAATAGAAATAAAGTTGCAAGAAAATGGAAAAATGAATCGAAAAAGCATAAGGTACATCTTTTCATGCATGTGTTAGTGGTTTCAGCGCAAGACGCAAGGATTCATTTCTTTTGACTTTATTTTGGAGGAAGCTTTGTTTACTTTTCCGTATTCAAGAATGGGCCTAGGCAATGTGCGACGATGGTGGTACGATTTATTTTTTGGCAGGGAAACTCTGAAAATTCAATCACAGTTATCCATAAACCATTCCAAAATTCTATTTTATTGAATTTACCATAATCCCGATGAAATAGATACTGCTTTTTTCAAATAGACCCAAATTTCTCGCCGACAGGTCGAAATAACACGCGAGAGTGAGGATGGTAAAAAATTCAAAATGAAATATTCAAACTTCAGGTTAAAAAACAGGAACAAGTTCCCAGGAACGACAAAAGAGTCAATGTAGGTAAAACGAAAAAAGATCTGCAATATGTCCAACACTTTTGTGAGGGTGCTCTATTCATTTCGAAAAATGGCCATTTTAGACCCCCAAATTACCCCCATCATACCCTACTTGAAATATGAGGACACAACTTACCAGCTAACATAACTGTAGCAATAATTCCAAGACAAGCAAGAAGCATTCCGGTCCTCATGATAATGATCGAGAATCACTCTTGCAAATTGTAAAAGTTCGGCTGACTGTCAAAGTTATCAACGGCAAATGTGACGATGACGTTGCTTCAAAATCACTTCTACTGTAATTTGTTCCTGTCCTGTCTGAAACAATCTGGATAAACAATGTAACATTCACTTTCGCTTTCCGCTTTCAGACAGTCTCCTTCGCAGGGTGTTAGTTTTTCCACATTTCATTCAGTTGTGAGAATACACACACTTTGGGCATATACTGGATCCATGAGCGATAGGACACTAGCCTGCGTGCAGACTCTACCTTGAAAAGAAATCAGTGGAGTCTGCACGCAGGCTATAGGACACCCGCTTGAAATTCATGTCAGAGGCGAGCCATCTTAACTTATTGTTTTTTTCACGATTACGGTGGTTCTGCACTTAAGGTGGCTCACTAACGAAAAATTTCAAAATTACGAAACAGTGAAAGGTGATTGTATACCAGGTAAAAATAAGTTCAAAACACAAAAAGAAACAATAAGTTAAGGTGGCTCACCTCTGACATAAATTTCAAACGGCTACACACTGGGTGTCATATCGCTCATGCTGGATTGCTACAGAAGAGCAGAGTGACTTTCATTTTTCGGGTACCAGACTCTCTCTAATAGAAAATGGGAGTCTGATACAGTGCGACGAAAGCCTCGTCCTGGTGCAAAACCCCTGGACGAAGCTTAGCCTATTCCACGAAATGGAATCAGGAATCAGGAATCCTTGAATCAGATCCGTCGTGGTCTGCTAGATCAGAACAGGCCAATTTGGAATAACACCGAAGACGAGGATTTCTGTTCGCCACTTGCAAACTACCAAAGCTTACTTGATCAGGAATGATCAGGAATTATGGGACCGTTTTGGGAAGAGACTAGGAAGTTTACGAAGCCACGACGGCAACGGCGACTGCAACGTAAAGTTGCTTTTGTTTCAGAACTTTAGATTCAAAAGATTCCTTGTTTTTCGTTCGAATCTGCTTCCCATGAGAGACTCTCAAGTTGTCCTCTTCAATTTCACAACTTGGAAACCACATTTCTGGCGTTCTGTACTGCAGATCTAGGTTTGAGAAGTAAACTCAGTCGTTTTAAATGTTTTTCTTCTAAGTAAGAATATCGTTTTCAGGCATCTCTGAGTTATAGGGCACCTTATTTTGGCCTTCTGGATGATATATTAAAGGTAGCGTATGGAAACAAGACTTGCTTTGCGGAATTCCAGATAACGCTCTGCCTGGTGTTGCCGTCCTGAGAGTCTGTTACCCAAGGTAAGTGTCCCGGCACATTGGGGGAAAACTGAGAAATAATACAAACATTCAGATATCTAAAAAATGTACTTTGTTAGTGATAATCGAAAATTCTACGCACGTAAATTGAGTTTAACGCCAAGGCCATGCACCAATTGGTCTTGCCCAGTCTCCCAGTTTGTTGGCTAGTTCCAAACCTCACATCGTGGTATTGCCAACACCGCTTTCCTCCATTGCCATTCTTCCGGTCACGTCCTTCCTTGATCATCATGATTGATCAAGTTTTGTTGCCCTCCCACCTCCCTTCGACGCATCATCTACCAGACCTGGGTCATATCTCTGGTGAAGGCTGGTTGTTATCCCGAGTCGTCATCGGTCTAGCCGCATGTTGGCGGCTTTTGTCGGTATGCGTCTATAACCTGTGCCACCTGTCAGTTACAGCATAGTGCATGGGTCAGCTCAGGTGTTGCCTGTCTATCCCCAAAGTGCACTCTTGCTTATATGAGACTTAGAATGTATGGAACTATGAGTATGAGGCTTAATATATGAGTCTCAGAAAGTCCTAGAATAAGGACGGGTCTTAAGAAAATGGTCATTGAAATGAAAAGATAAGTGAAATTGAAAAAGTATGAGTCTTAATGTATGCGACTTAATTGGCTCAAAAGCCCTAGAATAAGGACGAGTCTTAGAATATGAAAATCGAAATGTAAAGAACAATGATATTGAAAAAAGTATAGACTTAATGTATGAGACTTAAATGGCTCAGAAAGTCCTAGAATAAGGACGAGTCTTAGAATATGAAAATCGAAATGAAAAGTAAAATGAAATTGAAAAAAGTATAGACTCAATGTATGAGACTTAAATGGCTCAGAAAGTCCTAGAATAAGGACGAGTCTTAGAATATGAAAATCGAAATGAAAAGTAAAATGAAATTGAAAAAAGTATAGACTCAATGTATGAGACTTAAATGGCTCAGAAAGTCCTAGAATGAGGTTGAGTCTTCGAATATGAAGATCGAAATGAAAAGGAAAATGAAATTGAAAAAAGTATAGACTTAATGTATGAGACTTAAATGGCTCAGAAAGTCCTAGAATAAGGACGAGTCTTAGAATATGAAAATCGAAATGAAAAGTAAAATGAAATTGAAAAAAGTATAGACTCAATGTATGAGACTTAAATGGCTCAGAAAGTCCTAGAATGAGGTTGAGTCTTCGAATATGAAGATCGAAATGAAAAGGAAAATGAAATTGAAAAAAGTATAGACTTAATGTATGAGACTTAAATGGCTCAGAAAGTCCTAGAATAAGGACGAGTCTTAGAATATAAAAATCGAAATGAAAAGAAAAGTGAAGTTGAAAAAAGTATAGACTTAAAGTATGAGACTTAAATGGCTCAGAAAGTCCTAGAATAAGGACGAGTCTTAGAATATGAAAATCGAAATGAAAAGAAAAATGAAATTGAAAAAAGTATAGACTTAATGTATGAGACTTAAATGGCTCAAAGTCCTAGAATAAGCACGAGTCTTAGAATATGAAAATCGAAATGAAAAGAAAAATGAAATTGAAAAAAGTATAGACTTAATGTATGAGACTTAAATGGCTCAGAAAGTCCTAGAATAAGGACGAGTCTTAGAATATGAAAATCGAAATGAAAAGTAAAATGAAATTGAAAAAAGTATAGACTCAATGTATGAGACTTAAATGGCTCAGAAAGTCCTAGAATGAGGTTGAGTCTTCGAATATGAAGATCGAAATGAAAAGGAAAATGAAATTGAAAAAAGTATAGACTTAATGTATGAGACTTAAATGGCTCAGAATGTCCTAGAATAAGGACGAGTCTTAGAGGTGGTATGGCCGCATGTTGGCGGCTTTTGTCGGTATGATTCTCTAACCCGTGCCACCTGTCAGTTACAGAGTAGTGCATAAAGTATGGGTCTTAATGTATGAGATTTAAATGGCTCAGAAAGTCCTAGAATAAGGACGAGTCTTCGAAAATTGTTATTGAAAAGTATGAGTCTTAGAAAAACGAAATTGGAAAAAGTCATGTCGCTTAAAAGTATGAAATTTAGATATATACGAGACTTTAGAAGTATGTTACTTTGGAAATATGAGATTTAACAAGTAAGCTACTGTATGTTGCATAAATGCCAGAGATGACCCCAAAAAGCTGCCAAGGATGAAGGTCGTTATCCCTGTTGTCCAGTCTACAGCGCATGGCCGCTAGGCGTTAACTTTGATATGTGCCGTTTCATTTTGTAGCTGAAGAGACATTGTGTGTGCAAAGGCATTTTCATCGCCTACATTAAAATCGAAAACTTTCGGACGATCAAACTTTGGGACAAAATTTTGTCCGAAAGTTTATTTGTCCGAAATGTATTGATGTCCGAATGTTTTTTCGTCCGAAAGTTTTAAATTTATTGAAAATGAAAAGGCACAAAGAAAACGTAACATGAAACGTTAATGAATCAATGTTTTACCAGTAGTAGCTACTTAGGTTTCTTGAATTTTTTATGTAAAAGTTTGGTTCCTGGAAGCGTTTCTTGAAAATAGTTCACGTATGGCAGCACCTTTTAATTTGTTCAGTCCAACGAAAACTACACTCAAATGGCCCTGTACATGTGATGATCATTACATACCTATTGTGAATTGATATTTATGATAGAATCACAATCCGTTTTAACATCTTTTTGGTATCGTGCTTGCTTTTTAATGTCGTATTTGTCCGAAAGTTTTTTTGTCCGAAGCTTTCTTGCCGAAAATTTTCGGTCCGAAAGTTTTCGATTTTAATGTATTCATCACGGCAGCTCGAACAAGCTATGTTTATGCCCTATTGCCGAGGGCCTGGGTACTAATAGTGGAAGACCCTCTCGCCAGTCACCTTGTCGCTAAAAACGCAATAGACAAAATTAGATAATGTTTGTTTACATCTATTTCAAATCATGTGATCAATATAGCCTGATAACACATTTGTTGATTTCTCTAACATATTTCGTGCATGAAGAGTTTTGCCGTGAGTGTGGACTTGCGTAAGTCTCTTCCGCGTCAAAAAATACAAAATGATGACCTCTGCGAAGGAGAGGCACAAATTGGAAGAGACTTGTATTGTTGCCAGCCGGGAACGAGGTCACTGTGGTAAAGCCTATGGAGGTGGGCAGAATTCTGCCCACCTTCTTTGACCAATAGTGGTCGAGCATTTCGCTAGAAACAAAGCTTTTGTTTTCTTTAGGTGGGGGATGTGTAACTTCAAGTCAGATAATAAAACCTCTTGATAAAACCTCTTTTGCAACTTGTAACTTTTTGTGCGCAATGGAAACTTGTGCCATGAATACAAGATGTTGTTTTTGATAAAGAAACATTACTTGAGTATTGTCATGTGACTTGACCTTAAATGTGTAAACAAACCTTCGCAGACTTTTTCAATTAGCATAGAAACCACAAGGCGGACGGAAAGTAGCAAGAACAATTGAAAACGGGGATTTTAGCATTTTTGGGTAGTACTTACAACAATCACTATTGTTATTACTATTGTCTCTCCGCCAGTACTAAACCCCCGTCATCATAAGAGCTTCCAAGGAGTCAGATTACTTCATTAATTATTCATGAGGCAGGGCATAATACAAGTCTCTCCCGCTTTCATCTTCCTCCCTTATTCGCAGAGGCTCCCATTCTGTGCACAATTAACTTTTAAGTGGCAGTTTTTGTTGAAATAAACACGGGAGAGACTTAGGCAAGTCCACCGTGAGTGCGAAAAGTAACACAAAGCTTCCCAAGAGTATGGTCACATGACTTGAAATGGGTAAAACAAAACTCTAGCCGATTAGGTCTATTATAGACCTGTGAATATTTCAGCTTGTACCACTAAAGAATATTGTGATACTTTCTCGTACCAATTTTTTTGTTAATTCATTAAAATCTTGTTTCACTCCACGCATACTTTGCACTGAATTGTTCCATCCTCTAATTTCTATTTACAATGCTTCTAAAAATTTCATCGGAAATATTCTAAAGTTATCGACAAGCATCACAACTTTTACTCTCTTATATACTATAATTACTATACTATAATTATATATACTATAATTCTCTGTCTACCAATTTCCTAAAATTACAAGTGGAATTATTGCAATACAACAAAACAAATGTTGAGCCCAAAGTAGCAGATAAACAAAATTTACTGGGGTAGTAAAGAAAACTTGCACCTTTTTGCGTTGCAAATTAAAGCGTAGGCAATTCAAACTAAATACGCATACCAGACAGGTTCTTCCTGTTTGGTGAGGCACGGCCAGCTTATTTAGGCCCCAGGGGGTAACTACCATATATGCTGGTACGGGATGTGCCCTTTATTGGGGTGCCACCCTTTCGAAGAGAAAATAAATCTTGGGGTATCATTCTTGGTAAAATAACAAGTAGTCATCAATTTTGGGGCGTCAGTTAAGAAAAATAACTCTTTAGGGTATTGATTTTGATCAAATTTCACATACTTGATAAAATTTTGGATTTCTGTCACAATTTTGGGATATTTCCTTTCAATGGCCTGTAAATTTTGAGGTATCGTTTTTGCAAAAATATACAAATTTTAGGGTGTGACTTCAGGTGTCAAATGGCACACCCCTGTCACCCACCTATTGAAGTTACCCCCCCCCCCCCTACGGGATTTAAGATCTAATATACATTACATTCCTGTACTCCTTCATGATATAGAATCATATAAAAACCATACCAAAGTTACTATTTCTTCTCTGCTTTCTCTTCATCGGGTTTTCTTCTTAATTGAAACAAATCCATCATGTTTCCTTCTCAAAAAGTTAGAAAGCCGAGCTGTGCGTGCGAGCCGTGCTGTGCAACAGTGGCCAACATTGTCAAATCCCGGCAAACTAGACAAGAACGAGGCCGAATTCCGTTACAACCCCTCATTCTATGTCAGCCTCGCTTTCGCTTGGTTTTCGAAAAAGAATTAAAAGAAAGCAAACAGGCAAACAGTTGCCAACGAGGGATTCATGTTGTTTCAAAATAAAAACCAATAGAAGAAAAAGCGATGACGGACCATTCTGGTTTGGCCTTTTATATTACACTGAATTCTTCTTACCGCCCATGGGCAGTTCGGACACTATTGTTGTGATGTCTGAATTGCCCATGAAATAACTAGCCCATAATTCGAAAAATATTTAATATTTCCCAGAAATCCAACTTTTTAACCATCAATAAGTAGCTAAAATTGTTTTCGAATCCTTCAATCAAAAGAATGGAATATGATACCGGGTGAGTAAAATAGGTCTAGCGTTTGAAAAGCTACTGCTCCTAAATATATAAGCAATGATATTTTGTAATATTTCATTAAATACCTAACATGCTCAATTATTTTTAGAATTTTTCCTGCCTGAATTCCATCACTCCGTTCAGATTTTGCAAAGAATGTAAAACTGTCGTTCCGAGGTCACGGGCACGTTTCTCTTGTATGCTGACCTTACAGCAATGACGTTAGCACGTTCTATCCTCTTGGGTGAATGAAAGGTTTTTTTATATATACACCACTTCGATTAACAGCCTCGTTTTGGAAATTATTCAACATTCTTTCATATGAAATTTTGGAGGCCAAATTCGGATTTAGCACCAAAACTTTAGTCTAACCGCAAGTTTTCATGTTGCTAGCAGTCGTGGTGGTAACTTTATGGCGACGTCAAGTTTGGAAATCTGTAGGGATTTGACCGTGAAAATGACTCGGGGTGTAAAATGGCACCCCGAACGCTTTTGACGGTCAAATCCCTTATAAATCTTTGGACTTTACAATGTCATTAAATCAACATCACAAATGCCAGCAGGTTAAAAACATGTAACTAGACTAATGTTTGAGTGCTAAATCCGAATCTGGGCTTGAAATTTTCATAAGAACAATAGGTAGGAATTTTGAAAAATTTCCAAAACGAGGCTGCTTAATCGAAGTGGTGTATTCATCTAAAAATTACAATATACTAACGACCAAATTGCACAACAAGACGATAGTACAAGGAGCATAAAAATACATTGGAACCCGCAACTGAATGACAGTCTTTCCCCTTATATGAATGATTTATTCAGGGCATAGTTAGTAGAAAGGACTATCCTTTCTATCAACTATGTTCAGGGGGAATCCATTCTCCTAAGAAGATAACATACATGAATACATGTAGAGTGTCATCATTGTCAGGAAGGAATACAAAGGGAAATTTTGCTCATCGCTTTCATTTGTTTTTGCAGGTTTTCGAAAGGAGCTTTCTACAGAAAATCTCCCAGTCGACGGGAAGAAATGACCAGTTAAAGTCTGGTAAATTACTGAACCTAACTGAACATATTGTGAATAAAACAAGATAGTTTTCAATCTTATTGCTTTGATATTCAGGAACCAGCCTTTTTTCAAACTTCCAAGCCTTTTTATCAACTCACCGGCTAGTATATTACGTCCACCCATTTAAATTCATTGAAAAACCGGGGGGAGGTACTCATATATTTGTCCGTGCGAGGACGTGCCACTAAACAGGGTATCATTTTCACGATTCCAAGTCCGGAACAAGGTATCATTTTTGTATAGTTAGCCTCATGACAGGGTCCATATTTTGCATCTTTGACTCCGAAACATTGTTATAGGCCATTTGAACTCTGTGAATGCGATTTAAATCGTTTGGATGCCAACATTTCCGCATTTTCTCATAGGTTTCTTACAAATTTCCAAGGCAGCGCACAATTTTGTTTCAAGAGACTCATTTTCGAAATTTCGGCATGTTTGTCCAAAATTTTACTCCTGGACAAGGTATCATTATCAGAAGTTTGACTGCAGGATAGGGTAGCTTTTCAAATTTCCTGTGGCACCTCCACGTATGTTCTTCGACGAAGTACCCCCCCCCCCTCAGGTTTAAAGATCTGGAACCCATGCTCGCCCAACAGCCTTATTGTCAGAATAATGCTCTAACTACATGACCGCGCTAGCCTCCTTTTAAAGAGCCAGAAAATGATCCATCGCACCGTGTTCACTTAATATGATATCGTGATGGATAATGTGCAGTACTCGACGCACTCGACCCACTCCAGATATTTGAAACCGCTGAGAGGTATGATGAGACAGCTGGGGAGGAGCTATAAGCTTCCAGTGTTGATGACGTCGGCATTTGTGGCTGTTGTTGTTGTGTGTATTGATGCCAATCGAAGGATGGATGTGGTAATGATTTATGGTAAGCGTAGTCGTATGTCTGTGGCATTGTTTGTGGGAAGTAACCAGGGAAAGGGGGTATTGTGACGTCATCTGGGGAGAGTGGAGGGTATTGTCCTGGCTTGAACATCATATCTGAAAAAAGGAGAAATACAGGATGAGGCAAGGTTCCCACAGATCATCCAAGCAAAGATAAACTTTTCAACCAAGGAAAGCTGCTTTTTAGGGGGGCCGTGCAAAACTGAAAACCTAATTCTTATATATTTGTAAAAATAAAGGAAATATTTACAATGTTACAATAAAGATAAAATGAAACATTAAAAAGAGTTATTTATAGCTAGTTACAGCGCAGTCTAAATTTAAAAATAGACCGAGGCAGCTAGATTGGAATTATGTGCTAGATTATTCCAGACTGTTGATTTACAGCATAGGTTTCAAATCTTTAAAAAGCTGGGTGTAAAATTCTATGACCTATTTCTGTGAACTGAATGGCTTCAAAGAAACTTTAACTATTTTACATTAAATCTGCCATTGGACTTTTCTGAAATCTTCAATATTTTCAGAATTACAGTGTTATTCTTCTTTTTCAAGAATTCAAGAAAATTTTCGAAAAAAAACTTAAAACTATCGTAACTTCTAAACCTTTTGATGAAAGATCAAATGATTTTCAAGAAAACCATAGTTTATGGATGCCTACAATATGGTATCAAGCAAAACTCTTTCACTCTTCTGGTTTGTGACTTAGAAATTTGATGACGTCACATCATAAATGAGCTGAAAAATGAAATAGGCTGTAATTTCGACAAATATTCAAGATTTCTGAAAAGTCCAACGGTGGAATCATAGAAAAGTGGCTAAAGTTTCTTTCAAGTTATACAGTTTAAAGAAATAGGTCATTGAATTGTACACCCGCCTTTTTTCTTAGATTTAAAGATTTGGAACCTACGCTTTGATTCACGAAATGAGAAAGCTCTTTGGTCATATCTCATATTCATTGTTGAAACAAGCAACTCGCTGTTCGAGTTTCTTGTAAATATGGTCGAGAGGTCATTAGGCGCAAGGCGGTAAATTGATTTGTAAACCACAGTAGCCGTCTCATCTTTCATATAATAGTGGTTGGGCTATTTGAAAGTACTGTTTTGGTTTGGTTATAGTACTACCTAACTCTTGACTGGTAATGGTTAGAGCGACTAAATTTGGTGTGGTAAAAGCCTTAGGCACGTACTTTCTGCAAATATGAATATTAACCTAAAAATAGCCATCATTTTTGCTAACGTCAGCATTTTCCTTTGTGTGGTCAAGAAAAGCGGTAGAATTGGCCAAAATCAGGAAAATCGCGATAAAATTAAAGCACATTTTCCATCCAAACATGATATTTATGATAGAATGCATCAAATAACACTACATTACAAAAGAAATTTGCAAAACATTTAAATTCTGCTCCTTTTTTCGCGATAATTGAGATTTGAGAATTTGCGATTTCTCCTGGGTCAGTCCCAGAAAATCGTCTCCCACCCCCTCATTTGTCACAATATTTCAATGAAACTTTTTGAGCAGTTGTACAATAAGTAGTTGCAAAAAGTCAAGAAGTTTCATGGCTATAAAATTCTTCCTGGCAAAGTCATTTAAAAAATCTACCCAACCCCCCAACCAAAATAGGGTTAAACTTGATCGTTAATGCTGCTGTATCATAGCCATTGCTACTAATTATCCTTGCAGCACGGCTTTGCAGTTTTTGAAGGGAAATATAACTTTATTAACACTGATCTGCCTTCAGGTGACTATAGGGAGTTTATGAAACCATAACGACAACAGCAACGGCAATTGCAACGCAAAGTTGCTTTTATTTCAGAACTTTAGATTCAAAAGATTCCCTATTTTCTGTTCGAATTCGCTTCTTTTGAGTTAGAGTCTCTGAAATTTTTCTTTTCAATTTCACAACTTGGAAACGCTATTTCTGGCCTTTATTATTGCAAATCTATGTATCCCTAGAAAAACTCTTCAAAGAAAAATATATGGTTTTCAGGCATCTCTGAGATATAAAGATGGCCATATTTTGGCCTTGTGGATGATATACTAACGGTCGCGTACGGAAAAGATACTTCCTTTGCAGAATATCATATGATGTGCCGGCTGGCGTTGCCGTCCTGGCTTCGTAAACTCTCTAATAGGCTCTTTTAGCAGCAAGACGCGGACGTCTTTGAAAACGCAGCTACTTTTTCATGTTTTAGAGCATTCCAATTTTTCAGCCTTTTCCATCTCAGAAAGCCGCTCACGGACAGACAAATTCCCAAAGAACAGCTTGCATTCTCGCATTTCCATCATTCGCGAATGTGTTCATACTGCAATTTGCTTCCCTTCTCAACGTCCTATTTTTGCAGTGAGGCCTTCAAAAGTACAGTTTTCAGGTTGTCAGTTTCAGAATAAAACGTACAATAAGTCTCTCGAGACTTGCAACATTTTTGAAATTGATTTCTTTTTTCAATTTACTGCCTCGAACAAAAGAATTATGCCGAAGTCTTCTTGACTCGAGTCTTCTTGCTAAAACAGCCTAATATCTAAGATTCCAGAACGGCATGAAAGAATTCGGGCGAATGTATTTGGGACGAAAAGATTTGTAGCAAAATTTTCGAACTTTTTTAAGGAATTTCAGACGTTTTTACAGAAACAGAAGGAAGAATAGTATTCTTATCCTTAATTCTTATCCTTAATTGTACATTAAACTATCTTCATTTTATTCTACTTTTCATCTTGATTTTAACCACAATGATTGTCCATAGGTAGGATTGTCCTTGAATGATACGTCTGAACAAGTCAACCTGTCAAAATATAGTTATTATTATTATTATTATCAAAGTTTACTTTATAGAAGATAGAAGCTAAAATCAATATGCTAGGCAATAAAATATGGTGTTTTCCTAAAGGATAATGAGATTTTTAACCGTAAAGTAACTCACCCAAACCGGGTTGCCCTTGACCAATGAGCGGATAAGATGTGAACGAATCTTTCTCGTCCTGTCCGATATATCCTCTGTTATGCGGACAGCAGAATGGACTTCCAGTGCTACAGCGACAGCTCATGTATGATGACATTTTTTGTGGCCTGTGTGTGAAGAAAATATATTTTCAAAACAAAATTTTTATCGATCTTCCTGAAAATCGATAATTTGAATTTAAACTGACGGGCTAAATTTCTCATTTTATACGCAAAAAAGTTCGGAAAAATGAATTTCGAACAAAACACTTTGGTACAAATGTTTTCGTACTTAAAGGTCAAGTTTCTCTTTTGCCATGAACGATAAGATATCATTGATCTGCTGAACAGATGAATGGCAAGTTTCACGAAATAACTTACCGGGAACAGAATCGTACAAAAATAAATCTTAGATCCTTTTAATTTTGAATTTTCGTTTCTGCTCATTGTTGGCTTTGATTAGCTTTGCAATCATCATCATCATGCAGCATAGGTTCCAAATTTTTAAACAGAGGTCTGTTGAGGCTGGTATAAAATTCTATGACCAATTTCTTTGAACTGAACGGCTTCTAAACCGTTCTAAAATTACATAACTACAATTACATTAAACTGTGACATTCATGGCGAGGAAAGACATGATGTGACCAGGTGCTCACCACATCAGAAAGAAAAATTCAACTGGGAAGAAAAAATCAGGGGGAGGGGTACTGCTTCTATATTTCGACATTAATCTAACCTTGACGAGGCCTTAATGAAGGAAATGATTGCTTCTAATATCATTTCGTTTGCAACTGTACCAAAATTAATCACCAAACAAGAGTGATCACCAAAGAGAAACCAATGCTTGATCATGCCAACTAAATAAATCATTATTATCATTATGATATCGAATCAAAATCTTACCTGTCGACGGAGACAAATCTTGAAGAATCTCGAAATCCTTTTGCAAATGGATTGCTGTTAATCTTCAATTTTGTTATCTAAAATTAATGAAGTTTATGTTGGAAAAATGAAATGAATAAAAATCATATACTGTGAAGGAGGGACACGCAAATAAGCAGATGGAAGTCAAGAGTAGGGATGACTCCGTGGAAGTAAGCTTGATTGCCAATCTGGAGGTTGTTCGTTCGAGTCCCCGCCCTGCCGAACCTGCCTATGTACATACAGTGGAGAGAATCGTCATCGAGACTTTGCAATTCCAGGCTAAACACGGTAATGGAATCACAAGGCTTGATCATCTTCAGCGTCTACTAGAGCACTAACGCTAAAAAGAAGGCTCTAGATTGAAGGATAAGTGGAGTTGCTATTGGCTTTCAGTCTCAAACTTGATAGTGTTTGACAGGGCTTTGATGATCTATAAAATAATCAATGGTCTCTGCCCGGACAATTTAGGAGGAAAACTTGTTACCAGATCGCAAACATCTAATTATCCAACAAAATATCATTCAGATCTTGACTTTCCAAGGCAGAATGAAATCCCATTAGAAATCAGAATGAGTTCCACAATTACCTCATTCAAAAAGAAACTGAGGGAGTTCTAGCGATGAATGTAGGCTGCAAACACTCCTGCTAGAGATCCGGGGGATAAAACTGTGGTTTGCAAAGAATTTTGTTCGAATATCGAAGGTCGGTGCTCTTTGACTTGGACAGGATGCTGAGACCGAGCTTCAGCAGATTTCAAACCGTCGCAGAGATAAGTTTTATTTCGCGTTTGTTTCAAATTATCTCACGGATGAAAGTGAAAGTGACTGCATTGAGTACAAAGTTTGAAAGGTGAAGAACATTTTGATGCAAAGAAAAGGATGTTTAATGCGAAAATCACCGAGATCGAGCGAGGAAAAAACTGTTGTTAGATAATGGCAAGTAAAATAAGCTCCATTCCTTGTTACTTAAAGGGTCTGTTTCATCCAGCATGCCTTGCACGTGTCGTCTCTAGGTTTGCCTTTGTTGTCGCCATTTTCATGGGCCATGAAAACGGCGCCAAACAAAGGTTAGCCAAGAGACGACACGTGCAAGGCATGCTGGATGAAACAGACCCTTTAATACTGTAGACTGTACAATACACAAACAGCCAATACTGTTGCATCATCAACAGAATATCAGATGTTGCGTTATTGCGGCAGGACGCTGTATTTGGTATGAATGAGGACAGACACAGAGATACACAATCAACCATTAAATGGTATGAATTTCGATTTTCGATTTTGTTCAGCTCAAGGAAAAGGCACTGCTGTCTTTATGTTGCAGTTAGAAGCAACAGCAGGAGAAATTGCTTCAGTGGAAAAGCTACGTAAGCCCCATAAAAGGCGATTGGGCATCCTGTGGTCAGACTTGTTATTCGTTCTTTCTATAAAGAATGGAGAATCTTTCAATAGCGGCATTACGTCCTCATTGATCACGGTGTTTAAAGACGCTGATGGATTCACTTAGATCATTTTGCCAGCTTTGTTTATTCTTAAATGCTCTGTGTACTACCGGGTGACCCATAAAAAACTTCACGACCTAGATCATAGCTGGCTCCCTGAAATCAAACGGTATTGTCAAATGCTTTGTATCACAGTTTAGATGAAAGGCTTGGCTATCTTATGAGATGCCGCATGGTCATTTTAAGCAATGATTACTATCCGAAAAACCAGATTCAATGAAAATTTCGAATCCAGGATTCCTCATTTTGAGTGAAATAATCACTCCAGTCAACGTTTTGTGAAAACTCGATATGGCAATGGATAAGAAGTCGTCTAGGGAAATTTTTTGTTTTCAAAATGATTGACCTCTGCTCCTCATTCAAATTTCATGCTTCAGAGCAAATTTGGGATTCAGCTTTTTTCACACTTTCCAAAAAAATGGACTGGAAAGTGAGGGAATGGTTCGAGAAATGCATGCAATTCTATGTTTTCCAAACTGTTTTACTGTTTTTTTTCGGACAGTATGCATATTTTAAACTGATCAAGCAACATCTCAAAAGGTAGCAGAGCCTTTCAGCTACATGCGGATACCTTGTTTGTCTTCATAACATTTGCTTTCAAGAAATTATGTACGATCTAGCTCGTTAAGTTTTTTTTGGGTCATCCGGTATGTAATATATATAATATATATAACAAATAAATATAATTCATAGGCACCTTCGGTTTTACTGAAATAAAAAGAGAACTCACTAGTTGATTTTGATATGCGGTAACAGCAATGAAGACAGTTTCTGGAAAAGCAAACGTTCTGGTGTGTCGTGGTGACATCGTCAGTTTGTCACATGTCCCATCCCAGTTTTCTGGTTTTTTGATCACATGTACACGGGGCTGATATTTATGCATGGAATTTAGAATGATCTGAAAAGGAGAGTGAAATAAAGCTGGTGAGATGGATAAAAAATATGAGAATTGAATCTTTAAAGATCTATAGGGTGTCCCAAAAACTTGTGCCCGGTTTGTGTGGCTGCTGTGAAGGAGCTGTAGATTCAATCATCTCACAGTTGAGTAGGTCAGGCTTTAACTTGGAGTTTGAAACTTTGCATGAGTCAATCTGACATATGGTTGCTCATTTATCGTAGAGAAGAGGCAAAATAGGAAGTTGCACCAAAAAAGCATAGCACTTCTTTTGTTCTCCAGCAATGTCAAAATAAAGCAAGTTTTCAAAGAAAGGGTTCTAGCACCGTATTGAAATTTTTGCTAAATCTTCTAACGGGTTAGCAGTGTTGTCTGTTCATAAGAGAGGAAATTTCTACCTTTTGAAAATGGAATGAAAATCCTGAGATGATGCCAGAACCCTTTCGTTGAAAACATACTTTATTTTGACACTGCTGAAGAACTATAGAAATGCTGTCTTTGAAGCAACCACTAATTTTGTCTTTTTTCTGCCATAAATCAGCAACCGCTTGTCAGATTAACTCAAACAAGGTCTCAAACTCTAAGTAGAAGCTTGACCTATGGAGCCTTGTAATAACCGAGACAATTGAATCTGTAGCTCCTCCACAGTAGCCACACAAACGGGGCACAATATTTTGTGGACACCTTGTAGTGCGGTGCGATATCACAAACTGATACATCGTTAATCGATAAATTAAACAAAACTTTTCAAAATCAAACCGTCATTTTAAAGATGAATCTCTGTACTTCAAAGAGGAACATACCAAACATTCATATCCCTCATGAAAGCTCGGATGTAAGTGGATCAATGAAGGTTACTTTTTGGTGGCTTGGTGAAGCCACCAAACAAACGGCAGAAAATGATGGACAAGCGCCGAAAACAGCAGTGTTCACCTACTTGCTTATAATCTGGCAACTGAATTTCTCTGGCGTATCCTTAAAAATGGCATTGGCGTATCCTTAAAAATGACATTGGCGTATCCTTAAAAATGAGATTGGCGTGTCCTTAAACTTGAGATTGGCGTATCCTTAAAAATGAGATTGGCGTATCCTAAAAAATGAGATTGGCGTATCCTTAAAAATGAGATTGGCGTATCCTTAAACTTGAGATTGGCCTATCCTTAAACTTGAGATTGGCCTATCCTTAAACTTGAGATTGGCGTATCCTTAAACTTGAGATTGGCGTATCCTTAAACATGAGATTGGCGTATCCTTAAACATGAGAGTGGCGTATCCTTAAACTTGAGATTGGCGTATCCTTAAACATGAGATTAGCGTATCCTTAAAAATGAGATTCTCGCCACTTTAAGGGGAATCGAAATGGACTTATGACAGTGAGTCCCTTGTAACCCTGAGGGTAAACCTTGCTCAGCTCAACAGCGACTCATCATGAAACAGTGAAAAAGCTTAGCCTATTTTCTTCATTCATCAATCAAATTATGATGGAATTTCGACGGCCTTGAGTCTAAAATCACGGTGCCTATTCTCGAATCACTGCCTCGGATCTCGAATCTCGTCCAAACATTCGAAAATTCTATCATATTTGCCGTAACCACAGGAATTCACAAATTTCGTTATCTGATTAGTACTCCAGGAAGCTCAGAGTTTGAGCCAAAATAGGGTCAGGTTTTTCAGAGTAACATGTACAGTAGAAATCCGCATAAAAGAACCTAGGTTTTTCTTTGGCAGCCTGAATAGGTTCTTAATTAAGTAGCTGTTATTCTAAATTCCAGCCTGCAAGGTTCTTAAAGAGGTTCTTAATACACTATACGCCTTGCACACATTAATGTTGTTTTCAACACAAGAAATCAAGATATTTTTTGAGAATTCCTTGAGAATTCTTCAGAACATCTTTAAGTTAGGGTCATCGTTAAAAATTTGATAGTCTTTTGTACCACTGAAGGGTTTTGATCAGGATGTTAAGAATTCTTTAAAGCTCTTGTGAATTCTGAAGACATGAAACCTGTTATATAAGAACCTCCACCAGTTTCAGCCTCTGAGATGTTCTTATTTAGGGGGTTTGAAATATTGAATTTCAGCTTCAAGGTTCTTATAAAAGTAGGTTCTTTTATGCGGGTTTCTACTGTAGAGTCTCTGGTGACCGAAGCGCCATCTAGACTGATGCCTTTTCGTCCCTTGTTTCCCTGCGTTCCTTGGTCAAGAGGGACTAATAACATTACTCTGAAATAGTGGGCCCACTTTAGGCCCGCGTAGGATGGTTCCGTATTCACCAATCAAATCGATAGAATTCAGTTTTTAACCAATCAGGGGCCGCTATTCAGAATGTTGTTGTTGCTCTTAAAGAATGGTTGAAGAAGCCTGGAGTTCTCGCAGCTTCGATGGATCTATTTTGCTTCTACAGAGGAAGATTACTGCCTGAAAGGTATGCTTTTTTGCGCATAAAGGTATGTACTGAAACTTCGCTTTTCAATGTTCGAGCTCTTTAAACCAGATTTTGAAGCGATTTTGTTGAGTGTACGAGAACTCCCACCTGTTTAGGCCATTTTGACAAAGTGGGCCCATTATATAACCGTAATATTATGAGTCCAAGTGATATCAGCAAGTCAAAGAACGCAGGGAAACAAGGGACGAAAAGGCATAAGTCTACGAAGCGCCATCATCAAGTCAAAGAGCACAGGGAAACAAGAGACTCATCGTCATAAGTCTAGGCCCGATCCAAGATAAGATATACATACGTAATAGTGTTGTATTTGATAACTTGAATGCGTGAAGTTTCATTGTGTAGTGAGAAAAGGAATGAGTGTGAAAGCGCTTTTTAGCGTACACGCATTTTTTATAAGAAACTGCTTATAACAAATTCAACTCTCAGATCGCCAAAAATTAAGAAACTCCAGTACTGGGAAGATATAGCGTAAGAAATTATTTATTTTTAAAAAGAAAGTCCTTAACATATTCTTATTCTATTTTCACTTGTTTCCTGTATCATATTGCTCAGATGGTACTCGCATAAAGTCTAAACATTGAAAATGCTTCAAAAAACCATGTTTTGAAATTCTCATGAGGGCACAAGTAAGGAATATAAAGCTTCTTATCGAACCTCTAAGAAAATTGTAAGAAACTCCGAGTACTGAAAATCTGATAATTTTAAGAAACTTTCAGCACTGGCTCAGATTCTTAGTTTCTTATGAAAAATAGCTGCTACGAGATATAGCCATGTTTCCACCTTTGGAATTAGAATGAAAATTTCTCATTACAAAAAAAATCTTGACTTGACTTACATGTGAATTATGGTCCATCTCATTATTGGTCAATTTAACTTTTTCAAAAGAAATCACTTGATTCAACAGCTGTTCTCCACTGTAAGGGCAATCCGGATGCAAATAATATCTTTTCACAGGTTGCGGATCAGCTTTTCCAGCAACCAGCCAGTTAGATCGATGATACGCATATCGATACCGCATGTCATCCACCGGTTCAATGTCCAGTGCTATCAAATACTGCTTTTGCGGATCCACACCAGATATACGAACCCGAACAACCGGAAACATTCGTCTACGGGATAAAGAGAATTATCATCAAAAATAAATTACCGAGCATAGCAAAATTAAACCATGGGCAGCTCGGGCTATTCTTATGTGGCTGATATTCAAAACTGAATGTTAGTATCCAGTCTCAGGATTCAAAAGGATTTCACTCATGAAATACACGGCATGTTTTCACTCACAGCAAACACGATCTTAGCTCTATCAACAACAACAACAATCCACAGGGGGCCTAATTCTTAATGTCACAATAGGGTCCCCAACTAAGTATATTCTAATAACACAAATACTGCGGTGTGTTTGATTGGTACCAATTCTGAAAATGGTAGACTTGGAAATTCGGAATTTGTGTTTGATTGACTCCCCGATTCCGAAAACGGCAGGTCTGGCAGTGCTGAGCCTTCTGTTCCAAAAGGCAGAAGGTTTGGCAGACTTTGGAGAGATTCTCGTTTTCATTTGCCAAACTCTAAAAACGAGGCAAATTAGCTTGTGCTGTTATGGTGTTTGAATTGGTTCAATCTTTGTTGCCACTTCGATGATATCCTGTAAATCTTATCCGTTTATGTCTTGAACATCTAGCATATCCATTGATTTCTTCGTTTCTAGATTTATCTATTTGTTTGTTCGATTTTGATTGGTTGTATTTATGTAAACATGTTTACCTAGGTAAATCATCGAATCAAAGCAAGTTCACAAACAAAACGCATGTGTAAGACATGTGACAGTTCTCATTAACTTGTAGTAGGTCACTTCTAGATCCATTACATAAGTCCCTCTAACTTTTGCATGTTGTTGTTGTTGTCGTTGTTATTGCCTCAGTTCAGGCGATGGTTGTAGTGACAAATCAGGGGGGGGGGGGGGCGAAACAAGATACTTTCGGAATGAGTCTACATCATTTCACCCTATCGTTCATATACACGTTGACCGCAATGCATGCCTGACAAAAGCGATGGAAATCATGCATTTCCGTAAAAGACTTTGTCAAACCACACGATGAATGCATATGCAACACATACGCCTCCTTGATTTGCCACTAAATAGTGGTAGCATGATTAATGGCCTCGTGTTGATGTGACAAGTAATACATTAGACCACAGTATACTTGTGAGATTAATTGCGATGGGATAAACATTAGGGCGAGGCTGTGCAGTAATGTAGTGCTACGTCACAAAATACCTTCTGAAATGGCACAAGGAAACTGGCTACCAGCTGGCAAAGGGACATGCAAAATGAGTGATATTGATATGAATGGCCTAGGCCATGAATACAACCAAAGTTGCCTCACTCTGCTGTTAAAATATAAAGGCAACTTACTCGTTTTCTTTCTTGTTATTTACTCATCTTGCAATTATTTTCTGAATCGCATTTTCCGAACCAACACAATCAACACCACAGCAAGCTCGAGGCAGCCATCTTTCTTGAGAAGGTTGCCTGCAAATGTGTGAAACTGCAAAACAAGATGGCTGCCTCGAGCTTGCTGTGGTGCTGATTGTTTTGGCTTGGAAAATATGATTCAGAAAATAATTGCGGGATGACGAAACGACACAAAAGAACACGAGTAAGTTGTCTTATTATCTTAACAGCAGAGTGAGTCAGCATGGGCCATATTTGTGGCTTAGGCGATTCAGGACCGAAGCCAATGGGGGGCTGGGGGGCGGAGCGCCCCCCCCCCCCCACGAGACCATTTGTCGGAAAATTTTGCTCTCTTGTCGGAATTTTTGTTATCTGAATGACTAGTTTTTGAGGATTTTTAGGAGAAATAACACATAAAAACATGAATTTGTTAATGTTAAAACATAAATTCCAACATAAATTATGGAATTTATGGCATACTTTTGATTTATATTCACAAATCGTGTTGATTTCAACGTCGGATTGCGAAATGTGGCCAAATTTTAGTTACTGAGGAGTTAGATTGGTCATATAATGCATACATTTAACATATGTTCCTACAACTGTTGTTGTTGCTGTTGTTGTTGATGGTTTTTCATCGGAAAATTTTGGTTTTGCGCCCCCCTACGCACCCTTTAGCTCATGGTCAGTGCGTGGATTTGCGCTAAGTTTGTGGTCCTTTCAGCGCTAAAAGAATATAATCATTCCTTGGGGGAGGGGCATGAGCAGCTGAAACGGTGCTGCGAAGCAGAAACAAGGGCAGCGTCCTCTAAGTTGCTTAGGCCCTCATATGGATAATTATATTCCTTTAGCGCGATAGACCAGGGATAGACTTGTCTAGCCTTGCACGGCCACCTCATTTCTCAGAGATAATAGGTAGTGGGACACTACTCAGCAATAGAATTTTAATTTCG
Source organism: Aurelia sp. 3 sensu Dawson et al. (2005) (assembly GCA_964020215.1). Lineage (NCBI taxonomy): Eukaryota > Metazoa > Cnidaria > Scyphozoa > Semaeostomeae > Ulmaridae > Aurelia > Aurelia sp. 3 sensu Dawson et al. (2005). The sequence goes on along the minus strand of OZ026592.1, from coordinate 3,249,863 downwards.
CGAATGATACAAGAACTCGAGCTGAAAGGAGACTTTTAACAGGCGCACGAATACTATGCGCATACAACCCGGTTTTGTGTTGTACGGGAAAATATATAGGCCGGGGTCTTAAAAGTACAGACCGAGCTAGCGAGGTTTGTGCATCAAGACCGAGAGCGTTATATTTTCCTGTATAACGACAAAACCGGTTAGTATCAGTTTTATTACCTGACAGCTTCTAATCTTGACTAGCATCATCTAATCAAACCTATTTTGTTGCAGTCATGTCGTTTGAGTTTACTCTTAATCTGACAGGCCATGGACAGGCCTAAAGCAGTTGCTGTGGCCACAAAAATGCGTCCTTGTATCGTATCATTGAAGGCTACGGACAACCCGCGGGAAATGTGCGATTAACCAATAGGAGTGGCGGGATTCTGTATTACCTCGTTTTTGAAACTTCAGACAGGTACTAAAGAAAAATTGCAAACCTTCCAGCTTTTGTTATAATCATTTCTGTGCCCAGTTCGTGGAATTTCATCCATAATTCTTTGCATTCCAATGTCAAGTGTACTTTATCCATGTCTAAGTCACATGACCTATCCTCCTCCGCGTCAGCATCATCATCATCATCGTCATGATCTTCAGCGACCGCATGTTCGGTTTCAACTGAGCATGCTCTGTGTCTCCGTGATAATGGTTCGTATTGACAATCTTCGCCAAGACTTTCTGTGTAACTCTCCTCAGAAGGGCTGTAAGCTGGAACGACGGAAAGACTCTCTGTTATTTCAAATATACAATCTTTCGTTGTTCAAGTAGTCTACTTATGCTGGTTATAGAATGCGAAAAGTAAGAGGCCAAAACAAGGTGCCTGTCGAACTTTCAAAGTTGTCGTAAAAGCTATGGTCTGTCTCAAATTGTATGTCGATGTCACGTAAAAATACCCGTGAATAACAACAATTTAATTGATTTGCATAAGTAATTATTTTGCGTTATCGGAAATCTCACGAGACATGACAGGGTGAAAAAATGTGTGCTGGGCACGCCAAAAGAAACAATACGTACACTTTTGAAACTTGGTCACACAGAAGAATACTCAAAAAAAACTTGTCGATTGCTTGAAAATATAAGAAATCGTCTTCACCCTCATAAGTATTGCAGAATCTGGAGACCTTCCCACTACCCTCTCCAAAAACCTCTGAAACAACCTTAGAAATCTCCCCAAAATCTTGGAGATATTCAACATCCCAAAATATCGTCCACCGTTTACAGAGTTATTTGCCCCTCGAGATATTCGACAGTTCGGTCTTGATGAATAGCCGAAAAATCGAATGAAACACGAACTGGAGAGGATTGAATTTCTAATTGATGAAGCCATAAGCCAAATGTGGTAAAAATGTGATGATTGATCCTGAATACGTTTTGTAAGTTTATTTCTGCTAACTTACGTCATTGGTTCCCTCCTTGACACTTTCAAGAAAATCAATCTGTTCCTGTTAATATCAGAAACGAAAACGGCAGATCACGAAAAACCGGACAAAATATCGATCGGCGACAATTTTTCGTCGCTTTCGTGTGCTGATTAGAATAGGGCCACAGGGAGGTGATTTGTGCAATTGTGTTTTGAAGAAACGTTGATCTAAGTACTGATAGCTAGTTAACAGCTAAAAAATGTCACCGGCGCAACAAATTCCACCCTAAGCAATTACTCGGCACGACGGCGGGCCAGCGCGGCAAGCCTAGTACGAGTAAAAATTATATTTCGACAAACGAGCCAGCCCGTCCACCAGGCCAGCCCACTTCCATATAATTCAGGCCTTGCTGAGGTCGTATGTAGTTGGCAAGGATAGTTGATTGAATGACTGATCTTATATTGAGACGTAAGTCTGTTTATCGTTGTTGACGGATTCGAAGGCGATGCAAATTGATGCGACGCCAGTGTCGATTATGTCTCCGCCCTTGTTGTCATTGCTTATTTATGCCAGATGTGATGACCTCCCAAGCTTTTTCTAATCACATGAGAGAAAATTTGTTTATTCTGATGACTATTTATTTTGTGACTTGAAACATGCAGACACAACAAGAGCTGATGGCTGCAAATTCCAGCCTTATTATTTTTTGGGAAATTTTTGAGCGGCATTATGATGCAAACCAGATGAATTTGAGTTGTGGGGGCAACGAGGAACCATGCCTCTGTAAACAGACAAAGATCTCCCTATTTTGACAGCAAACTTCACCTTTTCTTAATTGTTTTTACTTGCTTTACGTTTCGCTACATTAACTTAAGTTAAATATTTTGTAAGAGTTTCTCTCCATCTACTTCTGTCACTTGCGATTTCTTCAAGCATGTTAATGTGCACACCTTTACCTTTGGGCTCGCTTAATACTTGGCTTCCCTATGCTGTGATGGGATGGCCTCTTGGTCTTAGCAACTGCTCGTTCGAATTCGTTTATTGCTCTACAAGTGGTATTTTCAGGGAGGCGCAGTGCGTTGTCCTCTATTTTAAGCCCTCCTGAGATGTAAAGGTGCCCTTCTGAAGCAGTTTGTCGACACTGCTTCAGGAGTGTCGAAGGCAAAAGGATCCTTTTATACTTACAACGACAGGAGACAGGGTTGTCCTGCTGCATACAAACAGTTGCTGACAAGGCGCTATCACAACGTTGTTTCTGAGAGCATTTTTAAACTTGGAGATTGGGGAAAAGCTGACTTTCTCGATTGACTGACAGACTGATTGAAAGAATGAATGAATGAATGAATGAATGAATAAATGAATGAATGAATGAATAAATGAATGAATGAATGAATGAATGAATAAATGAATGAATGAATGACGAGAAGACTTGCTAAAGGTGACAGAACACACGGTCATACACATTCTTTCAAGTTCTGCATCTTCTTTACAAAGCCTTCGATAGCTTTTCTCCCGAAAATATGTTCTGCTTGTCGGATCTTATGGAAAGCCAGACAAAGGCTACTCGCAGGGAGGAAAAACGGCAACATGAAGTGCAAAACAATACCGGGTAAGCTAGAAAAAGTTCCCATTTTTGAAAATTCATAGCACCAAGACTACTTCGCAAATTTGAATCATTCAAATTCTAGTTAAAAGCCGAAAGATCAAAGTATTTTTGTGATTTTTCTCGCGGCCCTATCAGCACTAGAAGTATTGGTAAATTCAACTTTATAAAAATTTCATGTTTGCAAAATGACTGAAAAGGGCCTAATAATTGATCAAATTGTAAGGACTCTATTCACACCAGACAATAGGCAAGGGGCATTTCACCTCCCTCAAAAGTTATAAAACATCGATTTTCAAGCAAATACGAAAGATTTTCAATCCCATGGCAATCAATGTGTGAAGGATATCTCTCATCCATGAGGAGTTGCATTTGCTTCATCATTCTGTGCAAGGAGTCCTTTATGTTGTGATCAATGCTTTAGGCCCTTTTTCAGTCATCTTGCAGCCATAAGATATTTGTAAAAATTGAATTTACCAGTATCTATAGTGCTCATGAGACATCGAAAAAAGTCAAAAAAATTATCTGATTTGTTAGCTAACGAGAATTTGAATCATTCAAATCGGTGAATTACTACTCTTGGTGTTATGAATTTTTCAAAAGAGGGAATTTTCTTCTTGCTCACCCGGCATGAAAATAACAAATTTCGCCAATTTTACTGAGTGGTAGGAGGGGTAATGGTCCCGTCCCTATGCTCCATATGCGGTGCTCCTGCCTTTCTTCTGCCTTTCGATTTTAGAAAGATTCTTCGCTTTCTGCAGTATGGTTGTTACTCTTAAGCTACAATAGAAAATTGTCTAAAGCAACCATTCAAACAAATCTAGCTTCTTATCACAGCAAAAAGAAGCGGCATAGGTTTCCAAATCTTGCAAAGATTGGTGTAAAATTAGTGTCATTTTTCTTTAAAAAGAATTGCTTCAAAGAAATTTTCGATACTAATCTACTGAAACCCCCCCCCCCAAATTCACAGAATAATGAAAAAGTCTGAAATGCCCGAAGGAGGGGCAAATCACTTCTCAAAAGAGTGTACGTCATCTTTGTGATTTTGAAATCACATGATTTTTTCTGTGATTTTTTAGTGATTTTTGTTATTTTAGTAATCATGTTGTGTGATTTTTCAGTAAATTTTCAGTGATTTTGTGATTTTCATGTGTGATTCTTCTGTAATTTTGTATGTGATTTTTACGTGATATCAATGAAGGTGTACGGAGAAAAAATTATTAATAAGCCTTTCAATTAAAAACAGTAGGTTGCAGAACACTACACCATAGTGACTATGACTACACCAACCCGTTTTCAAAATTTGGAATCTATGCGATGTATCTTGTCTCAACATGATGGAGCAAACGTTCAAAGATCAAAGAAAGTGGTTTGATAGAATTCTTGGCATTTCCTTGTTGTTTCATTCTTTTCACATGATCATAAGCAGGGGCTGAGATGGCACACAAGGGGCAAGAAAGAAGTCACAGAGTGGTCACAGATTTGACGTTTATTTCTCGGCATGATGGAGCCAGATTCTAACCCTCAAAGAGAAAGCGATTCGATATATTTTCTTGGTCTTCCTTGTTTTGCTCATAAGCTAATATTGGAGTGACACATAGATATTGTGGAATATTTGCACAAACATCTGAACTAGGCAGGCAGGATGTGAACAACAAACAAACTCGACACGTTGCAGCTTTTGTCATAAATGCAAGAATGAAAGTGACTAGTTAGGGGATGGGTGTGAATAAATAACACGTTATATTAGAACAACTAGGAGGAGGGCAAATTAAACTGGGAAGGGAAATAGTTAGAGGCAGGCATAAATAAATAAACATCTTTGTTCTGACTAACCACTAAGATGCCAATCTGAGAACGGAAAGGGGACTAGTTATGGGATGGTGTAAAAATAATAATACCTTTTCATTCCAACTACTGAAAGGAGGGCAAGCTGAAGCAGGAAGGGAAATAGTTAGGTGGAGGGCATTAATAAATAACATCATTTGTAAGACAAACTGACTGGCAGGGCATAAAACTGAACAAGGAACATTTGTTGGGGATTGGGCGCAGGGCTTTTAAAGGACATCCCCCTTAAAACAATTTTGAAGGACTGGCGGAGCTAACGCGCCTAAATAACTGTAAATAGAAATACAAACAGAGAACACAAGATGGAAGTCCTGACACCAGCATGTAAAGGCTCTCACGTGCGTACGCCATGCTTGTATCTTTATTCGGACTTTTTCCTCAGGCCCCCAGTGCTGACCTTCGAGTGTATTGGATACCGGCCATTTTAGTCCGTGGTACTGCCCTTTTCGTACTATGGTACATTTTATGTGTTGTGTTACCATATCGATGAATGAGCATGGTGGGCGTGTGTGTGACAAGAGTTGATAGTACTGGGAAGGAAGGTGATCATTAAGAGAGGCAGTACCAAATCTATTTCATCATCTGTAATGTTCAGACTGGAGTACAACGCATCAACCCAAAAAAATTTCTTGCATGGAAATCACTGATGAAAATAGACCCAAAAAATAATTTTTCTGAACTACATCCACTTTTTATATAAGAAACTGCTGATAAGAAACTCAATGTCAAAATAAAGTAAGTTCTCAAAGAAAAGGTTCTGGCATCGTATTGAAATTTTCACTACATTCTTTTAAAAGGTAGAAAGTGCTCTCTTATGAACAGACAACACTGCTCACCCTTTAAAAGATTTAACTAAAATTTTGATACGACGCTAGAACCCTTTCTTTGAAAACTTAATCTATTTTTACAATGCTGGAGAACCATGGAAGTGCTGTTTTTGAAGCAACCAACTTATTTTCCTTTTTCTTTCTGCCATAAATCAGCAACCACTTGTCAAATTAACTCATACAAGGTCTCAAACTATAAGTTGAAGGCTGACCTAAGCAAATGTGTAAAAACCGAGATGATTGAATCTATAGCTCCTCCACAGCAGCTGCACAAACGGGACATAATTTTTTGGGACACATTGTAAGGTCTACCATTTGCAGAACTAATACCAATCAAATACATCCTAAATAACTAATCTATTCACAAGATTTTGACTGCAAAAACCTCTCAATTACTGCCACCAAATTAATCACGGTATTTTGGAACATAAGTTGGAAGTGGTACATGGTTTGTCCCGCCCATCGCATAAGCCACATCCTACATCGGAACCATGTTCCAGGATTTCGGTCGCTAATGCTATAGTTTAGTCTTCTTGGACGGCGTGGTTCTTGGCACTCAGACATAATGGTACCAAGAATCTTTCAACTGGCCTGAATTCTCTATTAGTTTGGCATTTTTTCTTCCATGAAGTTGCTCCAGAAAAATTTCTTTGCAATCATAACAGCTCATATTATGATTTACTCCGAAAGTCAGGGAGATAAACTATGCAAGTCTCACGTCAAAGAACTCTCTGTATTGAATTTACAAAACAGTGAATAATCTAAATTCAACATTTACGAAAAACTTCTTTAAATTCATATCTTCATCTCTTCTACCAGAAATCCTTATGACTTGAGGTATATAAAACCAAATAAAGTAATTTTTGGTTCAAACAGTCTTTAGTTCGTTGGCGCCCGTAAAACGGAATGGTTTTACCGAACAAAATGAGAAGGGCAGACAAACTGAAAAGCTTTAAACCCTTGATAAAGCAATGCAATGACCCAGAATGTAAATGCAGTGCGTGAAATAGTTTTAATTTCATTCAATAGTACGCTATATGTATAGAATTTATTTCATTCGATTTAGATTACTCAACTTTTTATGTATTGTATATAATGTTAGCTATGCAAAGTATTGCATTGAAATAACTTAAAAACAACAAGAAAAGGGTAGATCCAAGAGCGACATCTGTGTACGTTCTTATTTGAAGAGCTCTATGGCACGAAAGCCTCATAGAATATTTCGGATGATTCAGAAGAAAAGTGGGCTGTTTGCAAACTTTTATTTACGAATCTTCATTATAAAATAAAGCCGCTTCTTTGAAAACTCACTGTATTGGAAAAAGGCGAACTTAGATATTAAGATTTTGTTGGTCGAAATTGGTCTTTCCGTTTCAGAATTACGAGCAGTTTTAGTCAAATCGTGTTTCGCAAGACTCCTAAAACAAACCTTCGCATTCATGCCCGTGAGAACTTCTAAACCAATGAAACACTTCCTTCTCTATAATTCAAGGGATCCGTGTCGGGGCGAGCGGATGTTCGGCCATTTTTTCTTCTCTGAGCGACCAGGCTTTTCATTTTTCTTTTCTTTGAATTGTAGTGTTTCTTTTGTGTTTAATTCTCAAGTTAATTGTAAGTTTCATTCACTGTAGGAACTCGCTGACTACGTGTCCGTCCTTTCCTGCCATGAGAGACAGTAGTTGTATTTGCTGCATGTTTTTTCTGTTCTATTTGATAAAAAACGATGGCAAACACACTATCTCTCTACGCAAACTGAAACAATTGATGCAGATGCAGAGTGCAAGCGCGCAAAAGGAGAAACTGTTCAGTTCATTTTGTATCCCTAGCGGGCAATGTCATTCAATTGAATGGCATGGCCAGAAAGTTCTGTGAAAGCGATACATTTTCCCCAGAAATAGCTACATCACAAAATCGCCAACAAATATGGAAAGAAATGACCGATATTAATAAACGAAATTTCTGGAACAAATATAATCTTCTTTCTGCAAAATCCACTTTCTACTATGTTGCAAATATTTAATGATGAAAGATATGAAATTTGTCTTTGCCACATCAGTTGATAAAGGCATACAATTTCTTTATACTACATCGGGATAAGATCTTACAGTTTGAAAGATAATGTGGCTCCAGGCCCTGCTTCTATTTGAGGCAGTTGAAACACTAGACGGTAAAGATTGAACGAACAACGGTGCATTACTCCATAGCCTATATCTTCATAAACATATCAAGTGCCGCGTAAGTCATGAGAAGCTTTTGTAGAAACTGCAAAACACTCTTCAGCATCGGCAAAAGTGGTCCCATTAATTGATCCTATTTTAGTTTCAACATTCGAGTCAAGGTAGCGCTTCAGTACACTCCTTCCCATTAAAAATTCAACTGCAGAATTGCAAGTGACAACCACCGTGGGGACCAGATGACCTTCATCTTTCCCCGTCATGACTGGCACATTCAAATAGTATTCCTCTTCATTTTGAATTAAGTTTTGTCGTTATATAAAAACTATGTAAGATACGTGATGAATTGTTATTTGTGATGAGTTGAAATAGATATTCTTTAATTTTAATTCCTGTAAAATATGAATTAAACATTTTCGATATCGGAAGGATTTACAACGAAAACGGAGCAGAAAGAGAAGCCAGGATGAGAAAGAACGAGAAAAGATTGATAAGATGGACAAAGAATTAATAGGAAGCGACTCTGCATTGTGTAGCAAGTAAGCATAAGTTGGAACTGCTTGCCGCAAATTGTATCCTATAATGCATATTTGGCAGGAATTCTGAAATTTCTGGTGCTCGCACCCATAAACTGCAAATATTGAAAACTGCACAGCAAATTTTTGATCCTCAGCAAAATACATTTGAAATTTTTTCTTGTTTCAAACTGAAATACCATAAATGAGAAGTATTTTCTTGAAACAGGATCTTTAAGATTTCATTACTAACCAAGTATTTGCATATTCTTAAAGTGAGGAAATTCTTCCTTAAAAATTGTTACGTCCAGAAAGAAGCAAAATTACTCTTGACAACACAAACAAGAAAGGTAAACCGCAATTATACCATTTGACAGCCACAACAAAGTCTGCAAAGCTCTATGATAACGAATAACATTCAAAGCAAAGCTCTGTACATGGGCCGAAGGAGACTACTGTGGTAGCCTAAAGATGCTTAAATTGCCTGGCCATATAGGCCATAGTCGTGCTGTGCATATATTTCACATATTTGGGTAAAGACAATGAAGAAGAAAGAGACGCCAGTGAAAGGGAAAAGGAGCCGAGGAAGACAAAAACTGAGGTGGAGGGATGTCATAGCGAGAGATATGAAGCAGAACAGGATAGAGGATGGTGCATGGAAGGACAGGAACAATTGGAGGAAGGTCTGCAGAGCGGCCGACCCGGTCTAGTACTGGAAAGGGCCGTATAGTTAAAGAAGAATGAAGAAGAAAGAGACAACCACGGCATCGTAAGTATGAATAAATATAATTCTTAATGAGGCAATTTAAGCATCTTTAGGCTACCACAGTAGTCTCCTTCGGCCCATGCTCTGTAGCAGAAGTATTTTAAGGAGTTTCGCATCCGTTACTAGACTGATGCCTTTTCGTCCCTTGATTCCCTGCGTTCCTTGGTCAAGAGGGACAAATAACATTACTCTTAAATAGTGGGCCCACTTTAGGCCCGCGTAGGGTGGTTCCGTATTCACCAATCAAATCGCTAGAATTCATTTTTTAACCAATCAGGGGCCGCTATTCAGAATATGGTTGTTGTTGCTCTTAAAGAACGGTTGAAGCAGCCTGGAGTTCTCACAGCTTCGATGGATCTATTTTGCTTCTACAGAGGAAGATTACTGCCTGAAACGTATGCATTTTGCGCTTTGTAGGTCAACACAACATCATTCTTTGTGCTAAAACTTCGCTTTTCAATGTTCGAGCTCCTTAAACCAGATTTTGAAGCGATTTTGTTGAGTGTACGAGAACTCCCACCTGTTTAGGCCATTTTGAAAAAGTGGGCCCATTATATAAGCGTAATATTATGAGTCCCTATTGACCAAGTGATATCAGCAAATCAAAGAACGCAGGGAAACAAGGGACGAAAAGACATAAGTCAAATCAGTTACTTGATTCAAGAATACTTATTATTCTCCAATCAAGTTTTATTCTAATTAAAATGAGCATCTTAATCTGCTAATTATGAGAAATACTTCTACTGAAAGTTTCTTGAAAAATTATCAAATTTTGGGTACTCAGAGTTTCTAACGAGTTTCTTAAAGGTTCCGTAGCAATGTTCATGTTCACTAAGTGTTGCCGCGATAAAATTTCAAAACATTGTTTTTGAAGCCTGTCCAATATTTACACAATACTCCAGTACCTTATAAGTACTATTATACAATAAACAAAAGGAAATAAGGTAAAATTATGCTAGGGACTTATTCTGTAAAAATAGATAGTTTCTTAAGTTATATTTTCATAGTACTGGAGTTTATTAATTCTTTTGCTATCTGAGAGTTGAGTTTCTCATGAGCAGTTTCTTATAAAAAAAGTAGCCACGTGTATTCTGTTTGCAAGAAGCTACGCAGTGCGCCATTTTTCATTTTTCTTTCATCATAGTCATAAATTTTGATGTGTTTCAGGAATTTCTGACGGCGAAAAAGATCCTACATTTTTACAAGAGACTGTGGAATGCATGACTAGCATGATCTTGGGCAATAATGCACCGTGTTTGTAACTAAGAAATTAAAGTTTATTACCTCGCTATCATTATTTTACTTCGTTGCTTTCTCTTCGACTGAAGCTTAACCAGTGCTATGAGTCAAATTCAAATGGCTCTTGCGCGTCTGAGCCCCATCTGAACAGTTAGTTCCTGCACGGTGTACGCTGTTTAGGAGCCAACAGTTCAGATGCGCAGGAGCCATTTGAATTGATTTCTAGCACTGTTTAGGCGAGGGTCAAAGGGAAAACAGCAAAGAAAACTATAGTAATATCGAGGTAACAACTTTAATTTCCAAGCTACAAATATGGTGCATTATTGCCAAGGCATGATTTAAGAACCTACTTGCGAAATCTTGACGTAATTTTCAACAGAGGGTTTCGATCCATCACCTCGCAGGAGGGAGTTCCTATCGTGTGTGCGATATCCTATTTTTAAGTTGAAGCACAAAGTATTCCAGTGCCTTAAAAATAAGATATTTCTTATGGTCGTTGGCCAAAACAAATATCTAGCAGTCTAAACATTAATTTCATGTCTTCGCCAATTTTTACAGGGAATCAGTTCAAGTTGTTAAAACAGAACAGATCGGATCGTTGAATAAAATCTTCAGGTAATGGTTCTTAAGTTGGAAAAATATTATCAAAAACCGCGAAGCGAGCAGTTCATAAGCTTCAAGAATGTGCAACTTGCAAGCAGTGACTTTCTTCGTGGGGTTATTTTGGGGATTTTATCTTTACTTTAAGAGGCAGGCTATAAGATCAAAACGAGGTTCTTTCGTGCAAGTTTTTTCGGTAACGTTTCAAATTATTGCAGAGCACCTTGCCACGTATGAAGGTCTGAAGGAGGCTGTGTTTGAGTTTTTTCCGTCCTTGCCTCTCTGTTTTCTTGCCTTTCCCTTTACTTGCTCTATTTAGCTCAAGATTACTATAAAATATGGCAGTGTCTTTAGTACTTGGTTGAAGAACATTTTGACTAAGAGGCAACTTGAATTAGAGACAGCGTAACCTTCAAGTTCATTTCTTCTCTCCTGTAGTTGGTTTTCGATATATTAGCATCAAAAAAGATGCATTGAACTTCAAATAAACCTCTATGTTTCGGTTCTTTGCTGGCCACGGGGCGACCAGAAAACTCTGCTAAAATAGCTACGTGTAGAATTGGCAAGTACTTAAGACGTAGGGCATCCTAAATTGGAAATGATGCTGAATTAAGATTTATTTCATCTCTCCCGTTTACTCGTCTTTCCTAACGATGCATTTACCATCGAGTAAAACTCTATGCTTTCGTTCCTTTATTATTCAACATTTCAGCTAAACAAATGAAGGTTTTGAGTTAGGCAATGCAGGCGAAGCACTTAAAATAGGACATCCTAAATCAGAAACAGTGCTGCATTGAACTTTGGACTCTTCTCTTTAATTGCCTTGCTTAACGATGCATAGGCCTATAGCATGAAATGAAACTACATGCTTGCTTTGTCATATTACTCAACCACTCGGACAAATGGGCAAAGCACATAAAAGAAGACCAGCTAAATAGGACTAAAAGCACTCTGCTGTAGAGTTCCATCTCATCCTCTCGTTTGCCTACCTTGAGAAAGGTAACATAAAAAACATTTTGTGCTTCGGTTCATTCATCACTACCTGAGAAGTCAACAAACTTTAGTGAATCTCGAAATGGACCTGACACTTTAAATTTGACAATTTGAACTAAATACAGTTGCACTTCTTCTTTTAGCAGAACCTTCTAAAGCTTTAATTTGAGCCCGAGTGTTGAATCCAAGACTGTACTTATGTTTTTGTTTGTTTGCCATATATTTTAAAACACTCTCACTTACGTTGTTTTAATTGTCGAAGCTTTCGCCTCACTTTTGAGCAAATCATCATCGGTTGCTGGTGAGGCCTCAGAAGTGAGGCGAAAGCTTCGACAATTAAAATAATGTAAGTGAGAGTGTTTTTAAAATATATGGCAAACAAACAAAAACATAAGTACAGAACTGGCGTTGCGTTTATCTCTCTATCTTTGCCTCTTGTTGCTTTCCTGATGATGAAGTTAACATAATATGAAATAAAGCTACGAGTGTCGTTCCTCAATTATGCAGCAACTGCTCGAGTGCATACAACGAAATGTTGAAAAGGACAGTAATCTTGGAATAGGATCACTTCTGCTAGAGAAAGCTCTGCGTTCGTTCGGGTATTCTCTATCTCAGCCATTTAATTGCCTTCCTAATTATGAAGTTTACATGAAAAAAGCGATATACTTCGTTCCTTAATTGAGTGGCAACAAGTCAAGTACTTACAGTGAAGTCATGAACAGGACAGTAAACTTTCGTGCCAGACAAGGCTCTACGTTGGTTCGGGTATTTTCCATTTCAGCCATCTTCTTGCCTTCCCAATGATGAAGTTTACATCAAATAAAGCGATGTACTTCGTTCCTTACTTACTAGTAAAGTGCACACAGCGAAATTTGACCGGGACATTAAATCTAAAGCAGAATACTTTGAGCTTGCCAAAGCTTTGCATTTGTTCAGGTATTCTCCATCCCTGTGCTGTTTTCTTGCCTTTTCCTCACAAAACGTTATCCTCGAAGGAAGATTTTAGCCTAATGACAAAGTGCTCTGTCCGACACTCTTCCATTTCTCTTCCTGCCATGGTGTTTTACCAGCTATTTTGAAATCATTTCAGTTCTTCATTACTCAGCAACTCTCACCTAAATAAAGCTGCAGAGGATATAACGCTAGAAGAAGGCAGCTCAAACTGGGTATAGCCCTCTTATCAGTACTTCATTCCTCCTTCCTTCCTTTACTCTTCTTTCTCCGTACCTTAATATCAAACGGCGCAGCGAACAACTCAACTAACTACAGCGAAGTCTTAAAATAGGACAATGTTAGGACATAACACGTAAACGAGAATTAACAACATCACGCCAATAATAATACGCTGCGTTTAAGTTGTAGCGTAACAAATCAATTATTAGCGGCTTAATTTCAGCGCATCCTTCAAGCAACGAGATTGTTGAATGTTTAATACAAAAGTGCTAGTCTGTTATAGTTCATCGCAAACTCACTAAACATATCACGCTTGTTGAGAAAAAGCGTGTGATATCAACAAGTTTGAAAATTTGGTTTCTCGCCTTCGTTTTACAAGTTTAGTCATGAAATTCAAGTCCTCACCTCTCTTCCTTTTCAACGCAATTTCACCATCGTGCACTTTCGCGTCCATTTTTCTCGTTTACAAATTCACACGGCCAACAAACAACTTCCCACAAGAGGCAGGACTCTGGCTATGATAGATGCCACGATGTGTTTAGCCTCTCGTCTCTATCGCCGGTCAAACCTTCAGCTTAGAATAGCCGTGTTAATGAGCACTGCTAGAAGTTCTGGACACCATCTCTCAGCCGTCACATGGCAACAATGCAATATCAGTGCCCCAGCCGCCAGCCCATAACCGCTGAACTGATCAAAGCTATTGAAAGAACCCCCAACCGACATCCGTAAATATGAGTAAAAGAGGCGGGGCTATCGGGAGGGACAGATCATCAAACCAGTGTACATACGAAAGCACATTCGTTGGCAGCGAATTCATTTTGGGACTTCCTTTGATTCTAAAAGCAAAAAGCATGCTTATCAACAGCAGTGCGATCCTCCTGAGAGGGTATGCCTCCCATCAACAGCAACACTATTATAAGCTGCCAAAAGGAAAGGGGGTGATTTGCAAATTTTAACTCATTTTTCTCGAGAAATATAAACGATTCATTCAGTGCTTCCTTCCTTCCTCGTAGACCTTTCATAATGTAAAACGTTTTTGACTACATGTGATGGGAATTGGCGTGTCTTCAGCTGTCAGTTTTTCCGTTCTGCTTAGCATATTAACGACGACATGACAAATTAGCGCTATAAAAATATGGAGACTTCATTTTAGCCCCCTGTCGAAAGCTCCAGCCCCTTTATCGGAAAATTTCTGGCGCCAACCCTGATAAGAATGCAAGGTTTTTCCACAGTTAATGAATACTGAATTAACTATGCGAACAGTTTTAGGTCCCGTCCACACGCATCCGGATCCATTTGATACCTTTTGGGTTTGCATCCACGCGTAGACGGCGTTTTCGGTCACCGAAAACTTTGCGAAAACGCTCTCCTGAGTGGATTTTTATGAAAATGCCGTTCCGTTATCCTGTTGTCTTGCCTGCGAGTGAAAGCGGAGCCTCGAGCGGAGCTATTCGAAAACGCTGATGTGACAGTATACGGGGTGAGTGGCCGAGTGGCTTATTCAGTCTTCGTCAGGTGACTGAAGTTAAGCTTGGTCGGGTGAGGTCAGACTCTGGATGGGTGACCACGGAGACCTGACCTCACAATTCACCTCGTCGTCCTTCGGAAGGGACGTTAAACTAGGGGTCCCATGCCTGGATGCAGCATGCACAGTGGGCCTAAATTAGCTTTCAGTAGCTAGAAATCCTGACAAGCCCACTCAAAACAAATTGAAAACAAACAAACAAACAAACAAACAAACAGTGTCGATTTACGATCTGTAAAAGCACACGTTCGGGGACTTTGGATCAAAAAGGTGGGCATGTTACTAAAGTTATCAAGAGAAGATGTGAGTATGGGAGGAAACAGGACCCCCTCTGTGACCCTTAATCTAATAATTGGATCCAGTTTGAGGAGCCTCAGTTTGGTGACAGTCTCGATATGAAGATCATGACAATAAGACACTTAAAGTCCTTGTGAATAAGCTGAATTAAGGTAATACCAGTAAGGCTGAACGATAAATTTGAACAATTGTAGCAAGCATGGGATGAAATCGAAACAAGACTAAATCAAGACATTGACAAGTACTTAGCAACCATTATCAAAACTATGAAACCGTCGCCTCAAGGGTTAAAGGGCGTTTAAGTACAGTTGCAATATTTCACACAGTACGTAACGAGTGGTTTTGGAATTTGTCAACGATATTGCAAATTGTTCATGGACCCAGTGTCAATTGGAAGGGGATTAAAACGTGCTCGAAACCCAAAAAAGCCACGAATCCGCTCAGCAATTCGATTGTGGATATTCAGTCTCCAGAGTTACGACAACTTGTTGAAGTGTGAAAATACAAGGCTGTTTAAGGCGCATTGTCGCCTATTTATAAAATTACGTATAATCACTAAACTGCAGCAGAATCTCAGGCAAGGAGACGACTGCTCTGCATGATATCAAATCCCTTGGCAGACTGTTTTAATGTCCAGATCACTCGTGAAAGATCGTCCTCTCTTGGCCTTTGATCCTGGCCCTTGGCCTCTGTGGCTACGCCCTCATTTACAGTCATCATTTCATTCCTTGGGGTCAGTCATTTTCAACTCTGGAGACTGGGACGAGTTAGATTTAGCAGGGTTTTGTATGAAAATATTTGACAGCTGACAAAGGCATGGATAAACAAGATGAAGATTCTTTGCAGAAATTTGACGATAGGTATGATAATTAGAAAGTAGGATACTGAACACTTCTTGCTGCAATGCCATGCATATGAAGATCAGGGGCGTGACCTCCTTGGCACCGTTAACGAAGTATTCCAACTACACAACATTTCAAACCTACCAAATCAAACCCTTGTGCAAATAATGTTGTATGGTGATAAAAGTTTTACTCATGACCAGGACATACAAATTTTGGAATCAATGCTAAAATTCATTCACTCATCAGAGCGCTTTTTGTAGCACCACCAATGCAAACCTGGGGACATTAATCTTTTATCTCATCCTTCTCCATTAATCTTTAATTTTGTTATAACATCACAACTGTATTGTAAATATATCTATGTTACTAAAGGCTATACCAAAACCTGTCCACTTTGCATCTTGATCCGGGAAAAGTGTTATGTGATCTCCACGATCTGTTCTCCCCTTGAAGGGACCAGTACTTTGGTATAGCCTTTACTATCTGTATTGTTTTTCGTTAAAGATCATTTAGGGTAGCCATGCCTATCATGCTCCCAATGATATCGTTGATGTAAATATGTTTTGTTGAATTGTAAATTTTTAGATTGTGTATATAAAATAATAATAATTAGAAAGTTGTATGAATAGACTATATGCTAATTTAGTAGATGATAACTAAATGCAGCAAAAACTAGGCCAAAAAATCTCGTTTAGGGAGCTGTCATAAAGTATGGAACAGAGGGGGGCGGAAGGGATTTGACAGGGTCACCAAAATTATTGCATGGAAAATGTTGGGCTAACAAACTATTACAAGTGACAAACATGGGCCATGAAGCTATATTTGTTTCGAGATTTGCTTTCAATGTTTTACAATTGTTTTAAACAACTGTCAGCATCATCTTAGCTGTTTTCTTGATCATTGATATTGTTCTCCATCTCAGTGTCTGACACAGAGGTATCTTCATGTTCTTCCCTGCCTTCTTTAAACGTTATACCGGGTCCTGCAGATACGGTATTGACAACATGATGCATAGACAAAAACTTAAACTGTAAAGTGCTGAAAATTTTTCTTGAAGAAGTTTCTGAACTACAGAGTTCATTTTGTAGCCCTGGGGTCGTCAAATAATCTTTGCTGATGTTTAAGGGGCTATGTAAACAGTTTCTGTGTCTTGCACTGGGCTACGCAATTTTACGGCGAATTTTGAAATCCCTTCCGCCCCCCTCTGTTTAATTCTTTATGACAGCTCCCTTATCGAAAACAAAAATGGACTCATAGTACCTTATAATCCGATGCAAATTGCAACGATAGCTGTAAGAATAGCAGCAAACGTAGTGTATTGACATGTAGAATCCTTGTATTCACTGCAGGCTGGGAATGAGAAAGAGAGAACAATCAGTTTCATTTGACGGCACCTATAAAATCTTCACTTTAGATGCAGTTTAAACAAATCTAATGAGAGCTTAAAATGTCCATGAATCAATATAGTATGGAACACATGAAAAACCCACGTATAAAGAACGTAGTGGACAAAAAATTACAAATTACCTACTCTCGAGTACCGAATAAATGGGGGGATGAGAATAATCGGGGGGTTTGCAAAAGGTTTCATATAACAATAATCGGGGGGACTGGAACAATGGGGGGGGGTTGTGCTTGGAGAAATTCAAAATAGTCGTTTTTTTGTATATATATATTTATGTGAACAGTGATGTTGGTTATACATTTACTTATGAACTCTGGTTCTGTTGAAGGCACTTCTTGAGACTTTTCTTGAGTTTATTCAGAAATTATGTTTACTGTCATTTCATTTTCCCAAAAATAAATAAAGGGGGGTTGGGATAAAAGTGGAGGGGGTTGGCAAATTTTTTAAAAATTAATAAGCGGGGAGGACGATTATTCCGTATTCGAGAGTACAGAATGAAATTGTTCAATTAGGCTACCATTCTATTACAATTTATTCATTGTTTTTATTGTCTAGGAGCCTAGGCTAACTTACTAACTTGTACATTGTTACACCCAACACCCAGGTCTTTGCTGTATCGCAAATTTCACCTGACATGCAAATAGCAGCTTTGCACGACACTAGCTAATGGGCAGGCCTCCAAAACGGCTCTTTGGGCATCGTTTGGGCAGTGTTAAAATATTTCGCTTGACGAGAAAATTTAACTGAACTCCTTTCGCGGGCGGGGCTTCCCGAGAAGCGTTCACATTGAGGGTTAGAGAATCTACTAATTTTAACATTTACTCTGGAAAGAGAATGGCTTTCCACTTCTAAGGACAGGAGATATTATAGTTTATGCTATTAAGCTAGAAAAGATCAATTTTGTATCAGTTACCAGGCATGCTGGGGTTTGAAAGGGAGTTCAGGACAAGGTAAACCCTAGACTGATGACTATGAGTCCCTTGTATCCCGGCTTTTTCGAGCTACCATTAATAAGGGAGGATGCTTTCCTCCCTCCCTCTCTGAAAACTGCCTTAGACTGATCAGAGTTCAATACAACTTGGCGAAGTTACACAGCAAGTAGTTTGAAGCATGTGGCGTGTTTTGGGCGTGGCTGCAACGCCTTATGACGTCACAGTGATGTCACGAAGTTGAAAATCTGTGAAAATCAAGCTTCCAAGTCAAATTTGAATTTAAAGGAAGTTTTGCATGAACTTTAATCAGTTTTTTTGTTTAAGTCAGTTGCACATTTGATATGAAAATGTCATTTTATTGAAATTTATAACTTTGGAGTGCTATTTTGGTGGAAATAAGCCAATTCTAATGACGTAACTTTTGCTATTGATGTGCTCTTTGTCAAAATAGACAAAAAGAAGCTGCAAAATGTTAATACCCTATTACAAATGTATTATTGGAGTGTTTTCAATTGAAATATTTCAAAATAATTAAAAAAATTTGCTAATCTGCCCAAAATGGCGGCCAAAATGGTGCCATTATCGAAAAAATGCTGATGTCATCAAACTCCAGAAATTCCGGTATCAAATTAAAGCCCTTCGTTTATTGATTCATTTGCTATACAACACTTCATAATTTAATCAAATCTTTCCATTGAAATCATCAAAAACAATGATTTTCTGCTACCTGCTTCCAAAAATGAGCATGTCACATGACCTGTGAGCTCTATTGTTTAAACATTTTTTCTATTGTTATTGTCTATTGTTAAACATTTTTTCTATTGTTATTGTCTATTGTTAAACATTTTTTCCGTCAAAATGTGGCTATTAGATAAGTACTAAAAGTCAGAGAGGTTTGGGGAACATGATTGATGTCCTTTGAAAATGCGGCAAGAAAAACCTCGAGGGGGAATGGAAAACACGTGGATTGGAGTTAATTGACTCTGGTTAGCGTAGCTGCCAATTGTAATGTTTTAATCTCTGAAGTATGACTGGCCACTCCTGAAGGTGAGTTGCAATATAATTCATGCTATTAGCAAGGACAGATCAATGTTTTTGTCAATTGCCGGGCAGAACAATATTTTGTTGTTACGGAAATTCAAACTGTGTTAGTTTGTAGCTTAATCGTTTCTGCAATATTCACAGATATGGGATTTGCCGGTGTTGTGTGAATTTGTCTGAACCGTTTCCTTCTATCAAATCCAAAATTCACCTTGCAATCACAAATTTGGCACAAAGTCAAGGAAGGCATGTGTTTGTGATGGAAGTTTGGTGGCAAAATGGGGCAAACGTTTTTGCCATATAAATACGAACTTGAAAACAATCACACTTCTTCAAGAGGTCTCTGCTTCTTTCTCATTTGTCGCTAAGCCTACGTTCACACTACTCCGTTATCATTTCTATCCGTTTTGTTGATGAAAATGCTGCTCGTTCACATTGCTCCGTTTTCAAATAAATACGCTATGAAAACAAAAGGCGTTCACATAGTTCCAGTAAAATGGTGTTGTTAATCCCCTTCTCAAAACAAAGCCTTTTGTTAATAGCTGTCAAATCGTGACTTTGAATGGCGTTGGTTGTAATCAAAAGTCTATTAACAAAGGAATGTGGAGCGTTGTCAAATGTCTCCGTTTTTTGTGTTCACGCTGAAAACGGATCGTTTTCAAAACGCACCGTTTTCAAATTTATGCGTTTTCATTAGCGTTTTCGAAAAGCCCCGTTTTCACAGCGGAGCAATGTGAACGCAAGGCAAAAACGGAGAAGTTTTACTCCGTTTTCAGATGAAAACGTAGCAGTGTTAACGGGGCCCAACGCTTAATCCGTCTCTGTTCTCCTTCGCAGTGGAAAGTAAAGTCTGCTCCCAGGCTAATGCTTAAATGGCTAGACTGACCCTAAACGGAGGTCGGCCCAAATGACAAATACACTCCAAACCAAGCTCATCCCCGGGCCTCTGTTCATTTTGGGACGGAAAAGAAAGTATACCATCCTTTAGTCTCCATAGACTTATTACAGATGACGAAACAGACTTGGGGCAAGTCAAGTCTCCATCTCAATAGGAGAAAAGGCCCTGAGGAGGAGATTGACTCCAAACAGAATAACCCACTTGACAAAACAACCATTTGATTTACAAGTTGCTAATATATAGGACATCGGATACTGAAAAATCTTGCATAGATCCGCTAATGGAGGGGCCTGTAATAGAATAATCCTTTAATGGTGCCCGCATTTCGGTCATTAATTGTGCACCACCCTGTTGATCTTTGATTACGAAAACGACCACTAATCGTGCAAGCCAGCGAAACAACTCTTAATATGATATGACATTCAATGGTTGTGATAATTCCCACGATTGACGAAAATATATTGATCGGATAACACTCAATTTACAGTTTTGACAATAGCAACATACTTTTAGGAGGAGAAACCACAGGCTAAAGCTGGAAGATCTTTCACCAGGGTGGGAGGAGGCTTTTCCATTTCAGAGACTCCAAAAGGGGGATTAAAAAGAAAGGCTTTTTGTCATGGGCAGTTCGGAAACTGTTGTTCTGATTCCCGAATTGCCCATGATCAACCAAAGTAAAGTGATTATTTACTTACCAGTTACCAAGCCAAATAAAGCCAAATGTTGTTTCCTTTATTTGTTTCTTCGTCATGTCTTGGCAAAATGTGGCGTTAGGCCAAAAAATCGGATTCTGAATGGCAGAGCAGCAACAACATTCCACCTCCCAAACTAACCCACGTTTTGGCAAGGACAGACCAAAGAAACAATTAAACAAAAACATTTTGGCTTGATTTGGTATGGTAACTGGAAAATAAATCATCTCATTACTTTGCTAGATCATGGGGAGTTCGGAAATCACAACAACAATGTGCAAACTGCCCATGAATTGACAAGGACAGATTTTGTAATAGACCTTTTAGCTATTCTACAAAAGAGCCTAAATGGAACGATATTTCTATACAATTTTATACACGAGGTTCGATTGAGTGGCGTTAGAGCTTCGATGGCAATTGTGCACATTCGAAAATCCTACAAAATTTAATGAAATATCGTTCAATCCAGATTCGTTTTCAGAATAGCTAAAAGGTTTATACAGTAGCATCGGTTGCTTTTGATTGACAACACGATTCAAAATTGTTCGCGATTAATGACAAAAGAAATTCTCTTAACCAATAACTCAAACAAACACAGCCACAAAAGTTGCCCCGAAACCAGTAGGGCAAGTGTCGCCTTGTGCAGGCGAAAGGTGGTTTTTAAGAGAGGTTATGGGCTTATAACAAAAAAAGGGTAAATCTTTTGAATTTGTTTATTTGTAGACTTTTTTGTTAGCATTCAGAAGCTATATGGTAATTTTTTCAGAGAAGCTCCAAATACATGAGAATCACGATGCCCTCTCCTCGGCTTGTGAATCAAATAAACAAAATCCTAGATTTACCCTTCTTCTTTCGTTATAAGCAGACAAATTCTCCAAAATAACTTTTCGCATGCACAAGGCGATAACTTGCCCTACTGGTTTCGGGACGATTGTTCTTGGCCTTTATTTGCTTTGAATCACTGGTTGAGAGAATTTCCTTTGTCTGCAATCGCTAATAGCTTTGAAACGAGGTGCCAATTAAAAGCAACTGATGCTATTGTGCTAAAGACTCTTCCCTTGTTCCATACACTTCCTTATCTCAGATTTGATTTTGTTTGTTTGTTTTGTTTTCAATTTGTTTTGAGTGGGCTTGTCAGGATTTCTAGCTACCGAAAGCTAATTTAGGCCCACTGTGCATGCCGTATCCAGGCATGGGACCCCTAGTTTAACGTCCCTTCCGAAGTACGACGAGGTGAGTTGTGAGGTCAGGCCTCCGAGGTCACCCATCCGGAGTTCGACCTCACTCGACCGAGCTTAACTTCAGTCAGCTGACGAAGACTGTATAAGCCACTCGGCCACTCACCCCGTAAATTGGTTTGATGATGTCATTTGCGCAGATTCTGCTCTGTAAATTGAGAGTTTTTTTACTTCGATAATGGCTTAGTCATTTTAGAAATAGTAACTGTGGCATGACCAAAATCTTCATAAAAGTGTCTGTTCAATGTTCAATTAACTTGTGTGTTTGCGTGCTTTTCAGCAATCTTATGTAATTGCTGGGACTGTCATGCGTTATGATTTGACACTGTTGCTCAAAATTGCTTATGAAGCAGCTCTGGTTTTGACCTACCAGCAATTTGGAAGTTTGCTTATTTTCAACTTTACAACCATGTCACCAAAAATACTGGCAAATATATCAAAATTTATTCTAATTATTGCAGAATTCATTGAAAATAAATCAATTGACAATAAGTATGAAACAGCCTTCATCAGAATTTTTCAAATCTGTTGCATTTTCTCTCGGACACCCGGTAATTAGGCAGGACAGAGGCTAGAGACCAGAATGCAACATTGTTTTGCGCCATTGAATGTTATGCCATGCTAAGTTATCTTTTAAAGATGCTACATGATCATTTAGGTTAATTAATCATTTTCAGTTCAGAAAGAGTCGAGCAAAGATTTTTTCACGATAAGAGCTGATTTGGCGTTTCAACGAGGTTTCCTCTTAAATTGGAGTAGTTGCGATCCCTAAAGTTTGATAGTCAGTGTCTTTCTTGCACATATGTGTCTTCTTTGCTGGTCTCCAGTGCATATCAACTTGAGTTACACCATAAACATTCTATTTAGCCTCCCTTAGATTAAGCAACCTCTCTAATAAGCACCACTCTTTCAAGCCAAAATTTTAGATATGCCTTCACAACAAATGCCAAAGATACCCACAGATTTTCCTTTTATCTAGTTAGAAAAGTTTCCATGCTAATTTTGATATGGTTTGGGATAAACATTTTGAAGAATATGTGTATTTGGCTTGAAACTTGTATGTTGATTCCATAAAATATAGGGTAAATGAACTAATTGGTTATCAACAAACAATTTTCGCCACAGTTAATGGAATATTGCTGTTAATGTACATACCTCAATAAACATTGCCTTCTGCTCTCAGTGCTCCTCTGCTCACTCCACATATTTAGAGGCAACATTAGCATCTGTCCACATAAGCTGGCTGCACCTGTGATCCAGAAGTATAGTAGAACGTAGATGTAGCATTTATTGTAATCTTTTATATGGATAAAAAAAATACTAGCTGAGCGAGTTTGCATTGCGTGCCAACGTTAGTCGCTTTGAATGTCAGCGTCAATAAAAAGCAACTGATGCTATTGTGTTGGAAATTGTCCTTACTTTCAGTGGCATTTAAGCTACATGCGTAAGAGGGCAGCTCTGTTCCCTTTTTGACTGGACAAAAACTTTAACAAACTTTGCTTTTCTAAGTTTTTCTTCATTATTCCTATGCTTCTAGTTCAAGCATATTTTCTTATTGCTTAATGGTATTTTCTCATAGTAACTCAAAACAGTTGGTCCAGTTTGTAATTATAAAACTCTGTCTCGATATATTTCTGCATAATGTTCTATCTTATGTCGTTAGAGAAATGTTTCTCGTTTGTTCATTGCACCCATGCAAACTTGATCACAGGTGCAATATTGAAACTAAACATTGTGATCCAGCGATGGCTACCTACTGCACAATGTCCACCTTCTTGCACTTAGGACTTAGGGAGGGAGTGGCCTTTCTGGATAGCATCACTTACTTCAGAGATGAACTATTCATTTAAATCATCCAGAAGTAGTTGTACATTATTGCCAACTCTATGGACGCGTTTGAGATCATGGAGTCTGGAAATCTCCAGGAAAACATCGGCAACAAGGGCACTCCCAGAGATGGTATGGGGAGCTTCCTGTGACTGGTATGGGGCTGGCCGCAAGCAACATGGCAAAATGTGTCAAGCAGGCCATGTCACTGGTCCATGTGGCATAGTATCCTTGCACCAAAAAGGAGCTGGGTGGAGCCAAGAATGCAAAATGGAGTGTTTTCTCGCATTTCCCAAGCATCTTCCGCAGCACACCTGCAAGAGAATTCAGTTTGTTATGCATCATACAATGCCATTCGTATGGCCATTCTTTTTCACTATTTTCAAATGAATGGAACACGCCTATTGTCAGTCTGCTGTCTATAGTGCACTGGCTTAGCAGTTGCAATTTGCATTTTACAACACAATGAAAAGTATAAACTTAGTACAAGTAGTTTCATCATACAAAAGCAACAACACAACACCATGATGGCCTTTTTGTGCAGATGAAAGTAGCATGAAAGTTGAGCTCAAAGAGAGAAAAGGGGAGAGCAATGTAGCTTGCTAGAGTTTATGTGCTTCTTGGCATTTAATTGATTGCGCGCAATGAAACCAAAGCTTTTTACGATGGCTTCTCTTAGCGCGGTTCTCCTTCACACTTGTAGCTCTGGGGCAAATTCCTTATTAGATTAACTGGCTGATAAGATTGAATTTCACAGGATTTAGAACTACTAATGACCTGTTTCCACCATCCCTTTCTGTTTGAAAAATATGATTTTTCCATTTGCAAGCTGGACATGTATTTATGTAAGTTAACTACAACAAGGTGTACATGACAAATGGAAAGATTGATGTTTGAAGTTCTTGATAAGTGCTTGCCAGAAGGATAGAGCTATAGCTCGATATTTGGTACAGTAGGTAGGTCTGTATGTATGGCGCAAAAATAGGCAAAAATAAATAGCTTCATTGCAGTTCCAAGGTAGGCAAGGGGTGTGCACATGTCATAAACACAGCAACAGCAATAGATGCATTTGTTTTTTGTGATGTGCGGCTTTGTGATATGAAAATTTAAACCACACAATTATCAGTAGGAATCAAATTGATCTTTCAATATTGTAAGGTTGCTTTACACATGATGTTTGGTTCGTTAAGGTAGCTTACCAACAAATGAGTCAAATTTTTTGTGAAAATTTGAATTTTTTTTTATTATGGTTTCCAAGGGTAAATTTATCGAAGATTTTGAAAATCAAACCCATTGTTACCCGTCAGTCCTAGATAAGAAGTTGTTCGTGAGAATATGAGAAGTATCCTGTGATATTTACCATAGCAACGTCATAGCAACCAATTTATTTCCCTTTCCCGATTTTTAGGGTAGCTCTGTTAGCGAATCGGGCACTGTCTCTTCCAAATGAAACATTTCTGAACTACCTGTAGCTTTCTAGATCAGCATATGAGTGCCCTGTTGTCTATCCGGGACTTTTATCAGCAGTTTTATTTGATTTTCCTTGAGCATTGACTGAAATTTTTGTGAACGAAGGCTGAGATAGTTGCTCAAAATGGGATGAAAAACGTGCTCGAAAAGGACTAGAAAATGCTAAAGACAGTTTAAATTCTACAGTAATTGTAGCACCAAGCTAACAGCTGAATGGGAGAGTGATAAAAACGTCGATAATATGCAAGTGGATGAAGCGCAAACCCCAACAAAGAGGCCTAGGCAACCTCAGCTGAGCTTTAGGCCAGAGAGAAGAGAGAGAAGTGCCCAGGTGGAAGAGATGATTCAGTCTTCAAAGCAGTTTTGGGCTAAAAGCTTTCCCAGAAGTAGAACAGCAACCAAAGTCAACAAATCATCAGAGCTTTGCAAATATCACTTCACTTGGGAGATTTTTAAAGAATCAATTGCCTTGGTAGCTGTCCAGAATTTCGACAGGAAAGAACAAGAAGAAGTCAACATGTTGAAGAACGATTTGGAATTATTTGAAACTACAGTGCACTGTCTGTCCTTGTCAAAGTTCATATTGCACCTTAAAGTTCAGAGTGACTGGGGAAAACTTTTTGTAATGACAGCAGGCAACTGATTTTACTCTGGAGGTGAAAGACTTGTGGTATATCTTATATGTGAGTGGCCAAACAGATCACTGGAAACAACAACATACAAAAGTGAAGTGAATATGCCTAAAAGTGGATCCATGAGTTGACAAAGCCCTGTTTTGAGGATATGAACAGAAGACACTTTTGTCGCAAAGGCCAAAATGCAAATAAGTCATTGAATAAACATCATTTAGCCAAAATGCCCAAAGAGTAATTTGTTGAATAACTCAAGCTTATGGTGTCAAATCTGCAGTTCTTCAGTGTAATTCAAATCCATGGAGAGTCCCTGGATGAATGGAGACATTCTTTAATAGAACCAGGATGTTTTACCACTTTGCTCATATAAGCGAACAATTAACAGGTTGAAAAATACTGAATAAAAAGCAAAATAAACAGGAAAAGAGGAGAAAAAGCTCAGAAATATCAGCAAAGGGTACATAGATCTAGAAAGAGAACAAGAGGGAGGCCTATCTCACATATCTGCAGGTCACTAGAACAGACTGTCCTATGCAAAACTTTAAATTGCATTTTCTCGGAATTCATTTTTTACTGTAGCTGCTAATTTTGAAGAAAGATATCACAAAAAATATTGTTGGTATGGAGGTGAAACTTTGCATGGACTTAGATGATATACCAAAGAAGGGCAAGGGCTAAAAAAAATCCAGATTATACAAAGTAATGAAGCTAAAAACAAAGAAAGTAATGAGGCGTATCACCTTAAAAATCCGCCATCTTGAAATTCATATTAAAATCTGTTGTTGATATGATATCTTTCTGGAATTTTTTTAGCCTGTGCCCTCTGTCACCTAATAGACTAATTGCATGCAGCATATGAGTTGAATTGGGCTTTTACTTTTTGAGAAATCTTTCTTTAGATAGAACCATGTTTTCAGTGATGAAATGTTGCTGATGTCAGCATTATGCAAATTTATGCAAATTAGATATGCAAAACTTTCTTTGCATTGCATGCTCGTTCATTTGATATGATGATATGAAGCCAAAAGTTTACTGTTAAAAAGTTTGCTCATTTGTTGGTAAGCTACCTTAAAGGGCAAGGCAAACTTGCCACAAGGGAGGAAATTTTATTGTTTTTTTTTAATTTATGAGGTCTAATTTGAGGTAGACTTTTAAGTTCTCTTTTGTCTTTTCTTTTGCATGTAAATTTTTTTCCATGTTAAGGCTGGGGAGTTGCCATAGATTTTTTGCTATCCGTGGTATTTGTCCTTGTAGTGTAGTAAAGTAGTTGGTAAGTAGTGTTAGATATGTAACTTGTATCGCAAAGTTTGATTGAATAAAAAAGATGTTTGGTTCTATTGCTTATGTGACCTACTGTATGATGGATGTAATTTTTTGCATTTTGAAAGTATGGTGATTTTCAGTTCCTATTCACTTCAGATTCATTTCTTTATATTCCCTCATCCTATCTACTGATTGCTGTCATGGTGCTCACAATCAATGTTAAATTTGGAATGTGTTACAAAATCACTGTTTCCTGGATGTCAGTGAATGTATGGAAAAGGGGGTGATTTTTTCTCAGAAAATCAGAAAAAAGGGGGTAATTTGAAAATTTCTGTCAGAGATAGGGGTACGAAATGGATTCTATGGACAAGGTGAGGGAGAACTTGCAGTTTTCAACGGCAAGCGCTGGGATCACAGATAGCTAACCGCTAATCGAGTCTGTCACCCCTTGTCATGACACTAAAAGGTGCTGCTGGGATTTGAACCCCGTCCGCCTGACTGTTCTGGCTGCAAAGTCAGTGGATTACAACACGGGGGGCGCCACAACACCTTCAAGCATGAGGTTCATCTGGTACGTAGTGGGAGTGCAGGCGCCAGGGAAAACTGCAAACGGAGTGTAGGCCCACTGGCTTGGTGGGAATGTTGGGCAGTGGGACATATCAGACATCTTCAGCAGCTTAGAGCTCCAGCCTGCCCTGAAACACTTAAGCTGGCTTGCCAACAAATGTGGTGCAACACAAGGGAAAAGCAACTTTTTGCTGTTGAAATGTAGTTGGAAACAATCCTACTTTCTTGCCACAAACTTTTGTGGACATTTTTCTCATGACGTTTGTCGGGTCGCATTACATTTGTTGCCTAGAACCAGATTTTACATTGCAAAGCAAAAGGTCAGGCCTATATGTCACTGACCCGACCACTGACTGAAGCTTCCATTATTACCATTTGCTCTTCCAACTTCACCAAAGTTTGTGTTTGCTTTGAAATGTGGGAGGAGTCAGTATAATGACCGCTCTGATAAATTGACTTTCCCAAGTTGACTTGGCTTGGGCAAGTCCATCTGATAAATCCCGCCCTTTTCTAAGGATCTCCCAGGGGGGACTCCCTATTAGTAAGTGACGGGGGGGTCAGACATTTTTTGGGTTTGTAAAACGTTGTCTAGTATACCTTTGGGTATGCGATTTGGAGCATAATCGGTATATTTTTGGGGTTGCTGATGAGAAAATTGGAGAAGGTGAGTGCTAGGCTGAGTTTTTCACCAAAATATCGCAGAGCAGTTGCCGAAAATGCTATAAAACCTTTGATTTTTATGTACCATGAAGCTGTGAGTATATTTTTGGGGTCTACAAATGTCCTAATTTCAGTATATTTTTGGGATGAGTATATTTTTGGGGTCTAAAATTTCCTAAATTTAGTATATTTTTGGGTTTTTCAAAAATATACTGTGTCTGACCCCCCCGTCACATACCAATAGAAGTTCCCCCCCCCCTGGGAGGATCTACACAAAAAACCGTTTCAAACGGTTTTTTCAAGGTTTTATGATCAGGCCATTTTTTCAAGCTAAGCTCAGAACATATTGATTAGAAAAAATGAATTCTTCATCAAGAAAGGAGTTGAATTCAATTTATTTCATCAAAATCGACCAAGGTAGTCCAGAGATATTACAATTTAAAGTTGAGAAATTTGCGATCAATCATTAGATGGCAATTATATACATTACTGTATCATAATTTGTCCAATTATGAGATATGAACAGTATGGTTTCTCTCAAACACAAAGGGGTGTAACTTTTGCCCTACATGGATGATTGCTATGAAACTTGGGTATCTTGTAGATTTTGACGAGCCGCACCTAGCAACACAAAGACAATGGTTACCAAGGTAACACTGTTGCCATGGCAACATGAAAAATTGGTATTTTTCTATGTAAAGTTGTTTCAAAGTTATATCAATATATTTGCCTTCTGTTTTCCTTAGAAATTGTGATAAAACTTATAATCATTAAGCAAAGATAGTTCTAATGATCAAAATTAAAGATGGCGGATATGAACTTGCTCGGAGCTTTCTTGATATGACTTGTGCGTCTGCCATGGTTGTAAAAAAAAACTTTTCCTAAAAATAACATTTCAACTACTAGTTTAAGGGTAACTTGAGTATGTTTGGAAGCATGTATCTACTATTGAATATGCAGTTTCAAAGGTAATGCAGTTACCATAGCAACTGAGAATTATCTTATGCAATGACTAACTTTTCCCGGGTAAGCGAAACAATCTCCATATTAACTCTACCCTTTTATTCTATAAAAGAGTCTTGATTTTCAAGCATTTTAATTTTCAAACATTTTAATACATCATTATGTATTTGAAATAATTGATTGGCGTTGGAACCCATGTCATTGCTGTGCACATTTAAATCTTCCGAAAATTTCTAAAAATGTTATAAAAATATCCCTTAGACTCTTTGTAGGGTGAGCTACAGTAAAAGATCTGTATGGTGACCCACTTCTCATCAAGTCATTTTTCTGTGTATTTTTAACTCTATAGTTATACCAGGTGAGCCAAAAAAAAGTTTAAGTGTTTCACGGGCTATGTAATAAAAGTATGTGACAGATGTTCAAAACTAAAGTGTTTAATCTATCACTCAAAGGCTAACTTAGACGAGAAAATTGTGTGTGGTAAAATCAAACATTTTTTAAGACCCAACAATAATCAAAATGCTTGTAAGGGGTTTGTATGGGAATCAAGAATTCCACATTCCATTCTAGTCAATGATTTATGTAGCATTGACGTTTACATTGCCAGTTTGAGATTCTGAATTCCAATTTCGATAGAAGGTAAATCATGGACCAGAATGGAATTTGGAATTTTTGTTCCCACATTTTCCTAATCTTTAGGTCTATGAGGGATACTACCAAGCAAAATTTTCTCATCGAAGTTGACCTTTGACTGATGACTAACATTTCAGTTTTGAATATCGGTCACATGCGTTTTATTCTACAGCCCTGCCGACACTTAAACTTTTTTCGACTCACCCGGTATATGTACAATTCACAGTGATCCTGCAAAAGGAGTATTTGATAAAAGAGCTATTTTTTACAAAATGTTCAGTTTGACCAAAATCAAATTATATGCAAACTTTTTCGGACAGACCTTTGCAAGACTCTGTGAATAGATGTTAGTCATTAGCTTTTGTGTACATACCCTATGTTAAAAAACTTGAGCATATATCATTCAACTATTGTCAGATCACCATTTACATAGTCCATGAGCAGCTCATATTCCCAGGCTGTCTTTAGTTCTTCATCCTCCTCCTCATCATCATCATCATCACTTTCTTGCTGGTCTACATCATAAACAATTTCGAACAGAGTGTAGAGTTTGTCTTTAGAATGTCGTAAAATTCTAGTAATGGTTCCTGTGTAAATGCATTTTCTTGCTCTTTTCCTTCCCTCCTCTAAAACATTCCATGTATGTTCTACCCTCTTACCAACGAGGAAGGTTGGGTCTGGCAGCTCCTTGATGATACGCTTATCCTTATTCTTCGATTTGCTACTTTCAGCAGTACCCTTAGCTCCATGAGCTTGTCTTTTCTCTCTTTCCTTCTCCAGCTTATCTTTTAATATGGCTACCCGCTCTTCATATAGTTCCTTTCTTTTCTCTCGTGACAGTATGGTTGCACCTGATATCCTCTCTGTTGATGCTGGTATTATCTCATCCAGAAATTCATAGCTTGGAGACTGTGAAATTATTTTTTTAAGGTTTTCGCATAACTGCCCCAACCCAATCTTTGTGAGTTTGAAAAGATTTGTTCCTTCCTTCCCCAATATAGTTTCAGTTCCAAGGATGTGCTTGTGGTATCTTATCTGTGCCTGTACTGCATTCACCTTCTCTGTTTCTGTGTTAGCAGATTTAAGAAATCTTTCCATGTCATCTTCATTTTTCCACTCATTCCCATATTTACTTATATCACTCACTATCTTTGATCTTCTGGCAACAGACCGCTTTTCCTTATCTTTCCTAGCAAGCTCTTTACTTTGAATTATTGCTTTTCTTGCTGCAATGTGGTACTTCAGCTGTTCCTTGTTCTGCTTTATTTCCTCATTTGCCCATTCCCTTGCAATTGCAAAGGCTTTGCATTTCTCTTTGTCCTCCATTTTATCAATACTTTTCAAACCATTATTTCGAACAATGATACTAGCTTCGAGATATCCTGGAGTAGCATTAGGCCTTATGGTCATTTCCCTATCTAAAAATCCCATGTTTGACTCACAAGGTCGATTAGTTAGAGGACAATTTCGCACAAGTTCCTTGTCTTTGTCTTGGCCTGAAAACTCTCCTTCAGCTAAGTACATCTTAGATTGCCTTTCAAATATGATTAGATGATTTCTTAATACTAACTGCATGCACAAGATTGTTAAAGCATCAAGTTCTGGACTGTTTGTTTTAACAAACAATGATTCAGATGAGCTTGACAACTGCAATGGTATGTCAGGAAATACTGATGATGGATATTCCAGTAGGTCTGTAGCATCATTAGCATATTGTTGAAGGGCAGCCCTCATTTGGACACAGTAGGGGACCATATCAAGGATGTTGCGGCACACCTTGTCAAATGCAGCTTGGAAGGGCCCTGTAATGCACACCTTTATGATCCCTAATGCTCTTGCTCCAGCCAATGGGACATTAATTGAGATCAGATCATTTATTATCTTGACCGTCTCACCAACTTCTCCCTCTCCCATCAATATACTAACAAACTTCTTTACCTGATCTTTGTGACTCCAGAGGGCAGCCCCATTATGATATGTTATATGTGCCCTATTCCCAACTTCTTTTTCAAATTCAGACACCTTTGCCATTGCTTGGGTTCCCTTTCTAGATTTTCCAGCCTTTGTTTGACCATCTGTTTCAATGGTATCATCACGTAGGAAAGCCTCAAACAAATCTGATCTTCCAAATTTTTCAGAGCCTTGTTGGTGTAATAGCCTTGATGAGGAGTATATCAATTTGTATGTGGTTGAATTACCACCTTTGTGGAATAGACTGTACACATCCTCCTCTAAAGTGCACTTGTCAAAGTCCATAAGCCCTCTTTGACATGCATCATCTCCAAGATTAATAATTATATGCAAAAAGCAAAAGTGGTGCTGCAGTGCTTGCCATGACTTTATTTCATCATCAGTAAGATCTGAATCTTTAAGATATTTTTCTCTGAACTCGTCAAACAAATCATTAAACTTCTTCATTACATCACATCGATCACTCATTGTCCCTTTTATACTCAAAAGGAGTTCTTTCATGTATTGGCTCTTTTCTTTTTCCCCAAACCTAGCCATTAGTCCAGCTAACTTTTCTATGCTATCTTTGTTAACCTGTAGGAGAGTTTCACCATCTTCCCTTGCCAGGTGTTGAAGGCCAATGGTTTTCATTCCATCACTGGTGCTCAAAATTGAAGTATTGAACTTCTTCTTCAACTTGCTTGTGCCATCATTCATCAATATATTGCTTGGGGTTTTCCCCTCTTTATCTCTCAGGCAAGAGTTCCCAGCATCAAGTAGTGCCAAACACTTGGCTTCGTACATCATTTTATTGATTGTCCCATATGACGGAAGTTTATCAATCCTAAACTGCCCAAGATCTTCCAAAATTACTTTTATTGCTGGGCCTATACTGCGGGTGCTGAGTTTTAACTCATGCAGCTTCATCACAACTTGCCTCATTGCATCTGTGTATTTACCACCTTCAAAAACATTTATGTTATCCCTCTCAAATGAATGCAACAAATCTTGCAGTTCTTTGTTTTCTTTTTCGAGCTCTTTTATTTTCAGCCATTTCTTGTCTACTTCCTCTTGTAATTCCATTTGAGATTCTTCATACTTTCTTTTTCTTTCTTTTGCATTTCCTTTCCAGGCAGAGCACCTCTTTGATAGTCTTTCCTTGTTTTGAATTATATTCTCCAGCTGAGCTTCTTTCTCGTGTATCTTTTCTTCTAATCTGTCTCTTTCATTTTCTAATGCTTCTATTTCCTTTCTTTGCTGGGCTTTGTCTTTTTTCAAATCCTTGATTGCCGCTTTTTGGCGTTTTTGTCTTCGATTTGCATTTTGGTCATAATGAAATCTCAGCTTTTTCTCAAGATCCTTTATGTTTTGGCTTTGCTTGGTATACCTGCTGCTGAAACTCTCCATTTTACTTTTCAATGTGCGAAGGAGCTCCCCATTGCCACCAACGTCTTCAATTTTCAAAATTTCATCATAATTCTCTTCTGCTTCATCAGACATTTGTTGTAACGCATGAAGTGCTTGGTCATACTTGTCAATAATACCTTTTGCCTCATCAATATCTGATTTCTCTTTGTTCCTTAATTCTTCAACTTCTTTTTCAAGTTCGTGTATGTATTGATGGAGACCCTCTATTTCTCCTTGAGTGTCATTTCTCTCCTCAGCAGTAGTCTCATTTGTATTTTGGATGTGGGCTGGCTCACTTGATTGTGTAAACAATTCTTTGCGAAAAGCTTCTAACCTTTGTTCCGTTCCTTTCTTTCTGATGTTTTTCTTCAAACTGGCAAACTTTGCTGACAATCGCTGTAACCTTAGATATAAATTCTTGTTGTTGCACTCTGAAAACTCTGGGTATAACTGCTTGAAGGATTGTGTCAGTTCAGCAATTGTTTTCAGCTTATGGTATTTATTAAAGAATTCACATGCTTCTTGATTAGTTACCATTTTTCTGGTGTGCTCTCACATTGTTGCATAACTACAACAGAAAGTGACAAGTGTGGTTTAACTGCTCGCTGTTTAAATCTCAAAAAAGAGACACTTCAGAAAGATGACGTCTTGCTTCCTTGCTACCGTGGGAAACATTGTTATCAAACAACAAGCCCTTTTCAGTACCTTCAAAACTGTTATGGTTGTCAATAGGAATTTCATTTCAAATTATAAACTGAAAATTGCTATTCCTATCCTCCGAAGAAAATATATCCCTAATTGATTCTAACAGTTACCCTGTTGCATACTGTGTGTGCCTTCAATCGTTCAAAAGCGGACAAAAAACATGTTCACTGGGCCGCTGGGCGTTCGAAACGCACCCCTGCGATCTGACAAAATCAAAATTTGATCAAAACCTTCCGCTAGCAAAATTAAATTTCGCCGCTTTCCAAAGAACGAACACATAAAGCAAAATATGTAACAGCAAGAAAAAACATCATAGAACCCAACAGGATAAAGAACTTTTTATTAAAAGCAGCAGAAATTGTAGAAAAATTACAAATTTACCTTCAAATCGGTGCAGAGAACCGTTCTGGATATCGCTCATGAAGTTCTGGTAACCATGTGAATCCTCGATCTGCCCTCTGTCTCGATCTGGGGTCTGTCAGTCTCTCTGAGCCTCGAGATCGCACGAAATCCGCGTTTGAAACGCACGACCTCACGCAGATCCATTGCCAAAAGGCGGAATTTCATCCGCAGCTAGGCCGCATTGAGAAAAACGCCGTGCAAGAGTCATCACAGCAGAATGGCTCGGAATAAACTATTTGGCTCAATTCTACAATGATTAAGCATTCGCTTGGTATGTGATTTGCTTTGGAAGTATTCTCGTATCGGCGAAACAAGAAAGAAATAAATAGCAGGTCAGACTTCTCTTCACAAATATCAGATTCACGTTGTTGTTGTCACGTGACTGATCATTACCGTTTGGCCTCGCTCGGTCGTTACAGAATATTGTGCTTACTTGTTTATGAACGAGATTTTTCTCAAATTGCAGTACTTTCACTTCATTCTGTATCTTCCGCATAAGTCCCATGTTGACTTTCTTATTTCCTCGCAGGACTCCGGTTGCAAGGACGGTGCAACAAACTTTTTGCCAGCAGCTCATAGCAGCTCAGTATGGAGTGTGATTGAGGCCAAAATTAAATCATAAAATGAAAGCACAATTTTAAATTGAATCTGACGAAACGAAATTATAACCTCAATCAAATGCTCTATTCGAAAAAATAAAATGCATTTTGAAATCAAAAGACAATATTAAAGGCAGAAAAAACACACAAGATGAAATCGAAATCAAAATAGAAAACATTTTCTAAATGGAATTTACAAGACGAAATCAAAATGCAAACACGAAATCCAATCCAAAATGAAGAGAAAATATGCAAGACGAAATCGAAATGCAAACATGAAATAAATCACAAAATGAAAATGTGCAAGATGAAATCAAATTCTAAAATGAAATAAAAAATTGAAATGCAAAGCAAAATCGGCCAGCTTCAAATCTTGATGGATGCTGTGTTTGTTTTGGGGGCCTCTAGCGTGTACAGAGCATGCTTAAAAGAAAAATCCCGTTTTCATGTTGAAATGGCCGTGTTTTGTAGAGCGAAATCATTCATGCACTAAGTGAAATCAATCAAAATCAATCATGCGCTAAGTGAAATCATTCATGCGCTAAGTGAAATCATTCATGCGCTAAATGAAAAACAAACGAAGCAAGCGCGCCTACAAGAACAATTGTAGGCCCTCAGTCGCGTTGGGCGTTCGTCGAGGTTTGCAACGTCCTGGTTTCTAACGGCAGGTGGACTTGTGTTGGCTCTCAGGGCTGTCCCAAATTCTCAGTTTCTTATAAAAATTAAGTGTATTTGAGAAAATAACAAAGCAGATCAAAATTTTTATAATAAAGGGTGTATGGCACAAGAACTAGACGAGAGGCGGTGCTTATGAGAAGGGAAAATCTAATTTAATTGAGACTGCGTTCACACGATGCCGGCAGATTTTGAAAACGATGAAAAAAGTGACGGTAGCAAAATTTGAGCTAGCGTTCACACGATGCCGGCACAATTTGAAAACGGTAGGAAATTTGACGATAAAAACTCGTTGCAGGATTTGGTGCCAAAGAATAGTACTTACACCCTAAGAATAGACCTGTCTCGATTCAAAAGTGTCGAAAAATGTTCTGTTTTCATCTTCGTTGAGTGTTTAAACGATGCTGTTTCAAATTTATGCCGGTTACGGTTCCGTTTTCAAAATCTACCGTTTTCAAAATCTACCGGCAAAAATGTGCCGTTTTCGTGTGAACGGGAGGCCTATCCGTCGAATTTTTCACCGTTTTCAAAATGTGCCGGCATCGTGTGAACGCAGTCTGAATGTCAAGAAAGCAGAGGAAGTGACCGCGTAGCCATAGGGCTATCACTTGCTAAAACCATCCCCTCCCCAGGGATAGCGCAACCGGGGCTCTTAGGCGGCAGGAACCCCCAAATATTCACAGAGCCCGCCTTTGACATTTGAATTCTTGAAAATTGCTGTGCAGTGTCTTTTACTTCCGTAACTTCCTTGTTATGTTTTGAGAGAGTGTAGTCGCATTTTAAGCCAATCTGCAAGATGTGGTCCGTAAAAACTTAGCTCGCCTCGCTCGAATTTCATCCCTGGCGCCATCTCTGCCCCTCCCTCCCCTCACTTCTTCAAAGATATGCTTTGTTATTTTCTCAAATACATTTATTTTTTATAAGAAACTGAGAATTTGGGACAGCCCTGAGAGCCGACACAAGTCCACCTGCCGTTGGAAACCAAGACGTTGCAAACCTCGACGAACGCCCAACGCGACTGAGGGCCTACAATTGTTCTTGTAGGCGCGCTTGCTTCGTTTGTTTTTCATTTAGCGCATGAATGATTTCACTTAGCGCATGAATGATTTCACTTAGCGCATGATTGATTTTGATTGATTTCACTTAGTGCATGAATGATTTCGCTCTACAAAACTCGGCCATTTCAGCATGAAAACGAGATTTTTCTTTTAAACATGTTCTGTGCGGGGTTCTGTGCACGCCAGAGGCCCCCAAAAACACAACATCCACCAAGATTTGAAGCTGGCCGATTTTGCTTTGCATTTCAATTTTTTATTTCATTCTAGAATTTGATTTCATCTTGCACATTTTCATTTTGTGATTTATTTTATGTTTGCATTTCGATTTCGTCTTGCATATTTTCTCTTCATTTTGGATTGGATTTCGTGTTTGCATTTTGATTTCGTCTTGTGAATTCCATGTAGAAAATGTTTTCTATTTTGATTTCGATTTCTTCTTGTTTGTTTTTTCTGGCTTTAATATTGTCATTTGATTTCAAAGTGCATTTTATTTTTTCGAATAGAGTATTTGATTGAAGTTATAATTTCGTTTCGTCAGATTCAATTTAAAATTGTGCTTTCATTTTATGATTTAATTTTGGCCTCAATCACACTCCATAGCTCAGTGCTTTCGTCTGCTCCCTGCCTGTGATATGGCCTAAGAACAAAAAACGCGCCAAAATGACCAGACTATCACCCAGTCCTAATTCCTCCGCAGATTACTGTGAGGGCGTGACAGGGGCTACCAAAGATCCTCTGCGGTGGAGAATAACTGCCAAGTCGAGTCGAGTCCCATCCCACGATCTTGCACCAGTCCCAGTTTTCAAATTTTTTCGTATTCAAAGTTTGGTGACAAAGCGAGATGCAAGATTGATAACAAGTAGAGCAAGTGCTTCAAAATTTCGAGCAAATGATCACAAGAAAGAAATCAAAACAAACAACTTATTTCGGATTTCGGAACACCATTTCTATTTTTGAAGTATGACGTCATGCCAGGTGTCCTGACGTCAGGACATGATGCCCAAGACATACACACGTTTTGGAATGGTGGCTCACAGGTAAAACACTGGTGAAATTGGCTATGTGTGAAATTGGCCAAGCATGTGAAAGTGGCTATGAAATAGGACAACAGTGTCTGCTTTCACAGTGATAGAAATTGGCTGTGACATATTCCTCATACAACAAATTGTTTGTCTGCTTTGCTTTAAGAGAAATTGGTCACTCAGAGTCACTAAATTGTTCTATTTGAAATTGGCCATATGATCCCATGTGTGAAATTAGTCAATTATTTCACACTGCTTGAAACTACACAGAGCAATTTCACATATTAAGTAAAGTGTGCACACAATTACTAGCAAGTGAAATTGGTCATCATCTTTCACCCAAACAGTTTTAAAACATGTTCTTTTGTCTTACTGGTTGAAATAACAATAGGGTATTGTAGCCTATACAATAGAGATTCAAATGGTGCATTCTGATTGGATAATTGCCAGGAAGAAGTATTTGAATGGATGTCAGTTGATCAATTTGAAATTTTCAAATTTTTCATGATGGTGGCCTAAATTATTAGAGAGAGTCCTACAAGCAATGAGAAATGAAGTTCTGAAGGCTGTTTCATGAAGAAAGTAACAATGAAATTTCACATGGACTAGAAGCATGTACCATTAGATAAGCTGTTGAGGTTGGTAGAACCAATCAAGTGAATTTTTGGGATCAGAGAGGATGGAAGAGACATGTTATGATGGGAAATGGAGTATGGTTGATGGATGGGCCTAAAGCAAGAAGCTGAGTGAAAAAGATGCACTGTTCTTGGTAGAATATGTTGCCGTAAAGCCCTATTAACAAGCAGTTACAATAGATGAAGGAGAAAAGACGGTTTACAATTGCTGATCTGATAACAAACAATGTGTGCCATAATTCAATTATCACATCAGATTATCTGGAGAGTGTTGTTTAAACTTTGATAAAAAAAGCACCAGCACTGATAACATTGAAATGATAGATTTGAAGTAGTAGATACTGTATATGTGCTGCTTTGAAAAGCTTACGTGCTGATGATGTAATGGTGATGATGGCCTGATTGAAGTTTGATAGGATTGTTTTTAAACTAATATGACATCATGAGCAACAGTGATTGTGCAAGAATGAGGCTAAACTGAGAGACTGATTGCCTCGATGTCAGGGTCAAGAATCATCTTACAAAAATAGATCAATGAAGGTTGCCCACTTCTATCTCAATGTGGATTTCTGAATGAAAAGAAGTTTGTGAATATCATTGTCTTGGCAGCAAAGGTTGTGCTGTGTCAGGCTTATTCAATCTGTTGAAAATTCATCAGTGTTTGATAAGATGTTGAAAAAGATTGGAAGATCCTGTGCAGGATCTACTGTAAAAGGATCCTTTTTAGATCTTAAGATCCTACAAGATATCCTACAAGATATGTTAGGATCCTTTAAGTTCTTTTTAAAGACTCTGATCACGGTCTGAATGAATCAGGATCTTGACGCAAGA
Source organism: Aurelia sp. 3 sensu Dawson et al. (2005) (assembly GCA_964020215.1). Taxonomy (NCBI): domain Eukaryota; kingdom Metazoa; phylum Cnidaria; class Scyphozoa; order Semaeostomeae; family Ulmaridae; genus Aurelia; species Aurelia sp. 3 sensu Dawson et al. (2005). Next base: position 3,210,565 of record OZ026592.1, on the reverse strand, counting down.
TCCTATAAGGATCTCAATAGAATCCAAAAGGAATTTTCACCAGGATATTGATATGAATGGTCTATTTCATGGACAATTTCTTCCTAGTGAAATTATCTGACCAATTTCACAATTTAGGTAGTGGCTTATCTCACAGCCAATTTCACAGCCCATTTCACTTCATTGCTGTACAATTGCTGGCATGTGAAATTAGCTGACCACTTGTCACCCAAGATGAATTTCAAGATAAATTGGCCAATTTCACTAGTGTAGCAATTAGCTGACCACTTTCTATTTTGTGGCAACTTTCACAGCCAATTTCACAGCCTATTTCACAGCCTATTTCACCACTGTTTTACCTGTGGCTGTCCTGCTGGAAGAATCGATTTGCAGGACAGAAAAGAACAGTCTGTTCGTCATTTTGAAGAGATTGTGCTGTCAAATGAAGACGAGAAGAAAGGATCATGCTCAGGAAATTTGTTACGTTAGGCCCTAGAGGTTTGTATTTTCCCGTTTTGCACTGTATTGATTCAAACAGGCAGCAAACATTTTTAGGCCCATTTTTGGTATGGACACTTTGTTTCACCACATGATCTTCATCTTGTCTGCACACAAAGATCACAAAGGATTTGCTTTTCAGGTGCAGCCTTGACTTACAAGAAACTAGCCAGGTTGTGCTGCATAAGATTTGTTTTTGAAAAAGTTGAAGAGGAAAGATGGCAAAAGTGGTGTCCGCTTTTTGAAACAATAATGAGTGAGTTTTTGTGGTGGCCGCTATTGGTGGGATGGTATGATGTTTATGTTGGGAATTCTTTCAGCCTGACCCAGACACAAAGCTTCACAATTTACTTCAAAGAACACTGCTGATGTGCCAAGAAATCCAATCACAACTTTTTGTGCACACAAGAGCAATTTCACTAAGTGGTTATCCAAACATTCATCTCATGAATCTCCGCTCAGTCCCCTTTTAACCCAGGGTGCATTCCATGTAAAACCTATGCCAAAGGTATGCCAAGCCCCAAGCTTTCATACGCCTGGTATTTGCAGGGAAAGAATAGCACCTAAAAATTTTGAGTACTCAAAATCTTTTCAGAACTGGCCTAAATCCTTAGTTTCTTAGGAAAGAAATATGTGTATTATCAAAAGAAACTGCTAAAATATTGAGGACCATTTCACATTCAAGCCAAGGTAAGCAGATTTTCAAATGCTTTCATGCCAAGCACGCCAAGAACCGATTTTATTGAAGCAATGATGCCAATGCCAGTGCCATTTCGACCATTCACCTTTCAGCTAATCGTCTAAATGAACCGACCTTTCAAAGATCCCGCTTTTCTCTTAGCAAACAATCTCAAATCATAAAGCTCCTTGTTTCAGTTATTAGGTACCGAGATCTGCAATTCTGCTTCTCAGATCAGCAAAAAATTTCCCAAGATGCATTGCTTCTTCGCGCGTAAAATCAGCATGTTGGTTGCATAATTTCTAATAAAATGGCGTATCATCCCATCAAGCTCCCCATCAGTGATCCGTGTAATGTTGTGCAACCTGCAATAGCGCCGCACACTTCTTTCGCTAATTCCACGAACACCAAGATACATGGATCACGGGGGGGGGGGGGGGTTCTTCCATAGTAAAGGTACCTGGGGATGTGCCGCCCACAAGGGTATGCTTTTTAGAACTCCTAGTCTAGCCAAGGGTATACTTTTTGGCAATTTTAGTCGAGTGTAGTCTAGGCAAGGGTATGCTTTTTGGCAATTTTGGTCTAAGGACTGTAAAAGTTCGGTAATTTCTGTAAAAAACCAAATTCAAAAAAAATTCTGTCCTGAGAATGCGGAAATTTGGCAAGTTTTGTCTAGAAAACGCCCTTTCAGGGCACTTTTAATAAAGAAATTAGTCTAGGCGAGGGTGTAATTTTCACAAAAATTGGTCTAGCAAACGGTTCCATTTTGAAACTGCGGGCGGCACACCCGTACCCGAAATTTAGCTGAGAACCCCCCCCCCCTTGACATGGATTGAAGCCCTTGACTTGTTCAGATGAGAACATCCTCTGTGAACCAAAGACTGCATAGTGTCAGGCTCCACAAGCTCTTTTAGTGCCGCCATTTTCCTCTATTTAGTGCAGGCATGTCCTCTTTTAAACTTAGGCCTCCGAATATATCCGAATCGTGAAGTCAGTTGTATCACTCATTCCCCACGAAACGCAGAACAGAAGCTATGAATGGGAAAAATGTTTCAAAGCAAAGCAAAGGGCTAAATTTGAAGATGAACTTACATCTGATAGAGACTGAAATCCAATTTAAAAAAGGTGGAAAACTTGAACTGTCACCTGATCTGAGAAGCTAAAAAGTGAATCTTAGAAGCTGAAAAGTGAATCTGAGAAGTTGAAAAGTGAATCTGAGAAGCTGAAAAGTGAATCTGAGAAGTTGAAAAGTGAATCTGAGAAGCTGAAAAATGAATCTGAGAAGTTAAAAAGTGAATCTGAGAAGTTGAAAAGTGAATCTGAGAAGCTGAAAAATGAATCTGAGAAGTTGAAAAGTGAATCTGAGAAGTTGAAAAGTGAATCTGAGAAGCTGAAAGTGAATTTGAGAAGTTGAAAAGTGAATCTGAGAAGCTGAAAAGTGAACCTTAGAAGTTGAAAAGTGAATCTGAGAAGTTGAAAAGTGAATCTGAGAAGCTGAAAAGTGAACCTGAGAAGTTGAAAAGTGAATCTGAGAAGCTGAAAAGTGAATCTGAGAAGTTAAAAGTGAATCTGTAAATAGAAAAGAAGCTGAAAAGCGAATCTGGGAGGCTGAAAAGTGAATCTGAGGGGCTGAAAAGTGAATCCGAAAAGCAAAATTCTGTTTGGGCGTAATGGTACTGCCATGGATGCCACTATGCCAACAAAAAAGTCAGTTTACGCCAAAGATCTTTGGGCCTAGTGCATGAAATGCACCCTGGCATTTAGCGGGTTTCCATAGTTATGTATTTGCCAGCCTCAGCAAGAGTTTAAGTGAGGTTGATGGTTGATATAAACAGTACCTTTGGGCACAGCTCATGGCCCTTTTCTTTTTGACATCATTAAGTGTTAAATGTTTGCAAAATATGGTTGATCATTTTTAAGTTCCTAACAGATTATTAATAAACCCCTTCCCTGTAGTGGCTAATTTGGGCGCTTGACAAATGTATATTATTTTTAAGGTTGCCAAGTGCTTGGAACCAACCTCAGGTCATGTCAAGCAGTAACACAAACTTCCTCCTACAATGAAAATCCTTCGAGAAAGGCATCAAGAAAGGCAAATGAGTATTTAGTAGGATTATTTTCTGATGGAGCTGCCAGAACTGATGCAACAAACAAGGAGTTGCAACATGCAGAAAACCTCATTTTCACTTTGATGAACACTGCCAAACTCTCACCTGAGAATCGTCTTGGCAAAATCTTGGAATTCGGCAATGCTAATGGTGATGAGGCATTTAGAAACAATTTTAAGGAGAAAGTTTATTTGGTATGTTAGAAAATGCTGTTTTTTTTTTGTTAGTTTCTGCTGGGGAAAATTGGGTAAGTTTGGGTTGGAGTGAAGTGGGTAGGGTGAAAAATCTGGATAAATTTTGCCACAATCTTTGTTCAGAGTTCTCCTCCAGCTAAAACCACTAGGACTACCTATCTTGGCATAATGATTGTTGATTGATCAGTTCTGGGTTCTCTACTGTTTTCCAGCAATCAACACTACCTGGTTTACCCAGGGGGGGGGGGGGGTACTTCACCATAGATTCATACAGGATTTGTGCCGCAAAAATTTTTTATTACAACCCAATCCCAGAAATTTGGTCCGATACTTATACCCAATCCCAGAATTCAACCGTCGTTTCCCACCAAGATTTGAATTTGCAAGGGCTGGGAATGAGAATTTTGGTCCTAAGTGGCCATTAGAATGAGGCTCTGATGTGAGCACGTTTGTCAACTCTCAAAAATACTTGAAATCTGTTCACATCATGTGTTGCTCGAAAAAATTACCCAGTTGTACTTTCATTCAACAACCATTGCCAGGATTTGGAGAATAACAGTAAACCCCAATCCCAGAAAATTCCAAGTGAAAGTATACCCCAATCACAGAAATTTTTAAGTAAATCCCAATCCCAGAATTTTCAGGCCAAAAGCTTCCCAAAACTGGCGCACATCCCTGTCTCACCCCAAAGTGAAGTACCCACCCTGGGCTGGTTTACACCAGCATAGCCACATTGCTCCAGTAGACCCTACAGTACAGACCTACAAAAAATGACCTTTTTTGTGGATAATGCATTTATCAACGGTGTTTTTGATCCCCTTTTCAAACAAAGCCTTTTCTTAATAGCCGTCAAAAAGGTGCCAATCGCAACTTTGAATGCCATTGTAATCAACAACCTATTAAAAGGAATGTGAAGAGTTTTCAAATCTGCACCTTTTTTACTCACCCAGTATACTATACTTTGCGCAGTCTTTCCTTATTGGGATTCACATAAACATTGAAAATATTTATTTTGCTGTCAGATTAGACTTATGATCATGAGCCTCTTGTTTCCCTGTGCTCTTTGATTTGATGACAGCCCTTCAGTCAACAGAGACTCATAATATTACTCTGAAAAACCTGGCCCTATTTAGGCCCAAACTTTGCAATTCTTGAAGTACCAATCAGATTGCGAGATTTGTGAATTACTATTGTTACAATGTAAATATGGTAGAATTTTTGATTTGATTGAAGAATTGAAAACACTCCCACGGGATTGAGATTCAAAGCCGTGATTCCATCATAATTCCATTAATGATTGAAGAAAATAGGGCCAAGTTTTTCACTGTTTCATTATGAGTTTCTCTTGAGCAAGGTTTACCGCACGGATACAAGGGACTCATTGTCATAAGTCTACTGTCAGGTGTGATTCCATTTTGGTGCATTTATCAGACCCCTCTGACGTCTACTGTATCTATAATTTTCTTTTTTCCAAGTGGTGCTCTGGTGTGCTTGCAATCTCAAGTGTTTTAATTTGCCAAACATGGTTCTTCAAGGGGCAAGACATAGCAAGAAGTCCCCAATGGCTAGATGCACAATCTATCCAACATGCTTTAAAGGAATATTTCTGGGGGATACCAAGAGACAGATTTCTATTGTCCGTCAAGGCAACAGATACAAAAGTTCAAGAAGAAAAGCCAAAGGTACATGAATTCATCTTACCGTTCTAACGTCTTTCATCTTCCTGTTTTCAGCGTAGTTAAGCTTGAGACTTCAGTTGGAAAGTGCATGTTAGCTGAATATGAATTTCAATAATGCAGCAAAATCTTGAAGGCCCTCTTAGTTATTACTTCATTACATTTCTTGTTGGCAGCATTTTGCAGCATCCCACCCACATTTCTCTCTGATTATGCAAGCCTCTCTTTATTTAGAAAAAATTGACAATTGATGATGCAGCACAAGAATTTAAAAACAAAACTGATGAGTGCACAGCAAGTATCTTGAACAAATTGGGTCTTCAATTGATGACTACTGATCAGAAATCTCAGGTATTTCAGTAGAGACACTGTTCGGATTATACCGGGTGACCCAAAAAACTTCACAAGCTAGATCATAACTAAATGCTAATCGCTAAATGCTTTCCATCATAGTTTAGGTGAAAAGCTTATAGCTATCATTTGAGATGCAGTATGGTCATTTTGAGCAATGACTACCATCCGAAAAACAAGATTCAATGAAAATTTTGAATCCAAGATTCCCAATTTTGAGTGAAATAATCTCTATCATTTTCCAGTTAACATTCTGTGAAATCTCGACATACCGATCCATTAGAAGTCGTCGGGGGAAATCTTTGTTTGCAAAATGAGTGATCTGAATTCCTCATTCAAATTCCATGCTCCAAAGCAAAGTGCAAACAGGTTTTGTTACACTTTCCAAAAAATGGACAGGAAAGCGAGGGAATGGTCCAAGAAATGAATGAATTTCTATATTTTTGAAACTGTTTTTTGGGACAGTACGCATATCTTAAACTGACCAAGCAACATCTCTAAAGATAATGGAGCCTTTCAGCTACATGCTGACACCTTGTTTGTCTTCATAACGTTTGCTGTCAAGGAGATATAGGCAATCTAGCTCGTGAAGTTTTTTTTTGCGTCACCTGGTATGTAAATGTTTGTGGCCGATTATGATCATTAAAAATGCATCCAAGCTGCCTTGTTCTTTCTTAACATTCCTTCCAACATCAGGAAAACCATGTTTTTGAAGCAACTATCAATCCTTAGCAAAGATTTCATTTTCATTTTCAATTTATTAGGGAGGGAGACCCTTCAACCAACTGGCTGATTTACAAGGGGCCCTCCATATAAAAATTTACAAAACTAAAAAATGTTAAAAACAGCTAAAACAGATCTATGGGAGACCCTTCAACCAACTGGTTGATTTACAAGGGGTCCTCCATATAAAAATTTACAAAACTAAAAAATGTTCAAAACAGCTAAAACAGATCTATCTAAATTAAATGCAGGTGGCACCTATATACCATGTGTCCTAAAAAAACGCAACAGATGTAAAAAAAATCTAACACAGGCTGTTTTTCAAATTTAAAAAAAACAATTATTATGAACTTGAATTTTGAAATAACACCGTAATGCAATGAAAAACAAACCCAAATAAGTAGAAATTTGTTGAATATATTTTCAGGTAGCAAACACGCAGGTGCACTAGAGCAGCTCTGCATCTCTAGGATGTATGAAGCGTATTGATCAGTTTTTACAGCCATGTTTTTATGAATCATCATCGTCATCATCACCAATCAATCATGCATCATATCTTAATGCATACAACAGGCAGCAGAGTTATTTGACAGAGCAGCGCAAGGAGGACATGTATCAGCGATTTACAACATGGGATTATGCTATGAACATGGAAGAGGAGTCTTACAAGATCACAATAAGGTATGTGATGATCATAAAACGGGAGATATAACTCAACTTCTTTCACTACTTGTTCGGGATACTGTCTACTCCCGCTGTTGTAAATCATGAAGGAAAAGAAGTTAACGCAACCCTCATAACGCAACCCTCGTAACCTAACCGACATAGCCCCTGCGTAGCCATCATATCTAACCAATCACATGTAACCTCTCCTATTCAAATCGTTGTACATATTCAAATCTTAAATGTTACTATCATATAACAGCCCTGAAGAAGTCCTGCATGGCAGGACGAAATATTGGCAAAAAATATATAATCGCAGTTAACCGACTCATTCGCTGTTGTTTTTCGTCGTTTTGCGGTGTTTCTACCTACAAATTCAATCGTTATCCGTCATCGCAAGCATCTGCGGATCCGACGAGCGACGTTCATATCGTGGCCTTTCCTTTTTCGATTTAAAAGAAGTTAACTCTGATTGGCTTACTCATATGGGAGAAGCGAAGCGTTTTGGTGCATGCGCGAATTCACAAAGGAAAAGTGAGGAAGATGACCTGAAATTGCTACTGCTCATAATCCAAAAATCGTAGACGGTGATCTAGCTCTTCTGGAGGAAATCCGAACAACTTTCACTGATAGTATCCTGAACAACTACGAAGCAGAGTCGTAATGCCTTGTTCAATTCCTACCCTAACCATTCCCTCGGACAGCCTGGGGGTCAACAAAGATTTCTTGCAAAAAAATGCCCAAGGGTGCGGCAAATCTCTAGAGTCTCAGAAATTAGGCCCCGTGCACACGTATACGTTTACGTTTCGTAAATCCATAGAATGTTTTCCATCCACATTAATCCACTTACCGATTTGTTTTCGGTCACTGGTGTTGTCAGCCATTGATACCTAACCAAGTACGAGGTAAGAACAAAAACCCCGTGTTCCATAAACATGTAGAAGAAAAACACGGCGGCGAAAGGCAAACTGTATAATTAAAAGTTTCATCTTGTGGCAAAATACGATTGGAAATGAATGATGAACATGGCGTCTATGACGTCATCATTTACACATGTATGCATGTACGACCGTTCACATGAACAGTGGACTGTCAAACGGCTAAAAACGACTGATGTATATTACGTCTGTGACGTCACTGTGCTACGAAAGTATGTGTTTACAACCAGGGAGCGCTCCCTGTTTACAACCGTCCACACGAAGACGTGAAAACAGCGTTTCAAAAATATACACTTTGGAAAGCGTTTTCGAATGTATGCGTTTAGGGTAGCTTAAAACGCTGTGTACATGTGGACGCAAGGCGTAAACGTATAAGAAAGTATGCGTTTACAGACGTAAAAGTATATGTGTAGACTGGGCCTAAGATAAGCCCCAACTCGATCAGGGGCAGCGCTAACCCAGAAAGAGTGGGATGGAAAAGAGATATGGCCAGAAGGTATACTTAACGATTTTATGTCGATATTGCATAGGAATGAATACCGACCTGAGGAAAGTGGGGTGGACATGTCTACCCCAGTCCACCCCGTGGTGCTGCCTCTTGTCCGCTATCTTAACCCTTTTCGGGCCGACGGGACTTCTAAGTCCCACCGAGAAAGTTTCGAGCCAGAATGTTCATGTTACATGAAGTATATGGCTATGTCTAGTGCATTTCTACATAGAGTAGTGTCCGTCATTTCGTTTTAAAACTTCATCTGGCTTCCTGGAAGCGACATAGCTGAAAAACCTTATTTCTCCACAAGTACATATTTTACAGTTGGGAATTGGGTGATCTTCTTGCAGCCCTTGCCATGGACTTTCGTTAGGCAATAATAACAAATGATTTCAGAGTACCTAGAGCTGACTAGGAGGCATTCCCTGTTTTGGGAAAACGGGTCAGGAAAGATCGCCCAGCCCCCCAAGATAATTTTTTCCTTGTTTTTTATCCGATTTAGGACTATATCCAACTAATTTCAAAATCTGAGCAACTTTTGATGAGTATTTCGAGTCGTGGTGCTTAAAGGGTTAATAGAGCTTTTACGGGAAGTAATTTGTTGAAATCTTCCCATCACAGGCTGTCCAATACTACAAGATAGCAGCAGAAAAAGGTCACGCAAAAGCACAATTTAATCTTGCTTCTTTCTATGCTGAAGGTAAGTTTGACGAGCAATTATATTCCGTACATCCCAAAATGATATTTAGTCGTGTGAAAACTTACTAAGATTCCAGTTTGACTTGCCGGGCACTCAATGGCATGCGTCTCGAATGGCAACCTACGACATTTGTTAGCAATGTTTAGTTTTGGAAACAGAGTGTCTCGTTTGCAGCAATGAAATTTATTTCCTTTGGGAATTCAGGCTTCATCTCGATTGGAACTTTTCTTTGTGTAAAGGTCTATTGTTTATGAAAGTAAGTTAGATTTAGGCCCCTATATTATTCTCCTATATAATTCTATCACTAGCTTGCAATCAGCAAATTTCTTAGGCTTTACCTGGATTATACCACACACGTCCACGGAATTTCGATCAGATTTTCTGCCCCCTTCCCCCTTGAAGTTGTGATCATGGTTGCTTGTGCTAGAAATTGATCTTATGGTCATATGCGATTGGGAAGTCAATGTGAAATCGTAAAAGAAAGAATTGGACCACATTTACAATATCTTCCAAAGCCTATGGTCAAATTGTTGGTTCCAAGCTAAAAGTCTTTTGCATTATTAGCATCGGAAACCGACAAAGTTTGGTAACAGGGGACCGCTGCTCCCAGGAATCTTTGCAAGATTTTTAGGCTGCAGGAAATCTTTTAAAAGGAGGTGGAATAGAGGATTGCGCTAAAGATGGCGGCGAGGAATTTTTTACCGAGATGCATTGCCTTCGAATTACAAATCTTTAATGTTTCTATAGGAATTCGACTAAAGGACGCAGTGCATCTCGGTAAAAAATTCCTCGGCGCCATCTTTAGCGCAATCGTCTATTTTATTCTGCCGTCAAAACACGTACATGAACCTGTTGTTATTGTTGTCTACCGGGTGAGTCAAAAAAACGTCCGACGTTCGAAAGGCTACTGCTCCCTGAATATATAAGCAATGATATTGTGCAATAGTTGATCGAATAGCTGACGTGTTCAATTGTTTTTAGAAATCTTCCAGGCTAAAATCGGTCACTCCGTTCAGATTCTGTAGGCAATTTTCCAAAATGATTCCCTATGAGAAACCTTAAAAAACGTGCTAAAATTACAAGCAAAAGTCCCTAATGTGTTTACCTCACAGCGATGACTTTCAGCACGCTTTTATACGTGCTTTCGTTTTGGCCGGTTGAAAAGTCTTCCCCCTAGTGTGAATAACTTATTTAGGGGGATTCCATTCTCCCATTGAGGACAAAATACATAAGCACACCCAAGAGTCATTACTGGTAGGATGGAGAACAAAGGGAAATTTTGCTCAGGAAACAACATTGAGTTGTTGCAGTCGCAGTAGTTTGCAGTACGAAATAGAATCTTGACCAAAAGACTTGTTTCAAGAATTTGAAATAACATTTTGGTTGTTGAAGGTGGTGAGTTTCATCCAGCTCAATCTATCATCTGTTCAATACACGATTACAGTAAAGATGGAGACGTGGAACTTTTTACCAAGATGCATTGCGTTATATAATCGATTCCTAATTCGATTCCTAATTCGAACGCAATGCATCTTGGTCAAAGTTCCTCGCCACCCTCTTTGGCGTAATAGTCTATTGGTTTTTGTGCCTTGGCCGTGGTTTTGGTTTCAAGGAGGGAAGAAAGTGGCAACCAGATTTGTGTGCATTTTGTTTGTTCATGTTCATGACGAAAGCCACGTGTATTTTGGTTGCTCGCCTACTCTTACTGTGCCTGTTTTAGAACTAAACTACCCCAAAATTGGCGGGCATCCCTGTATGACCAGATAGTGACGTACCTTCCCCAGAGATGACTGTCTCGTTATTTTTAAATGACGCAGTTATAGTTGCTATGCACTTTGTAGAAAAAGGATTTTATTGGACCTACTCTTTTTTCAGGAATAGGAGGATTGTGTAAAAGTTATGCAAAAGCTAATGAATTGCTGGAGAAATCAGCTGAAAATGGCATCGCAAAGGTACGTAATATTTGAAATATTCCAACTACCAGATGGCCCAAAGATGGACCAAAAAGAACTTCACATGTTCAAAGATTTCCCTGGTATCCGTCATCTTCCAGAGAAGTAGTGCGCAGCCCCAGATCTCTTTGAACGGGTCTGTTGAAGCTACAGCTCCTCCACAGCGGCCACACAAACGGGGCACAATTTTTGAGACTCCCTGCAGAACTCACTGTTTTCTACCTAAACATTTTATTTTCACAGGCCCAAGTTTATATGGGATATCACTACGCGAAGCAGAATAAACAAACACAATCCGCAAAATATTTTGCACTGGCTGCAGATAAAAAGGTAATATAACTTCAATTTAACCACAGAAACCTCAGGAAACTTAATGATCCCTCCCCCCCCCCCCCCCCCGCCTCACCGCCTATCATAGAGAGGCCCTGCTCCGTAGCCTGCTTTGCGATTGTGAAGCTGAAAATCGAAAATGAGGCGCAGCCGCAGCCGCGAAGTAGGAGCAAGGTCTCTTTGGTATCATTGGTAGTGGGGGGGGGGATTGTTCCATTTTCCCGGGGTTCCTATGATTCAACTGCGATCATGTGAAATAATACCGAGTGACTCATACAAAAACGCCTGGCGTTTGAAAGGCTTCCTCTTCCTAAATATAAAAGCCATGATATTTTCCGATATCTGATAGAAAAGCTAATACTTTCAATTATTTTCAGGGTTTTTTTGTCTGAAATCAGTCACTCCATTCAGATTTTACGAGAGATTTTCTAGAGGAAGTACCTTTGAGAAACATTAAGAAGTCTGCCATGATTATTAGCAAATGTCCTTAATAGTGTTTACCTAACAGCAATGATTTTGACGCGCCTTAGCATGTACTATCCTCTTCAGAGGATGTAACATCTTCACCCTAGTATGAATAACTTATTCACGGGGATTCCATTCTCGCAAGAATACAAAATGCACGAATGTATGCAAGTATCATTATTGTTAGGAAGAAAAATAAAGGATATTTTGCTCTCCCTTTTTACACGTTTTTGCAGGTTTTGAAAGAAGCTTTCTGCAGAATAGCTCTTATAGATCCAGGACTAGAAACTGCTGATTAAAGCCGGATCAAGTACTTAACCTAAATGAACATATCGGGAATAACACTTAAGACAGTTTTAATTGTTATTGCTTTTATATTCGGAGAGCAGCAAGCATTTTCTCAAGCATCATCATCACCATCATCATGACCATCATCATCACCATCATCATCACCATCATCATCACCATCATCATCATCAACATCATCATCATCATCATCATCATCACCATCACCATCATCAACATCATCATCATCATCATCATCATCATCATCATCATCATCACCATCATCATTACCATCATCATCAACATCACCATCATCGCCATCATCATCACCATCATCACCATCATCAACATCATCATCATCATCATCATCATCATCATCATCATCATCATCATCATCATCATCATCATCATCATCATCATCATCATCATCATCATCATCATCATCATCATCATCATCATCGTCATCGTCATCATCATCACATCATCATGGCCGAGGTTTTTTCTCGCCCGGTGAAATAGTTTGCTCGAAATATCGCATGATATTGCTTGGTGAGGCAAACGATCCTTTTTAAAACATACCATTTCTCTTGTTTGGAAGTACGAAGCCAAAACAAAAGTAGATCACACGATGAAGATCTGAGCTCCTTTTCAAGCTTTGGTTTTTTTCTTAACTTTTCGCAAGAAATCATGGTCAAAGATATATTCATTAAGAGGAAGCCATTGTTTCTGAAATGAGCCAATTATTCTGCGGTGAACCTGAAACAATCTTTGCATGAATGCAATATTTTTTAGTAACCCTTGATTTGACAAAACTCTATTTTACAGGAGCCAGTTGGAATGTATCATTTTGCGATTTGTCTCGAAAATGGCTGGGGTGTGAGAAAAGATGTTAATAGGGTAAGTCATCATTTCTGTGTTCATTCTAATTTCAACCTTGTGAATGAAGAAAGTTTGATGGTCTGTGGAACAGAAAGTATTTGGCCGATATTCAAAACTAAAATCAAGGGCTTTATGAATAGCTTATAGTAAGTTATGTTAGTATTTAAATGTGAAAGGAAACATACAAGAATGTTCCTTCGTTGTTCCTTTGTTGATTACCTTCTTTTTTGTTTTTGCTTTTCAAACTACATAAATGAAACGTCGTGTTTTGTAACATCTACACTTCATTTGGTACTTTAATCATTTATTTATAACATTATCGTTTAATTACCATAGTACCACACGCAACAAACATATTTTTATTGATTTACATAAATGGCACTCTTTCTCCACTTCTAATTCCACGAATTCATTTGGTAGCCATTTGTAATTTCGAAAACAACAGTGGCAAATGACTTATCTAATTTAAACGAAAATTGTAAAATTTTGTAAACCATTCAATTTTAACAAAATTCAGTTTGTACCAGCATTCTGACTATTAAGTTAAGTGTTGTATGTCAACGTTTGGATGGGGGGGGGGCCTTAACGGTTCCCAGGTGGCATAGGGTTAAAGAAATGATCAGAAAGCATCGCTCCCTATATGAAGTTGATAATTTATGCTCCCTAGAAGATATATCCCCTTGGTAATGTTCTCGGAGTATTGTAAATACTTTGTGGGGATTATAATTCGTAATTTGTAACGCAAATTTTTGATGGAAAATATAGCGCTTTATTTTTATTAATTCATATTCTAACACTCCATCGGGGTACGAAATTGAAATACAAAAATTACAATACTTAAATTTATAGACAGATTTTTTTTAAATTTGGTATGAACTAGGATTGGGTCCAAATTACGTTCTGATCTTACTGGGCGTCGTCTTATTTTAGTCAGGGTTTACTAAGCTCTTCAACTGCTTCTTAAATATTCGTTTTAACTGATAGAGCAAGGGTGTTTCCTTCATTTCAATAGGCATTTCATTCAACGCTTAAAGCCCAGAAAAATGGAAGCCTTCTGTGTTACATGCAAGCTTAAACTTTGGGATGTCGAGATTTCTATTATTTCTTGTGTTTTTTGTTTTCAATTTGTTTGAGTGGGCTTGTCAGGATTTCTAGCTACTGAAAGCTAATTTAGGCCCACTGTGCATGCCGCATCCAGGAATGGGACCCCTAGTTTAATATCCCTTCCGAAGGACGACAAGGTGAGTTGTGAGGTCAGGCCTCCGAGATCACCCATCCGGAATTTGATCTCACTCGACCGAGCTTGACTTCAGTCACCTGACGAAGACTGTATAATCCACTCGGCCACTCATCCCGAGAGATTGTCAAACCTAGAAATCTCATTCCTATTATTTTACCAGTTCCAGAGGCATCAGGGCATGGTCGACCTCGCAGCTTTATTTCTGTAACTGTTTGCTTTGTAATCATGCTACCATCCAATTTATGTAAACAGGCTGGTCATCTATATCAAGAAGCTGCGGAGCGAGGTCATACATCTGCGATGTTCAATACAGCAGTGTTCTACGAAAAGGGATTAGGAGGTAGAGTATAAACTTAACGCATCTAGTCTGACTGAATATCTCAGAATTGAAGAAGCTGACTTTTACGTACTCAATTCACACGGTGATTCAATGCTCACCCAAGCCAAGCAAGAATTTTTGTATTCCGTTACAGCATCGTGTTTTGGTCTGTTTTCGTTAGGCCCGATGAGATTCAAATTCTGAATCCAAACTGAACTGCAACAACATTGCGCCTCCCAAACTTACCCTAACGAAGTGCCCTCTCAGCGACGAGCATTTCGTTAGGGTAAGCTTGGGAGGCGCAATGTTGTTGCAGTTCAGTTTGGATTCAGAATTTGAAGCTCATCGGGCCTAACCAAAACAGACCAAAGCACGATGCTGCAACGGAAGACAAAACTTCTTGCTTGGCTTGGATGAGTATTGAATCATTAATGTATCATCAGGGATGGAAAAAGTATCGGACCACGGGACCATTGGTCCCAGAAAATATTTTGGCTCCCAGAAAGAAAAAGATCAAACCTAAGAATGTGCAATGCAGAAAGAAAGAATTAACGATAAGAAAGTATTAGACAAAGTAAATCAGTGAATGAAATAGCAATGATGAATGAATCACAGTTTTTGTCCTGCAACAGGTACCATTCAGCCTGTAGCTCCCTGTTTTTCTTGCCTGAGACTTCTTAAGAATCCTTGAGAAAACTGTTAGTTTCTTAAGAATTCTTGTTCCAGCATAATATTAGGCATTCTTTCATACTTCTCCAGATTTCTTATCAAAGTGTGAAGAATTCTTGAAATCCTTAAGAATTCTTAGGAACTTTAGTCACATTAATGTGCAAGACCGTACTGTAGTATGCCAAGTACACGGAGAATCTTATACATTGTTGCTGCAACTTTATTTCATATGCACTGAATTTGTTAAAAATGACAAAATGAGGGTTTTTTAGAGTCCCGGGGGGGGGGGGTACTATACACATTTTTGGTACGGGGACGTGCCATCGGGAAGGGTATCGATTTTCACGATTTTGGTATGAGGAACGGTATCGATTTTCACGAATTTGGTATAAGGAACGGTATCACTTTTCGCGATTTTCACAATTGGTATAGTGTCGGTTATGCATTTTCGGAAAATTGGTATAAAGTCGGGTATATATTTTTGAAAACTTGGTATAAAGACGGGTATACATTTAGGAAAAATTGGTATAAGGAACGGGTATGTTTTTGAAACCTCGATGGCACGTCCCCGTCCAAAACAAAATCTGGTCAAGTACCCCCCCCCCCCCCCCCCCCGTTTAGAGTCTTTGGAAGATGAAGGTTACTAAAGAAAGGAAGCTTGTCCATATTGTCTGAGAGCATTTCCTAAATAAAGATTCCTTTTAATTCATAACTTTCTGACTAGGTACTTCGCACGCTTTGGAATGTTGTTTCAACTAAATTTTGTTTGAATTAAAACTAAACATATGACTCAAAACTGGATATGTTCAAACTTAAGTATATCTGTTCACTTTGTGAAATTTTCTTTTAAAACCTTTTCAAATGTTTGAGAGCCTGGGTGGGATACAAAACATAACGGGAATTCCAAATTCCAAACAAAGCCAAAAAGCAAAGCTTCAGAAAAGTTTATTTCTATTTCAGAGTCTCTTCTTTTAATTTCTAGTCTTCTTTCAAACAACAAAAGTTGTATTATCAGTTCCATGTAACAAACTTTATAAAACAGTGTTTGGCTACTTTGAGTGATAAGGAGGAATTTCAGAAATTGTTGAATGTTGACACTTACAATGATTTTTATACCCGTTGTATACATTAATGATATTTATGTTCACCCATTATAAACTTGCATACTACAAAGTGAGTCCTCTTGAACCATATTATGGACTATATTCTATTGATATTGAAAATTTCTTCTCTTCAAACCATACTGATCCTGCTTAGAATTCCAGGTGGTCCGTTTTTCACTAGCAGTTGCCTTGTTTGTTATACAGAAAATTTTTCAGTTTCCAACTACGGTCCCAGAAAGAGAAAAATATTTTCCACCCCTGTGTATCATTGTTAGTTCAGACAGCATAACAGTAGTGTCCGAACTGCCCATGGTCCCATTGGTCATTGTGACAAACTCAATTGCTTGTAAGTTAGGAATGTGGATTGCTTTTCAGCAGAATTTGTGGTGTAGTGTAACATTTACAGCTAGCTGAAAAGTGTGAGCATGCAAGTTTTTCATTTTGCGAGTTGGAAATTGAACTTCGATGTTTTCAACCGTTGTTATTCAGTTGAAAGAAAAGTCAACAAACAGTGAATGAAAATAACGAGAAACAGAGCAAAAACACCAATATTATTTGCTGCTGTGAAAACTGAACCATTGCTGACTCACTTTGTGCAAATTTGTCGATAATAAACTCTCTAAAAAGTGTTCTAAATTCCGAAGCGACTCCATGCTACAGCTAGCAGTGTTTTATACCGCGAACGGGGGTAATCCTTTTGTTTGTTCTCACTAATTTACCAGGTTTGGATGCGCTATCCAAACCTCTTTATAAGAAGTAAAAATGTCTACCGGGTGAGTCAATAAAAACACCCGCCACTTGAAAAAATCCTGCTCCCTGATTATCAAAGCAATGATATTGAAAAGTGTCTTGTTTTATCCCTGATATGTCAAATTAGGTTCACTCATTTACCCGGCTTTAATTGGTCATTCCTTCCCGTCGAAATGGGAGATTTTCTGCAGAAGCCCCTTTCGGAAACCTGCAAAAATGAGTGAAAACACCAAGCAAGATTTCCCTTTGTCCTTCTTCGTAGCAATAATGACTCTTGGATGTGTTCATGTTTTTTGTCCTCATTGGAGAATGGAATCCCCCTGAATACGTTATTCACACTAGGGGGAAGACTTTTCAACCCGTCAAGAGGAAAGCACTTGCTAATGCGTGCTGAAAGTCATTGCTGTGAGGTTAACACAATTGGGATTCTTGCTTGTAATTTTACCATGTTTTTTAAGGTTTTCAAAGGGATTCATTTTAGAAAATCGCTTGCAGAATCGATTTTAGCTAGGAAATTTTCTAAAAAAATAACTGAACATGTTCAATCATTCAATCAGGTATTGCAAAATATAAATGCTTATATACTCAGGGAGCTGTAGCCTTTCAAATGCCGGGCGTTTTCATTGACTCACCCGGTATTTATCTTCTTAAAGAAAAGATTTGACGGAATTTATCATGGATCCAAATTTAAACCCTCTATGAATATGATCCTGTTACCCCTAACATCAAGTCTACATTTAGAATTCTGCAAAGCCGTTTTTAATTTCATGTTTAGGTTTCACTAAGAGCCGAAGCAAAGCATTACATTGGTATGAAAAAGCCGCTGACCAAGGCGACAAAGAAGCCCAAAAAAGGCTTCAGGATTTGCTGCACAGACCTCAAGAAAGTAAAAATCTTATGCATCCAATTTTAAGAGACATCCTCATGTGGAGTTTATTCAATGTAAAGCCAGATGAAAAGAAGCAATTTCACAAATCAAAATCCGCGCCAAATTTAAGAGGGAACTCTCACAATTTGAATCTACAAGACAGAGGCTCACCAAAGATAAATCTTATGCAGCAAGAAGTATCCGAAGACGTCTCAAGCTCGATGTCTTGTGGGCTGCAAATGTCTGAGTGTGCTTCCAGTTGCTCTGATCTCAGTATTGGACTTGTGTGAAAGCTGGAGAGAATTTGGTGAGTGGTTTTTTGATGGATTATTGAAATTATGACAATTCTTGGTAATTTGATAGTTTTGATATATTTTGTTAAAATAACTATTATATGAACTGGCTCATTGAAAGATAGCCCTGTCCCTAAGATTTGCAAATAATTTTAGAGACCAGAATCTTGCAAATCGGTTAAAAACTCATTGAGTTACGAGCTCTGAAAGATAAAAATATGCGACAGCTGAAACCAGAGACCCCCAGATTACTTGTAATGCGAAAAAGCTCGAACATCGAGGTAAAAGAAGATTATTCAATATCATACCTCTCGTTGATATCAGAGCAAACCAAATAAAACTTCTAAAGTAATTTAATCCTTATAATCATCGTCAAAATTTGCTTAAGATTGTATGTAGCCAAAAACAGTAGTTTAAAAAATAATCTGCGACACACTGAATCTTTTTCCCCAAAGCAATCATATGTTTGAAAGTTAGGTTATCGAAAACCTGTCCAAATCCTATTTTGTTTGCCCTGAAACAATTGAGAAACAACAGCAATGATGGACCGTGGGACTTTTACCAAAAATGCCATTTAGAGGCCTCTGGTTTCAGTTTTCCCACAAATGTGAACTTCAGAGACTAATAACTCCATGAATTTTTAGCGGACTTGCAAGATTCTGGTGTCAAAAATTAATTCAAAATCTCAGGAGATAGGTTACTTAACCAAATGCCCATTCAGCATTTCGTTATTTTTTAGTATTTAATCAAACATCGAACAATTTTTTTGAGACACCCGGTAGAATCTTTAGTTAGTCAATCCCTAGCATACATTACATTAGGTGATCAAAGAAAAGTATACGCATTTGGCGGGCTGTTCAATAAAAATGTATATATATATATATATACATATAAATATATAAATTGGATACTAATAGTGCGGATGAAAAACGAACGAGAAATAAACAAAAAAGGAGATGTTTTTAGCACACTAAGGCCTTTCAAGTTAATGCTATCATCACACTCTGATGATAGCATTAACTTGAAAGGCCTTAGTGTGCTAAAAACATCTCCTTTTTTGTTTATTTCTCGTTCGTTTTTCATCCGCACCATTAGTATCCAATTTATTGTTTCTTTGTTGCCAATATAAATATATATATATATTTATGGCTGATACAGTAAAATCCCGCGTATAAGAACCTGGTGATTAAGAACCTACAGGCTGAAATTTTGAAATTAGACCCCCATTATATATAAACCCATTCAGCATGAAAATTGAAATAGGTTCTTATTTGTAGAGATCATCAAATTGAATTGAGACCCTGTTGCTTAGTCATCGAACGTGTGCAAACCGTTAATACCACATGTGCATATTGCAAAGAACTCTAAGAATGAAATAAAAATATGTTTGTTGCGTGTGGTACCGTGCAAATTAAGCGATAATACTGTAAATGAAAGATTTAAGTACCAAATGTAGCGTAGATGTTAAAAACACGACGTTTCGAGCGTATACTCGTTATCAACTCTAAGAATGCTTTGGAAGCTTTTCATTGGATTCTATAGAATTTCTTATTCTTTCTCTTCCACGAACCTCTATTGTGAATGACACCTCATAAACTGGAGCGCTGTGGACTGACAGTAAATAATAGGCTTGAAGTTTGAAACTGAACAAAAGAAATACCTGAAAGCTGTGAATAAAATACGAACCATTTTATGAACCTGAACAGCCTCATTTGGTGAAGTCGCTCATCTTTAAGACCCAAAAATTAGAAAAGTGCAGTGTCCCATCATGGGCTCACTAGAAATTTTATTTATCTGCTTCAGAAGTAGCTTGCATCCAGACTTTGGTTACCGGGGAGGAGAAAATAGAGAGAAACTGCAAGCAGTTTGTAGTTTCTTTCTTTCCTCTCCTCCCCAGTAACCAAAGTATGCCTGCAGGCTACTTTAGAAGCCAACTGACAGGCATTTCAATTCTCGTATTTCTGGGTATAATTAAAACATTTGCTGTTCAGTTTCTAAACAAGACAAATAACATGATCATGGCAGATGTTTAGATATATCCTTCTTCGTTCGATATATGCTCCTGTTTGCTCTTAAAAACAATTTCTGGAATGCACAACAAGCGAGATAGCTACCCGGATTTCAAAAAACTTTTGCGGCTTTGCTTGTTTTGAATTACTGGTTGAGAGAGTTTCCTTTGTCTACAATCGCAAATCGCTGTGAATTTAGGTGTCAACGAGAGCAACTGACGCTATAAAAAATCTGTCCTTGCTATTTCGGATGTGTTGATCACGAAAATGAACGTGAATTTTGAAAACATTGTCAGAAAAGTGGTCCAAATGGCATGTAACGTGATACAAATGGCCAAAAATTGAAACTGCATGAAAAAGGCTCAAAAGTGGTAAACTAGCCTTATAACTTATCAGGCTATGGTAAACATAAATGTTGAAAATTTCATTTCAAAATTTTTAACACCTAAGTGGTCCAAATCGCACACAATTTGGAAGAAACGTCAAAATATTAATATTACACGTTTTTTTTCATAAGAAACTTGGATCAGGCCATAGTACTAAAAGTTTCTTAATTTTACATGAAATTTTGTTCATTTTAGTACTAAAAGTTTCTTAATTGGTTTCTTATTTTTTGAATGCAAAATTATAAATTTGGTCGCTAGCACTGTGGCAGATATGTTTCTTGACATTTAAAACATCGTAATGGAAATATCAGTGTTCTGTTATCTGAAAACACTAATGGTTAGATAATATTGCTCAAGAATAAAGGTTCAACGATCTATTTGCTATAAGATCCATGCTTTTAACTTTGAAAAGTTTCTTAGTACTTCTAAGACATAGTACTGGAGTTTCTTAAAATTTTGGCTATCTTAGTACTAGTTTCTTATAAACCAGTTTCTTATAAAAAAACGTGTATGTGAAATGCCTTCATAACTGGTACAGACTCTAGTTCAAATTTGCTGATTGCGAAAATGAACGAAAGTTTTGAAATAGTGTCACCAAAGTGGTCCAAATGAAACATAACGTGGCATAAATGACAATAAAACTAAAAGTACGAGATTTCATTTTGAAGTTGAGATATCGCCGTTACTCCAAACGATGTCTTTAGAAAACTTCCAAGAGATTGTTCATGCATCTCCTCTCACAAAAATGAGAAGAGAAATGCAAATCAGGATTTGTCAAATAAGACAATGGCATGGACTTGCCTGGTAGAGCTGCCAAGTCAAAATTCAGTCCCAGAAGCCAAGTTTCATAGCTTCTCGAATTCAGGTAGAGCTGTTTCTTAACTTTCGGAACATTGAGCTTCAGTTTTTAAGCGGTTTCTCCTAATCAGAAATGCATGTACTTCTCCTATACTCCTATGGATATCCGCCATACATTTCTCTTAAATCACTTTGATGCGTCCACGCTGTCACACAGCACTGGTAAGAGTATATATGTTGCTATTAGAATCTTGTGTTTTTCGTCGTCTTCTTTCTTCTAAACAACCGCTTTTGCAATAACTTGCGAGAAAGTACATAGTAGGATCTGCAAATGCTTTTACGGCAAGAAGCGATGAGAATAATATTTCGTAATTCTTCAAATTTCCAATCTCTAGAACACTCCCTGCAATGGGAAACATGCATGCGATAAACATTATCGTTACACCAAACGAATTTACGAAAAGCTTTAAGCTGAAGCCACTATCTTGCGAGGTTGCGTTGATACGCCGTATCGATTTTTGTTGTTGCCTAATACGATACGTTATCAGCCCATAAAGTAATAGCAGCAAGACGCCCAGAGCGTAAATGATGTATGCGGTAACTACCCAATGTTTATTATGGTCTTTCAATGCAAATGTAAAGATGCTGCCAACCACTAAAGCGGCGGTCCACTCTGCTAGCAAGATAAATCCCGTGCGGCGTTTTGTAAGCAAGGTCTTGTATCGGAGCGGCATTGATACCGCCGCGTATCTTTGAACTGCGATAAATAAGATATGAAAAAGCGAAATCATCACACAGTAATCTTTCAATTGTTTGACGATCGTGAGGGAGAGAGATGCTCCGATTTTCCATATATTATCGACTCGCTTCACCACTGGCGGCAACAGAATGCTACCCGCAACGCCGTAACAAATTCCAGTGATGAAATCCGCGATCGCCAGGCTTATGAGCGTCATTTGGAATACGGTGATTTCTCTGCGATTTCGAATTAAAAGTATGAATTGCGTAGTGTTAGCAATCGCTGCGGAAAATCCAAAAATGATGAAAATGATACAAGAGACGAAGATCATTGTAAACAAATCCATCTTTGCATAGCTCACGAAATGTTGCAAATCCGCAAATGAAAGACGTGAAACTTCAAATCAAAACAATCGTGATTCTCTGTAGAGATTAGTATTGTTTTATTTGAAAGCAATTAGATACAGCCAGCTGCATTTGAACAAAATTTGTGCAATCTTGATTGTTTCGCTTGAGAAAAAAATGTATTTGAAATATAAAAGGAAATAGACTCAATTCAAAGGTAATACAGACAGTAGTCTTCCAATGTGACTTATTCTTTTCTTTAGGTCATGTCTCTACGGAGTATCTATTTTGACTTTGAGAATGAAACTGTGGTTTTCCAATGTTTGTAACTACTGGAGATGTGTTTTTATGACACACCAGGGACGTTACTTCCTTTATGAAAGAGATGAATGAGCAAATCTCTTCCTCCTCTTCACTGCAGTAAACTTGCCAACGATAAAACCATGGGAACAAGATGAGGGAATATTGTATACCGCTGACCAAAGTGCCCCGTGGCGAAAACCAGAAAAAATCGAAGCTTCTTTTCGTGCATTCATTTTGCTATCCCCAAATACGCAGCTTCTTCAAAGAAATAGGCATTGAATTTCAGCAGAGAATTTACTTCAAATTCTTTTTTTAACACTGACTAAAATGATTTTGAATTACAGCGATTGAAAGCCTTTGGTATCGACAAGGCCACAGTAAGGAGTTGAAATCGCAAACGCTATCCATGTTGCGAAAAATTCTAGAAAAATAACTACACCAGGTAACAGTATGAGATTTTAAGGGTGCTCCGAGACATAACTAAGGTAGATGCTAGTAAAATCCGTTAGTTGCTAAAAATATTTTGTTGGGTGGGAAATTTATCTGCATTCACAGAACGCAACCAGTCTTCCAAATCGAAAGCGCCCCAATCAAGCCACTCCATAAGAAATGTCTTGATTGCAAAAAATTCTAGAAAAATAACTACACCATGTAACAGCATGAGATTTTTAGGGAGCTTTGAGAGATAGCTAAGGTAGATACTGGTTGTATTCGTTAGTTTCTAAAAATATTTCACGGGGTAGAAAATTGAGCTGTACTTGCTGAGCGCAATCTGCCATCCACTGGGGAAGTGCCCTAAGCAAAGCCACTCCATAAGAAATGTCTTGATTGCAGAAAATTCTAGAAAAATAACTACACCATGTAACACCATGAGATTTTTAGGGAGCTTTGAGAGATAGCTAAGGTAGATACTGGTTGTATTCGTTAGTTTCTAAAAATATTTCACGGGGTAGAAAATCGAGCTGTTATTACTGAACGCAATCTGCCATCCACTGGGGAAGTGCCCTAAGCAAAGCCACTCCATAAGAAATGTCTTGATTGCAGAAAATTCTAGAAAAATAACTACACCATGTAACACCATGTAACACCATGAGATTTTTAGGGAGCTTTGAGAGATAGCTAAGGTAGATACTGGTTGTATTCGTTAGTTTCTAAAAATATTTCATGGGGTAGAAAATTGAGCTGTACTTGCTGAGCGCGATCTGCCATCCGTAGGGGGAGTGCCCTAATTAAATCCAATCTGTAAGAAATGCCTTTATTGTAAAAAATCGTACAAAAATAACTGCACCATGTAACAGTATGAGATTTTCAGGAACTTTTGAGACATAACCAAGGTAGATACGTGTCAAATCTGTTAGTTTCTAAAAATATTTTATGGGGTAGAAAATTGAGCTGCAATCACTGAACGCAATCTGCCATCCATTGGGGAAGTGCCCTAAGCAAAGCCACTCCATAAGAAATGTGTTGATTGCAAAAATTCTAGAAAAATAACTACACCATGTAACAGCATGAGATTTTTAGGGAGCTTTGAGACATAGCTAAGGTAGACACTGGTTGTATTCGTTAGTTTCTAAAAATATTTTATGGGGTACAAAATTGAGCTGTAATCATTGAACGCAATCTGCCATCCGTTGTGGAAGCGCCCTAATCAAAGCCACTCTGTAAGAAACTTCTTTATCGCGAAAAATGATAGAAAAATAACTACACCATGTAACGGCATGAGATTTTCAGGGAGCTCTGAGGCATAATCAAGGTAGGTGCTGGTCAAATCCGTTAGTTTCTAATAATATTTTGTTGGGTACAAAATTGATCTGCATTCACTGAGCGCAGTCTGCCATCCGCAAGGGGAGTACCCTGTCATAACAACTCCTGAACATCGCAATATCGTTTCCACAGCACAGCGCTAATTTCTTCCTCGTGTTTCATGTCGACCGAATCTCAGGGTACTGGGCAAGGGTACACTGCACTCTTCTTGTAGTCCCAGTGGACACTGCACTCGTCTCGTGTAGCTCCCTCTGTTTTGTCTGAGCTGTCTTTTAGTCACAAGGGAGCACTGTGTATCACAAAACTTTCCTAAAGACCCTTAAATGTTTTAATGAAAGTGGCACAAAGTAACACCTTTGTATGCCAATGTCTCTCGTCAGACCATGAACTGGGAATTGTAAGAGAAAAATTAATCAACGATATGGCGCATGGAAATTGAGGATGCCGCATAGTTGTTATATCCTGGACTCCCTGTGCTGATTCGCGCATGGCAAATGCAATATTCCCTCATCTTCATGGGAACAATGACTATCTATGATAAAACACAGGAGTCAAGCTTCCAGAAACCACTACACTCATTTCTTGTGTAAAAGCACCTTGTGAGAACGATAGGCTCAATTTTTTGCAACTAACGAAACTACTCTACCTGATTTGAATAATCTTTTGTGATAAACTTTTGTTAAATTTCATTCAGACATATTTTGACATGATTAACTTCTTCAGTCCCAATTTTCGCTTTGTTCATTGAATTGGATGATGGCACTCCGCTTCAAGTGGGACTGACAATGAAACTATCTGAAGATCCGGCCAAAATCGCCGTGAAACTGGTGCGACCAATGACATTGCAGAGTTCCAAACAATAGTTGACTATGTTCACTGACCAATAGGATAACAACATTTCAACCTCACTCCAAGAATTAGCCTCCCTTTTGTCTCGAGGCTTCAAAAGTGATAAAATGTGCAAGGATCACTGTAAGTAAGTATAAATTTGCCACAAATAAAAGAAAAATTTACAATGGTTAAAAGAAAAGGAAGAGCAAATAAAAGAATAAATGAATAAAATATTTACAATATAACTCATTAGCAAGTTTAAACACAGGGAATCCACTGCTAAGAATGCCCTCTGAAAGTAAAATCCGATCGTTTCCTTCGTAACAGATTTAGATCCGTTTTTTCGTTTCTTTCGTCAATGATCAGATGATATGCGCGATTTTGAAAATTTCCTTTGTTTTTCCTCTGCGATGGCGCGGTGTGAACGGGCGGGAAGTGCGGAGGTGCAAGAGTGGAGATTGTGGAGGAGAAAGACGAAGGAAAATGCGGAGGAGAAGGGAAGAAAGGAAAGAGGAAAGAGTCTCTTTCCTCTCTCTCTCCTCGTCTTTCTCCTCCACAATCTCCACTCTTGCACCTCCGCACTTCCCGCTCGTTCACACCGCGCCATCGCAGAGGAAAAACAAAGGAAATTTTCAAAATCGCGCATATCATCTGATCATTGACGAAAGAAACGAAAAAACGGATCTAAATCTGAAACGAAGGAAACGATCGGATTTTACTTTCAGAGGGCATTCTTAGCAGTGGATTCCCTGTGATATATGTCCCCTTCCTCTCTCTGTATATTTTGGAAAAAATTGTCCTTGATGTTGTGCTTAAACGAATTGACATTATTTGCAGACTTTAAATCAGAAGATAGGCTATTCCATATTTTTGCCCAATATAGGACAGGCACTTTTGGCCAGCGATCATTTGATTGCTATGGTGAAATCTGAATAATAATTTGGCCTTTAGAAACAGGTTTCCCATGTCAAAGTGATGGAATCTTCAAACAGTACACAGAAGCATACTCATCTTGACTCACGTTGGTTTGGTTTTCTTTACAACCTCAATAAAATACGAATTTCAAGCGTTTTAGAAGTGGTAAGTTGTGATCGTGTAGAATGGGCCTAAGGCATCAAAGCGAGGCTCATCAATTTCTGGTCGAACTTTTGATTTGTTTGATTATGAGTCGTAGTTGTGGCGATTATCAGCTTATCAAGGAGCGAAACTATGACAATTTTCATCTGTCTAATTTTGACACCGCTTTGTAGCAACTTTTTGACATTGTGTTGAGTGCAAATTGCGTAGTGCAAGTTTCTTGAAATTATCAAATATTCAGTACCCAGAGCTTCTTATGATTTTCTTTGAGATTCCATAACAATGCTCATATTTCCCGACCCGTGCCCTCGTAAACATTTCAAAACAAAATTTCTTGAAGCGTTTCCAATGTTTAGACATGATTAAAGATGTAAAATATTTTAAGGATGTCCTTTGCCAAAATAAATAGTTTCTTAATTTATATTTTCTCGGTACTCGAGATTTTTTATTTTGTGGCGATCTGAGAGTTGAGTAGCCTGCGTGCAGACTTTATTTCCAGTGCGAAGGAGAGCCAGGGCGGAACTTGTAAACAATTCCGCCTTGGTTACAATTTCGCCTTGGCTCTTTTTTTATTGATATGAATTTATTACAATAACAATATTACTTTCTACCATACCAATTCTAATTACTATACAACACTACGGGGACGATACCATGGGGAGCGAAAAGATCCCGTGGCCAATAAGAAGACACGTGCTAGATTCCGTCTGACATTAGATTTCTGGTCAGGGTTTCAAAGAAATAAAATGTGGTCACGAGCACAAGCCGAAGCCGTTCGTGATGTTGAAATTTGGTAAGACTGCCTGACATTTAATGTGAAACAGAATTACAAAGAAAAGAACATTGCCTTGGCTCTCATTCACAATGGCAAGTAAAGTCTGCACGTAGGCTAAGAGTTGAGTTTCTTATAAGCATTTTCTTATGGAAGAAATATACGCGTATTTTATTACTTGAATATCTTAATAAGTAATATGGGAACCCTCCTAACAAAGTTAGACTAATCAACCGGGTGAATAAAAAAAAAGTGTACGCGTTTGGCGGGCTATTGAATAAAAGGTTGAAATTTAATAATGTGAATAAATAATGTGACCGATATTCAAAACTAAAATGTTAATCTATCAGACAAAGGCTAATTTAGATCAGAAAATTTTGTTTGGTAAAGTCACATGTCTCTAAAACCCAACAATTAGAATAATGCTTCTGAGGGGTTTATATGGAAATCGAAGACTCCACATTCCATTCTATTAGTAAACTAGAAGTAACTAAAAGTTATCAACTGCGCGCACTCTAAGATATTTCTGAACTCAAATAAAGCCACACTAAATTTGTAAATGACTTTTTTGCTGTTCTCTTGAACTGGATTTAGTTGTTCCATTATTCCCTATTCCATGTTTTATGACTAGAAGGAGGGTGATGAAAGCAGGGTCAACAGATTATTGTGCTGAGTTAATCCTATTGACGAGCATTTATTTGCTAGATTTGCTTCGTCGTCGCCAATCAATAAATGTGATCAGGAAAGTTGTAGGTACGCGAACGTTTTGAACAGCGGCAATGAAGCAATAGACAAAACAAATATGCGTGGCCAGCAAACGAAAATTCACCACCTCGCAATTAGTAAGCACGCTCCTTCGTCGCGCGCAAATATGGGAACTTATCCATGCTATTAGTAAAATATGGGAACTTATCCATGCTATTAGTAAAATATGGGAACTTATCCATGCTATTAGTAAAATATGGGAACTTATCCATGCTAAACCAATGACGGTTCAGCACATTTAGTTATGCTGGCCTGACATCCATTGTGAAACGGATTCGAGTAATTAATCGTATGTTTAGCATTTTGTAGCTTTCATTTAGTTAATATTTACATGTCTTTATGTTAATGGCCACAGGGTAGTCATTGTCCTTTGCTCCTTCTGTTCCTGTCCCTGTAGTGTTTGTATAGTTTGTATAGTAATTAGGAAGTATAGTAGGATGTAGTTGTAACATGTATTGTAAAATTTTAGATGAATATAAAAAAACATTCCATTCTGGTCCATGATTTATGTGGCAGTGAAGATTTCATTGCCACTTTGAGATACAGACTTCGATATTCGATAAAAGGTAAACCATTGACCAGAATGGAATTTGAAATCTTTCCCCTTCCCTTTACCGGCAAACATCCCCTTTACCAGCATTTTCCTATTTTCTGGGTCTGGAAGATGAGGGATATCACCAAACAAAATTTTTTCATCTACACTGACACAGTTAAGCCAGCTTTATATAAACAGGTTAAATTCCAACCAATCAAATCATTCGATTTATCGGATTGTCCAATAAGACAGCCCCATTTGATAACCTGCTAACCTGGTTTAATTCAAAGGCACACTGTCGTGGTTGTGATTGGCTAGTTGAAGGTGTACGAGACCTTGGAAAGTGATAAGCCCCAAGATGATCTGCGGGACACGCTTCGAAAGAATTTCATGATCACCTATATTTTAGATTTGGAGGGGCTTTCTCTGAAATTGTGGTGGGTGCGAAGTGTCAGAGAAAAGCCTTACGAGATGAACTTAACCCCACAAAGTTTCACTTAAGTACCGCATGAAATTTTTGTTGTCCGATTATGATCTGAACTTTATAGTTTTGAAAATTAGAATCGGCTTTTGCAGAAAATGAAATGGATTCTCTAATCAAGTTTGTCTATCGACCTCTTTTTCAGTTTGATAAACCTGGTTTTTCTGAAGAGCCTCGCTTTCAGTCAGAAAAACCTGGTTTATCTGATGCCTTCGTCCTTTCTGGAGAAAAACCTAGTTTATCTGCAGAAAAACCTGGTTTTTCTGATAAGCCTCGCTTTCAGTCAGAAAAACCTGGTTTATCTGATGCCTTCGTCCTTTCTGGAGAAAAACCTAGTTTATCTGGAGAAAAACCAAGTTTATCTGAGAAAAACCTGGTTTATCTAATTGTGGTGATTTTCGCGTTCCAAAATCTCAGATAAACCAGGTTTTTCTCCAGAAAAGTGAGCTTTCTGCAGATAAACCAGGTTTATCTGGAGAAAAACTAGGTTTATCTGAGAAAAACCTGGTTTATCTATTTGTGGTGATTTTCGCGTGCCATAAGCGTGAACCAAGCTTATGTAAGAATGAATAAGTACGGGTACTTGACACATGACTGTAATTGACATTGTGTTTCTATTCAAAATTCTATGAATATCTTAAAACTGTATACATAGGCTTTTACACATACACGATCAAACAGCGACGATAGCAATGGATGATAAACGACGGATCTTAGCCGTGTCTTCGTTGTATATTTATTCGATATTTGGATTCATTGGCTTCATAGTTAACTCGACGCAAATTGTATTGATGCTTTGCAAGCGAGAGAAGAAGACAGTTTTTGACATAACCTTGATCAGCTTGGCTTTGTCAAATGTAACTAGCACCATTTGTTTCGGAGCGTTAGGGACTCTGTTTACACACGTTATTGCAACGTTAAACTTTACTGAAAAGAATTTTCAAACTCTCAATAACATGGTATATGTAAGTGACTACTGCGTCATAATATCTCTGTTCCACATCGCCTTTATTGCCATACAGCGGCTTGTTGCAGTCACACTTCCGTTTCGTTTCAAGGCAATTTTCACCAAGTTGGTCACTGCAGTGCTCCTAATGATGATTTGGTCAGTTTCTGGCGTGATGATGTTGCTAGAATATTTTGTTATCAAATTTGCAAAGCGAAAGATAGCCCTGGCTTGTCAAATATTTGCATGTGGATCCTCGTTGACTTTTATATACAGCTTTGTGCTTTACAAAGTCTTAAAACAACGAAGAGCAATGCAAAACGTAACGAGTCATGCAGCCAATACATGTCATGGCTACAAACTGCTTTTGAACTCTATTGGTGTTACAGTGGTGTTCATTCTTTTGACATTTCCATATGCTGCAAGTGTCGTAGAAAATGACATATTGTTCATATACGGTGACTTCTTTGCCTCGTTCCTAGCCATGAAGACTTCATTTGATCCTGCAATATATTTCTTTGTCAATCGGTGCAAATGTTGTTTGGTTGCAGTTGCAAGGGATGTAGAGCCAATAGAAAGTGGAAGACAGGCAAGAATCGATAATCGAAATGACCACACGACATCATTGTAGCACACGTCGGAAATAACATTAACTCACCTGGAATAGCCAAAATTTTAAAGTTGTCGAATTTAACATAGTCATTATGATTTTAATGAAAATGTCAAAGCCAGCAGTCCAAAAACTGAGTACAGGGGATGCTTGTTTGGACGTTATGAAAACGATTGTTACTTCTTTGTTTGTTGTTGTTTATTTTATCCATAGATTGAGACCATATGATGTCATATATCCAACTGAATGACTTGCTTCATCACCAAAATCTCGAGTTTCATCGCCAAATCTTGGAACATCTGATTCAGTGATTCCTATTCCATGATCAGCACGACTACATGGAATCCCTCCCCCTCCAATCATCATAACAGAGCCATCACCTTGATAATGACACCAAAATCCAATGTAATTGTGTGCCTGGATAAAACCATTGCAGTTGTATTGAGAAAATCCTGATACGCCTGAAGCATCGTTGTATTTGACAATGCACCTTCCTCGACAACTGTTTGCTGTCCATTGAGCATTGTTCCTTATAAACACAAATGATATTCTGTTAAAGACCCATTGCTAACCATGATCCTTTGTGCGCCGATTGAAAAGCAAGACAAAGGGAATTTAGGCCCAAAAGGACTTTCAGATAATACGAAAATTGACTTTGGCGCCAGAAAGGGTCATGGTTAGCAATGGGTCTTTAACATTAGCTTACCGTAAGAGATCTGTTTACCGCCTCGCTTTCACGCCAACCCACCCATCTGACAAGCCCCTCCCTTCTAAGCAAGAATTTTTGATTAACCCATTGTATTGCGCCCACACTCACCTTGCATTGAGCCAACCCCCTCCTCTCATATCAAATACCAGAGGTTACGAAAAGATTTTGGGAAGACCGTGGAACTTCCCAGAATCAAGTTTCATGTCACTTAAACCAATTTTCAGAACTAAAACGAAGAAAATCCAACGATAAGAATAAAAATCTCAACAATAGACCTTTTAGCTCTTCTGAAAACGAATGTGGATCGAGCAATATTTCATTACAATTTGTAGAATTTTCGAATGTGCACAATTGCGATCGAAGCTTTAAGGCCACTCTATCGAGCCTCGCGTATAAAATTGTATACAAATATCGCTCGATCCAGGCTCTTTTGTAGAATAGCTAAAAGGTCTATTGTTTGCTAGAATTCGAAAAGCTGCATATTTGTAGCCCTCCTTATGGGCGGCACGTACCCGTTGCTCTGCATATGGAATCAGAACACAAAGGCGGCAAAGTTAGTCACTGAAGTGAATGAGATTTTTTTGCTGTTTCACAGCTCATTCTCGCCAAGCTGTAACAAAGGGAAACCAGTATTCTATTTTCTGCTTATTGTTTTTATCTTTTGGGCGCTGCGTAGCTTCTTTGGCACTGCGGTGGTGGAACTGTACACTGTACATGCATTGCGAAATGCGAAGGAGGAATGTGAAGGAGAGGAAATGCTCTCCATCGAATTTCATCCCCGCATATGCAATTCCATCACCGCAATGCCAAAGAAGTTACCCAGCGCCCAACAGATAAAAAGCAAGGCTGTAACAAGAACAACAATGAGATGAGCCAAAGCTGAGGGCCTTTGTGAAGTAAGGCTAATACGAAGCATTACTTTGAGCAGCTAAATGAACTATTTACCTGAAATTACCATAACTTGTAATTTGACTACGAAATGTCGTTGAGCTTAGGCAGCCTTGTGCGACCATGTGCCATGTGAGGGGGTTGTCAGTCCTCGACAATTTGATATCTGTCCCAGGTGCTTCATAGAATGCCTCACTGATCATATCTGCATTGGTGTATGGGTTTGTTTTGTCACCAGTAGCCAATTGGTCATACCAATAATTACCAGAAGGATTCATCCAATTCATTTGGTCTGCGTTAGAAAATCTTGCAATAAGGGTCCAACCTCCAGCAGACATATGACAATAGGCCTAAAGAGCAGGAAAATTTTAGGACCATGATGTAAATGATTTTGAGAATCATGTAAGGTGCCTCCTTTTACCAAAAATTCGATTTCCAGTTTTTTGCGTTTTTAACTGTGTATTTGACAAGATACCATTGAAGCCCATTGTTACACCCAGGCTATATTTTGAGTGCTAAATCCGAATCTGGGCAAGGGTGTTAGGACACGGATGTTTTGATTGGTTGTTTGTTTACTTTGTTTTGATCCTTGTGTCTTGTTTTGTTGTCTTGTTTTCTGTTTTGTTTCGTTTTCAACTGATCTTCTTAGGCCCAACCGCTCTCAAGTTGTGCGAATACAGCTCCCTTGTATTTCTGTGTCTTGGTGCGCCTTCGCACAAGATAGGTTTCGGTTTTAAAACCTATCTTGTGCGAAGGCGCACTAAGACACAGAAATACAAGGGATCTGTATTCGAACAACTTGAGAGCGGTTGGGCCTAACACGCTCAGTTGAAAACGAAACAGAACAGAAAACAAGACAACAAAACAAGACACAGGGATCAAAACAAGGTAAACAAACAACCAATCAAAACATCCGTGTCCTAACACCCTTGATCTGGGCTCGAAATTTTCATATGAACAAAGGGATATTAAATAAATTAAAATTGTAATAAATTGTTATCAAATTGTATGTAGCTCAACTTGTATTGATTCAACGTCATTTGCTCCTTAGCCTTAGTCCTTAGTCTTTTGCTCCTCATAGCATAGTTCATGTAGTGTTGTTAAGTAGTTTGTAAGTAGATCAATCCGTAAATATGTATTGTAAGTTTTCAATGGTATACCGGGTGGGCCAGAAAAAAGTTCCCACTTTTGAATTTTTTTTTTTTTTTGTACACAATCTAAAAATTTACAATTTAACAAAAAAAATTTACAAGAACGATACCATTGGGAGCATGATAGGCATGGCTACCCTAAATGATCTTTTAACAAAAAACCAATACAGATACTAAAGGCTATAC
This sequence comes from Aurelia sp. 3 sensu Dawson et al. (2005), assembly GCA_964020215.1. Classification (NCBI taxonomy): domain Eukaryota; kingdom Metazoa; phylum Cnidaria; class Scyphozoa; order Semaeostomeae; family Ulmaridae; genus Aurelia; species Aurelia sp. 3 sensu Dawson et al. (2005). Next base: position 3,177,119 of record OZ026592.1, on the reverse strand, counting down.
CAAAGTTCTGGTCCCTTCATAGGAAGAAACAGATCGCAGAGATTAGATAACACTTTTGCCGGATCGGAATATAAAGTTGACAGGTTTTGGTATAGTCTTTAGTAACATAGATATATTTACAATACATTTATGGTGTTATAACAATATCAAAGATTAATAGAGAAGGATGTGATAAAAGATTATGAATTTTTGAAAATTCATAACACCAAGACTACTTCACGGATTTGAATCATTCAAATTCTAGTTAAAAGTCGAAAGATCGAAGTATTTTTGTGATTTTTCTCGCTGTCCTATTAGCACTAGAAGTATTGGTAAATTCAACTTTATAAAAATTTCATGGTTGCAAAATGACGGAAAAAGGGCCTAAAACATTGATCAAATCGTAAGGACTCTATTCAAATCAAACAATAGGCCATGGGCGTTTCACCACCATCAAGAGTTATAAGACATTGATTTTCAAACAAATACGAAAGATTTTCAATCCCAAGGCAATTAATGCCTAGAGGATATCTCTCACCCTTGAGAAGTTGCATTTCCTTCATTATTCTGTGCGAGAAGTCATTTATGCATTGATCGATGTTTTAGGCCATTTTTCAGTCATTTTGCAACCATGAAATTTTCTAAAGTTGAATTAACCTATATCTGTAGAAATGGTAGGACAGCGAGAAAAATCACAAAAATACTTTGATCTTTCGGCTTTTAACCAGAATTTGAATGACTCAAATCTGTGAATTAGGCTTGGTGTTATGAATTTTCAAAGGTGGGAACTTTTTTCTGGCTCACCCGGTATAGATAAAAACTGCTTAGGCAATGAATCTTGGGTAATAGCAAATGCAATATGCTCCAAATCTTTAAAAAATTGGTGTAAAACTTCTATGAGCTATATTATGCTAGTTTGCTACTTTTCTCTCACGTCACGGTCGTCCCAAAAACACATAATAGACTTTTTTGCAATAAGGAGAAAGAGATTAGGGAGAGCGCGGCTCATTCTGACATCCTTGGCAACTGCAGGAAATAAGGGAGTCGCCTCCCTGCGGCTCGGTTGCCTTTCCTAAAAAATTGAGTTGTTTTCGATTTATTTGCGCCTTTCAAGAGTCACACGATGGTTGTTTGGACCAGTATTTTCCCTGGGTTATTTAGCTATTTTGTCATCCTTTCACCTATTGGTGAGTGTGTTTTGAGCCATTTTATTGCAGGAAAGTGTCTTCGGCTTCAGAAGGGTCTCAGTTTAGGCCCAACCGATCAACAGGTATACTTTCAAACTTGAGTGAACAGAAGCAATACTGTGCCTCAAAATAAACTGACAAATAGATTGAAGGATGGCAAGATGCCTAAATAAACTAGAGAAAGGACTTGCCATATCAAGCAAGAGAATCAAGCAACTCTTGAAAGGTACAAATAAATCGAGAATAGGCGAGTTTGCAGGATGCTGCGATCGAGACACAAGCCAAACGTTTATCACCGAAACGGAAGGCATTCCCCGATTTCTACTGCTGCCAAGGCTGTTAGAATGGGCCGCACTCTCCCCAGTCTCTTTCCCTACATTGCGAAAAGGTCAATTGATTGATTGACTGACTGACAGACTGACTGATTATGCTCACATTATATCTGTATGTTAATGCCTTATTCCATAGTGTATACACTCCATTAACGGTCCAACGATAATCATTGTACATCTGGCTGCAAGAAGTGTGCCGCTTCGATGTTACTAGGTGAAAAGGAAAAATAACATGTTGAGTTTTGCACTTTGCAAAGAGCAGATCTTTTATGTTACTAGCAAGTAGCAATAACAATAATCAGCCACTGCTTGGCGGTTTTTCTCTCGGGAGTGTGGCTTTCAAAGTTTTCTGGCAGTTTGGTTCCCTGCTTGATTCCGACGACGTCTACATTCATTGAATTCAAATGTAATCTTGCCATCAAAGAGTTTTTCCATTAGGCGAACGTTTGTCCTCTGTGAAATACCATTGTCTGTGAAGATAAAGTTTGTCCGGATCGAAATAAAGTGTGTCCTCTGGCGAAAAGTTTGTCTTTTGAAATAAAGTTATCACTTCAAAATAAAGTTTTTACCTCAATTTTAAATTTGTCCGTTGAAGTAAAGTTTGTACCACTGGACATAAACATTGCCCACTGCGAACTAAAGTTTGTATCTCAATCTTCTGCCTGTTTGGTATTTCAGAGAGAAAGTCGTTTGTTTCCGCTAAATCCCGAAACATAAAGAAATTTTTGTATTGCAACACGTTAAACTGACAAGGGTGCGATGAAATGCATTCTTGGTTATTCAAATTCTTTATTGCAGTTGCTAACTTATTTTTTTCCTTTCAGGCTAAGTTGCGAACCTCGAACCCCAAAAAGGGCTCCAGATCGCATGGGTGGTAGCGAACTATGTCAATGACGTAATATGCAAATTAGTTTGATGGCTGAGAACAGGAGAAGAAAACAATAGCGAAGTTGCGCATGACAGTGTGAGCCCAACCGTTGATTCGCTCTCTACAAAGCTGAATCACAATCGGTCAAAACAATAGGGTCAGCACTTCATCTCCCCAACAAGAATTCAAGTTACAGTATGTGCGATAGGACACCCAGTGTGTTGCAGTTTGAAATTGATATCAGAAGCGAGCTACCTTCACTTGCTGTTTTCTTTCTTTGTGTTTTAAACTTACTTTTTCTTGGTATACAACCACCTTTCACTGTTTTTTGAAATTTTTCGGTAGTGTGCCACCTTAAGTGCAGAGCCACCTTAAGCTTTATGATTAAGGTGGTTGTGCAATTAAGGTGGCTCACTACCGAAAAATTTCAAAATTTCGAAATAGAAAAAAGGTAGTTTTATACCAAGTAAAAATAAGTTCAAAACACAAAAAAACAAAAAGTTAAGGTAACGCGCTTCTGATATGAATTTCAAACTGCAGGTGTCCTATCGCTCATGGCTTCAGGTTTATTTTGGATGTTGTTCTTTCACATGACCTAACAGTTTTCTTTCCACGGGCTACAGTATTTTTGCTGCGTTTATAGATTTAGTACAATGAGTCTGCTATTCAACGTTAGTTTCAAATGACTTACCAGTGTCACATCTTAAGCCAATGAACATGTCCCCTGTACACAAACAATAATAGGTGCTACCGGAAGTAAAGCAGGTTCCATCACTTGAGCAAGGAGAACTGGCACATGCATCTCCTGTTGGAAAATGTGGAGTTTAAGGAAACGCGATCATTACTCAAGCATTAGTACAATTTCTTTGTGTGTCCCAAACGACATAAGAATACAAAAGAGACCGAGCAGAAACTGTGTAAAGTCATCGAGCAATTTGAGATGAGGGAGTGTTCGGATAGAAGCTTTCCGAAATGATAAATCAAGAGTTTAAGGCCTAAGGAACAATATATCAAGGGTTCCAAAATTTTGCTATCTGATGCAGAGCTAGGCCTAGACTCGAACTTAACAGTTCTCACGCATACGGAGAATGGCTCAGTAATACTTGCACGATTCAGTAATACATACCAATGTACTAGAATGTATTCATACCTGCTAGTTAACTCTGTTAAATCTCTCTTGAATCCTCTGTCAGTTACACAGACTCCAATCTAGACTGATTACGATGATTTTTAAGTAATCTATGTAAAAAGGTCAGCAACAAGCTATATGCTCTGTCACGTATTGCACACTATATGGACCAAGCTAAATTAAGGATGTTGATGACATCATTCATAAATAGCCAGTTTCAATACTGTCCTTTGGCATGGATGTTCCACAGTAGGAAACTAAATACTAAAATCAACAAACTGCACGAGCGAGCCCTTAGAATAACGTATAGAGATCAGGAATCTAGTTTTGAAGATCTCTTAGGACATGATAACAGTGTATCTGTTCACCAGAAGAACTTACAGGTGTTAATGATAGAAATGTTCAAAACAAAGCATGGCTTAAATCCTCCTTTTATGAAAGAAATATTTTGTCCACAAACCAACCAGTATAGCCTCAGAAATGATCGCGATTTTAACTTACCAAGAGTGAGATCAGTAATGTATGGCTCAGAAACTGTTCGATATAGGGGTCCACAGTTATGGTGTACACTTCCAGTTTCAATTAGACACTCAACTAACTTGATTGAATTTAAGACCAAAATCAAAGCTTGGAAAGGAAATGAGTGCCAATGCCAATGTAGGCTCTGCCGAAATTTTATACCACTTTTAGGTTTTATATAGGTTTTAGGTTTGATATTTTCATCCATTCTGTTTTTACTATTTGAATTAGTTGGCTTTTATTAGCTATACTTGTAAATATTTTTTATGCATGTGTAGCTATTTGATACCTTTTTTATGCCAACATTGTAAATAAAGTGTTAATAATAATAATAATAATAATAGTCCCAAGAATCGCCATCCAAAACGAGACTAATAACTACGGCTATGTAATCAGTCTAACTCCCATCTCCACATCTCTGTTTTCCAATGATATCATTGCTGTTTTCGTTAGGCCATAAATCATGTTGTGTTGTTGCAATTGTATTGAATATTCAACACAACTGCAACAACACAAAACACAATGTTAATGTTTGGCCTAACGAAAACAGAGCTGTGGAGATGGGAGTCGGTCTAATAGATAGAGGATTCAAGAGAAATTTAACACAGTTAAGTGGCAGGTATCATTATTCTTTAGTACATTTGTATGTATTACTGAATCGTGCAAGAATAACTGAACCATTCTCCGTCACCTGTGCTCTCAAAAAGAGACAATGTTCGTTTTTCTGGAACATTTCAAACAAGGAAACTTTTCTTTGGACACCTGGTACTTTTTGAGTGACCTACTTGTTTGAGATTATGCTTCTCTGATCACCCAGCACAGTAAAATCATGTTTCCCATAAAAGCTCTATTAAGCCCCCAGCAGGGCTTATTTGATTTCGGACTGTGTAGAGGGGGGTTTAAAAGAAAGCAACGTCTTAAAAAGTTTAGCAGAGACTTAAACTTAGACGAAGTCTTATCCCAAACTTTAAAGTCTTATCGAAGTCTTATGAAGGTGTTGTGGCGCCGTGGTGTAATCCTCTGACATTGCAGCTAGAACAGTCAGGGGGAGTGGGTTCCAATCCCGGCAGGGCCCCACCACTTGAGCGTCATAACAAGGGGTCGCGGACTCGATTAGGTCTGCTCCATTTCTGCGATCCCAGCGCTTGGCGCTGAATAACGCAAGTTCACCTTCACCTTAACATGCAGACTTGCTTAGCTTAAATGAATGGATAATCTTCGCTAAGGTCTGGAATTCGATAAAAGTGGGGGGGGGGGCTTAATAGAGAGAGGCTTATTTCAAACTTTGGCTCAAAGGGAGGGACAAATTAGAGAGGGGAGCTTGATAGAGAGGGGCCTAAATAGAGCTTTCACAGTATCAACCTATTCTCTTTTGGACCTACTTACTTGCTTGACAATGAATTCCCTTATAGCCAGTAACACAATTGCAGGTATATTTGTTCACACCATCTATGCAAGTTCCTCCATTTTGGCAAGGATTACTTCTACACTCATCAACATCTGTAGAGGAAATTAAAAAATCAGAAATCGATATTTACTTCATTCACATTCTGGGTAATTCAGCAAGTGAACAGGGCATATTTCGTGATCAGGTAAAAATACATCTATTCATCTATTTCCCCCCCCCCCCGGGGGGAACTCCCATTGTAGCCTGACAAGGGGTCAAATCAGGGCTAAAGACAGCCAAAGCAAAAAGTTTGAAAATACCCTCACATGGTAGCATCTTTTTACAAGTGGCAGTTCAAGAACCTGAAAACTTGGGTCATTTGGTAACATTTAGAAATGAAAATTTTCTACCGTTTTTCGCAATTTTTTATTGCAAAACTGGTGGAACAAAGCAAGAAAACTTCAAAATTCAATTTTGATTAATGTTGTAATGACTATAATGGCGTGCGGAGGAGCGTACATCTTTGAAGCATAATAAATGGCTAGGAATCTTAGAATACCCCAAATTGGTAGTATGTAGGTGACAAATAGAACCATTCGGTAGCCGTTTGGTAAGACCCTCAAACCGACTGGACCCCGTGTTAGGCTATAATGGGAGCAACCTCCGGGTCTATTTCCTTGTTGACCATCTTCTTGTCTAACCTATACTTTCTCATTTGAGCTACTTACTTGCTTGACAATGAATTCCCTTATAGCCAGCAACACAATTACAAGTATATTTGTTCACACCATCAATGCATGTTCCTCCATTTTGGCAAGGATTACTGCTACACTCATCAACATCTGTAGAGAAAATTAGAAAATCATAAATCGCTATTTACTTCATTGACATTTTGGAGTAATTCAACAAGTAGAAAGTGCACATTTCATGATCATGTGCGACTACATTTATCCTTGTTGACTAACTTTCTTCTTTGACCAACTTTCTTGTTAAACAAGTTTACGAAAATTGTCGTTCCGAAAAACGAGATCCAAAGAAAAGTTTGGATCCCAGATTCCTCAATGGAGCATAAGGCCACATAAAATAAATTAATAGATTCTCATCACCGCCCGCATGGGAAATGTATTCCGCGTCTAAGTTTGTTATATTTTATTTACAAAATATAAAGTGCCGCCCGCCCGTCGCTTGCAAGATTTGCGATACGTTTTATATTTCATATGGCCTATTATTGCCTGAAAACTCAATCAAACGCCGTAAGAAACAAGCTTACTTTGATATTTTGCCCCAACAGATAATTTGACCAGCTTTCAGGGGCTTCCGTGCTTTCATACTTGTCAATGTTCCGTTGATGATTTGCAGTTAATATCTGCAGATGATTTGCAGATATCCTGCGCATCTGTTTAGGTTGTTTGTAAACGCGATAAGCAGTCAACAAAGAAACAGCAGAATGCAGTTACAAGCATGTTACAAGCCCAGACAACAATACCCTGGGTACCAGAGCCTAATAAGAATTTTAAAAAATAAAAAGAAAAAAAGAAAAAAGGAGAAGAAATTCTTCTCCTTTTTTCTTTTTTTCTTTTTATTTTTTAAGATTTTTATTAGGCTCTGGTACCCAGGGTAAGACAACAAAATCTACGAGAAAATTATACCTCCCTCGTAGATAGTGCAAGATCAACCAAAAAGTTTTATATATAAAATATAAACCTCCCACCTCGCGCAACTTTTCGAAACTTAGTGATTAGAATCAATTAATCTATTTCGTTTTCCAGTCAACATTTTCTGAACACTTACCCTGGGTACCAGAGCCAAAAAATAATAAAAAGAAACAACCTTTCCTTTCATCTAAATTTCGTGGCTCTACCCATGGTAGTGAACACTTGACGTTGAAATGGATTTGAAGTCAAGCGGGGAAATGTTTTGTTTGCAAAACCATATTGACCTCTGTTCTGTTCCTCACTTAAATATTGTGCTCTCAGCAAATTTGGAATTCAGCTCTTTCCACATCTTCCAAAACATTAAATAGAAAACAGGGAAACAAGTGAATCAAGCAATGATTGAATTTCCATGGTTTTGAAACTGTTTTGTTCTACAGTAGGATTACAGTAAAGTCCCACCTTTAAGAAACTCATTACAAAAAGACAGCCTGATTGGTTTCTTATGTAAAGATTTACTTCTTCAAAACAGGGTGTGTATACCATGGTATAAGAAATACTTTTATACTCCAAACAGCTGTCGAAATTGTTAAGAAAACGTTTGAGATATGCACTGTTGTGCAAGGATCCAATGGTTTAAGCCAGTACTGAAGGTTGTTTCTTGAAATTATAACAATTTGGGCTTGAAACTTTCATTCTTGTTTTTAGGGAATATTGGAGAAATATTCAAATACATGCCTTATAATATTGCTATGTACCATTCTATAAGAAACTGAACATGAATCAGCCTGGATAGTTTCTTGTGAAGCGGTGTTTTACTCAGCAAAATCAGGCCTGAGTTTCTGATAATGTAGTTTCTTAAAGGCGGGACTTTACTGTACCTTTAACTCATCAAGCCTCATCAAGCAACATCTCAAAAGATGGCTGAGCCTTATAGCTATATGCTGGTGCCTTTGATTGCGTTCATAGCATTTGCTTTCATGAAACTAAGTACGATCTAGCTCGTGAAGTTTTTTTGGGTCACCTGGCAAAAAAAATTATCCACTTACCGACACATTCGTATCCAGCTGAATTTTGGCATGTTTCATTACATTGAAACCCAGCATTACAGGAGACAAGACGACACCTAGGACCGGTCTGGAGAATAAATGAAAAGTACTTGAAGTGACAACTTTAGAATGTCACAGGCTACATGTTGCAGTCCCATTTTTCGGTGTCACAGAAGATTTCTTAAAAAACTGAATTTTGGCATGTTTTATTTCATTGAAATGCAACATACAAATGACCCGACGACACCTGGGACCGATCCAAAGAATAACTGAAAGTTACTTGAAGTAACCATTTTACATTGTCATAGGTAATCACAAGATAGGAGGAGGGGGGCTTTTGAGAGGTACTAGAACCTGCAAACCCGGACCAGAATTAGCAAAAACCCGAAATCCCGCAAGCAAAAAAAGCCAAGACCCGAAATTGCACCTCTGAACAAAAATCTTAAGTTTTCGCCAGTAAGTTTCGATTATTTTCTACATTTTCGTTTTCACCGACTCCCTGCGCCTTGTTTTAAGCATTCGAAAGCTGGTTTTTCAATCTCAGTTAACTACATGGACGGTATGACTTCGAAATCCGACAAAATAGGAATTTCGAGTGAAATACCCGAAACCCGAGTGCAAAGTATGACCAAACCCGCAACCCACGTCATATCGCAAAACCCGAAAACCCGTACGATTTGAACGTAAATCCCGAAACCCAATGGCTAAAATTGGCCAAATCCGCAGCCTGTGAAGCCCCCAAGCCCCCCCCCCCCCCCACAGGATACATTTTCGGTATGACATGCTACAGATTGCACGGTTCCACTTTAGGGCGTCACAGGAGAGTTCTTGTCCTGTTGAATTACTTCATGTCCATTTTACATTCAAACCACAAGTGACCAGGCGACAGCGGGAACCATTCTGAAAAAAAATGAAGATTCTTTGATTGACAACTTTACGGTGTCACAGGTTACAATCTCACGTTACTGTGTCACAGGTGTCACATAAGAGTTCTTATCAGCCTGAATTTTGCCATGTTTCATTACATGAAATCCAGCAGTACAAGTGACCCAACAACACTTGGGACCGGTCCTAAGAATAAATGAAAGTTGTTTGAAGTGAACAATTTACGGTGTCATGGGTTACAGGTTATGGTTCCACCTTATGGTGTGGCAGACGAGTCCTTATCCAACTAAGGCTCGGGTCATACGTCACATTTTGGCCAATCAAATAGTTGTATTCGGTGGTGCGCCCAAAATGCGACGTTTGACTCGACTGAGTAGTGCAGTTGTGATTTGGTCGACCTAATAATGCGATGCGAGAGCGTCTTGGAGTCAGACGTCAAATTTGACATGTGCCGAATCAAAGGCATAATTTACCGAGAATAATAAATGTCTGTGACTGTGTTGAATCAATTTCATCAAAATAACTTTCTTCTTTACAGGAGCCATTTTGTTCCGGAATTTTATCTTTCGTGTTAAAGTTTCTAGAGAGAGTTGTTGTTGCTGTGATGCACATCTGTGGGCATAACTTCACATGAAATGCGACCAATTATATTCTATGTCTGACCCAAAGCCGCACCATAGTCGCTCTCACATGTCGAATCCAAATCAATTTAAATCGGCGCGAACAAAACGCGACGTTTGACCCTAGCCTAAGTTTTTACCTGTTTCATTACATTGAAACCGAACATTACAAGTTAGCAGACGACACCAAGGGACCGGTTTGAAGAATGAATAAAAATTGCTGTGTTCATGAATGTCAATCAAAGTAGTATATAATTCACTCACCTGTGTGACTGGCTCATAATGTATCCAACCATTTTCATTTGACATTGTCACATTTGATGACTTTTTATTGACTTCCAACAATTCACAATTTTTCTCTTGCCCACTCGTAAAAGTCTTTTTGTAATTAGCAGATACACAACGATCATGTCTCACACATTTCAGCATACAAAGTGAAAGTCTCTTTTCATGTAATTGGGATATGATATTTGAAGACGTTCCAGTCAGTTTTTTATCCCGATCTGTTGCTTTCATAAGGGTACCTCTTCGACATTCTGATCTGTGTATATCAGTCACGCTCGCTGCTTCTGCTAAACTGATAAACAAAGAAACGAAAGAGAAACAAGCAAGTAAATATCTCTGCATCTTAATCGAAGCTTTTCTATTGATATTTTCCTTTTCCTTGTTAGAATTATGGAACGAGTTTTAATAAATTTGCTAACCATCTAACGCCTTGAAAGCACGCGTTCCTTTCCAAAAAAACGTTGCGTTGTAAGGAGTATTTCACATGCAACTATCCTCCACAAAATACATCTTGAAATTTTGTATGAACTTTGAAGCAATTCGATTTCTTACACGTGTTGTGAACAACTGACAGCAAAGGAAACAATGCTTTGAATGTTTTCTCTGTTCTTTTTATATAGAAGCCATGAAAAGAGAAGACAATTGGCAGTGACACCGGTCATACCATATTTGGTACTAATCAACGTCAATGGGAAATACTGATATATGATAGGCTAGAACTTAACCACAGGATGCCTGAAATATTTTTAGATTCCCTTTAAAGTGAATGAAAGGAGCAAAGTGTAGCTAATTCAGAAATAGGCCAAACAAAAAGCACGTACACACGGAATAGACCTTTTAGCTATTCTAAGAAAGAAACTGAATCGAACGATGTTATGATGCGAATTGAAGAATTTTCGAATGTGCACAATAATGATAGAACCTCTAACGCCACTCGATCGAACCTCGCGTATAAAGTCGTATAAAAATAACGCTCGATCCAGGCTCTTTTATAGAATAGCTAAAAGGTCTATTGTTCCTCTAGCTAAACAAAATTCACGTGCGTATTGACATCATCAAATACTAAATTTAGAGACTGGTATTTGCAAATCTTGAGTAAGCTATTTATTTCTGTCAACAAACTATAAATCAAATCATATGTTTACTTTAAAACTGTTGTTTCCTATAGTTTACTAACCAATCAACTAACGAAACGTAATCTTATTTCATCCTTGATTCAGTTACGGTTAACCATAGTGCCAGGACCTCGAAACAAGGATGAATCAGCGCACCATTCTAAGATAAACAACGCTGCTTTGCAAACAAGTACGGACAAACAGCGTGCAAAAATGTTGATTGCCTCTGCCAGGAGACTCTCTTTATGCCTAAGTTAATCAACCGTGAATCGAATTGAAAATCAAATTCATCATCATGGTTGAAAAGCAAATGTTTATACAAATATTTGTTTGCAAAAGGTATTAATCAGTCAAATAATAGCTGAGTTGCTTGTTTGTAGGTTGACAAAATTTCACAAAAGAGAAATGGTCACTTTCAATTACATGTGATACCAACTTCATGTACGGGCAAGAGTGTTAGGACACGGATGTTTTGACTTATTATTTATTTGCCTTATTTTGATCCCTGTGTCTTGTTTTGTTGTCTTGTTTTCTGTTCTGTTTCGTCTTTGACTGATGTGCACAACTGAGTGTGGCTAGGCCCAATCGCTCTCAAGTTGTTCGAATAGTAGGAAGATTTGCCTATGGCTTTGTGGTTTGAAACATTTCTTGTGCAAAGACGCACTAAAACACAGAAATACAAGGGAGCTCTATTTGAACAAATTTAGAGCGGTTGGGCCTAACCACGCACAGTTGTGCACATCAGTTGAAGACGAAACAGAACAGAAAACAAGACAACGAAATAAGACACAAAGATCAAAACAAGGTAAATAAATAATCAATCAAAACATCCGTGTCCTAACAGCCTTGGTGGGGGGATGGCTGTGGGGATATATCTGTCTCTTATAGAGAGGCAATTAGATTCAAAAAGTATGGTTATGTATGTTAAGCAGCCCTCCGCAGGTGCTTGCAATGTAGACGTGCGAGCGAAGCGAGCACTGTTACTTCTTGGTTAAAGTTTATAACTTAACTAGGCTTGCCACGTGGCGCCTGCGGCGCCGCGCTGGCCCGCCGTCGTACCGAGTAATTGCTTCGGGTGGAATTTGCTGCGCTTGGTGACATCACACTATGCGGACAAACTATTGTCATAATGGTATAGTCAAGGTTCGCTCTACAAAGTGGCCGTTCAAATATACGCTCTACAATCGTGCAATTCCCACTCTTGAGGTTGTTCACTGTTCTTTTCACCACGCCCTACTCTTTAGTTGTATCCTACGTCTATCTCATGTACACCCTCTCTTTAACCCTATCTTACGTAGGAGTTTTGATCAATACCGGTGGGGATGGATTCCACTCTCCTCTATTTCTTTGCTGTAAAAGTAGCTATGATTATCAACTGGATCAAATTAACTCTATTGTTTCTTATGCTATGACAATACGAAGCAATAAATTATGATTATCATGATTACCAGTATAATGATTAAAACAATAAAATGAGGTACTTCCTTTAATTTTTTGTTTCAAATCGAAATGGATATAATTAGATACATGGTTATGTCCATAATAATTTTTGACATCAAATATTATTCAACAGATATTTCTGGGCTTCTTAAGAAGGCAATTCTGACCATAATCTGCATTGTTTCGTGCACAGGTTTCTAAGTATAAAATGCCATAAAATGAGCAGATATTATGGGTTTCTATTAAGCAGAACTAATATTGTAGGGTTGCTCTAAAATTTCGTAGACTGACCCCCCCCCCATACGCCTGTGTATTGAGTGCCCCCTGGGTATTTGACTGACTTCGTGTCATACTCAGGGCAGAGCTCCATAGATATTGCCTCAAAAGCAATTATCCTAATATATCTGCCGTTTTAAGCATATTGAGCAGCATCAAGTAAAAGAAAAGAGTAGTCTTGGTAACATTTTTGGTTCCTGTTAAAAAGATACTCCCTCCCTCAAATAAGCCCCCCGAATACGCCCAATCCAAAAATATATTTTGGGAAATATTTTGTTAGGAAAAAATTGTCTGGGGCTTATTCGAGGACTTACGGTAACTTTACGGGAAGCGATAGGGGCTATGACTCTGTAAAGATCTCGTATACCATTGGCAAAACTATTTGTTTCCAATGAAATTGTTAAAATTGCAGATTTGTCCCAATCGTTGGTCTTGAAAGCATGTCATAATGAGGCCCTGAGAGCGGAGATCGTTGCTCCATTGCTCCCCTCTTAAGAAGCAGGATGCTACTTTGCTAACCTCAAAATTAGCCTTGTGCTCCCAATAACTCCTGTGATGCTGGGATGATGCTTCTATTCTTTGTTTAGATTCAAATATTTAAAGTCAAGTGGTCGATTGGTATCTAATATGGCTGTTAATTTTTGCTTCAGATTTTTCATGATCTGTCAGGACTGGACACTGTTCCCTGGAAACCTTAGGTAATACATAGATTTGGTGATTTCTCGTACACATTTGCTTCAGCCTCGGAGTGCATCCTTTGGGTGTTGAACAAACCCGTAAGAGCATTTTAGTGAAAGAGGGCACTGATTTGTGTCTTTGGTGCAGCAAAGATAGAGTCTTGGAGAGATGCCCTCAGAAATGTTTCAAGAGCACGTTCTTTACTTTGGCGAGGAACGGTACCTTAGTCGTAAGATTCCAATTTTTGTGGGCACTTCAAAAAGTTTCCAAAACATGGCTTTTTTCTCATTACGGCTCGAAGTTTCCCCTCCCCTTAAATCAAGAACTCATTAATTGCGTTTTGTTGCCTTGGCAGTTCAAAATAGACATCCTGTACAGGAATTGGAGGGTGCATGGGATTTTAATGAAAAGTATAAAACTTTTGAAGTGAGCTCTCGTAAAATGTATGTGCTCTCAAGGTCCCGCATTTTCTACTCATGCTCCCTGGCTCCTGGCTTTTCTTAGGCCATGCTCTCTTGCTCCCAAAAACACTATCAGAGCCTGCACTAAAAGAGCAAAATTACGGAGACTCACAAGGACTGAAGGACATCACAACTGGAGTGAACAGGAGCGAACAGGAGTGAACAGGAGCCTGAAAAATCCCAAAACACCTTAGCTATTTTTTGGATACGTAGTTTCCATTTGCCACTGTCTTATTTTAAGTGGGCGGTCGTCAGGTTTTGCAGAACAGCGGAATTTGAAGGAAATTTGTCGCAGAATACGGAATTCTGGCAATTTCTCTGCGGAACGACAGAATTCTCTACCCCAACCGGACGCGGATTTTCTCGAAAATGATAAGCGGAATGCGGAATGTTCATGAACTTTTATGTATTTGCGGATCCTTCATATGTTGTCTTGTAAACAGAGGTCGTGATCACATCCTTGTTTTTCTGATAAGCACTAAGAGAATATTTTTCAAAGCTTTGCACAAGAATTTGAACTGCCACTCTCCTCCTCTTTCCACCTGGATGGATGAAGATGTCTAACAATACAAATTTGTGCCATCATTTTGATGACGAAGTGGAGGAACGCGGAACTTTGGTAGGAAATGACCCGAACGGCGAATTTTAACTGAAAATCACGCGGAACGGCTGGTTTCTACCCCCCTTGATGACCCCCACTTGGAGGATTTCTGTTCAACTTCAGGTTTGCACATGGTGTTTTCCGCTGATATTTGGAAGGAGGATGATTGCATCCATCGGTGGTTCGTAACTTGTAGTTGTCTTCCAGTGTTTCGTATCATTGCCACTTTTTTGTATTACTTCTTTGCCTATGATATCTTAGCTGGAACCGATCTCCTGAGAAGATAGGTGGCTTTTGTCTGGATTCATCCCCAATACTCTTTAGGGAAACTTTCTCTCAAATTCTAGCTGCCCCCATCTGCCCCCCTAAATCCGCCACTGACTTAGGCATGGAAGAGATCCGTGATCCTCTTAAGCCTCCAACCGCCTGTCTTGGCTGGAAAAAGAAGCCGTACCAATCTAATAAAGTTAGAGGAGACATGAGCTACTGTCTCTTTTTATCCCAATGCCCCCAGAAAAACTTTCCCTCTCATTGCATCCACTTTGAAGCTCTCAGTGATAGAACACTTCCATATGATATCTTAGCTGGAAGCGATCTCCTGAGAAGATAGGTGGCTTTTGTCTTCATTCACCCCTTTGCTCTCCAGACAAAGTTCCTGTCTAATTCTAGCCCCCGTGAAGGCTCACTTAGGTATGGAAGAGATCGGCGATCCTCTTAAACCTCCAACCATCTTTCTTGGTTGGAAAAAATAGCAGTACCAATCCAATAAAAGTTAGAGGAGACATGAGCTACTGTCTCTTTTTAGCCCAATGCCCCCAGGAAAACTTGCCCTCTCATTGCATCCCCTTTGAAGCTCTCTGTGACAGAAGACGTCCGTATCGTCACGTGTCGTTCCCGCTCAGATTTCTCATTTCCAGGAATTCATTAACTTGGTCCTGCGTCAGGCGAACGGAATGCATTCACCCTATTTGAATGCCTTCTTTGAAAATTTCAATGCTAAAAAGTTTTCTGTAAGCCTCCTTGCAAACTGAAAGAAAGCTGTTGATCATTTCAAAGGAATGAAGGATTCTTTGTAGTTTCAGGTATATAATCCAGATCGGTAGAGGGAATATGACCTTAGATTTGGAGTCCTTTTTCAGTCCCACTTCGCTCAGAATTAGCTTCCCCTCTCATTCATGACCCCACTTAAAACCTTCCATTATGCTTCCTCTGGTGCCTGAGCTATCTTAGCTGGAGAAAGAAAGCGATCTAAGTAAGCCTTCCCTCTCTTTTTAGCTTTTTCGTTAAATGAAGGGACGGGAGTACGATAAAGATCCAACACAATGATAGTCCGGCAATGAGATGAGGATATGTGCAAAGATCATTCCCTTGGGAGTTGAACCTTGGATAAAAATGGATGTACCCCAGCCCTCATATTGCAGAAAAAGGAAATAATGCCACTCGTACCCACTTCAGACTGGGAGTCACTAATTCAAGATTCAAGATTCAAGATCCAAGATTCAAGATTCAAGATCCGGAATTCAAGATTCACACTAATTCAAGATCCGGAATTCAAGATTCACACTAATTCAAGATCCGGAATTCAAGATTCACACTAATTCAAGATCCGGAATTCAAGATTCACACTAATTCAAGATCCGGAATTCAAGATTCACACTAATTCAAGATCCGGAATTCAAGATTCACACTAATTCAAGATCCGGAATTCCAGATTCACACTAATTCAAGATCCGGAATTCAAGATTCACACTAATTCAAGATCCGGAATTCAAGATTCACACTAATTCAAGATCCGGAATTCAAGATTCACACTAATTCAAGATCCGGAATTCAAGATTCACACTAATTCAAGATCCGGAATTCAAGATTCACACTAATTCAAGATCCGGAATTCAAGATTCACACTAATTCAAGATCCGGAATTCAAGATTCACACTAATTCAAGATCCGGAATTCAAGATTCACACTAATTCAAGATCCGGAATTCAAGATTCACACTAATTCAAGATCCGGAATTCAAGATTCACACTAATTCAAGATCCGGAATTCAAGATTCACACTAATTCAAGATCCGGAATTCAAGATTCACACTAATTCAAGATCCGGAATTCAAGATTCACACTAATTCAAGATCCGGAATTCAAGATTCACACTAATTCAAGATCCGGAATTCAAGATTCACACTAATTCAAGATCCGGAATTCAAGATTCACAAGAAACTCATCTTTTTGTAAGAAACCAAGTTCACGGGCTGTTAGGTGGTAGAGATTCCAAGGTGTTTCTTGCGTTTTTCTGGCTGGAAATCTACACTGATTCCCCAATTCTTTACAATGGCTCCTTAAAGGGTAGTTGCAGCAAAAGGTAAACAAACATACTGGCCTAGACAAGCCAATATCATCATTTGAATAAAAACTTCCTTGATTAATTAGGCTAGAACAAAGGAAGATACAATTTCCTAACAGCCTAACAGCCTAACGGCCTAGCCAAGTTGACAAACTTTTGCAGGGTGAGAGCAAAGTCTCTGATACTTGTTTACCTGCAAAGAATCTCTAGTTTGTTAAGCTATCTTACAGATATCAGGGTAAACCTATGAAAATATACAAATTTGTGGGAAATATGCCAGAACGGTGCAACTGCCAAACAAGTAATATCATCTAACTTGCAATCAAAACAAGATCAAAATTCACCACTATATGGGTCAAATTTCCTTTGAGTGAAAGCTGAAAATTCCAAAATTTCCGTAGCTTTTTCTGAGGGGCATTTCACCATAAAAATATCTCACAAATCTTTGGCAAAGATCCTTCTGTTTTCAACAAAAATCCATCAAAATACATAAAAATTCATTTGTTCTGAAAAAATCTTGGACGCTTTTTCGATTGGGAGAAACGCCCCTTGGCTTTTCAATCCAAGAGGATGGTTTAACTCTGAGCCTACCATCTCTTATCAGCTGTTTCTTGTGAATTTTTATTTTTACACCTTTCTCTTCTGTCTTTAGATGTTCTGCAGATATTGAAGAAAATAACAGATATATGTTAACATAAGAACATAAATCTTAGCACGGAGCAGACTGTGTTTACATCTCTTATCCGTCGCCCGTAGTGCAAAGTGAATACTGTAGCTTCCAACACACATTTGATAAGAATCTCTTTGAAGAAACTTGACTCTCAGATAACAAAAATTATCAAACTTCAGTACTGGGACAAATTAATTAAGAAACTTTTCCTCCTATCAAGGAAATCTATGGCATTCAGTACCTTTAACTTTCTTTTCACTTCTTGTACAAGTATCTTAAACTAGCAATAGTAAATACTATAGTGCCCCTTGCCTTCCCCAGTATTCGACTTGATCAGAGTGAGGTCATGAATGAGTTAAGAGAGATAAAACTTCTCTGCTTCCACTTTTCCACTTTTCTTTTTCAAGAGAAAACTATCCGAAAAGTTCGCCAGGCCTTGATTCCCCGATCCGATTGCAGTTTCATTCCCCGTTCCCCATTCCGTGTTTTGAAGATCGCGAACCAAAGCAACCTCCTTTCATCGCAAGACAGTGTTGACGTCAGTGGCAACGAAGTACAAATACTTTTCTTATCAGCTAATTTCTTAAATATTTCTGTTGTGTAATTTCAGTTGCGAAGACATGATAGGAGGGAGCCTTTGTTTCATGATCGAAACGACAATACACCCTCACAATTGCTGCTCTCTGAGACTTCCTTTAGGAACTGGTCTGACCAGTTTCCAGAGCGATCATTGTGTTACCTGACGCATGATTGGCCACTTACGCGATGAAATTGAAAATTCAAGAAAAACTAGTTTTTCAGACTTGTTTTCTGATGGCAAACCGGCTGAAATTTCTCGAGATTTTGAGCCCACAGCACCTTTTATTCTCTTTACGTGCGTTGTTCTACATAAGCCCCGCTTCGGCGCGGGGCAATAACTAAGAATTTGGGCCATTGCTGAAAGTGTTTTGAAATGTTCACTATATGCCCTCAAAACAAGGTTTTCTGAAGCCTTTACGATGTTTAGGCAAGTACCTTTAAGTAATCTGATTTTCTGATGAGTTTCTTGTATAAGTTGTTCCTTGTAAGAAATTATTTGATTGTAAATCAACCATTTATTCAAAGCTTCCCAGGTGAAAATACAGCGAAAAATAAAAAATGTTAAAACACCCAGTTTGTCCTAAAAATTCTTTAGAAGCCTGAATTAGTGTGAATCTTGA
The DNA here is from genome assembly GCA_964020215.1 of Aurelia sp. 3 sensu Dawson et al. (2005). NCBI lineage: Eukaryota > Metazoa > Cnidaria > Scyphozoa > Semaeostomeae > Ulmaridae > Aurelia > Aurelia sp. 3 sensu Dawson et al. (2005). The sequence continues at coordinate 3,158,444 of OZ026592.1, read as the reverse complement.
ATTCCGGATCTAGAATTAGTGTGAATCTTGAATTCCGGATCTTGAATTAGTGTGAATCTTGAATTCCGGATCTTGAATTAGTGTGAATCTTGAATTCCGGATCTTGAATTAGTGTGAATCTTGAATTCCGGATCTTGAATCTTGAATCTTGAATCTTGAATTAGTGACTCCCCTTCAGACTTCGGAGCAAAAGCTGAGAGGGTTACTTTCCGTGGGAGGGACGCGGTTTCTTAGTTATGCTGTTTACAGTGCTGAGAGGGGAAACAACGGGAAGAGAAAAGGTTTCGGGTCATTCCTATGACGCATCTTAGTATATAGATTTACCTCTAGATCGAGGTCGTGGTCAACAAGGAGGGGTTCTTGGCTAAATCTTGTATAGGGCAACCTCATCCCCTGGGCCTGAAGGCCCTGGGGACGAGGTTGTGTATAGGGGTCTGCCACGACGTTCGCTGGACTAATTTTACGAAAATGATCCTTGCCTAGAATGTTTTCTATCAAATCGAACTAAACTACTAATGGCACTTACAATACAAATTAGTTGTTATCTACAAGAGAATACAAATATGAAAAACAATTATGAAGGACAAATACAAGACATAAAGAAAAGAGATATAAATACAATTTCAAGAATCATGTTGCTGCACTTGATCTACAATCGTTTCGTATTTTCGATACAACGAATTGCATCTTCTATGATTATTTTGTTCACGCTTACATCTAAGTCAGGTTTTCCAAACGTTGAACTGAAGAATGTTTTCGAGATGACCAAAAAGATCTTGCCGTATAATTTCCTACAAAGGGCAGTGCAGGAGGAAGTGTCCATTATCCTCATTTGCCTTTCCACAGTCAAAATTATGCTTACAGTAAAAGCGGTAGAAGCGTACCACCCATGTCGTCAATATCAAAAAAGGATCGAATCGTCAGTGGATTTTGTTTTCTCTGCATAAAGAAATCATTGAACATTCTCATTCATTGTGGTTTCCAAGGAAAGGAATTCTTATTGTAATCCATCATACGCTCCGCCCAACGGAAGCAACATTCGAATCGGATGTAAGCAAATAAAAAAGCAGAAAGCAATATTCCAATATTTACTTCAGCTTTGACTGTAAGCAATCAAAATGTACCGAAATTTATGCTTATGTTGAATCACTAAAATTGACACGAAGTTTTGTCTCGTATGCCAATGATATTATGTACATTGAATATCGGATTCCTCGATGGTCTAATTATTTCCAAAACTTCCTTTCTAATTCGTCAAGAGAAGTCGAATTTTTCTTCACATTATCCAGCAAATTCCTTGCCTGCGATCAATTTCTATAAAAATGATACCCTTGGCTATACTAATATTGAATAAATCATAGTTAGATCAATTTCCAAGCCTCTCCTGTCGTTCATGTCTCAAAGTTTTTTGTTCTCAGGGGGTAACTTCAATAGGTGGGTGGCGGGGGTGTGCCATTTGACGTCTGAAATCACACCCTAAAATTTGTAAATTTTTGCGAAAATTATACCCCAATATTTACAGGCTATTAAACATGTATACCCTAAAATTGTGACAACTATCCAAAATTTGAACCAAGTAAGTGAAATTGGATCAAAATCAATACCCTAAAGAGATATTTTCTACATTGATACCTGAAAAATTATGACTACTTGTGATTTTACTAAAAATAATACCCCAAAATTTATTTTCTGCTACCAGCATATATGGTAGTTACCCCCCTCCCCCCGGGTCTTGGTTTGAACTTAGAAATCTCAAAAGGTCGATTTGTTTCATTGCATGCTATAGCATGCTTCCAAATCTTGGCCATAATATGAGATTTTAGTGCAACGTCAGCAAATTTTCAATTGTCACATGCAAAAAGGATCCCTATTAGCCTGTGTTCCAGACCACTTGAAAAGTGTACAACGTCGCGCCACGAAATTAGTGAAAACAATCAAGGATGAATCGTATGGCAATAGACTACGAGCATTAGACCTGCCATCACTCGAGTATAGAAGAAAGCGTGGATATGATTTTAACGTTTAAGCTGTTAAATGGTTTCATGGATACTGATCCATCCTTACTTTTCGAAATGAAGCAGAATAATACAAGAGGACACAAATTTAGATTATTCAAGAAACGGTGTAACCTTAGCATTCGCAAAGCATTCTTCACGCAAAGAATCGTTAATGACTGGAACAATCTAACGATCGAAGCCGTCCATTCTTCAACAGTGCAGCAATGCGAACGAGCATACGATAAGCTAAAACACGCAGATAAATTCACGTACACATAGATGCAGACTAGTAGTAGAAAGTAACAGGGTTTCATAGGCCTTTCCTGGCCTTCTGCTCCCTTACCTCCTTATATATTATTATATATATGTATATATGTATGTATTATATGTATTATATTATATTATATGTATTATATGTATATATATATGTATATATATATGTCGAAACTTAAAGAAGGCATTCACAAAACAACACTCGTTTCTCATGCGACTAGTTTCATCTGTTCATGCAGACTGTTCAGGCTAAATTAATTAATCTACGCTTGCAACCTTACTTTTATACAAATTCTAATTCTTCTCATATGACGTTAGATATATGGCTTGACTTAAATTCTTTCTTATATTTATGCATTTGCATTTTCATAACGCGTAAAATTCTAATCATAACGCGTAAAATGCCTTGTATGTTGTTGTGTGTTGGATGAGATGGTAAGGTGTGAAGAAGAGAACATAACCTTTGATAAAACAAAATTGGAAAAACTGACAGAGCTTTGGAAAGATTGAACGATGAAGAGTTCAAATCAGCCACTGTAGAAAAAGAAACTAAAGGAGACAATACAGACGATATATGCTTGAATATGGAATTGGACAGTGATCATACGCCAGTAACTAAAAATAACGATAGCTGTTATCTTAAAAACAAAACATGTAAGTCTAAGCTTCCTCCTGCATCCAAAATCCCGATACCCATAGCTAAAAAGAAAGGCATACAACGAAAGATTGAGTTTGAATTTACCTGATAAAACGTCATATTACTATAGCAATGTACATAAATTTAAACTTGCGTCTTGCAAATCATTTAGCTTGAAGAGTCTTCAATGATAAGACGAAACTAGTTGCTATTAGATGAGTTGTCTGTTTTGGTAAAATTCTCGTAGTCGTTTTCAAATATAGTTACACTTGTGCTCTGTAACCTATTATTTTCAGCCTATATATATATATGTTGCGACGTATCATCCAGCGCTCAATAATTTGGGGAAGGTTGCCAGGAAACTCCATCCTATGCTCACGAATTCGGAAGAGCATAGGGAGGTGTTTCCTGAGCCACCGCTTATAGCATTTAGGAGATGTAAGAACCTTAAGGATATACTTGTTAGGGCTAGGCTCAATAGTGAGGGAAATGGGGGGACTGATAAGAAGGAATGTTCTCGTTGTGGTAAATCTCGTTGTCAAGTGTGTAACGTTATGAGTAATAGTGAGCATTTTCATTCTAATATAGATAGCCGGGAATATAGGATAAACTATTCGTTTAATTGTGACTCGTCAAATGTTGTGTATTTGTTGGAATGTACTGTTTGTGGTGTTCAATATGTTAGTAGCACCTGCACGTCTTTTAGGCTTAGGTTTAACAATTACAAGGCGTGCAGTCGTAAGTTTAATTTGGGGGCCTCAGTACCCCAGGTGGAATTCTTCAGGCATTTTACTGAAGAAGGCCACCACGGGTTTCTGAAGGATATTAGTGTTAAGATTATTGATAGGCTAACGGGGGGAAATAGGATGCGGGAAAGCTTCTGGCAATATCGGCTGGATTGCTTTGCCCCTAAGGGTTTGAACACCAGGCAGGTAGATACATAGATTTCATTTTTGTTTGCATTTCGGTTGTTGTGTTGTTTTCATTTTAGCGCTGAGCTTTTCGTTAGGGACACACGCTGTTTTTTAGAGTTTTCTGTTCTGCCAATCCGCTCTCGGATCTTTCTATTGTTTGTTTTGTTGTAACACGCTATCTTTTCCGATCTGATCTAAAACACCACACCCACACAAGTGGAACACAAATGAACACAAGTGGAACACAAATGAACACAAATGAACACAAGTGGAACACAAATGAACACAAATGAACACAAGTGGAACACAAGTGGAACACAAATGAACACAAATGAACACAAGTGGAACACAAGTGGAACACAAATGAACACAAATGAACACAAGTGGAACACAAATGAACACAAGTGGAACACAAATGAACACAAATGAACACAAGTGGAACACAAATGAACACAAGTGGAACACAAGTGAACACAAGTAGAACACAAATGAACACACGTAGAACACAATTGAACACAAATAGAACACTGATGTTGGTTTAAAAAACCAGGAAAATGTCTTCAAATTTCAAGAATTCATACCAAAATTGCTACGCTTCTCCAAAAAGAATTCTCAGAGAAATGTTTTCTCAGCAGAAAAGGCAGGGAAGTACGAGGGGCATTTTGCTCATTCAATAAAGCGTGCGACATTTTCAGTACAAAAGGACTTTACGATTTTTCATGGATTTTGCTTGATAACAAACGGAGTTTACCAAAAAGGTGTACGAGATTATTTGGGAGCGAGAGAGGGGAATGAATGAATGCCTTTCCTTGTATTCTTTTGCTGCAAGGTCGAAATACCAAACTGAACTGGTTACTAGGGAAGTGAACGATTAACAACGTTGTGTAGCTTCTTTCTACCGGGGGAATGCAAAGATTTTTCATTTTACAATACATTGTTTACGCATAATTTGGTCTTTCAACGAAACAAAATATATTTGGATGTCTAACTTGGCTATTCAAGTGCGAAGAATGGGCTTAAGATCTTTTCAATCATTTCAAATGAAAGAAATCTAAGTAAGGATGGTTCCCCGGTCCAGTTTTACTCAATTTAGGCAAACTTGAGATAGCGCCACTTGAGATAGTTGCACAGCGCTTCTGATGGATAACAGAAAGAGACGTGAATTTAGACTCAATTTACGATTAACACAAATCAGGGGCGGCGTGGCCCACCGGGACACCGGGAAATTGTCCCGGTGGCCCCTGAAAATCATGCAGATATGGGCCCCCTAAAGCTAAGCTAGGAGAAAATTATACAGGGTGTCTCAAAAAAATTGTTCGACGTTTGATTAAATACTAAAAAATAACGACATGCTGAATGAGCACTTGGTTAAATAACCCTTTCCTTGAAATTTTGGATTAATTTTTGACACAAAAATATTGCAAATCTGCGAGAAATTCCTGAAGTTACAAGTCTTTGAAGTTCAAGTTTGTGCGAAAGCTGAAACCAGAGGCCTCGAACAGCATTTTTAGTAAGAGTCCCTTTGGCCATCCTTTCTGTTATTTCTCAATTGTTTCAGGGCGTACCAAATGGTATTTGAACAGTTTTCGATAACCTAACTTTCAAAGATATGGATGCTTTGAGGAAACAGATTCAGTCTCTCGTCGATTATGTTTTGAACCACGGTTTTTGGACATATGAAATGTTGAGCAAATTTTGACAATGATCGCAGGGGTTAAATCACTTTCAGAAGTCCTATTTGGTTTGCTCTTATATCAACGAGAGGTATGACATTGGATAAGCTTCTTTTACCTCGGTCTTCGAGCTCCTTGAATTACAAGTAATCATAGGAGTCGCTGGTTTCAGCTATCGCATATTTTTATCTTTGAAAGCTCGCAACTCTGTTAGTTTTCAACCGATTTGCAAGATTCTGGTCTCTAAGATTATTTCATAATGTTAGGAACATGGCTATCTTCCCAGGAGCCTGTCCATGTTATCGTTATTTTACAATAGGTAATCGAACTTCAAACAAATTTTTTGAGACACCCTGTAAGTGCACGTATTTCTTATAAGAATGAGACAGGGCAAGTTTAACATCTGTACTATTGAAGCATTCCCGCCACTGAGGAGAAATAGCCCCGCCAGAGGCTGGATCCATTTGTAAACTTTGAATTTTATGACCATTGGGCAAGACACAGGAATACACTTGACACACAAAGCAAAGATCATTGCTTTGCACAAACCTCCATACTTCCAACCCTCCTCTCGAAGCCCTCGCTTGAGCGAAGTCTTTGGCCTCAGATCAGAGACTTTTGAGCCATTTGTTAAATCGTCAGTTTTTATCCGATCTTCACTGATTCAGAAACTGGACTGAAACGGAAGGCCCAGTGGAAGGTTGGGATACTTGATTGTTCATAATGGTGCAATGGGGACTCTCATGGATTCCACTTCAATGAAAGGCTATATCATTAATTGAAGTTGAGTGAGATAGTGTGTATACCTCGAGTCAAAATCCTTTGCCTTCCGTGATCTTGTTCATGCAGATCCATAAGCAGTGGCATGGTCTTGGGTGAAGATGGGGAAATGCCCCCGCCATTCCACTTCTGTTAAAAGATGGGTCTCGAGATTCTTTCAAAAAGAGGAGAAAGTAGTAGAAGATTCAGAATACCTCTGAATAATGCTAGAAGGTGACTTGGAGAGTCACTCTAAGCCAAAGTAAAAGCTAGGGTTTTTGAAGATTTCTCTTGGCAAATTCGTCAAAGGATTCCAACAAAAACTGATTCATAGATATAATGATAATAATAATGATTTATTTATTTAAGGTTGGCATGATAAGATAGCTAAAAACTAATTAAGGCCAACCATTTAACAGAAGTGAAACTGAAATGTCCTATTTACATGGTTCTATAAAAATCCTAAATTATTTAAATAGATCCTACACAATCTACAGTTGCAATCGTTGAAATGATGTCTTTTTATTTTCCTCTTAAATTCTGTCGAGGTATGAGACTCTTTTATTTCTAGCGGCAATGATTGCCAGAGTTTGTGTCCAGTGTTCCTGATTGTCTCTATACCATACGCATTTGTGCGTGGAATTGGTACTGACAGGTGGTTATTACATCTCAGGCTATATGAGATGTTCTTCTCGACAAAGATTTCACCCATAAACTTAGGGTTAAGGTCATGTTTGGTCTTATAAATTTCTGTAGTCAGCAACTGTAGATTTCTTTGGTGAATGGTGACTGAGGCTGCCTTTGTCAACAATTCTTCAAAATTTGATGACGTATCCTTGAAAGCGATTCTTAATGCTCTTTCGTGGATTTTATTTATTTTGTTGTTCACGTTTCTATCATGAAACGTCCAAACTACAGGACAATAGCTAAATTGAGACAATATAAAAGCATTCATCACTGTCTGTAATTTCTCCTGGTCCATGAATTTTGCAACTCGTGCAAGCGCATGAAGCTTCTGGCCAGCTTTTTTGCATATATTTTCAACGTGACACTTGAATTCTAAGTTTTTATCAAGTGTTATACCAAGGAGCTTTTCTTTGTCAGATTGTTCTATACAGGATGTGCCTACGTTCACTGAAGTGCCAGAAGCCGTACTTCCGAATAACATAAAATGACACTTTGCATCATTTAGCTTCATATGGTTGTCAACAAACCACTTGGAAAGGAGGCAAGCATCCGCCTCTAACTTATATTGAACATTATTTACATCAGAATCGCATGCAAAGATAGTCGTATCATCTGCATAATTGCAAACCTCAGTGTCATTCACCAAGAAGAAAATGTCATTAATAAATATGTTGAATAGAAGGGGTCCCAAGACTGACCCTTGCGGAACACCTTTCGTTGATTCTTTCCATGCACTGAATGATCCGTTTACCTTGACCCTCTGTTTCCTTTCATTGAGGTAGCTGTAAATGAGCTCAAGTGCGCTTCTGCTAAAGCCGTATGCATGGAGCTTAGCAATAAGTAAATCATGATCAAGGCAATCAAATGCCTTAGAAAGATCCATAAGAAGTGCACCTGCATGACCATTTTTATCAAGAAACTCCCTGCATGTTTCAATAAGTCTCATAAGTGCATGCTGTGTGCTATATCCTTTGCGAAAACCACAAAGATATATAGACATTACTGGTTCCATAAAGGGAATTATTTGATCTTGTATAATTCTTTCATATACTTTGGAGACAGCAGGTAACACAGATAGCAGTTGCAGAACCGTCGTGGCTTCCGATATGGCTCAGGTAGGCAGGCATTCTAAGCCAAAGAAAAGATATTTGCTTAAAAAGTTTCGTGGGTATGCTGATTCAGAAAAACACTGAATGGTCCATAATTTTTTTCGGGACCAGCAGACATGGGGTCGGGAGAAGCATTCTAGGCCAAAGTAAAGGGTGTGTCATCGAATATTTTTCCTAAAGGCTTTGCCCCTAGCACCCCCTATGTGGTGGAATGAAGGTTAAGAAGAACTGTGGTGCAATCCGTGTAAGTTTCTGTCAAGCCATGCAAGTATCAATCTTTTCAAAGATTTGGAGCATACGATGTTCTGTGAAAACCTTAAACACCATTCTTCGATAGATTCACTTTTGTAAGGGCCTTTTCAGCTAGAAAATTGCCTAAAAAATTATTCGATCATCGATCAATAATGGAAAAACTCTAGTTAAGATGAATCCATCATCATAGCTTTTTTCATAAATCAGTGCTAATGTTAGCGAACATTTTAAAGTGTACTTGTTAGTTTTGTTGTTTAACCCGTTTTTTCCGTTTGTTGCGTCGATCATTGCTGTGGAACCATAAATTGGCAAGTCATTGACAAAATTGTAAAAGGAGGGACAAGATTCCTATGTACAGAAAAGGACGTCAGGCCATCATGGGCCCCTTTTCGACGAGTTTTTCCCGTGCCCTTAATTTTTGCCACGCCGCCCCTGACACAAATCATAGTCACATGCACAAATACTCTCTCACTCCCAAATAATCCCGTAAGCCTTTTTGATAAGCTCCTTGTTTTATCAAGAAAATTCCATGAAATTTCGTAGAAGTCCTTTTGTACTGAAAAAGTAGCACGCATTATTGAGTAAGATGCCCCTCGTACTTCCCTGCCTTTTCTGCCGAGAAAATTTTCCTCTTACAATTCTTTTTGGAGAAACGTAGCAATTTTGGTATGAATTCTTGAAATTTGAAGAAATTTTCCCGTTTTTTACACCAACATTTGTGTTCTACTTGGGTTCATTTGTGTTCATTTGTGTTCCACTTGTGTTCATTTGTGTTCCACTTGTGTTCATTTGTGTTCCACTTTTGTTCATTTGTGTTCATTTGTGTTCCATTTGTGTTCATTTGTGTTCACTTGTGTTCCACTTGTGTTCATTTGTGTTCACTTGTGTTCCACTTGTGTTCATTTGTGTTCACTTGTGTTCCACTTGTGTTCATTTGTGTTCACTTGTGTTCCACTTGTGTGGTGTTTTAGATTAGATCATCTTTTCCAGCTTCGACGAGACAGTCACAGACGCCGACTCCAGCGGTTCTTTGTTCTGCGCTTTCTTTTATCTTTTCCGCTGCCGCAAAAGCTGTATGCTTCATTTACAAGCTATTGAATATTAAATCTATTGTATTTTTTGGTTATATGTACGCTCTTTTGGATTTGAGAAGCATTACTGATGAAGACGCAGGTCGAAACGTTTAAACGAAGTTGTATTTTCTGAGTCTATATTTATTTCTTAATACAATTTAACGTAAGAGCTTATGAGTAGATATATTTAAACTTATCTTTCGTTTCAAGTGGTATGGAACACAGGCTACTGTACTTTACTATGGGAGAATCAACAAGCCCCTCCCATTGGTGGTTTCTAGGCACAAAAGGATCCCAAACAATGTATAGTGCTTAAATGAGCAAGGATGGAAAAAGTGAATTGTTAAAACAGATCAGAAGTACAGACAGGAACATAGTATCATCTGATGACGTTATTTCGAAAATATGGAAATATAGATATATTTTTGCCTGAAACATTATGGTCGTTAAGAAACAATAGACCTTTTAGCTGTTCTACAAAAGAGCCTGGATCGAGCGATATTTTTATACAATTTTATACTCCAGGTTCGATAGAGTGGCGTTAAAGCTTCGATCGCAATTGTCCACATTCGAAAATTCTACAAATTGTAATGAAATATCGTTCGATCAACATTCGTTTTCAGAATAGCTAAAAGGTCTATTCAGCTGAGCCGATTTAATGTAACATGTGTCTTGTGATTTTGGGAACAGAGTCAACCTTTTTATACTTACTTTTTTCAAACAAAAAGGCATCATCACCTAATCATACTTGTTAACACTAAAGACGAAACAAGATATCAAAAAATCCATAACTAAAGGACAGAGCAGAAACTGCGTAAAATGACGTCATCGACCAGTCTGAGATAAGGAAATGTTGGGATAGATCAGCTTTTTGGAATGATAGATTAAGAGTTTAAGGGGCAAGGAACAAACTATCAAGTGTTGCCGAATTTTGGGATCCGTTGCAGGGAGCGAGAGGAACTCAAAGTTACGAGTTTTCGCCCATGCGTGCGCAGTTTCTGCTCTTTCTAACTAAAGCTTTTATCTTTTATAATTAAACAGTGCTATTCATCTGTATTGATAAAAATGTTTGCTTCCGATCACCTCTAAAGATCTACAATACTGTCTCGTTCACAAAATTAACGTCCCTTGTTGCTATATTCGCGTTACCGTGAGTTCCCGGTATTGGTTCGACATTCCTTGCAACCCTAGTGCATCTGCACCGATGACATCGATTGATAAAGAAATATATCATTGGATCAAAGGCAGTTTTGATGGCAAGAAACGAAGCAAAGAGGTTATAGTATGTGTACGACTTGCCTAAGACAATTGCTGCATAGGGAAATGTCAATAGAATGAACACCACCGTCACACCGATAGAGTTAAAAAGTAGTTTGTAGCTATGACTTGTATTGGCTACATGACTCGTTACGTTTTGCATTGCCCTTCTTTGCTTCACGACTTTGTAAAACACAAAGCAGTATAAAACGGCCAACGAGAGTCCACATGAGAATATCAAATAGGCCATAGCTATCTTTCGCTTTGCGTATTTGATAACAAAATATTCTACCAACATCATCATCCCAGAAACTAGCCATATTAAGATCAGCACAACTAAGGTGATCTTCTTTGTAATAAATGCTTTGAAACGAAGTGGAAACGTTACCGCAACGAATCTTTGCATTGCAATGAAAATTATGTGGAAAAGTGATATCATAATGCAATAGTCACTTACAGATCTTAAATGCCAATAGGTTATGAAAACTTCGACCGGCCAGTACAAATTAAGGGTATGGTGGTAGGTCAATAAAGTGCCAAATGCCCCAAAGCAAGCGGCACTGGCTGCATTTGACAGAGACAAGCTGATCAAGGTCATATCAAAAACTGTCTTCTTCTCTCGCTTGCAAAACATCAATACAACTTGTAAAGAGTTCACTATGAAGCCAATGAATCCGAATATGGCAAAAATGAATATGAAAGAGTAGATTATAATTGATACAGTATCTGCCATCGGTAGACTTGAAATGCTGTGGCCTTGCCAGTGGCGTGTATTTTCTTTATCACAAACTATGCCTTTGTTTCTAAAAACTGAAAGGAGTAGACTAGCACCATTACTTTGCTTCCAGTCCTTGTGAGAATTTCAATTTGCTTCCAGTCCTTTGCTTCCAGTCCTTGTGAGGATCTCGAAGCTTTTAACAGCAATGTATCTGTCTTTTGTTTGTTGAAAGGGTAATTGTGGTCATTTCTCAAGTAACTGCATTATTTTATGAAACTAGAAAAATACACACATTTGCCAATATCCTATCACATTTCAGGCTTCGAACGAAGATCGTGTCATCCTTCACAAAGCAATAATGCTGCAAACATTGACATTGTCCCGCTCTGTCGGGAAAAGTTCTTGCAACTTTTAACTCAACCCCAGACAAAGTTTACCACATTCAGCAGAGGTTCTCAAGTGTCGAAGCAAAGTCTACAACTCTCTTCTAATTTCTGTTCAATTTTTAATTTCAAAATTTCACTACATACGTCCCTTATATAAATTATTAACTAAGGTAACACAACAATCTATACAAGATGACAAAAGCAAGTTACAACAAGTAGAAGACAGAAATAATTATAGTATGCATGCAGAGGAATTTCTTAAAAGCGGAGCTCTCTCAGTAGAGAAACATATCGAGGAGAGAGCACAATCCTTTGTAAAACAAAACCGACAGTAAATCGATTTCTAAATGCATTTGCGTCAGGCCATTGTCAAATGGTACGAAAGGCTGGAATGGTAAAAGCTTTGTAAATATTTCTCACCACTGAAGTTTTGTTATTTACGCATAACGATTCAACCTTGAATATGTATTTTCCTGAATACATAAATAAAGCTTAATTCATGTAACCTGCCTCTTACTCTTCAATTATTCCATGCAGTGAAAGCTGCCACAGGCATATCAGCTTAAGTCTTTGTTCTTGTTATCAGTGGCGTACCCAAGGGGGGAATGGGGGGGTCCGGACCACCCCACTTTTCAAAAAGTTGGTCCTCAAGATTCGCACAAAAATGTGATAAAATTGGTGGGGGGGGGGGGGGAGTTGGACAGATCTGTCAAGAAGTGGTCTCTGAGATCCTTGAAAAGCAAGAAGAGAATGGCTTTTCAAGGGTTCGCAGCAACGTTTTGCTTTCTAAGAAATGCTTCAATACTGCTGGAAGAGGCATTCTAAGCCAAAGTAGAATGCTTATTGTCAAAAATTTCCCTGGGGTCTTGCCCACAGACCCACTCATTGTTATATCTCAGCTTGAACATGCCACTGGCTATAGGGATCCCTGTTTGCTGCCTTGGTTGAAACAATCTCATCAAAATGATCTGAAGAGTTGTACCATCGCGTGCATGAAATGATGCAAATGGCAACAACAATTTCTTTTGCTGAAGCTTCTTGCAAAAAATGAGGCCATCGACCGACTAGACAATTGCAAAGTAACGAAAGAAGAAATTTCCTCGAATAATAAGATCGAAAAGACCAGACGGACCAGAGGCAAATCATTTTGCACTAAGCTTAGGGAAATAATTTGTAATCTGTCCTTGACATGTTGGACTGGTTGCTGGAACAACTTTGACTGGTCGCTGGAACAACTTTTCTTCTTTCACTTTACCAGAGTAATTTCCAATGATGGGTATAAATTTTCACTGCAAATTTAAAAAACGACCTCTGTCTATTTGGTCTTGATTGCAGCTATGTTTACGACGCAAAATGTAGCTGCAAAGGGCGTTTCCCTCATTTTCCGAGCGCCTAAAGGGCGTGGTCATTAAAAATTTTCTGGGGCTACGCCCCAGACCCCCTCACTTTTCAAGTGCTGCGTACGCCTCTGCTTGTTATAGATCTAGAATGTGGAAAAGCCAAGCCAATGATTCAAGGCAGTCTCTTCAAACGATCCGAACAAAAAATATACAGCAAGCTGTTGGCGTAAGCGTCCGCCGTCCTTATACGTCCGCCGTCCGCCGTCCTTAATAAAGAAACTATATACAAACTATTTACAAAATTACTTATCCAACACACGTTCAATACTCAGGTCTATCGTCCTCAATTCTATTCTTGATTTAGTTTTCGCTTGAATGATATCAATTCTAGTTCTCGATTCTCAGTTCTCAAGTACTACTCTTCTCAAACCGCATCAGTACAATATTCGTCACTCTCGAGCCTCAGATATGAATCAACAACGTGGTTCTGATTCATGTCTAATTTATGTTCGTGATTCTAATTTATGTTAATTGTGCGCATACCACTGCAACTACAATTTGACTACAGGGTATCCAAAAAAATTCTACCCTGTTTGTGTGGCTGCTGTGCAGGAGCTGTAAATTCAATTATCTCGATTTTTGCACTGTTACGTAGGTCAGACTTCAACTTAGGGTTTGAGACCTTGTTTGAGTCAATCTGACAATGATTTATGGCAGAGAAAAGGAAAACTAAAACAAATGGTTGCTTCAAAAACTGCACTTCTGTTGCTCTCCATCAAGGTCTAAATCAAGTCAATAAGTTTCCAAAGAAACGGTTCTGGCGTCGTATTAAATTTTTTGTTTGAGCGTAAACGCTGTCCTGAATTTTTGCTGACAAACCGCTGACTGCCCTTTGTTATCGCACAATTGTGCTAAAGTTATTAGCGGTGGAGACCAAAGACTTCTTAATCCATGCATTATCCTGAGGAATGTCTTTGGTTTAATTTCAATGACAACTTTTGTTTCATGATTGAAAAGAAGTTGATATTGGTCATGGGTCATGAGAGTGTGCTATTTATACTGACTCAATGCCTTTAATTGTTTTAAAGGGTTGGCGGTGTTTGCTATAGAGCACTTCCTATCTTTTAAACAATTTGATGAAAATTCTAATACGATGCCAGAGTCCTTCCTCTGAAAACTTACTTGATTTTGACGCTGCTGGAGATCAGAAGTGCTGTTTTTGAAGCAACCACTAATTTTTCCTTTCCTCTGCCATAAATCAGCAACCTCGTGTCAGATTGACTCAAACAAAGTCTCAAACTCTAAGTTGCAGCCTGGCCTATGCAACTGTGTAAGCATCGAGATAATTGAATCTACAGCTCATCCACAGTAGCCACACCAATGGGGCACAATTATTTTTTGACACCTTGTACATCTGAGGTCAATTCAACTAAAATTTTACTCATGCAATCATGTGCAATAATGCACCGTGTTTGTAGCCTAGAAATTAATGCTTTCCTTTGTGGTTTTCTCTTCGACCCAAGCCTAATAAATATTAGAAACTAGCTGTTAATGAAGTTAAGTAAGTGCTGCTGAAAGCTTTAGTGTACATAATACTACTATTTCTGCATGTTCCTCGTTACATTGATAGCGGTAGTGGAAATAGCAGTGCATTGCACTGCGACGGTTCACTAATGTTATAATACGTAATATACCGGCTGTCCCAAAAAAAGTATACGGATTTCGTCGACCCTAGCAATAAGAATATAGCGTGAATCAATCCGAAATAATTTTCAAAACATAGAGGAGTATCGCCCTTTTGGAACACTCTCGAAATTGACACATTTTACTACACAGCATAACTTCGCTATAGCCGGGGCCTTGGCCTAGTTTCTCGTGAAAAGCGCGCGAAAACGGTTTGGTGACGCCATCTTCTTTGTTGTCATTTGTATTTGTTGTTATATTTCCTTTCGTTGCTTTGCAAATTGAAGATGAAAGTACCGACCTGAAATGAACGCGTAAGTGTCTTCATTTTTTCAAGCTGCCTTTCTACTAGTCTGTTTTCCTTTTACTCCTTTCGTTGAAATTTTTCGGCAATAGTTGAACAGTTCGCGCACCGGATGTGTTGATTTAACAGCCACTCTGACTGGCCTAAGCCGCCCTTATGGTGCACCTGTGACCGCTCAAGCCTTCCAGGTGACTTCCTGCTGTGTCACATGCTCAAACGTCATTTCCGTGTAGGAAACTTGGTGGGGCAACGGGAGATGTCGGAATATCGGAAAGCATGTTTCCAAGCAGTTGAGGGTGGTAAGGAGGAGGGGTAAGATCACGAAGAAATAATAGCCTTTTCACGTTGCACATCAATCAAATTAATATTGGCATTTTATACTTCACGCAAGGCGCTCGTAACAATTTTGCCCGCGTTCCAAATGGGCGAATGCTGGACATTAGGCCGGTCAGACCTCACGGCACTAAAATTAATATCATGGAAAGATGGAGCGACAATCAGACACGTTGCTTTTAGAAAGGTGATATGAATAGCAAAGGATTAAAATAACGGTAAGCATTATCTTGCAATTGTAACTAAAATTACAAAAGTCTACTCAGTTCAACAGAGTGTTCCAAAAGGGCGATACTCCTCTACCTCGATAGCTAACTTGAACATACATACCTTGTTTTTTATATCGGTGCGTTGAGAGTGAAGATATTAATCTTCAAAGGACAAATTTGCTTCCAACTCGAAACCAGAGCTTTGGCATTTGGGCCTAAACAAATTCTTGAAGCGCAGTGAATAAAATCAACAAAATTTGAAGACGGCACAACAGATGTGTTTTACAAAATAAAGTTTATGTGAGACCTATCGTCAAGGGAGCTCCCAAATCACACATGCTATTCATCTGTGAAAGTACTCCCTTGCGCTTGACATTGTCGAATCATTCCTTGAAAATAATTTGTTATCAGATCTCTCGAGATCAGGGTGATCATGATGTATCTTCGAAGCTGCTTTCCCAGGTGGGTCATCAACAAGATAGGAAACATCTTTTGGTCCCCAAAAGATCTCTAGACCTTCCAGTCTTGACTCCTGAGAGATCTGATAACGAATTCTCTTCAAGGAATGATTCGACGGTTGCACGAGTGTGTTGATGCTCAAGGGAGTTTTTTCGCCGATGTTATAGTAAGAGTAAAATCAATTGTCGATATTGAGATGAATGAAGCTGATTTCGAAGCTCCCTTGACGATAGGTCTGACATAAGCTGTATTTTGGAAAACACATCTGTTTTGTCGTCTTCAAATTTTGTTGATTTTATTCACTGCGCTTCAAGGCATTGCTTAGGCCCAAACGCCAAAGCTCTGGTTTCGAGGTGGAAGCAAATTTGTCCTTTGAAGATTAATATCTTCACTCTCAACGCAGCGATATCAACAAACGAGGTATCTATGTTCAAGTTAGCTAACGAGGTATGTTTTGAAAATCATTCCGGATTGATTCACGCTATATTCTAGTCGCTAGGGTCGACCAAATCTGTATACTTTTTTTGAGACACCCGGTAGTTGCCTCAATCTAAAAATGAGTATCGAGAACGTCAGTGTGAAGAGAATACTGGTTTGTTTTACAATAGCAGGGTCAGATACGGAAAGAAAACAAGATTTACCTTATCACATTAAAAATTATCGGCCAAAAGACCCGCCCACATGGGCTGCACATACCAGTACCTAGACTGATGACGATTAGTCCCTTGTATCCCTGCGGTAAACCTTGCTCAAGAGGGACTCGTAGGGACTCATAATGAAACTTACGCCCTTTCAACAAAACGGTGCATGCTGGGTAATCAGGATCGATCTCTCGCACGCGTTGTATTGTTTCTATCGTGTTCGCCGATTCTCTCGCCCTTGGAAGTTGTTTATCGGGCGATTTATGACGATTTTACTCAATTAAACGAGGTAAGAAACTTCTCTCGTATGCATTCCACACTTTTTGCTACTTTTTCTTGACTTTTTGGTGGTGTTTCACTCTGAAATATGCTACAGGGCATCGTTGATAACAGGCGCAGATGGCCAAAGGCCTAGAGTCCCTGCACTTTCATGTGGTAAATAGCATATCGTCACGGCATTATTACTTTCATACTTTACCTTATAAATTGACAAGACTCTTGAAGAGCTCTTACTGTGCCTAACAAACCAAGACATTAATTCAAGCAAAAGGAAAAGAAACGCCTCTTCCTTTCAACCTTTGCGTTGTGATAAATTTGTGCGGGTCGTCGTGAATGTAAAAAATCTGTTCACTTGCTCGTGTAAACAAACAACTGCCATTTGACTTTACAAACCTTTGATTTTTATTCACGCCTGAATTAAAAGGGAGAAGTATTTTCGCTTTACAGAAAAAGCTTTAAAGAATCTTGACAATGTAAAAAGTAATGTGTGAAAGAAGTGCTGCAGCGAAGATATGCTGTTTGCCACTGGCAAATACAGGGAGTATAGGTCCAAGGTCCGCTATGCCTGCAATCAACGAAGCCCTTCATCATATTTCATAGTGAAACATCACCAAAAAGTCAAGAACAAGTACCTGAAAGTGTGAAAATACACGGCAGAAGTTTCTTACCTCGTTTAGTTGAGTAAACTAGTCGAAAACCTTTCGAGAAACAACTTCCAAGGGCGAGAGAATAGGTGAACACAATAGAAACAATACATCACGTGCGAGATATCGATCCTGATTACCCAGCATGCACCGTTTTGTTGAAAGGGCGTCATGATGGAATCACGGCTTCGAATATCAGTCCCGTGGCAGTGTTTTCAATTCTCCAATCGAATCGAAGATGCTATCACATTTACACCGTAACGATAGTAATTCACAAATCTCGCAATCTGATTGGTACTGAAGAATTGCTCAGTTTGGGCCTAAATAGGGCTAGGTTTTTCTCAGAGTAATACTAGCCTCACTCCAGTAAGGCCCTCAACTTACGCTCATCTTTATTGAATTGAATTTATGTTGTTGTTGTCGCTTCAGTGAGGACTTAGTTGGAGCGTCCATCAGTCCTTGGGGGGGGGGGTACCTTAGTACTGTTCGTGGTACGGGGACGTGCCATTTTTTAAGGGTACTTTTTTCAAAACATTACGGAATTATGGGTATCATTTTCACAATTTTTTACATTTCACGGAATTATGGGTGTCCTTTTCAGGGGATCATTCATAATTTCCGGAGTTATGGCCCAGATATTTATTCGATGGCCCCAAAATCCACCAGAATTTACTGAATTATGGGTACCAATTTTTCGGGCTAAATGGCACATCCCCGTCACATAATAGGTTGAGTTACCCCCCCCCCCCCGAGCATCAGTCCATCACTGGCGATGAGGGACCTGTCATAAAGTATCTACTACAGGGGGGCGGAGGATATTTGACTTTGGCCAAAATATTTTTCAAAGCCCCTTTTGAAAAGGAGTAAAAAATTCCGTGGCCCCTCGCGCAGAGTGCAGAGAAGAATAATTTTCGTGGCCCATTTCAATTTGAATTTTTGAAATTTGCCCATAGCACCCCTATAGCACAAGATACTCTCCTCTTTCCACTTCATCTTCAGACTTTGATTATGACATATTGTCTCCGTTGTGCATAGCATAACTGTGCCTACTAACTTAGAGCTAATGGTGGTTTGGGCAGCATGTCCACTCTTCGTCTTTATGATTGCTGTCCAGATTTTTTTGTAGATGTAGCAAAGAATCATGAATCATGAGTTTGTGTCACCTCAATGCACTTTCAGCACTCAACAAAAAGAAGCAGGCTCTTTTGCATGTATTTTTGCGTTGATGGGCTGATGCAAGGATCCAAAGAAGGATTGTTCAGCAAAACAGGCATCAGAAAAGAGAAAATCCGTTTGTGCTTTGAAAAAAGAATAAAACTGGAAAGTTGAAGCAGTGACTGGATTGGATTCTGACTGCATAACTGAATTAATTTTAGTTGCTTTAAAGACTGTTGAATTTTCTCACACATAAATTTCAGTGTCTTCAACATTTCAACAAGCTTTTGTAATATTACTCATTGACACATTTCATGGTCCATTCAAAATCTGCAAATATTTTCTGTGGCCCATTATCAAGCCCGTCAATTTTTTGGTGGCCCCGGCCTATATCCTCCACCCCCCTGTAGCAGAGATACTTTATGACAGGTCCCTAACTACGAATATGCAATGAAGCGCCATCATCAAGTCAAAGAGCACAGGGAAACAAGAGACTCATCGTCATAAGTTTAACCAGAGTACCTTCATTCAATGTACCTCCCCAGGGGCTCTGCTGCCCTGCGCCAGCATTAGAGCCCGAGGGGGGGGGGGGTACTATACATATTTTGGGTACGGGGACGTGCCATCGGGAAGGGTATCGATTTTCACCATTTTGGTATAAGGAACGGTTTCGATTTTCGCAATTTTCGCAATTGGTATAAGGTCACGTCAGGTATGCATTTTCGGAAAATTGGTATAAAGTCGGGTATACATTTTGGAAAAATTGGTGTAAGGGACGGGTACGTTTTTGAAACCTCGATGGCACGTCCCCGTCCAAACTCTGGTCAAGTACCAGGGCATTAGAGAACGAGATATCCCGCGAAATCCAGATTTCTTAAACGCGAAATTGATTTATCAAAGTTAGTCTCCACTATCTCCAGTTTTTTTATTCAACAGAAGACAAGATGATAAAAAAATCAAATTTGGTGATGGAAAGATGGAAATTCTGCGTGCAGGCTACATTTTTTGCGACGCAGAATCGTCGCCGTCCGTCTCTTGAACACAACCGTCTCTTGAACCCCTGTGATTTGTACGTGGCTGTTGCTCTGCTTACTGCTAGGCCGTAGCAGGACTCGATCGAGAACAGCGAGAACGCTGTACTGAAAAGGAAATTGCGAAGATTGAAGAGAACTCGGAGGCCTGTGTACAAGTAAATCATCAAAAGAATTCGCAAAGAATATACAATTGTGTTGCAGTGCTAGCTCTGCTGGTCATTCCCGAATTTTACTTGAAGATTTCGTGTAAAATACGCCTGTTTTGCTTCCAAAAGAAATGCTCAAAGAATCATTGGCCTATGAAGACTAAGTAAGGCACAGCCAGTGCTCGGAGTACAAGGCGTTAAAAACACTCTTGACGGACAATCACAGGTTATTTGGAGAGTTTTACGACAAAGAATAATAATGCTTCCACAACCAGCAACATCCCCAAGATCAAAGAACTCGTTCGTTGATGTTTCAGTTTCAAAAAGATATAAATATTTGAAGAGGATATTCAAATGGGGGCATATGGATTTTGAATTTGCACTTTGGCAAATGGTTTATCTTTGCTGCGCACCTAGAAGAGTGTCAGTTGAGTTTTTGTTCATTGCAGTTAGCAATATACATGCCTTGCAGTTCATAGAACTGAAGGCGTTTGTGGGTGAAGTGGTGAATTCTGCTGAATTTGAAGCAAGAATGGTCAAGCAGACAGCTTTTTGATCCCTGCCACTTGATCTTTGTGACAAGGAGTAGTAGATTTGATTAAGTCTTCTCTCTTGCTACAACCCCACAGGTGCTTGTTGGTGCTAGAAACCACAAGTTCATTGTTTGCAGAGCGTGGCATTTGCACACAACACCAAAGGGCACTATAGGTCTGCATGTTGTTTTAAAAGAAACTACTGGCTTATAATGTCTCGTTCAATTCTTACCCTAACCATCCCCCCCCCCGGGCATCCCGGGGGTCAACAAAATTTTTGCGCACAAATGCCCGTGGGCCGGGAAAAAATTGACTGTAAAATGCCCGGGGGCCGGGAAAAAATTGACTGTCAAATGCCCGGGGGTGGGCAATTTTGCTTTCAACCTGTCCATTGAAAAATAAAAGTTATAGTCAGCGATGTTGTTAATTGTTTTAATATTCGGTATTCTGGAGGAACACGAAGGATTTCTGATACTTTTAACACTTTCTAAAATATTGCTGATTCAAACGACGCAATAGAAGATCCACATTCAGAAATATAATACAATCTAAATTTGTCAAGAATGTGTTTCAGAGAAATAAACTCACAGGGTATAACAACTGGAACAGAACTGTAACAATTAAAGAAACTTCCAAAAGAACAAAACTGAACTTCATGTTCAATACAACCGGGTAATTCAAAAGAATGTTCTTGCGACTGCAAGGCTCTTCCTCAGCCTTCCTCAATATCTAGAAAACGATGTACAGTAGCCTATTGCATTCCAAATACTACCCTAGACGCAAACTGAAGTCTGGGATATCGTTCAACAAACATTAACGGCTCCTAAACCCTGTATCATTCAGGATATCAAGTAAGCTTCCGAAGACCATGTTTCGATGCCGAAATTGGAAACCAAAAATGCGGAGATCTCCCGTGTTCGAATTCGGAAGTGTTTTCCCAAAAATAGCGAAACCTGAAAGCCGAAACTACTGTAATGCAAGTTTCATGCTCCTATACAGTAAATACTGTACACATTTTGAATATCCCTGGGTTTGTCAAATGCCCAGGGGCCGGGAAAAGATTGACTGTCAAATGCCCGGGGGCCGGGAATATTTTCTGTGCAAATGCCCGGGGGTGTCCCGGGGGGGGGGGGGGGGGATGGTCAGGGTAGGAATTGAACGCGACATAAGAAACTAGTACTAAGATGGTCAAAATTTTAAGAAACTCTAGTACTTATGTCTGAGAAGTATTAAGAAACTTTTAAATGTTAAAAGCATGGATAGGATAGTAAATATATCATCAAACCTTTATTCTCGAGCAATATTAAAGGTTTTTTGTGTAAGGCTAGAAGCCTGCATTTGCACAGGGCACAAAAATCTAAAAATAGCCCATTGAAATTGATGGCCCACGCGTGTTGTGAATAGTTGATAGCTAAAGAAACAATGCTGTGTTGGCGCATTTTCTTTGTTCTATAGAGAAGCCTACAGTATTTACCATTACGCATTCCCTTTAACTAACCATTTTTGTTTTCAACATAACAGAACACTGTCTATTTCTATATGACATTTTAAGTGTCAAGAAACATATCTGCAGCAGTGTTAGTGACCACATTGATGATTTTGCATTAAAAAATAAGAAACCAATAAGAAGCTTTTACTATGGCCTGATCTTGTTTCTTATAAAAAAAATGTGTATTCAAAACTAAGAATAAGAAACAAGATACACACCTAAGGGCCCATTTCTACTTCAATTGCAATTCACATGTGATTTGGCAGTTCAAGCCCCTGCAGATTCAAGAGTACACAGTTCCTTATTCACACAGATTTTGATTGTTTATTTAGCCAATGATACCTGTCTCCTTTTGAAAAGCACATGCCACCTTTGTCTCTTTGTTTCACAAAGTTTTTTTCTAATAGACCAGTTTCACAATTAGATTCAATTTGAGGTAAGAGATGTGATTCCCTGTACGTCAAGAAATTTACATCATATCATTATGTTGCAAAGACAGGTACAAAACTATTTCATGCATTGCTAAGAGCAATGCACACCATTGAGATTTAGATCCACATGATATCAAGGCAAGTGATGTTGGTAGAAGTATTTCAAAAGAACTTTTTCTTTGATAGATTGCTTTTGTCATTAAATTCCGTAGCCAAGATCTTGGCTGAAATCTGAAATAGGCTGTTTGGTGCAGACAAGTTTTTCCAGTCAAAGTCACTAACTTCATGAAAATTTATTTGTCATATATACTACTGTATTGCTACCTGACTGTCCTTTCAAATTTGATGTATATGTTCTAAATTTGTTTTTTTCCAGGTACAGAAATTTCCATTATCATAAAGGTTTGTTTTATATTCATATTCACAGAGGTGTGTCTTGCCATGTAGGAAACTCTCACAAACAACTTGTGAATTAGGAATTTGATAGTCAAAATGAGTAGTCACTGAATTTTTTAGTATTTTACCGACTTATCACATTCCTTCATCTTTTGGTATTCTTGATAAAGTCTCGAGGTGATCAAATGTAATTTTCAAGGAATCACTACAGTCATGGCCAACAATTTAAGTCCACATTTTTGTCAACAGCGTTTCTTGGTGGAACGATATTGAACCTTATTGCTATTTAGATTCCGAATTTGGATGTTTTTTAACTTTGCCATCAGTTTGCTTTACTGTATTTCAAGTCACAATGAGGTACATTGAAATCCTAAGAAATTATAGTGATTCTGCCAACAAGGGATATTTTCCAAAACTTGTGTTACTTGCCTGGATTTTACACCAATCTATGTTCTGCTCATTTCTATGATTTTTTTGCAAAATATCAAAACTCCACAAAAATTATGCTTCAGAGAAAAAAGTAGTGGGCATAAGTTTAAGACCTTCAGTCCACAACTACGTTAAAGAACAAGATAGGAAAAGTATGAAGAAAAAATTCTATTCTTATGACTTGGAGCATTTTCAAATTCAATGATTTGAATGATGAAAACATTCTTGAAAATTAAGTCATATATATGTATATGCTGTAATAGCAAAAAATGTTTTTAATTTCTGAAAAATCCAATGGTAGAATTTGGAAAAGCAGCTACAGTATCTTTTCTGTTAACCAATTGAATTCAAAGAAATAGGTCTTGGAATTTAACACCCATCTTTTTTAACACCACACAAATTTAAAGGTTTAGATCCAAAATGTACTGTAAATATATAAATATGAATATAGATATAAATGTATGTTCACAACTGTTTTATTGAGCATGCACAGCAGACCATTGACTGATCAACAATATTGGACTTGTCTAAAATTGATATCTTTATTGTAGAAACAAAACACCAATGGGCAAGAGATGATCCAGCCTTCTTGGTTCTTCTCAGCTTTTGGCTTCTTGGTAAGAGTGATATGACGTTTCTTTTCATTTGTGTTGATTTGATATTTGCTTCCAGACAGATACAAGTCATGGCTGTCTCGATTTTGAAGTTACCAAATCCTCAGTCATCATCAAAATTCCCAAGACTACCAGTCCTGGGTACTCAGAACCCCCCTAGAGCTTCTTATTCCAAGGTCTAGACAAATCCAGAACTTCAATCTCCAAAATATGTTTGATGCTTTTTCTCAAAAACGAACAGACACAAATTCAATATATGTTGGAAATTAAGAAAAATTGTCAAAAAGCTTCAGCACAAAACACAGGCCAGAATATGGTCCTCAGAATGGTTCCAATAAGGTTTGGGGGAGGAAACAAGGATAGCAAACTTCCCTTTACCATGTGAGTGTCATTAGGTCAGGCATAGGTCTGGATAATGGAAAAATGAACCCAAGGACTGGTTTGTACACAAGAGAGTTAAGAATGAAGTGTCCAAGCCATAATGCTGAAACTGAAATTTCCATGAATAAATTTGAAAAAGCACTAGGTGTGGCCCATTGTAAAAGCCCAGGCGATTTTGGAGGATATGAAGTTACAGGAAACTTACCACTCAACCAATAACAATATTCGGTCTTTTAAGAACAAGGTGCACAAAATATTTTGATTGTCTTGAATGATTAAAACATGGGACCTAATTCAAGCAATATTCAGCAAGCAATATGAAATAAAACAAATAAACAAAACCTGCAGCTCCTAATGTAAAAGATGCAAAATTTTTCTAAGTTTATTCCTCTCCACCCAACTGTTTGAATTGAATGTGTATTGTATATATCATTCTACTGTATATATTTCAAATCTCATTGCTATACTCTCAAAAGTCATTTATATATGCTTCATTTTGCAGTTTCATCAGTTATATTTGCTGTTGCTCTCAAGCTTGGTGCAATTGGATTTTTTAAATTCCTTTTATGGGTCATATTTGTTGATTGTATTGGCGTTGGTCTTGTCATTGCTGGCTTTCTATGGTGAGTCTAAACTCTTTATATGCCTTAATTTATCATTGGTAAGTGCACATATCTTCTTGCATTATATTGTTTTTTTTGTACAATATGTACTGTCAAAAAGACTTCTAAAGTGCAGGATTGGAGCAGGGCTCAATAAAACGAAGTAGAGTGGTAGCAGCGCTACCAGGAAGGTAGCTGAAATGCTCAAATTTCCCAGGAAGGAAAGAAGGGAAAAGGAAAAAGAAACGGAAGGAAGGGGAAGGAAGGGAAAGAAAGCAAGAATGGAAGGAAACGACGGGGAAAGAAACATGGAGAGAAAGGTAAAGGGATAAACTGGGGCAGTATATTAGGAAAGAAGAAGAAAGTGTGTGAAAAGAAATGAAGGGGCTCGGCTTGCTACTAGGAAGAAAAATATTTTTTTGAGCACTGATTGGAAGAAGTGCATGAGGCAGCAAAGCAGCTTTATCTTTTGTCTTGAAGAAGATAATAGGAAGAAAAAGGGCAAATGGAATGAAGAATGAAATAGGGATAAAAATGAGAAAGGGAGGAAAGAAGAACTGAACAGAAAAGGAAGAAAGGAACGAGATGAGGAAATGAGGCAATGAGGAAGCATATACATGGAATGGAAAAAGACCGGATGAGAAGAGAAAGTAAGACTGAAATTGTAAGAAGGAAGCAGGAAAGAAGGAAGGGCATGACAAAAGGCGCATAGGACAAAAATCTCATCGTTTCATTTTTTGGACCAATTCCACACCTTATTGCCTGTTCACACGGAACAGAAGGCAACGATTTCGTATCATTCCCCTTTTCGTATCACTTTCGTATACTGGACCCAACCAAATCTGTATTCTTTTTCTGGGACATACAATACATCATTTTTCATGTTTTCATAGGTTGATAACAAACAGATATCTGCGAATTCCTGGCAGCAGTGATATTGAGCATGTGGTTGAATTTGGTTATTCATTCGATGTTCATTTAAATGCATTCTTCCCACTCCTCATCATTCTTCATATGGTGCAGTTGATTGGTCTGTTATGTAAGTATGACTTTTTGCACTGGCATAATGCCTGGTTCATTTCCTACCATGACCATTCTCCCGGGAGGCCATTTGCTCAAAAGGTGTTCCCAGCCCTCGGATTTTAACTGTAAATCTTTTTC
Organism: Aurelia sp. 3 sensu Dawson et al. (2005); assembly: GCA_964020215.1. Lineage (NCBI taxonomy): Eukaryota > Metazoa > Cnidaria > Scyphozoa > Semaeostomeae > Ulmaridae > Aurelia > Aurelia sp. 3 sensu Dawson et al. (2005). The sequence continues at coordinate 3,132,446 of OZ026592.1, read as the reverse complement.
CCTGGCCCCAAGGCATTATCAAACAACGTCAAGCTGTCAAATTATACACTTGTTGGGAATATACAATAGACTCGATTACATGTCATAGTTTCGCTTTTTGCCTGACCTTATAACGCTAAAACTACGACTCATTTCTCTACGCTTGTAGAAATAGTAAAGCTCCGTGCTGATTCTATGTGAAACCTTTCAGCTGCTGTACAAACAGTTTGATAAAGTTGTGTTGGAGCATCAATCACGACTGTGTACTTTTTAACCTTCTACAAAATGTATCAATCTATCGGGCCAGGTGAATTCCGCGGAAGCCGCGGAAACCGCGGAAAGCGCGGAAACCATTGTTCTCATGTGAACAATAGCTTCCGCGGAATCAACTTTCCGCGGAGTTCACTTTCGATGTAGGGCCAAAGTGAATTCCGCGGAAAGTTGATTCCGCAGAAATTTTTTGCCATTCACTTGAGCGAAATAGAAGAAACTGAAATAAACTGACCATTTCTTGCGACCTGCCACCGTAATTGCGTGAAACATTGCTTTACCTTCCTCCCCTATGGGTTTCTTCATGAGCGTTCGAAGTTTAAACTCATTTCATCAATGAACGATCTTTTATTTTCATGCTACGGAAAAGCTAAATATTTTCCGCGGAATTCACTGTAGCTGTAGCGCCAAAATTCCGCGGAAGATCGATATCGCTGAAAGTTTTATAAAACAAATTGCTTAATCGTGGCTCTCGATGGCTCATTTGATTGGCCAAAGTTCATGCGATATGAAACTGATCACATGAAATGTATTGTGCTATAACGGGTCTTTTTGTTTGTTTGGAGCGGCACTTGCACTGTATCACATGGTTCACATGGAGCATGTCGCTTTATCATGTATCAATGAAGAAACCCATAGGGGAGGAAGCTAAAGCAATGTTTCACGCAATTTCAATTTTTCAATTCAATTTTTTAAACACGGTAGCCCCGTCAGTTGATCAGCAACTGCTTTTCAGGGGGCCGTGGCAAAATCTAAAAACTAAATAAAAAGATGTTTCATGAATGATAAAAAGAACACGTGTTTCAATTTTTTAGTCTTTTTTTGAAGGTGGCAAGGGAGGGTGCCTGTTTAAGATCAAGTTCGAGTTCATTCCAAAGCTTAGGTCCACGAAAGGATATAGCCTTTTGCCCATTTTTACTTTTCCGCAGTGGTAGCGAAAGATCAGTTTCAGTATTTCTTAGTTCTCTGACATTTCGAGTTGAATTTTTGACAAACAAGTTGGAAAGGTACTCAGGTACGAGGCCATTCAGAGACTTGTACATGTTAGTAGCAGTTTCACTTTAAATTATGTCTTAGTGTCATTTTTAAATTATGTATCAGTGCAATTACGGTGGCAGGTCGCAAGAAATGGTCAGTTTATTTCAGTTTCTTCTATTTCGCTCAAGTGAATGGCAAACAATTTCCGCGGAATCAACTTTCCGCGGAATTCACTTTGGCCCCACATCGAAAGTGAACTCCGCGGAAAGTTGATTCCGCGGAAGCTATTGTTCACATGAGAACAATGGTTTCCGCGTTTTCCGCGGTTTCCGCGGCTTCCGCGGAATTCACCTGGCCAATCTATCGTTCGATTTGCATTAGCTGAAAGATGTATTGGGCCTAAGTCCTCTGCTTCTTTTTTCTCACAACCACTTGGTCTAAAATGCCTTCAAAATCACTTTTCTATACCTGTTGTACCATAAAATCAGGTATCAGTACTTCGATAAAGGATCAATCTCGCAGATTGAAATTCTTTGCCGTTTTTACAGCCCTTGGGGAATAAGGCCCTCAGTGGAGCAACAACAACAACAGCAATTCAACTCAATGAGATAAGTGTAACTTGAGAGTCCTTATGGAGTAAAGCTAACTATACAATAGCATATTCTCAGCCCCTAACCCCTGCCATTCACTAAATTATTTGCCCCACCCTGGGCATTTGTGCAGGAAAATTTGTGTTGACCCCTGGCAGCCCCAGGGGATGTTAGGGGTGTAGGAATTGAAAAAGACATTAAGAATAATTGACATTTCAGTTAGGTATTTAACGATGAATATTCAATGCGTTCCTTTGGCAATCGAAACAATCAAGATTTCATTCAAAGTCAGCCAGCTTGATCTAATTGCTTTGAAATGAAACAATGTTAAAATCGAAAACAATAAAATCATGATTGTTTTGATCGCCAAAGGAACGCAAGGTTAATCTCTCTCGTGCAATAATTCTGCAAATTCCTTTCAGAAAATTGAAAATTATTTGCATCTATTCTCCATAGTTGATCCAAACATGTTCATTGCAAGATTATTCGGAAACACTTCATGGCTTGTTGCACTTACATATTACATATACATCACATTTCTGGGTTACAGTGGTAAGTTTTGTCATTTTTTGGATGTCGGATACCCCAAAAGGCTGTGGTAACAAGTTAGACTTATCCCAAGTCTATTTCGTCAATAAGAAAATTGGGAAAGGGAAAATTAGGAAAGGGAAAAGCGAATGTTTCGTCGTTCACTGTTTCAGGCAGACTTATTACAGATGACGAAATAGACTTGGGGCTAGTCTAGATACAAGTTTGAAAAGCTCTCATGGCAATAGTTTAAACTTAGTTACCCAAAGCAGAGTTTTTGTTAGCCCATTGTTAAATCGATTCTGATATTTTCCTTACAGTTATCGGTAACTTGGTTAAAACGCGAATTTACTGTTTGGCCCAAACCAGAGCTGCCATTGTTTAACCAGGGCCGAAGCCAATGGGGGGGCTGGGGGAGCGGAGCGCCCCCCCAGCAGACCATTTGTCGGAAAATTTTGCTCTCTTGTCGGAATTTTTGTGTTTTAAATAACTAGTTTTGGAGGATTTTGAGGAGAAATAATGGAGAAAAACATGAATTTTTTAGTGTAAAAACATAAATTCCAACAGAAATTATCGAATTTATGGCATACTTTTGATTGATATTAACTAATTGTGTTGATTTCAACGTTGAATTGCGAAATATGGCCAAATTTTAGTTACCGCGGAGTGAGATCGGTACAACTGTTGTTGTTGCTGTTGTTGTTGATGGTTTTTTCATCGGAAAATTTTGGTTTTTTGCCCCCCTACGCAGGCATAGCTGGTATCGGCCCTGTGTTTAACCTTTGAAAAGGCAAGAAACCCTGAAGCATGACAATACTCGATATTCTCAGTAAACATATTGCAGCTGATTTAAATGCCACTGTCGTTACGTTGATTGAGTGAATAAAACAGTAAAAAAATGCAAGCTTCAGTAATTTCACTGTACGCTGAAATTCATGAAGATGTGAAAAGGTTCTCGGTAAGGCACTGGATTTCTCGAAGAATTTGAGCAAGAAAGACACCAAGTTGATGGGGCGAACTGTTCGATGAATATAACCTTTCTTCAAAACAAAGCTAAGGCTAACATAACCTTCGAAGGCTACCTCTGAGCACTGTAAATTACGCGAATCTCGATGATAATAATATATACGCCAACAATGTACTATGGCACAGAACAGTCTTTCGCAAGCACTGCCTGCCCTTAAAATTCAATAATAGTCGATATGCGAGATTCTAAGAAACTAGGCCACAAGAGCTTTCGCAAGCCTCTTGGGCTAGACGGTTACCTACCCCTATGCTAAGCCTTTACATTTCCGTGCTGTTCTCACTAAAATATCTGGAATACCGTTTATATAAAGCTACGAATAAGTAAACAACAGGAAGGCATAAAATGTTTTACGTATAAAGATTGCGTAGTAAGAATGAGAATTTTCCCGACAAAGCTAATACATACGTAATAACGAAGGCAGTTAAAGTCGTGAATCATAGATAGAGAAGTGATTAATATTGAGAAAAAGAAATTAAAGAATGAATGGAGGAAAATATTTACGCAGAAAATAATAGCGAAAATGTAGCAGTATGACAAAGACGACAGCACTCTGACTCCCTTTATTCCCGAAACGAAGAGCATAAAGGCTTGATAGTCATTCACAGACCAGGTCCATTGTTAGTGATTTCAGCATCATATGCCTGGCCAATCACAACCACGACAGTGTGCCTTTCAATTAAAAAACTAAATCCTTTTGTTCTTTTCTTCTTTGTTGTTGAAATTGTTTCATTAGCGTATAAATCAAAAGTAATTGAAGCTATTGAACGGGGTGAGCAGGTGACTGAAGTCAAGCTTGGTCGAATGAGGTGAAACTCCGGATGGGTGACCTCGGAGGCCTGACCTCACAACTCACCACGTCGTCCTTCGGAAGGGACGTTAAACTAGGGGTCCCATGCCTGGATGCGGCATGCACAGTGGGCCTAAATTTGCTTTCAGTAGCTAGAAATCCTGACATCCCACTCAAACCAAATTTAAAACAGAAAGAAATAACAAAAACTATTGTTGCTGCGAGCATGCGCGAGCAGCCATTTAACTGCAGGCACAAATCAATCAAAATCCCCTGTTCCAGGGCACATTAAACGTCTCAAGGACTTATATCAATCGTTCGGACTAAAACAGTTGATAACTGAACCCACTCGGGAGACTGAAAATACCTCCACGATCATAGATCATATTGCTGTCAGTGATATAAACAATATTGTGGAGTCTGGTGTTGTCAACGCCGCCATTAGTGATCATTATGTTGTTTACTCTGTAAGAAAGTATCAAGGTGGAATCAAACATAATCATAAGCATATCCATACAAGACAGCTGAAAAACTTCAATAAAGAAGCTTTCTTAGCTGATCTTGATGATGTTAATTGGTCTGCTATTTTAGTTTGTTCGGACGATATCAATGTGATAGTAGATAAATTTATGAGGACGTTATCTTTAGTAATTGAAAAGCACGCTCCCTCAATAGAGAAGCGAGTGTCAGAAAAGTACAGCCCTTGGCTATCTCCTGATCTGAAGGCTCTGTTTCGAACTAGAGACAGAATTAAGAATGCAGCGGTCAAGGCAAAATCTGAAATATTAATGAATGCGTATAGACAAGTTAGAAATCAGGCTAACAATATGAATTCTCGATTAAAGAGAGAATACTTCACAAATCAACTAAATGAGTGTGAAGGTGACCTTAAACAAACATGGTCAACAATCAACAAACTCGTCAACAAGCGATCAAAGTCAACTCAAATCCAATCCCTAAAGGTGGGAGACACAGTAATTAAGGATTCGGAAAGCATAGCCAATTCTATGAATGAGTACTTCTGTTCAGTTGGGGACAAGTTGAGTAGAAAAATTCCTGATGAGGAAAATACTCTCTTGAAAGGCGACCATGACATAAACCCAACGGCTGCTCGTTTCACATTCTCGCCAATTCAGCACCTAGAGTTACTGAAAGCAATGAATAAATTTAAGACTTCACAGGGGTCTGGCCTAGATCGAATATCCAGCTTTTTCCTCAAGGTAGGAATGCCAATTTTAGCTCAGCCCCTAAGTCAGCTCTTTAACTTGTCCCTGTCTTTGGGCCTGTTCCCTGACTGTTGGAAGATAGCAAGGGTTGCACCAGTATTTAAGGATGGTCCTGCCGATGAAAGCTCTAACTATCGCCCAATTTCTGTTCTACCGGTTGTCTCTCGCCTTTTTGAGAAACTAATTTATGACCAGCTGTACCACTACCTAGATTCGAATAAACTCATTTTCGGTAAACAATCAGCTTACAGACAGTTGCATTCTGTTCTGTCGTGTTTGCTTAAGTGCACTAATGATTGGTACTTGAATTTAGAGGGGGGTAAGTACACTGCAGTTACCTTTGTGGACCTCAAAAAGGCTTTTGACACGGTAAATCATGAAATATTATTGCAAAAACTTGAGCTTTACGGTATTCATAATAAAGAAATGAAATGGTTCTGCTCTTATTTAACTAATAGAAAGCAATGTTGTAAGGTAAATGGGAAGATTTCGAATATAGAATCTATAACCTGTGGAGTACCACAGGGGTCCTGTCTAGGGCCTCTGTTATTTATCATATATATCAATGACCTCCACCTACAGATGAAACATTGTGACGTTAACATGTATGCTGATGACACAAGCCTTATGTTTGCGTCGGATTCGGTTACGCATATTAACGACTGCGTCAATGATGACCTGAATAACCTTAAATCTTGGCTTCAAGGTAATAAATTGTCCCTGAATGTTGCTAAGACACATAGTCTTGTAGTCGGCAGCAGAAAGCGACTGAAAGATATAAATGATGATAGAGTAGCAAAGCCCTCTTTCGTAGTAGGCGAGGCGAATGTTTCCATAGTAGAAAATATCAAATACCTTGGGGTAATCGTTGATAAACATTTGAGCTGGGACGAACAAATTTCAGCAGTGACGAAAAAAGTTTCGCGTGGTTTAGGGATGTTACGTTTTTCCAAAAAGTATCTGCCCATTGTTACTGTACAAAAAATGTACAGAAGTTTGGTGGAACCATACTTCAGATACAGCTGCCCGGTATGGGGAGTTGCCGGCATCAATGCTATCAATAGGCTGCAAAAACTCCAAAATAGGGCGGCGAGAATCGTCACAAACAGTGCTTACGATGCTTCTGCCTTACCCATTATCAAAAAACTTGGTTGGCCCACCATCAATGAACTTATCGAATCAGAAACCTTGAAGATGGTGTACAAATCGGTAAACAACCAAGCTCCCATTTACCTTACAGAAATGTTTGTCAGGCTGTCCGATGCATGCAAGAGAGAACTTCGCAATACTAAAACAGATTTGGCCGTTCCTCGTCGCAAATCGGCTTTCGGCCAGAAATGCTTTTCATATAAGGGTGCTAAATTATGGAACGATCTTTCGGTTGAAGTAAAATCATCAAAATCTTATGAAATATTCAAAAAACGTATCAACAATGCCAACACCGAATGCTGATTCTCTCTTTCATGTTATAGTTAGCATCATTTTAATTTGATCATAAGAAAATTTTGTAAATAGGGTTTTTTTAGTTATGTATGCTTTTGTTAGCTTTGTATTTATTTGCACGGCCCACTGTAAATCAGTCCTTTGACTGACGTGGCCACCGTGCCTAAACAATTTAAAATCAAATCAAAATCAAATCAAATCACAAACTGTCGAGGGTCAATGGGCGGACAGTGGAGTGTCAACAACAACAACAACAGGTTGAAAAGGATCGTCACTTCTGTGGTATCGTCTGCCTGAGAACGCCCACACTACGACTGCTAGCACACTGTCATTGTGAGAAGAAGGAGTTTTCAAGGATTCTGGTACGTATCGACTCGTTTCCCTGCCAATACTCCGATTTTTAAATCTTATTTTCACAGCAAATGTGCGAGGATTTCTTTTTATCCTCTCTGCTGTGTTGACCGTCTGTTGCTATACGGCGAACATGTTTCAAAGATGGCAGGAAGATGTCATCAAAGAGGGCCTATAAGGTGTTGCTCACGCTTTCACCAACACGCGGCAGGAAGCACTGCTTGCCACCGGGAGGAGGTGGATAAAGAGCCATTGTTCAAAGTTAAGAAGGCGAGTTGGAAGGAGATGTGGTATTAGGCCTAATGATAACTCTATTAGTGTTTCAAGCTTTTCCCTGCTTTTCTTTTGCTCTTGGCAGGAGATGTTGAATTGAACCCTGGACCAACACTATCTCAAACCATAGTCACACCAATAATGAAACTGGAAATTCCTTCAGAGATGTAAATGAATCGTTTTCAGAACAGGATGGACGATAATTTCCCTTTCAACAAAAAATAGGAAATCATCAAACAGAAAGTTGCACAGAAGTCAGTGATAACAATCTTTGACCATGATCATTTGCATCTGATGGAGTTTCAATAAAAAGCTTTCTTTCATAAATATTCCTACAATGCAAAGGATGTGTAAAAGTCACTTGTGATTCCATCTTCAGCATAACATTCCATTGACAATGAACTGCTAACCTCTGCTAAGAAGTCACATTCATTTTATGTTGCCAACGGTGACCCATAATAGCCACATCCTATGCAACACTTTTTACACAAACAAGCTCATTTCATTGTTTATTGTTGCAGGAGTGAAAGGCAATATATTCACTTGTGAGATCAAGGCAGCATTGGATCACTATAGCCTGGTTTCCATATGATCGTTTCAATCGTCGGCAATCGTCCCATCGATCGTACAAAAATTTGAAACGATCGAGACGATCCGAACGATCCTTGTGCGTCCATGTTTCCATATAATCATCCTGATCGTTCACATTCATGCATATGAATGAACAAGAACAATTTTTTGCGCCAAATGCAGAAAACAAATTTGGCGCCAAATCAGTTCTGCAGTTTGCTACTGTAAAGCTTCAGCTTAACCCATCTTAAGAACAGCAAATGCATGTACATACTATCTTTATCTTTTTCTCTTTATTCATACATAATTCATTTAGATATCAAACTATTTCTCTAACATGGAGGTAAAAGGGAAACGATTTCAGAAGAAATTGATACACATTCAAATTGGCATGAATAAAAGAAGGTCTGAACTTCTTCCATAAACAGTGCAGTCGAAAATTTCACGTTGTCAGACATTTTGATTTTGAGACTTAGCAAAGTGAAACATTGCATCTTGGGATTGATTTCAATCCTCCCAGTCGTCCCAATCGTCTGAACTGGTTTCCATAAACAATTTTACGATCGTTCCGGGTCGTCCCGATCGTCCGGATAGACCTCATTTCTATCCAAACGATTGCAATCGTCCGGGTCGCCCGGATCGGTAGCGATCGTCAGCAATCGTCCGCAAAGTGTTTCCATATAATCGTTTGAATCGCCTGAACACAATTTCAGAAGACTGAGGCGACTGGGACGATCGAAACGATCATATGGAAACCAGGCTTATGTATGCCTTCACTGCTTGTCAGTGTTAATCCAACTTGGAACATTCAAAGACCAACACTGCATGGGAACACCATTAGGATATTTAAAAAGATGTGTGTATTGCTGACAAAAGCAGATAATGGATGAAAGATACCGTAAAAGCTCTATTGAGCCCCCAGGAGGCTTATTTAATTTCGGACCTTCCAGAGGGGGGGCTTAATTAATAGAGAGGGGGCTTATTCATAAATCAGGTGACAAGGATGTAGTTTTTAGCTTTTCAGTTCTTTTATCCCATATTTCGCGGAATCAACATGCACTTTCACGACTCAAATACATAAATTCAACACAGTTTTTATCCCAAACAATATCAAAATTAACATGCAAGGTTGTGTCGCTAAGTAAATGGAATATTTGGTAAATTCTAGAACTTTGCATAAGAATTTTGTCAAATTTTGACCAAGGGGGGAGGGACCTATTAAGGCCCATTTCCACTTCAATCGCAATTCGCAAAACGGATGCGATTTGCGAATTCCGAATTCAAAAAGCCTGCGAATTCAATACACACTTCAAACTTATTCGTACGAATTTCGATTGTTTATTCAACCAATCAAATCTGTCCTTTTGATAGCACGTGTCGCCTTTGTCTCTTTGTTTCGTAAAGTTGTTTTCTGATTGGCTGCTTTCAATCGGAGAAAATGGTTCGCATGCGAACGTTCGCAAGAAATCAAACATTGCGAACAGGTCAAAATCGCATTGCGAACGTTCGCATGCGATTTGCGAACGTTCGCATGCGAATATCAAACAAAGGATCGCATGCGATTTGCGAATTGCAAATGAAGTGGAAATGGGCCTTTAGAGAGGGGGGCTTGCTAGAACTTTTATGGTATTGGTACACATAAGATGATCTGTGGGCAAGGAAGAAAATCACGCCATGTGAGGTACCAAAAAGGGTAAAAGAAAGTCATACTGTTCAACACATAACGTACCAACATCAATTAACTGTGCCTTAAAGTTACAATTGAATATTTGAGATAAGAAAAATTTTTATATATCAAAATGTGTTAGATGTTGTAGCTAGTAATACTAAACAGACTTGAAAGTTACAAACAGTTCTTTCATTGCTTGGGACAATTTTTACCTCAAAAGGCTGCAGTTATGCTTAAGGCCCATTTCCACTTCAATCGCAATTCGCAAAGCGGATGCGATTTGCGAATTCCGAATTCAAAAAGCCTGCGAATTCAATACACACTTCAATCTCATTCGCACGAATTTCGATTGTTTATTCAACCAATCAAATCTGTCTCCTTTTGATAGCGCGTGTCGCTTTTATCTCTTTGTTTCGTAAAGTTGTTTTCTGATTGGCTGCTTTCAATCGGAGACAATGGTTCGCATGCGAACGTTCGCAAGAAATCAAACATTGCGAACAGGTCAAAATCGCATTGCGAACGTTCGCATACGATTTGCGAACGTTCGCATGCGAATTTCAAACAAAGGATCGCATGCGATTTGCGAATTGCGAATGAAGTGGAAATGGGCCTTTAGCAAGTCAAGCATCTTCCAAAACTCTTCTCCGACAAATTTGCAGAAATAGTATGTGTTACACCAATGCTTGAGCAGCACTTACTTAACTTCATTAACAGCTAGTTACAGTATCTACAATAGTTTTGTTTCCGCTATTTAGCTGTCTTCAATTTATTTCCCTTTTCGTTACAGCACTACCATTTCTACGAAACACAGCAATCCTATTATATCCATTCATCGCTTTGGCAATTATATACATAGTGTCATTATCATTATCGTGGAACATTACTCAAGGCATTGTGGATTTCTACAAGTATCGTGTGCTATAAGCCCACTGTCAAGGTACGTTCTACCAACCCCCATGTGGCGAACTCTATGTTCCTGGCCAATGGGCGCTCAAGGGCTTGATTTAGCCACTCTAAAGGACGGATGTTTGAGCCGTGTTTCCTTGCAGATGTCTTCTCTTTATGCAGAGGAGTGGTTTGCCCGTGCTAACCTGTAAGCTGCAGTAAAGAATACACCAAGCTTTTTTTGCAAGAGATATACTTACAAGGGAATGAACGGCAACAATTTGAAAAGCAGTTTTGAACGTTACTATGAGCTATGACCGTAATTGTTTGAATCTGTTTTCAACTTATTTAGATTTTAATTTAGATAGAATATGAGAACAATGGGATAACGAGAACCTTACTTGAATAGGAACCTGGGGCCTGCCTGACATCTGCAATATTTGTATCACTCTTCCGAAAAGCGTACGAGATTTTTTAAAACAACAAGATTTTGAGGGTTGAAAGCAAAAAGAGTTTTTTGCTGCTTTCCTCCGCGATGTTTCATTATGTTTTTCTTTATTATTTCCGTATTTCTGTAGTCCGTGGTTCCGTAGGCCGTAATGTTGCGAAGGGAGAAACGGAAGAAAGGAAACCCCTTCCTCTCCTCTTCCTTTTTTTAAGAAGCCTTGCGGAGGAGAGTAGGTTTTTGCCAAAGTATACGAGATCTCTACTGAGCGATGCGCCCGTCTTATTTGCTCCTAGATGTAAGAGCCTTTTCCTGCTTGTTTGCGTAGACTTTATTTTGAAGAATAAATGCATTGATTTACTTTTGAGCTGTGACAAAGAGAGGGAGAAGCAGAGAAAGTACAAGCCTCTTGCACAGCAATGGTGTAGGTAATCAACATGTTAGCCATCTCTATGTGTCACTCAAATGAATTTGGACGATCAATGTTAAAGCGCCACTTAGGCCACATAAATATCGTCCTAAGGCTCTTGCTGTATTTAAAGGACAAGTCCGGGGCTAATAAGATTATTGTTAAAAAGCAATCTTTCCAACTGCTGAACACCAATCGTGAGTTCTTTCCAACTTTTGATGCCTGCAACGTTCATAAATTTGTTAATGAATCTTCGTAAGATAGGCCAAATATCGTCGCTATTTTGTATTTTGCACGAGTGTGCGAAGGCACGATAAGGAAGCTACCAATGTGAGTGGTATAATATCAACACATTTTGCAGTCTCGTTCAAGACAGCATGAAGTGACATCATAGAAAATGACGTAATTTCGCACTTCTTAGCAGATTGAAATTTGTAGTTTCGCTGATTGAAATAGAAAAAATTGAAAAAAGTACTACACACCATTTCAATTATACCAACCCCGGACTTGTCCTTTTCAGGAGTATGAATATTTTTATGTCACCTTGGCAATCTTACTTCAGTCAATGTTTACAATCTAAGACTACTATGTTCTATATGTATTTACATATTTGCAAAGAGTTGCTCTAAAGCTGTATCCAGATTTGAAGCGTGCTTATTTGACTGTCACTACATTGTCTCAATCATCTCAATAACACCAACGAACACAGCAACAACAAGACTTGTTACTGCTTTTGAATTGCACTGAATTGTTTGCTCAAATTAGTTTTAAGTATTCAAGCAATATTATTGGCGATCTAAGGCTGAACTTTGCGCGGGGGGGAGTTGTACTTAGCATATTTGTCCAACGGGGATGTGTCGTTTTTCAGGGTATCGTTTTCACCTCTTTTTCCTAGACTGGAGAATCAAAAGAAAGAAATTTTTATGGAGCCGGTGGTCAACACATGTCAAAAGGAAACATTTTGCCAGATAGGGTTGCTGTTTAGTCCAATTTTTGTGTCTTGGAGTATACTTTTGAGCGATTTGTTCTTGTATTGGCTGTCATTTGAAGGGAAAATTCTGGAGCTGCGTAAAAAAAACTTTCTCGTTAGCATACCCTTGTGCAAATGTAGTTCAAGTACCCAACCTCCCCCCAGAGGAAATTGGCTGCATATAAAAGATGTTTACTTTCTGAAAAAAGGTATCTAGGCCAAGAGGACCTCTAACCTAATTACAACGAACATAACCTTAAGGTAACTACTGAACGCAATTAATTGGAAAGAAATAATTGTCCTGACAAATATACATAACGGTAACCTAATGTACATGATGATGACAATTACACTATCAAACATTAAGGCCCCGTTCACACTACAGTAAAGTCGCGCCTTTAAGAAACTCATTTCACAAAAACAGCCTGATTGGTTTCTTATGTTAGAATATATTTCCTCAAAGCAGGGTGTGTATACCATGGTATAAGAAACACTTTTGTATTCCAAACAGCTGTCAAAATTGTTAAGAAAACGTTTTTTAAATACGCGCAGTTGAACAAGAAGCTGATAGTTTGGGTCAGTATTGAAAGTTTGTTGAAATTATAATGATTTGGGCTTAAAAATTTCATTCTTATTTCTAGAGAACTGAGACTTATTGGAGCCATATTCAAATGTTTGCCAGAAAATATTACTATGTACCATTGTAAAAGAAACTGAACATGAATCAGCCTGGATAGTTTCTTGTAGACAGGTATTTTATTTACCAAAATCAGGCCTGAGTTTCTTATAATGCAGTTTCTTAAAGGCAGTACTTTACTGTACTCCGTTTTTGTTAGTATCCGTTTTTGTTGCATCAAAGCTACCGTTCACACTGCTCCGTTTTCGTACAAAAGCGGTGAGAAAAACCTCCGTTTTTGTGCGTTCACACTGATCTGCCCGATAACAAAACCGCAGCGAAAAACATCCGTTTTTGTGCGTTCACATTACTCCGTTTTTGTGAAGCTCATTGTTGGATATTGGAGCGTTTTCAAAAACCTCCGTTTTTGTGCGTTCACACTGATCTGCCCGATAACAAAACCGCAGCGAAAAACATCCGTTTTTGTGCGTTCACATTACTCCGTTTTTGTGAAGCTCATTGTTGGATATTGGAGCGTTTTCAAAAACCTCCGTTTTTGTGCGTTCACATTGATCAAATGCGTTTTCAAAAACCTCCGTTTTTTTGGATATCCACTTTTGACAGCGTTTTCGAAAACCTCAGTTTTTGTGGCATTTTTGTGCGGATCAGTGTGAACACTTTCACAAAAACGGAGGTTTTTCGCTCCGTTTATGTACAAAAATGGAGTAGTGTGAACGGGGCCTAAATGGTGCACGTTCATTGCAAGCAAGGTTCAGATTTACAAGTTCCTGGTTGCTGTTGGAGGTTGACAACTCAAATGATTGTCTATAGTTATCTTGAGCTTTGAGTATTCGCGAGTATTTTTTGCAGAAGCATAGTTCTATGTCTCTTTATCCAGAACCTCATCCTTCTGCTTTTCTCGTAGGTGCATTTTTATATCTTTTATTACACCAGGAAATAAAGCAAGATATTTATCACCTTCTTTGTTTATGAGAGAAACCATTTCTGTGACGACCTGAAAGAGAAATATAGTTTTCACTTCATTAAGATGAAGCTAAAACACTTTATTTGGCAAGCGATGAGGAAAACCACTCGGGAAATCAAAAGTACTTGTTCGTTAGCAGCACTTGTGGAATAATCTTCAGTTGTCCGTGTTTAGATAACAAGGAGAATGAGCTTCACAAATCCAGATTGAATGAAAATTTGGAAAGGATTCCTCGTTTTGAGTGAAATAATCGCCATCGTTTTCCAGTCAACATTTTGTAAAAACTCGACATAGCGATGGATTAGAAGTCGTCTGGGGAAATTTTTTGCTTGCAAAATGATTGACCTTTGTTCTTCATTCAAATTTAATACTCCAAAGCAAATTTGCAATTCAGCTTTCTTCACGCTTTCCAAAGAATTGACTGGGAAGCGGGAATGGTCCGAGAAATGAATGAATTTCTATATTTTTGAAACTTTTTTCAGACAACGCATACCTTAAAATGACCACGAACAATCTCAAAAGATAGCAGAGCCTTTCAGCTACATGCTGAGGCCTTGTTTGTCTTCATAACATTTGCTATCAAGAAATCATGTGCAACCTATCTCATGAAGTCTTTTTTTTTGTTCACCCGGTATATTTCCTAAAAGATCTATTTCAACCACGTGTCTTTATGCCGAGCCGCTTCTTTATACTGAGAGACTTCAGTACTTGCCTGGGGACTTGTTCATGGTTGCTGTAGAAATGTGGAGTGGTGAGTGAGAAAGCTTCTCAAACGTGAGAATTCTTCACGAGCGGATGAATAAAATTTATCTTGACTACTCACCAGTCTTTCAAAAGTTCCTTTTACATCATTAGTTATTGAATCAGCGAATATGTTATACAGCCAACTAGATTAAAGAAAGAATGTGTTTAGTGCTAAAAGATTTTTATCAACTTGGCCAAGACTGCGTTCACACCCAGTGGTGGCTGCAGCTCTGAAAAAATCTGAAAGAAGTGGGGGAATTATGACATAATTTTTCAGTCGAAAGGTATACGTAATTACTCTTATGCCATTTTTCTTTGACAATTTTTGTCGACTTTTGGAATTTAAGGGACAAGTTCCCCCAGTCCCCCCGTGGCGCTGCCACCGTTCACACCATACCGGTACTATCTGAAAAGGGAGATGACTCCGCACAAATACGGCACATTATTTGCCGGAAGATTTTGATAACGGTAGATTTTGAAAATTGAGCTCCAAGCAGCAAATTTTGAAAACGACATTCGTGTAAACACTTGAAAACAACGAAGACGAAAATTTTTCGACGCTTTCAAGACGAGGCTGATCTGTACTTAAAATGCAGATACATATTTCTTTTCCATTAACTTCTTGGGGAGACTGCAATGAATTTATTATCATCAAATTTCCTACCGTTTTCAAACTCTGCCATGCCAGAATTTTGTGAACGCTGCTAAAATTTTGCAGCCGTCACAATTTTATACCGTTTTCAAGTTGTGCCGTTATCGAATAGACGGAATCTTGTTTCTTTTTCGAACAGAGCTTGCATTTTTGCGAATTATTAAATTTCAACTCTCTTTTTGTCAGTCTACAAGCTATTCTAATTTTGCGCAGATTAGATCTGGTAATGATTTTGGCAAGCCTCCAGGCCGGCATCAGATCTAGTGGCAGGGATTTTGACATTAGAGAGTTTACGAAACCAGGACGGCAACGCCAGCTAGAACGTCATCCGACATTCTGCAAAGAAAGTATTGTTTCCGTACGCTACCCTTAATAGATCATCCAAAAGGCCAAAATGAGGCCCCCTATAACTCAGAGATGCCTGAAAACCATGTTTTTATCTTTGAAAACAAGCATTTAAAAGACAGAGTTTTACTTCGGAGGCCTAGATCTGCTGTACAGCACGCCAGAAATAGGTTTTCCAAGTTGTGAAATTGAACAGGACAACTTCAGAGTCCCTCATGGGAAACAAATTCGAGCAGAAAAGAAGGAATCTTTTTTAATCTAAAGTTCTGAAACGCAAGCAAGATTGCGTTGCAGTGCCGTTGCCGTCGTGGTTTCGTAAACTCCCTATTGTTCAGACATACCTTGCTCCACCATGAAATCTAACCTTCATCTTTCCAATTTTAAGCACGGCATCACTTGTCCTGATCCGTGGCTTTGTTTCTTCTACAGTATCTGCAAAGAAATAGTTGATTTCGTTAATTGATTACTTGATTCTGTCCAATATAGAGGGAAGGGGAATTTTGGTAAAGAACAGAAAGGGACAGGGGCAAATCAACAAGAAATGTAGGTGTCATTTCTCAATAATGGAGAAATCCAGTAATGTTGCAGTTGTGAGAATTTGCTTACGATTTCTTTGACAAAAGCAGATAGCTCCTTGGATATTTTTCCCAATACTGGGGTTTCTTAATCTTTGGGGATCTGAAAGATGAGTTTCTTACAAGCAGCTCCTTTAAGGATGAATCCGGGGGTGGGGGATACTTGATTATTAAATGATACTAAACGCGTGGCGCTCCTATGGGTGGGCTTTTTCACCTGATTTTCCCTACATATGAGGCTATTTTTAAACATAATTCTGGTAGATGGCTACCTTTTTTCAGAATTTTTATCACGAATGAAGAAATTTGAATAGACCTTCCATCCTCAGACAAACTTCCCAGACATGGCTAGGATTCTGAAATGCATGCCAAAAGTTGGAAATTCTTGAAAACTTCTGTCATTCAAGTGGGTCCGTTGGTCAAAGTACAGATTCACGTCGAGTATCGGTCTCAGTCAAGTACCTTCCCCTCCCCACGGGAGATGAATATGGAAATAAGTCATTTTTTAGATTTGAATGAGGGGTCTTTTTAATGAAGAGTTTCATCAGACATTCTTACCAATATTTAGTGTGATGCTCAAAAGAATCCTTTTCATGCCCAAGTCACAACTTCCACTGTCACTGATATATGGCCTAAATACAAACAAAGGAATTGTCACATGATACAACTTATTCTACTGCCAATTGTGCGTCATAAAACGGCCTGGTACCCATGTTTGAATAGCACAAAACTATCCATCCATTTTTTGTCCTCTGTAGATTTTGAAATTGAAACTGTGGACGAGAGTGACAGTATTGCGTTCTTTGCACCCAGGGGGAACTTCTGTCGGTATGTGACGACAGGGGGCTCAGACATAGCATGTTTTTGAAAAACCCAAAAATATACTAAATTTAGGACATCTTTTGACCCCAAAAAAAGTACCCATTGCTTAATGGTACTTGAAAACTAGATGTTTCGTAGCTTTTTTACAACTGCGTCAAAGTATTTTGGTGAAAAACTCATCAGCCTCATCAGCTACTAGAATTATGATGATGAGTCCCTTGTATCCCTGCGGTAAACATTGCTCAAGAGGGACTTATGATGAGACAGTGAAAAACTTGGCCCAATTTTTTTCAATGATTAATGGAATTATGATGGAATCGCGGCTTCGAATTTCAATCCAGTGGGAGTGTTTTCAATTCTTCAATCGAATCGAAATTTCTATCACATTTACACCGTATTAATAGTAATTCACAAATCTCGCAATCTGATTGGTACTGTAGGAATCGAGAAGTTTGGGCCTAAACAGGGCCAGGTTTTCATTGTAATATTATGAGTCTCTGTTGACTGAAGCGCCATCATCAAGTCAAAGAGCACAGGGAAAGAGACTCATCGTCATAAGTCTAATCAGCTACCCAAAGATATACCGATTATTCACCAAAAAGCGTGATAATAACAACAACAACAACAACAACAACTTAAGCATGTTCGATTGGTAATTTTGCGCTATCGCAAATCTTGCGTGACATTTAATCCAACACAAACTTTACATACCAACCAAGCTGTCGATATTTCCAATGTGCATTTATCGATAATGTTGCATTTGTTGCACTGATGGTCAGTCCTTTGGCCTGGCTCACTGTTAAGTTTGACTTTGGGATCGATACATCACTTAATTTGATTCTAAAATGTAAAAGATCATTGCGAAATAGTGTATTTAATTAGGGCCGCACACAAATCGATTCTTTCACACAGACTGTCTATTGGACGTTTTCAAAATACCTCCATCCCTCCTCCAAAACGTCCCACTGAAAATCGATCTAATCTTCCCGATCACTCGAATATTTTCATACAGTTGTTTTTGTGGTTCTCCAATGGGCCTAAGTGATTATGAATTCGTCGGCGACGATGCTTTTCATGACCAGACCCAGAGCAGACATATCTAAAACGGACAAATTTCTTTGATTGCGGTCGAAAACGAAATCCTTTCACACGAACAAAATCTACGGTAAGCGAAAGCCGTAGAATACAGTTTCTTACAGAAACTTCTTGGAAAAAATTTCGAGAAAACAACATTTTGAAACGTGCGATCCTTTTGCCCCCCCCCCCCCCCATCCAAAGGTCCATTTGACGTTTTGCGTGAAAGAAACGATACGTGTGCGGACCCTTACAGGATGGATGGAAAAGATTTTCATCTTTGACCAATTACAGAAACTAAACAAATTGATCGATTTCAGTTATTTTCGTTGTCATCTGTAGATGAAAGTATAACTTAAATTTTGAGGCCACGTTTCTTTGTTTTGTTTTTTTTTTGTGACACCTAAGTAGCATGAAGACTATTTTTTTGGAACGCAAAGCTCTGAGAAACTTTGTCATTTTGTCTTGGTGATTCAAAATGCCTGACAACGCCAGTTCACCAGAAAATGTACTTTCTAGAAGGGCCGTAGCTAATCTGAATATTTCCATAAAAAGACTGAACAGGGGCCAAACTTGGTCGATATCTATCATTTTTTATTGAGGGTTTTTTAGGGATTGTTTCCATACAAAATGGCCAGTAACTCCAGAGCCACGTGGACGAACTCCATGATAGGAATTTCAAATCGAAGATTGTCCCTTCTTCCGTAAAATGGTGCACCATTTCATTGCAAAAGGGCACCTTGTGGTGTGGCACATCCCGTCAGGTTACGTATGTGAGTACCCCCCACCCTGACAGAATATACAGCCTGCTGGTTGTTATTTCTGCAGGTTCTTATATGCAGGGACCCTGTAGTTCACCGATGTGCGTTTCTACAAACCTATCTAAACTATTTCAAATATCATAAGCCTTGTTCATCGTTGTTTCGTAAAACAGGGTTTGACTTATACTTACTTTGCAATCGTATATCCAAATTTTCCAATTGGAGATTCAGCTACCCCTGACACATCTGGTATTTTCAATGCAAGTAAGGCATCACATAAGTAAGGAATACCAATTGCTCTTACTAAAAAACATAAATAACAGTGAATGTTTCAAATCTGAATCTCGTAATGGTTTCAATAGTTTCAAGATATCCTCTAAAGACAGACAAAATATGATTTCTCCTGTGAAAAATATTTATTTCTGTCATATCCTCGAAAGTTGTTAGCAACATGCGCGCGATATGATATATTTGTAATAAAAATTTTTCGTCACATTTTGGTACATCGTTTAACGGTAGAAACTTGCACTGTGATGGTTAAGTTTTTCATCTTAGTGCCCGGGGGGAGGAGGGTGTTACTTCCATATATAAAGCAACGGGGACATCCGGCCCATAAGGATGGGTTTAGAACCCCGAACATCCTTAGATATGGGTCTCAGAATTTATCTTTTCCATTAGAAAAATGGGTAGCTTTGTGCCTTGCAACGATAAGATTGTCGAGTTTTGTGTTTACAACGTTGGATCTTTATCGTTTTACCTATGAAGCTTGGTTTATGGCAACTTTACCTTCCCACTGTACATTTAAAGTGAAATGAGGCTTGATTTTGGGAAAATTGAAGATGCCTCTTCTCCAAAAAATCCTTGGAGATGAGTATGAAAATGGACCGTAAAACCTTTAGACGTCTCGTCCTTCGGAAGGGACGTTAAACTAGGGGTCCCATGCCTGGATGCGGCATGCACGGTTGGCCTAAGTTAGCTTTCGATCAGTAGCTAGAAATCCTGACAAGCCCACCCAAAAAAAAACGTGGATATTCCCCCTAAAAGCTGAGCAATATGCCCCGTGCGTCATCGCAAGACTCGAGATAATCCCCCTCCCCCCGCGTTTAGTGCTTGGCTAGACCATCTTCAAGCAGGGCTGTTTAAGAGGTTGATTTTGGGAAATAACGCAAGCTTCTATTTAGTTTTAGTAGAAACCAATCCAGCATGCATTAAAGGATATGTTTCGTCTAGCATTCCTTGCATGTGTCATCTCTTGGTTGGCCTTTCTTGACGCCATTTTCATCGGCCATGAAAATAGCGTCAACAAAGGTAAACGAAGATACGACACATGCAATGCATGCTGGATGAAACAGACCCTTTAAGCTCGCCATATCTTGTCTTTGCCTTAGAAGAAGAATATGATTTGGGCTTGGTCTGTCAGGCTCAAGGCCTTGTCATCAAATGTTTCTAGGAAGAGAATTGCACGTAATAGGATGCAAACCAGAACAGACAAAAATTGTTTCATTCTGTCAAATTTTTTTTGCAATCGCGGATCCAATGCTCGATAACGATCTACTTATGTAAGGTCTTAAGGCTTATATAAGAACCGTTTGGTACTCACCATAATCTAACCCTTTTTGTATCATGGAATCATCTCTTTTTTGAAGCAAAACCGGAATAGCAACCACCAATACATTAGATATGATCGCAGTCCATAAAATCAAGGCTACTATTTCCATATTGTCTTTTAGTAGCATCTTGTATTTCTCTTGATGTTCAGCAGTTAATTTCCTTTCTGCATTATATTTGGTAGGAACTACCGATCGATGCTATTCACGAAAAACTGAAAGTTCTGAAGAATTTTGTCAACATTTGGCTTAGCATGATATGAAAATCAGCCTAATAACTAACTCAGTTCATTCCTTGAACATTTGATCTTCTCGCCCAAGTTTGCTACTGTTGTACCAATAATCTAAGTCACAATTTTGCCGCTTGAAATATCGGTAAATTGATTATCAAGTCACCACAAGATCAAGAACATTCTTCTACTTTCGTGATCGATTTCGAAAATTTGCAAATCTTGTAAGAGTTCTGTACGCCTTTCAAAAATCTTCTTCAAAGAAAATGTCTTGTGTTCGGAATCCACCAGTACATGTAAATCGAATAATGGTCCTGCTCTTTTTCCAGCAAAGATATCCAAAACACCAATAAAATCGTTCGTAAACTTTGAACGAAGAAATGTAAACTATTACAAGCCTCACTTTGTTTACCTTACAAACATTGGCCTAACCATGGGGGTGATAAAATTGTCGAGAAGCAAGCATGGGTATCCAATTATCGATTCGTGTGCGTTGGTCATAAACATGGCAGGTTGGCTTATGAATGCAATTTATTCCTTGCTCATTCATTTCGCGATCGAGTGATCAAGTAGGCGATACCTGCTGTGTTAATTGGCTTGAGCGCAATTTCCATGCTGCTCATGAAAGACTGAGTCTTAGTTGCTAGACGCACGTTCTTAGTACATCTGTACATGGAAATACTTTGAGTAGCAGTATCATTTGCTGAATGCCTGCGTTGGACACTGATCACAAAAAATCATCATCATCATCATTATTATTCACAGTAGGCTGAATAACTTAACCAGTAGCTGATTAAGACCAATTAAACACGCGAGGAGAGATCTGAAAGGGGAAGAAATAAAGAAGCTTATTATTATCGAAAACCTAGTTTAAGGATGTATTATTGGCTATTTCGGCTTGTGTATCTCCTGGCCAAGCTTCTTATAGTTTTAGTCCAAGCTATACCATCATTGAAACGGCATGCTAAAAAGCAGAAAACAGAGTGATGGAAAGAGATTATCCTGGATTTTTCATCTTCAGAGAGCCTTGGGTGTAGAATTTGAATTTTCCGCCATAAAAGTACTTCATGTATGTGGCATCAAATGAAAAATGAACTTTCCAGAAAAACTTTGAAATGAGGTCAAAGCCAGATCGAGGCTCCATGGCCTAAAATTTGCTAGACTGTTGGCAAGGAAATTGGCTGAAATTATGGCCGGTGCAGAGAGTTTCAGGTAAGGATTATGTGCTTCTTCTTTTGAAAATTAGTTATTTGCTTTTGTATCAGCTAGAAAATGGATAAAGTTTACCATTTTAAGCAACCTTTATTTTTAGTTTGCCTTGCAAACACAACAATCCTTTTCAATATTGGTCAACTCAAAAGTGAGGCGGGAGAGGCACAGGGTGTGTGCAGTTGCCACACTGCAGGCTGGACCATGCCTATATAGTACTGCTAGTCAGAGAGAGTGTGGACATAATAGATTAAAAAATGACATAATAAACTGTAAATATTAATATGTTTTTAAAAATTTGACTTTTTAAATGTATTTTATAATTTTAGGCCAATGCTTTTTATTGGTACTATCAATATGTACAACGCGAGTACAACAAACACACTCAACAACTTTGCTTTTTACAGTTTTTTACTAAAATGACATCATGGTAATCCAGACTGGAAAGTTTGTGTAGAGATGGCATATATATAGTAAGACTGCACGGAAAATTGTGGTTGAGAATACAGTAATAAATTAAAACAATAGATCCTTTTATTTATTGCCAACTGCGTGGCTCAGGCTGAAAACTGCGTACATTCCTGCACACGCAGCGCAGTACAAACTTTCCAGTCTGGATGGAAATCAAAGCCCAGCTTGGTAGAAAATGGAAATGGTGGTGCTTTTTATAGGAGATCTGAGCTGACACAAACATGTGTCATTTTGGAGCCTATCTGAAGCAAACATTGTGGAAATGTTCTTAAAGTGTTCTTAATTATTCCAACCTCGTATTGCAGTGCTGGGAATGAAGCATTTGTGGATGAAGAGTACAAAGTAGCTAAAGAGGTATATGATCTCAAGAAATCTATTTTTGAAAAAGCATCTCTATGCTGGGTGTGTCAAAAAAAGTTTATGCCTTTGGCGAGCTATGAAATAAAAAGTATGTCACCAATATTCAAAATGAAAATGCTTTTCTGCCAGTTGAAGGCTAACTTCCAAACATGAGAAAATTATTTTGGTAAATCACTCAAATCACTAAGAAAATTGCCTGCAAGGGGTTTGTTTGGGAATCAACATTCCACATTCCATTATGGACCATGCTTTATGTGGCATTGAAGTTTATAGCACCAGTTCAAGAGATATAATTCAAATTTAAATCATGGACCAGAATGGAATGTGGAACTTTTGTTCCCAGGCATGTCCTTTAATTCCACAGTCTGCCATACGGGTAAAGTTGTTTTTGACTCACCCGGTAGTACAGTGAATTTTCAAGAAGGAGAAACCATTTTTAATGCTTAAGGTCATTTACAAAAGAAGACTTTCTTATGAATGTTTACTGATGTTATTCATTCCCCTCATCCTGTAAATAAACTGAAAGAATTTGAATTCGTGTGGAAACTAATGTGTTCATGGACAGCATACTGTATGCATGTGCAACCTGTCAACATCCATCAAAGCCTTGGCAAGCGATTGGTTGGTATTCCAACTGATTCCATGGATAAAGAAAATTGCTGCAACAAAGCTTTAATAGTCACAGAATATGAAACATCACCAGCATTGGAAAAAAGCTTTCTTAATTCATCCCTTCTTCTTTTTATGAAATACAGTATCTGTTTTCAGGATTTTGATAGCTGTTGCAAAACAGTCTCTTGTGTATGATTGAAAATGGATTCTAGTTGATCACATTGCCTTCCTCTAGGATGCCCTCTTCGATCAACATATCACCTTTAATTTTTAAATGCATGAGGCATTATCAAGCAGAATTCTTGTTCTTCATTTTTAGAAATACACACAAGCAATACAGCTTGAGGTAGAAAATCCAGCTTATTATCTGAAAAGAGCAATTTGCAATGCCAAACTCAATGATTATGCAGGTGAATAGAAACTTTCAAAATCTACATAAGAATTTGCACTTGTACATGTGTGCTGCCTTCATTTAAAAAGTCATAAAGATCAAAATGATGTCTTGAAAGCTGTTTGGCCAGTCTTTCATAGACTGAACATTTACAACAGCATTGATTTGATAGGCATACACTGTTTCACGGTATCAAAGATTGTCATCAATC
Source organism: Aurelia sp. 3 sensu Dawson et al. (2005) (assembly GCA_964020215.1). Taxonomy (NCBI): domain Eukaryota; kingdom Metazoa; phylum Cnidaria; class Scyphozoa; order Semaeostomeae; family Ulmaridae; genus Aurelia; species Aurelia sp. 3 sensu Dawson et al. (2005). The sequence continues at coordinate 3,108,381 of OZ026592.1, read as the reverse complement.
ACAACTCTTTGAGAAGAAAAACTGTTGTATGGATTAAGTAAGGGTCAAGAAGACTATTGCATTTTAAAAGAAGGACCTTCCTGAGGTTTTCGAAACTACTTTGGATCAAATGCACATTCTCACAATTACAATACTAGACAAAAATATGACTATAAAGTATTCAAATCAACAAAAGGTGGAGAGAGAACATGTTACAAAGCACACCTCTGGGACAATCTCTCTCCTCCCCTGAAATCAGTATCTAACTCCAATGCCTTAGGACTAGATTCAAAGATACCATAAGGTATTAAAGGGAATCTAGGCATATATATGTGTCACTGAAACTGGGAAAATACAATAGGCTATGACAGGTGCCACACCATATTTGGGTAACTGGTCTGATCTACTATGACAGGAAATACTGATATGTTAGAATTGGACAGCAAGTGGCTTTAGCCAATTTCATATGCTTACTTTCCCTTTAAACCCACTGTAATATCACAATAAATCTTGATCAGCTTACTTTGCTCGTATTTTCCATGGTACTTATGTATCAGCATCATAAATATTTTGTTATTTTTTGCATTGTTTTGTTAATTGCCCAGCCAGATAAGCTTGCTGTCCTTTGCTCATAAAAACCCTAAAGTACCATTATACCAGGTGAGCCAGAAAAAAGTTCCCCACTTTTGAAAATTCATAGCACCAAGACTACTTCACGGAGTTGAATCATTCAAATTCTAGTTAAAAGCCGAAAGATTGAAGTATCTTTTGTGATTGTTTCGCTATCCTATCAGCACTAGAAGTATTGGTAAATTCAACTTTATAAAAATTTCATGGTTGCAAAATGACTGAAAAAGGGCCTAAAACATTGATCAAATCGTAAGGGCTCTATTCACACCAAACAATAGGCAAGGGCCATTTCACCCCCTCAAGAGTTAAAAGACATCAATTTTCATGCAATCGCGAAAGATTTTCAATCCCATGGCAATTATTATGCGGAGGATATCTCTCACCCATTAGAAGTTGCATTTCCTTCATTATTCTGTGCTAAGAGTCCTTAATGTTGTTGTGATCAATGTTTTAGGCCCTTTTTCACTTTCAACCATAGAATTTTTGTGAAATTGAATTTACCAATATTTCTAGTGCTCATGAGACATCAGGAAAAATATATAAGTACTTTTGATCTTTCGGCTTTTAACCAAAACTTGAATCATTCAAATCGGTTAAGTATATACTCTTGGTGTTATGGATTTTTAAAAGCGGGAACTTTTTTCTGGTTCACCTAGTATACAAAATAAAACTTTGTTAGCTTATGATGTAATAGTCTTTTAATTGAATTTACAATGCCCCTAACAAATTCCACTTTCTTTCAAGGATCTGCCACTGATGCTGAAATGTCCATAAAATTTGATGACAAAAATCCAAAAGCCCATCTCAGACTTGGGTATGTACTGTCTGGTATTTTTACATTGGGGCCACAACAACCCAGTTGAATCATAACTTGCAATAGACCTTTTTACAGATCTCACAAACATTTTTATGTTCCTGTGAATGCAAAATTTCCCCAAAAATGTGCCTGCAAAGTTTTTCAACTCATACCATCTAGAATTTAAATTCTTTCTGTGCATCACATGAAACAAAAGTTGATAAAGTGCGGCACATTTTGGTCCTAGAATTTAGATAGTTCCATATGCAGTAAATGCTTCTTGAGACATCTCAATAACTTTTGAAATTGTAAACACAGCTCATTGTCTGTTACACTTACTATGTTCAACCTCAAGACAATCTTTGTAAAATTTTCAATGAATCAATTTTCTTCAAGAGCTGCGATATAAGAGAACTGTTCTCCATGTGAAGTGTTGAAAGACAAGATTGATGTCCAGATCATTTAAACGTTGTTATTCTTGACCTTTCAATTTTTTTGTTGCGATAACCAAATCTCATTTTTTAATAAAACTAACAGGGCTAACATCATGATAGTTTTTTACTCACGCTAACGAACCTATACGCACTACTGTGGTGGATACACCATACAGAGGTGGGCTATTATGCTTGATGTGGTGGATACGCCACAGAGGCGGGGTATTATGCTAACGTGGTGGGGTATTATGCTTGTTGTGGTGGATACGCCATACAGAGGCGGGGTATTATGCTAACGTGGTGGGGTATTATGCTTGATGTGGTGGATACGCCACACAGAGGCAGAGCATAATGCCCCACCATGTAAGCTTAATACCCCGCCTCTGTATGGCGTATCCACCACATCAAGCATAATACCCTACCATGTTAGCATAATACCCCGTCTCCGTATGGCGTATCCACCACATCAAGCATAGTACCCCGCCTCTGTATGGCGTATCCACCACAGTAGTGCGTATAGGTTCGCTAGCGTGTTACTGATTCCCAGCAGTCAATCGTTAACAACTTTAGAAAACATCCTTTTTGAAATGTGCCTGCAGATATTCACTGGATCTAGAGATTTGCATGTAAGCAGTACTTTGTGCAAGTTGTACTTTTGCAATGCGTACCTTTTTACTTCTTAAATGGGATAAAGATCGAACATCTAAATCTGGTAAATTTGTGAAGGAAACAAAAGCATGACCCCTGTTGTCGGTATTAAAAAATGGTAGCTTCGGATTTCAGAACACTTTTCAGAGAGTTTATTATCAACAAATTTGTGCAGAGTGAGTTAGCAGTGATTCAGTTTACACAGAGGTAAGTGTTTCAATTCTCGCTATTTTCATTCATTGTTAGCTGACTTTTCTTTCACTTGAATTAGAACAGTTGAAAACAGCAAAATTCAATTGCAACTCGCATAATGAAACCCTTGCATGCTTGCAATTTTAAGCTGTAATTTTTTTCACCACAAAATCAGCCAACAAAGAATGAAAACGACGAGAAACAAGACCGAATAAAACTTCTTTTTGTATATACTAAATGATCTGGGTAGATTTACCATTAATTTACTCTCTGAAAAGTGTTCTGAACCTCAAGAGACGTGCTTTAGACTAGTACAAGTAAGAAACTCCCGCGAGAGGTAAGATTAAGACTTTTACGAACAAGAAACCATCATGAGACTTGTTTTTAGTAAAATAGTAGTATTTGTAGTTTCCTAGACAAAAGCGTCTGAACTTAAGTTAGCTGGACTTTGGACTGTTGTTTTGATATAAATACAAGTGTAGATTTGTATGTTCATTCGTTGAATATCGTTGAGTTATGAAGTCATATCTGAGATAAATAGATCAAACCTAGAAGCTTCTCTTTTTGTCGATTTGGACGAGACCTCTGAACAAACACTATTACCGGATTGATGTAGAGGTCCAATGTCGGAGGTCCAATGTCGGAAGTCCAATGTCAGAGGTCCAATGTCAGAGGTCCAATGTCAGAGGTCCAATGTCAGAGGTCCAATGTCAGAGGTCCAATGTCAGAGGTCCAATGTCAGAGGTCCAATGTCAGAGGTCCAATGTCAGAGGTCCAATGTCAGAGGTCCAATGTCAGAGGTCCAATGTCAGAGGTCAATGGAAGTGGTCTTTATTCTGCCTCTTCCGTCGTGGAATGTGTTTTGTCTGATTTCAATTTTGGTCAAGAACAACTTTCATGAGTGACAGAAATTTTCAGTTCTGCATGAACAATATAGCAAAATAAATCGAGAAAGGAAGGCATGATACCAACGTTGCGTTTCAGATCAGATGTTTATGATGATGAATAAATAAAAATTGGTAGATGTAGCTATCGTCTAACAGCCCTGAAGAAATCCTGCATGGCAGGACGGAAATATTGGACACATATAATCTTTATATTTTACACACATTTTCTGCTGTTTTTTGTTGTGTTGTGATGTTTCTGCGTACCAAAAACAGTAGAGGCTGAATTAGTTTTGAGATGGGCACTGTTGAGACATTAATCATTTTAAGTCAAAGGTACTGACTCCAAGACTGAGTGGTTGCACGACATGGATCAACCTTGTCTCCCAACAGAACGAGAAAACTATTGTTCCAAATTTTCTTCGATTGTTTCAAATGCTCAACGTCCGGCAGTTACTAACTACTATTCTCTTATTTTAAATTTATCTTCATTGCATGTAAATACTGTTTATGCTGATTTAACCCAGACAAGGTCATGTGCTGTATGTTTTAACTATTTTGTAACTTTCACTTGTCTGTTATTTTTAAATTTGGTCTTTTTTCATCAGCATTGCAAGGTTCAATTTGAAAGACTTTGAAAATGCAAAGCAATCATTTGAAGTTGCTTTAAGTTTTGATGGTAAGGAAGACAACGTTCTTCTTTCTTCATCTTTTTATTTTGAATACAGAGCTATCTACAATTGTAAAGTTAGTAGACGGAGCTAAGAAGAGGTTTATCTATAAATAGGAAAAGAAGCTCCTACGCACCCTTTTCCTCTAGCTGAACAAATTCCACGCATGTGCTGACATTTTCAAATACAATAGAATACAATAGGCTAAATTTAGGCATGCACATGCAGTTATATCGTAGTCAACTAACTCTAAGGATACAACAGAATGCCTCTGTGGTGTTTCAGATAAGTCACTTGCCCAAGAAAGATTAACAAGGCGTAAAATTAGAGTGATTAAAGTATCAGTTTTCCAAATTGAATTGAATAATGATTAATTCTTCAAACTGGGACTCATGACAATACAGTTTCAAAACAGAGACCATGTAGGCTAAATCCTCTGCACTTAGGGTGCATCTAGTCAAGTCTCAACTTATCGAAGTGAAGTTTTGTTTGGAGTGATGTTCAATGCGCATTCAACCTTCGAAGGACAGAGGGTTCTGTCCTCAGGTTTTTCGTAGAATCTAAGTCTGTATTAAAAATATGTTTGGTTGTGAGTTCTTGTGTGACTGAAAATACAAAATCAGATCAGAAACTTTAACGAATACATGGAATCACGCTCTGTCTAGCTCAAGCCTGCATGTACTCTAACAAACTTTGCCTATATGTAGCCTAATAAACTTTGGCTTATTTCCAGCAGAAAATGCAGAAGCTACGGAGTGGATCAATAAATGCAATGCGGAAATTGGCTGTAAGTAGGCTCAGTTTATTTTTCTACAACTGGCCCCGAGAGGGCTCTTTTAAGTTGGATAAGAATATGAAAAACACCGAAATAAAGCACCACAAGAGACAAGGAATACCGTATTCTTGGTAACTGTTCCGCAAATGAAATGATTTAAAATGCCCTGAATTTGGCAAGGGTATGAATAATCTATGGATTAAATGTAGTTGCCCAACGACATTCGGCTGTCAATATATCGTTGCCTCCAGTTAATTCGACAATAAGTATGTACAGCGTGTCCCAAGAAAATCATGTTTTTAGATTCTGTTTATTTCTTTCTTAACTGTATATTGTAATTAGGTTTTTTAATAGAGGGCCCCTTGAAAATCAACTTCTGCTGAAAGAGCAACCGTCTTAAATGAATGAAAATGAAATGAAATGAAATGTCCTGTTTATTCGGCCTTTGTGTAATTTCAACTTTCTCGTTTTTGGTGGAAAGCACCACTTCGTGACAATTCGTCGAATGAGGAGCAAGACGAGAAACATATTTGTATATTACATCATTCATTCCACATATCCGTTAACAGAGAAGAAAATTCCACATAATAAAGTGGTTAAAATGCCCTACAGCCAAGAATGGATAAGATTCAGATCATTTTTGTACGTTTCGAAATCGTCCTCGATTCATTATCAACCCATAAAATCAAGAGTAAACAAGCTATTTATATTCAATGTGGGATTATCAAGGTAGAACAAAAAAACTTATAAGTAATGTAATTTGATTGTCAGAGTAGAGAAGCAGCGAGTAAGAAGTACCTTGAGGAAACTAAAACGGACAGGGTGAAATTGATGACTGTTGGGAATAAAGTGAGGGCCTATTTCGTGCCATTAGTAAACTTAATTGATGATATAGGATACAAATATGCTTGTCGTCTTGCTCCACACTCTATGATTTCTCGTTTTTACACCTTTGCATAGGGAAGGTTTCAACTTAGAGTTTCTCACCTTGCTTGATTCAGTATAGCAAGAACAAGGGCAGATTTTGTAATACAATAGCATCAGTCGCTTTGGTTCACACCTCAATTCAAAGCGATTAACCAATGCCGACAAAAGAAATTCTCTCCAGCAGAAATTGAAAACAAACGAGGCCGCAAAGTTGCCCTGAAACCAGTACGGCAAACTCTCGTTTGGTGCGGGCGAAGGGAGGATTTTAAGAGAAGGTATGTGCTTTTAACAAAAGAAGAAAGGTAAATCTAAAGTTCTGTCTCGCAGATTTTGTTTGTTTGATTCAGAAACCGAGCAGAGAGCATTACAATTTTTGCATAATTATTGCTCAAACGTACGCAGTCCCTCCTCAGCTCCTGAATCAAATATACAAAATCCGCGAGACAGAACTTTAGATTTATCCATCTTCTTTCGTTATAAGCACACACCTTCTCTTAAAAACCTCCCATCGCCCGCACCAAACGAGAGTTCGGCGCACTGGTTTCAGGGCAACTTTGCGGCTTCGTTTGTTTTCAATTTCTGCTTGAGGGAATTTCTTTTGTCTGCATTCGCTAATCGCTTTGAATTGAGGTGTGAACCAAAGCGACTAATGCTATTGTATTACAAAATCTGCCCTTGTTTATAGGAAGTGGTTGCTGATTTATGAAGCAAAAACGTCAAAATTGTTGGTTGTTTCAGAAACAGAAGCTCTTTCAGTGCTCAAATGAATGTCCAAATCAAATACATGAATATTGCAAAGAGTATTCTTGCATTGTGTTTAATGTTTCAACGTGCGATAAAGGTTTATTAGTGCTGTTTATCTGTAACACTTGACCCCTTTTCAGTTTTCCCAACTTTGCCGTTAGTTTTATGTTCCTCTGAATGGTGGGGTACTGTTAATGATTCTCCAATCCATCTTCTGTAGCAAAAAAAGATCTGGAGGTCACGAAAGAAGAGTCAAAGGTTACGTCCACAGCAGATATTTCAGCTACCGAAAAGAAAACTGAAGAGCAACCGAAACTTCCCCCGCCTATGAAGTAAGTTATTAAAATGACAGTTTAGTCTTTTGTACAGTTCTCTATTGAGGAAAATCTGCAACATTTTTAGTTACTGTAGATAAAAAGGATGCGAAAATCTAGCAAGTCCCTGCAAGAAAAGGGTCTCGCTAATTTTTTTTTGGGGGGGTGTCAGTTTCAATGGCTAATCCTGGCTGCCTTTGCAGTTCTCAAAGACTCTGTTGATTCTCGTATGAAACCAGTATATTTTGTGAAAATTCTGGCATTCGATTTGATCCTTCCACACCTTATACTCCAAGAAAAATTGCTTCATTTTATGGTTTAATTTAGGATTCTTATCAAGTCGTGAAGTGGACCATTTTGTTTTTCAATCAAAGAGTCTGGACCGAGCGTTAGTTTTACACATTTTGTTGAGATTTGTCGCATTTTTTACTGTGCATAACAATGGCAGGAGTGGCAACGGAAAATTTTTTGTAAAACAAAGATTCAAGTTTTCGAAAAGACAAAACGATTTGCCTTTCTGAAGAACATATTTCATATCTCTGAGTTCATTCGATGAAATCAAAGCAAGCAGGGAGAGCAAAACATTATGTTCGGCTCTGTTGAAGGTATGAAATCCATTCTTGAGGCTGTCAGATCGTCTTGTCTTAAATAGGACTATATCTTTTGTTTTGCAAAATTCACCCTTGCTGATAGAAACTCTATTCACTCAAAATCTTCAGAGTAAAAGGTATGAGAAGATTGCTCGATAAAGACTCCTTTTTATGATTTTTAGAACCAGTAGAATTTATTTTTAGATAGAAATGATCAATTATCATTGCTGTTTATGCTTCACGACACGCTGCACAGTTATTCAAATCTTTGTACCGGGTGTCCCAAAAATATTGTGCCCCGTTTGTGTGGCTGCTGTGGAGGAGCTGTAGATTCAATCATCTCGATTTTGCACACTTCCATAGGTTAGGCTTCAACTTAGAGTTTGAGACCTTGTTTGAGTCAATTTGACATGTGGTTGCTGACTTTTGGCAGAGAAAAGGCAAACTAAGTGTTTGCTTCAGAAACAGCACTTCTGTTGTTCTCCAGCAATGTCAAAATAAAGTAAGGTTTCAAAGAAAGGGTTCTAGTGTCATATTAAAATTTTTGCGGAACCTTTTAAAGGGTTAGCAGTGCTTTCTATTCATAAGAGAGCACTTCCTACCTTTTGAAAATTTCAGTGACAATTTTGATACGATGCTAGAACCCTTTCTTTGAAAACTTACTTTATTTTGACATTGTTAGAGAACAATAGAAGCGTTTTTTTTGAAGCAACCACTAATTTTTCCTTTTTCTACCATAAATCAGCAACCACTTGTCATATTGACTCATACAAGGTATAAAACTCAAAGTTGAAGCTTGACCTATGCAACTGTGTAAAATTCGAAGTAATTGAATCTACAGCTCCTCCACAGTAGCCACACAAACGTGGTACAAATTTTGGGACACCCTGTATAACAGCTGAAGGGTTTAGTATATAATTTCCTTGCGATTTATTTTTGATAGGCACGATTGGTATCAAACAGAAACACATATTGTTCTCTCAATACTAATGAAGAATTGCAAGAAAGAGGATGCCACCGTCGAATTTGGTAATCAAAACGTTAGTTCAATTTTTACCATGCATACAATTCGTGTCTCTCTCTCTTTCTCTCATATGTGCCCTTGTCACTTCAGCTGCCTTTCTGTCTTGGTATAAGTATTAAAAATAGGTACTATACCGGGTGACACAAAAAAGGTGAATCAACAAAACTTTTATGCATAGAAGACGTAAAGGAGTAGGAGTCATTAAAGTGAAGAAATCAACAAGCCTGGTTTCCATCTGATCGCAAGTGACGCAAGGATCGCTGAAATTGCGACTTGTAACCCTCGTGATCCCTGCGACTTAATTGAAACTACTTTTTAAAAGTCCGTTGCGATATTTGCGATTCTTATAATGAAAATGATATGAAAATAATCTTGCATCGAGAGATTTTTGAATGGAACCCCTGTGAACATGAATTACAATGATCGAAGCCTCCCTTTCGTGAACTATGCCTTCTTTTCTTTGTTATCTGTTCTAGCTTTTTTGTGAATTTGATTGCCGCCAAAGATGGCTAAACGTGCGATCAGTGCGATAGATTGAAACCAAATGATGCAATGATTGCAGAGAATTACAGATCAAAAATTTGTGCGATCCTAGCGTCACCAGCAATCCTTGCGATCATATGAAAACCAGGCGTACAATTTCACCAGACATAGATTTATTATGTTCTGTTCGTTAGCAGTCAACTATTGTGCAGCTTTATATTTTCCTTTAATTTTTGCTTGAAATTTCGATCCACTTCAGGAATCTACTTAGGCTAAGCTCTGGTATAGACGTGGAGGCAAATTTGAGCTTTCGACTTTGATATTTCAGCTCTGAAAGCACCAATATCTACAAACAAGATATCTATATTCAAATTAACTATCTAAGAATATCTTGAAAATTCTTATCCATTGATTAAAGCTAAATTCACATGGCTGGATCAAGCCAAGTCTGTATAATATCCTCTGTTTTCTACAGTTTGTCTGGTGGCTTCACTAATTCCACCACCAAAAAAGAAGCACGAAATATCTACTTACTTTACATCCGAGGAATCGCAAGAGATATGAATTTAGGTTTGTTACTCTGTGAAGCACGAAGATTTATCTTCAAAAGGGTACTTTCATTTTGAAAAAAAGGTGACAGTCTGCTTGATATTGCCTTTCTAAAAACGGAAAAGAACCTCCGTTTCGACAAAAATTTGCAGACGAGGAGGGTGTGCAATATGGTCCCTTCATCCTGCAATCGCGCATCATTATGTCAAAAGATCCCGCTTGCCATATAGCAAAAGACTCAAATCCCGATCCCGATGCCCTTGTATCCTGATAGTCAGGAATCGTACATCCTGTACCCCGCTCGTCAAACATGGCTCATCTCGCATCCCGCCAAACCCTATTGTGCACCCTCTTTAAATTTTTGGAGAATTCTTTGTCACTCAACAAATGTTGATACTTCATTTTCAGGGTCGCTCTATATTTTGCTGACCTTCTCTTCTTTTATTTAAAGGTTGACATCACGATCAAATTGTCACGTGACAAAGACTGCACTTGGGACTTGGAGCTGGCTCATCCTATTTTGCCAAATGAAAGTATTTTTCGGGTTTTATCAACAAAAGTAAGTGTCCATATATTTCTTGAGTTGATTGCTTTGATTTAAATATCATTGCTTTAAAAGATTTAAGATAGCAGATAATTTACCAGATCTCCCAATACAGTAGACTGATTACATGGCCGTAGTTATCGCTGTTAAAAGGCTGCCGGACACTCCTAACTACGACTCATAATCAAACGCCATTATTTTGAAATGTTTATATTTGCCTCGTTTTGATAAAGGCCTAGGCAAAAAACGCTAACACCAACACATTCGTATTTTTCAAATGAAACACATTAATTTGAAAACTTCACAGTAAATTAGTTAATGCTTAGCCAAAGCAACAATAAATCATTTCGTAGTGTAAACAATTACGTATCCTGATTTACAAATATATTTGCAAAATCAACGTCCAAAAATTTTGCATTATCATCACTATCATCACCCATGTTGGCCTGACATCCAGTGTGAAACCGGCTCAAGTAGTATTCGTAAAAAAGTGTTTTTTTTTTCTTTATATTTAGCACTTTGTATTTAATATTTAGATGTATTTTTTATGGTCCATGTTAAATGCCAGGGGGTAGTCATGATCTATTGCTCCTCCTGGCACCGTTTTTGTAATGTTGTATAGTAGCTTGTAGGTAGTTTTGTAGGTAGTGTTGTAGGTAATTTTGTTAATGTAACTTTTATATTGAGTATGAAGAAAAAGCAACAATATAATACCTACGTACAAGATTTGACATTTTCACCGATTGTTTTCATGGTATTCTTAAATCGTAAGACTTTGTTCTGTCATGCTAAGTTCCTTGAAACTCTACTTTGAGCTTCGAGTTTCAGTTGGCCGACATCAATCAATCGAATTTGCAAACAGCCTCGTTCCAAAGGGCGTTCAAAAGTGCTATAAAGTTTGACGGAAAAAAATTGCCGTAATATTATGAGCCCTAGTATGAGCGGTCTCGGTTTGGTGTAATAGTCTCGTTTTGAATAGCGATTACTAGGACTTATCGTAATCAGTCTACCAAAACAGTCCTCTTGCTTAAAATATTACCAAAACTCAGCCGTTAATGGTAAATGATATTTTAAAAAATCATGAACACTACCACTACTATTACTCTAATGGGGAGTGATTTGCAAATATGTAATAATACTATTTATATACTATTTATATATGTAATAATATGTAATAGCAAATTTATATACCTAATGAATGAAACAAATACACCACTAAATCACGCCATTAATAAATTCATTGAAAACTGCTTAAAATCGTCATATAGAGCGAAGCAGTCACCTAACATGACAGTATTTTGATTATGTTTATACTTTCGCCTAATGCTGCATTTCGTTATTTTTTGTATTGTTGTTGATGATATTCTGTTCTGATTTGTTATCTACCCGTCAATAGCTGTATTAGATATACATTTAAAGCAATGTACTAGGCTTTTGATTGGGAATGAAAATCTGAAAATCTAAAGTACAAATTTTGCTGCCTAAGTACTTTCATAAACCACTTTTTAAGAAAAGTAGGTGCTGAATTTTCGAAAGAACAGTGGAAAAAACAATAGGGTGATTACAGTAGACTTATTACCTGACTGAATTTTCAAAAACGAGGCAATACAGAATCCCGCCATTCCTATTGGCTATTCGCACATTTCCCGCGGGTTTCCCCTAGCCTTGTATAATACGATACAAGGACGCGTTTTTGTCACCACGGCAACTGCTTTAGGCCTAGGCCTGTGAGATTTGCAGTGAACTCAAACGACATGACCGTAACAAAATGTGTTTGATGAAATGCGAGTCAAGATTACAAGCTATCAGGTAATAAAACTCATACTAGCTGGTTTGGTCGTTGTACAGGAAAATATAAAGCCCTCGGTCTTAATGCACAAACCTCGCAAGCTCGGTCTGTACTTTTAAGACCTCGGGCTTTATATTTTCCTGTACAACACAAAACCAGTTAGTATGCGCATATTCTTAATAGTAGGACTTCTCTGTATTTAAGTGCTTTCCATTGCTTTCTTAATCTAGGTTGAAATTAAAATGAAGAAAACTGGTGCATGTCGATGGGCGTCTCTCGAAAATAAAAATGAGCAGGCATTTGCGACCCTTGAAGATAAAGGTAAGTGACAGTTTTCCAATAATTTCAAATTCTTGTTGTCGTCTATTGTTTCGAATGTTCCAAGGTAAAATCAGGAACCAAGATCTTCACAAAGAACTAAAAGATACAGAGAAGAGACAAAAAAGTTGAAAGAAGTGCAATACACCATTCATAACTGAGTGGTAACACGTAATTTTAGCATAAACCGAAGTGACGAGTGTGCAACGAAACGCGTTTATCGTTTATCGAACGTTTCTCTTCTTTGCAGCTATTAACTTAGTTTCTTAACGAAGGATGAGGCAAGCGACGACAATTATTGTGTTAGACCTCATATTTAGAGACATTCCATATTATATTTTGTGACAAATCCAGTACGACAAATCCAGTAAGACATTTCCAGTTAAGATATAAAAAATTAATCAATTAGACGTAAACATGTTTTATTTGTGATTCGAATGTTTCGAACCAACTAGGTTCATCTTCAGCGAATCTAAATAATAATGAGTGGCAATTTATACCGATAGACGGACAAAGCAAAAAAGGGGGTGAGTTACATTTTCTACGCTTAGGGGACCCGAGGCCTCATGAAAATGGCGACAAGAAAGGCAATCCAAGAGACGACACGTGCAAGGCATGCTGGATAAAACAGACCCTTAGTCGTACTTTTATTTGTTTATCTTATGTATAGATAAATAACTAACACTATCGCCCGCTCGAGCAGGGTGAAGAAATATTTCCCATCCTTTCAGCTCAGAGAATGTTTGATTTTCTTGTAGAAGCTGTCTCTGGCGACTCAGAAGTTCGACATTATCCATCATCATCCAAGAAATATCACGACTGGGATAAATTAGCAACGAAAATCGAAAAAGATGAAAGTGAGGAAAAGAAAGAAGGGGATGCTGCCTTGAATGAACTGTTCCAGAAAATTTATAAAAATGCTGACGAGGATACGAGGCGTGCAATGAATAAAAGTTTTCAAGAATCAGGGGGTACTGTATTAAGCACGAACTGGAAAGATATTGGATCAAAAAAGGTTGAATGTAAACCCCCAGATGGCATGGAATACAAGAAATATGAATATTGAAGATGCTGTTTAGTTGGTTAGCTATTCATGATACTGAAATAGTTTTCGATGAGATAATTAAAGACCCATTGCTAACCATGATCCTTTGTGGCACCAAAATCGACTTTCGTATTATCTGAAAGTCCTTTTTGGCCTAAATTCCCTTTGTCTTGCGTTTCATTTGGCGCAGAAAGGGTCATGGTTAGCAATGGGACTTTAAGGACAAAAAGGTTGTAAAATCGTCCGGGTGCCCCTTCGTTGCTGCGAAGGCAGTTCGTTAGGGTAAGCTAGGGAGGCGAGATGTTGTTGCAGTTGGGATTCAGAATTTTCAGAATTTGAAGCCAGAGGGCCTACGTAATCAAACCACAATGTTGGAACGGAATACAAACGTTGCTTGGATGGGGTGAATATTGAATCATTATTGTTTCTTCGTTAGTTTAGAAAGCACAACAATAGTGTCCGAACTGCCCATGATATTAGTGGAACAGCCAACCAAAATTGAGCAGGTGAATGCCGAGCCTCATTGTCGGAACGCGTAGTCCACAAGTCTCGCTCTCTTCCCCCTTTCCTTTCCCTGTGCTGTTCTCCTTCTTCCCTTCCGTTTGTATATCGATCAAGGGCGAGACTTGGAGCAAGTCCGATCATGTACCAGAATGGAATGAAGAACCCTTGTTCCCAAACATGGGAATATTCCAGCATATTCCCTTACCAGCATATTCCTGATTTCTGGGTCTAAATGATGAGTGATTTTACAAAACAAAACTTTCTCTTCTAAATTGGCCTTTGTCTGATAGATTAACATTTTAGTTTGATTATCGATCACATACTTTTTATTCCATAGCCCTCCAAACGCGTAAACTTTTTTGACTCACCCGGTCGAAGCTCTTGTTTGCTTGTTACAATCAAAGCAACACAATTGCAGTCAAATTGTGTCCGATAATTTAATCCGCTGAATCATAGGCTCCATCATAAACGTCTTTCTGTTTCAAAAGTTCTCTGTTGCAATTTCTGCTGTAGTTTCTTCATGTTAGACTTCTATATTCTAAATGTTGCAACACTGTAAACCCCGCCTTTAAGAAACTGCTTTGTAAGAAACTCAGGCCCTGAATTTTACTAGAAAAATGTCAGAACAATAGAACAATTATGGGAGAACAATACATCTTTTCAACTAACGGCCTCACTTTCAAAATGTTTGAAAATTTCTTCATGCGAAACTTCTGGCAACAAACTTGGATTCAGCACCCAAAGTTTACTGTCAGGGTATATTTTCATTTTCAAAAAATTCCTAGAGTAAGCGATTCTGATTTTATGACGATAATGAAATGGAGAATTTACAAGGGATCTGACCGTGAAAATTGTTGGGGTGTAACTTTACACCCTCAATCATTATTCACGGTCAATCCCAAATAAATTTTCAACTTTGTTTTCATCATAGAATTATAATAGCTAACACTAAGATAATAGAAATTTGCAGAGAGACTAAAATTTTGGTGGTGAATAAGAATCTGAGGTCAGAAATTTCATATGAAGCAATCTAAAGAAATTTTGTAAAATTCTGAAACGAGGCCTCTTAGTTGAAAAGGTGTATAGGCTGAGGTCAAAAATTGAGTTTCTCACAGGTGGGATTTACTGTATGCATTAAAAACTTGGCCAATTTTTACTCCATGGAAATAGTTAAAGCTCCTTTAATTGCTAATATTTTTCATGCCTGTTGTAACTGATTAATATCTAAATACTTGTTTGTTCATTTGTTAATTTTCTGACTTGGTTGACTTGGTATGTACATGGGTGGCTAGACACCGCCTGTTATATTGCAGCACATATGCTTCTGCGGAGGAAATCTATGTCTTTCTGCGGAGGAGGCTTCGAAGCTGCTGATCGCACACACTTTCTCCTCCGTAGTAGTGAATAACTATTCCTCCGCATACTAGCCCCTCCATTGTAGTACGTAATTTTTTCCGCTGCTTGGTTACAAAGCGGCGGCGATGAAGCAGAACTGCGGCATCAGACCAGACATGGCTCTGCAACCCTTGCTATGGCTGCAGGCTTACTTTGTTAATTGTTGGGGACGCCGATCCATCGGGATCAACTGCCCCCTGTTTTAAAAATTATGCATCCGAAATCTCTTGATGGCGATTCCGCGCAGCGGTCCCCATGGGGCCCAGCTACGTGCCACTGGTAGCAGATGCCCTTTTCAAGCGAGCCATGGAGCCTGCAGCCGAGCGAATGAATCACTATGATGACAAACTTATGGGATGTTATGAAACATCTTATCGACGCATGCGCAATGGGGATCAATGTGAAAGCAAAACGTGTAACAAAAATGGATACCTACAGGATGTCGACGTTTGATTAAATGCTAGAAAATAACGATACGTCGAATGGACCCTTGGTCAAGTCACCCTTTTCCTGAGATTTTAAATTAATTTTTAACACATGAATCTTGCAAATCCGCTAAAAATTCATGGGGTTACAAGCTTCTGAAGCTCAAGTTTGTGCGAAAGCTGAAAACAGAGGTCTCGAAATGGCATTTTTGGTAAAAGTCCCATAGGCCGTCGTTTCTGTTATTTCTTAATTGTTTCAGGGCGAACCAAATGGGATTCAAACAGGTTTTTGATGACCTAATTGTCAAGCATATGGATGCTTTGAGGAAACAGATTCAGTCTCTCGCCGATTATGTTTTGAACCATTGTTTCTGGACTTACGAAATGTTAGGAAATTGACAGAATGATCGCAAAAAAATAATTTGCTTTACAAGTCCTACTTGGTTTGCTTTAATGTCAACGAGAGGTATGACATTGGATAAGCTTCTCTTACCTCCGTCTTCGACCTTTTTGCAATACAAGTAATCTGGGGGGTCTCTGGTTTCAGCTATCGCATTTTTCCGACCTTCGAGAGCTCGTAACTCAGTGAATTTTCAACCGATTTGCACAATTTTTGTCTCTAAAATTATTTCATAATCTTAGGAACAAGGTTATTTTTCCATGAGCCTGTTCATGTTGTCTTTATTTTTTAATATTTAATCAAAGTCGAACAATTTTTTGAGACACCCTGTAGACTCTGCTATAAGTATATATTTTGGTCCTAAGAACAAGAGAAAGGAGAAAAGAACAATACAGGAAATAGAAAAGAAGAGGGAAGGAAAGATCCTCCTCTCATTTTTTCTTTTTTCCCTTCTCTCTTTCTTCGGATCAGAAGAAAGACTTGTATTAAGTCCAATGGATACCCTGCCTGCCAGGGCCTGTTACAATATGGAACAATAATAAAGGGTTTTTTCGGTTTTCTGGAAGGTTTTTGTACCCAGGGTAAATTGGAAAATTGGAAATTGCTTGCCTTCTTCGCAAAAAAATGGCTAATTTTGAAAGACCTCATCTTGCATCAAAAGTAAAGCTATAGGCTCGTCTTTTTCACCAAAATTGCTGATTTCGAGAGACCTACTCATTTTCCATCTGAAAGTATAGGCTTGCCCTTTTCCCTAAAACTGATTGAATTCAAAGACCTCATTTTCCATCAAAGAGTAAGGCTATAAGCTTACCTCTTCCACTAAAGTCGGCTGACTCTGAATGACCCTAGAAAGGCTATAGGCTGGTCTTTTTCACTACAATTGCAAATTTCGAGAGACCTCATTTTCCATCAAAGAGTAAGGCTATGAGCTTACCTCTTCCACTAAAGTCGGCTGACTCTGAATGACCCTAGTAAGGCTATAGGCTGGTCTTTTTCACTACAATTGCAAATTTCGAGAGACCTCATTTTCTACCTGAAAGTAAGGCAATAGGCTTGCCTTTTCCCTATAACTGGTTGATTTTGAAAGACCCTATTTTACACCAAAGAGTAAGGCTTTAGGCTTACCTTCTTCGCTAAGAGCAGCTGTTTTGACACATGCCTATTCCTTCCAAAGTGGCACTGTAGGCTTACCTTTTCGACTGAAATAAGCTGATTTTGAAAGACCTTCGTTTCCATCAAAAAGTAAAGTATAGGCTTATCTCCGCTGAAAGAGGCTGACTTTGGAGGACCTCAATTCTCACCTAAAGTAAGACAATAGGTTACCTCTTTAGATGAAATTAGCTGCTTTCAAATGTTCCT
Source organism: Aurelia sp. 3 sensu Dawson et al. (2005) (assembly GCA_964020215.1). Classification (NCBI taxonomy): domain Eukaryota; kingdom Metazoa; phylum Cnidaria; class Scyphozoa; order Semaeostomeae; family Ulmaridae; genus Aurelia; species Aurelia sp. 3 sensu Dawson et al. (2005). Next base: position 3,090,962 of record OZ026592.1, on the reverse strand, counting down.
ATTTTTACCAAGAAGTAAGGAGATAGGGTTACCTTTTCCGCTAAAATCGGATGATTTTTAAAAGACTTCATGTTCCATCAAAAATATAGGCTAGTCTTTTTCACTAAAATCTACTAATTTCGAAAGTGCTCATTTTCCATCAGAAAGTAATGCTATAGGCTTGCCTCTTTCGCTAATATTAACTGATTTTGAAAGCCCTTGCTTTTTACAAAAAAGAAAAGCTTACCTTTTTCGTTAAAGTTGACTGTTTTCAAACGTCCTCGCTTTTTGCGAAGAAATAAGGCTGTAGGCTTGCCATTTTCGTTAAAATAAGATGATTTCAAAAGGCCTCACTTTAAGGCCATAGGCAAGCCTTTTGCGGTAACTTTCACCAAAATGCAAGGCAATAGGCTTCCCCTTTTGGCGAAAATTAGCTGATGTCAAAAGTCGTTACTTTCTCATTAAAAAGCAAGGCCGTAGGCTTGTTTTCCTTCGCTAAAATTGGGTCGCATTTGGTCGATAAACATAGGTATCAGAGCAAACCATGAACAAGGTACAAAGAGAGTGGTAAAGGGTTTCTCATGAAACTTGCCCATATTTTTTCTCGTTTCTACTGGGTGAGATTTCCGCTCTTTCCTCCTCCTCTCCGTCTTCCTCCGCAGACAGTAGAGGCTGCACGCAGGCTATGAAAAGCCAGAATGAGTATGAATATTCGTGAAACGTGCAAGTGTTATATTTCTATAACACGAAACGTGAAATTTAACATTTCGTTCCCGTGATTCGTAATCGTGAGCCCCCTTTACTAGCCTTCATAAAAATTTCACCAAAGTAAAGGATTTTCATTGGCACGCTCAGCGAAACATTTAAGGCGCAATAGAGTAAATTTACTTTGAAGAAGATAAAGTACAGTAAAATAATTCTTCTGATTTAGATAATAAATACATACATAAGATCAAAATATTTTACATTTCAACAACTATCATTTTCTTGAAAATATCGAAATATATCGCAAATTTCTTAGATTAAAACTAATGATAATCATTCTGCTAGAACTTCACCTCACAATCATACAAAAGTTATGATGCCTCTGATAAAACCTACCCATTGAAAAAGAACAATATATGGGTACACGTATTTTTATTAGAAACTGCTTATAAGAAACTCGAGCTCTCAAATCGCCACAACTTAAAGAAACTCGAATATTGAGAAAATGTAAGTTCATTTTGATAAAGCGGGAATCCTCAGCTCATTTTTACTTTATTTTTACTTGTTTCTATAAATTGCTCAAAAGGTAGACTTCAAAATCCTTGTTTTGAAATGTTCCTTAGGACCATGGGCAATAATGCACCGTGTTTGTAGCTTGGAAATTAAAGTTGTTACCTCGATATTACCATAGTTTTCTTCGTTGTTTTCCCTTTTGCCCAAGCCTAGCCAGTGCTAGAAATCAAATTCAAATGGCTCTTGCGCGTCTGAACTGTTGGCTCTTACACAGCGTTTATCCTCATTTCAAACTGCCTTTATGTGACATGACTCATTTATTGTAAGAGGAAGTTTGAAACAAGGATGAACGCTGTGTATGAACTAACTGTTCAGGCTTCAGCCGAGGAGAAAGCAACAAAATTGAACAATAATATCGAGGTAATAAACTTTAATTTCTTAGCTACAAACACGGTTCATTATAGCTCATGCTAGGACACAATGGTGTAACAACACGGACAGATTTTGTACTAAAATAGTAGACTCATTACGTTGCGTCCTAGTAATCGCTACCACCCACCAAACCCTCGCTCATACTACCCAACTATGAGCGAGGGTTGGGTGCTGGTAGCGATTACTAGGACTCAACGTAATAAGTCTACTACAATAGCAACAGCTTTAATTGAAACATCACTTCAAAGCAATTATGGACTGAAGAGATTAGCAATAATGCACCGTGTTTTTAGCTCAGTGCCTCGGTGATACTGCTTTTCTTTGTTGTTTTCTTTTGGGCCAAAACCTAACTAGTGCTAGAAATCAAATTCAAATGGCTCCTGCGCATCTGAACAGTTAGCTCCTACAAAGCGTTCAATCTTCGTGTCAAACTTCCTATTATAATATTATGAGAGGAAGTTTGACACGAGGATGAATGCTGTGTAGGAGCTAACTGTCAGATGCGCAGGAGCCATTTGAATTTGATTTCTAGCAATGATTGGTTAGGCTTGAGCCGAAGAGAAAACAACAACAAGGAACAGTAACATAGAGGTAATGAATTTTAATTTCTAAGCTACAAACACGGTGTATTGCCCACGCTGCAGAAACATGAAATTCTCTCAACGTGTAAGTCAAAACAAACACGGCCGCAAAAGCTGCCCCGAGTCCAGTAGGGCAAACTCTCGCCTTTTGCAAGCGAAAGGTGGTTTGTAAGAGAAGTTATGTGCTTATACCGGAAGAAGGAGGGTAAATCTGAATTTCTATCTCGCAGATGTCGCTTATTTGACTCAAAAGTCAGGCAGAAGACATTATAATCCTTTACCTCACATCACCTAAAGAAACTGTTGCTGGTATATTACAAAATCTGTCCTTGTTTCGTCTAACAGTTGTTGATGTTGCTTTTACAGCACGTTGCTCATGAAATCGGCCATACATGCCAAGATATCAATTAATGATAAATGTTTCTAATAATGTATCCAAACTGCCTATTCTCAGCAAGGAGAAAACAACAATATTTTCTAACAGCATGCAATACATCTACTTAAATCTAATCATTTTTCAAAGATTTTTGAGATTTTCTGATGATTCAAAGCGATTTTTGAGATGGACGAAACCAGGACAGCAGCGCCAGCCAGAACGTCATCTAATATTCCACAAAACAAGTATTGTTTCCGTTCGCTTCCTCCAATACATCATCCGAAAGGCTAAAATAAGGCCCTCTATAACTCAGAGATCCCAGAAAAACTTTCTTCTTTGAACACAAACATTTAAAACCACGAAGTTTCACAGCGGAGGCCTAGATCTTCAGTACAGAACGCCAGAAATGGGGTTTCCAAGTAGTGAAATTGAAAAGGACAACTTCAGAGTCTCTCAAGGAAAGCAAATTCGAAAGAAAAACAAGGAATCTTCCGAATCTATAGTTCTAAAACAAAGCAACATTGCGTTGCAGTTTCCGTTGCCGTCGTGGTTTGGTAAACTCGCTACTGTGTAGACATGAAATGTTCCACGGCACCTTTCCAGTTCTTCGACGTGAGTCTTCAGAACAAGGAGAAATTTTGTAACACGACAGCAGCAGTTGCTTTAATTGACACCTCAATTCAAAGCGATTATCAAGTGCAAACAAAAGAATTCTCTCAACCAGCACTTTAAAGCAAACAAAGCCGCGAATGTTGCTCTGAAACCAGCAGGGCAAACTCTCGCCTTCTGCATACGAAAAAGTTGTTTCTAAGAAAATTTACGAATTCATAGCGAAAGCAGCAGAGTAAATCCAAAGATCTGCCTTGCAGATTTTGTTTTATTCCAGGAGCTGGGAGCTGAGGAATAACTGCTATATATGAGAATCAAATATACAAAAACTGTAATGCCTTTTGCCCAGCTTCTGAATCAAATAAACAAAATCCCCTAAGCAGAACTTTAGATTTATCCTTCCTCTGTTGTTTTAAGTACATAACTTTTCTAAAAAGCCACTTCCACTTACATGAGGTTTCAGGGAAGTTGCATGACGGGGAGGGGGGCTACTTTTTGCCGCATTGTTTGTTTTGAACTACTGGTTGAGAGAATTTCGATTGTCTGCAGTTGCTGACCGCATTGAATTGAGGTTCAATTAAAACAACTGATGCTATTGTATAACAAAATTTGTCCTTGCTAGTCTTCAAATCATTGGGCTCAAATCTTTAAAAGGATGGGTGTGAAATGCTATTACACCTTTCTTTTAATTAAAGTGCTTGAAAGGGACTATGGGTAACTTACCGTATATCTGCCGTGGCAATTGTTTGATCTCCTGATTAGTTTCAAAATGGCGGCATTTATTAATTTTGAGGCTACGTCGTCATCAGATTTCTAAATCCTCAACCAGAAGAGCTAAAGATTTCTGCTTGCCACCATATTGAAGACCCTCATAAACTATTGCTTTCTTGGACATTGTATCAATTTTGTTCAAATAGTTTAAGATTCACGATGAGTTTAATTTTTTCGAAGTTTTTGATGAATTTTTACAAAATGACACAAAAAGCCGCCATTTTGAAACTAATCAAGAAGTCAAAAATTGCCACGGTAGATTTACAACAAATTACACGAAGTTCCTTTCAAGTCATTCAGTTCATAGTAAGATTTGATACAATTTTACACCCACCTTTTTAAAAGATTTAAAGGATTTGAGCCCTATGTTAGTCTTCAGTCTACTGCATCGTCGTTAATTTTACATTGATAATCATTTCGCAATATTCATTTACAGTTTCGCCATTGCAAAGATTTGTTCAACGAGGCTCTTGTAGCACCAAACATCTCCATTCAATCTCTTGTTTCGTATACCTACAAATCAAAAAATATAATCTCCAAAATTTACTGGGTGTTCCAAAGAAAAGTATTCCTCTTCGAAAATCACCAAAATTTAAATCATAAGGCCTATCTTCAATATTTTTGGGAGGGACACAACATGTTGACGGTACGGATATGTGTTGTCCATATGGGTGGGTTTTGGGGCCCGAAATTCCCTAAATAGAGTCCTTTTTCTGCAGATTTTCCTTAACATGTGTGGGTTTGTCTAAAAATTTGCCAAAAACTATTAAAGATGGGTAGTTTTCCGTCGCGTCGAAACTTAACATAAGAGTGGGTCCGAAGGGAAGTTTTGGCAATGACAAGAGTGTTTCTTGCTGAAAACATGGCGGCAGACCCCGTTAATCCATACGTCAGGTACCTCCCCCCTCAATTGGGTAGGGAAGTAAGTCAAAGAAACAAAAGTCACAGAAGATGGTAGAAGCAAGAAAGACATTAAACGGAGAACTGGCATTGCAAGAACAGCATTTTCTAAAAAGTACAAAGAACTGACAAGTCCGCAGATCCCCTTGAAGACAAGACTCAGAATATTGCAATGCTACATCTGGTCAACACAAACGTACGGAGCAGAGACTTGGACAATATCAAAGACAACAAAAGATCGCCCTTGTGTATTTGAAATCTGGTACTACCAGAGAACGTTTAAGATCAAATGGACTGACAAGATAACAAATGAAGAAGATATTTACTATCAAGAACTATTGAAAGAAAGATTGCTCAACGCTCATTTAATACGGCCATATAATTCGCAAAGGAGACCTTCAGAGAAAGTTGCTTGATGGCAAAGTGGAAGCAAGAAGAGGAAGAGAGAGACCCCGAGCAATATGGACGAAGAAATGCGGAGATGGACAGGCCTCACTTACATCAAGGCAGCAAGGACGGCGCAAGACCGACATGCCTGGCAAGCCGTGGTATCCAACCCTCTATAAACTAGAGAAAGGAACCACATCAGAAAGTCAAAGACTAAATTATTTTCCAGTCATAGCTGGCCCCTTATTTGTTCTTAAATTAGTGAATTTAGCTCTTTTTAGCGCAGCGTGGTTTTGAAAAATTCTGCAAATGTACTGATGATTACAAGATTAAATTCTTTTTGTACATTAAGCTTCTTGTTTGATCATAAATGTCAGGATTAAATGCAACCTACTATTGTAGACTTGAAGGATAAAGAAAAATTTAAATGTAGTGGCTCTTTGATGCAACGGTACAGGTATGTGCCGCCCATATGGATGGGCTTTTTTGGCCCAGATCCTAAAACAGGGGTTTTTTTAGGCAGATTTCCCCCAAACATGGGTAGTGTTTGGCAGAAATCAGCGAAAAATAGTTAAATGCGGGTAGTTTTCCTCCAAAATTCAACATAAAAGCTGTTATGAAGGCAAGTTTTGGTGAATAGAAGAGGGTAGCTTTCTGAAAACCGGGCGGCAGATCCCCGTCCATCCGCAAATCATGTACTCCCCGGGGTTAAATGATGCTTTATTTTAAAACAAAACACATGGAATAATTAGTTTCAGTTTTACCAATAAACGCACACTGTGATAATAACTGGTTTCACTCACCTAAAACATTTTCGACTTTGGGGATCGAGCAAATTTCGAGCTCAAATGTCATTTTCTTCTCCCTCTTATCGAATGCTTTGCATCTGAACACAAATCTACACGAAATGATAAAAATACAAAATGACGGAGAAAACTGTAGAAAAAATAATCCCAAAATCAACCATCTTGTTTAAAGGACAAGTCCGGGGTTGGTGTGATTATTGACAATTAAAGAAACTACACTGTTGTGAATGGTGTGTAGTACAATTCTCAATTTTTTTTACTTTTAATCTGCGAAACTACATATTTCAATCTGCTAAGAAAAGCGAAAGGACGTCACCTTCTTTGACGTCACTTCACGTTGATCTGAAGGAGGCTACCAAATGTGTTGATACATTATACCATTCACATTGCTATCCTCCTTATCACGCCTTTGCGCACTTGCACAAAATACAAAATGGCGACGATAATTGTCCTAACTTATGAAGATTCATCAACCAATTTATGAAAGTTGGAGGCATCAAAACTTGGAAAGAACGCACGACTGGTGCTCAGCAGTTGGTAAGGTTGCTTTTTAATATTAATTTTATCAATCCCGGACTTGTCCTTTAAAGGAAAGTTTTTAGAACCGAACATAGATTCTGTGGTTTCGTGCGTTTCTCAAGGAAGTTTCTGACAACAGGTTCAGCAAATAATAACCACTGATTGATGGAATTTGCTAGTAATCTCATGAAATTGTTACACGAGGAAATAGTTTTCGTCGGACAAAAACTGAGGTGATTGGAGGCAAACACACGACAAATGAAGAGATAAAGTATGACTAATTGTGCTACGAACAGAGCTTTGTTTAATACAACGTTTCGGTTTTAAACCTACTATCAAACCATTAAACCCATTATCGTGTGTTTCGGGCTTAAACACACGACAAGTTGATACAAATGAAACCCTTGGCTCCCGTTGTCAGCATAAGGCTCGATTCTTTCAAATCTTTAAAGGGGCAGGGTCACGTAACCGTAAACAAACCTGTTATCTCTAGAATCTATATTGTTGCCACACGTCATCACAAGGACCGCGGAGCACATTTTGGATTGGGGGGGCTAAAAAGTAAGCGAGAAACTGGGGGGGGTCTGGGGGCAAAGCCCCCAGAAAAATTTTCTATGACCACGCCCTCTACTTTGGCTATAAATGCAACCAACGCCCTTTTCTATGGGCAAACTCGCCTTGGAAAAGACAGTTATCATCAGCACATCCAATCACTAAATCAAATTAGAAAGCATCATTTAAAGGGATGGACTGTATTACATTCTATTTTCCATAGCGAAAAGACTCAGCCTAGAATGAAAGGAATAAAGTTAAAAAAGCTTTCACAATTTCGTGGAATTATTATCTCCAAAAAATGATGATATTGAAACACTGTCTCTCTACTTTCAGAAGCAAACATTTTATACATAGAGAACCTAATAACGTAAACACTGTTTCAGTTTTTAATTTTGTAGAACAGAAAAATCCAATGATTTTCAAGTTTTCGAAAATTTTGTATGTCATTGTTGGGTCTTTTGATAAAAATTAGTTGGAACATCGATAGTCTTTATATTTTCTGTGCTCTTCATGTGAGTATTAAGCATTGCTAAATCATACTTGTTTGGACATTCCAGAGAGCGAAGCTGAGTTAATAGACGTCTTGCTAAAAAAAGTTATCGTCGCACTCGTTGCTCGTTGCTGGGTTGACATTCTGCGATCTACAGGTTTGGAGAAGTCCCCTCATCATGAATCTTTCAAGAACTGAAATTCGCTTTAAGAATAGCCGCATATCATGAAAGCATTTTACTTATGAAACTGTTATATCTCGGCATAATGCTATTGGACGCATTTTATTTGAGACAAAACCTTTTAAGACATTCTGCTTAGCTTGATTTCTGATAAATGCATGAAAAACGGTACTGTGGGGTATACAGACACTCGCATATAAGAGCGTTATCAACGTAACAAAGCAAATGGCGATATTTAATCATAAAATAAAATTGTGGAAAAGCTAAAAACTATCTCTTGAAAATTATTGGGGGGCTAAAGCCCCCCCAGCCCCCCGGCTCCGCGGTCCCTGCGTCATAATTGTGTTCTGCATAGATTTTAGTGGATGGGGTGAATCCACATTAAAGTTACTTCTAAAAATCCACCAATATCTCTGCAATCGTACAACGAGTGTTTCGTTTGTTTCTCTACGAAGTACAAGAGTCCATCTTCAAAATAACAATTTCATTTTGAGAAAAGTAGTGGAAGATCACTGTGATATGGCCTATCAAAACTACCGCAAAATCATCGTTTCGATAGAATTATTTACATTACGTGACCCTGCCCTTTAAAAACATGGATGTAAATTCTTTACATTTGCTGTTAACTAAATAGCTAGAAAGAAACTGTGGGTACATTGCTGTAAATCTGCCGTGAAAATGGTTTGATATCTTGATTATTTTCAAAATGGTGGCATTCGAACTATTTCAAAAAAATTCATCGAAAATTTTGAAAAAAATCAAAATCATTGCAGATCCTAAATCATTAAAGGAAAAATGATACATTCTTCAAGAAAAAAATTTATGAAAGTCTACGATATGGTGGCAAGTAGAAATCTGTAGCTCTTCTCTTCTAATTAAGGATTTAGAAATTTTATGACATCACAAGCTCTAAAATGATAAATGCCGCCATTTTGAAACTAATCAAGACATCAAAGGATTTCCACGGCAGCTTTCGTTGCTTACCTTTTTGGGTTACTGTAACTATAAATCAGTGAATGCGTTGTCATCTCTTCGAGGACTCTTGTTAGCTCTGCCCTTATGAGTTCAGCTGATTTTGTTGATGTGTTTTCCATGTGATAGAATCCCTAAAGATCAATTTAAAGATATAAAAATCACTGTAAGTATGAAGTCAGGTTTCTTAACATTGGCCTTGATTCTTATCGTAAAAAGAATCTTAATCCTTACGAAACTGAGTTTCATAATTGATGAGGACCACAAATATAGCTTTTAAGCCCAGAGAATTGCACGAAAAACCAAATCATAGATAAGAATAATATTCTGATTGATAAATAGCTATATTCTAGTAGCCTGCACGCAGCCTCAACACTCCTCCGCGAAATGTGCAGGCTATGTTTTAGAATACTGGTCCAGAAATGATGTATCTTTCCTGCAACTCTTGTGCAAATTTTCATATTCCTAGAGTCTGCGATTTCGATTTTATGGCGATAATAGGAGTCCTTTATGATTTGATCAATATTTTAGGCCATTTTCAGTCATTTTGCAACCATGAAATTTGTCTAAAGTTGAATTTACCTATAGTTCTAGTGCTCATGAGACAACGACAAAAATCACAAAACTTCTTCAATCTTTCGGCTTTTGACTAGAATTTGAATCATTCAAATCTGTGAAATACTCTTGGTGCTAGGAATTTTCAAAAGTGGGAACTTTGTCCTTGCTGACACGGTAGTTTTTGCTTAGCCGGTGGAATGAGTAATACGCCAACAGAGAGTTTCATGACCAGAATTGAATCATTTCATCATAGTCACAAGAGACTATGATTTCATTGAATATCATCAAAATACGAGGAAATATTTGACTCACCTTGCATTTTCTTGGTTTGTCTTCCATTCTAAACACTGCCGACACAAGCTGGAATGAAACACACGAATGTTGACCTTTGTTACGCCAAATGTCATCGATTTTGGTACGTTAAATGTCAATCTGACGTAAGAGGGGAGGGGGTTTCAACCCATGACGTTTAGAAAAAGATCGAAAATTCCATAAAAATCGAGTAGGCTTAAGCTAAAAAGTTATATAATCGCAAACTATTCTTGTAGACTTGACTCAAAGAGCAGCAGCAATTGCTGCTTGAATACTGAAAAACTAGAAAGAAACTAAGTCATGAATCACGATGTGAACCTAGCATTCAAATAGGCCTAAGCTTTGTCCTTATTCTGAAGAAGAATCTGTGTTGAATTGATGCATTTAACTCGTAAAATTGTATGTTGAATCAATAAAATATGGGGTAAAAGATCTGAAAAGCTACCATTTATATATCAATTGATTTTGTAAATAACCCTCCTAACAAGCCCCTCTATCTCAAGGCACTAATTGAGAGTCACCTGTGTTATGGTGATGTTATCTGGGGTAGTCTGTCAAAAACAAAACTAGCTGCTCTTCAACGCCTTCAAGACCGGGCCTGTTCAATAATATCAAATGCAAGAATAAAAGATAGCTGGTCGGCTTCCTGGTTGAATGTAGAAAATCTTTTCCGTTACGACCGGAATGTCATGACCTATAAGATTGTGAACAGACTTTGCCCTGAAAGCCTTTGGGATAAATACCAACAGAGATCTTTTCACTCGACCTACAATACGAGGCACTGTAAAGATCTCCAGATCCCTAGATATAGAACTAAATTTGCCAAAAAAGGCTTTCATTGTGCAGCTCTCACATCATGGAATGATACACCTGCTGAAATTCGTCAGCTACCGACATTAGATCCTTTTAAAAAAACAGCTTAAAACGCATCTAGGGAGCTAGACTCTAAAACACAACTCCCTGGAAGAACAGCAAAGATTAGGTTTCATAGGGCTGTAGGTTTTTATTCTTGGTTTTTATCATTGTAAATAGATTTATGTATTTTGATTTGCTGAAGGGTTTCTTTGTGTATAAATAATATAAAATGAAATGAAATGAAAAAGGCCCTTCCCCCCTCTGGAGTGTCCGAAATTGAATAAGCTCTTGGGGGCTTAATAAGGCTTTTATGGTAAATCAATGGAGCGCTGTAGCAAGCGTTATCTCTTTATTATTGTAGACCTAGACATTCTATTCTTTAGGATAATAAATCTCCTCATTGGCTACAAGATTCAGGCAACGTTTAAAAACTTACGTCATTTAGCTTGCTTCCAGACCTAGTCTTGCATTCATTCAGCGTCACCGACCGTCCTTTGATTTGATCTTTTAAATTTTTAAGCCTTGAATTTGGAGATCTGTCTGGTTTTGAACGTTCTTCAATTGGCAACAGAGGCTTCATTCTGCAAAAAAATTCCAAAATTAAGGTGAGGGTGAAGTTGCAACTTTAGCACCATACACTGAGATCACAGTAGTAAGCTAATCGAGCCCGGGACACGTTATTTGGACGGAGGAGCTCTACCAGGTATCAAACCCTGTCCACCTGACTGTTCTGGGCCCGATTGTTCAAAACTCCGATCAAGTTAACACAGGATTAAAGCTGAATATAGGTTTAAAACGAGCAACATCAAATGGCTTCGTTTTTGAAAACGGTGAAAAATATGACGGTAGCAAAATTTGAGCTAGCATTCAAACGATTCCGGAACAAGTTGAAAACGGTAGGAAATTACCGTCAAATTCGTTGGAAGACTTGATGCCAAGGAATTGTACATACACCCTAAGAATCGATCAGTCTCGTTCCAAAAGCGTCGAAAAATGTTTGATGTCATTATTTTCGAGTGTTCATACGATACCGTTTCCAAAATGTGCCGGTTAGAGTTCCAATTTCAAAATCAACCATTTCCGAAATCTGCCGGCAAAAAATGTGCCGTTTTCATGTGAACGGGAGGTCTATCCGTGACATTTTTCACCGTTTTCAAAAGGTGCCGGAATCTTGTGAACGCAGTCTTACTTTACGATAGGTCTTCGCCCTTCCTTGGCCGTTAACCATATACCTGTTTTTGTCAGGCACTACCGAAAAAGTCAACACCGAGTTTCTTGTTGAACTGCTGTTAATTTTTGAAATAATAGATCCGCTATTTTCTTCCCATTTAATACCCGAACTTGAAGTTAATACACCTCCAAAGCAGAACTGAATTTAACACACAGATTTATCCCAGATTAGCCTTAATCTGGCTACGCAATGTAGTCGGAGGTTGGATTATAATCGCAGGTTATACAGTTTAATCGAAGATTAGCCCTAATCTGAGTTTTATACAACCGGGCCCTGGCTGCAAAGTCAGAGGATTACAGCAGGATTACAGCACTGCACCAAAACAACTTATATATTTTTCATTCATTTTTCACTCATATGCGCTATACGAAGAAAATAGATCTGCAGCAAGAGGGCTTTTTTCTCACGAAAAGTCGCAATTTATGGAGAATCAAATGAAATTAAACGACATTAATCATTGTATGCGAAACCGCTTAAAAGAAACTACAATAGCCTCTTCTTGAAAATTTAAAAGCTCTACTAAAAGTGATTATAGATCAACTCAAACTTGATAAACTTTCAGAGGTGGCCGTGAATCGCGAAGTTGTTTCTTTAGACAGAGGATTGTATCACCGACCCAAATGAAACTGAAATTATGATTTGCTTAACGATTTGATTCTACCTTGTAACTCTTGTTTCAAAGAGCGCGATCCATAATGAGATTTTATCAATCCTGATTTCAATTTTATGTAAAATTGCGAAATTCTTGAAGAAACTTTCGCCGCAAGAATTTGGCCAAAAGATTCAGAAACCATATTACAAAGTTCAGAGCCAAAATTACTTATAAACAAATGAGTGTACTTCAAAGAATTTGAGTTAAAAACAGTAAAAACCTCTTTCCACAGCTAACTATTATCATCAAACGTTTTTAACTTTGGATAGAATGCTAGAAGTAATTGGGGGGATGCAATCTTAGTTGAAGGCGTTCAATATCGAGTATGCATATTCTACTGCGATCAGACGAAAACGTCCTAAAGGCCAATTTCAAGTGGAAACTTTTCTGGGCAAACCAAATTTCACTGTTTTTGCGAGAACAGTGAAATTTCCCAGTATGATAAAAAATATTTTTGGTTGAATCATTTCTGGCTGTGTAAAATTTCACCCAGAAAATATCACAGACTGAAGATTAGCCCCTCTCGTTAAATGCGAAACCGAAGGCCTCATACACCTGTGTGCAAGACCAGATGCTGAAAAATAGCTGAAACATATATTTTAGTAGAAATCGAAGTTAGATTGGCACATACTTTGACGTCTCAATGTTGCTAATCTTTCGTCGAGGAAGACTTTCATGCATTGTTCCTTTTTTCCCAAATATTGAGCCTGAAATAAGCAGATTTTTTGGAGATAACACCAAATTCGAGTTCACAGAATTTTACATGCAACTTAGCTTTTAAAGAGTTGGAACTAGAAACTATGGCCAATAGCGCTAAAGATTGCGTCAAGGATTTTCTAACACTGTTCAAGAACAGACTAAGACGTGTTGTAGTCTAAGTTTTTGGCGAAACTGACACCAGTGCAACTACGCTTCATTTCCCTTCATTTGCAGAAATACTGATTCTCGTACTGATTCTTCTTTATACGACCTGTACAAATAGGCCTAAATCACCTGCTTTTTTTATCACAAAACCACAAAAAGCACACAAAAAGCAGCCTCCCAGAACTGTTGTATCATAAAACTAGCTATCAGCACTTAGATCAATGCTTCTTCGAGCCAAAATAGCAACAAAAATGCCTACTTCGAAGCCATACTCAGAATAGCACACAAGGGCGACCAAAAATTATCTCCGATTGAGATTTTCGTCCAGTTCTGCAGCTCTGCAAGACAGAGCAGAAACTGCGCACGAATGCGCGAAAACTCGTAACTCTGAGCCCCCTAGCTCCTTGCAAAAAATCCCGAAATCAATCAAAACATGGCATTTTCTTCTTTGGGCCTTAAACTCTTGATATATCATTTTAAAAAGTTTGTCCATCCAAACACTTCCTTGTCTCAGACTGCACAATGACGTCATCTTACGCAGTTTCTGCTCTGTCGCTCTACTAAAGTAATAAAACCTTCATTGGAGCAACATCAGAACAATGAGGTAAGATGAAATGAGCGTAAGTAGAGGGTCCCTGTGAATTGAGGCTAGACTGATGACATTCGTCTAAATTTTGTTCCATTGAACTGAATTGTTATTTACTGTTATAGTTGTGGGGGTATCGTTTGGGAATGAAGCGAAAACAAGGATTCATGTAATAAGTCTAGAGTGAGGCTTCATGGCCCCCTGAAAAGCAACCTTGGCTGACGGGGTTACCGTGTACAAAAAATATAAAATGAATAAAAGGCTACATTGAACGTACGTTTTTCTTTGATTTGAACCATCTCATCGTCGGAGTCATCATAATCAGAATCAATCATCATTTTTTCAATCAATCCTTTTCTTTCTGAGCTTGAACGTTGTCTTGTTGTCAAACTTGTATTCTCGGACTAAAAACAAAATGAAACGAGCTTTACACTACGCTCAATAATAAGCTAGAAATGTGTAAGTGTATTTTACATCTAATCAGAAAATGTAACTTTTTGTCAAAGGAAAATGAAAACTTTACTTACTCCGACTAGCTTCAATTGTTCAATGTCTCGACTGAAAGGAGAAAGAAATTTTATTGACAGATGAAGATAAGACATTTAAAATGAATTTTCTTCTTCAGCTGCTTGGCTTGGGCCTAAATACCTTAAAAGCTACATAAAGCCACCCTCTCTGACAAGACCCTCCCCTCTTAGTTAAAATTCGAAATAAGCCCCCTTTCTATTAAGCCCCTCTTGTGAAAACTTCTAGAATTTACCAAATATTTCAATTTACTTAGATACACAACCTTGCATGTTAATTTTGATATGGTTTGGGATAAAAACAGTGTTGGATTTATGCATTTGAGTCGTAGTCGTAAAATTGTATCTTGATTCCGCAAAATATGGGATAAAGGAACTGAAAAGCTACCAAATATATCCTTGTCACTTCATTTTGTGAATAAGCCCCCTCTCTATTTAGCCCCCCTCTGGAAGGTCCAAAACAAAATAAGCCCCCCGCAGACTCAACAGAGCTTCTACAATAGGTGCATCATTGTTTTTGACAAGATCATAAAAGGTACAAGGGATCTTACTTGCTTAGGCCATATATCAGTTGAAATTTTCGAACATCTTTTTCTTTCCTCTTCGACAGCATTAAACAGCAGGCCATTGCTTCATCATACTTTTTCTGAAAAGAAATGTGATTTATGAATGCAAATACAGCGTTTCCTAAAAACAGCGCTTCCCCTAGTCTCTTTTTATTATACCTAAAAAGGTCAATTGGACCTATGTCTGTTGTGAGAAGATGCATTGTCACTAGTCTCAATTTGAATCCATAAGCCCAGTTCAGCTCAATCATTCATTCAGCTGAGACTCGGAAAACTGAGACTCGTGTAATCAAACTAGGATTCATAATGGAACCCAACATTTACCTCTTCAATACTTATCTTCACATCTTCTTCACTGATATTCAAGGCTTCTGCAACATCTTCAATAATATCTGTATCCGATGACGAGACCTGAAGGATGATATCACGTATTAACCAAAGGTGGACTTTATAAGGATACAGTTCTGTTTAAGGCAAACCTATTTGACCGCGTCAAGAATGATTTCACATAACTTAAATGCAGCCGACCATAATGTTTTGCTCTCTCTCTCTCTCTCTCTCTCTCTCTCTCTCTCTCTCTCTATTTTGATTTGCTTGAGTACATTAAGAGTTGTGAGATCAATTCTTCAGTAAATCACACCATTTTGTCTCTTCGGAAACCCAAATCTTTTATTTTAGAAAATTTGTCATCAACCATGTTGTCCTTATTGCTGTCCTACAAAGTTTAGCATTCAAACTGGCTGGTAAAAAATCCACAACATTGTTTTTGCTTCAGATGGTAAGAAGGGGTCAAGAACATGTGAATAAGATTGCTCAACTGAGTAAGAAGATCAAGAGGCGAAGACTATTTTAACGGAAACTTAAACTTTCTAGATATTTTGAGCGTGGCATCGGGCATTTTCTCATGAAGCATGAAGTTGACAACATGAGAAGTCTGCTCTTTTGAGGAATCTAAATGTAATGCTCGACTGATCTTTAAGTCGCCTTTTCTTCTGCGATCCCAGCGCCTGGTGCTAAAAACCACAACTTTCACAAACTGTACAAAAAACATTCAGCAAGCGATTGCCTGCGTGATTCCAATTCCTCAATTATAACACAAGTATAAAAACTTCGATCAGAAAACGATTTCCAATTGCAAAAATTTTGATTATTTCAATCTTTTCCAAAACATGTCTCGTAAAAAGGGTCAGAAGTAAATATACCTGGCAAGTACTTTCTGACGTCACTGGCGGCATTTCAGTTCCACTTGTTACCCAATCATGGCGTCGTAGACTGGCCATTGTTATTCGTTTCTTGGGATCAACCTAAAGCAAATAAATTAACAATTCGCCAAGTAAATGCTGAAGAATTTTTAAAGTGCTAATAGAATTTATAGAATATCTCCTCATAGGATTTTGCTGGTTCTTGTCTCCTAATAGCGAGCAGCATTCTCATTCGCTTGCTGCATTGTTTGTCCTCTTTGCCTTTCAACTTCCCTTTTTACTTTAAAAGAGAGATAGAATAAAGTATAAAATACATTCCTCCAATACCATTCAAAGAAATGCTGACAAACTGTTTGTAATTTTGTTGCAGTTTTCAATGAATCTTTGTTAAATCTTTCTTCCAAAGGAAAGAAACACATCTTCCCTAAGTAAATGTAACCTTAGATTTACATTAGTTAATTTCTTTCTGTTTAGATTTATGATATACCGGGTGAGTAAAAAAAAGTTCAGGCGTTTGGGGGGCTATGGAATGAAAAGTATGTGGGTGATATTCAAAATTAACATGTTAACCCTATCAGTCAAAGGCTAAGTTAGATGAGAAAATTTTGTTTGGTAAATTCACACAACTTTAAGACCCTGCAATTAGAAAAATGTCTGTAAGGGTTTGTATGGGAATCGAAAAATCCACATTCCATTCTGGTCCATGATTTATATGACATTAAAGTTTACGTTCAATGCTATTGTCAATTTCAGAAATTGGATTTTAATGTCAATAGTAAGTAAATCATGGACCAGAATGGAATGCGGAATTCTTCGTCCCAAAACATGCTCCTTCCAGCATTTTCCTAATTTCTGGGTCTAAATGATGAGTGATTTTACCAAACAAAATTTTCTTATCTAAGTTAGCCTTTGACTGATAGATTAACATGTTAGTTTTGAATATCGCCCACATGCTTTTTATTCCATAGCTCCCCAAACGCCTGAACTTTTTTTTGACTCACCCGGTATGTTTTTAATCGTTTTTTGTAATCTTTTGTAGTTGTGTATTTGTGTAGTTGCTATATTTCTATGAGATTATATATAAAAAGTTTTTGGAATAAACAAAGAAGTGGCCCTTTTATTTTCAGGGGATGCCCCTCAGCTTAAGAAAAAGTGCCTTTAAAGGGTATTGTCCCCAAGTTTGATATGTTTCCTACGGCCCTGCTGGACCAAACCAAATCTCTAAACTATTTTCTGGCACATCCGGTAGATTATCTTACCTCCAACATGCTGCGAATCAGCTGTGAACTCCCTAGAACAAAATAAGCCATGAATAGACGTTTTCGCAATTTGGATGAAGGGCTGAGGAGAGCGCGGCCCATTCTGACAGTCCTGGCAAAAGTGGGAAATCAGGAAATCCCTTCCGATTCGGTGATAAGCGTACCGCTTACGTCTTTGTCACTTCTCGCTGGAATCTATGGTTATTTTCGAGTTTTTTACACCTTTAAGAGTCGCATGATATTTTTTCATACGGTGAATGCTTTCTCTGGATTATCTAGGCGTCTTGCCATCTTTCCTTCAAATCAACGACCCATTTCTTTGAACTAAATGGCTTCAACAAAACTCTTGCTACTCTGCTTATCTTGCTATTACATAATTCTGCCGTTGGAATTCACTGAAATCTTCAATAACTTCTCTGAAATCTTCATACTTCTAGAATTAGAGTGCTTTGTTTCTTTTTGACAATTAAAGAGAAATTTTCAAAAAAATTTTAAACTATCACATTTTCTGAACAGGTTCACGCAACATGTAATAATTTCCAAGAAAACCATAATTCATGGAGGTCTACTATATGGCATCAAGCAAAAGTTTGTCACTTTTAAGGTTTATCACTTAGAAATTTGATGACGTCACATCCCCAAATGAGCTGAAATCTAGAATACGCTGTAATTTCCATAGATAGTCAACATTTCTGAAAATTCCAACGGTAGGATTACAGATAAATAACTAAAGTTTCTTTTAAGCTATTCAGTCAAGAAATAGATCATAGAATTTTACACCCACCCTTTTACGCAAGTCCAAAGATTTGAAACCTACGCTGTTAAACACCACTTTTAAAATGGCTAAGCCATTCGTATAAGCATTGCAATAACGTACTACTTCAAAATGAAATCCAGCAACATTTAATGAGGTGTTGCAGAGTCAATTTTAAAGATATATGTATCTTTTCATTCCATAACACTTTAGGCAAGTACTCCGAATATTTAAAACGACAAAAGTTTACCTTTAGTCAGATGTTTTGACTGGTGATATGCTCCCTTCTTTCTTTGAAAAGAAAACACAAGATGAAAAACAGTTTCGAAATAACCTAAAAACTCTCCAGTCAATATCAGTACAAGCAAGCGGTGGTCCATAAGAATGACAAAATGTGCTAATATTGTAAAAAATACTACATTTCAATGGGTCAGTTCCTAAAAAATACACTGTGCTTGCACTAAAGGGTACACAAATCAATTTAGCGGTAGAAATACTGATTGAATTCAAGAAGTATATAATATTTGATAACGTGAAGCGGGCTGGCCCGCCTGACCGAGCTGGTTCGCCTAGGGGAGATCTGAGTGAACAAAGAAATCCTTTCCTTTTCACAGCAGCAGGCTAGAAATCTCGAAAAGCAAAGACATATCAGTGTTAAAGGACAAGTCCAGGGTGGTATGATCGATGATAAAACACAAGATCATACTGTCATGAATAGTTAATCGCACTTTTTCCCCACTATCTTTCCTCTTCTCTACGAAACTGCAAATTCAAATAACCGACCAGATGATGGTGACGTCATGAAGCACAAGGAATCTCAGTCATGCTCAACGAAAACGATGTCGCCGTATTGTTTTCATGCCTCTTAATCGCTGCTAGCCTCCTTATCGTGCTTTGATGAAAAATGGGGACGAAATTGCAACGATTTCTGGCCTAAATTCACCGCATGTTTAACTAATTTACAGAGGCTACGATATCAAAATGTGGAAAGAAGTTCTTAGAGACCCATGACTGACCAGCAGCCTTTGCGCGCCTTTGTTTTTGTTTACAAAAATTGATGGACTGATAACAATTAACCTAATTTATCATTCATCAAGCGAGACCCACACAGAATTGTCAATATTGATAACTACGACGATGTAGTAAGTCTACCGTTCTTTAAACCGCCAAACGGTTATTCATCATGCTGCATATAAGCACCTATAATGTCCTGAACACCATTGAACTGACACATTGAGATCAGTGAACTGACACTAGATACAACAACAACGCAGTTATTGTACTGGAGGTTCAGGACGTAAGAAGATGCTTACTTGCAGCGTTCTCCTGGCTTCCTTGCTTGGACGGAAAACATGAAATCGCAAGGCAGAGAAGATCAAGAATTACCTCTAGATCTCGCTCCTGGATCGGCACAGCTCTGAAGTGGACATCGAAGGAATAACTACGGGGCTTTGTTTCTTGGATATTTCGACGAAGAAGACTAACAGACCAGCTTAGATCCGTAAATTTTGGCCTACGAATCTCTTTCTTCTACGGGCGCCAGCTCATCCAAAACATGAGGTACAGTTCCTTCATTATTTCCTCGCAATTTGATTTTCAGGCTTTTAGATGCTATTCCTTGTTGAGTTTAATGTTTGATCGTAAAGGTAATTCAGTCTCCAATGTCCTTTTCTCGGGTTTCTTCCTGTCTACTTTGGCCTATAATTATTGCCTCCAATTTGCGTAGCTCTGACCATCCAGAGCGAAAATACATGCTTAAATGCATTGTTTATGGACTAAGGAAGCCATTGATATAATTTGTCGCCCATTTAAGTTATTTTAATCGAAGATTAGCACGGATTACGAACACAGCTATTTTCTGTATACAGAAATTAATGGAAGCTGTGGGGAAGAGTATTCGGGGCCCGCAAAGGATGCTGGTCAGTCATGGGTCTTTAAAGAAGCTAGATAAGAAACTGTCAGGGAAATGTTTGATTTGGCTGTTTTCTGCTGAGCTAATTTATTGCTAGTGTTCCATATGAAAATTCAAAATAAATTTCTTATCTTGGGGATTAGCCTTTGCACTTTCTTCTTGCACAAATAAAACCTCTATATGTTTAGGGATGGGTGCGATATAAATGGATTTCCAACAAGCATTTTCGTTGATCTTTCACCCAAAGATCAGCATATATCCAGATAACGATTTTCCTTTTGAATTTAGCCAGTTACGAAGAAACTTCTCCTTTCAAAATGCGATATTTGATGCACAAAACGAGGATTTGTTTACATACAGTAAAAACCCGCGTATAAGAACCTAGTGATTAAGAACCTACAGGCTCAAAATTCTGAAATTAGACCCCCAATATATAAGAACCCATTCAGCCTGAAATTTGAAATAGGTTCTTATTTGTGGAGATCATCAATCTAAATCAAACCTTTGTTGCTTTGTCATTGAGCCTATATGTACTGATTCTGCCATATGTGCAAATTGCAAAGAGCTCTAAAGATGCTTTGAAAGCTTTTCATTGTATTCTGAAAATTTCTGATTCTTCCAGGTACTGATGTTTTGAATAAGGCCTTATGAACTCAGCTGACAGTAAATGTCTCTCAACTGACAGTAAATAATGGGCTTGAAATTTCAATCTGAACAAAAGTAATACCTGGAAGCCCTGAATGAAATAAGAACCAATTTAAGAACCTGAACAGCCTTATTTCGTACTAATTACTCAATACATAAGAACCTAATCAGGCTGACTTGCAAAATTCTAGGTTCTTATACGCGGGTTTTTACTGTATCTCTTGTTCAGTTTCTCTGATTCGCGGCAGCAGTTGGTAATTTTGTTTCCTAGCATTAATCCTACCAATCCGGGACTTGTGATTTATAGCCGTTTATCAAATGCAGAGAAAGGTTGATCAAGAAGATAGGAGAATCTAGAAATGTCGCTATCCCTTTACTCCAATATGACACACCGAAAGATTTAACTAAGGCCCCGTCCACACTGATCTGCTTTTGTACAAAAATTGAGAGAAAAATCTCCATTTTTGTGAAAGTGTTCGCACTGATCTGCACAAGAAAACGCCACAAAAATGGGGGTTTTCATAAACGCTATCAAAAGTGGATATCCACAATAACGGAGGTTTTCGAAAACGCATATGATCAATGTGAACGCACAAAAACGGAGGTTTTTGAAAACGCTCCAATATCCAACAATACGCTTCACAAAACCGGAGCAATGTGAACGAACAAAAACGGATATATTTGGCTCCGAATTTGTTATCAGACAGATCAATGTGTGAACGAACAAAAACGGATGTTTTTTTTCCCTCCGCTTTTGTACAAAAACGGAGTAATGTGAACGGGTAGCTTTGATGCAACGAAAATGCATCATAACAAAAATAGAGCAGTGTGAACGGGGCCTAAACATAATCAATGGAGAAATAGACGAACCTTTATACTGTCATAAAGTTCTTGTGTTGTATCTTCATCAAAGGGTAGGCATCCACATAATACGGCATATAGAACAACACCGAGGCTCCATACGTCTGTCTGTGAAAGATATCAAAAGTCAGATTTTAGTAGGAACCTCATTGTTCATGTTTCAAAATGAAAAAGATTCTATCAATAGACTTTACTGAATGTAAAACGCATTTCTGCTCAACCTCTACAGAAAAGTAGCGACAACTTAAAGCATTCTAATACCTTAAATTTACTTACGACATTTGAAAACGGTTTGAAACAGGCCAGTGATTCAAGGTTTCCTCGACGGGGTTTCCTCATTACCGTGGCATCAATAAACTCATCATGAATAAACTATTCTATTCGGCAGAAAAGAGGCTTGGATGGAGAGGCCAAATCTGGCAAAGTCTGAGAAGGGAAACAAAAGTACGACCCCCGTTCTACGTAGAAAAATTGCCAGCAGTGGCAAGAAGTTGCTGCGGATCTCACAACACTTTTCAGAGTGTCAATCAACGAAAACTATTCTCCAAATTAATTAGTCTATATACAGGAAGATTCATTCGCATTTTGGCGTTGTTTGTATTTCTTCTTTTTTTATTCAATCAAATTTACGATACAAGGTACTAATCCAACGCTACTTACAAATTACTTCACTATACTGCAAGGACGAATACCACGGAGAGCAAAATTCTATGGCAACTCCGCAGTCTTAAGGTAGGAAAAAAATAAAATAAAAAACGGCAAAACAAAGTAAAAGTCTATCTCAAATTAGACGTCATAAATTTTCAAAAAAATGCAATTAAATTTGATCCCTTGTGGCAAGTTTGCGTCGCCCTTCTTCTTTATTCATTGTTAGCGTAGCAAGGACGAATAATGTTTTTAGAAATAAAAATGACGTTTCTTTTCATGAGAATAACAACAATTGAAACCAACATACCTCGCTTTGCAAACTCGCATGCATGCTCGCAGTTTTTGAACTGCAACTGTTACACACAAAAAACTCGAGTAACATCACATGAAAATGGCAACAAACGACACCAAAACGCAAATAAAACTTAACTGAGTAAAAACTGTAACATTCGTGACTTAGTAAGAGTAAAATTGTCTTTAATTAACTCTCTGAAAAGTGTTCCAAGATCCGAAGCAACTTGTCGTCACAGCTAGCAGTGTTTCTACGGAGAACGGGGGTCATACCTATGTTTTCCTTAGCAAAATTTACAAGATTCGGACGATTGATCCAAGCCTCTTTCCTGGCAAGTAAAAGGTCAATTAAAGTTCTTACCTCGTTACCAAAGTACAAATCACCAGATACAAGTTCTAAAGAGAAACGAAAATAACATTTATGACACATGAGAATAGACCGAATCGGCCAAGGTTTGTTATACCCATTTCAAGTCATGTGACCATACTCTTGGGAAGTCTTAGTATTATTCTGCTTTTTGCATTCATGGCAAACTTTGCATGGCACGAAATATGTTAGGAAAGTCAAAAGAAGTTTTGTCAAGAGACGGGTCACATGACTTGAAATGGGTGTAAACAACAGGCGCGCAACTAGGAATTTTACGGGGCAGGGGTCCAAATCAGAAAAAAGGGCACACTCCAGGTTATTTTAAAGTAGTAATGTCGTGTTGAATGTCAGTTTTTTTTTAATCAGAAGGCGAGGGCAGAAATCAAGGGATATTTTTCAAATGTTTGCATCTGTAAAACATATCTATCAATGCGGTGACAGAAGATGGAGGAATCAATGCGGTGACAGAAGATTTTATTGCTTTTTCAGGAAATTTTTGTAACGGAGTTGCTGATGTCAGTCATGTCAACTACTAAATGAAATATCTGCCAATATTATTGCCTTGATATCCAGGGAGCAGTGTTCTTTTAAACAGAGATAGTTTTTTACTCACCTAGCAATAAAAGTTCCTTGTAGCGGCTTCTCTTAAAGAGTGAATCACGTCTTTTAGCATGTTATTTGAAAGTGGAGACTTTCAGCTGTATTCAATCCTCAATTCTTAGATGCTGATAATTTCGGAACGAAAAAGTCCGATTCAAGCACAGAGAATTCTCAAACTTACTTTAAGATCATTGTAATTAAAGAAACCATTCAACAAATATTGACACTTGATCGCCAAGAAAACTAGAAAATACAGATCAATAGTGCGTTAATTTAACACAATTTTTGCCCTGAAAAGGGCACTTTTGCTCTTTCGAAAAAAGGGCAGGGGTCTGGACCCTCAGGACCCCCCCCCCCCTAGTTGCGCGCCTGAACAAACCTTAGCCGATTTGGTCTATTGAGAACTCTACGAAAAAGCGTGATCTAACAGCTAACACTTTTTTAGTTTTTCAAAAACAGAAACTTTGGGAACTGAAATTTTGAAATTTTGAAAAATTGAATCTCCCTACACCTAGCAGATTCAAAAAGCAATTAAAATATCATTTTAAGAGCTGAAATCAAGCGAAAACACGACTCCCTGGAACAGCAGCTGCTATGTAGATAGGTAACTGTACATAATTCTAACTTAACTATCTACAATGCATCAGTGTAATTAGGATATTTATTTTCTTATAGAGTTTGTAAGCTGAAAAGATTTTGTGTTTATGAAAAATTAAATAGAGCAATGAAGGTGTTGTGGCGCGGTGGTGTAATCCTCTGACTTTGCAACCAGAACAGTCAGGCGGAGTGGTTTCGAGACCCGGTACAGCCCCACCACTTGAACGTCATGACAAGGAGTTGCAGACTAAATTAGCGCTTCGTTACTTCTGCGATCCAAAGGCTTGGCGCTAAAAACCACAACTTCACCTTCACCTTCACCTTACTGCCAATCCCTCATAAATGCTGAAGAAAATTTACTCTTACTTTTAATATCAGCCACTTACTTTACTTACTTTTGATATCTGTTGATAAGTCTAAGGAGAAATCTTTACTTACTTACTTTCGATATCAGTTGATAAATCTAAGGAAACAATTCCTAAGAGATGTGAGAAATATAGAAATTACCAGGTGCAGCATACGCCGGAGAGCCAACTCTTGTCAACAAAGGCACATCCAATCCACTTGCTGGCTTGACAGATAAACCAAAATCTATTACTTTGATCGACTAGAATAGAAAGAAATATATTTTCGTTAAAACGGCGAATGGGCTTGCCTATAAACAGAGCTAAGAAAACATCCACACAGCATTGCTTCTTTGACTACACGTAATTTATTCCACAAGAAACTAAGAATCTGAGCCAGTGCTGAAAGTTTCTTAGAATTAAAGATTTTGAGTACTTGAAGTTTCTTGAAAATAAATGTTGATGTGCCCTCCTGAACATTTCACAACAAAGTTTTCAAGCCTTTTCAATGTTTATACTTTACTCCAGTACCTTCTGAGTAATGTGATACAGGAAACAGGCAAAATGTGTTAAGAAGCTGAATACAAGAATTGCGACGATTATCACATTATATTCATTGCAAGCTTGCTCGGAATGCTTGAAGTCCATCACTGCATTATCGTCGTTGTAAAATATTAGGAATCGGAGAGTTGGCAGGAAATCGAAGCTTTACCAAAAAACGGAATACAAGAATTGCAACGATGATCACATTTATATTCATTCTAAACCGTTAGAAATGTTCTGGAGTTTTGCCCTGCTACCGATAAGCAAGGCTTGAGTTTTCGAAACATTTAGAGACAACTTATTGCCTTCTAACCATAATTTGAGATTAGACAAATCATCATTGATTGCTGAATTGATTGCATCGACTGATTTAGAGGAATAAGAGATGCTGGTATCATCCGCATACATAGTAACCTTGGCATTATCAAGTAAAAGTGGAAGGTCATTAATGTACATCAAAAAGAGAAGTGGTCCTAAGCAAGACCCTTGTGGAACTCCATATCGAATTATTTCAACTTTTGATATGTGCCCAGTCACCTTGCAGCATTGTTGTCTCCCATTAAGATAGGATCTGAACCACTCAAGTTCAATTCCCCTTTTATCAAAATAAATAGCTTCTCAAGTTAAATTTTCCCAATACTGGATTATCTGCGAGTTGAGTTTCTGGTAGGCAGTTTTTCTTTATAAAAGAGAGAAAAGAGAGTACGTGTATCCATTGTTCACGACGCCTGCAAAACTTTGCTTTAAATGGTATATGTAAAGATTTTTTGTTCTTACAAGACCATCAAATATAAAAAAGGACGAACGGTCAAGATTGAAAAAGAAATTTCTAATCTAAGAGGTAAAATAGGCTTAAAAACTGGCTCATCGCACTAAACTCATTGATGCTACCTTAAATTTTGCAACTTTTACACTTCCATTGATAATGGGACATGTTAGACAAATTTCTCATGGAACAGATATCTCAAATTTAATCGATACATGTTTTCTTGCAATCTCAGACAACCCATGCTCGACGTTACATACCTTTTCATTATTGAGCAGCATGTTTTCCTGCAAGAAAGAAAAAATATATAATTGTTACATTTTGTCACCGGAAAATTGCCAATCAAATTAATAAACTGATATAGATAGTTATTACCTGACTGAAGTTTCAAAAACGAGGCAATTAAGAATCCCACCACTCCTATTGGCTAATCGCACATTTCCTGCGGGTTTCCCGTAGCCTTGTATAATACGATACAAAGACGCGTTTTTGTCGCCACAGCAAATGCGTTTGATTAAATGATGCGAGTCAAAATTAGACGCTGTCAGGTAATAAAACTCACACTAACTGGTTTTGTAGTTGTGCTGGAAAATATAAAGTCCAAGGTCTTAATGCACAGACTGACCAAGATAATGATAAAATGTGCTCTCAGAAATGTGGATTATCGTCTATGAAAATGCTCTATCACTTTCCAGCATCTAAAACAGGCCATACTTACGAAAAGGAATGAAAAATTCAATTAATCCACCCAACCTGGATATCATTGGATAGAAGATAGATTGTACTTTCAGATGGTATGCCTCATATTGATTCAAATCTTATCACTACCTGAAGACACTCAAATGAAACTGGGTTGCATTTTTTCTGAAGCACCCTCTGTATTTCCCGATATCATTCGTGTTGTTATCCAGGGAGCCAGCCGTGGCCTTCAAACGGATTGTGGGTTTATTGACTCACCCGGTAAAATTGACAAGTTCAAATTCATGTTTCATTTTTAAATTCCAATAATATAAATTTCATCTAATAACAACAACAACAAAATATGAACATAAATATCGATATGTAAAGTGATTTGTAGGAAATTTGTATGTTTGGAATTTCTTAACGAGGAGCCCTCTCAATAGATAAACTAATCGAGGAGAGGGCAACCCCTTTGCTAAAAATTGAATTAACAGCTGTTGTGTAGTTTGGTAAATGTAGGGATTAGAGATGTCTAGACCTGGTATTTTGTAGAGAATATATGAGATTTGCGTTTACGACGAAAATGAAAACTGGGGGAGATTTTCTGATGTCATCACTAATGTTGTTCCAGGATTTTACACCTGCAAATCTAACAGATCTTAAAACATATTGTAATGTATTTTTACGAATCATAAAGATATCACCTCTAGAAGCCTATCTTGTATCATGATGATGAACAGTTGTCAAGGTTGCAAAAAAATTGTGAAAAAAAGGAAGGAGAAATTTTATCAACAGACTCATACAGAAAAGTAAGACATAGATTTTCAGTATAGAGACTCGCTATCACGATTCACTTTTGCTTCATCAGAAGTCATTGGTATCATAGTGCTTGAAATGTATTAGCAATAACTTACCGGTTTGATGTCTCGATGTGCATACCCATTTTCGTGGGTAAATGCAAATGCAGAAATCATTTGTCTGAATAGAATCCTCGCCTCATGCTCCTGTAATACAATCATATTTTGATTATCACGTCAAAAACATGAAATCAGCCATGTTGCTTTCAAAAGCAAAGAGGAGATAACACACTGTTCTTTGACGTCTATTAAAAATTGGAGCAGGGTACTCGTTAAACGTCAGAGCATGCTTCAAAATGCTTTGAAAACTTTCCACAAGATCGGTAGCTTAAATACGGCCTTGCTCCGTTCGATCCATATTATTATTATCATTATCATTTTATTTATTTAAGGTTGGCAACTTACATAGCTAAAATGTAAAAATGCTAATTCAAGCCAACAAATTAATTTACAACACTACGACAAAATAAGTAAAACAAGTCAATAAAATTACAAAGTTCATAAAATCTATATATATATATATACAATCTAAAAGAGATGCAAAACTATAAAAAGCCGAGCTGAGGTATGTATTGTTTGCAGAGTCTACAGTCACAGTCTACATGTTTCCAAAATTTTATTCTATTCTTGAATTGTTGCACAGAATTTGCATCTTTGATTTCCTTTGATTTCCATACATGTCTTAACCCTTTCACCCCCGGAAGGGCCATATAGCCCAACAGTATTCATTGAGAACTATGAATTTTTCAGGGGGCAAAGCTTTTGGAGTTTTGATTGATTTGAAATGTTATGGACATTGCATTTATCTATTGCTTATTGAATCATTCATTATGATACCCCCTGGAAAACGACGATCTACATTAGGCTTTCCTGTTAAGCTTAATTTTAGCCGGGCGTGAAAGGGTTAAGAACACTATCCCCCTTCCCAACACTGGAAAAATTTGCGGCCATAATCGGGCAAAAATCTGCATTAAGCCGGGAAAACTTTCATAAGCATTGCATTTTTATCGGGCAGCTGCACCAAATTTCATCTTCCCCTGCGCTTATGCTTAAAATCACAACACATTTCAAAAATTGGTTGGCTGTCGAATAGCAATAAAAAAAAACTAAAAAACCGTCATTTTCAGAAGCTGATATAACCGTTTCCAAATAGAAATGCTGGCAAAGGCAAATAGATGCAAAACAAAACCACCCAAAGAATAATCTAAATGCTCACCGGCAGCCTCTTCTTTGATACGATGTAATCAAATAATTCTCCACCGGGGCAGTGCTACAGAAAAGAGAAGATCGTAAACAGGTATGTTTTAAAAATCGTTTAAGGCCTCTGTGCAAATAGTTACACTTTTACTAACAGTGACTGGACAATGGAATACATACTGGATGACTCAAAAATTGAAACTTTTTGAAAAATCATTAAAATATAAGCATTATATCATCATCATCATCATCATCATCATCATCATCATCATCATCATCATCATCATCATCATCATCATCATCATCATCATCATCATCATCATTTATCTATTTTTCATAGATCAATCGGAAAATCATTTTGGCAATTTTTAAAAAGTTTCACCACAAGGACCCCAGGAGGTTGTATAACGTCTCCCCCCTCCCAATGATAAAGAGGCCTTCCTCTGAGCCTCCTTTGCGATTGCGACGCTATGACGTAATGCTTTAAGAGAAAGAGATCGAAAGCGAGGCGCGCGAACAAAAAGTGAGCGCTCCTCGCTTTCGATCTCTCTCTTAAAGCATTACGTCATACCGTAGCTTCGCAATCACAAAGGAGGGTCAGAGAAAGGCCTCTTTATCATTGGGGAATGGCTAAGGTTATACAACTTCCTGGGGTCCCTGTAGTTTCACATTTCATTCTGTCGTTCGGTACACCAGTTGCTTACTTTCAAAATATAATTCAACAACGACAAAATGGTACAGCTGCTTACCTCCATAACGAGTGACACGTATTCTTCACTTTCGTAAACCTGATAAAGCTGACAAATATTTTGATGGACCAATGTCTTCAATGCTTCAACTTCACATTGAAAACGGTGCAGATTGTTCTGTAAAAACAATATTGTAAAAAATTGTCATTCGAATAAATTAGTGCTGCAATATTTATCAAGTAATAGTTATAGCTATTAAAACATAGGGCTCGAATCTTTGCAAAATTTTTTAATTGAGTGTGCAAAATGTTGTTGCCTAATTATTTCAACTGAGTAGATCGAATGATACTTCACGTTGTTTGCCATAATTCCAGATAGCGCATTTGCGATATCATCATTATTCTTGG
The DNA here is from genome assembly GCA_964020215.1 of Aurelia sp. 3 sensu Dawson et al. (2005). Classification (NCBI taxonomy): domain Eukaryota; kingdom Metazoa; phylum Cnidaria; class Scyphozoa; order Semaeostomeae; family Ulmaridae; genus Aurelia; species Aurelia sp. 3 sensu Dawson et al. (2005). Next base: position 3,061,418 of record OZ026592.1, on the reverse strand, counting down.
AATTACAGCATTTTAAGATTTATGAAGGGATGTACGAGAGGAGGAATCAGTAGCTTTGAAAAAGATTAAAAGCACCATAAATTGTCAACTGACTGAGGAAAGTCAAAATGACCAATGCAATAAATACTCAGTTTTTGACGATCTACAAGATGGTAGCAACTAAAAGCCTGTAGCTTTTTTGGTTTACGATTTAGCACGATTTAGCACTTTTACGACGTCACAACTTCAAAACCAGCAGAAATGTTAAAAATGCTGTAACTCTGAAAATAATGATAATATCAAAAATGCTCGCTCTGGAATATTGTCAAACGTTCTCAAGTTCCCTTCAATCTACTTAGTTGTAAGAATAAGGTAATAACATTTATACACATTTAATTTTAAAGTTTTGCAAAGACTCGAGCCCTATTCTAGCTATTACTATGAGAGAAATAACTGTAAGATGCGAACCTTTTTCTTCAATAATTCTTTACGCATAACTTTTACTGCAACCTGAAAAACGAGATATTTCAATTTCATTATACACAGAAATTGCAAGATTGCATGATACTTGTCTCAGATTAATAGATGACGTCATTTTACGCAATTTCTGCTCTTTCGGCAAGATTATACCAAGAGGTCTGTACTGTGGAGGAGCGTCCGAGAAAAATCAAAATTCACGAGCAATGAAATTGAGGGATGACGAATCAGGTGAAATAAATCTGCATTTCACGATGCACGCAAATTAAAATCTTGAAAATAAGACTTCATGAAATATAACTGCCGTAAAATGCCAGAAAGTCACGAGACACGACAATGAAAAATTCTGCATCAAATTGCACGAGAAAACTCTTCCTGCCCTCAAGATCTTTGTAGGACTCTTGATATAAAAGCTGGAAAAGATCAGTAAATAAGAAGATGGGCACATGATTTAGACTTCATCGCAAAAAGTCTCAGGACAAGGCATTTGAGGTTGAATGAACAGGTGCTTCTTGTACCGTAGCTTCTGAGGAGAAGGGTTATGCATAAGGAATACCAAATAAGGGAAAACGCCGAGTCCAAGAACAGGGGTACATGCCGAGTTAGAACAAAGGTGGCTTATTTCTCTTTCGAATTTGTTTCGGCACATTTGTTCCCAAGCATTGTTTCAAATTTTTAGAATCTTCCCTGGATTTTGCTGCAATCACTCGTGAATGAAAAGAACGTGAATACTTTCATTCTTTGAGCAAACGAATCGAAAGAAAACACGTGGGAAGGCATGTTCAAAGAAACTGAAACCGAAACGTTGACATCTCTGCGCTTGGTCTTTTTCGATGATCGAAAAAACAGACATTTTGCCTTACGATTTCATCAAATATCGACACAGGTAGCCCCCTTAAAACGCAGCGAAAACCAGACAAAATGCGTCCTCTGCCAGTGACATCTGCGAAGGAGCAATGAAGAATGAACGGACAACGGAGCGCGTTAGCGTTTGCAGAGGAGGAGGGAATTATTCCCTCCTCCTCTGCAAACGCTAACGCGCTCCGTTCTCCGTTCATTCTTCATTGCTCCTCCGCAGATGTCACTGGCAGAGGACGCATTTTGTCTGGTTTTCGCTACTTTTTAAGGGGGCTCCCTTCGATATCGACCGACAATTCTGTAAATATCTGCAGTGTATTTTACTTTACTCTTGTCAAATGAAATGTCAATATGAGTAGGAGTTCGATTACAACATCATTCCAAGTATTACTCAAAGTTCCTCTTTCTAAATATTCCTTCTTACTCTTTCAAATAATTTTCGCAATGTAAGAGTGACATGACAAATCTTTAGTCATTGTATAATACGTGGAAGAGATGACTCTGCAAAAAATTGCGTAATTTGACCATAGCTTCTTTTCGAGAATAGATCAGTCAAATCAATCAAAATCCTCTGAATCTGAAACTGTGAAATCCAAGAAGACAGGTGTGTTGCTATCTACCGTGCGTGAAGACTTGCTCCGTCCAAGTCTATTCATTTTCTTCATCAGTATCTCTCAGAGGAAATAATTCTATTGAAGGAAGTGCGAAGGAGCAAAAACTGAAAACGAGGATTTCTGCTCCTTCGCATTTCTTTCAATAAAATTATTACCTATGAAGTAAAGAAATAGACTTGAAGCATGTCTACAGTTACGTGTTGCACAGTTCAGATGTGATACTCACAAGCTCTTGGGTTCCTTTATGTTCTGCGAGAAGAACCTTTGAGAAGGAGCCTGGAAAGATAAGGTAAAGATTTGAAATTCTAAGTAACGAGAACATACTAAGGCACAAGATGGTGAGATTTCTTGGTACAATAGTATCTATTGTATCTATTGTACCAATCTATTGTACCTAATGTAATATTTTGTACCAAGATTCTCTTAGGTACGACTTTCAGTGGTCTTGCGTCTGTCTTGTTGCGTTCAGCTAGCCTGCGTGCAGTCTCAACACTCCTCCACGAAGAGGCTGTACCCCCAGGGGGGCACTCTCAGCGCATGCACATACCGGGAGGTAAGTCTGATATTTTTTGGGTCAGAATATTGCCAAAAGTGATATTTTTGGGTCCAAATAAAACTAAAACTATCTTCATGATATCTTTTTAAACAAAACATCGTTTAACTGACATTTCTGGGTTCGCTAGAGGCAATCATGACTTCCATTTGCATTGTTTCAGGATATTTTATGTTCATGTAACAGGTTTCTAAATATAAAATGAGCTGATATTTTTGGGTTGCAATGAAGCTGAAGTGATATTTTTGGGCTGCCTGAAATTTTCTTAGACTGGCCCTCCCCCGTATGCGTATGTGCTGAGTGTCCCCCCTGCAGCTGCACCGCACGCAGGCTACGTTCAGAATGCTCCAATTGTTGGCATACAAAAGGGTAATTCTAATTCATATTGATTCTTGGAAAACATCAAAATATAAAATTGTTGGTTTGTTGATTCTAACCTTTTCAAAGAAGTGGGCATCACAGTTTTTCATATCACATGATGTTGTGGGCTCATTATCCCATAATCTTCGTCAGTATGGGCTATAAAGTTCCAAAGTTGTTCTACCGACTGCATGGGAAGGCCTACTTCCGGTTAATGGCTTTGATGAAGAAATTCTGAAAATTTTAGGGTAACACACCCCTTGCTAGTTTGCCACTAGCCACTAAAGTTACATGCTGGGTCGTACAGCTCTAATTTTGCAGACGTTAATCTCAATGAATACGAAAATAAACCAGAAAGATCAATTTTGGGAAGTAGATTTGAGCATAATCCATATTTGAAAGAGATTGACCATGCTGACATCAGAAAACAGCAACAAACAGATAATAAACAGAGCCTTCAAATCGTCAAAACCTAAACAAAGTCGTGTATTGATTCTCAAACATTCGGAAACAAAAAGGCATAGTATCATTCAGCCCTGATCCAATCTTGTGTGTTCATTCTCATAGAAATCGGCAGCGAATTACATAAATTAACAGAAAAAGGGACGGAAATAAATCAGGACCAACCTGCACCAAGTTTCGTGTATTTATTTTCGTAGCATTCGCATAATTCTTCTGGGAAATAGATTTCATCATCTTCATCGTCGTTTGTAGCATACATTTTCTCGAGTCTGCTCAAGTGTCAAACCTAAGCTCCTTTCTCTTTCGTTTCAAACGAAGTTGGATCACAGAATTTGGTCTTGTTTTAAGATCTAGGGCATCTAGGAATAGAACTTGCTTCGGCGTGGTTGTTGTCTTTTCTATATCAACATTGACGTAAAATATGATGAAAGCCCCCAGTGAGATTCATAGAGGAACTTCCGCACAAGTTGAGCGTCTGTTGAAACGATTAGATGTCACAAGATACCAATGGCATATGGGCTGTTAATATTGTTAATAAAGTGTTGCTTCTAGTTTTCCACATACATCTTTTTGTACGAATTTCATACGGAGCGTAGCTGGGTATTCATAAGGAATTTCAACTCGTGGGGAAAGCAGCTAAGTCCCCAATTTCTTATGGTATGAGTTTACGAAAAAGGCAAAAAGTCAGCTGCGCATCACTGACAAGTCGAGCTACGTAAGAAAAATATTGAAATGTCAAAATACACACAGCTTCAAACTACATCATTAAATTTGATGTTTTTGATATATGAAACAAACTTTTACTTGAGAACACACAATTTTTCTATTCAGCTAAATCATGATTTTTGTTCCCGACACGTTTCTTTTTGCAATTGTTTTTGTATCAGTGATTCTCCGAGCGTCTATTTCAGCTACCGATATCAATAACATTGTTTTGTTCATAAAGGAAAAGGAAAAAGGGTCCCATTTTGACTTAGGCCACTGGGGTAAAAGTATCAATTTTTCTTTCACTGCTGGGACACGCAAAAGGGCCCACTGGGTCAAATATCCCGACAGCCAGTGCGTTAAAAATACCAATGGCATCTGGGCTATTAATATTGTTAATACAGTGCTGCCTCTAGTTTTCCAAAAACATCTTTGTATGAATTCCATCCTTGGCGTAGGGATATTAAAGGCGCTCCGTCTCAAAATTTCGTCTCAAAATTTAGCAGTTTTTGAAATGCAGTATTATCACACAAGCTTTTCATATTTATTTTCAAAAAAAGAAAGCGTAATATTTTGGAGGAAAAACCTTGTACTTCACAGAGGAACAAACCAAACATTCATATTTTTTACGACTGCTCCGATATAAGTGGATTTGAAAACAGTCACTTTTTGATTGCTTGGGTGCAGTGGCGAAACGAACGGTGATTGGGGTTAGAGCAACTCCTAAGGGCCCCCGGCCCCCTTTCGATTTTCAGTAAAGTGCAGTATCGCCGAACGAAATCAAAATGTGACGGTAAGGAACAGGTTGAAAGGAAAAAATAAATGTTGAAAGTAAATTTCTCATGCTCGGGTAACATGTTTGGAGTAAAAGGCCTCGATTAAAAGCGATTTAACTCAAAGAAAATTGAATTGAAACAGAATGGAATTGGATTGGTATCCTCGATTCGATACAGGATCTTCGAATTACAGACCATTGGTTAGGATTTTATTAGTCTCTCTTGACTGACGGGCTAACCGTTAGAGTGATTGCGTATTCGTAGTTATCGCTATTGATAGAGGCAGATGGACGCTCAAAAAAAAAGAAATGTTGTTGTTGTTGTTATTGTTGTTGTTGTCGTTGTTGCTATTTCTGCACTATCTGGGACTATGTCATGGGCTAGCTAACCGTGGGTAAAAATTTAAAATAAACTGAAAGAAATGAAACCATGGCTGCAGAGAACGTCCAATGACATCTGTCTCGTTACGGCTAAAAGTTATGACTAAATGAGGTTACGACTAAAGATTGTGCGAAAAATCAAATTGACGATGATTGTAACTTATTAAATGGTTCATTAGATATTCAATTAACCTGCGTAGCATTCGCAGCGTCCAGGACAGGCTTCGCACTGGCCTAGGTGTTCGAAGAGAAAATTTCAAATCAGAGGCCATGTTTTGGAGGGGATCGTTGTCTGGAGAAGAAAGAGGCTACGCTAACAGATAGCGCCAAAAAGGCAAATTGACGACAATTTTATTTTACTTTTATCAAATAGTTCGATGAAAATTTAATTGAAAATCTGTGCAACATTCAGCAAGCCTAGGCGGCCTAGGCTTTATGGCGTTTGACGAAAAATAATTCAAATTACAAGGGTATCTCTGTCTGATCAAGAATAAGCCTACGCCAAAGGATTGTGCGAAAAAATCAAATAGACGATGATTGTATTTTATTAACTGGTTCATTGAATATTTCATTAACCTGCGCAGCACTGAACAGGCTTCGCGGTGGCCTAGGTGTTGGAAGAAAAGATTTCAAATTACAGACCATGCTTCAAGGAGACCTCTGTCTGGTGAAAAATGAGGTTACTCCGAAGGATTGTGCGAAAAAATCAAATAGACGATGATTGTATCTTATTAACCTGTTCATTGAATATTCAATTAACCTGCGCAGCATTGAACAGGCTTCGAAATGGCCTAGGTGTTCGAAGAAAAGATTTCAAATTACAGGCCATGCCTGTAGGAGATCTCTGTCTGGTGAATAAAGAGGTTACATCGATGGATTGTGCGAAAAAATCAAATAGACGATGATTATATTTCATTAACTGGTTCATTGAATATTTCATTAACCTGCGCAGCACTGAACAGGCTTCGCACAGGCTTAGGTGTCATTTCGTCTGACATTATTCATGTGCACTCAACTACAGGTATTTATTCACACTGCTTTCATTTGGTTAACACTGTTTAAGCAAACTTAGGCCTGCTCGTAAATTGGGCGTCACAGGGCATGCACTTTGCTAATTTTGCTGCTTATTGAGATACCTAATTGCTTCTTTCCGAGGTAATTTGAGCTTATGTGTGCGTAGAATTTGTGATTTAGGCCAAAGAAAAAGCAAATGCACACTCAACAATGGAGATGTTAAACGCAAATCATAGAAGGAAATCAAAATTCGATAGTCTGGTGCTGTTATTAATGATCTTCCTTTTGGGAAGCACAAGTGGAAACAATTTTGAGCTAACTGATGGTGTAAATTATGAGGAAAGTTTCCATGTAGCCAAAAAGAATGCAGACGAAACTCAGCCTGGTGAACATACTGTTGCTGGAAATCAACCTCAGGCTGGCATCCTTGCAACTTTGAGTTCTACAGAACAAGATGGCGACCAGGATGCTGATATATTTGTTGCAGAAATCTTTCCAGACCAACCTGGTGGCCTAGAACAGATATTCAAGCCGTTAGCGAGGTATAAGAAAGCAATCCTTGGTCTTGATGCACAAATTGAGCCCTCTGATATGAAGGAACCTTACGAGGGAGACGATTCTGAATTCGTCGTTCCAGTTTTAGCTACGAAGAACTTTGGAGAAAATATTCCTGAAAGTGCCCCTCTGCCGGATTTTACAAACGATGAGATTTCAAATGGTGATGACAGACTGAGAAATTTCGAGAAAGATTCGAGAAACTTACAGGATAACAAAATTGAAGGTCAAAAACTTAGTGGTTATAACAGCTACCGGGAAGCAAGCAAAGACTCTGGATCTCTAAGGAATGAAAAGGACTTCAAGGGTTTGTCCTCTTATAAAAATCCTGAAGATTCTGGGTCCCACGAGAATAAAAGCGAGCAAGAAAAACATGGGCTGAAAGCTGGACTTGCTTCCTATGAGGATTATAAAGGTCACAGGGGTGTACAGTTTGAAAAAGGTGTCAATGAAGGGGCTTTTATCAAAGAAAATACACATCAATTGAAATCCAGTGCAGAAATGTACACAAGGGGAGACAATAATTTGCAGGGAAATCAGGAGGCAGAGCATTCGAAAAAGACTGATGCAGAACAGGATGAGGTAAACAAGAAAGAAGCTTACAGGGGAAATTCTGTTGGATATGAAGGTTCAGGCAGTGGTGAAGGTAGCGCTGATGGGCAGGAGGAGAGTGGGTCGGGCAGTATCGAAGGGCAAGCAAAACTGAATTCAAAAGATGACAACAAAGATAGTACTGATCAGTCTAAAGTGAGAAATCTTGAGCCTAGAAATTGGGGTAGCACAAAGGATGAAGTGGAGGTGATAAAGATCGGAGAACATGCGGCAAAGCAAGAAAATCTTACGCTAGTTTCAGAAGAAGATAAGAAGTTCCAAGGGTCGGAGAAGTCTGCAGATGAACTTGGAAAAGAAGCTGAGGAGTCGAAAGGTAGGATTATAGAGAACAGAAATAACTTGCCCGCTAATTTGACATCCAAGAAGCAGATATCAGAAACGAATGAGATAAAACGACTGGATACTGGAAAGGAAGGGAGGACAGAATCAGAGACGAACAAAGACAAGGATATTACAGGGCATCAAGATTCATTTGATACAAATATTGGGAACAAGAACAATCAAACCACATTTGGCAGTAATACGCAATTAACCTCAGAAAGCAAGCGAATTACACTGGGCACCAGTGAACAAGTGAGCACTTATGGACAAGTAATTAATAACGGCCATACGCTACATGAGAAACTACAAATAAACAGGTATATGGGGAGTGGGCAGGAAAATGGTGTAAACAAGGAAATACAGCAAAAGCGAAATGCTACAGGAGACAGTGAGGCAGACAAGAGTAGGAATGAATTAAAGGACAAACATCAAGATATGGGAGTGGATGATGACGGGTCGAATATTGGAGAGGAAACACGAGAAATAATTACTTCGAGTGTAATTGAAAATGGGCTCCGAAATGGTGTAATCAAGAACATGAAGCCGCATCAAAAGAACAGTTCTACAGGTGAGCCACAGGGAAACGAAGCAGGAAAAGGTAGAGATGAACTTTACGATAGCCAAGAAGGTGAGGAAACGAAAAACAAAGACGCTAATGGTAGACAGGAAACTAAAGACGAAACCGCTTCAAGTTTAAGAACTGAAGTTGGGCCTAAAAGTAATAAAGTCAAGAAAATGCAAAATGAAAATAACGCTAGAGATGAAACGAAGGAAAGAGAGGCAGATGAAGATAGAAATGAGCTACATGGCATGCAACGTGATGGGGAATTAAGGGATGAAGAAGAAGATACTGCAGCAAAGACTGGGAGAAAAATTGTGGATATATTTGTTGATAATGCTTTGCAGTCGAACAAGGACAGGGAAACGTCGCAACAACTTGAAACTAATGAGAAATCGCAAAATGACACCAACAATGCATCAAAAAGTGATACATCCACTAGTGAGGCTCGTGAAGAGCTACAGCCTATAGAAACAAACGCAATTAATACAACTGAAGATAATTCACAAGATGTGAAGAATTCGAATAGTTTGGTCACGAAGGGTTTGCAGTCTAAGGGAGTGAACAATGATGAAGAAATGACAGAGGCAACTAAAGCTAAGAACGCAGAAATAAATGAAGGAATAAATGATACGCGAAAGCAAGCTGGGATAGCATCTGATAGAGAGGTGATAACAAATGGTTTGAATAAGGTAAGCAAGCAGATGAATAATGAGGACAGGACGGCAAAAGCACAAGGTGACAAAGCAATAACTGTAAAGAACATTGAAATTGAGTTAGGAAATCCGAACAAGAAAGGTGAGGAGACAAATAATGAGGAAGGGGCACCAAAAATGAGAAGCAATGAAACAAATAAAAACACAGTTGCAAATGATAGTATGGTTCAGAAAAGCCAGGAAAATGGGGTGACAAGCAGGGAGATGAGTCATGAGATTGGGGAGGCAAGAAGAGTGGGTAAGATTTCGGAAGACAACGACTCTGAAAATACGTATGGTAAAGCTGGTGCTGACAGTAAATCTCTTGAAAAGGGAATTATTTCTGATGATGGGAACATAAAAGAAAATCAACCTGATTTAGGTCTGCAGTCTAATTCAGGTTCGCTAAAGGCAGGTTTTCAAAACAAAGAGCATATGAATGAGGAACACAGCACACAGAATCATTTGAGCACTTCTCAGAGCCTAAATGACGTACAAACAAGCAGAGATGAAGACAAAGGAATATCAGACGATGTCGGAAACAAGGACCGGTTTCAGAAAAGGAAAGGGGCTCACAATCAGTCAGATGGTCCCAAAGCTGCTGAAGATAAGAAAGTTGTGCTTGAGCAGATGTCAAAGGAGAGCAAAGAAAATGTGCAAGAGCGCAAAGAAAATGCGCAAGAACGCAAAGAAAATGCACAAGGACACATAGGAAATGAGCACGAACGCAAAGAAAATGCGCAAGAACGCAAAGAAAATGAGCAGGAACGCAAAGGAAATGCGCAAGAACACAAAGAGAATGCGCAAGAGCACAAAGAAAATGCGCAAGAACGCAAAGAAAATGTGCAAGAACACAAAGAGAATGTGCAAGAGCACAAAGAAAATGCGCAAGAACGCAAAGAAAATGTGCAAGAACACAAAGAGAATGCGCAAGAACACAAAGAGAATGCGCAAGAACACAAAGAAAATGCGCAAGAGCGCAAAGAAAATGAGCATGAAGGGCTAGTGAATGTAAGCAAGGATGATCTACTAAAAACAAGACTCAGCAGTGAAGAAGCTGCTAGAAAACTGTTTTTGTCGATTGTGCATGGAAATAATACAGATGAGAAAGAAAAGGATGCAAGAATGGAAGAAAGGACAGACCAACCAGCGAATACTGATCATGGTAATAGTAGCAGTGTTGAGAAGAGTAACTATGTGACTATGATTGATAAAACTGAAGACGGGCAGTTCAGCACGGCCACAGAAAAATCGCCTGATGGTGCTGATGGAAAGCAGAGGGAAAGCTCTGCAGAGCAGGAGGTATCAGGGATAAAGGAGGCTATGAATGTAGCTCAAGAGGACAATAGTGGGGATGCAGAGAACCATGATGAAAATGTTGGTCGTAGTCCCAAGCAGGGCAATGAAGAACAAGGGATGTTTATTGGTAATAAAGGACGTCTAGCTACACAGCCAGATAGCAATGAGAACAGTATTACCAGTGGAAACTTTACAAGCTTGAATAATGAAGTGACGCCAAAGACAGTTGCCCAGCAAAATGAAAATTTGGGTCTTGTTTCTCAGCAGGGCAATGAAGATAAAGGGAAGCTGAATGCGAATGAAGCACACAGTAGCAATGAGAAAGATGTTACCCAAGCAAATATGACCAGCTTTAGTAAAGAGGAGACGCCAACAAGTGAGCAATCTAGTGCGAATGAATCTCCTGTGGATATGATGGAATTGAATTCCACTAATATGGCTGGTGTTAAGACGACAATGAAAGCTGTATCTAACTACTCTGTTGTAAATGAAACTAAACAGCCAGCAAGACAGATAAATAACCCATTTGACAAAGTCACAGAACAGTTATTTGGCGCGAAATTACAAGATGATATGGACGAATCAGAAGCAGAAAATAGTCAATCCCATGACAAGATAGAAGTGGGAAATCAAACGAGAAATGGGGACAATCTGAAAGCATGGAATGATAACACTGCTGGACAGAAAGAAGTGAAACACTCTGCAAAGGTGGAGGGGCAAAAAGAACAATCCACTGTAAGGCAAAATTCAAAAACAAAGAATGCATCTAAAATGAAGCAAAAACCTAAACCGAGTCAACAGATGAAAGAACGGAAAGATTCCAAAGACAGGCATCAGGCCAAAGAGCAGCGAGGACAAGAGGAGAGACAAAAAACTGAAGTGAGGCTACAGAACAAAGAGTGGCAATGGTTTAAAATTAAGCAACAACTCAAACCAAAGCAAAGCAGAAGAAAACACAGATCAAGAAAGCGAAAGAAAAGCAAAAAAATTCATGGGAAAAATCTTGACTTCAGTACAATATTGATGAGTCAAAAAGCTAGGGAACTTTATATGAACTTGATACACGACACCTCACAAGCACTGATGACTAAAAAACGTCATAAAACTGCAAGAAGGCGACACTTTCAAACGCATTCAAAATTAAGCCCGTTCATGAATGCACAACATCTGAGAGCATCGCACATCCCCCTGGAAAATTCCATAACCATGCAGTATTTTAAAAGCAAAGCAGGAAAGGTCGGTAATGCAGCAGCTGGTGCTATAGAGCCAGTCAAGGGGGTGCATGAACTTGCTGGCAAATTATTGAGTACGATGATGGAAAATGATCAGAAACTGATGAAGCAGACGGCACTTCGGCCTATGGATGGGAAAATGGATGCTGCTAGAAAACATTACGTAGCTGAGAAGTTAGATACACCAAGTTCATTAATTGGCAAACTAGCAGAATTGAAAGTTGATGTAAATCTTGATAAAAAAGGGAAAGAAGTTCCAGCACCTCATAATGAAAACATTGAAGATGCCAGTTTAAAAGAAGCCACATTGGAGAATGAAAATCCAGGCAAAACTGTCATGCAGAAACAGAAAGGAGCTGGCCTAGGAAATAACGTCGATTTGGACAAGCTTGATGGTAGTAAGCAGGAATACGAGTACAAGGTATTGGACGCGAAAATAGAAGGTGAATTAGCAAAATCAGAGGACGAGACTAGCAAAGGAGAAGATATTGGAGTGTTGGCACTGAAGCAGCGAAATGCCTCAGCTGCGAATTTGACGCAGCCAGTAGCAAAAGCCAAGCCTTCGATTGGCAATTTGAGCGTTTATAATACGGAGGAGAGCCTTGGGAGCGAGGCACGGGATTATCAGAATGAGGCCAATGATGATATGAATGAGAAAATGTATTTGAAGCAAAAAGATGCGAAGCAAGTTGGAGACTTTGAAGTTCGAAAGAATGAAAGTAACGTCGTGTTGGGGAGGAAATTGAAAGACAGGGAAGAAGGCATGCTGAGAAAGAATGAAGAAGGAATGTTGAGGTTGGAACATGGTAAAAATCTGACGGTTTCGTGGCATAGGCATCCCTCTTTGTATTTTGACGGGAATAGCAGCTTGTGGAAACATCATGATGTCGTCTCCATGGATATCGAGCCGCTTGTCGATGTGTTCTATAAAGTGAATCATGAGAATTTAGTTGACTTGGTTGAGCATCCAGAACTTGTGAGAAAAGAGCAAAAACTGCGTGTAAAAGGAATGTTACAGGGGAATCAGAAGATCTCGCAAAGAAAGGACGGAGCAAAGAAGAAGAAGGAGGGATACAATTCAAAGCATGGCATGATGCCATTATCAAAAAAATTAAAATCAAAACAAATAACTCGATTGCAACAATGGATACATAGAATGCAATTGTTGTCAAAGCAAAGAGTAATCACGACACAATCGAAACAGGGAACAGATTCAAAACAATTGGAAGAATCAAAACAAAGGACATTGTCCGAACCATGGGCACAGTTGAAACAAAGGCCATTGCAAAGTCAGAAGATGCTATCAGAACCGTGGAAACAAAGAAAATATGATGAAGAGAGGGACGATGGAATTACGTACCATCGACGTAAACAAATGAAAATTAAAGGAAGAGGTCGGGATAGGAAGAATCATAAGGTGGATCGTGAAAAGGGTCGTACACATGAAGAACGTAAAATGAGTCATGCAAATAAAGAGCGGAAAATGGGTCATGCAGAAAGTGAACGTCAAATGGCCGGTGAGCAAAATTATCTTCAAACGGGTCATGGAGATGAGGAACATGAAATGAATCATGCAGATAAAGATCATAACGTGGACCATGCAAAGAATGAACGTCAAATGGGTCGTGAGAAAAACAACCGTGAAATGGGTTACCCAAAGAAAGAACGTAAAATGGGTCATGTAAAAGAAGAAAGTAAAATGATTCATGCAAAAGATGGAAGTAAAATGAGTCACCAAGGACAAGGCAATAAAATGAGTCACGAGGCAAGCGAGCATAAAATGCAACAAGCAGATAGTGAGCATGCAATAGGTCATGCAGAAAAGCAACGTAAAATAGGGAGTCAAGAAAATAAGCATGCGGCAGGTAACTTTGAAAAGCAAGAACATAAAGTAAAAGCTAAGAACAAGAAAATGTTTCACCATCATTATAGACATAAACACAAAAAGCCCGTTCAAGGGACAGCTAAATTTGGCATCAGTGGAAGCGAACAGAGTGCAAGTCCCCCACAAGAACCAAAATTCAAAAACAACATGCCAGCAAATGTGAAATACTTTCTAATTGAAAATGCAGCGAAACGTGGAGCTCTCTGCATCGATGGATCAACCCCTGGTTACTATTTACGCCGTGGTTTCGGTACAGGGGAAAAGAACTGGATAATACATTTACATGGAGGTGCGTGGTGTTACGATGCCCAATCATGTTATCGACGTAGTTTCTCGATACTTGGCTCTACGAATCATTGGTCTGCTGAAAATATAACGAATTTCTTTCAGGGATTTTTATCCGATAAACAAGAAATTAACCCATATTTTCATAACTGGAATGTTGTCGTGCAAACATATTGCGACGGGGGGTTATTCTCGGGAAAGCGTAAAGAAGCTTTGGAGATTAATGGAAGGAAGTTATACTTCAGAGGACGGCCTATCTTGAAAGCAATGGTTGAAAGCTTGAAAAGACGGAATCTAGAAAGTGCAACTGATATCATTCTGAGTGGGACTTCGGCAGGAGGGCTAGCCGTTTTGCTACAAGGGGACTATTTGAAGCATAGGCTCCCAAAGACAGCTACAGTCCGGGGATTAGTCGATGCAGGATTCTTCCTTGATTCACCATCAGAAGACGGTTCAAATGTTGTTGAAAATCAATTCAAAGGGTTGTTCGATATTCACCAGCCCAAGCTTAGGATGAAATGTGAAAATGGAAAGGACAATAGCACAAAGTATCAATGCTTGTTTCCACAACAGACAATTTTACACACCAAATTACCAGTGTATTTCGTGAACGCTTTGTATGATCACTGGCAGTTATCAGAACTACAAAGACTACATTGTGTTTATAACAATGATAATTGTATACCAGAACAAAGAGATCGAATTTTAAACTTTAGGAATGTTATGTATGATCATTTACTGGATGCGTTGGGGCATATGAAGCATGCCGGACTGTTCGCTGATTCGTGTATAGGACACGGACAAGTCATTGTTGATTATACATGGACAAGAATACGCGTCAATAATAAGACTATAAATGACGCTTTCCATGATTGGTTTAATGATCGAAGTGGAGAGAAAAGACATATTAATACGGATTGTCGTTATCCATGTAATGGTAGCTGTCCGAGAGCAATGGTGAGGTCATGCATAAAGAATTTTAAAGGCGCAAGTAATAAGTATAGGACGAAAAGAAGTGCTGAATTGTGTTAGTTTGTGATTAGTTTTATTAGAAATTTAACTGTATCTTACGCATTAATGTAATTCAATTTTAGTTTAGTATGGTAATTTCAACTGATGGATTTCTTAGTACAATTTAAAGGGAAGTTTTCAATCGAGAATCAAGAATAGTCTGTCGGGTACCGTAGCAAAGAGCATAGAGATTTGGATGGGTACATTGATGACAATTTAGCTTTGATCATAAGCTAACCTCTTTTTAAAATGTTCCTTGATAGTTGGCTTGAACATAGATACTTCGCTTGTTGATACTAGCGTTTTGAGAGCCAAAATGTTAATTAAGAAAGTTCAAATTTGCTGTCACTTCCAAACCAGAGCTGTGATGTTTTGTCCTAAGCACAATTCTTGAAGCACTGCCAATGAACCAACAGTATAATAGCATCCTTGATACAATTTGAACACAACTCAGATCATAGTATAGTCTATTAACTAGACGTCACTCATTGCGCCTTTTTTCATTTGTCTTTAATTTCAGTTTGAATTTTGATATGCTTCAAGAATTTGCTTAGGCCAAAAGACACAGTTCTGGTTTGAACGTGGAGGCAAATTTGAACTTTCAAGCAGTTCTGAAAGGACCAACATCAACAAACGAGAGATAAATGTCCAAAATAACTATCAAGCGACAATTTGACATTGATTAGCCATTGATTATAGATAAATTCTCATCGCTGGGCCTAACCAAACTGTATACTTTTATCTGGAAAAATCAGGTAAATCAGAAAAAGGACAAAGTGATAGATTTAGGTCCTTTAACGTTTAAACAATTGCAAAAATGTTTCAGCTCTTTATGACTGTTTATTGTTATTAAAGTCGACACAAGAATTCAGACATTAATGGAACGGGTCTTTTACAGGGCTTACTGATAGCACAACACAGTTATTGACGTGTTTTCTTTTTTAGTTATTCAATGAAAATATCGAAAGTGTCACCAAAAGAAGGTAGCTCTGAATTTTTTAAAGTAAATATTCAGCTCCTTGACATCACAAAGCGTCAGGGAGATTAGATTTCATACCTCTCGATGCATTCAATCAAAATCGAAATAGATACAGCTAAACAGGATGGTTGGCTGTGTGGAAGGTAAGAAATGTATTCTTCAGAAAGACAAATCGCTTTGTGATGCCAGACAGCTGATTGTTTTGTTTTATAAAATTCACCATTGCTACTTGGCTTATATAAAGCAGGTTAACTGTCAACGTATATCCAGTTTCAGTGGAGTTTTTCTTGTTTACGCTGGTTGCGGTCACACTAGATTCTAATCGTGTCATAATATGAATTGTTTCACTTTCTTGAAATTTATCTTTGACGTCACAAAGTACGGCAATATAACGATACAAGGACACCCGTTCACACTGTGGCTGTCCCGTCTTTTGCAAAGCTGCCTCTGCTGTGGCTAATTTTTTGGAGCAAGTAATTGTCACGTAAAAAACCTTGGTAAATCATGGTTGGCTCATTTTGCTTACAAGGTCTGTTTCATCCAGCATTCCTTGCATATGTCGTCAGTTGGATCGCCTTTGTTATCGCCATTTTCCTGGGCCATGAAAACGGCGACAACAAAGGCCAGCTAAGAGACAGCACATGCAATGAATGCTGGATGAAACAGACCTTTTAAATAATGCTGTAATTTAGGTCGGCACCTTGTTTATCCCATTGTTTTGGATGCTAACGGGTGTCTCAAAAAAGTACCCCCTTTTGATTAAACAAGGGAACGAAACGATAAAATATCGGGACTTTTTAGGTTCATAGGCATATTTGTTGATCTTCAACTTAAATGCACATACGTTTCATTTTAAATCTTCTTCTGAACACCGGAGATACAAGCTCGCAAAATCAAAATTTACAGTGCATCCGAAACCAGAGGTTTTGAAAAAGGGCCCGGCCATGATTTGTATCATGGATATTTCCAAAATCCTTGATGAAATTTGCAAGCAATGCAGCATCGTGGTAACAGAGAATAGATAACAAAGGCTGTCTGGCAGTCCATAAGGTACGAAATCATGCAGAAGCCTCTTTAATCACTGCACAGTGCGATCTTGCATCTATTTTGGGACAAACTTTGAGTTAATTGTAAAGGACTACAGGTCTCTTGTGACATTCCATGCTCCCTGTGGGATTGGTGAAGGTGAAGTTGCGTTTTTCAGTGCCAAGCGCTGGGGAAGGCAGAAATAGAGCAGACCTAATCGAGTCCACGACCTTTTGTCATGACGCTCAAGTGGTGGGGTCGTACCGGGTATCAAGCTCACTCCACCTGATTGTTCTAGCTTGAAAGTCAGAGGATTACACCCTTCAAGTATCGTAGTTGTGTATAATTGTGTAGATTCCAGATTAGCTATGTCGTGAATTTCATGAGCATACAAAAATAAATTTAAAAAGTTAACATCCTGTGAAAAGTTGAAATCTTACGCGACTATCATCAGTTTAAAGGAATCTAATAAACAGTATGAAAGTGACATGCTTTGAAAACAATTTTCAGACTCATTAGATGCGATAAGCCGAATGATTTATGATGTTAGTTTTAGGTTTTGAAATACGTTGGTTCCAAAATGAAAGCTCCACGCTTTGAAAACAATTTTCAGACTCACCAAGTGCGATAAGCCAAATGATTTTATGATGTTAGTTTTATGATTTAAAATACGTTGCTTCCAAAATAACTCGTTGTTTACTGCGGTTTTTAAGGCTGGTGGCTGGTTTCCATATGTCATATTTCATCGTATTTCATCGCTTTTCATCGAAATTCTTGGTCTACGATCAATCAGGATTATTTCCGATATATGAAAACCAACCAAACTTTATGAAAACCAAACCAGGTATCCTAACTCACCCTGTTTGTCGCAATTCGTCGTAATTTGTCGCCATTGATCGCAGTGAATCAAAAATTGTGCTTTCTGCGATGAAATAGGATCAGTTCCGACGCATTAGGATTCTCGACTTTCATACAATTTGACAATCGCAGTTATGGATATCTGACAAATTACCATGAAATACAACGAAATGCGACATATGAAAACAAGCCTAGTTACATTAGCATAGGTTTCAAATCTTGAAATTTGCGAAAAAAGGTGGGTGTAAAATTCAATGACCTATTTCTTTTAACTGAATGTGTTGAAAGAAACTTTAGCCATTTTTCTATGATTCTACCGTTGGACTTTTCAGAAATCTTGAATATTTGTCGAAATTACAGCCTATTTTACATTTCAGCTCATTTTATGATGTGACGTCATCAAATTTCAAAATCACAAACCAGAAGAGTGAAAGAGTTTTGCTTGATACCATATTGTAGCCATCCATAAACTATGGTTTTCTTGAAAATTATTTGATCTTTTGTCAACAGGTTTAGAAATTACGATAGTTTTAAGTTTTTTTCGAAAATGTTCTTGAATCCTTGAAAAAGAAGAAAAACACTGTAATTCTGAAAATATTGAAGATTTCAGAAAAGTCCAACGGCAGATTTACTGCAAAATAGTCAAAGTTTCTTTGAAGCCATTCAGTTCAGAGAAATAGGTCATAGAATTTTACACCCGGCATTTTAAAGATTTGAAACCTATGCTAGTTACAGTTAAAAACAGATACTAGAAAGAGGTAAGCTAAGAACATGACAAAAGCCAAAATTTAACCAAGTTTAAGAAGTTTTTGTTCAATGCAATTTATGATTACATAGCAACTATCAGCTGTTCTCAAATAAAGAAGGCAAAAACCATTTATAAAAACGCTTATAACAAAATTAATTTAAAGGCAAATTACCATCTAAACTGAGCTATTTACATATGATTAATCAGACTAAAAGAGAGATGTGAATTATAAATTTTCAAGGATCTTAACTTATCATATTATCACTGAGTAATGAAACTTAGCAGACAAAATTTTGAAATTCTATATTTTTCCATCGTGCAGTAAAACATTTGTGCGTTATAAATAAGAGAATAGTATCGTGCTTACATCTTTCATGATGAGATTTTAATCTTGTTCATGTAATGTAACCATTGGAATTCATTTTCGACATCATTTGATCTCTCTAACTCCAGACGTTCTCTTTATCTGCAATGAGGATACATACAGTATACTGGATGACTTAGTAAACTGTGTGATAAAAGGTACGTGGGAAATATTCAAAACAAAATTATTAGTCTACCGGGTGAGTGAAAAAAAACGCCTGGCTTTGAAAGGCTACTGCTTCCCGAGTACATAAGCAATGATATTTTGTAATACCAGATTGAATAGCTAACATGTTCAATAATTTATTGACATTTTCCTGGCTAAAATCGGTCACTCCGTTCAGATTCTGTAAGCGCTTCTCTAATATGAATCCAATTGAGAAACCTTAAAAACCGTGCTAGAATTACAAGCAAGAATCCCTAATGTGTTTACCTCCCAGCAATGATTTTCAGCACGCATTAGCACGTGCTTTAATTTCGGGTGGTTGAAAAGTCTTCCCCTTGGTGTGAAGAACTTATCTAGGGGGATTACATTCTCCTATGAAGACAAAAGACATGAACATATCCAAGAGCCATTATTGCTAGGGCAGAGAACAAAGAGAAATTTCGCTTGTTGTTTTCACTTGTTTTGAAGGTTTCTGAAAGGGGCTTTCTGCAGAAAATCTACTATTTCGACGGGAAGGAATGACTGATTAAAGCCGGGTAAATTACTGAACCTAATTTGACATATCGGGAATAAAACAAGACAGTTTTCAATATTATTGTTTGGATATTACTGGAGCAGGATTTTTTCAAACAACAGGAATTTTTATTGACTCACCCGGTATCAGGCAAATGCTAACTTAGACTGCGTTCACACGATGCCGGCAAATTTTGAGAACGGTGAAAAATTCAACGGATAGGCCTCCCGTTCACACGAAAACGGCACATTTTTTGCCGGCAGATTTTGAAAACGGTAGCTTTTGAAACAGAACTCTAACCGACACATTTTGGAAACGGCATCACGTAAACACCTGAAAATGATGAAAACAGAGCATTTTTAGACACTTTTGGAACGAGACTGATCGACTCTTGGGGTGTAGGTAAGCCACTTTGGTATCAAAGTTTTGAAGCGAGTTTTTGCCGTCTAAGTTCCTACCGTTTTCAAATTGTTCCGGTATCGTGTGAACGCTAGCTCAAATTTTGCAGCCGTCACGTTTTTCACCGTTTTAAAAATGTACCGGCATCGTGTGAACGCAGTCTTAGACATGAAAATTTTGATTGCTAAAATCACTCATCATTTACATCCACCAGCTTGAAAAAAGCTGGTAATTTTTTGAGATGCTGTGAGCTCCCCCTTTGTAAATCACAATTGAAAAGGGTTTAACTCTGATTGGCTGCCTGATCAATGGAATGAGCGAAGCACTTTGGGGCATGTGCGAATCCACAAAGGAAAATGAAATACGATAGCCCTGAAGTCGCCACTGCGCAGACTCCAGAAATCTTCGACGGGGTCTACGTTTCACCTCTCTCAAGAGTTATACCATATCAGCTTTAAAACAAATACTAACAATTTTCAGTCCCATGACAACAAATGTGCAACGGATATCTCTTACCCATATACAATTGCATTTTCTTTATTGACCTGTGCGATGGGTCCTTTTAGATTTGATCAATGTTTTAGGCCATTTTTAAGTCATTTTGCAACCATAAAATTTTAGAAAAGTTAAATTTGCCGATACTTCTAGTGCTGGTAAGAACGCGAAGAAACATCACACAAATACTTTAATCTTTCGGCTTTTAACTAGAATTTGAATAATTGAAATCCGTGAAGTACTCTTGGTGCAATAAATTTTCAAAAGTGGGAACTTTTTTCTGCCTCACCCGGCATAAGGAATATTGGGCAATTACCTGTTCTGGCTCTGTTGTTCAAATATCTATTCAATCTCTTGGCAACCATCGGTCTTAGGTGCTGCGATATCTTCGCCTGAGAAGAACAAAGACAAATATACTTGCTTTATATCTTCAATCTCGTCTAGAAGATGTGAATCTCCCGTTACTAAATATCTTACAAATGAAACCTCCGTTATAAATTATGTAAAGCCCGGGAGATATCGTTCCACGTACAAATCGCTTCTCGCCAAATAATAAACCCTTGGAGCAGTAAAATCGATGGCAAACAAGGTTGGTGAAGACAGACAGAGATATGCCATCCTGAAAAACCTTGCCGAGTCAATTGAGGAAACACGACAGCAAGAGCTGAGGATGCCTCTTGGCAGACAAGTTGGCGTGGATTGGTCACCTTTGTTACGTAACATAGCAATTGAAGAAAAGTAGCGAACTGGGAGGCGGGTACATAACATGCTGAGGGCATAGGTATGTGCCGGACATTTGAGTCAGTTGGGTCAAAACTTCTCTAAATAAGGGTCCCTTTTTCGGCAGATTTCCCTTGAATATGGGTGAGTCTGGCTGAAATTTGCCTGAAGTAGTAAAAGGAGGTAGTTGTCAGCCAAAATTCATCATAAGAGTAGGTATTAAAGGAAATAAACTGAGTTAAAAGATGAGATCGCATAGGTTTATATATTTATAGCCTATTGTAGTTAGGATCCAGCTTGTGGTTAAAGAAAGCAAAGCCAAAGAAAAGAATGATCGGATTAAGTGTGTCTTTGCCCCATTTATAGACAGGCGCTATATATCTCTGGCAATCCCAGTTTCACAATACTGGATTGCTATCGGAGCAGAGTGACTTTCATAGCGGATCGGGGTTTTAGTTACGCTACGCCGCACCAATTCGAAAACCAAAGCTCCCATTAGCAGAGTGAAAATCAATCCGCTCTGGAGGTGATAAAACAATCACTCCGGAGTCACTTGGTAGCGAAGCGTTGTAGTGTAATCGAAAGAATCCAATATACTACGCTTCCAAACAATGAAATTTCAGATTAGCAAACAAAAACTTTGGCGCCAGACTGCAAAAGCGCCCTCAGTGTAGACCAGAATTGCGGAGGAATATGGCATGGGAGCAAAAGAAGCATCGTAGAGCAACAGCTACCCTAAACATCACTGCGGAGTGAAAGTCACTCCGGTCTGCTCCGCTCCGATAGCAATCCGATACAGTGAAACTCTAGCCTCAGGTCAAGGCAAGTTTCGGTAATTAGAAGCGAGTAACTTTCTGAGAACGCAGCTGCACACCCTCGTCTATTCACTAGTCATGTACCCACCTTCCCTAGTGGCGGTGCCAGCTCTGCAAAATCCGAGAGAAATGGGGGGGGGGGGGGATTTTGACGTAATTTTTCAATCTGAAGGTAAACCCAACTTATTTCATGCCATTTTTCTTTGACAATTTTTGCCGACTTTTGGGATTTGGGGGGTCAAGTCCCCCAAGTCCTCCCCCCTGTGGAGCCACCACTGCTCCCCAGGGAGCAACGAAGTTACATATTGCTTACGTCTTCTGATTTGTCGATGTATTCATCCTCATACTTTGTTCTATTGTTCTTTTTTATGGCAGGTGCATTTGTCGGAACACAGGGAACTAAGAAAAGAAAACAAGAATTATTAAATGGTGAAAAAATCTTGAACAAATATTCAATGTCCAA
This sequence comes from Aurelia sp. 3 sensu Dawson et al. (2005), assembly GCA_964020215.1. Classification (NCBI taxonomy): domain Eukaryota; kingdom Metazoa; phylum Cnidaria; class Scyphozoa; order Semaeostomeae; family Ulmaridae; genus Aurelia; species Aurelia sp. 3 sensu Dawson et al. (2005). The sequence goes on along the minus strand of OZ026592.1, from coordinate 3,039,240 downwards.
AATCCAAGTGCGCAGAAATATAGTGAAGTTTCGCCTTGAAGAAGCTAATTTTTTACCTCAGCCTACATAGTAAAAACCTGCACATAAGAACCAAAGGTTTTGATATTTGCCTGATAAGGTTCTTATACGATGAACGATAGGACGCCCAGTGTGTAGCAGATTGAAATTTACATCAGTAGCGATCCCCCTGAACTTATTGTTTTTTGTGTTTTAAACTTACTTTTAGTTGGTATACAACCACCTTTCACTGATACGTAATTTTCAAATTTCCGGTTGTGAGCCACCTTCAGTGCAGATCTACCTTAATCGTAAAGCTTTATGATTAGTGGCTCCTAATTTAATTTTCACGTGCTACGCACTTTCAGGTAGTTATTTGTCTCATTATGCATATAAATACGGTCTCGTGCTTTCGTAATTTCGCATTCTGAAGACGAAGCATAAATTTGTTTCGAAACGGCCATAACAAAATATGGCCTAGTCTTATTAAAATAATTTTATCAACATCGGATGGTCACACTGGAATGTTACTAATATCTGAAAAATGTCGTTGTAAACTTGAATTTTGTCTCTCTTCTTGGATTTGTCTTGAATATGGAATGATTGAATTATGACTCATAAATGATACTGGTCGCAATCTTTTACAGTACTCTGATACATATTTCCGTCACTACGAATCCTGCTTTCTGCGAAATTTGGTATTTTTTGGCATTACCACTCAGACACAACCTAAAACATTGAATTAAAGCTTTATTATCGTTATAATTACATTCCTGGCCTAGCTTTATCAGTTGTCTTCTAACGCTATGAGAGACGGTCGTCAGATCCCTTTGTTTTCCTTGCAATGGGAGAGCTTCAAAGGGAAACCAAACTAATCTCATGACCGAACGATACATGCGAGGCTGGCAACTGAATTATTGGCTGCCAATAATTGAGGCACGCTCTATATAGCGACGATAAAGCTTTAATATAAGGAATCATGTTGCAAGTTTAGAATGCTACCTGCACCAACAGATGGAACTTTTTTCATTAAATTGCAACCATATCTTGACGTGTTGTTTTTCAAATTATCATGCCTTTCTGGTCGTTGGTATTGATATCTTGTAGTTGAATCCAATGTGTAAGGAGGTTTTTCTGGATCAAGAGTTGCGTTAAGAATTCTCAATGATTCTGATATTTCGACATCTGAAATGGAAAGAAGAAATAACTGCTAGCAATCTTCTACAAAAGATGGAGAGAAAAGATACAAATATAATAAACAATTTCAAAGATTTTGTGCTAACAAATGGAAGATGGAGGCACCATCGAGCCGCCATCGAGGTCCTATCAAGATTTTACGAAACAGGAGGATACTATGAATTGTCAAGCTGGGATCACGGGAACACTCGTCAAATGAAGTGGAAATCATATATTTGGGGAACAAATTGTTGAATTTTCTAAATAAGGGAAAAAATCAAAAAGGACTGGGGAGCAAGGGAACCTTTACTTCCCTGGGGGACCTCATCATCATTCGTATTTCAGATATCTAATCTATAGTTGAGAGATTTTCAGACAGTTTTCCTTCTCATGATGACAATTTTCAGACAGTTTTCCGTTTCTGCATTCATCATACTTAAAGGAAAAGTCCGGGGTTGGTATAATTGTTGATTATTCAAGAGGTTACACTGTTGTGAATGGTGCGTAGTATTTTTTTTTTCTATTGTTTCTCTGCGAAACTACATATTTCTAACTGCCAAGAAGTGCGAAGTGACGTCATTTTGTATGACATCACTTCACGTTGACCTATACGAGGCTGCCAAATGTGTTGATATTATACAATGATATAGAAGCGCCGAAATATATCATTGATATTATACCACTCACATTGCTAGTCTCCTTATCGCGCCTTCGCAAACTCGTACAAAATACAAAATGGAGATGATATTTGGCCTAACTTACGAAGATTAATCGTCGAATTTATGAAAATTCAAGGCATGAAAACTTGGAAAGAACTAACGACTGGTGTTCAGCAGTTGGTAAGGTTGCTTTTTAACAATAATTTTATCGACCCCAGACTTGTTCTTTAAGAAGGATTTTGCTTGAAGAAGATGCTTACAACGAAGAGTTTGAAGGCAGGAACACCATAAAGTGATGCAACATCAAAAATATTCTTTTTAATTCAATATAAAAATGTACAAAACAAGATACTTAAGACTACTGAACTACGTAACAAAAACGATAACCCGGGAAGCAAGAACCCATGATTATCAAAAGGGTCATCAAACATAGAACATTAAACTAAACTAAACTAAATATACTGTGCAAAAGGCTACATATTAACGATTTTTACTGACAGATACAAACAAATGAAACTGGGAAAAAGAACAAAGGACTTAAAAAGAAAAGTATTTTGAGGCTGTGTGGCGCAAAACAAAGGCTTTATCTAACTTAAACAAATCGACTTGTTCTGTGAATGAAATCTAAAGTCAGTTCCAGTATACTTCTATTAACGTCACTGGAAAGGCATCACCATTTAGCAAAAGTTGCACAAGAACGTTGTTAGAAAGGCTGTTGATTTCAAGGAATGGTGGTAATGCAAAAAGAATATTTACAAAAATATTTACAGCAATCTAAAACACTCACCCTGCGGCAATCCATGATAATCAGACTGATAGGTAGACTTAAATGATTGTTTGGCTATATAATTCATCACATCCTGGCTAATGTCATCTGTTGGACCAAGGGGAGGGAGACGGTCAGCAAATTTCCATACCATGAATGTGTGATGTGGGTGAGGATTGTTACACCTATTCCCACTGGCAGAACCATATCTCTGTGGTGTCCACCTTGTACCCTTCAGTCCAATGAAATCATTTTGATATGAAGATTTGACAAACTTTGCCTCTGTTGGATACAGCTTTGAAGACTGTGGCCTAAGGTAAAAGCAAGAAGAATATATTATGTGATACATGTAAGACATAACAAGATACAGGACGTTAAAGCAAAAAAAGGTATGAGAGGTATGCAAAAATGCTGCCATAGAGCAAAGCTTGCAACCAAATATATTCATATAGCACCTTTACTATAATTCAATATTCAAAGGCATTTTTGACAATACCATTATCCCCTCCGTTTAGCATATTTTCGCCCTTGGGGCATATTATTGACATAGCCTACAGTTAGCAACTCTGATGTTTTTATGGCCCTCATCACTGATATACTGCACCAACCGTACACTTTCATGAGGTGCTGAATGGAAGTTATCATATTCAAACAAAACGAAAGGAAACAAAACCTAACGAAACTGAACGAAACAAAATGAACCCAAAGTAATTTTACTGTTAAATTCTTAAGAATCGATTGAAATCGCAAATTTATTATTTCTTATCATTATGATTGATGCATATGCTCGATACAATTTTCATTTTTAGTTCAGTTGTACATTATCACAGTTCTAGCTTGTGTTCACTCCTCTGTGACCCACACTCGAAAAAGAGACATCAAATAGGCCTATCATACACATGCAAGCATCCTCATCCCTGACGCGATTTTTGGGCAATCGTTTCAAATAAAAATCCCTCAAGAAAAGGTCTCTGGAAGAGTTGCTTAGCATGTTCAGCACAATAGATTTGCATTGCGCAATCTTTTCTTTCATGGAATGAAAGAATCAGTTTCGTTCCCAGGTGGCTGCTGCGTTTCTTTCTCGTGGGAATGAAGTGAAGCTAAATTCTAGGTTTTTTGTATCAAAATGTTCGCAATTAATTGTTTACATCCATCATGACAATCACTAATAATTGATTTTTGTCTATTTCAAACGATTTTAAGGAGGCAACAATAGACTTGTTTCCGTTTCGTTCTGTTTTGTTTCGTTGAATATGATCAGCCCTGAAAGGGTGTTGCCCATGATCAACCATCCTGGTACCTGGCCCAATGATTTCCTAGCTTTAACTATCAAGTAGGAACCGGCATATCCATGGTGGCAAGTTGCAGGTCAACAACAATAACAACAACCATATAGATAATAAACAAACCTATTAAGAGGTGCTGGCAATCCAGCTTGCCCATCAAAGTCTCTTTGATTTGTTGTCAAATAGAAGTCCTTGGGATCTTTTAATCGAAAATCATCATGACTTTTAACTAAATTGCATTTCTCTGATGTACTCCAAACATCAGCTCTATCGTTTCTTGGGGATTTGTCTGTGGAAAGTAAGATTAGCAGTACAAATCAAGTAAGCATTACATTGAGAACACTGCAGAATATCATTTTTGGAAAACAGCATAAAATAAAAGAATCTGAGAAGCATATGAACTCAAATCATTCAAATACTTAGGGAAGTGAAATGAAGTGGCAATTTTTTAGCAACAAATGGGATCACAGAAGTAGCTAAGCGCTAATCGAGTTGACAATCCCTTGTTATAATGCTCAAGTGGTGGGACCCTACCAGGTATCGAATCACTCCTGACTGTTCTGGCTGCAAAGTCAGAGGGTTACACCACTCCACCACAACATCTCCCCTTTAAATAGAAGGGTGGTAAAATTCCATCACATTTTTTTAATTGAGTGGCTTAATAGGAACTCATGGCTCTGTAATCTTTCATGGATATTTTTGATATCTTGATTATTTAAAAAATGGCAGAATTTTGATTATTTTTGAAAGATGTGATGGAAAATTTTGAAAAATTTAAATCAACACACAGTAAATCCTAAACCAATACATGAAAAATGAGATAGCCTTAAAGAAAACCATATAATTTATACAGTAAAGGCCTACAAGATGATGCAGAAATCTGTTGCACTTCTGGTTGAGGATTTGGAAACTTGATGAAGTCACACCCTCTTTTACAAAAATGCTGCAATTTTGTAACCAATTGAGACATCAACAAATGTCCACAGCAGGTTTTCATCAAAGAATCCTGAGTTCCTTCCAAGCCATTTTATCAAAACAAAACTGCAACAAAATTTACTCCAACTTGTTTAAAGATTTGAGCCCTACATTACATAATTTTTTTAAACAATAGAAATCTACTATGCATATGCAAATACAATGAGGTAAAGCATCTACAACGAACATACTTGCAAGTCTTTCACCATTTTGTGACATTGGACGTTCCATTACTTTACTCTTTTGCTTCACTCTTGAAGTCTGTGGCCTCTTCAATTCAGCTTGAACTGGATAATCACCCAAACACTTTGAAGCCTACAAAATTAAAATTCATATTTATACAAGAGATAATGTATGATAAAGGGACAAGAAAGTAGCACAACATAGTGGCAGCAGGAATTAGGGGAAAGGGTGTAGACCCATCCAGTGGTTGCTGTGCATACTTTAGAGGATGCTTAAGCCTGGTCTTCATGTGACCATTCCTGTCATTCCCATCTCTTAAAAATCTCCTGATGACACAAATGAGGCAAGCACTGAGAGTGCATTGAGTAGTTTCTATATGATCACTGCTGTCATCTCTGCCACTGAAATTCATTCAGACTCTACACTCCTGTTCATTGATCCAATCAAATTGGGTTGTATTTGGATTGTTCTGGGTCATTAGGCTTGTTTTTGGGTGGTTATGGCTCATTTTGGATCATTTGAGATCATTTTGGCTCACTGTGGCCAATTCCTTGGTTTGAAACCAATTTCTGGCTGCCATTTTCTTGAGAAATCCCAATGGTTAACCAGTATAAAAACAATATAATTGGCTTGTTCCCAAATACCAGACAATGTTCCATGATGGCAATGCCCAACTCAACACAGGCTCTATTTTCTGTCTCGATTATCAACAACCAACCTTTAAGAAATGGCTGTGCCCAGGCTAGGAATGCATTGATTAATCTTATTTGGTTAGGTAATGCTATTATATCAACTTAATATCTTTGATATTGAAGGAAAAAATTGAAGGGAAAAGATGGAGAGGAAGACCTGCAACAAAGTGGTCTGACAACATTAAGACAATGACAACAAGAAATGTTTATCAGCTCGACAAAGACACTAAAGATAGAGCTGAATGGAAATGGCAGGTTCACAGCATCACCAGGGGTCAAGCGACCTGAAGAACAACAACAGCAACATTATATCAACTTAATATCTTAATTGTAAGAGTACAAATTGCAAGGGAGGAGGAGGTCAAATTTGAACTGCCAACCAAACATTATATTTATTGCTCTTTTGATAAGAACATGTTAGTTTATTAAACTGAAACAGGTTCCCTTAGAAGGTGATTAATCAAGAAAATACAGTCTGCAACTTGTTTTAATATTGTGGTTCTTGTTTGCTGTAAAGTATTTTCAACACCTAGAGAATGTTTGGTTTTAACTCTGAACCTGCGCAGAAGAAATCACAAAATTTTTTCAGCACTGCTTCTACCACAAAATACTGCATTTATGCACTGTGTGGTGCCTGTAACAAATGTAAGATCTCCGCTGCAGCCCTACTCCAAGAGCCACTTGACTTTCTCTCATACTATTATTGTCGCTGCTTTAAAGAGCTGTCTGCATGAAGACAAAACTATGAGGATTGTATTTAAACCACTCCGTTCTGAGCAGAAGCAAAATCTGCAAGCCTCTTTTGAAAACTGTGTGCATAACGTAGCAAACTGTCGGCAAATCTGCGCAGAAATTGGCCTCACAAAGAAATTTGCACAGATGGAAAACAAGCCGGAAATTTTTGCAGACACGTTCCCCACGGCCCAAGTAAACCAATATTTACAGTCTGGTGCAGGGATAGGCGACCGTCTCAAAAAAGTTTGGTTTGTGTCATTTTGACCAAAAAATGTGGGTCGGTCGGTAGGTTGGCAACATGATCAAATTTTAATTTCTTCCAAATTTCTTTAGGTTTGAACTATTTTAGGGACATGAAAATTTAGGCCAGTTGTGCCGTCGCCGTTAATACATGTGTCATGGTTCTGCAGTAGCTTGCCATGTTTTCAGTTGCATGCCAACATTAGACTACATTACATAAGTCCTCTAACTTACGCTCGTTGTTGTTGTTATCGCTTCAGTTGAGGGACTTATGTCCTTACGCTTCAATACAGGGACTAATTAGGCCTAGTCCGCCGCGTTCACGGCGCGACCAATCAGATTGCTACTTTCTTAATATGGTAAATCCACGTGCCTGTTTGAAACGTTTGATTGGTTATTAGTTCAAAGTTTGACTTCTCGAAGTGAAGCAACATTCGAAATGACGTTCAAAGGGATGTTCGAATTTTCTTTCGACATTCGTAGGATGGAAGATGTTCTAAGTTTCTTCTGATTTTTCGTAAGATTTTAGTCCCTGTTTAGAATCTGTTTGGTCGTGAGTCCTTTGTATGAGTGAAATTAAAACATCAGATTATAAATGTTGAACGAATACAAGGAATCACGTCGTCAGTCTATGCCAACATTTCCCGAAAATCAGCTTGAAAGATATGACATTGGATCAAAGCAAAGTGGAAGCGGCAAATCGGCAATTTTCTGATTGGAAACTTTCTGCTGGATGCCATTCTTAAGTATTTATAACGCAAGTAACGTCACAAGAACCATCCATTTATGCAAATACTGAAAATCCTTTTTGGAATTTCCTATATAACGTTTTAGATGCTCAACCCAATTTCAACAGACAGTCTCGGTCGGATGACACATAGTGTCACTAACCAAACATTTTTGAGATGGTTGCCATAAGGGCGAATGTGGCGGGGAGTTTGTTCTGAATTAAGCTGAAAGTTTATCTTTAGGGTCCGTTTATGTGGTGTCATTTCAATCTTTGTTTTTGGTCCTACCATAGTTTTGCCTTTTTTATTCAGTAGGCCCACCCAATCCTTCCATTTTGTTTTGATGCCAAAAGTTTAAGGAAGGCCCAAAACTTTTGGGCCTTATAAACTCACCAGAACTCACCTCAGAACTTTGGGAAGATGCATCTCCCCAAGCAAGGCGTGGACTGCCGATATCTGTCGCCACAACGTATTCTTTCATGACTGTTTTGAAGTTTTTTGTGCTGCCTACAGTTGCATGTGTCTGCTTGAAGCCATTGCAGAATCTTTGGTTTGAGCGCCAATTTGTTGCTATGGTGTCACCTCGTTTTGAAGCAATCTCACTTTCGAGCAAAGAGTTGCTGGACAAAATTTTTCGGACCAAAAATAGATTCGTTCCGTGTTCGTTCCTTGGATCCTCCGTGAATCCGCAAAATAAAGGACTGACATTGTCAGATATGATGACAAAGTCGGCAATTTCGTTTCAGCTGGATAGTATTTTTAAAAACTTGAGAAGATTACGGGGGAGCTTTCCATGAGAATTTACTTCAAGCGTTCCCCTCTATGTTTCAAAGGAATTTTTGTCAAAACGTCAAACCTTTTTTAGCGATTCTCACAATGAGAGCGCCGAAGGTCGCTGATCCAAGTTTCTTATCAAAACGTGTAAATATGTTCAAATGACATGTATTTTTTACAAGAAACCAAGAATTTGTGTCAGTACTTAATGTTTCTTAAAATCGTCAGATTTTGAGTACTCAGAGTTTCCTACGAATTTCATAGCAATCTTCACTTTCACCATCTGCGCCCCTTGAACATTTGAAAATATTTATTAAAGCCTTTCCACGGTCTAGACATCACACTAAAGTGCCTTCTGAGTAAAATGATACAGGAAACAAGCGAAAATAGAATTGAAATATGTCAAGGAATTCTCTTATCAAAACAAAAGGTTTCTTAAGTTATATTTTCCAAGTACAGCAGTTTCTTAATTTTTGGCAGTCTGAGAGAGTTGAGTTTCTTATAAGCAGTTTCATACTCAAAAACACATGTATGATTCTTCCTACTCAGAGCAATAGGCAACTACATTGCATTCCCCCCCCCCCCCCCAAGAATTGAAATGATATGTTTATAACAAAACTGGATCATAAATCTTACCATTTTTATCAAGATTTCTTTGATTAATTATTATGCCTGGAAGGTGAACGATCCCTTTTGATGTGTTTAACGGATTTTTAGGCCACTTTTCACACATTTTGATGAAGTAGAGTTTTTGTACATTCAATTTTACTAATAATGTTTTCTATGCTTGGAAAACTGTAAGAAAAGCCACTGATGAAATTTGGCTCTCATTTACTTTGACTTTGTTACTGCAGGTTAAATGTAAGTTAACCAAAGGTTGATGAAGACCAGCAATTCACTCCAGTTGATCAAATATCGTCTAAAAAATGAACTACTCCGACTGTTTATGCCAAGATCTTCGTTGATAAACACTTGGAGTGTTCTTATATAAGTATCTTGGATTAGAACTTTGTACTAAAAGATTCCTAACTCGACACACAAATTTTTGTCAGTTAGTTATGAAACTTTTCCTATTTGTTTCCTATTTCTTGGGGTGCTACTAGCATTCTAGAATCTAGATGCATACTGTTTCTTCACGTTCTTTACGCGTATTCTCTTTCAAGAAATTTGCAATCCGGGGCTGGTAGGCAGTTTACAAGTCTTTGAAAATTGCGCGTTTCTTATATTTTCAATGCCGGAAGAGCACAGCATGTTTAGTTTTGTTAAGAAGGCCCCCAAATTAGTTTGTAAGATTTCAAAACAAGTAAATAATATAATTTACACTCAAAATAATTTCAACAGAATTGCTATTACTGCACACTGTCAACAACATTTTTGAGTGATGTGGAAAAATAAGAACTGCAAATTACAAAAGTTTCTTAGTGCTTAAATTCAGGTAAGGTTCTTTCTTAACTTTTGGAAAATTGAGCCTACCGTTTATAATGAGCTCTTGCTTACAAAGAATACGTATGGATGTATTCTTGACAAACGAATGTCATTACCCTGGAAACATAGCATTGCAGTGAATATCCCTGAGCCGAAAAATTCCTTCGCATCTATGAATTAACATAACCAGATGTTACTCCCTTATTCAAATTTTGATTTACTGTAATACACTACTCACTTATCTAACTTCGAATAGCGACTTCTTTGCAATATTTACCACAACTTTCTCTCCGAACAGGAGGTCAGGAGGTCTTCAGAAGGTCTTCAAAGTAAGTTGGATTGGTGCCTTGTTACAGCTAATGTAGTCGTCAACATAGGCCATGGCAACCAAGAAAAGCTTTCAAAATGTTTTGTTGCCAATGCTGTAAATCAGTACAGGTGCTTGCAATCAAGTTTTCGGATTGCAAATTGGTTAATTATGGATGATGACCTTCTTAATATGGGGCGAAAATGACAACAAATCAGAGAATTTGGTTCAGCGGGTGGTTAGTTACTCTGGGTACTAGAAACATCCAACATTGGAGGAAAAATCCTCCAAAACAGCTGCAAGACTTATGCCATGACTGGGCCGAATCTAAACAAAAATGTAAAGCTGCGATTACTGACAGATTCACCTGGAGATAACGACAAACTTTCTGGCTGGGTTTCAATGCAACGTACTATGGCTTTTGTTGATAGTCAAATTAAAGTAAAATTTGCACCAGCAAAGATTTCCAGTCAAATTCCAGTTGTATTAACAGTCCCAATCCCCTGAAATTTCATTTCTCCTAGCAAAGCGCCACAATGGGCGACACCACTCCATGCAAGTTGAAACTACAAAGATGGGCGTTAAGATATGCGGTTGCTGTTGTTGCTGCACCAATTTTGCACTTCACTGTTTCCCTGTGCCTGGCATTCCTTGTATCCCTAATGTTCTTAAAGGCATAGGGGCACAATAGGGAAGTAACTGCTAAGGAACAAGGTTTGCAATGTCATGCACATTGCAACGCAAGACTTGCCACATGAGACGCTTATGCGCTCGAAAAAGTAAAGGCAGCAGCAACGATCGCTGCACAAGTGACAAGCTCAAGAATCTTTTTAGATTCACAAAGACAACGATTGTGTTGAGATCTGTCTTAATTGCAGCCTATATCAGATGTTTTTTACTTTAGTTATCAGTTGCTTTAGTATCGTATTTTAGTTCCATCTTTACATTTGCTTTCACTCTATGCTATCCAAAAAAATACACCATTTCAATTAACAGCCTCGCTTTGGAAATTATTCAAAATTCGTTAGTTCATATGAAATTTTAGAGATCAATTCGGATTTAGCAGTGAGTTTTCATGTTGCTAGCTGTCGTAATGTTGACTTTATGGCGATATAAAGTTTGAAAATTTGAACGTGAAAATGACTTGGGGTGTAAAGTTTAACTCGAACGATTTTTCACAGTCAAATCCCTATTAAAACTTTGAACTTTACATTGCCATAAAATTAACATCACAATTGCTAGCAGTTTGAACACGTACCTAGACTTAAGATTGGGTGCTAAATCCGAATCTGGGCTTGAAATTTTCACATGAACAATAGGAAGCAATTTTAACAAATTTCCAAAACGAGGCGGCTTAATTGAAGTGGCGTATTCAATTCATCGTCTGAACACGGATTTGCGCTCAGTTACACAAACCACTTACCTTTCGCTTCAAGTGGTCTGGAAGTGGTCTGAAAAAGAGAACGATGCTTGCAACACATCAAAAACGATTACAAAGTGGACTTTGTAATCAATAAAAACAACTGTAACTTTTGCACATATGTCAGATTTTAATATTGCGACTTCTAAACATCTGGCATAAAGAAATTAAAACCCTGATTTTTAATATACAAGTTGAATCTTCTACTGTACATATCAACTTTTAAAACTAATGTTTTGAAAACTATGCTCGATTAAATTCCAAGACAGAGAGATTTGTCATGACCAATTTACCTGTGAAGTACCAAACAGCCACGGCTGTGTCCTTCGATACAGGGAAGGGGTGGGGGGGGGGGACTCAGTAGACTTACGAGGACGAGTCCCTTGTTTCCCTGTGCTCTTTGACTTGATGATGGCGCTTCAGTCCACAGAGACTCATAATATTACTCTGAAAAACCTGGCCCTTATTAGGCCCAAACTTCGCGATTTCTACAGTACCAATCAGATTGCGAGATTTGTGAATTACTATTGCTACGGTGTAAATGTGATGGAATTTTCGATTCGATTGAATAATTGAAAACATTCCCACAGGATTGAGATTCGAAGCCGTGATTCCATCATAATTCCATTGATGATTGAAGAAAATAGGGCCAAGTTTTTCACTGTTTCAAAATGAGTCCCTCTTGAGCAAGGGTTACCGCAGGGATACAACGTACTCATCGTCATAAGTCTAGGCACTCAGCACATGAGGTAAGTCAGATATTTCTGGGTCTAAGGGCCTGTTTATATGAGGAAAAACACCTCACCTGCCAGACCCGGGGCTGAGAGGTGAGATTCCACCTTCCCATAGAATCCTTTGTATTTTCATTTCGCGTTTACATGATGAACGCAACACCACCGGTATAGTGAAATCCCACCTCACCAGAAGTGGGATCTCACCTGGGTGAGGAGAAATTTTTCCATATAAACGAAACACCACCGGTATGGTGAGGTAAATTGAAATTATTCGTTGATTCTTATTGGTCAGTTCGGTCTGATTTCACGGAAGAGAGACTTTACTCCACATCGCCTCTCAGCCCCGGGGCTGACAGGTGAGGTGAAATATCTCATATAAACAGTGGCTGAAATTTACCTCGCCTCTCAGCCCCGGGTCTGGCAGGTGAGGTGTTTTTCCTCATATAAACAGGGCCTAAATATTGCCAAAATTGATATTTCAGGTTTCAAACTAATTGAAATTATGGTCATGATATTTTTGGAAAAAATACAGTAAAATTGATATTTCTGGGTTATGTAGAGGCAATCCTAGCCAAAATTTGCAATGTTCCAAGATTTCTATGTTTGTTTACAGGTATGCAGGTATACAATTAGCATCTAAGCATTTCGTTCTTAACATTTGCAGTTTGATTCATAGGTTCAAGGTTCCAAAATTTAGATGGAAGATTGGCGAATCCAATGATATTGTTTGCAAGTGCTGAAATAGTAAGGTAGAAAGCTTTTCGTTTCACGTGAAAGGGCAAGGGAAACTTGCCACAAGGGTGCAAATTTGATTGCTTTTTATAAAATTTATGATGCCTAATTTGAGGTAGACTTTAAGTGCTTTTTTGTCTTTTCTTTTATATCTAATTTTTTTTTCTATGTTAAGGCAACGGAGTTGCCATAGATTTTTGCTCTCCGCGGTATTCGTCCTTGTAGTATAGCAAAGTAGTTTGTAAGTAGCGTTAGATAAGTAACTTGTATCGTAAAAGTTGATTGAATCCAAAAAAAGCTTTTGTCAATATCGTTGCAAACTGAGACTGCGTTCACACGATGCCGGCACATTTTGAAAACGGTGAAAAATTCGACGGATAGGCCTCCTGTTCACACGAAAACGGCACATTTTTTGCCGGCAGATTTTGAAAACGGTAGATTTTGAAAACGGAACTCTAATCGGCACATTTTGGAAACGGCATCGTGTAAACACTTTAAAATGATGAAAATAGAACATTTTCAGACGCTTTTGGAACGAGACTTAACATTTCTTAGGGTTTAGGTACACTTCTTTGGCATCAAAGTCTTGCAACGAGCTTTTTACCGGCAAATTTCCAATCGTTTTCAAATTGTTCCGGCATCGTATGAACGCTAGCTCAAATTTTGCTACCGTCACATTTTTCATCGTTTTCAAAATGTGCCGGCATCGTGTGAACGCAGTCTGAGACGCACATGTAGATACCTGATAACGACATTTTTGACTTCCTAGTACTCATGACTCTTGGTTATGAGAAAATCGAAATATACTCTTTCCTTGATTCTTTTTTACAAAAATCCACGAGTATTCAAGAGAGACAGACTTAACTACCAGAGTTGTAAGTTTCGTTTACCCAATAAAAGGCCGACGCTCAAAACAAGTAGTTGCATCAACTACACAACTACGCATCAAAATATCAGACACATGCGTCTCATATAGCCTATGAGAGAGAGAGAGAGAGAGAGAGATGTATTTGAAATAGGTCGAGCATGACCCAAATCTGAATGAAAGATCCCATCCGTGCCAGTATATTTTGTCTGATTACATCACCATATTTTCTAACTACGATCATTAATTATTCAAATGTTGGGTAGACTTGCTTTGCATAGTCACATTTACCCTATGTACAGGCCACCAGAGGTGATCTATTCTTTTCTCTAAAAAGGACCACCCTCCATGTTGTCGATCATGGAGTTCCAAAGCAGTTCAGTATTTTGGCTCTAAATTTTGGAATACTCTTTCACTTTTCATAAGTGTTGCTGGTTTTATTTCAATTTTTCGCTCTAAATTAAAAACCCCTTTCATTGACTCATATGTCTAATTTGAAAATTTGTTGAGGTATATCTGTTTTGTTTTATTTTTACAGTTTTCAGTTTCTTTGCTTCTAAGGGGGGGGGGGCTCTCTCGATTTGTTTACCTATTTACAGATCTCAGCCTTAAGAAGTCTACCCTATACATAATTATACTATGTCATTCCCTTTGTCTTAGTTTGTACCTATGTAAACCTTTGATGTAGTTAATTCTAGCATTTTATTTGTCTATAATAGTATTGTAAATGTATAGAATTGTATGTAAGATAGATTGATGATCAAGTGACACTGGAACTGAAACACTGGACACTGGAACTGAAACACTGGACAGCATGGCCTCTTTTGTGATTTATTTTCAGGCTTTGCTTTTCCTAATGATCAAGTTCAGCTGAATGAAAACTGACAGATGTTACGCTGTTTCTCTTGACGTATGTTGTCAGCGAGGGAAGATATCGAGATCTTAGATCCTAGCGGGGAGTTAAAAATGGCGTGGTGTCATACTTTAAATGGCGTGGTGTCATGTTGCATTGACGTAACTGCACAGCATATATGTTGTCAGATACTCTGGAAAAGTGTGGCGCAAACGTGGCAAAACATCAATGCAAGATAAGACGGGTGGAGAGAAGTACAGATATTGATCTTCTGTTCAACAATGTTCAACTTTATTCAAAGGATAAGCGCGTTTCTATTCGATCGACAACAGGCACTGATAACAACTTGCAATCATTTAGGAACAGCCAGAAAGAGAAACCGGAAATAACATTCATAACATTAGCCACTAAGTGTGGCATTTTCTTTTGGAAAAATGGGTCTACGCATAGGCTATTATTTGTTGGTAAAATTTTAGGACATGCAAAGCAAGCGTACCCACATATAACTCCCTTGCCAAGCAAATAAATAATTTAAAGAACAATTTTTAATCAATTTGCAGTACCATATAATGTAATTGATAATGACTGTATAATACCTGCAAATGGGCTGTCATCTAGAGAAAATTTATCTGCAGATCTGCGTTTGCGATGATCTACGTACCACTCTTCAGTATCAACATCTCTTTTTCTTTCATCAAATTCAGAGTCCTGACTCTCTGAATCTTCGTCATATCTGTTCCCCTGGGATTCTTCTTTCTTACGTAGCTCGTCAAATGCTCTTTTGTAGATCTCTGCAGCTGGCACATGGAATTCTTCACCAGTCTCGGTTTCACGTGGTGCATCCTCACTTTCATCATCACTCACACTTTGAACAATCTTCTTCTTCAGTGTTTCCAACTTGGCTTTCCTCTTTCTTCGGTCAAGCATCTTCACGTAAACGTCTTCCATATCTCTCTGAAATCTCTTCCCGACATCACCCTTTGCGCTGTCTGCTCGATCAATGAACTTCAACACCCATGTACCTGCGATGATACGTAATTTTTAAGATCTTTATGAGTTCATTCATTAAAAGAAATGTTTTTATTTCAGCTTTAGTTTATTCATTGAAGTTTTAATGATTTTCCTTTCAGATTATGACCTTCACTTCACATGCTTGTTGTCCCAAAAAAGTATCAACGTTTGAAAAGGTCCTGCAAAAGCACGTTGGATTCAAAAATTTTTGTTTCCACTTTATTTATGATACAGAGGAGATCTTAACTTCGATTTTGCAACCTTGCATATTCAAATCGGATTTCGATTCGTACAGTGCTTCACCTAAACAGGCAAAATTTCTGCGGCAGCAGAAGTCGGACGGGTATTGAATTATGCTACTACCGTCTATGCAGAATTTGAGAAAATTCATTGAGTAAGCATTTGTTTAAGTAAGCATAATAAGTTTGTACGAATTATCTGCTCGTGCCTAAACTGCAAGTGAATCCAAAGTCAGATCAGATCAACGCAGAAAAACTTAACATATCTTAACAAGTGGGGAACAAGTAAACAAAACCTCGTATGTTGACGTACCCTTTGGATTCTCGCCCCAGTTGAATACAGTCATGAACGACCAGTTCTTTAGGCCATTTTTCGAGTTGTCATGAACTCTTCTGTGAAGTAACACGCTCTTTGTGCCGTTGGGGGAATACAGCTCGATGCTCAAATCACCACGATATCGATGCTTGAGTGTAACAGTGACAACAACATGTTCCAATTTAGTGACAGCATTTTTGCACGTGCCATTTGCATCTTTATCCTTCTTCAAACAAGACTGACACCCATCTGTTTTGATTCTGATCTTCAGAACGCCATTGCTTGGAATATCTCTATTCTTGATTCTAATGGGGAAATGGCAAGTATGTTGTGGGCCTACAGTCTTCCATTTCAGCGCCTTATCAACCAACTTCATTGCATTCAATACGCCAAAACCAAACTTTGAGTTGTAATGAAATCCAACGCCGTTTGTACGCCAGCCAGGGTCCAACGGACTTGTCAGATCCGCCGTTTCAACAACCAAGTGCTGTAAATCACGCCATGTCAACTTCGGATTCGCCTGAATCACAAGAGCGAATATCCCAGCAGCCAATGGGGCGGCGGATGACGTCCCAACGAAATGTTTGGTGCATTGATGATGCAGATATGTCGTGATGACATTCGCTGAACTGTCTGATGTTCCATACTTATGTTGCCCACTGCAGTATGTAACAGCCATCGTGGAGGAGCATTTCTCGCAGTAGTATGTTGACACACCGTAGTCATTGACAGAGCCAATTGAAATGGTGTAAATACTGTTTACATATCCGTCTGCGTTGCAATCATCATGAGACATCCCGCCATTTCCAGTTGCCCACACATAGATGCTACCAAGTCCTGAAAGAAAGATAAATATCTTATATATTAAATCAACTTTTGATTTCTCCAACATATTTCGTGTCATGAAAAGTTGTGGCATAAGTAAAAAAGTTGAATAATAGTTAAATTTCCCAAGAGTTTGGTCACACAACTCGAAATGGGTGAAACAAACATTGGCCGATTAGATCAATTGATTCCCCTCTTAGTAAACGTTTTTTCTTTTTTTTTAGTAGTTACGTGTAATAAAGTGAAGTTACGTGTAGTTTATGTGCTATCTTTGTCTTTCAATGTCGTCACGTGTAGTGATATGTTCGTGTTTCCTGTTTTATGTGCCATTTTGTAGTCGTACTTTTTCGCTCAAAATGGTATTGTTTTAGTAGTAGGGTATAGTATTTAGTAAGTAGTTTTATTAGGTAATATGTATTGTAAGTTTTTAGCTGGAATTATGCAAAAAAAGAAAGATAGTGTCTTAAATCTAGCAATAACATTGGTTAGCGAGTACGGCGTTTTGGGAAATGGGAACAAACTGCACCAACAAATGGAATGTAATAAAGAAATAGGCCGTGCTCATTCTGTTGGTATCAGGGCAGGAAAAAACATTGTCGTTCCTGCGACCGGACAAACGCTTGCATGCTTAAATTTCCTGCAATGATGAGAAAAGTGAAAATATTCAGCTTTCTTAAGAAAAGGTCAGGATGCAAAGATAGCTGTGCAATACTGTGTGAAACTGCACAATTTGTATGAACTTTGAACGATGAAGCCGGGACCCCATAAAAAGAACCAATTATGATTTTTGGGAAGCATGAGGGTAATGCAGTTTTTGCTGATCCTGTATTTGCTATATACAATATGACTGCAAATTTTACTTGTAATACAATTCAAGTTAGGCGGTCTTTGCTTGACTTGAAGTCGCTCTCCTCATTTTGACAAGAGTGAAGCCCAGCAACACACTAAAGAGACTTATTTTGACAAATTTCCTGCAAACCATTATGAAATTAGAGTTTCCTGCGACCGCCCGGTTGCATGATCAGGTGGGTTTTCATGCCCTGTTGACATTACAATTTGCCTTTGCTCCCTTTCAGTCATGCAAACCCTCATTCTTGCAGTCAGTTAACTTCTGTTGGCATTGCATCGCAAAATCACTGCCCTTCTTCCCGTCCACTGCCTCAAGACCATAACGAAGTCAGACAAATACGCATTCATTCCATGGAATAAGAGACAATTAAGAATGCTTTGATGACACTGCCTCTGACGTTTTCGTTATAGTGTGATTAAAATAGGTTATTTGCATAAAAGCGAATTGCAGAATGGTCACATTTACACAAACCAAAAGAGAGACCGAAAGAAGGAAAGAAAGAGGACATCGCAGCTCGTTGATTCTTTTTTAAATAGTTGGCGGCAAGCCGCAATCATTGTCAAATGTACATACACTTCAGAACTAGGCTTGGTTTGGTCATCGAACATTATTTTACTATTCGAACGCATGCAAACTGTCGATTAATCGAACAATCGAAAGGCCTAAATGTAATAATTACGTCATAGGATGGAACAAACAGTGACAACTTATACGTCGTGCTTATTTCAATTCGCATCAGAGTGCTTATATTTCACTGTAATTACTTGTCTATCCATGAGCGACAGTTTTGAAAGGGTGAGTGCGGAGGAGCGAAAATATATTCGCCATGACTTGACTGATCAGTTCTGTCGTGGAAGGGGAATCTAGCTCCGATGCTGGCTGTATTTGGCAGAAATTGCAAGGCAAGGAAATGACAGAGAAGAACAAGAGCACGAGTAAGTATTCCTTACATCATTACATATTGATTGCAAACTGAATTCATAAAGTTGGTCTCAGTAATCACTGCGAGAGTAGCTTAGGCCCGACCCAATCTTTTTGTGTCCTGTCGCTCATGGTCTATCTATTCAGAAATACCGTTGAACCATATGAATGAAAACTGTGAATGATCTCCAAACAAACTATTTCCGATGAAACAAACAAACCGACAGGTGCATTCGCTATTTTCAGGCAGACATGTTTTTTATAAGAAACTTTGATCAGGCCATAGTATTACAAGTTGAATCTATGGCTGGTATCGGCCCTGGTCCTTTACAGGCACGTTGAAATTTCTTGCTGTCTGAAAATGAACTTCGGCCCAAGCGGAAACCATGGCCTCACAACACGTCAGTAGCTGAACTAACAGAAAAGTTCTATTTTAGTTGAGCCAGTTCTCTATCAGTTCAACTCCTGCACTGTGGAGTTAAAGTCTCTGTTTAGACTAGACTGGTTACATGAGTCTCAGTTTTCGCATTGAATTGGATGATGTTTATGGCTTCAAAATGAGACTCATGATGATGCAACTTCAAAATGGGGACTAATTTAGGCCAAGTCCGCTGCGTTTACGGTGCAACCATTCAGATCGCTACTTTCTTAAAGCCGTATCTCCTCTAGGAGGAAAAATGTCGAGGCGGAAAAATTTCCGGCAATCTAATTGGCCGATCGAATTCTCGCCGCGGAAAAATGTCGACCAGCGAATAGTAGGAATACGTTCTACTTTTCGCGGCTCGACATTTTTCCGCCTAGAGGAGATCTTGCCTAACATGTTCAACCCATGCACAGTGGGCCAGATTACGATTTTTTTGGACATAAATCGCATAAGGCATAAAATGGTAAAGAATGCTATAAAAGTTGGAAACATACGAAGAAAAACGTCGTTAGGACAAAATTTCTTTGCTTAGTTATTTCTGCAGTTGTCGGAAAATTCTTCTAAGTCCTTATTTGAAACAGCCAAAGTCAATGCATCAAATAACTTCTGATAAGTACGTACCCATAATAAGGAAAGCAGAATTAATGACTATAAATCTATAATCTGAAATGATTCTTAAACAAGGACAGGCTTTGAAATAGACTTGGCATAAAAAATGAATAGAATTTGACATCGATCTGAGAGTTATTCAGCAGTGCCCTATTCCCTATACACCTCAATTTTGCCGTGGCAATAACCATCGTTGTATTTTCTACGGCACCTGTCGGCAGCCAAATGTAAGTCAAACGGTTAGAGGATGCTTCAGTGCTTGTAAATATGCAAAGAAGATGTTTGGCGTTTACAAGCGAAATTTTGAACTTAGCTTTAAAACACAGCGTACAAAGTGCAGCAACGTGTTTCTAAAGTACTTTGAACAAAATCACAATTTTGGAATAGGAGTCTGTGCTCAATCGAAATGCAGTCAGTTACACTTAGATCACTGCCTGTGAACGTTATGAAGATGCTATCGAAATGCCGCTTGCAGACAAATCGGTGCCTGAAGACGCAGTTGGTAAAATTGAAGTTGAAAACAGTTAACGGCTTGAAGCATTCAATAACAGTTAGCATCCCGTGATTTGAAATTGATTAATTAATAGAAAGCAATGTTTTCGATAACGTTGAATGTGATTTCCTTACTCGATGAGGCATATGATATCAATTTCCACTGATAAAACTATTATTTAAATTTTTTCATTTTTTATTTTTGTCCACCCTCTGGCCCACTGTGCCATGTGCGTATTCTTAGCGTTTGGTTGGCTGATTAGTCCAACGTCTGATTTTTCGAAGCGAACGGACATTCGAGGTGACATTTGAAGCGACGTTCGAGTTTTCTTTCCACGTTGGAAGGATAGAAAACGTTTGCTGTTTCTTCGGATTTTTCTTAAGATCTTAGCCCCTGTTTGGAATGTGTTTTGTTATGAGTCCTTGTATGATTGAAAATAAACATTAGATTAAAAACGTTGAACGAATCCAAGGAATCACGTTGTCAGTCTATGTTTAGGCCAAATTTGATTTCTATACACAATCTGGAATCGTAGCGTGCCCGCAAGGGACCCTGGGTGGGTGACGACGGCCCCAGTGGATAACTGATTGCTCAGTGATACTAGATATAACGCTCATATGGGTGGATTTTTCCTCTGAAATTCTATACAAATGGGTCGTCTGTTTTAACCTTAATTCGGGTAGATGGGTAGCTTTGCCAGAATTTTCTCATAACTGACGAGATTTGAATAGACTTGGCATGTATAGAAACATCTTGATATTTATGCCAAAGGGTTCTGAATGGGTTCTGAATTCCTGAATATTCTGTCACACAAGTGGGTCCTTTTATCAAAGTCCAGATTCACGTTGAATCACGGTCACAATCAAGCACCCCCCCCCTCTCCTGGGGACAATGGCTCTCTAATGGGTAAAGAATTCTTGGAGGGGTATCATCTTTCTTGGCAAGAAATCATTTCCAATGGGTCACTCCTGGTGGTGTAAAAAGTTTGGAGACAGCTTCACTATTTTATGCGCAAAAATGAAACGGTTACATCTGAGAAAGAAGGATCTTTCTGCTGCCATGAACCTGGCAGTCTTTTTGTTCTGATAAATGGCCGGTATCCAAATTACAAACAACAGAAAATAACTTTGTTTTTCCATCAACTGCAAACTTCGCTCACTCGAAAGTTGTTTCTAATAATCAAAAAGCTTACTTCACATACAATAATAATTTCCATCACTGTTGGCGCATTCTCAAAAAGAAAAAATCACGATGGTGATAAGAGATATGCTTTTCTGATGAACTGTGCAAATATTTTCTTATCTTCATAACAATAGTGCAAGCAGAATGCACAGAATCTTCTGTTTGATGGGAAAAAAGTTGAAAAATGCAGCTGCAAATATTCTCATTCATTGAAACCATAGAAATGAATTATGCATGAGTTTAACAAAGTTGCCAAGATGCTACCTGTTCTAAACCTTCAAGAAAACAGCATTTGACAGGACTTGCTACAAGTCTATCTTTTGGTCATAAGAACAAGAGAAGGAAGAAAGAAGAAAATGAGGAGCGAAGGAAAGATAGACTTGTAACTCACATCCAAGCAATCAAGGCTTCATTCAAATTTTCCTCTTCACCATGCTGCCTTGATTGGGTGGACGAGAGTTACAAGTCTATCTTTCCTTCTCTCCTTGTTATTCTTTTTCTTCTGTGTATGGCGCCGTGTTTGAAGGTGTTGTGGTGCCGTGGTGTAATCCTCAGACTTTGCAGCCAGAACGGTCAGGCGGAGTGGGTTTGAGTCCTGGTAGGGCCCCACCACTTGAGCATCATGACAAGGGATCACGGACTCAATTAGGTCTGCTCTATTTCCGTGATCCCAGCGCTTGACGCTGAAAAACGCAACTTCACCTCCAACTTCACTTTTGCTCCTTCTCTTGTTCTTATGAGGAAATTAAAGATAGATGTTTAGCAAGGAAATTAAAGAAGATGTTTAGCAAGTCCAATATTTGACAGATTGACAGATATCATCTTCCTCTTTTTGTATATTCTGGAAAAAGTTTCTTTGATCTTTTATTTGAAAGCATTTGGATTGTTATGATTTGACATTTGACAGATTCCTGAGAGGGAATTACCTGCATGCGAAATTGTTACCTGTAACAATGAAATAATCAAGTTTTATATATCACCATAGACAATATGCAATTTTGAACCTGCTGCTCATGTACAAGCCAACTGAATAAAAATCTTGATTTTCAGGGTGGCAGTATTCATTTCAAATTCATCCCATTTTTGCGTGCAGTCTTTTTATCTCATACCAGATGTATATATATATAATTAAAATTTTGAGATAATCTTTTCACTGAGGTTACATAAATTTCAAAATTCAATGTCTTTTGAGAATATTTTCAAACAGCAATTATTACTTTTTATCTTTGTTTGATAAGTTTGCAATTTTCCGGTAAAAATGTAAACATACGTACAAAATGATTCTCAAGATGCATTTATCAAGCAATAATCCCAAAAACTTGAGCATCATCAACAAAATAGACCCATTTTTACATGAAAAGAAAAAGAACATAAATTCAAAACAAGTTTTCTGGCTTATTTAGCTTTACTTCATATGCTATATGGGGGGAAGGTGCAATTCTTTGCTCCCCTGAGTTATTGAAAACAAGTTAATTGCTCTTCTTGAAATGTCTTTCCCTTTACATACTGTATCTGTACCTTTATTTTGGAATCAGGGGCTGGCTGAAGTGAGAGGGAACTTGCAAAGTGGGTGCCAATAACTTAAAGAAAATGAGCATGACAAGGCCATGCAAATATATCTGGGCTGTAATTTCAGGTTTTTAGCACCAAGCGCTGGGATTGCAGAGGTAGCTAAGCGCTAATCCGTGACCCCTTGTCATGACGTTCAAGTAGTGGGGCCCTACTGGGTTTCAAAACCCACTCCGCCTGATTGTTCTGGCTGCAAAGTCAGAGGACTACACCACTGCACCACAACATCTTCAAATTTTTCATCACAAAGGTAGCAGCTGCCCCCATTTGCCCCCTGAATCAACCACTGTTTGAAATAAACCAGCATGTTACCACAAAAACTTTCCTTCATCAAAATATTGAGTCCATTTGGAGCATTCTTCAATGCTGATACTACTTGTTTTTGCTTGATTCAAGTAAAGAATTTTACCCAACTTGCGCAAGCTTCCGAAGGCAGTCTTAATCAAGCTTGATTGGAGTATGCTTGAGGATAATTTTAGAATTTTGGATTTTTGTTGAGCTTGATAAAGCTCTAATCATATATGTAAACTGGCCCAAAATGTGTCAACATACATACTCATGTCAAGCTGATTCAGCCAGAATCATGCTTCTGTCATGCTTGTGCAAGTTTGTTGCAAGCTGAAGTTTTCTTAGGGGCCATCGACTTTCGTTTTTCGTAGTATTTTTTAACGGCAATTGGCCGATGGGGGGAGGGGGTCTTACCCTTAGGCTGTTAAGAAATAAAAAATCACACGGAATTCTCCGTAAGGGAATTTTTTTGAAAAGCGTAGATAAAATCTTTACAAATTACACATAGAGTGTAGACTGTAGAATAGAACACTTTCACTATGCCTCCCGATATGGCGTATCTTCGGTTGAAGTCCAGCGTGTTCCACAAGACATTTGTTTGCTGCTCCCCAAGTCTTACTTAGGACAAAGATTCTAGGCCAATCGGAGGCATGTTTGGTAGAAGGCCGTTAACGAGGAGGGGGGAGGGGGTTCCGATCTTAACGGCCAAATGCCGTTAAAAAATTCGAAAATTGAAAGTCGATGGCCCCTCAAGGGTTACTGCTGCCAAACATGTTAAGGCTGAGCCTGTTTCAAAGCCCTTCCTTGCACCTGTTTTCTGTGGGGAGATTGAATTTTGAACCTGGTAAAAACAATATTTTGAATGCTGGAGGATATGGTCATTTATCTTGATCTTACTGTATATAGTTAAAGAAATTAATTATTCATTCATCCCAAAATACCATCTGCATGTTCAAACTACAAACATAAACCCATTCATTGAGTCACCAGTCAAAACCAAGCTGACTTTATCAAGATACAGAAATGCATCTAGTGAAAGGAAATGTATTGAAACGAATGAACTGAAATGAACTGAAGAAATGTACAAGGTAAAGGGGAATGTATACCTCCTCTTCCTAATGCTGCTCCTGCCTCAAATGCCATGCGTCCCAATTTACCAGGTCTGCCAAAAGTCTTTCCATTATCTTTTGGTCCCCATGAGCAACTGTATATGTCAATGTGCTGTGGGTTGAATGAAAGAGCATCTGCTTCTAAACTGTCTGTCGCTTTTCCATCAAGCATTCTAATCGCACCAACTTTAGCATCATACGCAATGCCTGCACCACATAATTTGTTGTTTGCCTTTGCTGCAATTGTTCCAGAACATTTTGTGCCATGTGCATTATATGGGTCCGAATCATTAGGGAAAGGGTCCGAGTCATGTCCATTTAAATCTGTGCTTGCTAATGGATCATAATTATCTTTTAATTCTGGGTGGGTGTGATCCATACCATCATCCAAGACGCTAAGCACTACACCTTTACCAGTGTACCCTCTATTCCAAACATCATAAACCTTGCTATCAAACCCACCAGGCCCTGAGGTTTGGCCATCATTCTGAATATACCATTCTTCGGACAACAAAGGGTCATTGAAAGTGAGTTTAGATGTCCCTTCCCTTTTCTCTCTTGAGAGAATTCTCTCTCGTTTCACCCATTTAACTTGGGGATGTGAGCGTAAAAGCGTAGCATGTTCAATATGATCTCGCTTGGTTCGTGTATGTACATGTTCATTTGTCATGGAATCCGTCGGTACTATAGGATCACTTTCTGTATGAACATCTACATGGTGATTGTGACTTTCATCATGGCTATGCCCATGATGATAAAATTTATAAATTCCATCTAAATTAGCGACTTGTCCTCGATTAACAAACCCATATTTATTAGCTAAAGTATCAGCAATGTCTGCATCAGCAGCATCGATCCTTACTATCCAAGTATTCTCGTGTTTATCGTCATCTTCCTCATTCTCCTCGTCATACTCTTCGTCTCTGGGCTCTAGCAACAACGATCGAAACTTCGCCACTTCTTCATCGTTAAACCTTCTCTTTACTCGTTCTTCGCTCGCGAATGAACTTGAAATGGATACTATAACTAATAATGAACAAATTATAATAGTTCTCAAATTCATATTTGGTTTTATTTGAGAGATCTTGTGATTTGAATTTGATCAACAAGTCGCCAGCGACTCTTCCTTTGCCGACATCTTGGTTTCTCTTTTATTTCTGAAGTAAATATTTCCTCTGGCTTTCTTTTGTTTTCTTTCGCCCACTAAATGCCGAAAGTTCTAAAGCACGTGGGTTGCTTATTGTAATCACGTGACATAAACGCAATCAGTTTTCGCAAGTTGCAGCTGCCTTCAAAGTTTGCTGTGCATCTGCAGATTTCTTTCCTTTTTCGAGAACACAACAGATTCAATTTCAGCAAGAAAATGTTAAGGATCTTCTCCTTTCGTTTCGATCTTTAACTGCGTAACTGCTCCGCAGCGTAACTGTACTTTGAAAGGAATGGGAGGCGCTATTTATCTGTGGCAATGTGCTCAAAGATTGTGTGCCGGTCCCGGGGGGGGTACTTCACTTTGGATAAGACGGGGATGTGCGCCAGTTTTGGGTAGTTTTTGGCCTGAAAATTCTGGGATTGGGGTATCCTTTTACTGGAAAATTTCTGTGATTGGGGTATACTTTCACTCGGAATTTTCTGGGATTGGGGGTTACTCAAAATTCTGTAATGGGTGTTGAATGAAAGTACAACTGGATAAATTTTCGAGCAAAACGTGGTCAGTTTCAGGTGAACTGATTTCAAGTATTTTTGTGTTGAAAAACGTCCTCAGATCAGAAACTCGTTCCAATGGCCACTTGGAACCAAAATAACCGTTCCCAGCCCTCTATCCCTTATCCTTTTGACGTCGAATTGCTTTTGTTACTTCTTCGATTGGGTATCAATATCTGACAAATTTTCTGGGATTGGGTATCAATATCGGACCAAATTTCTGGGATTGGGTCGTAACAGAAATCCTTGCGGCGCACACCCCCGTATGAATTTATAGTGAAGTACCCCCCCCGGGGTGCCGGTGTAATGGTAGGTACAGTACGTAGGTTGGATGGTCAGCTCTCCTCTCAAAGCTCCCTCAAGGTTCGGCTGACACGATTAGGATTGTACGAGTACACGAAGTCTAGTTTTCTTCCACTTTCGTCCTGGAAGAATAAGTTGATATAAAGTAAAGTCTACATTACTACTTCCCTCCCGGAATGTTTTGGCCTCGAATGTTTCAAATTCACACAGAACAATAAAGAAAGTACATTTTTCCGGGGGGTGGGCTAGAGTCATCAAACGACGGAAATCTTCAGTCTTCGTTGCAAAATCTATTACTCCTTACTCTTCAGAGGTGTGAAATGCACTTGCGCAGTTGTGTGTGAGGTTATTCCCTGCAATTGGAGCGATTGCATTTAGAGGCCCTTTCAGGGATTTTGAGACCAAGAAATTTCACCTGTATTTTCAATACTTTTAAAACAAGACAACCTCGTCTTAAGAGCTTTTTGTCCTTTTAGGATAAAAAAGAACTTTTCGTGGTTGAACACAAGAGCAAAATTGCAAAAATATTTTTGTCGTTCGGCTAAAATTATCAGTTAACTATTGTTGATATTATGAATTTTTGAAAATGGGAGCTTTTTTGTCTCACCTGGTATACCATCCAAATCAGATTTTCTCACTTTGACTGCATTCACACGATGCCGACGCATTTTGAAAACGGTGAAACATGTGACGGATAGACCTCTTGTTCCAAGGGTGTTAGGACACAGTTTAATTGATCGATTAGGTTCCCTTCCTTTGACATTAATTTCTTGGTGAGCCTGCAATGAGTTTGTGACTGTAGAATTTCCTCCCATTTTCAAATTGTGCCTGTGTCGTGTGAACGCTAACTCAAATTATGCTACTGTCATATTTTCCACCGTTTTTTAAATTTCAACGTAGTCTTAATAGATTATAACGCTAAAGATATTTCGCATTCGACTTAACGAATCTTTAACGATTCAATAGGAACTCGAATAAAGAACGCAGTGCATCTTGGTGAAAATTACCTCATCACCGTTCATACAATACCGGCAAATTTTGAAAACGGTGAAAAAAGTGATGGTGGCAAACTTTGAGATAGCGTTCACACGATGCCGGAACAAATTGAAAACGGTAGGAATTTGACAGTATAAAACTTGCTGCAAGACTTTAATGTCACAGAAATGTGCCTACACCCGAAGAATCTATCAGCCTCACTCCAAAAAGCCTCGAAAAATGTTCTGTTTTCTTACATCAGTTTTGAGTGCTCACACGATGCCGTTTACAAAATGTGCCGGATAGAGTTCCAATTTCAAAATCTACCGTTTTCAAAATCTGCTCGCAAAAAATGTGCCGTTTTCGTGTGAACGGAAGGCCCGTCACATTTTTCACCATTTTCAAAATGTGCCGGCATCGTGTAAACACAGCCTTCCCAAGCTTGCAATAGACCTTTTAGCTATTCTAGGAAAGAGCCTGGATCGAGCGTTATATTTATACATTTTTATACACGAGGTTCGACTGAGTGGCGTTAGAGTTTTTATCACTATTGTACGCATTCGAAAATTCTCCAAGATGTGATGAAATATCGTTCGATCCAGATTCTTTTTTAGAATAGCTAAAAGGTCTATTCTGAAAAAGAATCTAAATCTAACGATATCTTATATAATTTGATGAATAGACCTTTTAGCTATTCTGGAAAAGAATCTCAATCGAACGATACTTTGCTACATTTTGTAGAATTTTCGAATGTGCACAATAGTGATAGAAGCTCTAACGCCACTCGATCGAACCTCGCGTATTAAAATAACGCTCGATCCAGGCTCTTTTGTAGGATAGCTAAAAGGTCTATTTTCGAAGCACAGGCTGCTCTCCGTATCCAGCCTTTTCGATCAGATTGATTGCTAAAGTTTTATGAACTGCGCATGCTCCTATTTGATCGCAGCGCCCGAGCGCTCAAAACGCTTGATATGAAGAGCAGCCTACGCCATTAAACCCCTCTGGTATAAAAGTGTGTTAAAACATCGCTCGATCCAGGCTCTTTGGTGGAATGGCTGCAAGGTTCATTGATTTTGGTTGGTGATGTTTTCAGCTAGCGCCCATTGCTTTCTTCCTTACTTTCCTAATATAACTCTCTTATCAGATATGGTTTGCTAAAATTGAAGTAGAAAGTGTGATGACATTCTAGATAACCTTTCAAACTGTTTGAAGAAACCCTGAAGTAGCGGCGCAGCATATCTTTTGTACAACACGATGAAATCACGTGTTACATCTTCCAGCTGCTTTTGTCTGATCATTATTTATGGTGTAATTCATCGTGTAACTTTCGCTAACTAACAGCAGCTGATGGCAGACAATGCAATTCATGTTGGGCAAGCACCCTCAAGCGCTCTGAAGTTTTTACGAGACATTGAGAATTTTGAACCAGAACTAAAAGTTGCTTGAAATCATCACATTTTCAGAACTCACAGCTTCTTGCGAGATTCTTACAGGCTCCATAATAACCTTCAAAGTTTACTGTCTGTGAACATAAGGCTCAAATCTTTGCAAACATTGAAAATCATTTGTGCAAAATGATATTGCCCTGTTCTTTCAGTTGGTTTGATCAAATGGGACGTTATCCAGTTTTTTGCAGTTTATGGAGTTTTACTTTGTGCAGGATGAGCGATAGGACGCCAAGTGTGTAGCAGTTTTGAAATTTACATCAGAAACGAGTCACGTTAACCTAATTTTTTTGTGTTTTGAACTTATTTGTAATGTTTACTACCCTGGGTACCAGAGCCTCTCTTTCCTTCCTTATTTTTTTCTTTTTATTATTTTTGGCTCTGGTACCCAGGGTAAATGTTTACTTGGTTTGGAAATCGGTTGAAAAATTTATTGAATTGCGAGCTTTCAAAGATAACAAAAATGCGGTAGCTCAAACCAGAGACCCCCAAGTTATACAATGTCGACAGGGCCGTAGCTACATTGGGGGTGCAGGGGGTGCGGCACCCCCCTGGCCATATCTCAGTCGGCAGATCAAGTAAAAGTTGCACTCAGCCGGCAAATTGAGAAAATTTCTGAACTCTGCACGTTGATTTAGCAAAAACCAGTCGGCAAGTCATTTGAACTGCAATTTACAAATCCTACTTACTTAGAGACATCTTGGCACGATTTAAGGCAACAAAAGCATAAAATTTTCTGCTCGCTCCGCTCGCATTTCGATACCTGCGTCAGTGTATTATCGTAGTACCGCCTAGCTTGCTATGATGTGCAGGCACATGCACGCAGCTTTATTAGATCCAATGAATCTAACTTGTGCATCTATCTTAACTTTATATGTGTATTCCTCTATTTAGCACGAAATACAGATTAAATTAATCATTTTCAAAAAAATTTTTGCTCGCTTCTGTCAAAATTTCTATGTGTACTTGGTAACATGATGCCACTGGTCTCCTTTAAAGATTTCTCCACTTCCCCAAGCATCCAGCGTTACAAAAATCTATGCATCTTACTTAAACCTTCCTTAACTTTCATCAACATTGTATCCTTTTTTACGATAACGTCATATTTCAACAATGTCCTGAAACCATTGAATGTGGAGAAACTCTTTGTGTGCTTGTGCTCTTCTAAAAATTTTCAGCTTGCTTCGCTCGCATTCTCTTCGTATTCCACGTATTCAGTAAAATGCTCGTGGAACGGAAGAGTGGAGTTGAAAGCCACCCTTCCGTTGCATGAGCATCGCTATTCTTTCTAATTTATCAGAATTTTAAAACAAGCCAAATTTCAAATTCGTCTTTGTTTTTCCTAAGAGTTTGGGCACGTGCAAATCGCTAGATATTAGCGACGAGTTCATTGAACTTGGCCTTTCTATCGAGTGGCTTAGGCTACAAAATAGCGTCTACAGCATTCTACAGGATGTGGCCTCCAAAAAATTTTCCGGGGGCAAGGCCCCGGACCCCCATCTCTGTCCCATTCACTCGCAAATTACCCTCGTCTAAAGGCAGG
The DNA here is from genome assembly GCA_964020215.1 of Aurelia sp. 3 sensu Dawson et al. (2005). Classification (NCBI taxonomy): domain Eukaryota; kingdom Metazoa; phylum Cnidaria; class Scyphozoa; order Semaeostomeae; family Ulmaridae; genus Aurelia; species Aurelia sp. 3 sensu Dawson et al. (2005). The sequence continues at coordinate 3,008,890 of OZ026592.1, read as the reverse complement.
AGCCTGGCTACGCCACTAGTGGAGAGGAACTTGAGCCCCTCAACCAGGAATATGTGTGTGTGACAAAAAAGCAACGCTCAAAAGCCATGCCCACCAGTCGGCAAACTGAGAGCTTGCACCCACCCTAGCTTGACACCTCTAGCGACGGCCCTGAATGTCGAGCAAACCAAAAAAGGACTTCTAAAGTAATTTATCCGTATAATCATTGTCATAATTTGCTTAAGACTGCATGTACCCGAAAACAGTAGTTCAAAATATAATCGATGAGAGACTGAATATTACTCTCAAAGCATCCATACGCTTGAATGTTAGGTTATCGAAAACTTGTTCAAATCCCATTTGATTCACCTGAAACTATTGAGAAATAACAGAAACGATGGCCCATAGGACTTTTACCAAAAATGCCTTTTAGCAGAGAGACTTCTGGTTTCAGCGATCGCACAAAATAGAACTTCAAAGGTTCGTAACTCAATGAATTTTTAGCTAATTTGCAAGATTCTTGTGTCAAAAATTAATTTAAAATCTCAGCAAAAAAGTTACCTAATCAAGTGCCCATTCAGCATGCAGTAAAAACCCGCGTATAAGAACCTAGTGATTAAGAACCTACAGGCTGAAAATGCTGAAATTAGACCCTCAATATATAAGAACCAATTCAGCCTGAAATTTGAAATAGGTTCTTATTCGTGGAGATCATCAAACTAAATCAAAAACTCTAGTTGCATTGTCATTGAGCCTATATGTACTGATTCTGTCATATGTGCAAATTGCAAAGAGCTCTAAAGATGCTTTGACAGCCTTTCATTGTATTCTGTAAAATTTCTGATTCTTCCACGAACTGATGTTTTGAATAAGGCCTCATGAACTCAGGTGTCTCTCAACTGACAGTAAATAAGGGGCTTGAAGTTTCAATCTGAACAAAAGAAATGCCTGGAGGCCCTGAATGAAATAAAAACCAATTAAGAACCTGAACAGCCTTACTTCCTACTAAATACTCAGTACATAAGAACCTAATCAGGCTGACTTGCAAAATTTTAGGTTCTTATACGCGGGTTTTTACTGTATCGTTATTTTTAGCATTTAATCAAACGTCGAACAATATCTTTTTGACACCCCGTAGATGCTTGATGTAACAACATATTTGGAGCGAAATAACTAATTTCGACGTTTGGAACAGAAGTCGCGTTAAACATGCTACGTATCGCTCCTAAATGAGTTATTAGGCTGTTTTAGCCAAGAAGACGCGAGTCAACAAGACGCCAGCATAATTCTTTTGTTTGAGGATGTAAATTCCAAAGTGAAATCAACTTTAAAACTTTTGCGAGTCTCGAGAGACTATGGGTGTGTTTGATTTATAATTCCAAACCTACCAAATTCTGAAAACAGTTGACTTCATGGAGACGGAAACACAGTGCCCAATCAAACACAAAATTATTAAAAACAGCAGGTTTCAGATTCCTCCTGGCGAAAACGAGGTTTCCAGTTGACAGACACGAAGATGAGTCCGGTGCTTGGCAACAAAGACTGAACTGACTCAATCACCATAGCAGCACGAGCAAATTCGCCTTGTTTTCAGAGTTTCGCAAATGAAAATGAGAATCTCTCCAAAGTCTGCCAAACCTTCCGCCTGTTGGAGCAGAACGTTAGGGCAGGCCTCCCAAATCTTCCAAACCTGCCGTTTTCGGAATTTGGTAGACAATCAAACACAAATTTCTGGTCTTCCAAGTCTACTGTTTTCAGAATTGCCACCAATCAAACTCACCCTGAAACTGACGTTGAAACTGAAACTGAAATTGTACGTTCTATTCTGAAACTGACAACCTGAGAAGTATACTTTTCAGGCTGCACCGCAAAAATAGGACGTCGAGAGGGGAAGCAAAATGCAATGTGAGCATATTCACAAAACATAAAAAAGTAGCTGCGTTTTCAAAGACGTCCTCGTCTTGCGGCTAAAACAGCATATTGGGCTCAGCCCAGTGGCGTGCTGGCCGGGGGGGCACGGGGGGGCAACTGCCCCCCCTGCGAGTGAAATATGAGGGGCGCCAAAACGACAATCTCAAAACATGGGCGCCGAAGGTGCCCTTTTTGTAGTGCTAATCAAATAGTTTCTAAATTTTCTCCAAGGATTCTTCTTCAAACGTGAAACGTTTTTCAGGAACACACAAATAGAAACGTGGAGATGCCTGAAAGTATCAAACTTGGGGAAGAGAACAAGAATATAGGCAGATGGGCGACTTTTGTCGGATTATGAGTGACTTCTACCCTGGGTACCAGAGCCTCGAAGTTTAGGTGAAAGAAAAAGTGACTTCCTGCCACCCTCAAAAACTTCGAAACGGAAATGAAACGGGGGATAAACTTTTTTTCAGTCTTAGAAAAAGGAGAGAGAAAAGGAAACAATTTCGTTGATTGGAGGACAAGCGATAAATGTTAACTCCATGCTTGAAAACAAAATTATAGCTCTTTCCAGCTTCGTAAATTGTGCCAAGTTTTCTTATCATTTATAAACAATGCCAGAAACAGCTTCCACGACAAAAAGCTCACAAGTTCTGACCATGAGTTAGAATTTAACTCAAAAACTTCTTGGTGATGCTAAACTATATTATAAAATTGTTACAAAATATATTTTAGCACTGGAAAACATGGTAATGGTTTGGAGACGTTTTGAGACAGGGTAGAGGGTGCGTCCTCAAAAATTTTCCTGAAAATTCGCCCCCAGATCCCTTCCTTCTACTTTTCCCTTGCCATTTCGCTCCAAATTTATCAGCATCTTATAACGTGACTTTTAACTTAATGTATCTTTACTGCAGTAAAGACCGTTGAAGGCGACTAAATCCACGAAAAACATGCGGTAGGAGAGCTATGCAGAATGCATAAAAGTGGGAATTTGAGCATGTTTTGAGCAATAACTAATGAGGGGGCGCCATCTTCACATTTTGCCCCCCTTGCTGAATGAGCCCCAGCACGCCACTGCTCAGCACACGAGAAGCGCGACGCATTTTTGGTAGTATCACATTTTTTGCCATTTCCGAATTTTCAAGGATCGTGTGAAGATGGTTTGAAGCTCATTCATATTCACATCAAACTCTTATTTACAGTTTTCAAAAAACATCCAAGTCCGAGGAAATTTATCGAGCAACAAAGCGATGGCAACATTTGAAGCAGGTGCTATCATAATTCTTTCTTTAAATATTTCATGAAACATAGCTATCCACAAAAACTGGTCAATATCACAGCAAGATCACACCAGCAGTTAAAAATCTCACGTACAAAGTCAATTAAAATTAGAAGATCTAAAAACTCATGCAATCACTAAGCCGATGAAGATATACGCTTACCGTACATAAGGCTTGAATGGACAAACTATCTAATAGATAAATTTGATAATGATACAAGATTAGCTACGCTTGATCGCGATAAAAATCAGTGGCCTGGACACGGGGAGGGCCCCCAACTTTGTCGAAAGATATTTCGCGAGGTTCTTTTAAAACCGAAGAGCAAATGGCCGGGTATGGGTTGGGTAAGGATTTATCCGAGAAACGCTCGAAGGAATCATATTGTCTGCGTTGGAAAGAAATGAAAAAACGGTAGAGGCTCGCATTAGCTAACATATAACATGACTGTTATCAAATTGTCAAAGTTACATTTAGCACTGGTAAAAATTGAATCAGAACGTTTTTTCACAATATTTTCCTCGCGCTCTGATTTATAGAATAACTGCCGCAAATTATTAAAAGCTTCTTGGTTGCAAATGGCAACCATGACTGTGGGAGATACATTCTTAGCCAAAGTAAAGGGCGTGGCCCAAACATTTTCCTGGGTCCCAGACCCCTATTTTCAATCCTCCTTTTATTTACCCTGCCCATGCCGTTGCAAGAAAATTAACGTAAATATTCTGGCTGTTTTATCTTCAAAAGTTTGCTAAGCACATTTATGGAGTTTATTTTGCGTTGTAGAAATGGTTTATATTTCTGAAATTCAGAATCTAAATCATCAACAAAGGTAATGTTCCATCGAACACATGATACTAAAATATACATTAATCATACAAGATAAAATTCTACCAAAAATTGTCTCGTCTATTCCTTGAGCGTTCCAAGACATCTGAAATCACAGAATCACGCGCGGACATTGACGTATCCGATAACGCGTCAAAATCATCGAAGCGCACTGCCTCCTTCTCACGTGCGAATTTCTCTCCGATTTCGCTGGGCTGGACGAAAGATTTAGGAGGTCTCGATGTCCTATTGAGAATCACAGTTTTCTTCCTAGAGAGTTCAGCTTCATAGTCATTGGTGTCTGGTGCATCTATCGTGACACGTTTGCGGTCAATTTCGCCGCGCGGTTCTTCAAAGTCTGACAATACTAAATCACCGCTCTTATCCTCATACTTATCACGTCTATAGGCTCTCTGTAGCACAGCCGGCGCAGCTCTCGTTTCGCGTACAACATTTGAATGGCCTAAGTCTTGAAGTGAACGGGTTTTTTCACTTTTGCCTACAGCGCTCCTCTGCGGATCAGGAGCCCATGCGGGCTTATATCGCCTTAGACCCATATCCGGTCCTAAACTTCGAAACTCATGCACCGGTGCAGTCACTTCACTTGATAATTTCTGAGATGGTTGTGCAACAGTTCCTTTGCGTAATGGAGTGGTCCGGTCTAAATTATGGCGTCGGTGATCATAGTTGTTTTTCAAACGTGCGCTATCAATCCGCCCTTTCATAAGATCCATAACAGACTCGCTATCGTCTGATGAACTTGAGGAAACCTGTCTATGGATGCGTGTGACAATCTCAGCCTCTTCAGCTGCGTCAGAAACATGAGCCTCGTTATCAATTTCAGTCTTGTTTGAAGCAACAGCTCGTTCTTTGTCTTTGTTTACTTGATGATTTTCTTGCACTTCCTCTCTTGGTTTTTCGCTAACCGTTGCAACAGCTTTGCTATTAGTAACTTGTGTACTTTTCGCTCTGGCCTTTTCCTCGTTTTGTCCATTTTCAGCTTGTCCGCTCTTGGAATCTGTAGAGCTCTTGCGACTAGGCCCATGAGACGTATCACTTTCATCGTCCTCCAGAGAGGCATAAAATACAGTTGGGTAATGCGTTTCTCTTGAACGAATCTTGTATTGCTCTGCTTTTTCTCTCAGTCGCAGCACCTACGAAACAAAATCATTGACATCAGAGGAGCTCAGTCTCCAAATCTCAGTAAAAAAATTATTTTGCAGTTTTTGAAAGGCAACAACACCACACAAACTTTTCAAATTTTTTCAAAATGGAAGCATTATTTTGAAGATAAATTTTCCTACTTCACAGAGGAACAAATCAACTTTTGATTTCTCCATCAGATTCCGTGTCTTGAAAAGTTGTGCCATGAGTACAACAGTTGAATAATACTAAAAATTTTCCAAGAGTTTGGTCACATGACTCGGGATGGGTGAAGAAAACCTTGGCCGATTAGGTCAATTAATTCCCCTCCTAGTTAGACGTTCTTTCTTTTTTGTAGTAGTTACGTGTAGTTTATGTCCTATCTTTGTCTTTCAATGTCGTCACGTGCAGTGCTATGTTCGTGTTTTTAGTTTTATGTTGCCATTTGGTAGACGTTAATTTTCGCTCCAAATGGTATTGTTTTAGTAGTAGGGTAAAGTATTTTGTAGGTAGTGTTATTAGGTAATACGTATTGTAAGTTTTTAGCTTGATATATAAAAAAAACAAAGCAAATATTCATATCTCTCACGGTTGCTTGGATGTAAATGGATTTTACACGGTTACTATGTGATGGCTTGGGTTAAGATACCAAACAAACTGTAGAAAACAAAGGATGAACAATGGACATAGGTCCCTACATAAGTCCCTCTAGTCTTCGCATAGGTCCCACATAAGTCTCTCTAGTTTTCGCTTGAGCTCCTCTGTCAGCTCTAGCTCGATAGCATACATGAAGTACATGCACATGCGACAGTAGGCCCTTCAGGTATTCTACAAATGGTTCTGTATCAAGGGACCAATGTCAACATAGGTCCATTACATAAGTCCCTCTAGTCTTCGTTTGTTGTTGTTGTTGTTGTTGTTGTTGTTGTTGTTGTTGTTGTTATGACTCTTGTTGTTCTGTTGTAGCGACAAGTCTGCAGGGAGAGCGAAACAAGAGACTTTTGGGATGAGTCTGCAGTGGACACATACCTAAAATGATAATGTTTAAAGATTTTTCACAGTTCGGCCATGCAGTCCCTTAAATGTCAGAACCGCAGCACGTTTTTATCAAATTCATTCATTTTTCTTTCATCCATTACGTAATCAAAAACAGGTTATAAACATTTTTAACAACTTAAAGCTGACTGGTTGATTTACTAGAGGGTAGCTGATTTACTAAGTTGTATGCAGTGGAAATATGAAACTGAAACTGAATTTATGTCTTCCTCTCTTTGCATGAATCCAACGTAGCTTGCGAGGGCAAGAAATTTCTATCTGATGGCATTTTCTAGGACTGCAGTGACTTTGGCCCCGTTTGCACGATACCGTTTTCATTTCATATCGGATTGGGTAAGGCAATCCGATATGAAAATTTCTCCTGTTTACACGACGCCGTTTTCATTTCATAGCGGATTGGCGTTGTGTTTACACGATACCGTTTCGCCTTGCACTGTAATTGGTTTCACCGTATTCGGTAATGGCTCCACTGCGCATTATGCGCAGCTCCCCTAATGGATTCGAGGCTAGTAGAATTGATAATGAGGTTCCGTACTGAATTTCATTTCATTTTCATTTTTCATTTTAAAATATCTATACAGGTATAAGTTTCATATATTTATACATGTTTTTCAAACTGACCTGTTAAAAAATAACATAAAATAAAGGAAAATAGGCTAAACTAAGAACAAAAGAAATTTATATGCCTAATTTACAATATACAATGCTATAATACCTAATTTACAATAAAACATAATAAAAATGAAGTAGAAAATAAAGTTACACCGCCCTCATAGTCGTTCCTTGAAAGTTTTCAGGGAGGGTGCCAATTTTGCTTCTTTTTCCAAACTGCTCCAAAGTTTTGCACCGCGATATGAAAAAGCCTTTTGGCCATTGACAGTCTTTAGTAACGGTAACCTTAGATCAGTTTCTGTTGAGCGCAAAGACCGTTCTCTATCATCTGAATATTTTGTAAATAGTTTTCTCATGTAGACTGGGGCAAGTGAATTCAAAGATTTATATGTTAGCGTGGCGGTCTCTTTTCTTATAAGATTGTTGATAGTCGGCCAGCCAAGGTTCTGAATTAGTGGAGCAGCAGAGGCATCGTATGGGCTATTTGTTACAATTCTTGCAGCCCTGTTTTGAATTTTCTGCAGGACGTTAATTTTTGAATTACTACAGCAGCCCCAAACAGAGCTACAGTAACTCAAATGGGGCTCGACAATCCCTCTGTACATTTTGTTGAGCACATCAGATGGAAGATATTTCTTAGAATACTTAATAAGTCCAAGGGCTCGATTAGCCTTGGTCTTGATAGTATCGACATGTTTGTCCCAGTTTAGTTGACTATCTACTTGAACACCTAAGTATTTTGCATTGGCAATCATTTCAATTTCCTGATCACCTATTGAAAAAGATGGTTGAGCATCAGGCTGGCTTTCTATCTTACGGATGTTTGGTCCAGAACCTATGATAAGCGACTGCGTTTTCACAACGTTCAAAGAAAGTTTGTTTGCATGCAGCCAATCTTGTAGCTTCAGAAGATCTAAATTTAAGTCATTTTGCAGGTCACCAATGCTTTTTGAAGAGAGCGAAATGGTCGTATCGTCAGCATACATGCTGACATGAGACTTTTGCAGGGAAAAGGGCAGGTCATTGATGTAGATCAGGAACAACAGTGGACCAAGACAAGAGCCTTGAGGAACTCCACAATTTATTCCCTTCACATCAGAAGAAGAGCCATTTATCCTGCAAAATTGTTTACGATTATCCAAGTAAGATGTAAACCAGTCATGTTCCAGGCCAGTCACTCCATACATTTTAAGTTTTTCTAACAGGATTTCATGATCGACCGTGTCGAAGGCCTTCTTCAAGTCAATAAAAATTAGGCCAGTGTATTTTCCGTTATCTATATTCAGGTACCAATCATTGGTGCCAGCCATTAGGGCAGTAGCGACCGAGTGTAAGAGTCTAAAACCAGACTGATGCTCGTATAGTGATTTATTTGCGTCCAGGTATTCATAAAACTGATTAAAAATCAATTTCTCGAATAGTCTAGATATGAATGGAAGAACGGATATTGGGCGATAGTTGGACCTGTCGTCCTTGGCTCCACTCTTGAAGATGGGTGCAATACGCGCTATTTTCCAGTCCTCCGGAAATTTTCCTGCAAACAATGATTTATTGAAGAGATCACACAAAGACCCGCCCACAACTGGCAAAGCAATCTTTAAATAAAAGCTTGCAATGCCATCGTGGCCAGAACCATGCGATGTCTTCATCTTATTCAAGGTTGAAGATAATTTATCCGTCATAATTGCCGAAAAAGAGAAACTCAAAGGAGGAGTTTCGATAGCGTATTCACCTGACAAGAGTGGATTAGCTTTTTTCGGGATTTTCTCACTGAGTTTATTCCCAACGCTGCAGAAATACTCGTTCATTGAAGACGCAGTATCTTTGTGACCTCTGACTGTCTGGCCGTCTACAGTAAGACAAGGTACAACTGTAGTGCTAGACTTTTTGTTAATAACTTGGTTGATGGTTTTCCAAGTTTTCTTGAGATCTCCTTGAAACTGCGTAAGTTTTTCAGAAAAATATTTGCGCTTAAGTTGCGTATTCATGTTGTTTACCCTGTTACGAATTTGCTTGTAGCATTCCATCAGCAGCTTTGAATTGCCTTTTACAGCTTGACTTTTGAGTTTATCTCTCGTTTTAGCTAATTTGAAGTAATCAGCGTTAAGCCAAGGCGTGTATCTATCAGAAACTCTTCTACTTAAAGTAGGGGCATGTTTTTCAACAATTAGCGCGAAAATATGGGTCCACTGACGAACTGCGTCATCAATGTCATGAGCATTTGCTACAATAGCCTCCCAATCAACCGCGGATAGATCAGAGAGGAAGGCATCTTGATTGAAGTGTTTTAGTTGTCGAGAAGTAATATATTTATGTTGGCGTTTAACCCCACCGCGTAACTTTCTTATACAGTAAACAAGATAATGGTCACTGAGACTTATCTCTAGTACCCCACTCTCTGCGATGTTGTTGCAATTGGTAGCGGCAATATGATCAATCAAAGTTGAAGAATCCAGAGTAACCCTGGTAGGCTCCTTGATTAACTGTGTCATACCGAAAAGGTCGTACAGCTCATGTAACTGCACAACATGGCTCGGATTATTGTTTGCATGACTGAAATCACTGTTAGTATCTCCCAGAATGATAATTTCCTTTCCCTCTCTATCAAAAAAACTCAAATTTTCTTGAAGGCTGTCAAAACATGAATTAGGCTCACTAGGTGGCCTATACCAAGCTATGACAATAAAGGGATTGGAATGAGGGGGCTCTACTTCAATGCAGATAATTTCAAGCAATTTATTAGGAAAATCTTGTCGGGGCCTTGATATGGGATTGGACCGTTTGATATCGGATTGGACCGTTTACACGATATCGGATTGGTTTCATGCCACTTTCAGAGCGTTTTCATTTGAAAACGCAAAAACGGTATGAAGCATATCGGATTGGTGCGTTCTCGTGTAAACAGAAGGCCAATCCGATATGGAATGAAAACGGTATCGTGTAAACAGAAGGCCAATCCGATATGAAACCAATCCGATATGAAACGAAAACGGTATCGTGTAAACGGGGCCTTTATTTCAAAGCGATAGACTCATGCGTCTTCCCGAACGTCCTTTGATCAAGATCTGCAGCCCAAGCTCGATAGCATCCATACACATGCGACAATAGGCCGGCCTGAATCAAGCGATAAATCGATCAAGCGATATCCTCTATCCATATCGCTGCTGTGGACAGTCAAAGAATCTACAAAGTGTCCCAAAAAAATAGTGCCCCGTTTATGAGGTCACTGCGGAGGAGCTGTGGATTCAATTACCTCAGTTTTCTCACAGTTGCATAGGTCAAGCAACAACTTAGAGTTTGAGACTCTGTTTGCGTCAATCTGACATATGGTTGCTGATTTATGGTAGAGAAAAGGCAAAATTAGTGGCTGCATCAAAACATTGCTCTTTTGTTGTCCAGCAACGTCAAAATAAAGTGAGTTTGCAAAGAAAGGGTTCTGGCATCATGATAAAATTTTTACTACATTTCTTCAAAGGTAGAAAGTGCTCTCTTATGAATTATTCATAGAAAACATTGCTAACCCTTTAAAAGATTTAGCAAAAGTTTTAATACGACGCTAGAACTCTTTCTTTGAAGACTTATTTATTTTGACATTGCTAGAGAACAACAGACGTGCTGTTTTTGAACAAATCACTAATTTTGCCTTTTCTCTGCCATAACTCAGCTATCATTTGTCCGATTGACCCATACAAGGTCTCATACCTTAAGTTGAAGCCTGATCGATGCAACTGTGTAAAAATCGAAATGGTTGAATCTACGGCTCCTTCACAGCAGCAATACAAACGGGGCACAATTTTTTGGGACACCCAGTACAAAATTTATCAAATTATCGTTCTTTTCCGATTCATTTGCAGAATACCAAAACCGTCTACAGGTCTACCAAAACTGTTCCCAACCTCCCATAGATTCACCATATTTTTCATCCTATTTAGCTGACTCAAACATTACTCCACAAGTGTTCAAATAAACCAAGATAATCATTAATTGAAAATCACAAAACGTCGACATGTTTACAAAGGAAATAAATTGATATTCCCAAGTGTTACAATGGTGGTATTGATTTTTTATTTAGACCCTAATAAAAATCCTAGACAATGCTTGTTTTAAAGCAGGTGAAATCTTCTAGCTGATTGCGAAAGAGTTGAAAGCACTCGCAAGGTCATCATCAAGAATTTCATTCATTTGTGAAATATAACTGGATGTATCTTTATATCCCTCATGTATTAAAACTGCGAATTCTTACTCTTGATTTAGGCCCCAAAAGATATCCTCGCCAATGCTTGCTGTGAAGCAGGTGAAGTTTTCTGGACAATTGAAAATAATTGAAAAGCAGTGTTAAAGTGTTCATAAAAAAGACAGATTTCTGAACATAATCAAATTTATTAATACCCATGTATGCATATAAATAAACAAATGTTGATTTCAAGTTTCAGGCCCCCTAACATATCCTCTACAGGGTTTGCTTTGAGGCAGGTGGGACGCTCTCTCTCTCTGTGACTGAAAATGAGTTGAAATTATTCGAAAGTCTTCACACAAACACTGACAGACTTTCGAAACATAATAAAGTCTTTTTATACCGAAATACGCATATGAAGGAAAAAATATCGATTCTTAGTTTCAGGCAATAGATGTTCTCGACAGTATTTGCTTTGAGGCAGGTGCAACTAATAAGATGAAAGCACTCGAAAAGCCATAATCAGCAACTTCATCCATTAGTAAAACGCAACTGACAGATATTTGTATAAAAATTGCAATGTTGATTTTAGTTTCTGGTCCATATAGATATTCTCTACAATGTTTTTGAGACAGGTGGAAACTTCTCTATGTGACCAAAAATGAGTTGACAGCACTCAAATAGTGCTAGATATTCTCAACAGAGCCTACTTTTAGGCAGGTGGAACATTCTCTACGTGAAAGACAGTGAGATGGAAGATCTCCCAAATTCATTATATGAATAATTAAGCGATGCAATGTTCATAATGCTAGTTTTGAAGTATTGCAAGCAGTGATGAATGTTAGCTTTCCGTTTGATAACGGATCTCTCCACATAAGTCTTTCCTCTTCTTGCTTTCAAAACTATGCAAAATCCATAGGTCACCAGTTTAGAAGGATTAAGTTTTAATTTCAAGGCTATTTTAGGAAGAAAAAATCGATTGTTGAAATATGCAAATGACTTGTTCTTTCGCAAAATTCTTTCGGCGTGGAGAGAGAGCAATTGAAAAGAAACTTTTGGACAACTTTTCCTTCTGATTCTAATGAAGGTGGGTTCAGAAGTTTGTCTAATTCGTTGACACTATCAATCAGGGTTGCCAAATTTGAATTCTAAACAGATGCCAGAAAGTGCCAAAAAGCAAGCCAGATGGCTGGAAAATAAGCCAAAACGGAAAAGTCAGCGCATGACGTAATTTTTTCCTTCACTGCGCATGCTCAATAGTTTCTACTGTGCATTATATCATTAGCTTTCTGGCCACGCATGCCCAAATAAGCCCATTTTTTAGTCTTCCTGTGTTGTTGAACTAAATATGGCATCCAGGGATGGCCTAATTTGCTAACATGTGCATTATTTCTACCATAAACACCTAGACAATGAAACTTTTCAAAAGAAAATTCGAATATCAAAAAAAGCCAAAAATAAGCCAACTTTAAGTAAAAAGCCAAACTCGAGTTTTCCAAGCCACAAAGAGCTGAAAAAAGCCAAAATTGTGAAATTTGGCTTAAAAAAAGCCAATATGTCAACCCTGCTGTCAATCATGGGCTTTAAGCCTGTTTCGAAGGATTTTGAGATGAAGCAGTTTTATAAAATCGCTCTTAATACTGGGTAAGTCAAAAAAGGCCTAGCGATCCAAAGGCTACTTCTCCCTGAGTATATAAGCAATGACATTTTGCAATGCCTGATTGAATAGCTAACATGTTCAATTACTTTTAGAATTGTTTTGGCTGAAATCAGTCACTCTATTCACATTCTGTAAGGGATATCATAAAAGAGGTCCCTTCCAGAAACCTTAAAACGTGCTAAAATTACGAGTAAGCTACCCTGATATATATCCTCTTCAGCGATGACTTCAGTATCCTCTTGGGGAGTTGAAAAAGCCTTCTACCTAGTATGAATAACTTACTCATGAGGGATTCCGTTCTCCAAAGAAGACAAAATACATGAACATATCCAAATGACGATATCAAGTATCCTAGGCAGGAGAACAAAGGGAAATATCGCTTGTTGTTGTCAATCGTTTTTGAAGGTTTTCGAAAGGGGCTTCCGCAGAAAACCTCCAATTTTGACCGGAAGGGCCGATTAAAGTCAGGCAAAATACTGAACCTAGTTGGACATATTGGGATAAAACAAGACAGTTTTCAATATCCTTGCTTTGATATTCAGGGAGCAGACTTTCTTCAAACGGTGGGCCTTTTTATTGACTAACCCGGTATTTTAACGATGCAACCGATACTGACAAAGAAATCTCCTTATCTAAGTTGATATATGTTAGATTTTGTAATACATGGCATCAGTTGCTTTGATTCACACCTCCATTCAAAGCGATTAGCGACTGCAGAGAAAAAAAATTCTCTCAACCATTAATTCAAAACAAACATAGCCACAAAGTTGACGTGAAACCAGTACGGCATACTCTCGCTTGGTGCGGATGAAGGGACATTCTAAGAGAAGTTAAATGCTTATAACGAATGAAGAAGGGTAGATCAAAAGTTCTTGTCTCGTGGATTTTGTCTATTTGACTCAGGAGCTGAGCAGTAACTGTTTACATTTGAGCAATAAATATGTAAGAATCATAATGCCCTCTGCTCGGCTTCTGAATCACGTAAACAAAATCCACGAATCAGAACTTTAGATTTACCCTTCTTCTTTCGTCTTAAGCGCATAACTTCTCTTAAAAACCTCCCTTATCCCGCACCAAGTGAGAGTTTGCCATACTGGTTTCAAGGCAACTTTGCGGCTATGTCTGTTTTGAATTACTGGTTGAGAGAATTTCTTTTTGTCTGCATTCGCTGATTGCTTTGAAATGAATCAAATCACAAAGGAGTCCTCGCAAAGAACAATAATGAAAATGCAATTTCTCATTGGTGAGAGATATCCTCGTCACACTTTTGCTATGGGATCGAAAATCTTCAGTATTTCTTTCCAAATCAATGTCTTATAAGTCTTGAGAGAGAAGAAACACCAATTGCATATTATGTTCGAGGAGAGTCCTGACAATTTGATTAAAGTTTAGATCCCTTTTCAGTCATTTTGCAACCATAAAATTTGTACAGTTGAATTTACCTATACAGTCGTGACTAAAAGTTTAAGACCACATTTTCGTCAACAACATTTCTTGGCGTAACGAAATGGAACCTCAGCGCTCTGCCTTTTTTACTCTCTTGGAGTTTGTTTAGATCAACTTTCCATTTAGATTCCGACTTTCGATGTTGTTTCTTGAATCTATGCAGCATTTGGCTGTGACGTCACAATGAAATCTATAGAAATTTCGGTAAATTGTAATGGTTCTGCTGACAAGGGGTGTGACCCGAATATTTGGCTACTCAGCTAGATTTTACATCAATCTATGCACAATCCATTTTTATGATTTGTTTGTAAAATATCGAAACTGCACGAAAAATATTGCTTCAGTAAAAATAGTAGTGGAGGGCCTTAAGTCCACAGCGTCGGCCGTAAGTTTAAGACCACCCAAGATTCCGACTTTCGATGTTGTTTCTTGAATCTATGCAGCATTTGGCTGTGACGTCACAATGAAATCTATAGAAATTTCGGTAAATTGTAGTGGTTCTGCTGACAAGGGGTGTGACCCGAATATTTGGTTACTCAGCTAGATTTTACATCAATCTATGCACAATCCATTTTTATGATTTGTTTGTAAAATATCGAAACTGCACGAAAAATATTGCTTCAGTAAAAATAGTAGTGGAGGGCCTTAAGTCCACAGCGTCGGCCGTAAGTTTAAGACCACCCATGGAAAAAGCGTAAAGATTCTGTGATTATGATCTAAGAGCCTTTGATATTCGATAATTCGAATAATGAAAGAATGATTGAAAAGTTGCCCAAATAACTATGCAATAGACCTTTTAGCTATTCGGCAAAGGAGCCTGGATCGAACGTTATTTTTATACATTTTTATACACAAGATTCGATTAAGTGGCGTTAAAGCTTCCATCACTATTGTGCAAATTCGAAAATTCTACGAAATGAAGCAAAGTATCGTTCGATTGAGGTTCTTTTTCAGAATAGTTAAAAGGTCTATTTGTTGCTTCAACCTAAATTCAGTGCTCTCTGTGATAAAAGGTCCAAAACCACTTAATAGAACTTTTTGTAGGGCAGCTGAAAGGTTTCATAGAGAATCAGTATTAAGCTTTACTATTTCTACAAGCGTAGGGAAATGATTCGTAGTTGTGGCGTTATCAATTCAGGCATAGAGCGAAACTACGATAAGTAATCGAGTCTAGCCTTCGAGACTGAAACTTGTGAAGCAAATTTCCACAGAATAGAAATCGCAAGCTTGATGTGCCTCGCCTTTCGCCTATCTTTCAAGCATCTTGTAAAATATTCACCACAAATAATATTCAAGAGTCTATTGGAACAAAGGATTTAGATATAGATACGGTTGTGAAACTCACTCAAACTTGATTTATGCCTAAAAGACACCGCCGCGGAATGAAAATGAATGTTGTTATGAAACATTTATTGATAGGAGATGTAGCGAAAGATTTCGTTCAAACTGTCTTGGATAACTTTGTCGGTGACAGGAAATTGATGAAAGACGGTGAGAATAAGGCTCAACCTCGTTCCCAGGGTGTTCTTACGTCATAGTCATACGCTGATCACGAAGCCGAATGAACATTCGGGTACTCTTCGATCAAATCTGCTCAGAAAATCGGCATATTTGAAGCCATGATCGATTTCACGGCTCGCAAGGCAACGCTAATCGACGGGAAATGGCCGTTGCTCTAGCACTAATTCTGCAAAAGATAGATTGAGAAATTGAAAACAAACACGTTGAGGACCTTATTTCAACCTTTTTGAGAGTATATAAACAATAATCTGGGGTTGGCAAGTGTTTTTGATGCGAAAATAAGCTCAGTTTGTTTGGAGCGAAAATAGGCCTAACTTGTAAATTCGAAAAACTTTCACCGCAGCTTCCAAAATGAAATGGCTCGTTACTCTTCGAATTTCGGAAATAAATTGCAATAGATGGTCGGAATAGGTAAACAATATGGCTTTTACGTCAAATTTTGACATGTCGCGGCTGTTTACCCCACGCATAACGGAATTACCGCGCAAAATGGCGAACAGCCAGTCAGATTGCCGAATGGCCTCTTGTATCCCAGAGTGGAAGTAGAGCAACGAACTCACTCTGGGGACGAAATTGAATAAGGCTGGTGGATATGGAAAGGCCAAAATAAGATGGCGCATTGCATTATAGATATTGCATACTTTTACTCACCTCTTTAAACCAGTCAAATTCTTCAGCTAACACGGGCTAAAAGACAATCAGAGATTACATGATAAAACATCTCAAGAGACTTGCAAAACTTTTGATGTTGTTACGAAGTTATAAGCTTGGCCTAGAAATTACTAAATGGCCTAGAAGACTGAATGTGAAACGTGGAGATAAACCAATCAACAACCCAGGTCACTAGACTAATTGCAATGAGTCCCAGCGAATATTCATCAAAACGAGACTTATACCAAACGGAAAATGCTGATACTGGTCGCAGTTAGAACCTCGGGCAACCTGTCAAGAGCAACAACTACGGCAAGGTTCAGTAAATCCCCGCATATAACAACCTACTTTTTTCTGAGAGCAAGGCTGAAAAGGTTCTTATTTCAAAGGTACTAAGACTAGTTTCAAGGTAAAAAAGTTCTTTTGAAGGGTGCCTTGACAGGCCTTTTCAGAGTCTTTACAAAGATGTTCAGCCCTGTTATTTGCTTTGCTTTGCTAAACCGAATAACCAATTGGAAGGAGAATCAAACTTTATTGGTTAATTCGGAAAAAATGTACCTAATAACGACAATCAAAACTCAACTCTGCTACCCCTGCAATAAGAACCTTTGTTTCATCAAACTGAAACAGGTTCTTATTTAGGTGCATAATGACATCCCGGGGGGGGGGGGGTTACTATACATATTTTGGGTACGGGGACGTGCCATCGGGAAGGGTATCGATTTTCACGAATTTGGTATAAGGAACGGTATCGATTTTCACGATTTTGGTATAAGAAACGGTGTCGATTTTGGCAATTTTCGCAATTGGTATAGGGTCGGGTATGCTTTTTCGGAAAATTGGCATAAAGTCGGGTATATAATTTTTAAAAATTGGTATAAAGTCGGGTATACATTTTTGAAAAATTGGTACAAGGAACGGGTATGCTTTTGAAACCTCGATGGCACGTCCCCGTCCAAAATCTGGTCAAGTACTCCCCCCCCCCGGAATGACACATGAAACAGGTGCATACTTCAGGAAAAACAGCCTCTAGGTTCTTATCTTCGTCGGTTCTTATATGCAGGGATTTACTGTAGTCGGTCTACCAAATGATTATTGAGTTATTTAGACCAATCATCTACCTACCCTTTCGAATCCAGCTACTTCAGGGTCCTAATTTGACCCAGACATCAGATTTCCTTGAAGAATTTTGACACAACAAGGCAGAACATTTTGTCTTGTGTTTTGCTGACAAAAATTGTCCGCATATTACCTTGTGATGTCTTAAAAACTAACTCAACTTTTCTATCAAAAAGACTAATAAATTTTTTAAATATTGTTTCCTCAAAGAGAGTTTCAAGGGACCTAATGAATCCTGTAAATGATTCTATTTCCAAGCCAAAGGGTTCCATCAGTATCCTGAGTTGTAATTTTTTGCAAGACAATTAATCATGAGCCATGAAAAATATTGCCTACCTCCTGTACCTCTCTTGGTTGCAAATGTGGTGCCACTTCTCCTTTTTTTGCTGCTACTGGAGACTTGAAGTTTGCAATGTACTCAGTCGTTAATGAACTGAATGAAAAAGGTAAAAAATGCAGCTTAGGGCTCGAATCTTTGAGAAAATTTAAATTGAATGTGCGAAATGCTAATGCCTAATTCTTTCAAACAAATAGATTAAGAGGAACTATAGATTGTTCGCTATAATTCCAGAAAGATAATTTTTGATATTTTCATTATTTTCAAAGGACCTGGTTATATGGGAGCAGGCTGGCCAGGTAAACGGGCTGGCTGGTACGCCAAGATGGAATTTAGGCCCTGATTACATGGGAACGGGCTGGCTCGATTGCCTAGAGGGAATTTAGATTGGCATTATATGTGAAAAGACTTGTGACACATCATCATCATCATTTACGCTTTCCGTCTACAAAGACATTGCGCAGTCCACAATAAGTCTCCAAATATGTCTATTTTGTTCCATCTTTTCATGTTCTTTTACTTGTGCTGCGCTGAAACTACCATCATTGTTGTATTCTTATTAATGTCTTAAATTAAACCTTTTCCAGATCCCCTTCTATTTGTTTGATCCATGTTAATTTTTGCCCACTCCTTGACTTTCTATAGGGTTTTTTCGTTTCTTTTAGTGACTTTCTCGCTGGTGTATCTTCTGGTAATCTTAATAGATGACCATACAATGTCAACCTTTTTAGCTTCACTGTTTGGCTCCATGGAGTTGAACCTGTTTCTTTATATATAGAGTTTATCATTGCTGATTTTGTCTGCGACACGTGAATGAACGGAAACTGCGCATGCCCTTTTGTGCATTTTCAGCGCACTCACTGGGCTGGCTCGGTTTGAAGTGACTAAATGGGGACGGGCAGAACCGTAGCTACATTGGGGGTGCTGGGGGTGCGGCACCCCCCTTGGCCATATCTCAGTCGGCAAATCAAGTAAAAGTTACACTCAGTTACACAAGTTACACAAAGTTTCCCAATACTCAATGTATAGTGAAACCATTGAGTATTGGGAAACTTTCTGTGTGCTTGTGCTCTTCTAAAAATTTTCAGCTTGCTTCGCTCGCATTCTCTTCGTATTCCACGTATTCAGTAAAATGCTCATGGAAGGGAAGAGTGGAGTTAAAAGCCACCCCTCCCTTTGCACAAGGATCATTGTTCTTTCTAGACTTTGATCAGAGTTTTAAAACAAGCCAAATTTCAAATTCTTCTTCTTGTTTCCTTTGGGCACATTCTTATTTTTCCTAAGAGTTTAGGCAGTGCAGATCCCTAGATATTAGCGACGAGTTCATTGAACTTGGCCTTTCTATCATCAGGTTCTTAAATGGTTCTGGGCGGCTTGGGCTAAGAATTAGCGTCTACAGCATTCTAAAGGATGTGGCCTCCAAAAATTTTCCAGGGGCTTGCCCCCGGACCCCCATCTGTGCCCCTTTCACTCGCGACTTACCCTCCTCTGAAGGCAGGAACCTGGCTATGCCACTAGTGGAGAGGAACTTGAGCCCCTCAACAAGGAGTATGTGTGTGTGACAAAAAGCAACGCTCAAAAGCCATGCCCACCAGTCGGAAAACGGAGAGCTTGCACCCCCCCCCTTGTTTGACACCTCTAGCGACGGCCCTGGGGACGGGCCACCCCGTTTGGCAAGTCAGCCCGGTTGATAAAAGAGAGCCAGCTCGCTTACCGGGCTGCCTCACTTCCATTTAATAGCAACAGACATTTTACGTGGAATAGACCATGGAAGTGAGCTGGCTCGTTTGCCTTGATTATTCAGAATTTTCGATGAACTTTACAAAACTAACCAAAATGCCACCATTTTGAAAAAATCACGATATTGAAAAATTGAAACGGTAGATTTACAGCAAGTTACCCTAAATTCCTTTCAAGTCATTCAATTTATAGAAAAATGATATACAATTTTACACCCACCATATTAAAGCTTTGCAAGAGTTGAGCCCTGTGCTAGCCAGCCATGATTTAGGTCGTGAAATTCCATTTGGGTCAGCCGGTAGATCACAGGTAAGAAGTCTAAATTTCCTAATAAAAAATCTGAGTTCTTTATAATCTTTGACTTACCTCTGGCTGCCATGGGGAAAGAAGAGTGCTTGAATATTTTTCGATGGCTGAATCAGTCTCTTGTCTGGTGGTTTTGCAACATTCCCTAGAGGAAAGAAAACATAAAAGTCATTTTGACATATCCATCCTTACTATCGAAGAAATTTCACTAGAGATATTTATCACGATTTCACAAGAAGGTTTCGTTTTTCTTCAGGCTTTATTTATGGTTATGCTGGAGCAACAGTTAGTGCACCAAGAAAGTACCTACATTTTTGAAGCCACAAGGAAAAACGTTCACTGAAACAGAGCACGAGGTTGGGCTATTCCTTTAAAGTTAAGGTACCCTGAAGGGAAAATTTTTATTTGTGCAAATGATCGGCATTGTCGAATGATAAGGAATCCTCTTAAAATTTCTTTGATATGTCATTTCGTTTTCACGTTACGCACTAATTTTAAGTATCAGCAGATGACGTCATTTTGTTTGCAAATCTCTGGGATAATATATGGAAATATAAGAGTATCTGATCTCTGCAAGGTTACAGTTGAAAGAAAATTTCAGCTGAACTGAATAAAGTAAAATGAAAGAAAATGAAAGAAAATGATGTTTAGAAAGGCATTTCAGTTGATGAAAACTTCTTTGAGTCGATTTCCCTTCGGAAATATCGCAAATCTTGTATATTTTCCTTACTTTTTGAAAACAAAATGGCGTCATCAGCCAATCGTACTAAATAGTGGATAACTCGAAAATGAAACGAGGTATCAAAAAATTTTGAACAACATTCTTTATCAACCAATAAAGAGTATGAGCACAATCTCGAATAACACAATCTCTGAGGACTGACCTCGCAACTCACCTCGTCGTCCTTCGGAAGGGACGTTAAACTAGGGCAGGGGTCCTATGCCTGGATGCGGCATGCACAGTGGGCCTAAATTAGCTTTCAGTATCTAGAAATCCTGACAAGCTCACTCAAAACAAATTGAAAACAAACAAAAAAAACAAACCCCCCCCCCTCCCGTGAAGAAAGCATCCCATTTAATAAGGAAGTTTCTTGCGGTATACATAAGAAATCTGCCAGCCCTTTATAAAGACATTTTCTTAAACATGAGAAACTCAAAAGCCTCCTTGAAAATTCTGAGCTTTTTGCATGCGGGGGCCTACTGTATGACAGATGCCCTTGTCCACGTATAAACGGCATGATCCTTGTGGTTGAGTCTGTATTCTAAATATAGCTATCAGGAAATGAAGACAGCGGCTGCAAAGGATTACAAAAAATTACTGTTTGCTCTTCATTAAGTGGACACACCTGGCACCAAATTCGTGAATTTTCGCATTTTGGCAACTGATAAAAATAAGATAAACCAAATTTTTGCTAATTTGATTCACAAACTTGCCTGTTAGCTGACTAACAACTTTAAAGGCCATCTAAAAATGTAGAACTTTAATTGCGCCTAATTTTAGCTGCCAATTTCTTGTAGCAAACATCGACTTTAGATATCTCGAGATTATTTCTGCTGTTTCACGGATTTTCAAGACTGGAATCGCAGCTTGCTCATATGGCGATCTAACCAACAGATGTTTTTTGTCAATGATAAAAAAAGCCGTTGCGGAAATCTCTGGTTGTCAATGCAACAGCCTCATTTCAAATCCACATGAGATCTTCTCACTAGCGTCCTTGCTTTAGTACGACAATTTCGATAAATTAGCCTCCTTCAAACAAAGTTTAACACAACTTTTACTTTAGGGCGGCAAAGATCTCACTAATGAGCAAAATAGAAAGATGATCGAGTTAACGCTGCGTTATATCCACAACACTGGCTGGTCGATTTGATAAATATAATCATAATCATATAATAGGTAGTCATAGTTTTTCGCTCCTAGTGGTATTGTCTTAGTAGTAGGGTATTGTATCATGTAAGTAGTGTAGTCAGTAATATGTTTGTAACTTTTTAATGGAATGTAAAAAAAAAATAAATAAATATAATTTCAAACTATGGTTTTTCGCAACACAGCTACCATGTTACCTCACCGTTACCTAGTCTCTTATCGAATCTCGTATATTTTCTTTCCTTGTTAGTCGTTCTTGTAATTCTTTGTGGTGTTAAAGTCTATCTCAAATTACAAGGTACACGAGAAAGGACAACGCAAATTTGCCATGAGGGAGCAAATTTAGTTTCTTCTTTTTGAATAATTTATGACGTCCAACCATGGGTCGCAGGAAATGAAGTAATAGTTAAAAATGTAAACGCAGACATACCTGTGTCTTCATCCTGGTTTCTTCTTCCTTTTTTGGCTTTCCTTTGCGTCCCTGCCTCAGCTCAATTCATTGCTTCAAGTTCGTTTCTAATTCTGTTTCTCTGCAAAAGCGAGGCTGCCCTCGTTTGCAGTTAGGCCATTATGAACTTGAAGCAATGAATTGAGCTGAGGCAGGGACGCAAAGGAAAGCCAAGAAAGGCAGAAGAAACCACGATAAAGGTATGTCTGGTATGTCTGAGATTACATTTTTAACTATTACTTCGTTTCCTGCGACCCATGGTCCAATCTGAAGAAGAGTAAAGTTGTCTTGTCTTTTTTATTTCATTTTCAATGTTAAGGCTGCGAAGTTGCCATAGATTTTTGCTCTCCGTGGCATACGTCCTTGTAGTATAGTAAAGAAGTTTGTAAGCAGCGTCTATAAGTACCTTGTATCCTTGTATTAAATTTTGATTGAACAAACAAATCTCGATACAGTAAGTCTCCGCAAATAAGAAATGGACATATAAAAAACTGCAGCCTGCCATCACAGGGCATACTTTCTCCTTCATAAGGAGCCTGATAGCCTGTTTTTTTCAATTTCTTATGAATGGTAAAAAAATTTGAAATAGAGCTTATTGCAATGCCAAATTTGCTTTCCAATCTCTCATGATGGGCTATTTTTTTCATGCGTGCGAGAAGGGGATAGTTTCTACAGCCTCCCTGGAAATTTTTGTGTAGGAGCGTTAGCCCCTGGAAATGTTTGCTGATATTTTATCACCCACAGAAGCATAATCAAGAATTTTTGACCCCAAAGAAATTCATTTGAAGGACCCCATTGAATGTTACCCCCTGCACGGAGTAAAAATGGAATGGTTCATTTTACATTCTACCACATGAAATGAGATATCATTATTTACGTATTTAGAATTTTTATTGCTTATTAACTAGTTGATTCGATATACAAGAAATCTGCCAGCCTCTTGTAAAGATATCCTTTACTCATAAGAAACTCAACAGCCTACTCGAAAATGATTAGTTTCTTGTACGTGGGGACTAGACTTATGACGATGAGTCTCTTGTTTCCCTGTGCTCTTTGACTTGATGATGGCGCTTCGGTCAATAGAGACTCATAGTATTACTATAAGCAACCTGGCCCTATTTAGGCCCAAACTGAGCAATTCCTTCAGTACCAATCAGACTGCGAGATTTTTGAATTACTATTGTTAATGTGTAAATGTGATAGAATTTTCGATTCGATTGAAGAATTGAAAACACTCCCACGGGATAGAAATTCGAAGCCGTGATTCTTTCGTAATTCCATTGATGATTGAAGAAAAAAGGGCCAAGTTTTTTACTGTTTCATGATGAGTCCCTCTTGAGCAAGGTTTACCGCAGGGATACAAGGGACTCATCGTCATCAGTCTACGTGGGGACTAACTGCATGCAGCAAGAATTCATTGCATATCGGAGCCTGTTGGATTATGATTACAGGCCGAATGATCACTTCCCCAAAAAAACTAATGTCACGTTAGCAATTGGTTAATACAATAAAGAAGTATGGAGTGGAATTCCATTGTTTTGTTACCTTTCATTTCTGCTTCACAAATTTTCATCACAATGAAAATTCAGCCTCGATTCTGTGCTTTGTGATAAATCATAGAGAGAATTGTATCGTGTGAACCAATCAGGTTCATGACATATGTGCTTTAAGCAAAGTAACAGGTAATGTCCCTTACCATTATATGAATGTTTCAACTCGACAGCTTCATCAGGAGCTACTGCATTCACATCTGATGATGGACGCACCAAGGGATATTCCCTAAACTGCAGTTGATACTCTGATTTGAATGGTCTTGCTTTGTTCTTTTTCTTTTTCTTTTCATAATGATCAATGTTAGTGCTAACATTTTTATCTTCAACAGTGCTTTTTAGGACCTTAGGCTGCTCAGTCTTCATTGGTTCTTTCCAGGCGAACTGTCTTTGGTATTCAGATTTGATTGGGTGACTGTGCAACGGAGGCTCAATGGTCTGTAGCCCAGCTTTTATGCGAAGAGCTCTGTCGACCTAAAGACAATCGTAATGAGCTGTGAGTAATATGGACTGATAACATATTCGTAGTCGCGCTATTGATAAACTGATAAATGTTGTTGTTGTTCTTGTTGTTGTTGTTGTTGTTGTTTTTTCGATAACTGGGACCATTTTGTGAGTCTATGAGTAATACGAACCCAACAAAGCTGAAAAATTTGATGATTTTCCAACTTTCTAAAGTATATTGTGTCACACGGTTTTTAGACCACGTACGGTAACGCACATAGAACAAAATTTTCGACCAGACAAAGCAAAAGAGGCACTGTAGCAAAGCAAGCAAGGAAGCCCCAAGTTAAATGTGTAAAAGCAAGTTACCAACAGATATAGGGTTAGTAAAACGTTGGCACAAATATTGTACCAGAGAGATAAAAAAGTTACCCTCTCATTCTGTTTATTCTTCATCCCAATGAGATCTTTCTTCCTTTGCTCTTTAGCAGGGCTGAATCTCTTTGCACTTGGTTGTGGCTCTTTGTTTTCTTTCATCACCCGCTTTGGTGTCACATCTTCGTCTCTCCTAAGCTGCACCAAAGAATCTTCACTCCTCTTCCCAGCCGCTCTTTTTACAGGAGATCCTTCATATTCTAACCTGCGTTTTGTCTGATCCATTTCTTTTTCTCCATTCGCTTCTCCATTAGCAGGAGGCGAGGGCATTCTATCAGAAGTTTCATCTGATCCATTATCGCTGCCATTTATATAATTTATGGTGTCTGTTTTCAAAATGTTATGATTTAACTTGTATGGTGATTTTCTCCTCCGTTGCATTGGTGGCTCTAGGACCAGATAGCGCAAGTTGTCTGACTCTTTTCCAGCAACCTTCAGGGTCTTATTTGCTGTTTTCATTTGCACATCACTACCTACTTTTGTTGATTCCTGGAGAGAAAAGACAAGACAATTTTGATTACCTCTAACAGCTTTCTCATGATGCTTATTCTTCTTAACACTGCATCATTACTGACCCTCCATGTTACTCGTGGTATCCTCCTGAAAAACCACATTTCCGTTGCCTCAATTCTTCTCTACATTTCTTTATTTATTGCCAGTGTAATTTTTGGGTCACGCAATGCGATGAAATGGAAAATCTAGTGTTAACTGGGCAAATTTTAGGAAAGAGGGCCAGAGGCAGACAAAGAGAGACATTTCTAACATGAATGAATAAAACCATTAACAAAAACATGACATGAAAAAGAGATACTGCAGTCGACGAAAGATCAAACCAGATTGAAGGCCATGACGGTCCAAGCCCTGGAAGAGCATGATACTTAGAAAAAGAAGAAGAAGGAAGGGAGAAGGGAAGAAGAAAAGGAAGAAGAAGAAGAAAGAAGACGAAGATGAAGAAGATGGAGAAGAAAATAAAGAAGAAAAGAAGAAGAAAAGGTAGAAGAAAAAGAAGAAGAAAAGAAGAAAAGGTAGAAGAAAAATAAGAAAAGAAGAAGATGATGAAGAAGAAAATAAAGCAGAAAGGAAGAAGATGAAGAAGGAAATAAAGAAGAAAAGAAGAAGAAGATGAAGAAAATAAAGAAGATAAGAAGAAGAAGATGAAGAAGAAAATAGAGAAGAAAAGAAGAAGGAGTGAAAAGCAAGGTTTTGCTTCAAAGTACCAGGTAAGTAAAAATGCAATCTCTGTTTGAAGATCACAGCTCCCTGGATATCAAGACCATACATAATATTGGCACCTCCAAAATTTGCAGCCTGTTATGAAGATTTTGCCCATAATGAAGCAAACAATCCATAAAGTAAGATAAGAAAATTAAATGATTTTTGAAAATATTTGTTTCAAAACGTCTCAAATCATGTTTACCTTTGAGCCCTTGCTTCCCTTTTTTGCTCTGCTTATATCTGAAGCATAATCAAGAATTGGATTGCGGACCTCTTCTGCTTGAAGGCTTCCTCTGTCAACAATAACATCCTGTTCAGTTGTTGTTGTCTTCTTGATATTATGATTCTTGTCATGTTGTACAATTTTCCTGTACTGGAGAGGTGGCTCTTGGGTCACATGAGCTTCAAATGATCGAAGTCCAGCCTCTCGCCCTCTCCTATCCTCTTCTCCTTCAACATCAGGTAATTTTACAGTTGCATTTGGTCTTGGCTTCAGAATAGGACTCCTGGCTATCTTGGAAATGTCACCTTTTGGGCCTTTGAAAGAAGAATTGTATTCTGTCTGAAACTTAGAAGGAAGAGACACATAGTTTAGAATAATTCAAGTGTACAATTATATAAATACATCACATTATACCAATAAACATACATGCATTTGGTCACAAAGAAAGCAAAGAAAGTGGATCATCACCATGGAAATGTAGAAACAAGAACCTGAAACATGCTGGAAAAGTATTTCAAAGCTCTTTGGCATGTGAAAGCTGGAGTTAAAATAAGCTTGGGGTAATTCCTGTGATTTATTGTGTTGTACCATTATTCTTCAATTCCTTTTATGATTTACTGGAGGTGATTATGGCATAATAGTATCTAAATCTTGGTAGGCATAAGACATTGGTGTATCAGGCCTTACTGGAAATATTTTGGTACGGGAGTGGCAAATCGCACTCCTAGTCAATTTCAGGCGTGTGATGGAGTGCAGTTGAAATCAACATTAAAAATATGTCGACTGGAGTTTCACTTGACCAGTTTTACTAATGCAAAGTTATTCCCATCCTTCACCGTTGAAAGAAAAGTGTTTGATTGTTTAAAAACTTGATTCATCTGAGTTCATAATTTCGAATAAACTGTAATCGTTATTGTTACAGAGAAATATGAGATTTTAGTACTCATTTGGAAAGATAAGGTGTGCGATCTACCGCACTCCTTGGAAAGAGAAGGTGTGCACCAAGGCGTGCGAGAGCAATCGCACGCCATTCCCAGTAAGGCCTGGTGTATTCAAAATGAGGCTCTGCACTTTAGAGGACCAAGTTTTGTTACCTAGTTGGAAGTCGAATTGAATTGAGTAGAAAGACAAATCTACCAAACAAAGGATAAAGAAAAACAAATCTACTGAACAAAGTCATCTAAACTGTTATTGAAACTGCTATATGGTTGAAAGTTTACAAGTGGTTTACACTCTCCAACTGGGCAAATTTCTGTGATCAGTTCAAGAAATTTCAGAACTCTGTTGCTGTTTTACTTTTAACATTGCTTTCAATACAGTATTCTGCAAAATAAGTGTCATATGTTTCCTTTCTTGTGCCATTTTATTTGTGCATACTAGCATCATTTTAGTTTGCTATTCAACTAACAATATTTCCTATCTTGGCAGGTCAGTTTTGACTGGTCATTTGAACTTTCCATTTTACAATATTGTTCAATCAAATAACTTGCAATTCAATTCAACTCCCATTTTGTAAAGAAACTTGGTCCGCTAAAGCTCTGGTGGAATCAGCGTACACCATCCGCTAAAGACTTACGCCATTTTCTTTTGTTCTGTGGTCATTTCTATTGTTTAGAGAGCGGAAAGAGGCCCGATTCCATACTGGCGCTAAAGTGCATCCCCAGAGTGAACTTCCATTTAGAAGAATGCAAAAGCAGCATGAAAAGGAATTTCCCTTGCTAGCAAAGATACATGCCAAAATTCTGCTAGGCCCTCTAACAACCTCCTGCTCTACCAAACTGGAAAGTTTGTATCTTGCGTGGGCAAGTTGATGAGATGGCCTAGTAAGACTGCATGGAAAATTCATGGTTGAGAATTGTACTAGAACAATAGATTAAAACAATAGATCCTTTGTTTATTGCTAACTGTGTGGCCAAGGTTTGAAAACCGCGTACGTTTCTGCACGCGCAATATCTTACGTGCGCAGTATGAACTTTCCAGTCTGGCTGCTCTACTGAACTGTGCAGCTGCAGTCCATTTGAATAGGTCAATCAAAAAGTATTGATTGCTCCACATTCATTGTTGATTGCGATTCATTCATTTCTGATTTCTGTGTTCAGCACTGATATCGGAGCATTGAGCCCTGTCTAGCTGTGCATCGTTGTGCCAAAAATGGCTGTCCGTTTTGGGTTGTCAGCTGGCTGGGTCGCACTCTTTTGGGTTGCCAGCTAGGTGGGGGTGGGCCTAAACTAAAGTGTAAACTAAAGGCCTAAAAAAACTCCTTCCCTTCCACGCGTTCTGTTTCATTTCTGCAACTTATTATGGCATGACCAAAAAGGATCGAAACCTGTCGATCAAAACTTATTAAACGCATTGATGATACTCACTCTGACTCTTGATGGCATTTTGAACTCAATAAACTCATTTTGTGTACGTTGCTGTTTGTTGTTGTGTAGCCGCCATTTTTGCATTCATGTTCGAAATTGAAAACCGAGCAACCGTCATCACGAAAGAGAGACTAGCCAATCAGCGAGTAAAGGTAACAACGAGAAACCTTGACAATGCGTGCCTTCGCAGCAACAGTTGACAAGACGTTCTGATCCCTCACAAAAATTAATCAACTTTGACTTACTCTAAAATCAACACTGTTTGATCTATTCACAAAATGAATGATGTATAAGATTGCCAGTTATTTTGGGAACGGTTTGTCATCTACTTGAAAACATGAAGTTTCCTTGTCAAAACTTTCATACGCACTTAAAATTACCATCTGTAAGAGAATTGTGGAAAAAGCTGGGGATTGGGCCGAGTCTGTAGATTAATTAGATTTTGACGTTAATTTTTAGTTGCATAGAGTAGTTGCGAATTGAATTTGACACGGGATGGTTGCGAACGCGGTGTATGGAGTAATGGTCCATTTGAGATTAAAGCATGGAGAGAGACGCAACGAGGCGTACTTGAAAATACTACAAGAATGTCTTTCCTTGTGAAACTGTTACAGAAATTGTCTAATTTTCAGGATGCTCTGCTCCACAATGGGCAAAATTCTCTTTGATTACGTTTTGTAGTAGTAAAGCATGAAACTAGTCAGTTATCGCAGCGAATAATGGCGCTCCTATTTCCATCTTAGTTTTAAGCCAATATCGAACTGTATGTGGAACTGTTGTAGCTTGGAAGAAACTGTCTAGCTTCTTTCAGGCTGTTTTGCTCCGCAATATGCGACTTCCTTTTTGATTGATTTTGTAGAACTAGCACATGAAAGTAATCAATTATCACCGCGTAAATGGTAAATGGCATTCTATTCTTATTTTACTACAACTTGTTGTTTGACGCCAGTATCTAATTTACCTCGTTGTGAAAATGTTGTATTTTGGGAAGAAATTGTCTGATATTTAGGATGTTTAGCTAAGGATGGTTTTCGATGTGAGACATATTTTTACTTTTCTTTTACTTGTTTTCTGTATCATATTGCTCGAAAAGTATTGAGTAATTTCTAAACATTGGAAAAGCTTCAAAAACAGTGTTTTGAAATGTCCATGAGGGCAACTGTTCAAAATCTGCAACCTCGTCCCCAGGGTCTTTTATCATACTGGGAAGGAGACGCGGTTTGCAACATCTGATCATGATCTGATAAGTTTGGCTTTCAGTACTGGCCCAAAATGCCAAAATCTTAGAAGAACTTCCCAAGAAGTTACCCTGGGTACCAGAGCCAAGTAGTTTTACAAGGAACGTGCAGATCTCTTTGCAATGCAGGTGACAGTTGATAACAATAAGCCAATCAGATCTGCGATCGTATTGACACGGAATTTTGCACCTCAATTGCTCAATGAGTAACACCTTTGGTATTTGATCGGTGAACTCAAAACACTTCCTCAACTGGTCGTTGCGTCACATTACAATCTAGCCAATTGGGGAGCTGAATCACTAAATACGTATAACTAGTTTAGCCAATCAGTATTGAGATCGTAGTGCTGCTCACATCTGCACACTTTGATTGTTGTTGTTGTTGATTTAGTGACTCATTTCATATGGGCCTAACCATCACTGCGAAACTACGAAAGATTTTGTTGTTGTACTTTGAAGAAGTTTTACCAACGAAATAAAGATGAATTGCGATTTTTGGATAATTTATTCAGCATTAACTGGCTTTGCTATTATTGAAATGGGACATCTGGTTGAAGCTGGAAAGGACTATTACAAAATACTTGGTGTACAAAAAGATGCTACGGACAGACAGATAAAAAAGGCGTTCAGAAAATTAGCTGTAAAGTACCATCCAGATAAAAACAAGAAAAAAGGAGCCGAAGAAAAGTTTAGAGAAATAGCAGAAGGTCTGAATTTGAATATTTATGTACTAATAAAATGTGGTTCAATAGTCGAGAAATTTCATTTTAGGCCAGGTGCAAATTTTGCCCCAAGAAGAGAGGCATCGTCCTTACTATTTATAGGCTGTTAGGCCCAAACAAAGCATGGCGTATGGTACAGTACTGACAAGGAAACCACAGTCATTTTTCTAAACGAGCAAAATTAAAATCAGTCCATACAGCTCAATGTTTCGTTCAAGTTAAAATCAAAACTGAAAGAATGTAAGTTAGCTAGAATAGATGCAACAAAGGAAAGAGGGTCCATGCAGGGAGGCTGTTTCCTACATACAGTACAGTATAGAATCCATTGTAATGTGTGTTTATGAGGAAAACAAAAGCCATCCAGGTGCAGGATGAATCTAAACACTACTCTGCACAAAATATTACTGACCTGAGCATAATGATTTTGTGAACCAGTAGTGCACTAAAGAATAATTAATATCTATTGTTTAATACAATAAGGCATTGAATTGCCAATTATTTAGGCCTCCTTCTGTGCCATTATGTGCGCCAAAATCCAGATGACTTCTTTCTCTGCACTGAAGACACTCCAGAAATAGGCACTCCAGCTTCATCCTGGATCCTGGTCAGGTGAGATGTCACTCTGTGACAGGTGAGATCTCACTAATTTCTTCCATATAAAAACTGGAAGGTAAGATGAAACAGGGGTCGCACCAGACATCCTCTGACAGAGGGGCTAAAATTGCCAACAGGGGGGGGGGCGCTAAAAATGTCTAGAAAGTGCTATAGTAACTTTGTCTCCACCAAAGAAGAAATTTCACACTCCTTCAAATCTTCAAGCATGCATAAACTATTTTCACTGGATAAAGGGTCCTTTATGTATTGAATACTTTATTCTCCACAGCATATGAAGTTCTATCAGATGAAAAGAAAAGGCGGCAATATGATCAATTTGGAGAAGAAGGAATGAAGCAACAACCTGGATTTGAAGGATTCAAGTTTAATTTTGATGACTTTTTTGGGGATTTTGGTGGATTTGGAAACAGACATAGTCATGGACAGAGAAATTCAGGGGGAGGAGGTGGTGGTTTCAAATTTTCTTTTGATAGTATGTTTGGTGGTCATAATGGACATGATGATGATGAAGATGAAGACAGTATGTTTAGTGCGTCAAATCATGGGTTTGGGAATGACGGTGGTTTTGGATTTGGGGATGACATCTTCTCATTTGGATCACATGAAAGCACATTTACAAGGACTGAAAAGAGATCATCAGGTATGCTCTATTTATAAGGGATGAATTTATTATTACTAGGGAGGGGGTGGAGGAAAATAGAAAATATTGATTGATTTTTTGTAACCAATAATAGAAAGCTCAGCTTGCAAGAAGCTTGTGCAAGCTTGAAAGTAGCATGATTTTGACTTGAAGGAGCTCAGAGTGAATGTGTTGACATAATTTTGGCCAGTTTGCACATCTAATTAGAGCTTGATCCAGCTTGACAATGATCGCATTCTGAAATCATTCACAAACATACCACAATCAAGCATGACTGAATTTGCCTTCCAATCAAAAGATACATTCTGCAAGCTAAAGCAAGTGGTGCAAAATTCTTACTTGAGTCAAGCTCTCAAACATACCCTGATCGTACCCAAAACAACTGCAAAGTTAGTATCAAGCTTGAAGCATGCTCCAAACGTA
Organism: Aurelia sp. 3 sensu Dawson et al. (2005); assembly: GCA_964020215.1. NCBI lineage: Eukaryota > Metazoa > Cnidaria > Scyphozoa > Semaeostomeae > Ulmaridae > Aurelia > Aurelia sp. 3 sensu Dawson et al. (2005). The sequence goes on along the minus strand of OZ026592.1, from coordinate 2,976,948 downwards.
CTAAATACTTTGCCAAGGGAACCCCTGTCTGGTACCAAAGAAACCAAACTCTTAAGATTTCCAAATAGTTCACAAAGTTAAAGAATGAGAAATGTGATCAAGGATCATTCAAACTGGTTGGCTATTTCTTAGCTGCATTCTACTGTACCTGGTGAGTCAGAAAAAATGTGGGGTGTTTGCTGGCATACCTAATATCTCTTGTAGCCAACTAGACTTTTTCCATGCAGCCAAACGTCTAATCTTCAAACACCTTCAGTGAAGTCTACGACCGTAAACTGTCTCTGTTGAAATTGGTCACTTGATGAAGATTTGCTTCATAAGACCTTGTATGGAAGTCATCACTTGTAGCCACCTTATTGTCATGAACTAAATTTGGAGCGATTCTTGAATTCCCTCCCTCAAGAATGAAAGAATGAGATCTAAAGAATGAAAGAACGAATCAATGAGATCTAAGAACGAAACATGAGAAGGGAGGGTATTCTAGAATCTAGCATTAAATTTTTCCGTGTAGCCAATAATCTTACTCAGATCACAAAGTTTCCCCACTGAAATTGGGGAAACTTCTTGACAGGGGAACCTGTGATAAAACAGTCCTCTACAACTCGGGGGTGCGCTACATATATTATGGGTATGGGAATGTGCCTTTGCGAAGGGTATCGATTTCCAGATAATGGTTTAAAGAATGGTTTCAATTTTCACAATTTTGGCTCAAAGACAAATGACGGATATATGTAGATCGTCTAGTTTAAAAATAGAACAAAAGATCGGTGCCTGCCATCATTTGTCCAATTGTTTTGATAATCTCTCAAGATCATCAAGTATAATGAAATACAATGGGCTATATTTAGATTGCCCAGGCCCCTGATTTAAGTTGCCTTATATCTCCGTCATTTGTCTTTAAGGAACGGTGCCAATTATTATCAAGATTTTGGTATGAAATATACAGTAAGGTACTGTATACTTTTTCGAAAAATCGGTTTAAGGTCGGGTATCCTTTCCAAAAAAATTGGTATAAGGAGTGGGTATATTTTTGAAGCCTTGATGGTACATCCCCGAATAGAATCTGGTCAAGTGCACCCCCCAGGCTCTACAAAGCATTGTGTGCAGTTTATCAAGGGGGCAGTCAGAGCAGTACATTGCACAAAACACCTGTTAGGTTGGCTGTGGCGAAATCACAGTTACAATTAAGTACTCAGGGCATAAAGAAAGGACTCAAAGAATTGATGGGCACTTGGCGACTTCTTACTTGGCACTAAAAAGCACAACTTCTCAGATCCTGTTACAGGCTATTTGTTGAAAAATGACTTGATGATTAATTCATGAGAACAGAAAATGACTCAATTCTGCATGGAAGGATAAGATTCAATCATACTGTATTTTTAGACCCTCAATGTACCAAACACTTTCCTTGCACTAATTGTCATATTTTCATTCAAGTATCCTATCTTTCAGGTGGCCAGACTTGCAGAACAGTCACAAAGAAAATGGGAAACATGGTCACAACCTACACACAGTGCTCTTAGCAACTGACTTCTTGTTAAATAAATTCGCTGTGTATATGAAGCAGCTTTATTTATATGGTTATTAGCATTAACCTATATGGTTTTAACCTTAATTGGCTTGATTGCCTTTTCAATCAGCAATGACACATGATAGGGGCTGGGTCATGTAAAGTAAATAAACTTCTTTGAAAAACGATTGTCGCAGTATTTTGGATTGGCCACATCACAGAGATTTTCAAGTTCTTTTCTCAAAATTAAAAGTGTTACACGTACCAGGTGAGCCAGAAAAAAGTTCCCACTTTTGAAAATTCATAGCACCATTTGTGATTTTGCTCGTTGTCGTATCAGCATTAGAAGTATTGGTAAATTCAACTTTATAAAAATTTCATGGTTGCAAAATGACGGAAAAAGGGCCTGAAACATTGATCAAATCGTATGGACTCTTTTCATACCGAACAATAGGCAATGGGCGTTTCACCTCCCGATTTTCAAACAAATACGGAAGATTTTCAGTCCTATGGCAATTAATGTACGGAGGATATCTCTCATCCATGAGAAGTTCCATTTCCTTCATTATTATGTGCTAGGAGTCATTTATACTTTGATCGATGATTTAGGCCATTTTTCGATCATTTTGCCATCATGAACTTTTTGTAAAGTTGAATTTGCCTATCTTTATAGTGCTCCTGAGACAACGAGAAAAGTTACTGAAATACTTCAACCTTTTGGCTTTTAACTAGTACTGGAATCATTCAAATCTGTGAAAATACTCTTGCTGGTATGAGTTTTCAAAAGTGGGAACTTTTTTCTGGCTCACCCGGTATTTTTTTATAAGAAACTACCTACAAGAAACAAAACTCTCAGATCGCAAAAAATATAAACTCCAGCAGGGAAAATATAACTTATCCTTGACATATTTTACTTTATTTCACTTGTTTCTTTATCATATTAATCGGAATGTACTTGAGTGATGTCTAAACATTGGTAAGTTTGTAAATAGCCGAGGGGGAATTCACTGATTTTTTTTTCGTACACCTCCCTTGAAATCACAAAAAAATCACATACAAAATCACAAAATCACAAGAAAAATCACTTACAGAAAGCACCAAAAATCACAAATCATTGAAAATTACTGAAAAATCACACAAAAAAATCACTAGAAATCACTAAAATCACAGAAAGAAAATCATGTGATTTCAAAATCACAAAAATCACGTACGCAATTTTGAGAAGTGATTTGTCCCTCGTAAATAGCATTGCTTTGAAAAGTTCACGAGGTCGCTGTTAGTGATCATGAAGATTGATATGGAACCTGTAAGAAATTCATAAGAAACTCTGAGTATTCAAAATCTGATAGTTTTAAGAAACTTTCATTACTAGCCCAAATTCTTAATTTCTTGTAAGAAAAAATACGTATATTTTTGTGCCTCTAGGCCTGAAATACCTTGAAAAGATTTTTTCATAAGTTTTACCAGAAAAGGGGGGCTGATTTTTCTTTGCAGGATGCTGCATTTGAAATTGGTCATAATATCTTCAATCTTCAGTCTCTTACTCCTAAAGGCTTTACAACCAATTTGGAGCATTAAAAATAAATAAATAAATAAAATAACTTAGAAGTAACGTTGACACCGCAGCTGCTCTAAAATCAAAGAACCCTTGGGGGGACTCATGGAGTCAAGCCACATTTTAAAGTTGATATTCATCTTCTGCTTGAAGATTGACAAACTGCAAAGAATGAAATTTCAATCGTAATAGAAACTCTCGTCAAGCTTTCTTTTACTCGTGCCTTATTATTTGTGATATCTGTCTCAGTAAAATGGAGAGGAAAATGGACGGTTTCAGAAATCAAAATACAAACTCAAAATAAAGGTGTCCTTTTTCCTAGCCTGATAAATGGACAAAACCCACGGTCCAAAGCCCTGATATTGCAATTGAAATGAATCCTTTTATCGTAAAATTGTTTATTTTAACCTAGTCGATGGAGAGTCCAACTTCCCTCAAATATATTGGAAAGAATGTGTTCATTTGTTTTCCTATTGCATATTGCGGCAATTGACGTCAGAGCTGCTTAAATGTCATCAGTTTGTATGTTGACTCAATCAATGGCCTATTTGTGGCCCCATGGCTCTCAAAATGACTCTTTGAGCCATGACAAAAAACAAAACCACGGACGCCGGACATCATTTGCTCGTATACCATCATGATACCACAGACTCCATGAGTCAATGAATCGGAATTAAACCATATTTTTGAAGACTTCCTGGAATATTTGAACGTGAACAACGGTAAGAGAAGCTCTAGTACCACTCAATCAAACCCTGCGTATCAAAAATGTATAAAAATATAGCTGGCGTACCTTGAGTCTGCACGTAGGCTAGTAAAAATATCTCTTGATCCAGGCTTTTTTTAGAATAGCTAAGAGGTCTATTGACTAAATTATTGCATTGCAGGCTCTTATGGCAAGCGAAAGTCACCAAAATCAGATAAACCCGGTTTTCTCAGAAAAACCGAGTATTTCTGCCAGAAAAACTGGCTTTTTCTGAAAAACTAAGTTTATCAGGCAGAAAAACCAAGTTTCTCAGAAAAACCAAGTTTCCTTCGCAGCATCAGAGAAACGTTTCCTTCTCCTTCGTTTTTCCTTCGCAGCGTCCTATTCGTATTTTAGGCCCCCGCAGAGGTAATTATTTTCCTCAGCTCAGTGCTGATATACCACGGAATAGACTTGGAGCAAGTCTAAATCAACGCTGATGCAAGGTCTCACTTTATCTGAGCAAAATCATAAGTTTCTGAAAAACTCGGTTTTTTCGGTCGGGTCGGTCGGTGCAGCCAGAAATTCTCCGTTTATCGTTAAAGTTTTGAATCTGAATTCTCGGGAAACGTCGGGTGAAAATTTAAAAATTCGGTTCATCGGAAAGGATCGGAGAAAAACTCGGTTTCACTGAAATAGTGACGTTTTAGCAGAAAAACTTGGTTTTTCTGAAAAACCCGGTCTTACTGCAGCAAAAACCCGGTTTTTCTATATAAAAACCCAGTTTTTCAGAAAAAAACAAGGTTATCTGGCAGAGGAATTCAGTTTTTCTAAAAAAATCGGTTTCGGAAGAAAAACCAAGTTTTTCTTAGATAAACTCGGTTTTTCTGTGATAAACTGGGTTTATCTGATTTTGGTGACTTTCGCTTGCCATAGGGTCCTTTCTTAAATTTCGGTCAATTAAATTTTCAGTATTAAGAAACTCAAAAGTTAAAGCATTGTTATCATAGCAAATATTGTTGAACCTTTATTCTTCAGAAATATTGATTAACCAATGTGTTTTTGAACATAACGGAACACTGTTTATTCCTATATGTTTCAAATGGCAAAAAACATATCTGCAGCAGTGTTAATGTGACAATTTGTGCATTCAAAAGTGCAGACCACTTTGTTCCCAGATAGCTTGCATGATTTTTATATTGATAATGCAAATGTTTTGTTTTCTCTGTAATTATATAATGGTGTTGTTCTTCTGATGATGACTCTATATTCATGTAGTATGGTAGCAGAAATTTCATTGAGAGAATATTATCAATTGCATTTTCATTTGTCACATGCCTGCAGAGGGCCTCACTTTGGTAACACAATACACCAACTGGATACAGTGAAACACGTGGGGGTGAGGGTGTGCGATGGTCCTAATATTGGTTAGAACAAAGAACTTTTGTTAAAAACAATAAGTTTACTGGAACGACGGCGTCAACCCCCCCCCCCAACATCTGGCGAAAGTGTCCGCCACTGATTGGACAAATGGGCAACATTGTGGGAATCTTCCAAACCTCACCAAACATTTTCAACAGCAAAAGAGTTTGATCTGGCAATAGCTGTAAGGTTCTTTCATGTTCCTAGTGATTTTACAGTAATGCAAAGCAGAGCTCCAGAAATAATAAGGGATTTGGAACAATTTTTGCATTTGAATAAAATCAATCCTTCTTAAAGTAAAACTTTACATGAATTTAATAGCATAGTAAAACGAATGTGACCAGGTTAAAGGGCATAGACACAGATATATCTCCTAGCCATTATAAATAGGTTAAAGAAACACCCACCAACCTATTGTTTCTTTGCCTCCACAATTAAACCGGTTGCATCAAAGCTGGCAAGAGCAATACATTATATTTTTGACCTGGCAGGGGCCAGTTATCAACTATGTCAGTTCCCTTTTAAGATCATGAAACCTTCCAGCTCTGGACACAATTTTAAGTGATCAATCAGAATCTGCAGTCAAACATTTTGTATACACGTATTTTTTATAAGAAACTAAGAATTGGAGCCAGCACTGGAAGTTTCTTAAAATTATCAGATTTTGAGCACTGAGAGTTCCTTACGAGCTTCTCTAAGGTTCCATAGCAATCATCATTTCCACTAGTAGGTACATCAATAACTTTTCAAAACAAGGTTTTTTTAAGCCTTTCCAATGTTTCGACCATACTCAAGTACTTTACAAATAATATGATACATGAAACAAGTGAAAATAACATAAAAATATAATATTTTCCCAGTACTAGAGTTTTTTGATTTTTGGCGATCTGAGAAATGAGTTTCATACAAGCAGTTTCTTATAAAAAATATGTGTATATATACAATGAAATTTGGGGAACATGCACAAAATTAGAACATAAGGGTTAGGGGTCACATTCAGTGCTCAGTTTACGGTTAGTGATTTCAATGTTTGGTGGTCGTTGATCAAGGAAGTGCACAGTTAAGCAGCTTTTTGACAAAAAGAAACTCAAGTTTTTTCTGTCAAAGGATATTTCAATTCAATCAATAAGATTTATGTTCATACTTCTTCTTGGACTGGTGGTTCAAATGAATCCCTGACAATTTTTGTACCTGCATCTCCTGTTCCGCTGGAAGTTGTCACAGTTGCTCCTTCTCCATGCATTTCCATCAACCTCCCAACTATAACAGGAAGGAAACAATCATGATTTCTCCACACTAAAGGAAAATTTGATACATTGTTGTTCAAAATGGGGCCATGGTGCAAAACCCTTGATGACTCATTTGATGACAGTTACAAGTGATGGCCAAGTAAATCTACTGTGTAACCCAAAAACTTTTGAATGCTAGATCGCACATAGTTTCCAGACAGAAAATGTTATGAACACAAACAAGCTATCAGATTGCAGATGAATGACTTATATATCTTTTGAGATGTTGCTTGATCAGTTTAAGGTATGCCTACTGCCCAAAGAGAAAGTTTCAAAAATATGGAAATTTGTTCATTTCTCAGACTATTCCTGTGTCTTCCAGTTGATGTTTTGGAAGATGTTTCAATAGCTCAATTCCAAATTTGCTTGCAGGCATGAAATTTGAATGCGGAACAGAGGACAATCATTATGCAAACAAAAAAATTCTTGCAACAACTTCAAATCCATTGCTAAGTTTTAATAAAATGTTGACTGGAAAATGATGGCAATAATTTCCCTCAAAATGAGAATTTTGCAATTTGAAATCTTCTTTGAATCTGGTTTTCCAGATGGTAATAATTGCTTAAAATGACTATGCAGCATCTCAAAAAGATAGCTAAGCCTCTCCACTAAACTGTGATACAAAGCATGGGAACTAGTTATGATCTAACTGGTGAAGTACCGGGTGACCCAAAAAGCAACCTGATGCAATCTGTTATAGAAAAATAAGTAAGAAGCCAATGGGAATGCTTCAAACGTTGTTCCGTCGCTAAAAGACTAGCCTACATTGTGAGTATTTTTTGCAATTTTTTTGGCTCGGTAAATTTTGCAAATAAACAATTTTGAGGAAAAGGGCATGCCAGAAATCCTGAAAAAGTCATCAAAAACTGGGGATCAGTTTACAGCCATTTCAGATCTTCAGAAAAATGAGTGTGTTTATTTCAGGTCAGGAATAGGCAACTCAATCAAAAATTCCCAGAGAAAGTTTATAGTCCGCAGGTACCTAAGGATTGTGAATAAATGTTCCCTGTAAACTCACTCAATTTCAAAGGAATTCAGCCTTCCATGAAATTCAAGAATTCTTCACAGAAAAGCAGAAGTATCCTTGTCCCTTGAGAAAAGAATATTTTAGGTATCTAGGGACTATAAACATGCTCTGAAAACTTGCGACTGAGTTGCCTATTACCAGCCTGAAATAAAACAGGCTCCTCCTGAAATGGCTGTAAATTAATCCCCTTATTTTGACAACTTTTTGAGAACTTCTGGAGTGTCATTTTCTTCAAAATTCTTAATTTGGAAAAATTTACTGGACCAAAAAAAATTGCAAAAAATAATCCTAATGTAGGGTAGTCTTTTAGCGACAAAATAACGTTTGAAGCATTTCAATCGGCCTCTTACTCACTTTTCCATAACAGATTCTTCTGGGTCACTTTTTTTTGGGTCACCCAGTATACAGGGTGTCTCAAAAAAATTGTTCGACCTTTGATTAAATATTGAAAAATAAGGACAACATGAACAGGCTTATGGAAAGATAACCCTGTTCCTAAGATTATGAAATAATTTTAGAGACTAAAATCATGCAAATCGGCTGAAAATTCACTGAGTTACGAGCTCTCAAAGATCAAAAATATGCGATAGCTGAAACCAGAGACCCCCCAGATTACTTGTATTGTATAAAGCTCGAAGACGGAGGTAAGAGAAGCTTATTCAATGTCATACGTCTTGTTGATATCAGAGCAATCCAAATACAACTTCTGAAGTAAATTTTTCTTGCGATCATCCTCAGAATTCCTTAACATTGCAAAGGCCTAAAAACAGTGGTTCAAAACAAAATCGGCAAGAGACTGAATCTGTTTCCTCAAAGCATCCATATGCTTGACAGTTAGGTTATCGAATACCTGTTTGAATCCCACTTGGTTCCCCCTGACACAATTAAGAAATATCAGAAACGACGGCCTATGGAAATTTTACCAAAAATGCCATTTCAAGGCCTCTGGTTTCAGCTTTCGTACAAACTTGAACTTCAAAAGCTTGTAACCCCATGAATTTTTATCGGATTTGCAAGATTCTTGTGTCAAAAATTAATTTAAAATCTCAGGACAAGGGTGACTTGACCAAAGGTCCATTCAGCGTGTCATTATTTTTTAGTATTTAATCAAACGTCGAACAATTTTTTTGAGACACCCTGTATACTGTTTTTTAATTGAACAATTTTTCAATTGAACTGGTTTTTTACAAATCTATCTAATTTAGCTGAATCATGGGTACAATAGAAGTGACAGTACAATACAGTATGTACCAAGTAAAACTGCAGCCTGCACTACAATCAGCAAAAAGCTTCATTGCTCAGTAATACATGGTTTACTTTTGGCAACAGGGAACGAGAGACAAGGTACAGAGAACCAATGTCCCTAGCAAGGTTGCCTATATTGATTGGCTCAAAACCTAAAACTGATGGATAAATCTGGACACAACTGCCTGATAGATATTGAGGTTATTTGCATTTTCAAGAGAAGATATATATAAAATGCACATAACATAAGTACTTACAATCAAACTTTGGTTTCTTGAGGCACTTAACTTTACGGATGTAAACTTCATGGATGGGATAGATTGACTGACATGATTTTTCAATTTCCTTGCTCATACTGTCTGGGATTCTATGAACAAAATATTGCAAATGTTTAGGCATATAAACATAGAAATAACTTGATATATAAAAATTTAAGATGTATGAAAAATGCAATTTGTTCACTGACATTTTCAGTTCATGGTCTGGAAAAATAAAAGGCAAGTAGATATTGAGTAACAAAACTGCTTTTCCTATTAAAACAAATGACACATTCTAAAAGATTACTGTAAAGGTCTTGAAACAAATTACATACTAGCTGAAAAATTCCTTCATTCTGAAATATTTTTAATGGATGTCATAGATTGCAATGAGCAAAGCTACAACATGTGCCAAGTAAAACTGCAAGCTTTCACTACTGTTAGGAAAAGCTATCTAATTCAGTAATAACATGGCTTATTTTTGGCAACAGGGAACGAGAGACAAGATACAGAAAAATCTAGTCCCTAGCAAGGTTGCCATACAGTTTCAGATCTATTTTAACTTCTCGGAGCAAGAGTACTACAATGAGCTTCTGAAAAGGGTAAAAGGCTGGTAAATATCTGAAAAACATACTGGTTCAGGCTTTAAAGACTGCATGGCACAATCTTTGGGTATCAACTCAACAAAATCAGTATGGACAGACTTGAAGTAAATTCAAAATTCATGGCAATGGGGCATTTCCAACCCTCAAATGTTCAGCTAAAAATAATCAAACATTGGTCTGACTACAATAAATATATAGTACTGGTGACGATATTATGGCACTTAGAAGGAAAGTATAAGAAATTAACTTATAGATTCTTGGTAAAATCAAATCTTACAATTTTTTGACTACTTCTTTGAGGTCATTTGAGGTCACTTCCTTGCTGATAATATCAACCATTTTCTTTCGGATAGCTCTGACCTGACTTGATTTGGCATAGCATGTCTTCCTGATTTGGTTCAGTCTCTTTTTGGTGAATCCAATGCAGAAAATTCGCAGTAAGTAACCATCTGTAGTCTTTACATCAACATGTGCTTCAATCATAGTCTACAAGAACAAATAAAACATGAAATCTACAAAAAAATATGATCTGTTGCAACAGGCATTGGACAAAACCAACAAAATTACTTGATTAGGTCCATGTTTAAAACATTGTTTTTGGCGTATCAAATCAAGTGGTATTAAAAACAGCTAAATATGTGGTGTTTGCAAATCTGTTTAAAACATATTTTTGCCATTTCAGGTTGAAAATAAAGATGGCTAAAATGGCCACTTTTTCAAAATGCACAAGTGCAGCTTATCACACTTAGATCAATAAACCTTGGCAAACACACAATGTCTAAATCAAGTTGTCTTTCTCATGTCTAATATGACAAAGCTGGAGAGCTTCAGACATTTTACCTATTCAAAGCAGCAGGCGATTTAAACACCATTTTAATGTCAAATTTAATTGACACCTGGAAGATTTTAGCAGCAACGAAGTTTAAATATCGTTTTTGCTCGGGTTCCTGTAAACCGTGGAGCGACATAGCGACTAATAACGACATAACAACTAATAACGAGCTATCAAATTACAGTATCGAGTTGTCTGTCCAAACGGGTGTATCAACCAGACCACCATGATTACGGAATGGACTGATCATTGGATCTAGGAGATAGCGGAGCTCGCGACTTTTCTGTTTCTTTGGAAAGCAAAGTAAAAAACAAGCAAGCTCATCAATTTTCTTCCTCTTTATCCCTTGTTTCGTGTAAATGTGTAAGTAGAAGATGGAAAGAATGGTTCCCTGTTTCCAAATCCTTTTTCCTAAAGCTTTTTTAATTTGTAGTTTTCTTCTCCTGGGCCACTTTAAACAGTTTTAATCTGACCATTTGGATCGTCTACTCTATAGACTTGCCCCAAGTCTATTTCGTCAATCGAAATAATTGGGAAAAGAAAAATCGGGAAAGGGAACTTTCAGATAGGCTTATTACAGATGACAGAACATTTTTTTGGACACCCGGTATTAGTTATGTTATGTTGCCAAATACTCTATTGGTTATGGTAACTATTATCGAGCCATTAAACTGCTATGTTATTTTGCCAAGAACTCTCTCTCTTATGATAAAACTATTATTAGGAAGCCAAGGAATGTTGCCTATACCCGTACCTGTAAAAGTCGTTGTTGTTGTGTCAGGAAACAATTGTAAGGAGACAGGGAATCATTCTTTCCATCTTCTACTTACACATTTACACGCAACAAGGGATACAGAGGAAAAAAATTGATGATCTTGCTTGTTCCTTACTTTGCTTTCCAAAGAAACAGAAAATTCGCGAGCTCCGCTATCTCCTAGATCCAATGATCAGTCCATTCCGTACTCATGGTGGTCCTGTTGATACACCCATTTGGACAGACAACTCGATATTGTAATTCGATAGCTCGTTATTAGTTGTTATGTTGTTATTAGTCGTTATGTCGTTCCATGGTTTACAGGAACCCGTTTTTGCTCTGTTTAATTTAATGAATTCCCAGCTATTCCAAGTTTTCCAAGCTTCATTCCAAGTTTTCTAAGTGTGCAACAGGATTTTTGTTCTTAAACTATTTTTCAAAATCCCAATGAATCCAATTAATAAATTTCACAAGGAACCAAAAGAAATACAAGACTCCAGCCTCTTGTTAGATCAATAAGGAAAACATTCTTTCCTTGTGCAAACTGAACCACATTTAACCTCGTGAAAAATTAGGCAGACACTTGAAAATAAAGATCTTGGTTTGTCATAAATAAAGTTTGAGTTATTCCTTATCAGTGATGCATAACAGAACAGGATTGTCAGCAAACAAACAAATGTGCATCTTTGCAACTCTGATGATTGCAACGAGTTGCAGCACTTTCAATCAAGGATAGATATTGGAATGTGCCAAACTTGATCTAGAAAGTCTGACCAAATAATACGTTGGACAAACTAAATTCAGACCAAGAATGAATTTATATTGGCAACAGGGAACGAGAGACAAGATACAGAAACTTCTAGTCCCTAGCAAGGTTGCCCTTACGTTTCTTCCAAACGTTCAAAAGGATACAGTGGACTATCATATCTCCACTAAAAAGAAAAAAGTGTATCAAAAAAGTTCTTCAGACCATACCTGCCATTTCTTGACAAGAGATCTCAACTTGTCAGTTGTCATGTTAACTCCATGGAAGTTAGTGAGGCAGTGTCGTCCTTGAATGTCCTCAACAATGAGTTTGAATTTGCGGAAAGCTGATGTTTCATCAGTCTGCAAATCTGCCTGGCTTACTTCAAAGACACGACCCTTAAGTCCATCCGAGGCAATCTCTAAAAGAAAAATATGTCCCTTAAAGGTGATCTGAAGCGAAAATCTTTATTGATGCAAATGAAGGGCCCTGTCGATTGATAAGAAATCCTGTTGAAATTTTTTTGATATCTCATTTCGTTTTTAAGTTATCCAGTGATTTTAAGTGTCAGTTGATGACGTCATTTTGTTTGCAAATTATTAGGATTCTAGAGAAGCTGCGCCCTAAATGGTCGGGTAACGTTTTGCACGATATGTGACCGCACAGTAAAAACTTCGCTTTAAAAGGAATTCGAACCGATTTTTTTGCAGGAAAGCGAGTGAAAACTATTTGCTGATGCCATTTCTGAGATTCTGCCTTGTTGTTTTCGTTTCGTATCGCATATCCTTGTCGTAAAGAATGTTCAAATAACACTTACCTGAAATGGATAAAGGTTGGAGCATTTTATGTCCTTGCTGTTTTCCAAGGCCAATTTTTGTTTTCTTCGTGTTGCCTCAGGATGTTTTGTAAATTAAAACCATGTTGTTTTTATAAGAAGCTGCAACTCTCGAGATGTAATTTTTGAAGAAACATCACAGAAATGTGTTTTGGTTTTGGAATCCGGGGGTTTTCTCTCAGTAGTACTCAGACTGGCCTACCGTTGCCCCTATTGGTCAGCCTATGGATCCTGAATTCTCTTACCGATTTCCCAGTCAACAACATTGTTAGAAGTCATAAGGTCAAGTCATAAACCCCTAGATAATGGTAAGATAGTAAATCTTGAATTTATTGTCAGTTACTGGGTTGTTGGTTTCATTTGTACGGTGGCCCACAACTGCCACGCACAAATACAAAACGAATCGCACAAATACAAAACGAATCGCACAAATATAAAGCGAATCGCACAAATATAAAAGGAGTCACACAAATAGAAAGCTGAGTCGCACAAAAAGAAAACGAATCACACAAATATAAAACGAATCGCACAAATAGAAAACTAAGTCCCACATTAGTGGATAACTCGAAGATGAAACAAAGTATCAATAAAATTTTAATGACATTCTTCATCGTTCAACAGTGCTGTTCATCTGCATCAATAAAGTTTTCGCTTCAGATCACCTTTAAATCCTGTTCTGTTCATCTGTTACAGTCACCTTGGTGCGGCTATGTACTGTGACTAACATATCCCAAAATATTCATGAGAAGAGGCCTTGGCATGGTCCTGAATATATCATGCATGAGTTGATGGCTATATCTCAATAAACCATATGAAAAAGCCGCATGATGTATCACATCATGGAAAACAGGGAACGAGAGACAAGAAACTGAATTTTCCAGTCACTAGCAGGGCTGCCATGTGTTTACATTACTTCTCCATTACGGCTACAGAAATGACAGTCAACCAAGTCTGCTGACCATTGTGGCTGCATGCACTAGGTTTTTATTGATAAATTTTCCAGCTATATATATATATATATATAGAGTACTAATGCAACTTACTCGTTCCTTGGGTTCTTGTAACAGGTGTCTTTCCCAGATTCCTGTTAGCAAATAGTGCTGGTGCCTTGACATCATACCAATCTTTCTTGGCAAAAGGATCAACTCTAAAGAGAAAAATAAACTCACATGAACATATCTTATTCCAGATAGCATTCCAGGCCTTGTTACCATAAATTCATGATGTGCATTTTTGGGTAGAACAATAGAATTACCAATTTCACACAGCCAGCATCTCTAAAGTTTTAACTGGACTATATTCACTGCAAATACTGCTTGAATATGCTTGCCTACCTACCTACCTAGACTATGAACCAGACTTGGAAGTTGCACTTTGCATGTGCAAGCTGAGATGGCAAAAAAAAAATGTCCAGTGAACAGCACACTTAGTCTCAGCAGTTTTCATTGTTTGGCACATAAAATTTTCTATACAGGCCCAAGATGCAAGCTCTGCAAACCTTCAAGTCTGGACTGTGCCCAATGTAAATCAGGTGGCTATTTTGGAAGATCTCCATCTGGTTGTTGGCACAAAGTTTGATGCAAAAGGGGGCCTAAAGCAATAGAAAATTCAATGTCTCATTGTATTAAAACTCATCAGTCCCAAACATATGAAGCCTGCAAGAGGATGGCTTCCGACATGTATTACACGATAGATGTGAATTAGGGTCTAGTGGGGGCAAAATGGGTATGTTTGGGGGAAAATAGGTTGGGTGAAAAACTTGGATAAACTCTGCAAAGATCTTTTTCATGGTTTTTCTCTTGCAAGAACTGCTTGGACTCCCTCCTTGACATAGTGAATGTTGATCGATCAGGTCCTGGCCTAATGTTTTCCAGCAATCAGTACTACCCATTATACCCCCAGCCTGCCAATGCTACTCCAACAGGCAATATTTTTCACATATAATGGCAAACAAATCATTATATACAATTAGAAATATTTGGCGCAGAGCAGCTTTGGCATCCAGTCCGCAGAGGATGGCAGGTCTGGACAAGACTTAGTGTGCAGACCAGCAAGACCATAGCTGTATGCATGTGCAGAGTCTGTAATTCCTTTGTTTTTGAAGTAGAGAGCAAAAGATCTTGTTTGAAATTGGTATGCACATCAAGATTCTGTGAAAATCTTGTGTGCAGTTGCCATGCTCTGCAATCTGAGTAGGCGTAGAGATTCATGGATTCACCCTGCCTGGGACTGAGCATAATAAAATTAAGGCCAGGAAATCAAGAAAGCGACCTCTTTGATTTGTTTATTTAGGGGCCATTGACTTTCAAATTTTTTCAATTGGCAGTTATGGGGGGAGGGGGTCTTACACTTATAGGCCGTTAAGAAAACTTAAAATCGTACGGAAATCTCCATAAGGGAATTTTTTGAACAGTGTAGATAAAATCTTTACAAATAATGCATAGAATGTAGAATAAAACAGTTTTAGTATATATGTCTTCCGATATGGCGTATCTTCGGTAGAAGTCTAGCGTGTTCCACAAGACATCTATTTGCGGCTCCCTATGTCCTTCTGACGCAAATAAAATTTAGGCCGATTTGAGGCACTATTGCAGAAGGGGCCGTTAATGGGGAAAGGGGCATGGGGGTGGGGGGTTCCAATCTTAACGGCCAAATGCCATTAAAAAATACGAAAATTGAAAGTCAATCCCCCCTTGAAACAATCTGCTATGTGATAATTATGTCATAAAGTGATTGGGGAGTATGCCCACATGAAGTTGGTCAAACTCAAAATTCCAATCAATTATTTGTGGTTTCTTTTGGCAACAGGGAACGAGAGACAAGACACAGAACAATCTAGTCCCTAGCAAGGTTGCCTTTCAGTTCTATGTGCACTCCAACAATGGTCTCTCTGACGAGGAGATGGATTACGATGATGGTCTGTCTGGCGGCCTGGATGAAGTCAATTCACAGATCTGTGACAGGCTCTCCTCACCCTATAGAGTAGTCGGCCCATAAAGTTGTAGTTAACTGAAGATCGAATGCTATGACAATGAGGATCTGAACAGGGTAATAGGGTGGGAAAATTGTCCACAATACTTGCCATCTTGCCATAGACCTAAAAACTGCGGTGCAGGATCTTCCTATATCAGCAAAATCACGACAGAAATACTCAAAGTAAAAGCATTAAATATTTTTCCTGCTTTCGAATGAATGTTTGGCTACAAAAATTCCAACTTACATCTTCTTTTTGCTTCCTTTTTTTCCTTTTGACAGTCGTTTATTTTTACCGACCGCCATGATGATGTGCCTATCGATTTGACACAGCGAAGAGAGAGTTTTAAGTTGGCCCAGGCCCCTTTGTTCCTTGCTGCTCTTTGCTCCTCCATTGCCACAACACGTGGGATCGAACGTCTCTTTTTCCAAACGAGGTCTCAGATTCAGTAACCTTGGCCAGAAAATTTCCGTTGTGGCCCAGACTGTAAAGTTTTTTCAATGCGCAGAGAACATTAGTTTGAACTCCGAAAAATTGCGCAGAAAAACAATTCTATCGCAAACAACTTTTGCGCGGAATCTAACGCTAAATGCCACATTTGCGCCTAGATCTCCGCTGCAGCCTACTCCAAGAGCCCCTCGCCTCGCCTGTCTCTCGCATTATTCTTGCTTTTGCTTCATCAAGCCATCCATACAAAGATCAGAGCTACTAGGATTGTATTGAAACTGCTCCGTTCTGGGCAGAAGCAAAATTTGCAAGCCTTTTTTTTTAAAACTGCGCGGGTAACGCAGCAAACTGCTCGGAAAACCTGCGCAGAAATTGGTCTATCAAAGAATTTTGCGCAGACAGAAAACGAGCCAGAAATTTTTGCGCGGGGAACGCGTTCCCCGCGCAGACCAAACTTTACAGTCTGGGTTGTGGCTCATTTGTGGTTCATTTTTGTGCCAGAAAGATGTTTCAGGTACCAGGATGGAATTCAAATGATGAGACACAAGAAAAACTTGCCGAGAAGCTCTTTGCTGACGTACCAAATAGGCCAAAAAAGAAGAGAAAACACAAAGAAAAGGACTCTGTTGACGCAAGGCCCATGAAACTCTCAAAAAAGAGCAAGGCCTCAGGTGGTGGAGAGAAAATAGATTCAGAAACTGAGCCTGATAGAAAATTGAAACTGCTGATGGAAATGTTGGAGGGCAAGAGGGATGGCCAGAGGGAATCCAAGGAAATTACTCCATGCCATCAAGGTAAAAAAACCAAAAAGGACAATGTAAACAAACGAACTGCCGATTTATCAGTGTTTGTCGTCGGTTCAACACATGATGTCAAAAAGCGAAAAAAGAAGAAGAAGAAGAAAAAGCAGGAGAAAAATCTGGAAGTTAAAGACTGCTTAGAGGAATCAAAAACTCAAGAAGCTGACAAAGGCAATGTTTGTGAAGATGATTCCTTATCTGTCTCTGGTGCAGGTGGACAGGTTAATCAAAAAAAGAGAAAACGAGAGAAAAGCTTAGAGGTTGAAAATAGTTTAGAGCAATCAGTGCCTACAGATACTGAGAAAAGCAAAGTCAGCAATAACTATTCTTTATCAATATCCAAAACTGCAGGTGAACCAGTTGCAAAGAAAAAGAGAAAAAAGAAGAGAATGAGAAAACCAGAGGGAGAAGAAAACAATGATGTAAAAGTAGAAGTTCAGGTTGTTTCAGCTGCAGAAAAAGGTCCATCTACGAAACAAAAAAGTATGAAAAGAGAGAAAAAGGAAGCTTCAGGTTGTGTGGCAACTGAACAACATTTAGAAAGAACTGATGATAGTAAATCACATACAAAGCAAACAGATCATAAAATAATTGATTCCAAAATGTTATTTTGCGATGCTCCATCTGAAAGGACTAAATTGAAAGATAAAGACTTTAAGAGCAAGTTACAAAAGAAATTAAGTGGAGCTCAATTTAGATGGATAAATGAACAATTATATACAACAGAGAGTCAAAATGCATTTGATATGTTCTCAAAGGACCCAAATTTATTTTATGTTTACCATACTGGTTTCCAGAACCAAGTTGAATCATGGCCACAAAATCCGGTAGATATCATGATTAGATATCTGAATGAGAGGTAAGGAGATTAGGAAACCATGGATAATCTTTTGATTAGGGATGGCAAGATGTGTAATTGTGAAATCATAACTTTTTAGTCAGTGGCAAATATTGCCAAGGGAAAAGGTGAAGGAGGCATGGAAAGAGAGCATACAGTGGAACACATCATGACCCCTGCCCGGCTACTTGCATGTATTTCCTTTTATGCAGACAGCTAGTGGCGGAGCCAGGGGAGGGTATGAGGGGATGAATACACCCCCACTTTCAAAAATCTGACTAGAATTGTAATTGAAAAATGCAATAGAAATGTCTGGGTATACCCTTTCAGCCCCCCCTCCCATCAGAAAATTTAAACTTTTACCTACTCACTATTTTTCGTCTGGCTCCACCACTGCAGACAGCTGGAGAACTGGCCTTACCATGAAATAGGGATAGTTTGAAATAGGCATAAATTGATATGAATTGAGTTTATACTTGACAATTCTTTGCAGATTTTGAAATAGACCTGTTTGCTATTCTACAAAAGAGCCTGGATCAGGCATTATTTTTTACACGTTTACACACAAGGTTCAATCAAATGGCATTAGAGCTTTTATCATTATTGTCCACATTCAAAAATTCCACTAAACGTTGCACAATATCGTTTGATCCTGATTCTTTTCAGAAACAGTAAAAAGTCCACTGAGAATTTTTCATGACGATATGAACAAAATACAAGAAATATGATGCCAAGCTTCTTGTGTGTGTGTTGTGTGTGTGTCTGTGTGTGTGTGTTCGATTATCTACCAGAGGCGGATCCAGACGGTTGCAACGGTAGCTGCTGCTACTGTCAGATTGTCTAGTCAGAATTTAAAAATTACGCAAATAGGAAAAAGATAAATCATGGTAAAAAATTTAGATTCGTTAACTATATTCGATCAAAAATTATAAAAAATTGCATGTATTTGCTAGCTTTAGTTTGAGTGAATCGGTAAATTAAGAAATTGTTGGCTTCTCAAAGTTCGTGTCTCTTGTCCTTGAGAAAGCCCACGCAAATACAGTATTCTATTTGGCGACCCATCGCAAAGGCCGAGGCTTCATACAATGCCTCGCTTGTGCTCTCTCTGCTACAGGCTTGCCTCTTACCGTGCCGCCGCCCTTGGCCATGGGGCTACGGTTCTGCTGCTCTCCGCATTGCTGGCCAATCAGCATTTGTATCTGAAGGTTGCAGGAAATTGGCGGGAGCTACTGTCACATTCAAAACTGACGGTAGCAAGCCAATCACAAGAGTGCTTGAGGGTTGCAAGCCAATCGCAGGAAGGCTTGACAGTAGCAAGCCAATCAGAACTCGCAGAGCCTAAAGCTACCAAGAATAATAGGAGATCCATTCAACAAGGAAGTGAGTGATGCATGCTGTGCGTCATTCCGAGAACTATTCATTGTCTGAGAACAGAGGGCCACTTTGGCCTTTTATCAAAGATCTTAGAACATCATCGTTTCTTTTATCAACATTCAGAATAGTGACAAAGGTAAGAAATGCTGGCCATTCAAACGTGGAAGATGACAGGAAGAAAGCAAAGGGCCTGAAAAGTTTTCAAATTTCACCCTCAAAGGGAATGAATGTTGCAATAGCGGGGATGGGACATCCAAAGCAGATATAAGATTTTTTTGCGTAAAGATTTGTTTCATCCAACTCTCTTTTTGACATCTGTTTATAATAGCTTTTTCTTTCAAGAAATTCAAGGAAATTCAATTAGAAATTATTTCTTTTCGCGAAAGGCATCAACCGATACATTTTATGTTTTATCGAGATCATGGGCATGGTAACCAGTGTTGTAAAGTGGGCATTTCCTAGATAATTTTAGGGCGTGGTCCAAAAATTTCCAAGGGCCCCGCCCCCAGACCCGGCTAATGCTTCGGTCACATTCTATCCTGGATCCGCTCCTGATCTACAGTAGCCAGGGGTGGAAAATATTTTTCTCTTTCTGGGACCGCAATCAGAAATTGAAAAATTTTTCCGTAGCCATACAAGAAATATTGGCAACTGCTCGTTAAAATACTGACCACTTGGTATTTAAAGCAGGAAAGTATGATTCTGAGAGATGAAATTTTCAACGTCAATGGAACAAAATCCATAAAATGGTTCAGGAGGAATCAGTTTATCCATTAGTATACAAGTTTATAATTATTGAACATAACTATAATTAAAATATAATTGAACAAGTATCAAAACATTGTATTGATTAAGTATTTTAGAAAATTTGTTACATTGGAACTGATCTTCTCAAGAATTCCTAAGAATTCTCAGGCAAGAAAAACAGGGTGCTATTGACTACACAGTATCTGTTGCAGCACATATTAAATAATGAGATTCACAAATCATTGCTATTTTATTCACTGATTTTAGTCTCATACTTTCATGTTTTTAATTTTTCTTTCTAGAATGTTAGCATATTACATTTCACATTCTTAGGTGTGATCTTTTTCTTTCTGGGAGCCAAAATATTTTCTGGGACCAATGGTCCTGTGGTCCGATACTTTTTCCACCCCTGACAGTAGCTAACAACATATACACTTAGGATATAAATATATACAAGTCAACTAATCCAAATCGAATTTACAAAAACAAAGGCTATAAACAAAATAAATGAATTTTCAAATATACGCAACTAATTAAAACTAATTTGGTAGTCATTTGCAGGCACTACATTTACAATTGGGACCATTCCATTGTTTTATCAAATCCTTAAAACTTTTCAAATTTTCTGCTGACTTTATTCTGTCTTGTAATCCGTTCCAAATCTGTGGCGCAATAGATGTCAGGCTATTGGACCCAAATGTTGTTTGGTTTGGCCTAACATGAGCTAAGTTATTTGGATTTCTTAATGAACAATTCGAAGACCGTAACTTAAAAATGTTCTGCATAAAAGGTGGGTTCAAATGTTTCACTGTTTTGAATATCTCTATGCAAAGAGTTCTTTGGCGAGCAACAAGCATCGTGCCTTTATCTGACTTCAAGAGCAAGTCATTATACGAACTGGTATGATCATTGTAGAGAAATCGTAGTGCACATTCTTGTAACTGTTGAATTTTCTGCAATGCTTCTTAGAAGGCATTCTGTATATTGGTAGAATAGAATAGAGTATGAACTGTATCCTTTTGACTGTCAACAAGAGTTTTTCTACAAGAAGACAATGTCGGACCTGGGAACGAGGTTACTGTTTTATGAGAAACTAAGAATTTGGTTCAGTACTGAAAACCTCTACAATTTATATCAGATCTTGGGTGTTCAAAGCATCTTTAGAGTTTCTTAAAGGCTCCATAACAATCATCATGTTTACTACATGTGGTCCTCGTATACATGTCAAAACAAGATTTTTCAAGCACTTCCAATGTATAGAGATCACTCAAATGCCTTCTGTGTAACGCAATAAAGGAAAAGAGTGAAAGTAAAGTAAAAATATGTTACAGTGAAAGTAAAAGTGATCTTTCGCATTGATCAATTATATACCAAATATATCACTGATATGAATTTTAAACATGTCAACTTGTGTTTTATTACTGTGTCTCTTAGAATTAATTGTTGATTCATTTTCTCTTATTTCAGACGGTCTGACATTATTGTTGCAGACATGGGTTGTGGAGAAGCTAAAATTGCCCAAAATGTGGAACAAAAAGTGCATTCATTTGACCTTGTATCTCATAATGAGTATGTAACAGCCTGTGACATGTCCAAGGTAATAGATCAAGACACATACGTTTTCATGAAAAATTATGTTTGAGGACATTCAGTTATAAATATGTATGTAATGTAAGAATTCAATAACAATATGACTGATGAATAATTTCAATACCAAAAATGAAGTACTGTAAATGTTAAAAAACACAACTTTTGAGCATGTACTCATTATTAAAAGTCAACTTGACTTGTTACAAAGTATGCTCAAAATGTTGCGTTTTGGCATTTACTGTAGTAGAAATCATTTTAAACCATCATATATTGTTATTCATTAAGAACTCAACAGATGACAAAGGGAAGCATTGATTTGATGTGGAAAGTGAAGAAGCTCTTTGAACGAAGTGCTTGCAGATAAATGTAATGGACAGCTGGGAGAACAGTACTATTTTAGCTGCTTGGGGTATGTGCTTGACCAGATTTTGGTCAGGGACATGCCGTCAAGGCTCCAAAATGCATACCTGTTCTTTAGATTTTTATATATACCAGTTTGAAAATGTATACTTGGCCTTAAAAATTTTTTTTCAAGGGAGCATGCCCAACCTTAAGTTGTATACCAAAGTCTTGAAGATCAGTGCCATTCCTTGCTCTCAAGTACCGAATAATCGCCCTGCCGCTATTTGTTGACTTTTTACCAATTTTCAACTCCCGCACTTTTATTCCAACCTCCACTTTTATTAAGTTTTCAAACATTGAAATTATAGTGAACATACCTTTTGAACAAATATAAAAGATTTACGATATTAAGATTTACCATTATTCAATTTCTCCAACCTCACCCAATGCTCCGCCCCCGATTTTTGTCATAACGAACTATTTCAAACCCTCTCGATTATTCTCAAACCGGCCATTTTTTCGGTACTCGAGAGTACGCCAAAATTGTGACATCAGTGCTGATTCTTATTACACAAATATCTGGAAGATTGATGCCCTTCCTGATGGTATGTCCTCATACCCAAGATATGTCCAGTGTACCCTTGGGTTTGGCTGCCTTCATCTGACATACAATTTTTTTGCAGGTACCTATTGACTCAGGGAGTGTTGATGTTGCTATTTTCTGTCTGTCTTTGATGGGAACAAATATTGTGGACTTTTTGAAAGAAGCAAACAGAATATTAAAACTTCGGTAAGCGTTATTTCTTCAGCTATGCAAATTTTTCTGATCGTCAAAAAGTGTCCAAAAATTTTTTCTTGGAAGATTTTCGTAGGAAAAATTTCATGAAACCATCATTTGGATCTTAATGTAGCTTCATTTATGCCATATCTTGAAAAGTTTGTGAAATGTGATTTTCTGTAAAGCAAAATTCTTTAATTCATCTTCATCTCAATTGTTAATTGTTTGGATCTGTTCAAGATGTTAACAAAAAAAGTTTCGTGGTTACATTCTTAAAATTTCATTTTCTTCGTTTCTAGTGGAATTTTGAAGATTGCAGAAGTAGTCAGTCGCTTTGATAGCATCAAAGAATTCATTGAAAATGTTAGTTCCTTGGGATTCAAATTCCTGTCGAAGGTACGAACTTTCTGAACAAGAAAAATGAGCAACGTACGGGACAGTGCAGTGCAAAGTTTATTTTATAACATGGCCAGTGTAAAACGTAACGGGGCAACTACTTTTTTGAGCTTGTACACAACTGGGTCAACACTAACGGGGCAGTGATATTTTATGAACTCAAGATAGGATGAACTTCAGGACAAAATTGTGAATCATGCAAGTTGAGAAATGCATGCAAATATGTGTTTAAATGATGGCAAATTTCTTTATTAGTTTCTTGCAAGAAGGATTCATCAGTCGTTGACACATAATCTTATGGGGATGAATTGCTTTTCTTATGGTCTTTGGCTAATTCATCAGTGGTACTGTAGTACTATATACAACATCTATTGTTCATGAATACGGGGCAGATGCTTTTTTTAAGGAAATGTTGACTGGGCAGTTGTATTTTTAGCAATGATTCCTTTACAATGATATTTTTGCAACAATTTTCTTCTCCACCGACCATGTAATATAATAAATTTTTCGCTGTCCTTTAAGAACTCTGATTTTTTAGATTTTTACCAGGACTTTTGAATTGGTTTCATTTTTCAGTGCAGAAAACGAATAACGACAACATTCAAATAAATAGGAAAGCCATTGCTAACGTAAAGGACAGCGTTTGCGTTGCCTGATGCAATTTATTTAAAGTCGGTAAAACTGTCTCAAATTGAAGTAGATTAAATTTAGGTGTCGCGTGAGACGTGCAAAAAAGAATGAAATCGCTTGTACATCATTCCTTTGCCAGTATTTTGACGAGAATCTAAGTTGAGACCATGAGCGATAGGACACCCTGCGTGTAGCAGTTTGAAATCTATATCAGAAGCGAGCGACCTTAACTTATTGTTTTTGCGTTTTGAACTTATTTTCACTTGGTAAACAGCCACCCATCACTGTTTCATAATTTTGAAAATTTTCGGTAGTGAACCACCTTAAGTGCAGAGCCACCTTAACCGTAAAGCTCTTAAGGTGGCTCACTACCGGAAGATTTCAGAATTACGAAACAGTGAAAGGTGGTTGCATACCAAGTAAAAACAAGTTCAAAACACAGAAAAAACAGTAAGTTAAGGTGGCTCGCTTCTGATATACCGTAAAAGCTCTATTAAGCCCCCCCTCTCTATTAAGCCCCCCTCTCTAATAAGCCCCTCCCCTCTGAGTCAAAATTTGAAATAAGCCCCCCTCTCTATTAAGCCCCCCCCCACTCATACGAAATCCTAGAATTTACAAAATATTTTCCGTTTATTTAGCTATACAACCTTACATGTTAATTTCAGTATGATTTGGGATAAAAACTGAGTCGAATTTGTGTATTTGAGCCGGAAAATTGTGTGTTGAATCTGCAAAATATGGAATAAAAGAACTGAAAAGCTACCAAATATATCCTTTTCGCTTGATTTTGTGAATAAGCCCCCCCTCTCTAACAAGCCCCCCTCTCTATTAAGCCCCCCCTCTGGAAGATCCAAAATTAAATAAGCCCCCGGGGGCTTAATAGAGCTTTTACGGTAAATTTCAAACTGCTACGCCCGATCGCTCATGTTGAGACATACATTAGTTCCTTATATTTATTCATTGTTTTCTCTCCTGAATTTTTCAGGACACATCGAACAAGATGTTTGTATTGATTGACTTTGAGAAGATATCCAAGGCAAAAGTAAAGTCTTCGCATGCACTTCATTTAAAGCCATGCATTTACAAGCGACGATAAAGTAAAATAAGGAACTTTCATACATACATTATTGCAGTTTATTCTTGCAAAAGGAGAGTGGTATGGAAACCCAGGAGGGAAACACTCAGCACATACGCTTACGGGGGGGGGGTCAGTCCAAGAAATTTTCAGGCAACCCAAAAGTATCACTTCAGCTTCATTGCAACCCTAAAATATCAGCTCATTTTATACTTAGAAACCTTTACATGAACATGAAATATCCTGAAACAATGCAAATAGAAGTCAGGATTGCCTCTACAATCATGGACATGAATTATGAGACAATCTGTCTTTTCTGATATTTTCATCTATTGAGCATCCTTTCCCCCCGTTCCCCCCTCAATCAATGTTGAAGACTCCGAGAACCTTCCTTGACGCGTCACCAACATTGAATAACGGGGATCTTCAATAGTCAAATCTTAGGTTTTTGATTTGTCTCAAACTATTTTTTTGTAGATTCAGTTAGTATGGAATTATTTTTTTAGCGGTCTGTGGTTCTGTTTAGTCCGTTGTTAGGTGACAGAGTGTCGGCCAAGCCAATGAAGTTGGCTCGTCTAGCATTGTTTGCATAAAGTATATGAGGTTGGTGGAGTTGCAGTCAAGGCTTTGTCGTATGTCGAAGGTTTTGTTAGTGTTATAAAATGTGACTGTCAGGGAAAAAGGTATACTGAATGTTTGCACACCGTTCCCCATCACTACGCGAGAAGCAAAACTTTTCCCTCCACATCGAAAAACACTTTATGATTTTCAGTTTTTGACTGGAAGTATTATTCTCGTTGAAACTGGAATGGTAAATACTAAATATGAGTACACCGTTCCCGTTACAGAATGAGATGCCAGTTTTCTACTTTCCTCAATCACTGCGGAAATGATAAAGAAAAATAGAAAACCTCGCGGAAATGTTGAAAGTTGTTCATTTTGTCTACAATAGAAGCAAATTGTTATTGTATGAGGGCCAAATAGACCTAACCGTCTAACGTTTGTTTACCTATTTCAAATCATGTGACTATCTGCTTGGAAAGTTTCAACATTGTTCTACTTTTTGCATTCATTGCACCACTTTTTTGCATGACGCGAAATAAAGTACAGGGTGTCTCAAAAAAATTGTTCGACGTTTGATTAAATAATAAGCAACAACGATACGCTGAATGGGCACTTGGTCAAGTAACCCTTTTCTTGAAATTTTAGATTAATTTTTGACAAAATCTGGTAAAGATCTGGTAAAAAAGAATCTTGCAAATCTGGTAAAAATTCATGGAGTTACAAGGCTTTGAAGTTCAAGTTTGTGCGAAAGCTGAAAACAGAGGCCTTAAAATGGCCATTTTTGGTAAATATCGCATAGGCTATCGTTTCTGCTATTTCTCAATTGTTTCAGCGCGAACCAAATGGGTTTTGAACAGGTTTTCGATAACCTAACTTTCAAGCATATGGATGCTTTGAGGAAACAGACTTGGTCTCTCGTCGATTTATGTTTTGAAACACTGTTTTTGGACTTATGCAATGTTAAGGAAATTTTTAGCATGATTGCAAGGATTAAATTACTTTAGAAGTCCTATTTGGTTTGCTCTGATATCAACGAGAGGTATTACATTAGACAAGATTCTTTTACCTCGGTCTTAGAGGTTTTTTTGTATTACAAGTAATCGGGGGGTCTCTGGTTTCAGCTTGCGCATATTTCTGATCTTTGAAAGCTCGCAACCAGGGGCGGCGTGGCAAGAATTAAGGGCACGGGAAAAACTCGTCGAAAAGGGGCCCATGATGGCATGACGTCCTTTTCTGTACATAGGAATCTTGTCCCTCCTTTTACAATTTTGTCAATGACTTGCCAATTTATGGTTCCACAGCAATGATCGACGCAACAAACGGAAAAAATGGGTTAACCAACAAAACTAACTAGTACATTTTAACATGTTCGCTAACATTAGCACTGATTTATGAAAAAATCTATGGTGATGGATTCATCTTAACTAGAGTTTTTCCATTATTGATCGATGATCGAATAATTTTTTAGGCAATTTTCTAGCTGAAAAGGCCCTTACAAAAGTGAATCTATCGAAGAATGGTGTTTAAGGTTTTCACAGAACATCGTATGCTCCAAATCTTTGAGAAGATTGATACTTGAATCGCTTGACAGAAACTTACACGGATTGCACCACAGTTCTTCTTAACCTTCATTCCACCACGTTAATAGCTTAGTAAGTGAGTTGTTAAATGTGAAATATGTTTTGGCACCCATGGTCAGTGACATGGCCAACGAAAATCAACTGGCAGAATATGAAAATAGGGGGTGCTAGGGGCAAAGCCCCTAGGAAAAATATTCGATGACACACCATTTACTTTAGCCTAGAATGCTTCTCCCGACCCCATATTTGCTGGTCCCGAAAAAAAATTATTGACCATTCAGTGTTTTTCTGAATCAGCATACTTGCGAAACTTTTTAAGCAAATACCTTTTCTTTGGCTTAGAATGCCTGCCTACCTGAGCCATATCGGAAGCCACGACGGCTCTGCAACTGCTATCTATGAATCAGTTTTTGTTGGGATCCTTGACGAATTTGCCAAGAGAAATCTTCAAAAACCCTAGCTTTTACTTTGGCTTAGAGTGACTTTCCAAGTCACCTCCTAGCATTATTCAGAGGTATTCTGAATCTTCTACTACTTTCTCCTCTTTTTGAAAGAATCTCGAGACCCATCTTTTAACAGAAGTGGAATGGCGGGGGAATGACCGAGGTAAAAGAAGCTTATCCAATGTCATACCTCTCGTTGATATAAGAGCAAACCAAAATAGGACTTCTGAAAGTGATTTAACCCCTGCGATCATTGTCAAAATTTGCTCAACATTTCGTATGTCCAAAAACCGTGGTTCAAAACATAATCGGAGGCCTCTGGTTTCAGCTTTCGCACAAACTTGAACTTCAAAGCCTTGTAACTTCAGGAATTTCTCGCGGATTTGCAATATTTTTGTGTCAAAAATTAATCCAAAATCTCAAGGAAAGGGTTATTTAGCCAAGTGCTCATTCAGCATATCGTTATTTTCTAGTATTTAATCAAACGTCGAACAATTTTTTTGAGACACCCTTATAATTTTCTTCTAGCTTAGCTTTAGGGGGCCCATATCTGCATGATTTTCAGGGGCCACCGGGACAATTTCCCGGTGTCCCGGTGGGCCACGCCGCCCCTGCTCGCAACTCAATGAATTGTCAACCGATTTGCAAGATTCTGGTCTCTAAAATTATTTCATAATCTTAGGGGCAAGGTTATCTTCTCATGAGCCTGTCCATGCTATCGTTATTTTTCAATATTTAATCAAACGTCGAACAATTTTTTTGAGACACCCTGTAGAGAAATCAAAAGATGTTTTATTTAAGAGATTGATCACATGACTTCAAAAGTGTGTAAACATACCTTCTCCGAATTTTTGTATTGCGTGGATCCGTGGAGAAAAGGTTGAAAAATTTCAGTTTGTTTCTGGATTTGTGTCTCAGATTTTTTCTCAAAAAGGTGTGTCACAAATGTTCTGGTTTGAATGTAGCAAGCACAACAACAGCAACACCAACTGATAACACACAACACAAAATGCAACACACAAGACACAAGGTTGTTGTGTGGCCTAGCTGTGGCGAGTGGAATTAGTGAGCAGATGAACGTCAAGATCTGTCACACAGTGACGCCGCTAAATTGCAAAGGAGGGTAATTTCCTCTTTAAAGAAAGCTTCACAATTTATTTGGGTACAGTCTGAAGTTGCAAGAAAAGAAAGATATTTGTTGCTTGCAGTATTCTATAAGAATTCTCGAGATTGTTTCCCGCGGCGGTCGTATTCGGCCTAAATTTGGTATCTGCTTGTTTGCTGTTGAACTGCTGTTATCCGCTACAGTGCTAAGTTTCAAGATGGTATGTATCCCCGTCTTCTTTTGCCCTGATAACTAACAAACTAATAAGAGACCAGAGACATTTCGATAGGTTTTCAAAGTAGGGTATCGGCGGCATTTGTCGGACGGCGGCATTTGTCGGACACTTTCGGAATCACTTCCGCTAAACAGATGCAAGCACTCGCAAAGTAAACATGAATCGCACTCACCACCTTCATCACGTTATACTCTGACCTTTTTGTACAAATAGAGTTTAAATAACAAGCTTTAGACCGGGCCAACATGCCCACAAAGGTCAGAAACGCTTCGTGCGAACCTTCAAAATGGCGACGAACACGCACATGAACAACAACATGCCTGGAAATCGGGATCTGTCGGGAGGTCAGCTTGAGCGCGAAGACTGGACCAATGACTGTTATGCATTGTTGAACTTGTGATAAATTACATAAACTGACAATGAACTCGATCGGAAGTGACAATCGCATTGACAGAGGGGTCTTGAAGGAAGAGGTCTCAAAAAACGTTGGCGGCATTTGCCGGACACCCTTGAAGTTATCCATCGTCATTCTCACAGAGTGCATGGTAATGATGTTCACTGTCTTATTGAATATGTTGAATGAGAATCGATGATGCTTAGTTGCCGAGTAAAATATGATAATTTACTTTTCATCTCAAATGGTGCATGGTTAATTTATTCATAGCAGGAATTTCTGCCATGGGCCTAAGGTAAACACGTCTTGCAAAAGGGGAATTTCAAGCGCGGAGAAGAATTACCTTGCAGTTAGAATAACTCAAGATAAACTGAAGATAAACATTTCATTAATTAGAATGGCGGCTGGAAGATTTTGTCTGCATAAAAGGGTCAAATTCATGTTTTAGATACGTGTCCGACAAATGCCGTCACAGGGCGATAAATGACGCCACGATGATCGCGTGTAAAAACTGATGCAGATAACTAATGCGGAGAGAAATTTTAAGGAAAATCAAGTAATATGCCGATGAAAGAGCAAAACCACACCTGAATACCTTAACTTCTATTTCTTCATTTTGGTTTAGGAGTAGTGAATGCGAAAACCTAAACCGTCCGACAAATGCCGCCGATACCCTAGGCAGTAGATATTTCTTTGCACGCCACACGGGACATTTTGTCAAAAAAAGTATATACTCTGCAGCAGATAAGATGCTTGGTATGCTAACAATGGATTATTATTAGATGAAACAATGATAGACCATCCAAAATTCCATCATTGTTTTGATATTGTCAAAATTTCTAACAAAAGATAATTACTGTTGCCACACATGGCCATGAAAGCCAGAGTGGAAACTTTGTATCATGCGCAATATCTTTCCTACGTCAAAGCCAATCTGAGGTGCGCAGTTGGCAATAATGAAGGTAAAGGTGAAGTTGCGGTTTTAGTGCCAAGCACTGGGATCGCAGAAGTAGCAAAGCGCTAATTTAGTCCGGGACCCTTTTTGTCATGATGCTCAATGTGGCCCTACCGTGTATTGAACCACTCCACCTAACTGTTCTGACTGCAAAGTCAGTGGATTGCATCACTGTACCCCAGCATCTTCAAACAAAAAGTCTATTGTTCACAATTGCAAAAACAGCAAATTTTCCACAAAGATCTCACTTAGGCCATCTCAAACTTGCACATGCTAAATACAAACTTTCTGGTCTGGTATGAAGGAAGTTGCCATCAGTTTTTGTGAACTGAAAGCTGTGATCAGAACAATGTCCTCACATGTTTTGTCTAATGGACAAGTCTGACATTGGTATGATCAATGCTACAAAACAAACTTGTGATGCAAATTCTTAGCTTTGTTGCACATTTTGAAGTTCCTACGGTATTTAAGTTTGTTAAACATTCTGACTGATGATTAGGGCCAAATCTTGTCACTGTGTCACCATTTTCTTGCATTAGAAAATGATAATCTTACGATCTTTTAATCAACTTTCATTTCTATCTCCAAAGTCCACAACTAGCCATGGTGCATCAATGATTGAGAAATCAAAAAGAAAAAAGAAAATTGATGATGAACACAGCCGCAACTATGATGCTGGTGCAGTTGATGTGGATGAAAGACAACTGCGTAGAACAGGAGTTAGAGGAAGGAAGATTTATGTCTTGATATTCTTACTGATGGTTTTGCTGTTGCTTTTTGTAGCTAATCTGGTGGTAAGGGAACTAAATATTTTCTGTTTCTCCTCAGCAAAATATTTAGTATGTTTGGAGGATGCTTCAAGCTTCATGCTAACTTGTTTTGAGTATGATTTGGGTATGTTTGGAGAGCTTTGATTCAAGCACAGAATATTCTGTGATTCAAGTAAGAATTTTGCACCACTTGCGCTAGCCTGCAGCATGTATCTTTGACCAGCAGGCAAACTCAATCAAGCTTGATTGTGGTATATATGTTTGGAATGACTTACAGTTAAGCATGTGATTATTGTCAAGCTTGATCAAGCTCTGATCATACATGGAAACTGGCCAAAATGGTGTCGACATACTCATTTCAAGCTCCTTCAACCCAAAATCATGCCCCTTTCAAGCTTGCACAAGCTTGATGCAAGCTGAACTTTTCCTTATGGGTCCTCCCTGAAACTATTGGAAAAACTCCTTTAGAAACTCTGAGTTCTCAAAATCTGACAAGTTTAAGAAACTTTCAATACTGGCCCAAATTCTTAGTTTCTTATAGAAATATACGTGTGTTTTAATGTTGTTCTTTTCACAATAGATCTTAATTGTCATATTCTATGTTGACAACATCAATCATACTGGAATGGAAAGCATCTCATTTTACAAGGATGGCAAAACAAAATGGCATCAAGATACAGATCTCAAATTTGTTTATCCACTTGATGGTGTGCTGGGAGGTTTTGACAATGAAAATATTGAAATCAATGGTGATGGACAAAAAGTAGGCATTACATTTTCTTGATATGGCATTGAGCTGCATTGGTTCGAAAACTTTTAAAAAGGATTGTGTAAGCTTTCATGACCCTGGGGTGGTAACTTCCATATATGGAGCAACGAGTATGTGCCGCCCATAAGCATGGGTTTAGAACTTCAAAACTCCTTAAATATTTGTCTCAGATTCTAAGCTTTTCACAGAAATTGGTACCTCTTTAGCTTGCACTTACGGGACCAGTATGGAAATAAGGTCAGCTGGACCCTTTAATGCTATCCCTGCCACTGTAATTAGGCGTCTTTGTATTGCATCTATTTTTTATTTATTGTATGATAACTTGTAAATATTTTTAAGTGGCAAATTGATACATACATACATTCAACGAAAAAGGTTGTCAAGTTTAGTATTTACTATGCTGGATTTTATTGTTATAGCCCTGAAACGTGGTTTATTGTTATAGCCCTGAAACGTGGTAACGTTACCTTCATGTTATGCATTTAATTGAAATTAAACTTGATTTCTGGGAAGTTCAACAAGCTTTATCTCCCAAGATGAGAAGACAAAGATTTCTCTTTGCCACTTGCAAACTACCCAAGCTTACTTATCGGGATGATCAGGAGTTATGGGACTGAATTTTCTTCTAGAGACAGAGAGGTACCCAGGGTAATGGAATCAAAGCCGAGTTTGATGAGGTAGTTGGAGATTTACTGCATGCAAAGATATATAAATGTTCCAGTTTTCCATATGGAAGATACGTGAAATGCATTTCTACCTAAAGCTTCAGATGGCTTCAGATACGCCATAAACCAAACCATCTACGGCATTTGATTCGAGCACCTTGTTTGTAATGAGCTGTCCAGATTTTAATGAAATAACTTTTATGCAGGTGTTTATTCAAGGTGGTCCTTCAACAAATGAATACCCTTCAGGTAACTTGTTTTCAAAGTATCATGTTTCCTTTCAAATGTTGTTTTTTCCTGCTATATACACATCCTTTGGAGTTATTTGAGTTTACTCTCAAATGTCGAGTGATGTTGTATTTTACTAACTGTTTCAAAATATGTTCATAGTTCTGAATTATTTTCTCAAAAAAGGACACAAGGTTTTAGCAAGGAAGAGAACGCATCAGTTTTCTTTGTGTTACTTTCATTAAAACCTCTAGTAGACCTTTTTTACTTCTCAAGAGAAGGGTTTGGATGGAGCGTCCACATCTGGTAAATTTGTGAAGGAAAACAAAAGTATAACCCCCGTTCTCTGCAGGGTAAAAAGCATTCAGTTGATACGAAAAAACTGTTTTACAATGTGCCCTGTTAAAATAGAAAAAAAATACAAAAAAAAACAAAAGAAAATTAGTTAATCAATAAACTCCTAATACTACTTAGGGCGTGTTTTTGATTGGTAATTCAAAACCTACCATATTCTGAAAACGGTAGAGTTCGCAGAGAAGGAAGCACAGTGCCCAATCAAAAACAAAATTCTTCAAAACAGCAGGTTTCAGATTCACCCTGGCGAAGACGAGGTTTCCAGTTGACAGACACGAAGACGAGTCCGGTGCTTGGCAACAAAGACCGTATTGACTCAACTACCATAGCAGCACGAGCAAATTCGCCTTGTTTTCAAAGTTTCGCAAATAAAAATGAGAATCTCTCCAAAGTATGCCAAACCTTCGGCCTGTTGGAGCAGAAGGTTCGGCAGGCCTTCCAAACCTGCAAAACCTGCCGTTTTCGGAATTTGGTAGTCAATCAAACACAAATTCCGAGTCTTCCAAGTCTACTGTTTTCAGAATTGGCACCAATCAAACACAACCTTAACACATTGAAAAGTTACACCATGAAATTCGCTGACAGTGAACCAGGGCCACAGAAGCAACAAGAAACAAGGCCAGAAAGGAGAAAAAACTTCCCGTGCATTAGCTAAATCATTCCTAACTCGCTATGAGAAGATATATCATTGATGAACTCTCTGAAAAGAGTTCTGAAATCTGAAGCTACTTCTTGCCACCGCTGGCATCGTTATACAGCATAGGTCTCAAATCTTTAAAAAGCTGGGTGTAAAATTCTATGACCTATTTCTGTGAACTGAATGGCTTCAAAGAAACTTTAACTATTTTACAGTAAATCTGCCATTGGACTTTTCTGAAATCTTCAATATTTTCAGAATTACAGTGTTATTCTTCTTTTTCAAGAATTCAAGACAATTTTCGAAAAAAACTTAAGACAATTGTAATTTCTAAACCCGTTGACGAAAGATCAAATAATTTTCAAGAAAACCATAGTTTATGGATGCCTACAATATGGTATCAAGCAAAACTCTTTCACTCTTCTGGTTTGTGATTTAGAAATTTGATGACGTCACATCATAAAATGAGCTGAAATATGTAATATGAAATATGAAATATGGGCTGTAATTTCGGCAAATATCCAAGATTTCTGAAAAGTCCAACGGTAGAATCATAGAAAAATGGCAAAAGTTTCTTTTAAATCATTCAGTTTAAAGAAATAGGTCATTGAATTTTACACCCGGCTTTTTTCGTAGATTTAAAGATTTGGAACCTATGCTTCGTTATACCGGGAACGGGGGTCATGTTTTTGCTTTCTTTTACAAATTTACCAGATTTGGGCGCTCGATCCAAACCTCTTTTCAAGAGGTAAAAAGGTCTATTGCACCTTAGGAAACGAAACTGCTCTATCACTGCCATTGTTATAACATAGTATCAGTGTAATTCATATACTTCCAGTTGAAGTCCATAAAATATAGCATTGAGTTCAAATCTTGAAAAAGGTGGGTGTAACTTCTGTTCGATTTTTCTTTGAATTAAAGTGCTTGAAAGGAACTTCAGGCAGTTGGCTGTAAATCTGCCGTGGCAATATTTTGATATCTTGATTAGTTTCAAAATAGCGGCATTTATTAATTTTGAGGCTGTGACGTCATCAAAGTTCTAAATCCTTTACTAAAAGAGTTACAGGTTCCTGCTTGCAACCCTGTTGTAGACCTTCATCATAAACTATGATTTTCTTGAAGATTGTATCAATTTTCATCCAGCAATTTAAGATTTACGATGATTTTAATTTTTCAAGATTTTTGATGAATTTTTACGAAAATAATCAAAATGCTGTAATTTTGAAAAGAATGGAGGTATGGAAAAATTGCCACGGCAGATTTACAGCAAATCATCCAAAGTTCATTTGAATTCATTCATTCAGTTCATGGAAAAATTGATACAATTTTACACCCAGATTTTTGAATATTTGAAAGATTTGAGCTCTTCGCTGTAAAATCTTTAATCTGATTTGTTAATCGAACTGATTAGTGCTACAAAAGCTTCTCGTTGCCTTCCTATGCTAAATATTGCTTTCCTCTCGGTTTTTAGTTGCAGTAGGACCAGATGGAACTGACATCAAGATAAAGAAGAGTTTCACTTTCACTGATCCTTTTGCCTCGAGGAAAGTGCTTCATTTGGATCATAATTCGATTTTGAAGAAAGAAGGGAGGTTTGTTGGGGATACACTCAAAACGAACAGCATTCGTACTCCAAGGGTAATGACTTCCTTCTTTGATTCTTCCATGTTGTGATCAAAGCGATCTCGTTTGCGATCGATCTCGTCAGATTCTCTTCTAAACGGCTGGATCGAGCCCAAACTAGCATGAATGCAAAACGAGGCAAGCCGAAAAAGGTAATTGAAGCATTTTAATAATGGAGCCTTTCGGTCACCCAGACAACAAGTAGTGCGACGTCATTACGCGTGCATGCTCAAGTATTTATATGGGTCTGGGCATCTGTGATATGTTGCCTGGATCTATCCCGTGTAAATGCAACATAATGTGGGATCGATCCCGTGCAATCGCCTCCAGTTTCCTCTCGTGCAAACGGGGTCTTCGCCTATTTTGTATGTATGGTTTAGCTGAATGCTGTGTTTTGCTGATTTGCTAAGCAATTCTTCATAATAGACATGCTCTCCTTTCCTAGCATCCAATTAATGATGGACATTATGAAGTGGAACTTCGAGATGTCTTTTACGTTAGAACAAGGAGACAGAGCTTAAGTTTTTGCTTGGAAACTGGTTCGAAAACAAGACTTTTCAAAGTTTATGATAAAAGTCAAAACTTTGCGATACTGTCCACATATTCTGACGGTTTCAACAGACTGTTGTGTCTTACTCTATGAAAATCCATCAGCATCGTATGAATTAGTGCCAAATATTATGATCGCGAATTTTCGAGTTTGTTACTGCTTTGCGTATCTTCTGGATGTGTAGGTGCAATAAAACTTGCAATAACATTAGTGAGTGCAGCGTTTCGGGAACTGGGAACAAAATGCACCAACTTTTTGTATAGTATAGAAATAGCAGATGTAAGAAACGAAAAAAGGTCTAAGAACTTGGCACACTGAGACCTTTCAAACCTATGTTATCATCAGAGTGTGATGATAACATAGGTTTGAAAGGCCTCAGTGTGCCAAGTTCTTAGACCTTTTTTCGTTTCTTACATCTGCTATTTCTATACTATATTTTATCGTACTACGTTTACCAACATTTTGAATGGAACTAAAGTAATAGGCCTTTCTGTTGACATTACAAGATGCCTTGGGCCCTCTCCCTGTCTTGTAACCCTTCATTCTTGCAGTCAGTTCAGTTCTGTTGACATTGCATCACAAAATGACTTCCGTCTTCCCACCCACGGTCTCAAAGCCAAACGAAGTCAGACAGACACGCATTCATTCCATGGAGTAAGAGAAATCAAGAAGGCTATGATGACACCGTCTCTGACGTTATTGTGTGATAACAAAGGTTATTTATAGAAAGTGAATTGCAGGATTGCCACATTTCCACACACCCACAGAACGAACGAACGAACGAACGAAAGAGAGATATCGCAGTTTGCTAATTCTTTTGAAATATTATTCAGCTAACGCTGCCATCATATCCGTGAGCCCTAATTCAACCCATTGTATTCCATTGCATTGAATTGAATGTGCCACTTCCCAGAAGATCGTTTGCTTTGAATAGCGAGACTCAACTGAGTTAAATTTCTTGCCTATTCTTCTGTAAGCAACAGCACAGTGGCATGAGCCCCAGGCATAGAGTCCTGTATACTGCTACTCCCTAAAGCCTGGTCCACATTAGATCATTACAGTTGCTGGGGTCGTCCTCAACGACCCTGACCATCCCAATCACTAAGAAGCTGGGATATAACCAGTTTCATTTCAATGACTCAAAGGACCCACTCATATTTCTGCGGCTCACATTCAAATATTCGGTCGATGGGGTCGTGCCCTCCCAACTACTGCCACGATCTAATGTGAACCATAGGCTTAAGGCGAGACACATGAGGTTTGGAACAACTAACTCACAGAGCTTTTCTGTGGCAAGAGGTATAAGCTTTTCCCATTTCAATGGTGATGAAATTTTTTTCAGATCATTTCAGACGATAATCAAGATGTCCGCTTTTCTGGCAAAGAAATCAATGTAACTGGAAGTGAAGGAGTTTATATGGATTCAAAGTCATTTTTACTGCAAACAGATAAAGATATTGGAATTAACGTCAAATATGCAAAAAGTGTAAGTACTGAATAACGAAAGGTGTATTACAAGTGTTATCTGCCGAGTATTGGGAGAGTTGTTTTCGATGAAGTATCCACAAAATTCTGTGAAGTGCGTAAAGATGTTATAGATGATTGAAACTTAGGAGAAAGTAGGGGAGAAGAAATTAAGACATGAGAGTAAAAAGTGGGAATGAAATTTTGAAAGAAAATGGGAATGGGCAGAAAAGCAAAGTTTACATCTAAGCAGCAGAATTCTAAATGGCATACGACAGCTGCCAGTCAAATACATTCCAAGAGTATGCCAATATTTTCTTGAAGAAAGTGGGGTGTCCAAGTCTGACCCAAGCAAGTAGACTAGAAAATAGTCATGCAGACCCGTACCCAAATGTTACACAGGCCCAGAATGTTAAACGTTCTTCAAGAAGACTCCACGTAGTCTGCTTGCAAGAATCTAAATGGCTATTGATCAAGAAGAATTAACCCCAGACACAGTAACTTTACATAGAACATGAAAGGAAAAGGGCTTGGGTCTGACATTGAACAGATTAGGATTAAGGCCCCGTTTACACGAGATCGGATCCAAATGGATCCGTACCCAAACTGTAACGGATAGTCCTTGCGTTTACACGGGACTCGACGGATCCGAACCCATTTGGATCTGCTATCCGTACCCAAATGGGATCACATTCGAAAGTGATCCCGTCTGGATCCAATCCCAAAAAGGTCTCGTGTAAACGGGTGGGATCGGATCCAAACTGGTACGGATAGGAAGTGACACGATTAAACTGAAAATCCTTTGTTGACATGTCAAAGAAGGGAATCAGAGATGAGACAAGAGTCTACTAGAGTGCAAAATTTCAAAGGATCTGATTAAAATAAGAATAAAGGTTACTAGAGCGCTGCTAAGAGTTCATAAAATCCAAATGGATCCGATCTCGTGTAAAAGCCAACAATTCTGGATCCGATCCCGTGTAAACGGGGTCTAAGATTAACAGTTAAAAACTAGCAGAAGAGCTACTTTTAGGGTAGAATTTCAACGCTGGGTATGTTGGTGTATTTCCTGAATTCCTGATTAATGGTCTTTCGAAAAGTTGCATCTACTTTGGCTTTTATTCTCTGGTATGTTTTGGTTTAAAAAACATGGAAAATGTAGCGTTGAAAGGCTTATTTTGCACTCACCAGGTAAAGTGAACTTCTTGCTTCAGATTTATACAAGTTTCGTTGAGTAAATGCCTGCTCAACGTTGTTTTTATCGCATTTTCTTTATGAGGAGTGACCGTTGTACAGAGCTTAAAGCAGTGGTTTGATCATGATTCGATCGATCGAATGCGGAAAATAGTGTCAGCTTTTTCACTGTTTCGTTATCAGTCTTTGTTGAGCAAGGTTTACCGCAGGGGTACAAGGGACTCATCGTCGTAACCATAGGGGCCCATGATCAAATTCATGTGTCTGCCAGTTTCATCATCAAAAAGGGCCCCAATAACTTGGGGAATACTTTTCCATGGTACATGGCTCGCTTATATCAGTCCATTGCTTTACGGTTATTCAGATCGATTATTTGGAACGCCCAGTGAAATGCTTCTGCAAGAAATGTTGATTTCCACTATTCATGACGTCTTTCTCATTTTAGATCTTGAGAATGGGACCAAGCATCGAGCTTTCTCGTTCGAAATTAGAAGACACATCAGACAGAGACCAGAAATTACTGAATGCTCATCGTTATCGACTTTGCGCATGTGCAAACAATGGAAGACTATTCAAAGCACGAATTGTTGATGGACAGTCTTCTTCGTGTTCCTCTGCATCAAAGAATCCATGCGCATAACATGTGTCATAAATTGGGTAGGAGGCTCTGTGCGAAGACAGAGTGGCTTTTGGGAAGATTTTTTCAATCATCTCAATTCAATATGAATTTAGTTACATCAGTAATATGTAGCCGTGGTAACATGAACGTCAGTGGATTCTGCAGGTAATGTTTTAGCCAAAGCACAGGAGGCCCAATCGCGTACTATGGGGGTTACGCAGCTTTTCCACTGAAGCAATTTATGCTGCTGCTGTTTCTAACTGCAATATAAAAACAGCAGTACTTTTTTCTTTGAACTGAAGAACATCGAAATTCATACCATTTAGTGGTTGATTGTTTATCTCTGCGTCTTTCCTCATGCTCCATAATCATACCAAATACAGCATCCTGCTGCAATAACAACATCTGATATTCTGTTGCTGTTAATGTACTGCAATGACGCAACATTATTGGCTGTTTGTGTATTGTATAGTCTATATTATTAAGTTACTTAATACTATAGACTATGCAATACACAAACAGCCAATAGTGTTGCGTCATTGCAGTACAGCAACAGCAACAGAATATCCGATTTTGTCATTGCGACAAGAATAGACCTAGTCGGCTAAGGTTTGTTTTACCTATTTCAAGTCATGTGACTATACTCTTGAGAAGTTTCAGTATTATTCTACTTTTTGCATTCATGGTACAGCTTTGCATGGCACGAAATATGCCCGGGGGGTACTCCCATACTTGACTTGACGGGATGTGCCGCTCAACAGGGTATCCTTTTACGGTAAAAATTATGCGACAGGGTATTATGATTGATAAGAAAATTATGCGACAGGGTATCATGTGGAAGCACACCTTTTAGAGTTATCATGAAACAATGGATTTTGGCAAGATTTTTATGCGACTTATGCGACAGGGTATACTTTTGGGCAATTTTTTATGCGACAGGGTACAGGGTGTTGAGCGGTTTGCCACACACCCCCGTCACTTCCCTAGTCAAGTATCCCCCCCCCCGGGGGAAATATGTTAGAGAAATCAAAAGGAGTTTTACCAAGAGATTGATCACATGACTTGAAATGGGTGTAAACAAACCTTAGCCGATTAGGTCTATTATGGAGCACGAGGAAAGACACAGAATACATAATTGATATTCAAATGGAATGAATCTCGATTTTCTTCAGTTCACAGAAAGAATACTGCTGTCTTTTTGTTGCGGTTAGAAACAACAGCAGCAAAAATTGCTTCGATGGAAAAGCTACGTAAGCCCCATAATACGCGATTGGGCCTCTTATGGCCAAAACTTTGAATTTTATCAGGGAAGAATGATCTAGATGCAGTTCGTAAGGGGAGATTTCAGGCCGATTTGTAGATTCTCTGATAATGCTTTTGAAGTGGCAAGAGAGCGTTTCTTATTGTAGACTTTGTATCATGTATGCCAAATATTTAGATTAACTCATCATTGCACGTTATGATATTAATTAACATGCACTTTTTAAGAATGTTAACCCACAAAAATTGGAAATTTTTCTAGTTATTGTAAATTTTAGCAACTTAACTGTAGCTTTATATTTAATTGGTAATTAGGTATTCTTTTTCTTTCTGAGCTTGCTGTAAGGGCTGGGGCACCTGAATGTGGGCAGTAAAATGTTTTGATAGTTCCAGTCTGTTCATTTTAACTCCGTTTACACAGTACCGTACCTTTTGGTCCGGAACAAAGATGTATCAGCCTCCGGTTTTTACGCTGCTTTTGCTTATTCGTCACATTTATGTTCCTACTGTCTCCGAAATACCCTCGGGTGCCTAATTCAAGGGTGGACGCTTATTAAGGCCCCGTTCACACGAGAACGGAACGGAACGGAACGATGTGGAACTGTTACAGAAAACAAAGGAATTTTTGCAGGTGTTCACACGAGAACGACTAGAAACGTTCCGTTCCGTTCCGAAAAGTGGACGGCTCTGAAAAGTGAGCCGTAAAATGGAACGGAACGGAACGAAACGATTTAGCCCTCGTGTGAACACTTTTTTGAAGCGTTCCGTTCCACTTTGCGGACTTTTTTCATGCAATTTATACATGAGGTAATTCTAAGACTCCAAACAATAGGATTGTTTATGCATGAAAATGGAACAACTTAATGGCGAGCTTAGAAAATTTATGTCTCTAGGGAGGAAGATATTAACACTTCAAATCGATCCATTGCCGTGTGAACACCCCTTAAAAAGTTCCCTTCCGTTCCGTTCTGGTCCGTTCCGTTCCGTTCCGTTCTCGTGTGAACGGGGCCTAAGTTTCAAAAGTTTTTCCCTTACCGTGGCCGTCATTAGGACCCCACGTTATTTAATTTTGGCCAAAGAGTGTCCAAGGCTCAATATGATTTTTATACAAAATTTTGTTCGAAAGATAAGAAGTCATTGCAGTGTACTCGTAATCTAGGAATGTTTTCCTTTAGAAAAACAGTTGAATAAAAAGTTCTTTGTGTCAAAAGTATATAAGTGGTGCACGTTCTTGTTTACTAGCCCCCCCCCCCCGTTTATTAAGAACCCAAGTTTATTAGTTTCTTTAAAACGTCCCCACCCCCGTTTATTAAGACCCTCTCCTTGTATTAGGCACCCGAGAGCAGTTTACAGAACAACTTTGTAACAGATCAAAACTTTTTCCGGTGCAATGTAAACGTATTCTGAGCGAACAGAGTGAATATGCATATTGTACAGTTTTTGACACTTCAAGTGAATACGTAAGTTTTTCTAGTACCTTAATATTTATATGTTTAAATGTATCTGTAAATTTGAATACTAAATATTATTCGTCTCCCTTGATTCTCAGTCCCTTATCTAGAATAATAATCGCTTTGAAAAATGAATGTTGTACTTAATTGAAAAAGTATATTGCGTTGGACTTTAATGAAAAGTTGACAGAAAGGAAGACCATTTCAGCTTTGAAATCCTTTATTTCAACTCACAAATTTGACTCAAAATTGCTCCTGAAATGTACTAACTCTTGAACGAAAAGAATTGATTGAAAAAAGCGTTATAAGGGGTTACAAGTAACTATTGATATGAATTAACATTGCACGAAGGATTCATTAACAGGCTCGACTTCTTTGAATCTGAATTTTCAACCCTGATCATTTAGGCTGACTAACATTGTCACCCTGATCCTTTGTTGGCCGAATCAAACTAAGACAAAGATATAACATCGCGGAACGTAATAAGTCTAGACAAATATAACCTGAGCCAAAAATGACTTTCACATTATGCGGAAGCCACATAGCAACAGGTCTTAATAATCAAAGGTGAACCTATGGGTAGCTCGCGGAACGTAACTGGGATATCCGATTTTGTCATCATTTAGTTCATTACGAAATGTAACTGTAGGCATTGCTATCCAGCCACACAAGGTAAGATGTTAGGCCAGGGCAACACGGTGCCGGTGCAGTGATATTTTGCGTCAATTTCAACTAAGATTCCTGTTGCTGTGGACGAGCAGTTCGAGTTGGCATACATGAATAGTTCCAATGGTTTTTGTGCAAGGCGTTAAAAATTCGAACGAAAACATCGTACGTAACGTTTCCAGAATAACAAGATTTTTACGGATTTTTGGTGGATTTTTCTCCAAAACAAAAGGATCTTTGCCGAAGA
Source organism: Aurelia sp. 3 sensu Dawson et al. (2005) (assembly GCA_964020215.1). Classification (NCBI taxonomy): domain Eukaryota; kingdom Metazoa; phylum Cnidaria; class Scyphozoa; order Semaeostomeae; family Ulmaridae; genus Aurelia; species Aurelia sp. 3 sensu Dawson et al. (2005). Next base: position 2,934,426 of record OZ026592.1, on the reverse strand, counting down.
TGTAAAATATTCCTTGAAAGTGAAACTCCCCTTGACGCTCTTGAAGTCATCACGATGAAATATTCCTATCAGGTTCCAGTGTTTGCAGACCTCCGCCTTCAAATCTCACTCTTGCTATGTTTAGTGTGATTTAGATGTTTCATTCTCCTTCACAGAGGCTGAATGGAATTACCAGACGAACGGATTTGGTTTTTCGTTTCTGTTCCAGATTTACGTTTTATTTAACCCTATTTCACATGGGGTATTTTTTCGATATTTTGGCAGGGGGGGGGCGTTTTTCGCCCCCTCTTTTTCTCTGAAACTACAAAAGATATAACAATGAAACTTTCCTCCATTGTTCTTTGGACAATAAGCTTTCCAAATATAACAATGGTAATTGATTATTCACGTGATTTGTTGCTAGGCAACCAAAAAACAAAGGAAACTGGCCAATTTATAGCTGCTTCGCAAGAAAAATTCTATTTAATTGAATACTCAACCGATTTTAATGAGAGTAGTCTTAAATGATAGGAAATACATTGTACAATTAAAATATGTACTTTGAAGCAATCTGAAGTATCTATTTATAGACCAATTAGCGCTTAATTAGCTCTTTGTTCCTTTCTACTTACTGTCACTGCAGTTTTCCGTAGTTTTCTTGCTATTTCTGGCATAGATCGACTTAATATGCATGAAACAAACAAGATTAAGCTAAATTGCAGCAAAAATCTTAATTAATACATTAATTTATTCAAAAAATGACGTCATAAATATAAATGACGTCATAGATATTAAATTTTGCTGATGTCAGCAAATTAGCAAAAATTATATATCAAATGAAAGCTCTCATCAAGAGCAATCGAATGATACATGTTGCAAGTAATTCGGACGAGAAACAAGAAACTTATGGATGTTCAAAGCCGCTTTTTGTCAACTACCCTCCAAATATGGTGCTATTGTGGTCACGTGATCAATCTAGAACAATGAGACATTTAAATTTTGTTTGCCAATTAAATTTGAGTAAAAGTCACAAAGTTTGGTCATCATATCTTGTGTCGTTTCGGCGCAGTGTAGAAAAGTTTGGTTGGGGGGCGAAAAACGCCCCCCATGTGAAATAGGGTTACCCCCGTCTAAATGCCCCGGTGAGAGGTCAGATGTTCACCAGGGTCCTAGTGGTCTTAACACGAAGTCATATTTTTCCAGAGGGGAATTCACCGGGGTAGAATGTACGGGGACACTTGACCGTGGGTGTCAACATTGTAAACTTTCGCCGAGAGTAAACAAAGAGCATGGCATTGCTGAATGTGAGAGTAGTTTTTAGCCATATGCCCCCATAACAGTTCAAATTTGGAGGGGTTCATCTGCACCTCCAATATCCACCCCATCGTCTCCCATAGTGCTATAGTGCACCTTGGTTCTCATGGATTCCAAATTTCGGTTGCTGCATATGCCTGTTTTCTTTCTGAAATCTGTTCTGTTGGCTGATGAGCGGGCAGACAGGAAAAACATTCATTCATTGATTTCTTTTCTTGTTGAAGAAAAGAATTACAATAGTCTATTTTAGTACGTGACTGGATTGAAACTGGACAAACTTGCTATGACTGGTTTTGATTCCACTTCAGACAAGCCAGACAACAATGGCATTGAAAAGTGCTGTGTGCAATAAATTCCGCAGGGCATACTGGAAAAACCAGACCCTATGGCCCTGAGACTAATACGACCTCTAGGACCTGAAGTAGAGAGTTTGAAAGGAGTCATTCCCTAAGATGGCATTAGATAACAAGGCAGTTTCCTTGCAGATATGTCAACTACTGGCAGTTTTAAAAAGGTAGGCCAAAGTTTCTCTTGTTTTTAACACGGTTTCTTTTATCATCCAAGTATTTATCGTTGTTTTCTCTCTGTTCTTTTCCCATTAAATATTCAAGGGTAGGAAAAGCATATCTGACTGATTGCGCAGAAAAGCCTACCTGAAAAGCCTAGCTATGGATTCGTCAGAGCTGGCGCTGCCACTGCATGCTCAGCAATTCAAAGAATAAAATGTTTTTATCTGTACTGGTGTCACGTCTGTTCAAGGGTATTCACCATAGAAACGGTATTCACCCCATGCTGAAGTGAACGGTATTGGCGCTAAATTTGAAAAATTATAGCAGAAACAGCCTGATTAGCATATAGTATCTTGAAACACTGCCTTTATTAAGAGGGGATGACCCCTTAATGTTAAGGATCCTTTTAAACTCGGTCCTGATGGGTCCTAAGGGTTACTGGGGTCTCAGAGTCATACGGTCTGGTTTTTCCAGTATGCTATTCCGCAGACAGCAGAGTTGAAAAGATGCTTTGTTCAAAACTTTCGCAAAGCAGTATGGGTCCTGATATAAAAGGAAAAAATGTCTACGGGAAATTTCCCTCCCATCTCACAAACTCGCGTCACTTCGTTCCGCGAGCAAAAATTGATGTTAAAGGACATGTCACGTTAGCGATAGACCTTTTAGCTATTCTCAAAACGAATATGGATCGAACGATATTTCATCGCAATTTGTAGAATTTTCGAATGTACACAATGCCATCGAAGCTCTAACTCCACTCTATCGAACCTCGCGTATAAAATTGTATAAAAATATCGCTCGATCCAGGCTCTTCGTAGATATCTGAAAGGTCTATTGGTTAATGCAACAAAGAGGTGTGGAGTGGAATTCCATTGTTTTTTGACCTTTCATTTCTGTTTCACGAATTTTCATTGCAATGAAAATTCAGCCTCGATCCTGTGCTTTGTAATAAACAATAGAAAGAATTGTATCGTTTGAACCAATCAGGTTCATGACATATGTGCTTTAAAATGGTTCAGGTTGCTGACCGTGTAAATGAAAGTCATTTTTGGAATACCAAAAATGTTTCTCTGTTTTTCGTGTTAACTTCGTTCTTGAATTCTGAGTTTTGTTATGCTACGATGTTCCCTTCTTTATGCCTTATCCAGCAATTTTGATTTTTATAGTGCCATAAAATGCTGGAAATGGCTCTAATAGACAAACTCGGCTGAAGTTTGTTTATACCCATCTTAAGTCATTTGATCAATTTCCTGTTAAAAAAGTATTTTGATTTCGCGTGCCGTGCAAAGTTGTGCCATGAGTGCAGAAGGCAGCATAATACTAGAACCCCGGGGGGGGTACTTCACTATAAATTCATACGGGGGTGTGCGCCGCAAGGATTTCTGTTACGACCCAATCCCAGAAATTTGGTCCGATATTGATACCCAATCCCAGAAAATTTGTCAGATATTGATACCCAATCGAAGAAGTAACAAAAGCAATTCGACGTCAAAAGGATAAGGGATAGAGGGCTGGGAACGGTTATTTTGGTTCCAAGTGGCCATTGGAACGAGTTTCTGATCTGAGGACGTTTTTCAACACAAAAATACTTGAAATCAGTTCACCTGAAACTGACCACGTTTTGCTCGAAAATTTATCCAGTTGTACTTTCATTCAACACCCATTACAGAATTTTGAGTAACCCCCAATCCCAGAAAATTCCGAGTGAAAGTATACCCCAATCACAGAAATTTTCCAGTAAAAGGATACCCCAATCCCAGAATTTTCAGGCCAAAAACTACCCAAAACTGGCGCACATCCCCGTCTTATCCAAAGTGAAGTACCCCCCCCGGGACTAGAACTTCCCGAGGTATGGTCACAGCGCTAGATTGAGGAATGGGTCATTTACAATTTGCTGGTCCTGGTCCAAGCTCCGTGATTCCACAGAGGATTTAGTCTCATTTCGGTTGCGAACCACAACAGAAACTCAAAAAGATGGCGGCCAGTGAAGAGGGAAACTCACGAGATATCCATTCAAAATATGAAATCAAACGAACGTCATATAAAGAAAAAGATCTTGAAGCATTGAAGTTGCTTTTAGAGGTAAGGCTTTTCTTTAAAATAGGGTAAACCGGGGAAATTTGGGACAATTTTGTCATTTTTGAGGTATGACTGCTTTGTTAGCCTCTCCGAACACTGGTGTGATAAATCCTGACAATTTCAATTAAATTTCGATTCTTACTTGTTTTCTTGCACCGCGATACTGCATTAAACCTCGTTGAATGTTGGAGATTGTTATACCTTTCTTTAGCTTAATTCCAGGGCTATTTCATGGTGTATTTTTCATGTTCAGCAAGACAACTTTCAATTTAATATGATTTCCTTCATTGCAGCCGTTTTCGCCGATCTGGCCGCGCGGACGCAGCTTGCGGTAACTCGGGTCAAATCAGATGCGCCATTTCAATTGAGCCTCTATTCCAAACTGTTTGAAAACTGGCTAGTTTGAAGCCGAGGCCCTGATCGTCATAGCAACGTTTTTGCGACAAAAATATCTCAACTGGAACAAGAACGGCAACAAATCAAAAAATTTGTGAGCTTGCAGGATCAAAATGTGAAGGGTAAGAAGTTTCGCAATTATTTTAACTTTTTTTTCAACTATCTAAGCTTATGTTGACAAAGTTTTAGCCTAGGATTCCTTTAGGCTCACCTTCAAAAATCAATTTTAATTTTACCGCTAGGCCCATTTCAGCCGATCCCTTTTCTTGTTGTGAAATTCCTTGAATCACGTTCTAATTCAAAATGGCGCATTAACGTTTTTTGTTCAATGACAGCAGTGTGCCCTTGCCTGGACAATGGGTACTGCAAATGTTTTATGATCGTTTTATTTGTTATTTGATTTCATAAACTTTCAATTAATTTAGATTTTCATTCTTTTTTCAGAATAGAAAAGATTGCCAAGTAGGAAAGTGGTGCATGCAAAAAAGCCAGACATATAGGTGGATGGCAGCAGCACCACCAGTTGAAAATGTTGGTGCAAGTGATGTTGCTTCCTAGCAAACAAAAGAAACTTGATAATAAAAAATATTCCATCAAGAAGTTTTCAGGTGGCACAAGTGCTTTAATAGTGGTGGACACTCAACCAAATATTTCCAAAGATGAATCTATTGTTTTGATTAAAAAGCATTGTTTCATTCAATTGTTATCAAAGAAAAGGCAATTGTTCTTTCCAATATTCCTGGGATGAATCTATTGTTTTGGTTAAAAAACATTGTTTCATTCAATTGTTTTCAAAGAAAAGGCCATTGTTCTTTCCAAAATTAGGGATGATCCTTGTGCCCCACGTCCACCATCTATTCCAATTATTTTTTATGTTTCAGGACGTTTATAACAACTAATTAATGCTATGCAATTAGTACTTGTTGGTTGGCATGCAAATAAATAATGAATAAGTGAACTACATAATGAACTTTAATAGATGTTAATGCAATTGTATCGATTTAAATCACTTTTTAGATGCTTTAGGAGATTTATAGCTACTAATTGATGCTATATCACTAGTACTTGTTAGTATGCATGCAAATAAATAATGAATGAGTGAACTATATAATGAACTTTGATTGATAATACTGAAAGTTGATAGTTGTCAATATCATTTTGTAGAAGTTGATCAAATAATATGCAATTCCTCCCATGTGTTTTTTCCAATGTAGCAATACCAGAGGGTATAACTCAAAAGCAGCAATTGTTTATTGTTATTTTACTAGCTACTACCGTGGCAACAAAGCCACACCCTTTTCTGCATGTACCACGCCCAAAATCAATTTGTATGACCTATTGTTTGTGACGGGTAATTGCTCAAAATTTCAACGCAGTATGATCTACTACTCTTCAGGTAGAATTAAAAATGTATTTGAAACTGTTTCCTGTGCATGTTTTTGGTGCCATCACATCATTAATTTCCTATTGAAAACTGTTATACACTTTTGTCAGAAATATGTCTCAATATTGAATCTTTAAAACATAATAACTTTTTATTCCCATGCACGATTTTGGTGGTTCAAGTGTCAAAATGTTTCTTTTTGCAAGACCTATTCAACTGTGTAAACTTAATTCCGATTCAGAGAAGGAAAAAATTATGTCTGGAGAGGCTAGCTTTGTTGCATATTTAATAAACAAAGACATTTGAGTGGTAAATAATTGATTTTGAGTAAAAGATTCTCTTAATTCATGCTGTTGCTGATATATTAGCGTGTAAATGATGCTGTCCCAAATTACCCCTATATGGGGTAATTTCGGACAGCACTGAGTTCCACCTGTAGATGATACATATTCAAATCTAATGGCAAATTCGGATAAGAAAATAGTGTATCTGCCACAGTTCACTCCAATTTCATCAAAAATGGCCGCTTTCATAAATGTACGGTAAAGTAGCCATAATCAAATCAATGCTTCAAAATATCAAAAAAGTACTCAACATCAATGCAAATGTTGAAAAATTTGCTTAAAAGAATAAATGATTGCAATGAGTGATATAATGATGCAATTTTAAGCAATGTCCCAAATTACCCCAGGGGTGTCCCAAATTTCCCTTGTCCCAAATTACCCCGGTTTACCCTACACTAATAAAATTATTGCAAGCCAGTCATCCCAAGGCGTAAGGAGAAGAAACCGGTATAATAGGACTAGGTACGCAAAAAGAAGTAGGCCCATATACAGTCAGTGAGTGTTTGTTGAATTGAAATTTAATAGACGATTACGCTAAAGATGGCGGCGAGGAACTTTTTACCAAGATGCATTGCGTTCTTTAATCGAATTCCTATTAAATCGTTAAAGATTCACAATTCGAACGCAGTGCATCTTGGTAAAAGGTTCCTCGCTGCCATCTTTAGCGTAATCGTCTATTGTAAATTCTATTCAAGTGCAGTTTAGCAGGTGGTACTAATATCCTTTTGCAAATATTGAATCAAAGAAACTCCTGATCCTAAAACATACCCTAACTTACCCCCAACCAGCCCTTAGATTTCCCTACAAGAAACCCTCTTGAATAAATAATAATCATCATCATCATCACTGTAAACACCAGGCAACCATGGGCTAAATGTTTACAAGATATGTAACAATGCAACCAACATGAATAAGAGTATCCTAACTGTGTGGTGGAAATGCTGCCCACTAAACTGCACTAACCAAATTTTGATTTATCTAAGTTGAGTTACTGTGATTTACATTGGAAAACCATTTCAGGCAAAATTTCAGGGAGGGTCCACAGGCAAAACACCTGTTTTGCAAGTAATTCAGTCAAGAAATTTTAAGTACAGTTGAACCTCCATAAAAGAAACCTGTATGGGACCAATGTTATTGACTATTGTCCGCTGTAGAGAGCTCTCAACTGGTTGAAGGTGTCTAGTTCTTTTGTCATACTGTTTTTGGAACCTCCATTGCATATAGATATATAGGTGTCCATTAATGGAAGTTGCACTGTAAAGTCTTGGGACCAGTGAGAATTGCACTTGGTAATCATATTATTGTGCAGTCCAGTTCTTACTGATTGCAACCCTCCATACATTGCTCCCAGGATGGTCTTTGCTGATACCAGCCTGTAATGTGCAATCATGATCTGTGAGAGTGGCAGCAACTGTTTTACCATGGGCCTGATCCAACCAAAATGAGGGTCTTCCCAGGTTTGACAGTTTGCAAAATGTGCACGAGAGTGAAAATTTGAGAAAAAATGTGCACACCTGTTTGACTGCTGTTATTGCACCAGATGAGGATGAATAGAGATTCTAAAAACTTTGTTAATTTACAAGCAAGTTGCACATTTGATTATGTTGTCTGAAAATACTTTTTTCATACTGCATGCATTTTGCTGTTTCACTGCAGTTTTATTTTATTCATTCTAGTTCATTTTTTCTTTCTTCCTTTGTTTTTAGTTCATTATTGTTATTTAGTTGTATTAAATTTCATTGTGTTATGTCTTGCTTAGTTTAGTTTCATTTAGAGTTTCAGTAGCCATATTTGTAATTATGTACTGCATAATGCTATAATGATGATGATAATGATGATGATGATGATGATGATGATGATGATGATGATGATGATGATGATGATGATGATGATGATGATGATGATGATGATGATGATGATGATGATGATGATGATGATGATGATGATGATGATGATGATGATGATGATGATGATGATGATGATGATGATGATGATGATGATGATGATGATGATGATGATACTATTTATGTGATAGGGTCTACTGGGGGTAGAATGGGTAAGTTAGGGTTAAAAGGGTAGGGTAAAAATTCAATAGATTCCTTGTGCAAGAGCCACTCAAACTACCCTCCTTGACATTGAAAATGTTTCATCAGCTCCAGGTCAACTGTTTTCCAGCAATCAACATTACCAATTTTACCCCCAGCCTACCCATTTTACTCCCAGTAGACTCTATTTTATTGTATTTTGGTGCTGAAGTATTATATCATTTCTTTCACAGCCATATTTTCAAGCAAATGAAGATAAAGTAAGTCTGCTGAAGCTGTGTTAATTTTTGAAAATTTATAGATATAAGATATATTTTCGTCATGATATTAAAATAAAGATATATAAGGAGTTGATACTGTACTGGACTTGCTTCAAGTTTCTCTCGCGGAAAAAATGTGAGAAGGAAAAAAGTGAGAGACTTTTTCCTTCTCCCGTTTTTTTCATGAGAGAGACTAAGAAAGTCCAGTACTTTACAAGTGCTTTGTAGAGAAACATGATGCCATTCCACAAGGATTTTCTATCTTTGCTGACACCATCCTTGGATGAGTCCCAGAAAGCAATTTTCTTCAATGAATATAATCCAACTCTGACTACAGATGAACAAGAAACTCAGGCAAATTAAGAGAATACAGCAGCAGTTTCAGCCAATAATTTTTTTGGACTTGAACTTGATAAAAAGTAGAAGAATGTAATGTAATGCAAAATCCAAATGTTCTAACTAAAGGGGCTGTCAGAGGTAGCAAAATTTTGAGGAAAATAAACTCAAATGTGCACGTGTGTCTGAGATAATGGTATGTAAAAGACATCAGTGGCAATTAGCAGTAAGGAGAGATACAGCCCATCCATCAGAAGCTTCTGGTCAGAGGAAACTTTGTGTTATTTTCAGAGAGAGTGCAGCAAAATAACATATGAAAACCTGTATTATTTAGACATTTAAGCACCCATGTTGGAAGCTCCTGTCCAATATGTTTCAGCTCCTACCATCGGGAGATTTCTAGTGCCACCGCTGATAATAAAACAGGTCAAATCACCAAAATATAAATATATTTTACATAAGATTTCTTTTGCCCACAGAGACAAAGTTTAGCATGTCTAAAAAGATTCCTGAGAGCTTTTCTAACTGCTGAAGCTGCTCATGATGGAATAATGAAATATTTGGAGTGGAGGGAAAAATTTCAAGTTGATGCCATCAATGGAGATGATACAGATATCATAAAAGAGCATTCATTTGGACGAGTAGTTGTTTTTGATGAAAAAGATAGAGATGGCAGGTAAGTAGGAGCCTGAGGCCTCATTCACATTTCTCTATCTTCATATGAAAATGGAGCAAAAGTTATCCATTTCTGCCTTGCTTTCACATCGCTCCGCTGTGAAAACGGAGATTTTCAAACATGCAAATGAAAGTGCATAAATTTGAAAGCGGTGCTTTGAAAATGATTCCTTTTCAGTATGAACGCCAAAAGCGGAGACATTTGAAAAAACTTCACAGTTCTGTGTATAGGCCGTTGATTACAATGGTCTTCACACTCATGATTGATGCCTTTCTGACAGCTGCTGAAAAGGCTTTGTTTTGAGAAAGGGTTAGCAACACCGTTTTGCTGTAGCCTGAAATCAGGCTCTTCAAGAAAAAGGCCTGTTCACAGGCTAGTTTTGCTGGAGCAGTGTGAACGCCCATCTTTTTCACAGCGTATTCATTTGAAAACGGAGCAGTGTGAACAGGCCCAGGCAGCGTTTTCATCGACAAAAACGAATAGATAGGAACGAAAGCAGAGCAGTTTGAATGTAGCCTGAGGTTGTATTATTTGTCTTCTTTTGCAAAGCGTGTGGTATGAAGTTGCTCTCACTTTTTAGGAGATCCATTGTTTCTCTACCCAGATCTTTTTATGGTTGAATACACATATTTCTGTAGAAGAAATTGCTTATAAGCAAGGGCGCCGGAGGCGTGGGGGCAGCGGCGTAATGAAACGGTGGGGGAGTACTCCCATTGTGTCCTAACAGAGGGTCCCCAGTCAGGGTAAAAGGGGGCCAAAGCAAAAATTTGGAAAAATACCCTCAAGTGGCAGTATCTTTTTGCAGAAACCCCCAAGTGGTAGTAGTCCATGGACCTGAAATTGCGTCATTTAGTAGCATTTAGTAATTAAAATTTTCTGCGGTTTCCCGTAATTCTCTGTCGTAAAAAGTGATGGAACATAGCAAGAAAACTTCAAATTGATTATTATTATTTATTAACACTTTATTTACAATGTTGGCATAAAAAAGGTATCAAATAGCTACACATGCATAAAAAATATTTACAAGTATAGCTAATAAAAGCCAACTAATTCAAATAGTAAAAACAGAATGGATGAAAATATCAGACCTAAAACCTATATAAAACCTAAAAGTGGTATAAAATTTCGGCAGAGCCTACATTGGCATTGGCACTCATTTCCTTTCCAAGCTTTGATTTTGGTCTTAAATTCAATCAAGTTAGTTGAGTGTCTAATTGAAACTGGAAGTGTACACCATAACTGTGGACCCCTATATCGAACAGTTTCTGAGCCATACATTACTGATCTCACTCTTGGTAAGTTAAAATCACGATCATTTCTGAGGCTATACTGGTTGGTTTGTGGACAAAATATTTCTTTCATAAAAGGAGGATTTAAGTCATGCTTTGTTTTGAACATTTCTATCATTAACACCTGTAAGTTCTTCTGGTGAACAGATACACTGTTATCATGTCCTAAGAGATCTTCAAAACTAGATTCCTGATCTCTATACGTTATTCTAAGGGCTCGCTCGTGCAGTTTGTTGATTTTAGTTTTTAGTTTCCTACTGTGGAACATCCATGCCAAAGGACAGTATTGAAACTGGCTATTTATGAATGATGTCATCAACATCCTTAATTTAGCTTGGTCCATATAGTGTGCAATACGTGACAGAGCATATAGCTTGTTACTGACCTTTTTACATAGATTACTTACATGTTGCTCAAAAGTAAGTTAGCTGTCTAAGGTAACTCCTAGCAATTTTTCTTCAGTACTATTAGCAATAGTAGAACTGCCAATTTTAACCGAAACAGAATCATCACTCATATTTCCAAACGTTAATAGATGACATTTGTCTTCATTAAGCTTCATATAGTTGTCAGAGAACCATTATTATGATTATGATTATTGCTGCAAAGACCGTATTGCCATGCGAAGGAGCGCATTATTGAGTTAAAATCTGATAGCTGGCTGGTAATCTTAGCATTTCTCCAATTGATAGTATTTGCTTGACAAATAGGGCCATTTGGTAGCCATTTAGTAATACGCTCAAGCCTACTGGACCCTGTTGTTACGCCATAATGGGAGTACCCCCACTGGATATGGTTCCGCTTATGTTCTGTTTATTGTACTAATGGGCACTGCAAAGTGGCGTTGATTAGCATATTTTGGTGAAAATCATCATTCAAGGTCAGGTTATCCTACTTTTGAAGACCTGCCAAGCAGTTGAAAAGAATGGTGATAATACTGAAAAAGAACTGTGGCCTGTTCGTTTTGTTTTATACAACTTTCTCTTCTCTTTTACAGGCCAATAAGTTTAGTTAAAGTCAGACTTCATGATCCAAGTACAAGAGACATGCATTCAATAACCAAATACACGATTTATTCGCTGGTAATTTATAGTTACATGTTCTTTGGATCGTCGAAAATGTTTTGAAACGTTTACATCATGTATCGGGTGTCCCAGTAAAAAAGTATAAGTGTTTCAACAGTTCCTGCGAAGGACTTGTATTCAAAAATATTTGTTTTCAGCGCGGGGGGGGGGGTATTCATATATTTTTCTGTACGGAGACGTGCCGCTGAACAGGGTATCATTTTCAGGATTCTGACTCCGGGACAGGGTATCATTTTTGTAAAAATCGGCTCCATGACAGGGTCCATATTTGTCATTTTCGACTCCGAAAGGTCGTTTTAGGCCATTTGCACTCTGCGAATGTGATTCAAATTGCTTGGATGGCAATATTTCCACATTTTTTCGATAGATTTCGTACAAATTTCCTTGCAGAGCACAATTTTGCCTGAAGAAACAAAGGATAGTTTATTGTTTAAGTAAATTTGACTGCGGGACAGAGTATCATTTTCAGGAATTTGACTCCGGGACAGGGTAGCTTTTTAGATTTTCCAGTGGCACCTCCCCGTATGTTCCTAGGCCAAGTACCCCCCCCCCCGGGGGGTTTCGGTTATACTATAGATGCGATCTCAACATAGAATGGTATTTTATCTTCTTCTCTTGCTTACACCAAACTACAGCAGACCGAACTCATTATTTCATTCTGTTTTCTTACAGGAATACATGGCAAGATTGTGTGATGAAGATGTCATCGATAATTTCTGCACAATATTTGATCTGAACGTGAGTTTGCTAACAGTTTCTCTTCAAGATTTGTTTTTTGCCAATTTCAAATGAATACACGGTCTGTTTTTCTTTCTAGTCTTATTTTAGATTTATTTTGGCAGATTTCAGATCAATATACAGGGTGTTTCAGAAAAGAACGCAACCCAGCTGCATTCAAGTTTCTTCAGAAAATGACAGAATTTGAATCAATATGAGGCATACCATCTGAAAGTACAATTTATCTTCTTTCGAATGATATCCAGGTTTGGTGGATTAATTGAACTTTTCCTTGTTTAATTGACGTTTTCGTAAGTATGGCCTATTTTAGATGCTAGAAAGTGACAGGGCATTTACATGGACGATAATCAACCTTTGAGAGAGCATACTTTATCATTATCTACAAATGCATCTCATGAGGATGAAATTGTCCTTTTCCCTCCTCAAGGCATCACATCGAGTGCTTCTAGGCCTGAAATACCTCGACAGAATTTTTTTAAATTTTTAGAGAGCGCGTGGCCGACTGGTCAAGGCGTCTGACTCGCAAGCCAAAGGTCAAAACGGCCGTAGGTTCAAATCCCGCGCTGGACAGTTGGTCGCTGTCCGTAGCTCTAGCCCGGGTCGACCAGAGCCATGTGAGGGAAATCTGGTAGTTGCGGCGGGTAGCTGCGGCGGACTGATGGTAAAACATCCGTGACCCCTGTTGGAAATAAGTCTCTCAGACAGGCTAGCCACGTTAAATATAAATACCTACCTACCTCATAATTTTTACCACAAACAAAGAGGGGGTTCATTTTGCTTTTGCAGGATGCTGCATTTGAAATTATGTATACTTAATAAAATCTAAATTAAATGATAAATGATTCCATTAATGTATCCAAACCGCATGTAATTAGAAAGAAGAAAGATTGTACTTTCAGATAGTATACACGAAATTTTTTTAAGATTTCAAGTTTAGTTTGGTTGCATTTTTTCTGAAACACCCTGTATTCAGCTATAGATTTCGATTTCATTATTCAACACAGTCTTCAGTACTTTTATATACATTAAAGTCGAAAACTTTTGGACGGAAAAGTTTCGGAAAAAGATATTCGGACAAAAACTTTCGGACACTTTTTCGCGAATTTCGGACTAAAAACTTTCGGACAAACACAATACCAATATATAAGCATGAGGCCAAAATATATGTTAAAACTAATTGTAATTCCATAGGATGCTAGACACCGTGTGGTTATGTTTCAGTGCATCTTCTGCTGCGGAGGAAAATTTATATATTTCTGAGGAGAAAGTATCGTACTTACTTCCCATGGTTCTTAATTCCCAATCCAATTGCTCCAACCTCTCGATTATTGTTATATCGAATTCCCAACCCCCCCGGATTATTCTCATCCCCCCCCCCCCGTTTATTCGGTACTCAAGACTATTTTTCTATGAGAGATTGTGTTGACTCACTTTTTTATGTGACCCTGTACTTTTCATTTTTCAGGAATTTTCTTTGAGTAATATGGACTACACATATGTTAAACGATTAATTTGGATCTTGCAAAATTGTTATCCTGAAAGATTAGGAGTTTGTCTAATTATTAATTCACCTTGGATTTTCTACGGTTGTTGGTCAATCATAAAGCTATGGTAAGTGTTTTTCGTCATCACGGGTTCTCGGTTAAATTTCGGGTAGGGGTTATAGCATTATATTATAGCAAAATAGCTAAAGTTTCTTTGAAGCCATTCAGTTCAACGACATAGGCCATTGAATTTTGCAACCACCCTTTTAAAGATTTTGGAGCTGTGCCACTGATAAAAGCAAATGAGTTCTCAATGACAGAGCAGAAACTGCGCACGCATGCGCAAAGACTCGTAACTTTGAGTCCCCCAAGCTCCCTGCAACAGTTCCCAAAATTCGGCAACACTTGATATTTGCTCCTTGGGATTTTTCATTTCAAAAAGCTTATCTATCCAAACACTTCTTGTTGGGGAGATGAAGTGCTGACCCTATTGTTTTGACCGATTGTGATTCAGCTGTGTTGAGAGCGAATCAACGGTGGGGCTCACACTGTCATGCGCAACTTTGCTATTGCTTTCTTCTGTTCTCAACCGTCAGGCTAATTTGCATATTAAGTCATTGACATAAATCGCAACTACGCATGCGATCTGGAGCCCTTTTTGGGGGGATTCTTCGAGGCTCACAACTTAGCCTATTCGTATCCCCAACAACTTCCTTATCTCAGATTGCTCAGTGACGTCATTTTACGCAGTTTCTGCTCTGTCAATATCAATACCTTTCTGAACTTCTGAAATATTCATTTTACCTCGATCAAAATGGTAGCATATTTTGTACATCTGGTTGTTGTTTAACCCTTTCACCCCCGGAAGGGCCATATAGCCCAACAGCATTCATTGAGAACTGTGAATCTTTCAAGGAGTTTGGATTGATTTGAAAGGGTATGGACCATGGACATTGCATTTATCTATTGCTTATTGAATCACTGATTATGATACCCCCTGGAAAACGACGACCTACATTAGGTTTTCCTGTTAAGCTAAATTTTATCCGGACGTGAAAGGGTTAAGAGAGCTGAAAAACCCAGAGTATGATGGTAGGATACTCAAACGAAAATCGAACAGCATGGCTTCATCTGTGATGGGATGAAGTTTAATGGTCTTTCTTCACTTTAGGATCAACGAGGTGACAGCAAGTAAAATCATATTTATTCAAAATGAAGATGATCTTAGAGACTTTTTAGATGTAACTAAATTACCCGAGAAATTGTTATAGATTCATTGAATATTCCAACTTATCTGAATGCACGTGACTGATGAGTTGCTTCTCATTCTTTAACTGTTATAGGCAATAAATGTAAGTTTTTACAAAAATTTGTTACCTTGCTTCTTCGAGTCGACAGCTCAGCTTCTTTGACGCAAGCATACTTGATAAAGATTTTGAGCCTATTTTCGAGGAGTTTCATTTGCTTGGGTGGAATGAGTATTCCAATCCACACCGAACCTGGACTGTTGTAAACTTTTTGAATTTTAGTAAATTCGTCGTCTGCAAAGAAAGTTCCCGACATTAATGTATAGGAATTCAGGTTGTCCCTTTTGAAGCGGTTTGTTTCGTTTTTGCTTAAGCTTCAGAGAAATAGCGTATAACGAATATATTCGAATATCACTCAGCTGTACCCCCAAGCCCAAAAACCCCCATTGCTATCCTTTGTGCCAACATTTTGCTGCCTGTTTCACGGCTTACCCAAGATGCCCGGGGGGGGGGGGGTACTTGACTAGGGAAGTGACGGGGGTGTATGGCAAACCGCTCAACACCCTATACCCTGTCGCATAAAAAATTGCCCAAAAGTATACCCTGTCGCATAAAAATTTTACCAAAATCCATTGTTTCATGGTAACTCTAAAAGGTGTGCTTCCACGTGATACCCTGTCGCAATCAATTGTAATACCCTGTCGCATAATTTTTATCAAAAAAGGACACCCTGTCGCATAATTTTTACCGTAAAAGGACACCCTGTTGAGCGGCACATTCCGTCAAGTCAAGTATGGGAGTACCCCTCCCCCCCCCCGGGCCAAGATGGAAGCTCAGTTTTGTAGTACCAAAGAACTGAACTACAGGCTTAATTCTTCATTATAACCTTAAGTTGTCTGAAAAAATGTTCAGAATTCACTTGAAAAAATTTTGGGAAACTGATAAGTATTTAGTATTTAACTCCCAATCACCATAGAAGGAAGGATCTTTGTGGCACACCCAGGGTACTTAAGGACCTATCCTACGTCACGAAGAAATACTTTAGGTACCAGCCCCAACGTCGTTGAGTCTGAATAATTTAGTTAGCAGATCCTTCAAGGAACGAAAACTTTATAGGCAGTCAAGATAGGTAGTCAGTCTAGTTGATGTAGAGCCGTGTTATATTCAAAGACTGGATATATTGTACATTTTTAACTATAGTCATTGTTTTAACCATGCAATCTTGTTATAGAAATGTAACCATATCTATTCTTACAAGACTGATTGATTGTAAAAACACATTTGTCAATTTTCTGAATTGAATCTTCACTTCATCAATTTGCATAGAATAGCCACTTTGCTCATCAGTTTGGTAACAATTTCTCACTGGCCTTTCTGTTCTTGAATTCACACACTTCGGATTGCAGAAGACCATAAAACCTTCTACAGTTGATAGTTCCAAGTTCTGCGCTCCTGGTTCGACGTCCACTTGAGTGGAAGCTGCGGGGCAGACAAATGGATGCAGAAGTGGTAGCTGAGAAGGAGCAAACCGAAAGTTCTTTGGCTGAAAACGAGGTAACGGTCACATGGCTAACAAGAAAAGTTGAAAGCTGTGGAAAAATACAAGATAATGCTGGCAAAAGTAAAACGAGTTCACAACGAGATCGATTCAACTTTATGCCCAAAGATCGGTATGAAATTTTCTAGATGTTTATGCTTACTTTTTTGAACCTTATGCCAACTAGGCTAGTTGCATTATGGGAATTCACAACTTAGGCCATCTCCCAACCTTACGCTCCAGCAGTCCGTTTGGCCTGAAGAACAGTTCTAAAGTACGACCAAAAACTAGAGTAATATCGCCCCTATCGGACCACCATCGATTCCGTGTTGTGCAACGGCCTTGAATAAAATGTTAAAATTAAAAGGGAGCTTGGGCCTAGCTAATCCAAAAAGCGTGCAAAAGTTGTTTGCTGATGTCATCTCTTTGATATTTCTTTGCTTTCGCTGTTTTGTTTTGCTCAGAAGTCTTGCAATAAAGTTTTGAAGTTGACCTACCTGCAACGAAGGTGTAAGTACAATTCACATTTCCTTCGATGTTTCCACACACCATGTCTATTTTGTGTCGTTTCTCCATATCTCTTTCAGTTAACATAGAATAATCTTCATGAATGTTTCCTCCAACTCTTCTCGTTTCATATCCAAAGAAATTTCGAGAATTGCACACAAATTGCGAGACCTAAGGCTCCTTTTGGAAGAGCACTGTCACTGATATTATGCCGCCCATGTGTGTCCACTGCGTGAAACCCTTTAGTTTTGTAGACTATTGACGCATCGTGTGGTTAGAGTTGACTGAGGTCAAGGCTTGGAGAGTTAGTTAAAAGCGGGAGTGAAATTAACAATATTTTGAAATCATTTTCAGTCAAACTAGAATTGGTCATGTAACTTTCTGGCTTTCTGGGAAAGTAGAAAATACTTTGTTGAACTGTCAACGGCCTTGAAAAGATTTTGATGTGCTAAATTCATCGTTCTTTTGCGGTGGTCTGATAAGGGCGATACGGCCTACTTTATGCGTTTCAGACCTGTCCGTATTTGCCAGTATGGAATGAAAGGTGTGTGCGCCGGACATGTCCAGCGCACAGCGTTAGTTGATGGCGCACGAATCGGCGCACAGAATGCGATTTTATGCTGGTGTAATACAACGTTAGGTATGAATCTCCGGGTTCATGGCGCACACAACGTTAGGTCTAAATAACCGTCCGGCGCACGAAAATCGAACATTCCATACTGGCGTATTTGTGTGGTTCCAGCATGACAACAAAGAAACGGATGGAACAAATCTCACTTTGAGGTTTGTAGCAAAAGTTGAGAAGCCTATTCAAGGTGAGTTCCCTTCCAGAACTGTTTTGACCTCTCTGAAAATCTTAGTTTTCTGAAAAGTGGTCTGATAAGGGCGATAGTTCTCTATGTAGAGTTAAAACGTTTTTCGATGCCATTTCGGCTCTATTTGCTTAGAGAAGCGTAATATTCTTACGCAGCATTTTCGAAATTTAAACTTACAGAAGGGGGTCGAAATCAAGCCTCAAAAAAAGCAACTCTTACTTAGCCCACGCATCCGTCGACGTTGAAAAATATATGGCTGCAATAAAAGCTCTATCTTAGCTGTATCCAAATCTGTGCTCCATTTACTTAACTTGTTAACTAAGTACATTTTCGTCCGTATGCGAAGAAATGGCCAAGGGTCAGCAGATTTTGGAAACGTTGGTTTCCTCAAAATCGGGGGAAGCAACAAGTCGCTACTGCAACTAATAACACGGAAGTTATCGAAGTAAGACTGTATCGAGCATGCAAGGTTATCTTAAGGGAGTTTAACCGAAAGTCACTTTCTCGTGATCATTGATGATTTCTTTGAAAAAGTATTCCATTTTAATTTTGAGTTGTTCGGTCAAGCATCTTAGATAACAACCATTTCTTGCAACAGCACATGAAATGCATCAATTGTAATCTCTCAAGCGGCTAGATTCGCATATGAGAAACACTGCGCTACTGCAAAGGTTCTTTCAAAAACTGTAAGCGTATCAAATTTAATTGTTTAGAATCTAAACAAAATATTGTTTGAAAGAAATCAACAACATTTAGGAAGAAAAAGTGAATTTCGACTAAACTCTCTTGAGACAATCTTTCATGCTCGGTACAGTCTTTCTCCCTGTTACTTGTTGTTGTAGTGACTTGGTGCTTCCCCCGTTATTGAGAAAGCTAGATTTTCCAAAATCTGCTAACCTTTGGCCATTTCTTCGTTTGTAGACAGAAACCTATTGGGTTGACAACTAAACGGAGCATGGATTTGGATACAGCTAAGATAGAGCTTTTTAGCCATCTATTTTTCAACCTCGACGGATGCGTAAGCTAAGAGTTGCTTTCTTTGAGGCTTGATTTCAACCCCCTTCTGTAAGTTTAAATTTCGAAAATGCTGCTTAAGGATATTACGCTTCTCTTCCTCTTTCGAAAGAGACCTTAACTTTTACCATTAAGTAAATAGAGCCGAAATGGCATCGAAAACCGTTTTAACTCTACATAGTTTTTGGTTGTACTTTAGTACCTAGTCTACATCGATAATCTACTTCTTCTTTTCAGAAGATGGCCCATAAGATATTTTGGCTTTCCACGGCTCACTGTCCACCACTATGCAGCGACAAAATCTTTGTTCCTTGCAGCATATGCATCCAAGATATTTTTATCATATTTATTGCAATTAACATTTTCAAAACATCTGAAACTTACAATGCAGAAGATAAATAAATATCTTCAATAATATTTTTAAAAATCTGACAATGGATATACTTTTTCAAAATGGGTAAAATACAATCATTATAATATAAATCACAAAAAGTTTTTATATAAATCATAAGAAACCTAATTTGGGCATTAAAATCCAAAACAATGGAAAAGAAGACATCAAGTCATATTTTTGCTTCTTCTGTCATGATATTAAAGTATGTGAGTTCTTTATTTTCTTTCCTCTGAAAAGGAACTCTTGATCCTCTAACACAGATTACGGCAGACTTCATTATTTTGAAAGATAGTCTTGTCCTGATCCAAGAAATTGTGTGTGCAGGAACTTTTACGGTTTCCAATTTGAGCTTTACGTTGTGAGTAAACAAAAAAGTCTACTCTTTTAATCCGTGATTAATTGTGAATTGTGGAAAGTATGAAATTCCTGTTCAAATCAAGCTTACATTACAAGATCGATCTTGGATCTCAACTTGGATCAATAAAATGCAAACTTTAAAGGTGATCTGAAGCGAAAATTTTTATTGTTACAGAAGGACGGCACTGTCGAATGATGCAGAATCCTGTTTAAATTTCTTTCTGACGTCTCATTTCGTTTTCAAGTTATCCACTGATATTATGTTTCAGTTGATGACATAATTTTGTTTGCAAATTACTAGAATGACATATTGAAATATAGCTGTATTTGATCTTTGAAAGGTTACAGTTGTAGGAGACATTTAAGTTGAGCTGAACAAATGTAATAGAAATTGTCTCATGAGCTGATTTGATGCCCAGAACGACATGTCAATTGAAGAGAAGTTCTTTTGAGTCAATTTCCTGTTGGAAACATAGTCAGCCTCATCCACTTTCTTTACTTTTTACAAACAAAAAGACGTCATCAGCCATTCACACAAAATAGTGGATAACTTGGAAATTAAGCAAGGTATCACAAAATTATAAATGACGTTCTTCATTAGTCAAAAGTGCTATTCATTTGCATCAATAAAATTTTCACTTCAGATCACCTTTAAAGTCAAGATGGTCAAAACCCAGTGTACAATCAAAATATAAGTTCAACCATCTTGCATTCACATTTTTATATGTTTTGTTAGGGTTTGTTTTGTTTCAATTTGAAGCAAGGCAACATAGACTTCATATACAGTGTATCCAAATGGGATCAAAATTCGAATAGACAAACTATCATTGTCCATAAGTGTTTGCTGTTTTGGAGCAATTATAGAATGCAGGGCCTTGGAGGGCCCACTCGTTAAATGAATGGCAGAAATCTTTTAGTGAATGGCTATCACAATGGGACCCGGATAGTATAATCAGAAATCTGTTTTTTTTATAGTCCAGTTTGAAAATGGATGTATTAACAACTGTTCTAAAGTGGCAAAGAAAATCAGATTTGAAATTCATAAACCCAAATTCAAAGAACATGCTGTAAAGAAAGATGACATTTTGGTAAGAAAGGTTTTTGAACATTATTGTTACATGCAGATCTTTCATTGTATAACATGCATTTTCAATGGTTAAGCACGTTTAAAGGATGTTGCAAACAACATGGGAGGTATGATACCTTTGTACATTTAAGACTTTCTTGTTAGGAAATTATAGTTTTCCCTTTCTAAATTTCTACCTGGGATTGAAAGTAGTTTTCTGAGACTGAGAAGACAAGCTTTTTGAAGCAGTGTCCTTGTTTTTTGTTTGCTTGTTTTCAATTTGTTTTGAGTGGGCTTGTCAGGATTTCTATCTACTGAAAGCTAATTTAGGCCCTCTGTGCATGCAGTATCCAGGCATGGGACACCTAGTTTAACGTCTCTTCAGAAAGATGACGGGGTGAGTTGTGAGGTCAGGCCTCCAAGGTCACCCATCCGGAGTTTGACCTCACTCCACCAAGCTTAACTTCAGTTACCTGACGAAGACTGTACCTTAGGGATCGTCTCCAAATTATTGTACAGCGTTTATACGAATCAATACAAATTCAATTGTATGCGTAAAAGGTGTTACACAATTTAATTCTTATAGCAACACAAGAGCTAAGAATTGTATACGAATTGTTTGATTTCTATACGAATTATGATATGAATTAGGATACGAATTTGATACGATTTTGATACGAATTGTGTATACGGATTGCGTATACGAATTCGATACGAATTGCAAATGAATCACATACCAATTGTATACGAATTCATACGAATTCATACGAATTCTGAAAGGTGCATTGCGAATTAATTCATATGCGGCTTGTAGAATATCGTATTAATATCGTATAATGCTACAAATTCCCTATACGAATTAAATACGAATATTTGGAGACGATCCCTTAGGTGCAAAAACTTTCACGGGCAGAAAGTTTCACAAGAAAAAAAATCGCAAAGTTGAGGGAATAAAGGTTTGCGGATGACGTTTCTTTCCGCAAATGTCGCAACTAAAACTTTTGCAATCGAGAAACAGTGCATTTTCACATGAAAAAAATTTCACGACTGAAGAAAAGTGAGGGGGAAAAACTTTAAGCAACAAGTGTTTCGTCCCAGTATTGACAATGCTCCTCAGTCACAGTGACAATTTACAAGGTTTTACTTTGGCGAGTCGAAAATGGAACTTAACCATAGAATTTCCACATAAGGCAAGTCGAACTTAACTTTGACTTAAGGCAAGTCGAACTTAACTTTGACTTAAGTTCGACTTAAGGCAAGTCGAACTTAACCATAGAATTTCCACTTCGCAAAAGTACTGAAAGTACTGCTGGACAAAAATGCTTATCTTACCTCGGGCCGAAAATATGGAATAGTCTTCCATCTGACTTAAAATCAGCTGAAAATCCAAACACATCCAAACGTAAGATCAAAGAAAATTTTTTCCAAAAAATACAAAAAGAGGAAGGTGACATATACGTCTTCTCCTAAGACCCTTCCTCATCTCTCCCAACCATGTTTCTGTCGCACAAACCGTGTTATATACTGATAACAACTACAGTACTTTCCTGTTTTCGTTATTTATTTATTTATTTATTCATTTATTTATTAATGTTATTATTTTTATCTTTTCTCTGTTATACCAGCACCATTATGGAAATAAGGTCAGCTTGACCCTTTAATGCTATCCCTGCCACTGTAAATTAGGGCTGTTTTCCTTTTTACGTTTTTAACCTAAAGTATTGTATTGTATCTATTTTTTATATTTATTATAGTAGCTTGTATATATATTTTATGTGGCAAATGATAAATACATACATACATACATACATATAAATTTTCTGTAATTTCACAAGCAAAAACTTTCATGAATTTTGAATTTAGATTATATGCCTTGGCAGGAACTTTTGCGAAAGATTCCAAAAAACGCAAAAATCACAAATCTTTCTGCCCGGGAAAGTTTCTGCCCCTAAAGTGTAAGCAACTCGGCCACTCAATTGCTTCTTATTCCTTTAGCCTGGAATTGCAGAGAGCTGGTGTCTCTTCATGGTCCCATCCCTGTAGTGTTGTATAGTTACTACATAGTTATTAGAATGAATAGATGTAACATGTATTGCAATGTTTTTTGGATATAAAAACTTCTGTGTCCTTTTTATTCCCATGGTATCATTCCTAGGATTCTCAGATGTCACCTTGTTTAATTGCATTCATTTTTAGGTAGCTGACACTGGAAACATGAAATATTTTGGGCATCAAGAAGACTTGCCTTGTCGGTTAGTGTTGTGCATTTATCAAATGTCTGTGCATTCATTAAATCATATTGCACTTATCATTTCATCAACGTTGGCTTTTACAAGCATCACAGGCTAAATGCTGTCCAACAAATAGAAAAGGTTCAAAATATCAACAGACAGTAACGTACAGTAGCAGTATTTAATCATTTGTGATATTGGAATGATGCTGTATGAACCCATCAACAAATGTAGTTATCAAATTTTCCTAGACCAGAAAAATATTCACTTTCTCTGATAAACATTACCACTAACGAATATTATGTTAAACATCAAACCTGGGGGTACATGACTTGTGGACGGATGGGCATCTCTGCCCAGTTTTCAGAAAGCTTCCCTCTTCCAATTACCAGAAGTTACCTTATACCCACTTTTATGATTAAATTTGGCAGAAAACTACAGTACCCATTTCAAAGGATTTTCCAGGAATTTTTAAGCCAAAACAACCCATGTTTAAAGGAATTTCTGCCAAAAAAGGAACAGAAATTTGGGCCCAAACAGCTACCCATTTTTGGCAGCAATCCCTGTACCTTCAATGTGTTTATGTACCTCCCCCTGGACATCAAATCCATACTTCCATCTATCATTGTGGAGGAAGCAAATTTATAGTTTTTCAACTCTTTAGTCATTTTAATTGTGATTTTAACAAAGTGAAAATTTCATTTTGTCCTTAAGGTACTACCTTGGAGTTCTTGACAGTGATACTGGAGACCTGGATATTTATAACACTGACATGTACAGCATGCAACCCACAATTATTGGTATGTTGACCTCTTCATGCATTATCTAATCCAAAGGTCAGCATAATGTTACATTTTGCTAGCTTCCTTTTTAGTCCAGGAAATAAGTGCCGGTTTTTGCCATAATTGTGCACTTTTGGATACCAGCATGAGACTTGGCACAGACATAGAACCTTGTCTTCTGATTAAATTTTGATATAGAAGCAACTTCAAAAATGGCCCGTTGTCATGGTAACCAACTGACAATGCATTCTTTAAAAGTCCCTTCGTTACGTCAATCTTAAAGTTCTAATTTTGAAAGTTAGATTGTTTTTGAAACAATTTATGCTTGCAGTTGATTAAGTAACGGGAAAAAGTATTTTCAACCGTTTTAGAAAACGTAGTTGCCATAGAAACCACAACATTCGTGACGAAATGGACCGTTTTGCTTAGATTTTCATACACTCGATTACATTATTTCGGAAAAAGTCTAATAACACAACTTTGATGAAACTTCAACATTTTCAGATATTTTCCAACATGGTAGGGTTGCCATGGCAACAAAATCTTTTCATCAGACTGCCTACAATGGAAACTAAGAACGACTGAAAGAAAGGCATAATTTCCTAGGGTCCGTATTTTGTCCTCTAGTTTGACAGCTACGTGAAGTTTTGTCAAAAGTTTCTTGAGATTGATAATGCCACTGCTTGGCCTATCTTGTAAACGCATTTTCATTGAGAAATTTGAGATCACGGGAGCAAACAGGTGTACACTGCGAATTGGCCTTTTTGCACTTGCATATTGCCTGGCATCCTTTCTTGCAATTGCAGATCAGAATGGATCCATGCCTTTTCTTGATACTCAGCCATACTGCATTTCTTGACAACAACAAGGGGGGCTTTGGGTGGTAGTAGAACCCGCAAACCTGGACCCAAATTAGGAAAATCCGAAGACCCGCAAGTAAAAGAGCCAAAACCCGAAACTTCACTTCTGACCAAAAATCTTCAATTTTTATCAGTAATCTTCGAGTACTTTCGTTTTCACCTATTCTCTGCGCCTCTTTTCAAGCATTCGAAAGCTGGTGTATTATTATCGGTTTGTTCTCAGGTACATTCATGTTCCTGGTGGATGTTACAGCGGGCTACTGCCTGTAGCCATGTCTATCATAAATAGTCTTCTTCTTCTTATCCTTAGCTTTTCATTACTTTTCTTATGATCCTAGCTGATCCAAGGAGGCATCCTTTCTGCAGCAGTGCAACTAGACAGTCTATGCCAATCTGTTCTATTCAAGAATCTATCCTTTCTGTCACTGTACCGAGAGCTCCCATTACTATGGGTACGATAGTTACCTTCTTCATGCTCCAAATTCTTGTAAGTTCGTATTTGAGTTCGTCATAGTTCGATAATTGCTCTTCTTCTTTCACTACTTTACGATAGTCAAAGGGTCACGATGGATCAATGATGAGACATGTTTTATTTACTTTATCTTTCACAGTTATAGTATCTGGTTTGTTGTGATTCAGTTTCTTATCCGTTTGAATGGAGAAGTCCCACAGAATCTTACAGAAATCCGACTCTAATTCCTTCTCTGCATTGTGGGTGTGCTGCCGAGCACTGCCGAAGTGTTCGGCAAGACATGTGCCGAACAATGACACATAAGGCATAATCCTGTTCCGACATTTTCAGCCGAAAACTGAACCTATTTGCAGGCACATATCCCCAAGTACTCAGTGATTAAGTAGACCTACTGGGGAAGGCTTAGTTCAACTGAAAACAGCAATGAACTTCGACGTTGGATGATATCGGATCCAGACCTTGCATGTGCAAGAGCAATCCAGTGGTAAGGCACACCTTGAATATTGAGGCCTCCAAAGGGGGAGCCGCTGAAGCCTTGGAGCTCATCATTTTGAAGGCTTGGATCCCTAGAGCCCAAACAATTCCCATGGTGGTTTTCTCGAACCTTAAGAAATGGAGCCTCTGGATCCTTGCACTGGAGCCTTGGAACACGGCACTTTTGCCTTTGGGAGCCCGAAGCCCATTTAAATATGCCCTAGAGATTCGGAGCCCGAGATCCTGTAGGGGGCCTCAATATTTATCTACGTTTGCCCTGTATAAAGCGCTATGAAGAGTTTCTAGGCAGTAGATACAACAGAAATGTCATGCATCATTGTCAGTTATCAGACATAGTCAACTATGAGTTAGATATCTAACATGTCAGACAACATCAGTCAAATTGAATCACATTTTACCTTTGCGCTCTTTCCCTGAGGTTAACGAATAACTAAATTAGTTGCTCACAATGAAAGACGGAGAAGTTGAAAGCCTATCCTACAGAGGATTCTTTGCAACAACATGCAAAGCGAGGGCATTCCAAGCCGGCTTTGTGTGGCAACAAATGCAAACAAGCATCCAGCTACCGGACCCTACATGCTGGGAATAGCAAGTGGACAAGGTCGATATGAGCAATATTGGATGCAGATGCGGGATTCATCAAAACTCGTCAAGAAGTCTTGCACTGCTAAAGCTAGGCATGATGGAAGACAAGTTGCAAGTGCAAAGAGCCTACTTGCTTGCTGTATACATCTTTAAGCCGGTGTTCCACTAGGCGGATTTTTCCGCCCGCAGCGGAGCGGCTGCTGTATTTGCATTGTTTATTTCTAACAATGATCACTTCTAGTCGCTCCGCTACGCGCGTATTTGAAAGTCGGATTTACTTTAACTTTTCCGCCGCGTCCTATGGCGCCAACTAATCAAATCGCTCGAAAGCTCTAACACATGACTACAGCATTCCACGGCAGGGAAAAGCCGCGGCGATTGACGAGAAACAGTTCTGAAAATTTAAAAAAATTCTTTGTCAAAGAGTCTCATGTCATTGTCTCACTGACCAGCAGAGTAAATTATTCCTTTTCTTATCTTGCTTGATATAGCTGACGAACGAAAACCACTTCTTGTACTTTTTATTTGCCTTTCGGTCTTCCAAGGGTAATAGCTTTAAAAAGTTGAAGCTTCTTCAGCAGGAGCAGCCTTCGACGTTTTGTCCATTTTCAAAGAGTGGACAAGGCCTATCGTTATGTGCGTTTTGGCGCTTTTTTTCTCAAGTGGAAATTGAAATCTCAGGGCAAGTACAGCGATAAAAAACATCATGTTGTTGGTTGCTTCATATTTAAATCATTTCAGTTTCATTTTCATTTTGACAAATCCATGTTTTGATAGTAAGTAGCGTCCAATGATAATTAAGTTGACAAGTCCATGTTAAAATTAAAGTTAATGAGTAAATGACAAAAATCGAGTGGCTAAGCCATATTAGTAGAACGTTTCGAACCTTCCTAGGTCCATCCTCAGCAAATTGACTGGGTGAAATTGCAATAAATACTAATTAAGATACACGCTAAAGGGAATTGGGAATAATTCCAAACATGGGCAAAATCGCCATAAATTGAAATCTTTACAAGATGCACAAAACAATGACGTTACCAATCTTTAGAAACTTTTAACAAAAGTTCACGTAGCTATCAAATTTGAAGACAAAATACGGATTCTATGACATAGTGCCTTGTTCAGTCGTTCTTAGTTTCCATTGAAGGCAGTCTGATGAAAAGATTTTGTTGCCATGGCAACCCTACCATGTTGGAAAATATCTGAAAATGTTGAAGTTTCATCAAAGTTGTGTTATTAGACTTTTTCCGAAATAATGTAATCAAGGGTATGAAAATCTAAGCAAAACGGTACATTTCGTCACGAATGTTGTGGTTTCTATGGCAACTACGTTTTCTAAAACGGTTGAAAATACTTTTTCCCGTTACTTAATCAACTGCAAGCATAAATTGTTTCAAAAACAATCTAACTTTCAAAATTAGAACTTTAAGATTGACGTAACGAAGGGACTTTTAAAGAATACATTGTCAGTTGGTTACCATGACAACGGGCCATTTTTGAAATTGCTTCTATATCAGAATTTGATCAGTAGACAAAGTTCTATGTCTGTGCCAAGTCTCATGCTGGTATCCAAAAGTGCACGATCTTTTCACTTATTTCCTGGACTATTTTGCTGAATCCATGATCTATATTACTTTTTACTATTATGTTTTCTTCTGCAAGTTTTTGTACGTTTCATGGTTTTCTATTTTCATACATTGCTATTTCAGAGGATAATAACAAGATAATAGTTCAAGATCAGACAGATTCTGGTGCAACTTTCTTGGAGAGGGTATAAATTGCTTATGAATTCATGCTGATTATATAATATCTATTCCTGCAGCTTCATGCCTTTAAAAAACGAGTAGAGCTCCTCTCATCTGATTTATAAAAGTAAAGTGTCATGGCCATCAAGTTTGCATGCTTTTGTTTGTTTTGAATTTTTTTAAAAAGATAAAATGTTGATGAAACTCTTATGGTCATGAAATCTAAGCGCCATGTCATTGCCATGTTGTTTCCACTGCCTAATGAACTTTCATCACTTGTTCAAGTGCAAACTCCCCATTTTCTAAATCACAACTGGAAAAGATTTTAACTCGGGTTGGCTCACTGTTCACTGGAGTGGGCAAGGATCCTTGGGGCATGTGTGAATTCACTAAGGAAAAATGAGGGGTGATGACCCTGAAATCAATATTGTGCAGACTCCAATGATGGAGGTCTGCTCTCACTATGAAAATCTGTTAGACTGTCATCATCAACACAGCAGAAACTGCGTAAAATGTCATTGAGCAATCTGAGATAAGGAAGTGTTTGGATGATAAGATTTTTGAAATGATAAATCAAGAGCTCAAGGCCCAAGGAACAAAATATCAAGTGTTGCTGAATTTTGGAATCTGTTGCAAGGAGCCAGGGGGCCCAAAGTTGCGAGTTTTCGTGCATGCGTGCGCAGTTTCTGCTCTGTCCATCTCGTCACATTTGAAAATTGTGAAGAATAATAACAATTCATCACACAGTTGGAACCAGCCTTAAAAGAACTGATTTTTATCCCCCTTCAACTAAGTGTGTTTTGCTATTTGTCCCAAACATTGTTTCATCAAACAGTTTAATGATTTCTTTAACAGAATGATAAATTGGTGGAAGCATTTGGAAGTGCAAGACAAAAACGAGCTGTATCTGCCAGACAGAAGAATATTGTTGACAAACTTGAGATCAGTAATAAGATATTGGAAGTTGCGGAGAAAATAGATTTAACAAAGAAATCACCCAAGGATGATGGTAAGTTATGAGATATTATGCAAATTCATGCTAAAGCTACCAAATATACCTGTGGATGAATGGGGTCTACCACCTGGTTTTTCAGAATTTGTGGGAATCCTATGTATAGCTTTTGACTCTGTTCAAAACTTGTCAAGGTAGCCTGTGTTGCTGACCATTTTCCTTTTTGCTGGGATTGCACAGAGTCATTGCACAGTCCGGTTTTTATGTTTTGGGTTATACTTTTCACTGATTTTTTCTAGAGTCGGCCTTGGTCTCGGGGGGGGGGTAACTCAACCTATTATGTGACGGGGACGTGCCATTTTGCCCGAAAAATTGGTACCCATAATTCCGTAAATTCTGGTGGATTTTAGGGCCATAATTCCACAAATCGAATAAATATCTGGGCCATAATTCCGTAAATTATGCAAAATCCCCTGAAAAGGACACCCATATTTCCGTGAAATGTCAAAAAATTGTGAAAATGATACCCATAATTCCGCAACGGTTTGAAAAAAGTACCCCTAAAAAATGGCACGTCCCCGTACCACGAACAGTAATAAGGTAACCCCCCGAGGCCTTGGTTTAGAAGGAAAACTTCTGGAGCCAATTAAAAAGATTTTTTATAGCCACACCCCGGTATAAGTTTTAATCAAGTACCCCCGGCACCTCTCCTAAATCCCTTTTGTTTATGTATGCCTATTAATGTTTATTTCAGGATCATCACTTTCAATAACTCCACCGATTAACTTGAAAGCTCCATCACCAGCACAGCTCTACGATATCGAACAAAGTATCCTTTCCTTGCAGTAACAAAAAAATCAAGAAACAGTTAGTACTAAAATGCGAAAATTTTCACGTTGAATTATGAAACTTTTAGTACTATAGCCAGATCCAAGTTTCTTATAGAAAATACAGGGCCATCAGATTCAATAATTACTCAATGAGTAATTATTGAATCTGATGGATTTTCTATAAGAAACTTGGATCTGGCTATGGTACAAAAAGTCCGGGGGGGGGGGGGGGGGGGTACATAACATGTTGAGAGGACTGGTATGTGCCGCCCATAAGGGTGGGTTTTTGGGCCCCAAATTCTCTAAACAAGGGTCCCTTTTTCGGCAGATTTTCCATAAACAAGGGTGGGTTATCCAGAAATTGGTGAAAATAGCAAAAAATGGGTGGTTTTCCGCCAAAAATCACCATAAAAGTGGGTATGACGGCAAGAGGGTTCCTTTCTGAAAGCCTAGAGGCAGACCCCCATCCATCCGCAAGTCATGTACCCCCCGGGACTAAAAGTTTCATAATTCAACATGAAAATTTTCGCATTTTAGTACTACCTGTTTCTTAATTTTTTCCTATCTCTAAATCCATGAATTATCATGCAGTTTCTAAGGGATCAGTCATTATAATCCCTGCATTTGATGCTAAGATTTTCAAGGGCCCTGATTTTTTTAGCTGCAATTTTTGGTGGCCTCGCTCTGTATCGAATTTGGTGACATTTTCCTGGCTTGAGAAAGGCCTGTTCCAAAATTTCCAAAAGGCCTGTTAACCAGGGATGGCGTGACCGGGGGTGCTTGGGGGGGCAGGAGCCCCCCCAAAAATTCACTGAGCCCCCTATCGGCACTTGAATTTTTGAAAATTTCTGTGCACTGTCGGCACTTCCGTAACTTGCTTGTTATATTTTTAGAGAGTGTAGGTGGCATTTTAAGCTAATCTTAAAGGTGTGGTCCGTAAAAATCTTGCTCGCTTCGCTCGCTGTCGGCACTCTGACAGTTTTTGTCCCCCCAGCATTTCTTCCCTGGCGCCATCTCTGCTGTTAACAGGCTACATATTCCCAAGCAACAAATCATGTTTTCTGATGGCATGTGACAGAAAAAAGATGTGAAATGCTTTCAAGAGGAAAAAGTGGCTCCTCGAAAATCGAAATGAGAAATATTCATTCATTAATGATACTCTTCAGATAGCTAGCTTTGTTAAGTTTTCATGGCCCCCTTTTCTATACTTATGGTTTTCAGTGGCCCCCTCGAGGGGCAAATCACTGATTTTTTTTTCGTACACCTTCCTTAAAATCACGAAAAAATCACATGCAAAAATCACAAAATCACAGAAAAATCACATACAAAAGCATCAAAAATCACAAATCATCGAAAAATTACTGAAAAATTACAAGAAAAACTCACTGAAAATCACTAAAATCACAAAAAAATCACAGGAAAAAATCATGTGATTCTAAAATCACAAAAATCACGTACGCTATTTTGAGAAGTGATTTGCCCCTCGGGCCCCCTTTCACTGCTGAAAATTTTGATGGCCCCTCGGAATATCTTTTGGCCCCCTACCCGGTATTGATAATGACTGGTCCCTAGTATTGCAGCAGATATGTTTCTTGACATTTAGACATCATTTGGCGATGGACGTTGTTTTATCATCTTCAAAATATAAACGATCAGTTATAACATTACTCAAAAATAAAGACTCTGCGACAGTTTCGTCATAATATCCTTGCATTTAACTTATAAAAGTTTCTTAGTTATTACTTACTAGTTTCTTATAACTTAGTTTCTTATAAAAAAAAGTATAAGGTAAAATATAATTCTCTGATGCATTGACACTATCAAATTCATTCTCGGCAAACAGCTTTTCTCTTCCACACTCGAAAATTTAAATCATAAAAATACGATATTTGCTTGGAATTATACAAACTTTGTGTCGTAGACAGCAACTACTGTTGATAGAAAGTATTGAGAGTGCCTGCTTTACTCATTTGCCAAACGATTTAAGTTTTCTAGGCATGAAGAAGAACAGAGCTTCGAATCCGGTGTAACTTTATAATTAGGACAGTAACTTTATAATTAGGACAGCGGGCAGTTAACTGCCCAAAGAAGAGCGGGCAGCACAAATTTTTGAAAGGTTTATTGTTTATAAGCCAATCACTGAGGGCTATTTGCGCGAACTAAAGTCGATTCATGTGAAATTCCTATGATACCGTTTCACACAATGTGCATTTCGATTATGATCAACTGAATAGAAGCCCTAGAGAATATTCTAAGAACACTGCTTTGTATAATCAGAATACAAATTGTAATATTGTTTT
The DNA here is from genome assembly GCA_964020215.1 of Aurelia sp. 3 sensu Dawson et al. (2005). Taxonomy (NCBI): domain Eukaryota; kingdom Metazoa; phylum Cnidaria; class Scyphozoa; order Semaeostomeae; family Ulmaridae; genus Aurelia; species Aurelia sp. 3 sensu Dawson et al. (2005). The sequence goes on along the minus strand of OZ026592.1, from coordinate 2,902,319 downwards.
ACGACTAACTAATCTTGACACCTTTCTTAGAAAGATTTTGAAATTACAATCAACAGTTTCTCGCGGGGCACTTCATTATTGGGTCCTATGAGGGTTTGCGCTGGAAGAATTTTTCTTAATATCGCATCGACCGGATTTCAAGACCTCTGGATGAGGTTTCTCGAATAAATGTCTCTGCTGAAACACGATCGTAAAATTTATACGATTCATCCTGAACATGAGTATCCCAGAATTTCTAGTAAACTTCAAACTCCAATCCCAAACAGGGGGGCAGGTACATGACTTGTGGATGGATGGAGGTCTGCCGCCCGATTTTCATAAGGGTACCCTCTACCAAAATATGCCTACGTACACACTTTTATGATGAATTTTGACAGAAAACTGCACATTGTTGTGCTTATTTCTGGCAAACCCTCCAATGTTTAAGGAAAATCGGCCGAAAAGGGGCCCTTGTTTAGAGAATTTTGGGCCCAAAAATCCACCAATATGGGTGGCACATACCTGTACCCTCAACATGTTATGTACCTCCCACGTGGCTAAAAAACTACCTCAAAACTGGCGCCCATCCCCGCATGATTGGATAGTGAAGTACTACTCCAGGCGTTGCCATTTCTTTTATAATTAGTCAGTCGATTCCGACTTCTTCCTTACCAGTCTGAGGGGCATATCACTCTGCAGTCTCTAACGCCTTTGGCAAAAATCCTTTTCTTTTCAAGAAAAATCCGTAAAAAGTCCGTAGAAAGCCTATTGATTTATAAACCTCGTACGCCCTTTCAGAAGAGTGAGATATCCGATCCCTGGCACCAATCAGTAGTACTGTGTATGATTGGTTTCTCTTAATCCCCGGGATAGTCGGGATATGGATCTCCAAATGTAAATGTTCCAATAGAAATGGGTACCCTATCTTCCATTAATATACTTTTACAGAGAAATTAAACTTGATTCCTTGGAATTTTAGCAGGCTTTGCCAACCTGAAATCCTTAAAAATGGGTATGGAAATCAACCAGAAATCCTTAAATATGGGTCTTCCCCTAAAATGCTGGGTGGGACGTCCCTGTCATTGCAAGATTCGAGTTAACCCCCCTCCCCCGGGTCAAAGTCACGAAATGTCTGATTTGATCTATCCGACATTTTATTTCTCCTTAATTGATCATATAGTTATATCTCCGAACGATGAAGCCATTCTGATGGAAAATGTGGATGAATTTCTAACAATCTCTTCTGAAAAGATAAGAAAATGGAGAGATGAAAGTAGGTATGTACTTGAAGAACTTAATTCACGGAAAATCTAGGAATAGACAGAGATGTGGAAGATTTTATCCAAAACTGAAATAACAAGTACCTCTCTCCGAGGGGCAAATCACTGATTTTCTTTCGTACACCTTCCTTGAAATCACGAAAAAATCACACAACAAAATCACAAAATCACAGAAAAATCACATACAAAAGCATCAAAAATCACAAATCATCGAAAAAATACGGAAAATTGGCAAGAAAAACTCACTAAAAATCACTAAAATCACAAAGAAATCATAGGAAGATCATGTGATTTCAAAATCACAAAAATCACGTACGCTATTCTGAGAAGTGATTTGCCCCTCGCCTCTCTTTACTATAGTGTTTGCCAAATTCACCAACTTTGTCTAGATTAGGCCAATAACGACAATGTTTATCATACAAACAGTTTTGAGTGGAAACCAGAACCGTTTGTATGATAACCATCGTCATTGTTGGCCTAATCTAGACAAAGTTGGTGAATTTGGCAAACACTAAAGAGAGAAGTAGTTGTTATTTTTACTAATTTTTCCCCGTTAACGGTGAGGAAAAATACGAAAATTCAAACTCATTGAACTTATCACCTATGTTCAAATACTTTGTTTTTCAAGCATGTAGGAGCAAATGCACGTTTTTTATAAGAAACTTGCAACAAGCGAAAGTACTAAGAGTTTCTTGACTAACTTAAAAATTTCCGCATTTTAGCACTAAAAGTTTCTTGATTCGTTTCTCATTTTTATATGCATGAATTATCATGCGATCTCGTAGCTCTTATATTTCTTGACTTTGTTACTGTACGTTCAAAGCAAAAACGATCTGACAGTGGCAGTCAAGAATCAAAGGTGAACCTACGGTTGACTCACGTACAAAAGTCACTCTCATAAAAGCAGTAGTAAGGAAACCTGAAAAGGAATTCAAAGACATATTTGCCATCTAAAAGGGTTTCTTAAAATTTTGGCCTTCTTAGGACGAGTTTCTAGAGACCAGCTTCTTGTAGAAAGACATGCTCAGGAATAAACTCAGTTTTTGATTGCTTTACAGATATCCAGAATATGTTTTAGAACATCTCTTAAGTCTACCAGCCAGTGAAGAAGCTCGATTACAGAAAGCTGTATTGTTACGTTATCTAGCATACATGATGCAATTCTTCAAACTTACAGTGGCAGATTTGCGAAAGAAAGGTAATAATTTCTTTTGTAATAATCGCTTTGTCCGAGGAAACTCATGTGCCCCCCCCCCCGTGCAGTGGGTTTAAGCACATGCGCAGTAGCGTTTTGGAGTTGAAGCTCTGACGGGCGCATGAGTAGATGAGTGCACGGGGGGACACATTAGTTTTTTCTCGGACAAAGCGATCTCGTCCCCCCAACAATCTTAGACAGAAGCACGGGGGGGTGTTCCTCCATAGTAAAGGTACCCGGGAATGTGCCGCCCGCAAGGGTATGTTTTCGGACTTCTAGTCTATCCAAGGGTATACTTATTGCCAATTTTAGTCGAGGTTAGTTTAGGCAAGGGTATGCTTTTTGGCACTTTTGGTCTAAGAAATGTCAGAATTCGGTACTTCCTGTGAAAAACCCAGGTTTTTAAAAATTAGGTAAACGCGCTGGCGTAAACGCGCTGGCGTAAACGCGCTGGAGTAAACGCGCTTTTGCTTGCATAAACGCGCTTATGTTTGCGTTTTCCCGTTCAGATTGATATGTCCCTTGGATCCCATATAGCAGGTCGCTTTTTACTTCTGAAATGAAAATCTCAGAAGCCATCTCGCTCGCACGCGCGTGTAAGTAATCTGCTTGCTAGCCAAGAAGCTTTTTTTCGCATGAGCAAGCTTCTTTCCGCATGCACATATTTTGCATTCTGAACACTCTTATGCATGAGCGTTTAAACGCCTACAAAAGATCGTGCAATGTGAAAATATCAAATGACAAGGTTGCGAATGATGCGGATTCACTGTACAATCTTACAAGTCAAATGCACATGAATTCGACACTGTTTTTGTCCCAAACCGATTCGAAATTAACATGCAAGCTTGTTTAGCTGAATAAATGGGAAATTTTCGGTAAGTTTTGGAATTTCATCTAATTGGGGGCCTTAATAAAGAGGGGAGGGGCTTTAAATTTTGGCGTAGATGGGAGGGGCTTATCAGGGATGGGGACTTAATAAAGAAGTGGGCGTAAATAGAATTTTTACTGTGTCCCCGTCAACTAACTTTAAGCCTTATTGTTTAAGCCTATGTAAGTTTTCGTTGAGTAAATACTTACAAATTGTTTTGCAAAGGTGATGGAAGTGAAAGTACCTCTTTCTTAATCGAAAGAATTTGTGTACCCTGTCTTTGTATGCACTGCTATTGATTTAATGACACAACTTTTTCATGTAAACTTCGTTATTCTTTTAATTGACTGATGCCTATCTTTTCTCAGGTACAATTCCCAATATGCCTTCACATATCAGAGAAAAGCTATTCGCTGAATTCTCGCTAGAAAAAGACAGGAAAAGGTAGGTGCAGTAAGAAAGAATGTTGTATCAAGATCTCGTTCAGATCCTACCCTAACCACTGACCATGCACCTGGGCAGCCCAGGAGTCAACAAAGATTTCTTGCATTAATGCCCGGGGGGGGGGGGATCTTTTGCCGCGAATGCCCGAACGCAGGGCACTGAGTACGGGCACATTCCCAATAACTTTATAAGCAAAAGCTTCTGGTATTGTCAATTCCCCCAGGGGCGGGGTAAAATCTGCAGTCAAGTAAGAAAGCATGTTATTGGGCGATGCTAATTGTGACTTTAGCTGTACTCTGAGTCCTCTAGAATGCCCAGATTCTGATGTTCCAATTTGTACTAAACATATGCTGGATTTTTATAACTCTTTCGGGCTGAAGCAGAGAATGAAAATATGAGATGTACCGGGTGACCCAAAAGAAACTTCACGAGCTAAATCGCACATAGTTTCTTGAAAGCAAATGTTATGAAGACGAAAAAGATATCAGCATGTAGCTGAAAGGCTATTCTATCTTTTGACATGTTGCTTGGTCAGTTTAAGATTTGTGTACTGCCTGAAAAATAGTTTCAAAAATATGGGAATTCATTCATTTCTCAGACCACTCCCTCGTTTTTCAGTCTATTTTTTGGAAAGTGTGATAAAAGATGAATTCCAAATTTGCTTTGGAGCATGAAATTTGAATGAGGAACAGATGTCAATCAATTTGCAAACAAAAAATTTCCCCAGACGACTTCTAATCTAGACTGATTACGATGAGTCCCAAGAATCGCTATCCAAAACGAGACTATTTTACCAACTACGGCCATATAATCAGTCTACTTCTGATCCATCGCTATGTCGAGTTTTCACAAAGTGTTGACTGGAAAATGATGGTGATTATTTCACTCAAAATGAGGAATCCTGGATGCGAAATTTTCATTTAATCTGAATTTTCGGATGGTAATCATTGCTTAAATGATCATGCACATGACGAATCTCAAAAGATAGCTAAGCCTTTCAACTGGACTGTGATAGAAAGCATTTGAAAATAGCTTTTAATTTCAGGGAGCCAGCTATGATCTAGCTCGTGAAATTTTTTTAGGTCACCCGGTAGTATAGAAAGCCTTGCCTTATTTTTGAGAATGCAATCCAATAATTGACATAGATTTCCTTTTTTTCATCGCAGGTTTCTTCCGAAGCGTTTCAAAGACAAATTATTGTGTTATATATTGGTATTAGCCCTGATTATTGATGAATTTGTACTTGATTGTTCAAGTCTAATGAGAGATTTGAAATTAGGACCTGGCAGGTAAGAAAATATTTTCAACAGTACATTGAACCAATATTTACGGGATGGCGGTATTTGGAGAAAATAATGCCCCGTTTACACTAAAACTTTTTCGTAACCGGCACCAAATGAGGACGATTTTTAAAACGGTATGACTTGAAAATGGCATGAAACGTTTCGGTGTAAACGCTTGAAAACGGAACGATATCGTTACGGATTGAAAGAGAGACAAAGGGATAATTTGCCTCCCTTTCAATCAGTAACGAAATCGTTCCGTTTTCAACCATTTACGCTGAAACGTTTCATGCCATTTTCAAATTGTGCCGTTCTCAAAATCGTCTTCATTTGATGCTGGTTACGAAAAAGTTTTAGTGTAAGCGGAAGGCCAAAATGGCATGATTTCCTACCGTTTTCATTTGACGGTATGATGTTAACGGGGCCTGAAACATCCATAAGGTTTGTCGTCCGACCCGGATATTTTTTGCCTTCATAAGAATGGAGCTACTTTACAAGTGCTTGGAACGTAAGTGTACAAAAATAAAAACAACTTAGTTCTGCACCTCGAGGGACAACTTCGATAGATACAAGACACGGATGTGCATTCTGATTTGTGAAATCAGAACTTAAAATTTATAAATCTTCCAAAAACCATATTGTACCCTATATTTACGGGCCATTCAAAATTTATACCTTAAAACTGTGACTAAAATTTAAAACTTTATGTGAAATTAGATCTAATTTAATACCCTAAAGAGTGATTCTTCTAAACCGACATCCCAAAATGTATGTCCATTTGTGATCTTATCTAAATATTCACCGTAAAATTCATTTGCTGGTTGGAAGAAGGCACCCCAAAAATGGCATGCCCAATACTGGTAAATATGGTAGTTACACCACCAATAAAGACTGCATTCACACGATGCCGGTACATTTTGAAACGGTGAAAAATTCGCGGATAGGTGTCCCGTTCACACGAAAAACAGCACATTTTTTGCCGGCAGCTTTTGGAAACGGTAGATTTTGAAAACGGAACTCTAACCGACACGTTTTGGAAATGGCGTCGTGTAAACACTTGAAAATGATGAAAACAGAACATTTTTGGACGATCTTGGAACGAGACTGATCGATTTTTAGGGTGCAGGTACACTTCTTTAGCATCAAAGTCTTCCAACGAGTTTTTGCCGTCTAAGTTCCTACCCTTTTCAAATTGTTCCAGTATCGTGTGAACGCTAGCTCAAACTTTGCAGCCGCTATATTTTTCACCGTTTTCAAAATGTACCGGCATCGTGTGAACGCAGCCTTTGAATAACGATCGAACATTTTCAATTTTGAAAGTCAGCTGTACTCTTTGAAAGTCAGCTGTACTCTTATGCCAAAGCCAACCAAACTTTTGAACTTTCTTTTTTGACTAATCCAGAGATGAAGGCAGATTTTTTAACATGATAGTATCGCCTACTTTTGGTTTACACGCGAATTCAAAGCTATTAGCTACTGCAGGCAAAGGAAATTCTCTCAACCAGTAATTCAAAAAAGCTGCAATACACTTTTTTTTATAAGAAACTAGTATCAGGCCATAGTAGTAAAAGTTTCTTAATTTAACAAGAAATTTTGTCCATTTTAGTACTAAAAGTTTCTTAACTGGTTTCTTATTTTTTGAATGCATGAATTGTCAATGTGGTCGCTAACACTGTTACAGATATGTTTCTTGATATTCAAAACATCATATAGGAATAAACAGTGTTCTGTTATGTTGAAAACACAAATGGTTAGATAATATTGCCCAATAATAAAGGTTCAACGATCTATTTGCTATAAAATTCATGCTTTTAACTTTGAAAAGTTTCTTAGTACTTCTCAGACATAGTACTAGAGTTTCTTGAAATTTTGGCCATCTTAGTACTAGTTTCTTATAAACCAGTGTCTTATAAAAAAAACGTGTAGTTGCTCTGGAACCCAGGTAGCCTGCTCGCTCGTTGTGCACTCCAGCATAAATCCAAAGAAGGAGGATACATTTAAACTTCTGTCGCAGGCATTTTATTTGTTTGGTTTAAAAGCAGATTTGGAGGTTATTCGATTCTCGTATATTTTGGGTGTAATCAAAACACTAACTTCTCAGCTTCTGAATCAAACAGCTAAAATGCCGAGGCAAATACTCGTTTATGTTCTTCAGCTTTAGGTTCAAATTTTATTATGGCCTTTAGTAGCGGACTCATCTGAATAAACCATGGACCCACAATAAACTTGTATCCTGTAAGAAAGCGCTATCAACTCCTGTAAACGAACAGAAATAACATAAGATAAACCTATAACTGGAGAGAAAGCTGTTAAACCTGCAAGAAAATAAGTAATCAATTGTCAACAATGTTATTACACCAAATACGCGTTTCGTCGCAAGCTCATCAGTTTGGTTCATGCGAAGAACAGATAAATGACACTATCGGGTTGATTTATACCGAACAAAACAAAAGACATTTGAGAATCACGTGAACGTCGACACCTGAGCCACTGATTGGCTTGATCTGAAACAAAAGGCATCCAATCAACAAGCGCCAAAACGTTGGCGCCAACTTCAGAATAGTTGCAGAGCGAAAACAAACTCCTTCTGTCGGCAAAGCGAGGGATCCCGAAGTTTAATAAATACGTCTTCCAAAATGTCTTTTGTTTTGTTCGGTATAAATTAGCCCGGTCGTGTCATTTATCTGTTCTTCGCATGAACCAAACTGATGAGCTTGCGACGAAACGCGTATTTGGTGTAACAACGTTGTTGACAATTGACTACTTATTTTCTTGCAGGTTTAACAGCTTTCTTCCCAGTTACAGGTTTATCTTATATTTTTGCTGTTCTTTTACAGGAATTGATAGTATTTTCTTACAGGATACAAGTTTATTGTGCGTCCATGGTTTATTCAGATGAATCCGCTACTTAAGGCCAATTTAAAATTTTGTACCGCTAATTATTTGTTTACATATTTTCAGGTTCATATTTGCTCTCGAAAATGATTTCTGGGATGCACAATGAGCGAGCTAGCTACCTGGGTTGGGTTTCCGAGCAACTTTGCAGCCTCGTTTGTGGCTTTTTTCAATAACTGGTCGAGAGAATTTCCTTTGTCTGCGAAGAGCTTCTGATGCAATACACGTATTTTTTATTAGAAACTAGAATTTGGGCCAGTGCTGAAAGTTTCGTAAAATTATCTGATTTTGAGTACTCAGACTTTCTTATGAGTTTCTTAAAGGATCCGTAGCAGTCTTCATGTTCACTACGTGTTCTCTCGAGAAAATTTCAAAACACTGATTTTGAAGCCTGTCCAATGTTTACACATCACTATCACATCACTTTCCAATGTTACCTTACAAGTACTGTTAAACAAAAAACAAGTGGAAACAGAGTAAAAATATGTCAAGGGCTTATTTTCTAGAGATAAATAGTTTCGTAAGTTATGTTTTCCCAGTACTGTAGTGTTTCTTAATTTTTTTAGCGATCTGAGAGTTGAGTTTCTTATAAGCAGTTTCTTAAAAAAATACGTGCAATTTAACAAAGTCTCTGCTTGTGCTTCTCTTCTCGCAATAATAAACAATAATTTACAACCCATAATGTTCTTTTTCAGAATATCATCACCTCTCAAAGCTATTGGATGTTACGTTGAAACAAAAAGAATAAAGAAAGAATCAACAGAAACTGATTCAGGAACAAAATCAAACACAATTACAATAGCTACGCTTAAATTGCCATTACCGATTAATTTCATGGAAAGCAAATAAGACCTTAATTTTGATCCACGAATTTTGTTTTATTGTTCGATCTTGTTTTGCATTGAAACTTTTACGAAAGTCCAAAATTGGTAAAATAAAAGTCTTAGCAATCGAGACATACACTGGGTGAGCCAAAAAAAGTTCCCACTTTTGAAAATTTCATAGCACCGACAGTACTTCACATATTTGAATTATTCAAATTCTAGTTAAAAGCTGAAAGATCGAAGTATTTTTGAGATTTTTCTCGCTGTCTTACCAGCACTAGAAATATAGGTAAATTCAACTTTACAAAAATTTCATAGTTGCAAAATAATTGAAAAAATGGCCTAAGAGATTGATCAAATCATAAAGGACTCATTGCATTGATCAATACAGAAAATGCAATTGTTCATGGGTTACAGATATCCACTGCCCATATTTTATTACCATGAGACTGCAACTCTTTAGTATCTGTTTGAAAACTGATGTCGTATTACACTTTGGAAAGTGAAACACCCATTGCATATTGTTCTGTGTAAGGAGAGTCCTTACAATATGGTCAATGTTTTAGACCCTTTTGCAGTCATTTTGCAACCATGAAATCTTTATAGAGTTGAACTTACTTACACTGCCAGTGCAGATAAGACAGCGAGAAAAATCACAAAAATACTTCAATCTTTCGTTTTCTAACTAGAATTTGAATCATTTAAATCTGTGAAGTATTGTTGGTGCTATGAATTTTCAAAAGTGCGAACTTTTTTCTGGCTCACCCGGTATATTAATTGTAATAATTCCGTTAAGGCTGGCTTTGCAAAATATTTTTCAAAAATTTTTGTGGATTTCTGAAAAATGAATTCATCCTGATTGATCTTCAAAACTGCTCTAAAACTGTTGGTTTTCTTTCGCTGTATCTTTAGTCGCATCACATAGCTATCTACAACTTTACTAAGTCTGATTGAAAAACTTAGGCTGGGTTTATAGCGATCGAACTTTAAATTTCTGTTAACTTTTCGACAGCGAAGGGTTGAAATCTTGGTAAACAGATTACCGTCTTTCGAATGCGTTGAATTTATTTGAATTTCGAATAGAACTAGGGGTTCGTTTGATTGGTAATCCCAAACCTACCAAATTCTGAAAACGGTAGACTTCGCAGAAATGGAAACACAGTTCCCAATCAAACATAGAATTTTTCAAAGCTGCACGTTTCCAGTTGACAAACATGAAGACGAATCCGTTGCTTGGCAAAAACAAGTAAAGTTACCGACAACCACCGAACCGTAGCAACGCGAGCGAATTCGCCTTGTTTTCGGAGTTTTGCAAATGAAAGAGAGAATCTCTCCAAAGTCTGCCAAATCTTCTGCCTTTTGGAACAGAAGGCTTAGCAGGTCTGCCAAACATGCCGTTTGCGGAATTTACGAGTCAATCAAAAACAGATTTCGAGTATGCAAAGTCTACCGTTTTTCCGAATTGGTACCAATCAAACACACCCTAAAGAAGACAATTAAATAAGAGAGCGGAAAGAAGAGAACTAACCCCCGGAGGGTGCACTACATATATTTTGAGTACGGGAACGTGCCATTGGGAAGGGTACCGATTTTCAACGTATTGGTATAAGCAACGGTATCGACTTTTACAATTTTGGTATGGTACCAATTTTCAAGATTCTAGTGTAAGATTTACGGTTTTGGTATACTTTATAGGAAAAATTGGTATAAGGTCGGGTACATTTTGTTCCAAAAATTGGTATAAGGTCGGGTACACTTTGTTCCAAAAATTGGTATAAGGTCGGGTACACTTTGTTCCAAAAATTGATGTAAGGTCGGGTACACTTTGTTCCAAAAATTGGTGTAAGGTCGGGTACACTTTGTTCCAAAAATTGGTGTAAGGTCGGGTATACTTTGTTCCAAAACTTGGTATAAGGTCGGGTACACTTTGTTCCTAAAATTGGTGTAAGGAACTGGTATGTTTTTGAAGCCTCGATGGCACGTCCCTGACCACAATCTGATCAAGTGCACTCCCCAGGAACTAAACTTTACCTCAACACTCGTCACATTTTCTCGATAGAAACCTCAAAAACATACCGATTACTTAGACTGATTACATGTCGTAGTTGTGCTCCTTGATAAACTGATAATCGCTATAACTACGACTCATGATCAAGCTATTCGAAAAATCGGCCAGTTGAGGCCAGCCTCGTAATGATAATTCCGGTTCCACGGAATACACATGAAGCGGGTGTTCATGGTCGGCAAATTATCAAGCATGTCTTTTGATTCATTTCATTCATTTTAAATTATTTATACAGGGTAAAAAACATTCAGTTCATACGGAAAAAAACTGCTTTACAATGTGCCCTGTTAAAACTGAAAAGAAAGAAAAAGAAAAATTAATTACTCAATAGATTCCTAATATCACTTAATACATTGTCAGATAAATTCCCTACAAAAATCTAATTTTAATTATTCCTATCCAAACGAAAAAAGGAAATTAAATTGCAACAGAGAGGAAAAATTAATATATGTTCTTGATGGAAGGAAGTAGGTAAAGTTTGCTTTATAATCCTTCCTTTAGTTTTAATTTGAAGTTTGATAGCGAGGGAGACAGTTTGATTTGGTGATCTAGACTATTCCAAGCGGTAGCCCCTCGATATGCAAATGTACGGAAGCCCACAGGGGCCAACCAAACTTTATTTCCAGGCTACCAAACTTTATTTTCCGGGTACCGAACTTTATTTAACAGCAACCAAACTTTATTTTCAGGGAACCAAATTTTATTTTCAGGGTACCGAACTTTATTTCCAGGGTACCGAACTTTATTTAACAGCAACCAAACTTTATTTTCAGGGAACCAAACTTTATTTCCTGGCTACCGAACTTTATTTCCAGGCTACCAAACTTTATTTCCAGGCTACCAAACTTTATTTCCAAAGTACCAAACTTTATTTTCAGGGTACCAAACTTTATTTAACAGCAACCAAACTTTATTTCCAGAGTACCAAATTTTATTTTCTGGGTACCAAACTTTATTTCAAGGGTACCAAACTTTATCTAACAGCAACCAAACTTTATTTACAGGGTACCAAACTATATTTTCAGGGTACCAAACTTTATTTACAGGGTACCAAACTTTATTTTCATTTGTTGTTGCTGTTGCTGTAGATGTTCTTGTTCAGGAAACCAAAATGGAGGATGATGTTGAATTTGTTCAGCTTGTCAAAAAGTTGTTTTACGATGGTTTCAAGTATCATACGATTATCAATTCACTTAAAAAATTCATGGGGATGGATATCAGTGTCAGCACCCTGAAAAGGTACTTTCAGAAGCTGAACCTGAGACGAAAGGGAATAAATTTCGACGAGAATAGAGTTAGAATTTTCGAAGATTAATCTTTGAAATTACGCAAGAACTTACTGGCATGCCTCGCTTCGCGGTTATCGAGCAGTTTGGCAAATACTTCGATCAGTCTATCACATTCAGGTTCCGCGGATAAGTGTGGAAATTCTTCTACGTGAAATTGACCCACAGTGTTCTTACATGAGACAAAACAGAAGACCATCCATGGGCCTAACTTTGTGTGGCACGTAGAAGGTGAGAGATCACTTTCGTGTCCCCAGAACAAGATTCACATTCAGATTAAGAATCACATTCAGATTCAAAATAATATTCAACAAATGCAGGAAACATTGCTCCAGTACCCCCATGTTGTAAAATATCCAGCCCAAACCTAGAATACAAACAAGCTTAACCATCCAGGTGAAGTTCTGTTCAATTTCCAAAAAATTAGGTTTGGGCTGGATATTGTGCAACATGGGGGTACTGGGGCAATGTTTCCTGCATTTGTTGAACGTCATTTTGAATCTGAATGAGATTCTGAATCTGTATGTGAATCTTGTTCTGCGGATACGAAAGTGATCTCTCACGGTCTACGTGCCACACAAAGTTAGGCCCATGGGAATTTTACCGCCAGAATTCCCACACTTATCCTCGGAATCTGAATGAGACTGATAAAAGTATTTGCCAAACAGCTCGATAACCGCAAAGCATGCCAGTAAGTTTCTACCTAATTTCAGATATTGGTATTCGAACTCTATTCTTGTCAAAATTTAGTCCCTTTCATCTCAGATTCCCGGGGGGGGGGTAACATAACGGGGGGGTAACATAACACGTTGAGGGTACGGGTATGTGCCGCCCATATGGGTGGGTTTTTGGGTCCAAAATTCTCTAAACAAGGGTCCCTTTTTCGGCAGACTTTCCTTAAACATGGGTGTGTTTTCCAGAAATTGGCGAAAAATTGTCAAAAATGGGTAGTTTTCTGCCAAGATTCATCATAAAAGTGGGTATGACGGCAACTGTCGGTAATTAGAAGAGGGTAGCTTCCTGAAAACCGGGCGGCAGACCACCATCCATCCGCAGATCATGTACCCCTCCCCCCGGCTCAGATTCATTTTCTTAAAGTATCTTCTCAGGGTGCGGACACTGATATCCACCCCCATGAATTTTTATAAGGAAATTGATAATCGTATGATACTTGAAACCATCGTAAAACAACTTTTTGACAAGCTCAACAAACTCAACATCATCCTCCATTTTGGCTTCCTGAACGAGAACATCAATAGCAACAACAAATGAAAATAAAGTTTGGTACCCTGTAAATAAGGTTTGGTACCCTGAAAATAAAGTTTGGTACCCTGTAAATAAAGTTTGGTTGCTGTTAAATAAAGTTTGGTACTCTTGAAATAAAGTTTGGTACCCTGTAAATAAAGTTTGGTTGCTGTTAAATAAAGTTTGGTACTCTTGAAATAAAGTTTGGTACCCAGCAAATAAAGTTTGGCTGCTGTTAGATAAAGTTTGGTACGCTTGAAATAAAGTTTGGTTGCTGTTAAATAAAGTTTGGTACCATGGAAATAAAGTTTGGTTGGCCCCTGTGGGCTTCCGTACAAATGACTTTTGTCCATTGTTTGTTCTAAACAAAGGAAGTCTCAAGTCAGTTTCGGTGTTTCTTAGCGTCCTCATTGCCTGTTCACGCTGTCTTTGAAACATTTGGGCCATATAGTCTGGGCAAAGTTGATTAACAGATTTGAAAGCAGTAGTTGCCGTTTCAAACCTGATCAGCTCCTTAACTGGGTTGGAAGGAACATATCAACATTATTGCTGCGAAGATTTCGCGAGGGATAGGGATGCTGAGATATGCAAAGAGGTACGTCCCACTCAGTACAGTAAAAACCATGTACAGAAGTATAGTCGAACCCTATCTACGATACTGTTGCACGGTATGGGGATGTTGCACTGAGGCAGACTTAAAAAGATTGCAAATTCTCCAAAATCGCGCTGCCCGTATTGTGACAAATAGTGCTTATGATGCACACTCCTTGCCCCTTATTAAAGGTCTGGGCTGGCTAACAGTTAAAGAGCTGATCAGGTTTGAAACGGCAACTACTGCTTTCAAATCTGTTAACCAACTTTGCCCAGACTATATGGCCCAAATGTTTCAAAGACAGCGTGAACAGGCAATGAGGACGCTAAGAAACACCGAAACTGACTTGAGACTTCCTTTGTTTAGAACAAACAATGGACAAAAGTCATTTGCATATCGAGGGGCTACCGTTTGGAATAGTCTAGATCACCAAATCAAACTGTCTCCCTCGCTATCAAACTTCAAATTTAAACTAAAGGAAGGATTATAAAGCAAACTTTGCGTACTTCCTTCCATCAAGAACATATATTAATTTTTCCTCTCTGTTGCAATTTAATTTCCTTTTTTCGTTTGGATAGGAATAATTAAAATTAGGTTTTTTTAGGGAATTTATCTGACAATGCATTAAGTGGTATTAGGAATTTATTGAGTAATTAATTTTTTCTTTTTGTTTTTCTTTTCTGTTTTAACAGGGCACATTGTAAAGCAGTTTTTTTCCCGTATGAACTGAATGTTTTTTACCCTGTATAAATAATTTAAAATGAAAATGAAAAAATGAATAACTGTTAGCCAGCCCAGACCTTTGATAAGGGGCAAGGAGTGTGCATCATAAGCACTATTTGTCACAATACGGGCAGCGCGATTTTGGAGAATTTGCAATCTTTTTAAGTCTGCCTCAGTGCAACATCCCCATACCGTGCAACAGTATCGTAGATAGGGTTCGACTATACTTCTGTACATGGTTTTTACTGTACTGAGTGGGACGTACCTCTTTGCATATCTCAGCATCCCTATCCCTCGCGAAATCTTCGCAGCAATAATGTTGATATGTTCCTTCCAACCCAATGTTTTGTCAATTTGTATTCCAAGGTACTTAGCTTCGTTTATCATCGGGACAACTTCGTCATCAATAACAAACTTTGGGCTAATGGCATCACTGGTAGAAATGTTCTGGAGTTTTGCCCTGCTACCGATAAGCATAGCTTGAGTTTTCGTAACATTTAGAGACAACTTATTGCCTTCTAACCATAATTTGAGATTGGACAAATCATCATTAATTGCTGAATTGATTTCATCAACTGATTTAGAGGATACCTTCAATGTTCGATATGTGCCCATTCACCTTACAGAACTGTTTTCTCCCACTAAGATAGGATCTGAACCACTCAAGCTCGATACCCTTTATGCCATAAAGTGACAACTTTTCTAGCAGGATATTATGGTCTACAGTGTCGAAAGCCTTTTTAAGGTCGATGAAAACGACCGCATTGACATTGCCTCTGTCGATGTCTGTGTACCAATCATTCGTGCTCTTGAGTAGACATGTGACACAAGATTGCAATGATCGGAACCCAGATTGGTGTATTGGTAAAGTTGGCCATACAAAACTTTCTCAAATAAACGCGAAACCGTTGGTAGGACCGAAATTGGACGGTAGTTAGATTTAATATTTTCAGGGCCATCTTTGAAGATAGGTGCAATCCTAGCTGTTTTCCAACAATCAGGAAATACACCCCGCCTCAAAGAATTATTAAAAGTGGTACTCAATGGGCTAGCTAGGACAGGCAAGCCGGCTCTCAAAAAATAGCTTGAAATACCGTCTAAACCAAATCCATTACATAGATTTTTTAAGGCTTTTCATTGCCGTGGATATCTGCACTTCATCAACGTTCTTGAATCTAAAGATTTTAGAATGCTGATTTATCTTAACATCCCCAGATAACAGGGTCGTTGTTCTGTGCTGTTGTTCTTTCTTTGCCAGATAACTCCTGAGTGCTCCCGTCTCTTCATGGCATTCTTTCATGCATTCATTATGGGCTCGGAAAACAGAATCATTTTGTGGAATCGACTTTTCGTACGGCATAGGTCGCAACGCTGATCCTCTCTCGACGAATTAGATCACAAGTAGAAGATCCTGCGATCTGATTGGTCGCGCCATTTTTGTGGCGATTTTGGCTGGATTTTCAGTTAGTTAGATTATCAGGCACAGATGAAGCGCAGTGGCGGCATCCAATTCAATGAACGAGGCGGAAACTGGGACTGAGGTTGTTAGTCTACCGATTATGTACAAAACAATGCACCCAAACTACTGGACAATGTTTCCCTACCAATAGAAAGTCCTCCTCTTGGGAATCACACACTCAATACTCGTTCAGAATAAAGTTGAAATAAACAACTTTTTAACATCATGCAGCATGATAACAAAACAATGCAAATCCTAGTTTAATATCAATCGACAAATTCTTAAAAAGTATAACTTGTTGTACATTGTTCGATTGTAAAAATTCACAACCTACCGTCACACGGAATAGCTAGCAAGGGCGGCGCAACAGGGTGGACTGCGGCGGACATGTCCACCCCACTTTCCTCAGGTCAGCATTTATTCCTAAGCAAAACGATATAAAAAACATTAGGTATACCTTCTGGCAATAAATTTTACCTCTTGTCCACCCCACTTTCTCAAAGCTCGCGCTGCCCCTGACAGCCAATATCCTTTCAAGCATTGCTACTGTCCGTAAAGACTTTGGGCTCATCATTTCTCAATTCTTTTGTCTGGGAGGCCATTCGCTACTGCTACATGACCACCTCAAATACGCTTCTCACGTGTTTTCTTTACAAGAAAGAAGCTCCTGTAATCTGTAAGAACTCAACTCTCAGATCGCAGAAAATCAAGAAAATCCAGTATCCAGTAGAAAATGCTATTTAAACGACAATCTGTTTCAGTCAGGGAAATCCTTAACCATATTTTGCTCCCCTAGTAGATATTTTAAATAACTATGCCAGGAAGAATTTTTTTGCCATGAACCTTCTTGACTTTTTGCAACTACTTATTGAAATAGTTTTACAACTTCTCAAAGAGTTTCATTGAAATATCTTGAAAAATGAAGGGGCAGGAGACAATTTTTTGGGACTGACCCAGGAAAAATCGCAAATTCTCAAATCACAATTATCGCGAAAAAAGGAGCAGAAGTGGAATATTTTGCAAATTTCTTTTGTAATGTAGTGTTATTTGATGCATTCTATCACAAGTATCATGTTTGGATGGAAAATGTGCACCAAATTTAATTTTATCGCGATTTTCCTGATATTGGCCAATTTTGTCGCTTTTATTGACCATACCAAGGAAAGTGCTGGCACGCGCAAAACTGATGGCTATTTGCAAGGTTAATTCATGAGTGAACTTCGAACTTCGAACGAACTTCGATTTCGAGACCACTGCGTAGGCATAGCAATGCGCAGGAGATAACAAAGTTCAATTTAGGCCCAAACATTTGATAGAGCTCTTCAGTTCAAGGCAAGAACTATGGCTGAGAAAGGCTGCCAATGTCAAGGAAGAGAATCTTATGGCATTTCAAGGTAGGTAAAGAAGCTAAATTAACCTAATCTAATTTACTAGTGTCCCACCACTCATGAAAGTACATGCCTGAGGCTTTTATCACACTAAATTTGGTCGCTGTACCTATTACCAGTCAAAAGTTAGAAAATGTTCAAAAACTTCATTTGAAATGTTGACCACGGCATATGACGTAAACATGAAAATAGGTTTGGACGTCGAATGAAACTCTTTTGAGTACTCAAAATCTTCAATGAAAATTTTCAGCACTATGAACACAAATTTGATAAGCACTAGCACAAAAATACTTTTAATATGAAACTATGAATTTGACCCAGCACTCAATTTTGACTCGACACAAAGCCCCAGTCACAACCACAACAACATTTTTATAATTGAATTGAATCGTTATGGTTTCATTTGCAAAAATAAACCGACAATTTTTTATGCTCCTGCTCATACGCAACAATGTACTTCCGCTGCAGTGATCGAAAAAATGGAATGGAGTGAAAAAAATGGAATAGAGTGAAAACATGTCAATACCCGGAGTTGTCAACAAGTTTCTTAGAAGCTTCATAATATTCTTGCTGTTTACCATCCTGTCCGTCTTGAAAATTTCACAAAGCGGTCTTACAAAGGCAACACCGTCTAGGAATTAGTCATGTTCCTTCTGAGTAATAAAAAAGGAAAACAAATGAATGTAAATACCCCCGAAAAACTTGCTATAGATTTCTTTGACTTGAATAAAGTTTCTTGCATAATTTTGGCCCAGTAGTTAAGTTTCTTAATTCTTGGTAATCTGCCCATTGAGTTTCTACAAAAAACTTCGTATACTGTATGTGAACGAAACAAATTTGAAGCGTGCCAGTATATACTTTCTAAGGCCCTGTTTACACGAGGAGAAACACCTCGCCTGCCAGACACGGGCTCACAGGCGAAGTAACTTGCAGCCATTGTTTACATGAGATTTTCCGCAGGATTTTTTACCTCATCTGCAGCCCTGGGGCTTAGAGGCGAGGTGGAGTAAAGTTCCGTGAAGTCAGAACAAACTGACAAATAAGTGTCAACCCCGAATCAACGAATAATTTCAACTCACCTCACCATATACCGATGGTGTTTCGATTATATGGAAATATTTTACCTCAACGAGGTGAGATCCCACCTCTAGTGAGGTAGGATTTCACCATACCGATGGTGTTGCGTTCGTCATGTAAACGCGAAATAAAATACAAACAATTCTATGGGAAGGTGGAATCTCACCTCTCAGCCTAGGGTCTGGCAGGTGAGACGTTTCTCCTCGTATAAACAGGCCCTAAGCCAATAACAATGTGAACGACCAAGCTGTACTGACACAAAAAAGGCCTTTACTTTGCTCATAGAGCGACTTCCGCATTCGGCAAGTCCAGTAACAATGTTGCAAAAGGATAACAAAGACATATTTTGTAAGGCAATTTCTCTAGCTGCCTTTGTTGACACCTAGATTCAAAGCGATTTGTGATTTGCAGGCAAAGGAAATTCTCTCAACCAGGAATTCAAAACAAACAAAGCCGCAAAGTTTCTGAGACCCAGGTAGCTATCTCGCTTGTTGTGCGTTCCAGACATGGATTTTTAGAGCAAACATGAGCATATATCGAAAGGAGGAGGATATATCTAAATATCTACCGCGGGCATCTTATTTACTTGGTATAGAAATCGATTTGGAGGCGATTCACTTCTCGTATTTTTTGGGTATAATCAAGCACTTATAGCTCATCTTCTGAACAACAAAAATAAAATGCCTGTGGTATATGTTTAGATATATCCTCCTTCTTTCGATATGTGCTCATGTTTGCGACCACAAGCAAGCTAGCTTCCTGGGTTTCATAGAAACTTTGCGGTTTTGTTTGTTTTGAATTACTGGTTGAGAGAATTTCCTTTTCCTTTGTCTGCAATCGCAAATCTCTTTGAATTTAGGTGTAAACAAAAGCAACTGTTGCTGTTGTTTTACAAAATCTATCATTCTTGCAAAGGATCGGACTTTTTCCAGTACCCACAAAATACCGGGCGTCCAAACAAAATTTCTACAATCTCGAAATTTAAGAACATTGAGTTTCTTGAAAAGCAGTCTAAAATTTTTTCTTTTCCGCTCTTACAGAAAAAGTTGCAGCTTACCCAAGCTAGACTAGCTACCTTGGTCCTCTGTTTCCGCTTCACTTTATTGAAATGAATTGCCTGCAATTCAATAAAACGAAATCGACCCAAGTGACTTTAGTAGCAAGTCTAGTCAAGAGCTTCAAATCAGAGAAATTATAATATAAATAAGGTTTCCATTTTCAGACGTTTTTGCATCATCTTTCAGTCAAGGTGTAAAATGTGAATGGTTGCTGAGCGTAATTCTTATCTAAGCATTACAGTGAAAGCGGAAGACGCGTACCACCTATGTTTTCAATGTTCAAACTAGGATCGTATCTTCATTGGAATTGGTTTTCTCTTCATGATGAAATCATTTGAACATTCTTGTTCACAGTGGTTTCCAAGGAAAGGAGCTCATATTGTGATCCTTCATACGCTCCACCCAACGGAGTTAATTAAGCCCCCAGGGCTTAATAGAGCTTTTACGCATGTAAATCCGAAGAATATTTGAAAAGTAGATTTTCATGATTGGTATTTCAAGATTGGTAAAGTAGTATTTTCATGATTGGTAAAGTAGAATTTCAAGATTTTCATGATTTCATACAATTTTACGACTCAAATACAAAGATTCAACACAGTTTTTATCCCAAACCGTATCAAAAGTAACATGCAAGACTGTGTCGCTAAGTAAATGGAAATATTTGGTAAATTCTAGACCTTTGCATAAGTGGGGGGGGGCTTAATAGAGAGGGGGGCTTATTTAAAATTTTGACTCGATGGGGAGGGGCTTAATAGAGAGGGGGCTTAATAGAGCTTTTACGGTATTTCCGCTTTCACCGTAATTGGTTAACAGATTGATAGCAAATCAAATTTTCATGATCTTTCCAAACGATTTTCCAAATTGTAAGAAACTTTTGGGACGAGAAGTGAAGGATAAACCTCACCGGAAAACGTTTGTTTACTCTCATCTCGAGTGCTTGGCCTCTTGATAACACATTTTAAGTGCTTTAAAAATATTTTGTACAATGAAAACTAGCGCCATGAATGCAAAAAGAAGTATAAAGGCCGATTTATACGAGACTACCGGGTGAGTCAATAAAAACGCCCGGAGTTTGAAAATATGATGCTCCCTGAATATCAACGTAATGATATCGAAAACTGTCTTGTTTTTCATCAATGGAATCGTAGGGTGCTAAAATTTGAAACGCGTATTCGCGATGAAAGGAGCACATGTAGAGACACAACCAGTGTTTTCGCTGTGACTCTTTATTTAGGACGATCGCCGCAAAGACTTCGAGCGGAGATGGGCATTAGCCTGCGTTCACACGATGCCGGCAAATTTTGAAAACGATGAAAACATCGACGGAGAGGTCCGTTCGCACGAAAACGGGACATTTTGCCGGCAGAGTTTGAAAACTGTAGAGTTTGAAAACGGAACTCAAACCAGTACATTTTGGAAACGGCATCGTGAAAACACTTGAAAATGATGAAAACAAAACATTTTGAGACGCTTTTCAAACGAGACTGATCGATTCTTAGGGTTAAGGTGCACTTCTTTGGCATCAAAGTCTTGCAACGAGTTTTTACCGTCACATTTCCTGCCATTTTCAAATTGTTCCTGCATCGTGTGAACGCTAGCTCAAATTTTGCTACGGTCACACATTTCACCGTTTTCAAAATGTGCCAGCATCGTGTGAACGCAATCTTAAATCTAAAACTGCCCAAGAGTACTGTCACATGACTTTAAATGGCAAAAATAAACCTTTGCCGATTTCGTCTGTTTACTTCATAACGATGCAAATTAAGTTAGTCTCCGTCTATCAGTTACAAGCAGTTTATACACATTTTTACTAATGTCAACATAACGATAACAATGTTTTCATGCTAATGACAAGCTACAAGCCTTATATTTCAACTGACAAGGAAATGGCCCGCAGCAGAAGCTAGAGGTCTCAAGCACAGCACGGGTACCCACTCCATTTGATGAAATAGTGACACAGGGAATCAACATAGGTTAACAGTAGCACAAGTTCCAAATCCACAAACACGCCTGTCTTCCACGAGGCGAACTTTTACGCGCGATGCGATTTTTCTCGAGTTCAGGCATGCGCAGTTTGAACTTAGTTGAAAACAGAATCATAATAGAAGCAACAATTTCATTCATCAATGCAACAAAGCGCTTTGATTGAATACTCAGAAAGTAAACAGCAGCGACCCCTCCCCCTACCATTGTTAGTTTTATCAGGTAGCTTCGTACCAAATAATCAATTAAACCCTGAGATGCATAAACCTAAAGATAAACCTAATTGGATTTCACGTTAAAAATTTGTAGGGTTTTTGTATTATTTGGTACAAAGCTACCTTGGATTCTACCTTTCTTTTGTTTGCTGAAGTATTAGAATTGTAAGTGCCATCCAAAGTGGGGACCAGATGACCTTGTGTCTATCCCTGCTTTGGATGGCAGAGTAGAAAGTAACAAATTTTTGTGTTTTAATCTTCTTGATATTGATAAAAAAATGCGCCGTTTGATTACTTCAGGTGTGAAATTATTGCTGGCTGCTTTTCCCTTCTACGAAAAAGTGAGTTCCGAACAATTTCTACTTTTTCGCCGTCGAAAAAATTCGCCTCGCGCAAAACAATTTGCTTAGTGGAAAACCGGCTTTAGAGAGTGGGTGTACAATTCTCCCGGGGGGGGAAGGGTACTTGACTAGGGAAGTGACGGGGGTGTATGGCAAACCGCTCAACACCCTATACCCTGTCGCATAAAAAATTGCCCAAAAGTATACCCTGTCGCATAAAAATTTTACCAAAATCCAATGTTTCATGATAACTCTAAAAGGTGTGCTTCCACGTGATACCCTGTCGCATAATTTTCTTATCAATTGTAATACCCTGTCGCATAATTTTTGTCAAAAAAGGACACCCTGTCGCATAATTTTTACCGTAAAAGGACACCCTGTTGAGCGGCACATCCCGTCAATAACCCCCCGGGACAATTCTATGACTTATCTCTTGCAAATGAATGGCTCGAAAGAAACATTGGCTAATTCTAACGTTGAACTTTTAAAAAATCACGTCCCTAGAGTGAGTTCGTTGCTCTACCTCTTAGAAAATAAAGTTTTGAACTTAGTCTAAGAATAACAGGTGGTTAAGCAAAATAAACAAATTTGTGACAGAAGGACTGAAAAAGTCAAATTAATATGACGCAGCGGAGGAGCGTAGCTTCTTAGCCATTCAGTTCAAAGAAATAGGAATAAATACATTGAATTTAACAGCAAATTTTAAAGATTTGAGGAACAATATGGGAGGTGTTTCTCTCCCAAAGGTGTTTCCTTTGACCTATTCATAAGCCACTCAATACTAAAATAAGCTGCTTCCCTTTGAATCAACATTCAATCGTGGCCAAGGCTGTTGGAACCAAAACCTAGCTTATTCGAAGACAAAGCCTATATTCCCCCAAAGTCAATGTTGTTGGAACAGATTGAAGGTGAAATCAGTTCATAAACCATTTGTTTATGGAAAAATAGTACAATGACTTGGGGGGGGGGATTTACAATCAGTACAGAGCTATAACTCTCAAGAGGTAGCATATAGGCCTTCTTTCGCACCTGCATGGCAGCCTTTTATCCACGATTGTTGGTACCTGTGGTAAGCTGTTTCCTTCAAAGTTAAAAACCCGGCGAAGCCCTTGGTTCAAATTCCGCTAAATTTACTTCTTCTGCGACTACTGTGCCTAAAGTACATAAAACCAAATATAGCACCTAAGGATTGACAAATCCTGCAACCCTGCTCTATGAAACAAGAGTAAAGCGCACAAGGTGAGTGAAACAAAAATATTCTTGTCTGCCGCACCGCACAATCACGAATGCTCTATCAAATTCAATGCATCGTGAATTATGGTTTAAAGAAACAATGACAGATTTCGTAATACAATAACAGCAGTTGATTTGGTTCACACCTCAATTTAAAGCGATTAGCGAATACATACAAAAGAAATTCCCTCAACCAGTAATTCAAAACAAACACAGCCGCAAAGTTGCCTTAAACCAGTATGGAAAACTCTCACTTGGTGTGGGCAAAGGGAGGTTTTTAAGAGAAGTTATGTGCTTATGACGAAAGAAGAAGGGAAATCTAAAGCTCTGTCTGTTGGATTTGGAGGTTTTTCAGAGTAATATTATGAGTCTCTGTTGACTGAAGTGCCATTACCAAGTCAAAGATCATAGGGAAACAAGAGACTCATCGTCATAAGTCTAGTCTGAAATCGAAAGCCTGCATAAGACCCTAGACTTATTACGTTGAGTCCTAGTAATCACTACCACCCACCCACCCCTCGCTCATACTATGATACTATCATAGTATGAGCGAGGGGTGGGTGGGTGGTAGCGATTACTAGGACTCAACGTAATAAGTCTAAAAAGACCCTGGCTGACAATGGCTCTTTAAGGGCTACATCAGTTCTGAAAATCTATTTCAAGTTATGGGTGACTGTGCGCAGAATCAAATTATGAAAGGGCTACGAATGGGGCTAGTAACTTGAACAAAATTTCTTCACGCAATGACTAAAAACAGCATCATTATTGTAACGAAACTCAAACAAACATTGAAATATTCTGGTAAGCAGGTGACGTGCCAAACATCAACTTCTATTAGATTTATGCCTTTCGTCCCTTGTTTCCCTGCGTCCTTTGATTTGCTGATATCACTTGGTCAACAGGAACTCATAATATAACGCTTAAAAGAAGGCCCAACTTAGGCCCGCGAAGCGTGATTCATTATTCGCCAATCAAATTGCTAGAATTTAGCTTTCAACCAATCAGGAGGCGCTATTCAGACGTTTTTGTTGTTGCATACAAAAGACCGTTGATGAAGCCTGGAGTTCTTGCAGTTTTGATGAACCTACTTTGCTTCTACAGAGGAAGATTACTGCTTGAAAGGTACGTATTTTGCAGTTTGCAGGTCAAGACAGCATCATTCTTTGTAATAAAAGTTTGCTTTTCAATGTTCGAGCTCTTTAAATCAGATTTTGAGTCGATTTTGTTGAGTGTACGAGAACTGCAACTTGCTTAGGCCATTTTGAAAAATTGGGCCCATTTTTTAAGAATAATTCTATGACTCCCTACTGATCAAGTGATATCAGCAAATCAAAGAAAACAGGGAAAAAAGTTCCTTCAAAATAACACTTTCATTTGAAAAAAGATGAAAAGACTGCGTAATACTACTTAACAGAACACTGTAACATAATGGAAGCCCCTTTAAATCCTACAACTATTAAATCAAATACAGTGTTTTTGAGAGCTAACAAATTACTTTAAAATGCAAAATGCTGTCCATCCTAAGAAATTTAGCGTACTGCTCAAACTTTTCAAGTCTTTAAAAAGATGGGTATAGAATTCAATAACGTTTTTCTTTGAACTGACTGGCTTGAAAGGAACTTGGGGTCCCCCCGGGGGGAGGGTGTATAAGATGCTGGCAGTGCAGGTATGTGCCGCTCACATGGGTAGGTTTCTCGGCCCAAAACTGTCTAAACAAGGGTCCTTTTTCCCACAAATTTTTATTGAAAATGGGTGGGTTTGGCAGAAAATCCTCTGAAAATTGTAAAAAATAGGTAGTTCTCCATCGGAATTCATCATTAAAGTGGGTCCGAAGGCAAATTTTGCAACCCAGAAG
The DNA here is from genome assembly GCA_964020215.1 of Aurelia sp. 3 sensu Dawson et al. (2005). Lineage (NCBI taxonomy): Eukaryota > Metazoa > Cnidaria > Scyphozoa > Semaeostomeae > Ulmaridae > Aurelia > Aurelia sp. 3 sensu Dawson et al. (2005). Next base: position 2,877,031 of record OZ026592.1, on the reverse strand, counting down.
AGGGTACCGTTTTGAAAACTGGGCGGCAGACCCCCATCAATCCATAAGTCATGTTACCCCTCCCCCAGGCTTAACGTGCATTGCAGTAAATCTGTAGTGGAGATGTTTTCTTGCCTTGATCATTTTCAAAATTTAGCATTTCATTCTTTTTTGACAGAATTGATGGAAACTTTTAGAAAACTTTAAATCATCATAAATCCTCAAACTATCAAAGGAAAATGATACAATCTTCAAGGAAACTATCATTTATTAAGCTCTACAGTATGGTGGTAGGTAGGAACCCTGTGCTCTCCTAGTTTAGGATTTGGAAAGTTGATGACCTCACACACTCGAATATGATAAATGCCACCACTTTGAAACAAATGGCATGAAAATTTTTAGCAGGTTGAATAAATAAATAATTAAAGACAGCATGAAAACTCCAAGGTAGATTCATATCAAAGCACCCCAAGTTCTTTCCAAGTCATTAAATTCAAACCAAAATGTAACAGAATTTCACACACATCTTTTAAAAGATTTAAGGCCTATGCTAAGAATGTTCCGTTTTGTTTAACCAAAGGTGTCTTGCTCAACCGGTTTTCCAACCCACTTACCGTACCCTTGGGCCTCCAAGTGGTTGAACAAAACTGACTTGCATTTCTGATATGTCTTTGCGGCAACTTTTGCATCATGATATGTTACCCCCGGTTGTCTCATGTGAGAAACCTTGACTGCCTGGCAGAATTTGTCGTAGAATACCATCTTGGAAAGACGGGACGGCATGGCGACGGGGGTTCTACCAGATACGCCGTTAATGATTTCCACTGTGGTTTGCCCATAGTACCTGAAAGATATGAGTACAATTAAGGGCAAGGACAAATTTCGTAAAACAAAATATGCAGGTTTCCAAAAAGACAAAGCAATTTGCCCCTCTGAAGAATAGACTTGACGGGGTGAGTGGCGGGGTGAGTGGCCGAGTGGCTTATACAGTCTTCGTCAGGTGACTGAAGTTAAGCTTGGTCGAGTGAGGTCAGATTTCGGATGGGTGACCTCTGAGGACTGACCTCGCAACTCACCTCGTCGTCCTTCGGAAGGGACGTTAAACTAGGGGTCCCATGCCTGGATGCGGCATGCACAGTGGGCCTAAATTAGCTTTCAGTAGCTAGAAATCCTGACAAGCTCACTCAAAACAAATTGAAAACAAACAAACAAACAAACAAAAAAGACTTCGCACCTCGGCAAACAAAAATAAACAAGGAGAGCAAAACGTAATGGTCGGCAGCATTGAGGCGTGAAAACTGTTTTTTCGGTGCTGAAATCATCATGTCTAAAAAACTATACGTGCCCTTTGTTTTGCAAACTGTATGGTAAAGTTTCGCGGAAGTAACTTCAACTTTAAAACATACAAAAAGAGTCTCGACCACTTCAAACATTCATTCCGTTGTAGTGCCTACAACCTTCATTTATCTAGAACTTTGTGCTTTAATTTGTTTAGTAAAAGACTATATATACAATAAACAGGTACAATTGTTAGTTTAGTTCCATATCTTTATGTTATGGCCATGGTGTTGACATTTATTTTTGCTCCCATGGCATCGTCCTGTAGTGTTGCATAGTTATTTAAAGTATAGTAGAATGTAGCCTTGTAGTAATATTTTATATGGATATATAAAAAAAAACAGGTACAATGGAAAATCCATCAACTGACACCTGTATACAACCGATACCTCCATGCAACGGATAAATATTTTCGTTCCAAATACAGTATTACAAAAGATCACACCTCCAAACAGTGGAAACCTCGCTACAATCCAATGGACAACAAAACTGGACACACAGGAGTACATTATATGAAGGTTCTAATAAACCTCGCTGTGATTTTAAAATGAACTGTGAGTTTGTTGTCCGATGCCAAAAAAAGGCTCAGCAACTGCAGTGATGTAATGGCGCGGAGGCGCAGTATGCCATAGTTGCCAACTGACTGCGTTCTTGGCATTCTTCGTAAGCACTCAGAATGCGTTCTTGGTTCGTGCGTTAGTTGGTGCGTGACACCTCCTCACACCTATATGTACTCGTTTTACTTCGTACATAAAAATGAATAAACAAATACCAATTGTAACTGTTGTTTGTAGCTTTGGAGGTATCTCTCCCATCTGTCTTGGTGGGTTTGCCAAAGTCTGGTTTCACGACTGAATAGGGTTGAGGAACGCCTGGAAATGAGCAAAATAAAATAAATGACATTCAATAGCAACACTAAACAGTAGCCAAGAACAATTATACTGGCAATCAGTATTGACGAACGTTTAATGGGCGTTGTACCGGGTGAGTAAAATAAGGCTTGGTGTTTGAAAGGCTACTGCTCCTTAGACTGATGACTTTCGGCTAAGTTTTGCTCCATTGAATTGAATTTTTATTTTACTGTTATAGTCATTCCGCTAAAACTTTTTTTTAGGTAGTTAGTTAGAAGGCCTAAATCAGCAGTAATCTTGCTATTGTGAGTTTAGTTAAAAGACTACTGTGAATAACTAAATGAATGAAATGAAAAAAACATCGAATTTTCGTTCCCAAATAAACCCCTTACCAGCAAAGAGCTCAATCTTTAAAAAGATGGCTGTAAAATTCTGTTAAATTCCTCGTTGAATTTAAGTGCTTGAAAGGAACCTTGGGCAATTTGCTGTAAATCTGCCGTGGCAGTTTTTTGATATCTTGATTAGTTTCAAAATGGCGGCATTTAATGATTTGAGGTTGTGACGTCATCAAATTTCTAAATCCTTAACCAGAAGAGCTACAGATTGCTGCTTCCAACCATGTTGTAGACTGCTCCTTAGCATAGGTTCCAAATCTTTAAATCGGTGCAAACAGGCAGGTAAAGAATTCTGCATCCTACTTCTTTGAAATGAATGACTTGAAAGAAATTTTAGTCACCTTACCGTGATTCCACCATTGGACTTTTCAGAAATCTTTAATAGCTGTCGAATTTACAGCCTATATTATATTTCAGCTCATTTTATGATGTGACGTCATCAAATTTCTAAATTACAAACCAGAAGAGTGAAAGAGTTTTGCTTGATACCATATTGTAGGCATCCATAAACTATGGTCTTCTAGAAAACTGTGCGATCTTTTGTCATGAGGTTTAGAAGTTGCAATTGCTTTAAGCTTTTTCCGAAAATTTCCTTGAATTCTTAAAAAGGAAGAAAAAGGGTGCAATTCTGAAAATATTGAAGATTTCAGAAAAGTCCAACGGCAGATTTACTGTAAAATAGTTAGTTTCTTTGAAGCCATTCCGTTCAAAGAAATGGGTCAAAGAATTTTACACCCAGCTTTTTAAAGATTTGAAACCTATGCTCTGCTCCTTGAATATATAAGCAATGATATCTTCCAATATCTGATTGGATGGCTAACATATTCAATTAGTTTTAGAATTTTCCTGACTGCAATCAGTCACTCCGTTCACACTATGCAAGGGATGTTCTAAAAAATTCACCTAGAGAAACATTAAGAAACGTGTTAATCAGGAGCAAGTTTCCATAATATGCTTGATTATAGCATGGACTTCAGCATACCTTAATACAAAAGGCTGAAAAACTGGAAAGGGTGGGAAAATTAGAATGCCCTAAAACAATAAAAAAAACTCCGTTTTCAAAGAAGTCTGCGTCTTGCTACTAAAAGGCAGTTTTATATACTTTTTAAATTTTTAGAGCATTCCAATTTTCCAGCCTTTTCCCTCCCAGAAAGCTGCTCACAGACAGACACATTCCCTAAGAACAGTTTGGATTCTCCCATTTCCATCATTTGTGAATGTGCTCATATTGCATTTTGCTTTCCTTCTCGACGTCCTATTTTTACGGTGCGGCCTTCAAAAGTACACTTTTCAGGTTATTAGTTTCAGAATAGAACATACATTAAGTCTCTCGAGACTCGCAAAAGTTTTGAACTTGATTTCACATTATTATCGACCTTTTAGCTATTCTACAAAAGAGCCTGGATCGAGCGTTATCTTTAAACATTTTTATACACAAGGTGCGATCGAGTGGCGTAAGAGCTTCTACCACAATTGTGCACATTCGAAAATTCTACATACTGTAGCAAAATACAACCTCGTTCCCAGGGCGTTCTTACGTCATACGCTGATCACGAAGCCGAATGAACACCCTGGTACACTTCGATCAAATGCGCCCAGAATCTGGGTGCATTTGGAAGCCATTATGGATTTCACCGTTGGCAAGGCAACGCAAATTAACAGAAAATGGCCGTTGCTCTAGCGCAAATTCTGCAGAAGATAAATTGAGAAAATGAAAACAAACATTTTGAAGACCTTATTTCAACCTTTTTGAAGGCATTTGAGCAATGATCTGAGGTTGATAAGTATGCTTAATGTGAAAATAAGCTCGGTTTGTTTGGAGCGAAAATGGGCCTAAGTTGCAAATTCGAGAAACTTTCACCGCAGCTTCCAAAATGAAATGGCTTGTTATTCTTCGAATTTTGGGAAAAAAATTGCAAATGATGGTCGGAATAGGTAAAGAACATGGTTTTACGTTGAATTTTGACATGCCGCGGCTGTTTACCCAGCGCAAAACGGAGTATCGGCGGAAAATGGCGAGCAGCCAATCAGGTTGCCGAATGGCCTCTTGTATCCCAGAGTAGAGGTGGAGCAACGAACTCACTCTGGGGACAAGGAGGATGTAAAGCGTATCCCACAATGGACCTGGGGCCTTTCATATATGCGACGAAAGCGCGCATGAGAACAATCAGTTGCAGTCGGTTGCAGTAGAGAGGAGCTGGAGAACAACAGGCCTAAGCAAATCAACTACGTCGCCGAACGACAAATAAACGCAAGCAATCGAAGGAGTCACGCGTCCAAACCTTGAGTTGCAGCCAGAGATCTACTTGCACTGTTTAGATGAAGACTCTGTCTTTACATACACATCATCTGACCTCAGGATATTGTTGCTGTTTCTCACTTAAACGGTTTTTAGCTACAGTACTTAGGCCCTAAATTTTGAAAAATTGTAAGGCGCCGTAACTTTATAAATCGTGGGGACTTCGTAGGACTTGTAGGTTCATTGAAAGAAACAAGGTTTCAGGTTTCATCTCATGAAATTTCAGCCACAAGTCCCCTGCCTGAGCTATAAAAAAGTCGGCAATCCAACCAGTGTTTTTTGTATTTCACCGACGCCACGAAACTTTTGCGCCGAGGGAAGGCTTGAAAACAAGATCCTCCTGATATATTTTCAGCTTCGTTGAAAAGTATTAGAGTTAACGAATAGATTAAGACACGCATCATACACTGTATTTACATGAAGAGAAGGCAGCCCTATTTTGGCAGCCCTTTTTGGCCAATTGCTTCCGCGCGCTATCATGATACTATTTTGTGTGCAGAATTGCATCATGGGATAGGCTTTATATCCTCCTTGCTCTGGGGACGAGATTGAGCAAAATATTGTTCGATTCTGATTCTTTCCAGAATAGATAAAAGGTCTATTTAAATCCCCAAACAAAAGAATTATGCTGGTGTCTGCTTGACTCCCGTCTTCTTGCTAAAACAGCCTAAAAGAGCAAAATGACAACCTCCTTACCTGTTATTCCAGTTACCCTTGAAACCAATGATCTTGAAAGATGTTCATAATTGTACTGTTCACCAATGATAATTCCCTTGAGATAAACTGGCTTCATGAAATGTGTCAGAAGGGATCCTTGCACACCAAGTACATTCCATTTCATCAATTTATCACTACATGACATTGTCAACAAACGCTCGCCTGCTAGGATCCCATCCGTTGTTTGTGTATTACTAGCGGGAACTGGCACTGTGCCTAGAAGAGAGAAAATAGTGTTATCAAGGGCAACAGTGTATCTTTGATGTGTCCTATATTGTAATCAAAACCGCATTCTTATCCACTGTGTAGTTTCTTTTCCACGACGTTGGTTGAAAAGATTTTTAATGTTGCTTTCCTTCGTTTTTCTTCGACTTCGACTGAATGCGGCCATTATTCAAAAAGTTCAAACCGTTTCGTACATGAGGTACTATGCAGCGATGCAAAACTTCCACTCAAAATCTAATCTCGCAAATTTTGAATAGAAGTTTGAAATGAAAAGCATCTCTTTGTTGGACCTCCAACATGTTGGAATTGCTGGAAAGTTCCCACAGTTTTTTGAAGAAATCTACTCTCCAGATGTTTGGCCATGCAGATTTGGATGCGGTTTAAATACTTCACGGATTTGTGGAGATATAGCAATTCCAAAAGACAAAATTGGTTGAAGCTTGTCGAGGCTTGTTTACGCCACTGCAAGTCAGGTGATACACCTTCTTCATGAAACATCCTTTCCATTCTATAACTTATTTCGCACCGTGAAAACTTCTGCCATGAATGCAAAAAGTAGTACAATACAGAAATTTTCCAAGATTATTGCCATATCACTTGAAATGCGTAAACAAACCCCAGCAAATTGTTTCAATTCGAAATCGCAGAGGCATTGAATCTTGAAAAAACAAAACTGCGATGGTAGGACAAAGCCAAGAACGATTGGAAACGCAGACAATTCGCGCAATCACTATATTGTTGCCCACGCGGGATCGCGACGTAAAATTCCATGTGGGTTAGCAGTCTGCTGCGCGGGAAACTAAGCCTGTTGGAAAGATCAATATGCAAATGAGTCAGCATAACTTTCCACCAGCTCTCTATTGTGACGTAAAACAAATCAAGGCCTTGGTTATTATGTTATGAATGGTATCCAGTGCAACAAAGGCAGATTTTGTAATACAATAGCATCAGTCGCTTTGGTTCGCACCTCAATTCAAAGCGATTAGCGAATGCAGACAAAAGAAATTCTCTCAAGCAGAAATTCAAAACAAACGAAGCTGCAAAGTTCCCCTGAAAGCAGTACGGCAAACTCTCGTTGGTGCGGGCGAAGGGAGGTTTTTAAGAGAAGGTATGTGCTTATTAGACTCATGACGACGAGTCTCTTGTTTCCCTGTGCTCTTTGACTTGATGATGGCGCTTCGGTCAATAGAGACTTATAGTATTACTATGAAAACCTGGCCCTATTTAGGCCCAAACTGAGCAATTTCTTCAGTACCAATCAGATTGCGAGATTTGTAAATTACCATTGTTACCGTGTAAATGTGATAGAATTTTCGATTCGATTGAAAAATTGAAAACACTCCCACGGGGTAGAGATTCGAAGCCGTGATTCTTTCGTAATTCCATTGATGATTAAAGAAAATAGGGCCAAGTTTTATTACTGTTTCATGAGGAGTCCCTCTTGAGCAAGGTTTACCGCAGGGATACAAGGGACACATCGTCATCAGTCTATGTGCTTATAACGAAAGAAGAAGGGTAAATCTAAAGTTCTGTCTCGCGGATTTTGTTTATTTGATTCAGGAGCTGAGGAGTGGCTGCGTACGTCTGAGCAATAGATATGCAAAAGTTGTAATGCCCTCTGCTCAGTTTCTGAATCAAATAAACAAAATCTGCACGACAAAACTTTAGATTTACCCTTCTTCTTTCGTTATAAGCACATACCTTCTCTTAAAAACCTCCCTTCGCCCGCACCAAACGAGAGTTTGCCGTACTGGTTTCAGAGCAACTTTGCGGCTATGTTTGTTTTGGATTACCGGTTGACAGAATTTCTTTTGTCTGCATTCGCTAATCGCTTTGAATATAGGTGTGAACCAAAGCGACTGATGCTATTGTATTACATAATCTGCCCTTGTTATCCAGTGCTCAATGACAATCGACTTCATTACAATTGATATTGTCCTGATCAAACAACAAGCCTTTATTTTTGTTTGGGTCTTCACGAGACTTCCGCTTTCTTGGATTGCTAGACAGATTTCAAGATTTCATTGCTTGGAGTTTATTAATGTGTGAAGACTTTGACATCTGATTGGGGATTTGTTTACCACGCAGGCTTCCACGACAAAGCCCTTGCAGGAAGTCGGCATAGGTATGCAAAGCTAGAAGAGGCAGTGTTTCTCGTTGCACATTGAGCTGGTAGCTTTAGGCCCCGTCCACACGTATCCGGATATTTTTGAAAACGCATCTTTTTTTATCCGTTTTGGGTTAGCGTCCAAACGGAGACGGCGTTTTCTGTTACAAAAACGAAGCTTTTCGAAAACGCTCTCAAGAGTGGATCTTTTTGAAAACGCCGTTTTCATGTTGTCGTGTGGACGGGTGAAAACGGAGCTTTTCGAAAACGCTGACGTCACAGCATCGATTTACGACGTATCAGAGCATGCGCACGGATCTTTGGGGATCACGCAAGGGCATTTTGTTTGTTTTCTTTCTTTTGTCAAAGTTCGAACAGCGGAGTTTGAATGCAGCAGCGTCTTCGTGTGGACGGGGATATTTTTGAAAACGCTCGTCGTGTGGTCGCGGATATTTTTATATGCGGATAAAAACCTATGCGTTTTCAAAAATATCCGGTTACGTGTGGACGGGGCCTTAAACTGGGCCAAAATTCTAAGTATTTCCTTGTTGAGTCAAACAAAGAGCTTGGTCTCCCTCAACGCGAGAGTATATTTCGCTGCATGCGGCCTCGTGAACATTTCAAAACAAAGTTTCTAGCAGTCGTTCCAATGTTTGGACATAGCTGTAGTGCCTCCTAATGTGATTCAGGAAGCAGGTGAAAATAGAGGAAAAATACTTAAAAGATTTCATTTCGTAAAAATTGATAGTTTTTCGAATTGTAATTTCACAATACAAGGGTTTCTGGCGATAAGAATTGAATCTTTCATAGGAAGTTTCTTATCAACAAATACTGCGATTATTCAAGTTTGGAGGGGGCCAGAACCCAGAGAGCTCCTTCATTCCCAACGCAAATAATGATTGCATGTCTTGCCTATCTTCTTTCTGAATTTTCAGTCCTGTTACGTTGCTTGCTTGCACTGAAGCGATGAAGCGGGGGCATTAGTTTGCGATAGCTATTGCTATTTGTTACTGTAGCTCCTGGAAACCATCAGACATCTAAACCGGCATCCAAACCTGGCCACCCATCTGGCGAGTAGACTCCTTCAAAAATTCGGAAAATTCCCAGCAGCTATTTATCCTCGCTGCGTTTAGTGAAGGTAGGCAAACCTTTGAAAAAATATTCACACGTTTCTTGTCTTCTTCGCTTATTCGCCGTCTGATTGGTTCGTGAAACTGAGGCTTTGGAGGATTCCGGCCATGGGCCACGAATAACAATCGGCTAAATCTCTCTCAATGTTTTGCAAAAGGTTGGCTCACGTACCGCAAATAAACCTTTAATCTATACGATCTAAATTTTTTTACGAACGTGTCAATTGTTTTCTGCACAAATACACTAGACTGATGCCTTTTCGTCCCTTGTTTCCCTGCGTTCCTTGGTCATGAGGGACTAATAACATTACTCTTAAATAGTGGGCCCACTTTAGGCCCGCGTAAGGTGGTTCCGCATTCACCAATCAAATCGCTAGAATTCAGTTTTTAACCAATCAGGGGCCGCTATTCAGAATGTTGTTGTTGTTGCTTGTAAAGAACGGTTGAAGAGGCCTGGAGTTCTCGCAGCTTCGATGGATCTATTTTGCTTCTACAGCGGAAGATTACTGGCTGAAACGTATGCATTTTGCGTTTTTTACGTCAAGACAACATCATTCTTTGTACTAAAAGTTTCCTTTTCAATGTTCGAGCTCTTTAAACCAGATTTTGAATCGATTTTGTCGAGTGTACGAAAACTCCCACCTGTTTAGGCCATTTTGACAAAGTGGGCCCATTATATAAGCGTAATATTATGAGTCCCTATTGACCAAGTGATATCAGCAAATCAAAGAACGCAGGGAAACAAGGGACGAAAAGGCATAAGTCTACAAATACACCACTTTAATGAACAGCCTCGTTTTGGAAATTATTCAAAATTCTTTCATATGAAATTTTAGACGCCAAATTCGGATTTAGCACCCAAACTTTAGTCTAACCACAAGTTTTTCCAGGGGGGACCCCCCAGACCTCCTTCTGCCTTCTAGGTCTTTGCTCGCTTTCCCATGGCCCCCTCATGTAAAAAATCGTATCTCGGTCCTTGACTTTTATATGGTTACATTCCCTCTTAGACCCACTTCTTCCGATCCAACTCAATGGCAAAAAGTAATGTCTGGATGGTAAGCTAATATTTGGCAGAAATAATCTAACGTAGGCACGTCGGAACGAAATTGCGTTTTTGGGGGCCGAAACTAAATGCGAGTACGGAGAGCAAAAATGGGGGTCTGGCTTTCTGCCGAAAAATACATTTCAAGACCAAGCCTTTTAGATTGTTAGTGAGTGCCCCATTTTTAAGAATTTGCCATTCAAAGAAGCAAAAGATTTCGATAGATGGGAGCCTTTCGTTAGAAAATTTGAAAATAGGACTTCCATTTCACAAAGCTATGTATCATTTTTCAACTGCACACCATCAAAAGTGATAGCCTGTTAAATTTCTAGTAACTTATTCGAATATGGATGAGTTTAGATCTTCCTCTCGATAAGCTTGGCTTTAAAAGAATAAAAAGGCACAGACTTTAGCATATCAGTTTCCCCCCGCTTCCGACGGGCCTGTCACTAAAAACTAGTCAAGTCCAGTAAGAAGTTCATCAATAATTTCCCATCTACCATGCAAGAACACTAACGCTTTAGTTTAATGTAAGGTTAACGTTTCTTTTAGAAAACGTGATTTATTGTTTACCTTGAGAAATCCATTCGTTGAACTCGCTTTGTGGTCGCAATCCAAACTTATATGAGCCACAAACGCTTAAACTACTTTGAGACTAGGAAGCAGCTCCGACAAGCACACTCTGATAAGGAAATCTCCCTCGTTTGCTTTCAACTACACGTTCCCACTTTCAACTGCACATTACCAAATTCTATAAGTGGGGGTCATCAAGGGGGGTGGAAATCCGCCGTTCCGCGCGATTTTCAGTTAAAATCCGCCGTTCCGGTCAGTTTTAGCCAAAGTTCCGTGTCCCGCCACTTCTTTACCAATGATGGCACAAATTAGTATTGTTAGACATTTTCCATCCATCCCGGTGGAAAGAGGAGGAGAGTGGCAGTTGAAATTCTTATGCAAGGCTTGAAAAATATTCTCATAGTGCTGACCGGAAAAATTGAGATGTGACCACGACCTTTTTTGCAAGACAACAGATGAAGGATCCGCAAATCCATAAAATTTCATGAAAATTCCGCATTCCGCGTATCATTTTCGACAAAAATCCGCGTCCGGTAGGGATGGAGAATTCCGTCGTTCCGCCAAGAAATTGCTAGAATTCCGTATTCCGGGACAAATTTTCTTCAAATTCCGCTGTTCCGTAAACCTTGATGACCCCCACCTATAATGTGGCTACCAATATGGGCTGATGTCCCACGGATCGATTTGAGAAAGTCCCCTGAAAGTTCTGATAGCGAGAATGCATGCTAAAAAGGCCTTTCCTGCGTTTTCTGAAAAGAAGTTCGAAAAAATCAAGCCCAATCACTTTCAGTCCTTATTAATATTCCCGGAATTAGATTACTTTCGAAGTATTTTTGGTAAGCTCTGATATTAACCCTATTAACGACAGGAATGACATTGGATAACATTTTTTACCTTGATCTTGGAGCTCTTTTGCATAACAAGCCATCTAGGGGTCTCTAACTTCAGCTGTCGCATACTGCTGATCCTTTAAAGTTAGCAACTCGAGTGAACTTCCAACGGATTTGAAGATTCTGGTCTTTAAAATTATTTCAAAACTTTGGGAACAGGGTTACCGCATGAGCTCTATTAACCCCCCCTCTCTAATAAGCCCCTCCCCTCTGAGTCAAAAAATTTGAAATAAGCCCCCTCTCTTTTAAGCCCCTCCCCCACTTATACAAAATTCTAGAATTTACCAAATATTTCCATTTATTTAGCTACAATACCTTGCATGTTAATTTTAGTATGGTTTAGGATAAAAACTTTGTCCAATTACTATATTGAGCAGTAGAATTGTATGTTGATTCTGCAAATTATAGGATAAAAGAACTGAAAAGTTACCAAATATATCATTGTCACTTGATTTTGTGAATAAGCCCCCCTCTCTAATAAGCCCCCCTCTGGAAGGTCCGAAATTAAATTAGCCCCCCGGGGCCTTAATAGAGATTTTACAGTATCTTCCCTGTTCATTTTATCGTTAATTTTCAATAATGAATCAAACGAGGAGCATTTTTTCAGCCTCTCGTTTGATTGCTTATATGTCTATAACCAATGAACCGGTATTCAAAAATTTTGTTTCAAGCAATAGACCGCGCAATAGACCTTTAAGCTATTATCTTCTCGTGCCGAAAATAAGATCGATAAACCTGCCCAAATTGAAGTCTCAGATGGCATGAGAAAGAAACGGCCTACTTTTCCAGTCAACAAAAGGCCGAACATGTACGTCGTTCAGTCAGACAATATGAATTCTTTGAACCCCAAACACATCTCTCTTGAGTATTCTGCAAAATGTTAGTTATGCGTGAATTCCTCCATACCTCGGGTGAGTGGCTGAGTGGCTTGAACAGTTTTAAATCAGGTAACTGAAGTTGGGCTCAGTAGAGTGAGGTCAAACTCCAGAACTCACCTCGCCGTCCTTCGGAATGGACGTTAAACTAGGGGTCACATGCCTGGATGCGGCATGCACAGCGGGCCTAAATTTGCTTCAGTAGCTAGAATTCCTGACAAGCCAACTCAAAACAAGTTGAAAAACAAATTAAAAACCTCAGCAGTTGTTGGTTCCTATTGAATATTTCATACACGTTTCTTTCTCACCCCATGTAAGTTTGAATTTACGCATATTTATCGATCTTCTTTTGACCTAAAAATATCGTCGTAAAACCACAAAGAACATCCTCGAATACAATTTAACCTTTCGGCAATCGAATAAAAGAAAGTTCTGAAAATTTTTTCATTGGTTGTGGAGATATAAACAATCGAACGATGATACAACATTTTAGGACACCGGTAGATATAGCAAATTTCTAACGAATATGAATATTCTGTTCTTCACGTTGTAGATTGAGCACGGGGGGGGGGGGGGGTTCTTCCATAGTAAAGGTACCTGGGGATGTGCCGCCCGCGAGGGTATACTTTTTCGGCCTTCTAGTCTAGCCAAGGGTGTACTTTTTGGCAATTTTAATCGAGTTAAGTCTAAGCAAGGGTATGCTTTTTGGGAATTTTGGTCAAAGAGATGTTAAAATTCGGTAATTTTGGTAAAAAACCCAACTTTTTTTGGAATTTTGGTCGAGAAAATGCGAAAATTTGGAAGTTTTGCCTAGAAAATGCCAATTCAGAGCACTTCTGAAGGAAAAATTAGTCTAGCCAAGGGTGTCATTTTCACAAAAATTGGTCTAGCCAACGGTTACATTTTGAAACTGTGGGCGGCACCCCCCTAACCGAAATTTAGCCGAGAACCCCCCCCCCCGTGAGATTGAGTTCTCCTTGAATCAACATCTACAGTAAAGTACTCTATTAAGCCCTCGGGGGACTTATTCAAGTTTGGAGACTCGAAAGGGGGGCTGAGAGGGAGGGGGTATCAGGGGAGAGGCTTATCCAAAAAGTCAAGTTATAAATGACGTCTGTTCAGTTCTTTGCTCCCATGTTTTGCGGAATCAACAAATCCAACTCAAATATCAACTATCCTTTCACTTAAGAGGGGCATTAACTTTATGGCACTATTCAAAACAATATCACAGGCAATTCTTTGGCAATCTCTGGAAATTGATAGAAATAGGGGCTTATTAGTGATGGAGCTTATCAACAAGTTGGCCTAGAAGAGGGGCATATTGGAAGGGGGCATAATAGAGAGGGTGCTAAATAGGGCTTTTATACCATTTCGTTTCGGATATATGGTAAGCTTGTCTTGTGTGTTCTTTCTGTTCTGACTTTATAACATTAGTTTTTGTATTTCGAAAAGGTCATCCGAAGTACATGTTCAAATTCCAAATAGACTAATGAGTTGTTAACATTACATGGATATATTTTTATGATAGTCTACGTTTAATTCTGCGTCGAATGATGCATAAGTTTGTTTGGGTATATTTTCATGAATGGACGTGGTAAACACAGTCTCTTAATTACTGCCCAGCGGCGCAGACAGCACTCGAAAAGTGAGCGGGTCTTGGCGTAGCCCCAGGAAAATTTTGCATAACCAAGCCATTCGAACGCTCCGAAAAATGCAGGCAACGCCCTTTTTGCGAAATTTAGAGTAATTATTTGCCACGAATATTCATCAGATCTTTTCATTACATGACAAAAATGCTTGATCCAACTCACCCCTTGTATTTTTGTACGAATCTCGGGAACCATCTTTTGGAAAAGTTTCCGGACCCCCCCCCTTCCCCCCCATGGCTCCGCCAATGTCACTGCCTGAAAGGTTACTGTTATCTTAAAAAGGAAATGCACTACATGTCAAAAACAAACAGTAATATTTTCTCTTATCATCGGTCTTGTACTAGCCTTATGGTTTAGTTGAAAGCATAAACCTGATTTAAAGCAAGAAGTCATTGGCAGAGTGTACTGATCTAAACTGCTCTTGAGTTTCAATGTATTGCAGCCTTCACAAATCAGTCTTGAACGCAACATAACTTAGAATAAAACCGGTTAGAAGTAGAAGAAGTTGCTGCCACGACTGATTTGTAAGGTGGTAGAAGGTTTAAGCTATTCCTGTGATGGGGAGAAATAGATCAATTAATGAAAGATATAACGATAAAATAAATGGAAAGACTTTTGAAAACATAAAATATTAAAGAGCAGGAATCAACACGAGTTGTTGATGCTGCTCATTTGAGGTTAAAGGGCAAGTCCGGGGTTGTGAATGGTGTGTAATACTCTTTACCAACATTTTCTTTTTTTCTCTGCGAAACTGCGTATTTCAACCTGCGAAATGAGCGAAATGACGTCATTGTCTATGGTGTCACTGCGCTTCGACCTGAACGCAGCAGCCAAATGTTTTGATATGCCGCTCACACTGCTTGCCTCCTTATCCCACACTCGCATGAAATACAAAATGGCCACGACTTTGGCCTAACTTATGAAAATTCGTTAACGTATTTATGGCACTTGTAGATGTCACAACTGGGAAAGAACTCACGATTGGTATTCGGCAATTGGTAAGATTGCTTTTGACAACGATTTTATAAATCCCGGACTTGTCCTTTTGCTCAAAATGAATTATATGGACTTTAAATCATTGTTCTTGTCAAGGAAATGTTTCATGATCTCTTTAGTTACGAACAGTGCAAATAAATATTGATCTGTCTGGCTCTCATTACTTGGAAGCTGACTTAGATCGAAGGAATTTGCTCATTCGAGGAACAATTTCCAATTGAAAATAAGTACCAGGATAATTTCCCTCATAGTGGCAGTCCTGTTCAGCGACACTTGGCCTGTGTTGAGCGTTGCAAAAAATATTTTCATTTTATAAAAAGATCTAACAAAATACTAGGCCTATACCAGCAAAGAAACTGCACTGCAAAGTTTAGAGCCAGGCTTCTTGTTACAAAATGTGTCAATGGGGCGGGAGGGCCGCGGAGAGAATTTACGGACTCCGGGTCAGAATGAAACAAGGGCCCCCGCTAATCAAGGGTCGAAAGGTACGACAACGGCGTAGACTTGCGTCAGAGGCGCATCCTTCTAGAAGGTCCGGGGCATGCCCCCCCCCCCCGGGACAACTCTTTATATCGAGGTTGCTAGAATCGCTCTGGTAACTAATGGTGCCTCAAAAACAAATAATCAAATCATTGAACTAGCCAGTCATTATGTACAAGAAGCACGAATAAATATAAAGCCATCTAGTGGCCAGAAAGGCAAATTCTTTAAATAGAAACATGGACTGACTGCTTTGTACGAGGAAACCCCTTACGATTTGATCAAATGTTTTAGGCCCCTTTTCAGGCATTTGGTGAACAAAAAAGTTACTGAAGCCGAACTTACCTATTTTCATTGCTCATAAGAACGTTAGAAAAAAATCAATAAATTGTTTCATTTTCAGGATTTTAACATTAATTTTAATCATTCTTATCCGTTCAATGGTCTTAGTTCTTTGGTGCTTTGAATTTTTTCGCTCTCCCAAGCTATCATTGTCTCTGCAGGGTAATTCTACTTCAAACAGGGACGAAAAAGAAAAAAATTTAACCCTATACTCTCAGATTTTGCTGACTTTTTGTTTGTGATTTAAGAATGATGATAGTAGCAACATATCCAAATTTCAGCTTTCTACCATTTGTCATTCTGGAAATATCGTAACTCAAAGTTTTGACATTTTTGAGCCTAAATCTTTATTGGTAGCCATTTTGAATTGACACTTTTCATAAAATTAGCTATCTTTTGATCAACTCTTCAGAATTGTGTCATCCCAATGTGGCTTTCATACAAATGTGAGGTGGCAAACACAAAAATTGCCTGGAAATGGTGTTAAATTTAGTAGATATGGCTATGAATGCACAAATAAATTTTGATTGCACAATTTGCTTTTGTTCAAATTTCACTAATTTTGTTCATGTTGCTTGACTTTAGACTACATTACATAAGTCCCTCTAACTTACGCTCGTTGTTGTTGTTGTTATCGCTTCACTTGAGGGACTTATGTCCTTACGCTTCAAAACAGGGACTAATTAGGCCAAGTCCGCCGCGTTCACGGCGCGACCAATCAGATCACTACTTTCTTAATATGGTCAACCCACGTGCCTATTGTTAGTGTTTGATTGGCTCATTAGTTCAAAGTTCGACTTCTCGAAGCGAAGCGACGCTCGAAATGACCTTCGAAGGGACGTTCGACTTTTCTTTCGACGTTCGTAGGATGGATAATGTTCTAAGTTTCTTCTGATTTTCCGTAAGGTTTTAGTCCCTGTTTAGAATCCGTTTGGTCGTGAGTCCTTTGTATGAGTGAAATTAAAACATCAGATTATAAATGTTGAACGAATACAAGGAATCACGTCGTCAGTCTAGCTTGACTTCAGCCAAACTGATTTTTTGCAGGCTCAAAGTAGACACATACACCTACTTTCATGGAAAAAATCTTCTTGGACAAACCTGTCATTAAGGATTTATCCATGTTTAAACATTTTTGTATATATTTGTATTGCGCGCAACAACAACAAAAATTACATCACAACAAAATGCAAAAATACAAACATAGTTGTTGTTGTTGTGCGCAATACAAATATATACAAAAATGTTTAAACATGGATGAATCCTTAATGACAGGTTTGTCCAAGAAGATTTTTTCCATGAAAGTAGGTGTATGTGTCTACTTTGAGCCTGCAAAAGATCAGTTTGGCTAAAGTCAAGCAACATGAACAAAATTAGTGAAATATGAACAAAAGCAAATTGTGCAATCAAAATTTATTTGTGCATTTATAGCCATATCTACTAAATTTAACACCATTTCCAGGCAATTTTTGTGTTTGCCACCTCACATTTGTATGGAAGCCACATTGGGATGACACAATTCTGAGGAGTTGATCAAAAGATAGCTAATTTTATGAAAAGTGTCAATTCAAAATGGCTACCAAGAAAGATTTAGGCCCAAAAATGTCAAAACTTTGAGTTACGATATTTCCAGAACGACAAATGGTAGAAAGCTGAAATTTGGATATGTTGCTACTATCATCATACTTAAATCACAAACAAAAAATCAGCAAAATCTGAGAGTATAGGGTTAACAAGCTGTCCCTCATTGACATGGAATTACCCTGCTTCCATTTGATTTTTAATATATCATGACAAACTAAGAAAATATTGAGGGGCCCTTTCCGATCACTGGACTTGGCCTAGAGACCCGAATTTTGAGCTATACTTTGGGAAACTTGAGTTATCATTTATGGGCCCAATGTTTATTTATGGCTATGGGCTTCGTGTTTTTGACCCCCACTGACGACATTTGTGACACAGAGTCCCTGGTTTCCCTGTGCTCTTTTTTTGACGGTAAACAGCGACTCATAACAGTACTCTCAAAAACCTGACCATATTTAGGCCCAAACTCTGAGATTCCTAGAGTACCAATCAGATTGCGAGATTTGTGAATTACTATGGTTACGGTGTAAATTTGACAGCATTCCAACGGGACGGGATTCAAGATTCGAAGCCGTGATTCAATCATCAAGGTTTACCACAGGGATACAAGGGACTCATCGTTATAAGTCTACCCCGTGACCCTCTCTCCTCAGCCCTGTGGGACGGGAATCCTGCAAAGACCTAATGTATTTTATAACATATACAGCCATGACTGACCAGCATGCTTTGCGGCCCTCGAATGCTCTTCCCCACAGATCTGTACAGAGGATGGTCATGGGGATCAGCACAATTTCATTTGCGTTATTTTGCTAAACACTGAAAACAAAGGGATTTTGATAACTGTCTCTCTTGAAACAAAACCTTCAAAATAACATGTTGACGTATGCGAAAACAAGAATAGTTGCTCAGTTGCGCTGATTCTACATTTCTCCCTCTTTTCTTTTCAATTTCTTATCAATAGTCTGCACGAAGGCTAATAGGCGCGACGCAGCTCCAAAAGGGCATACATTAAAATCGAAAACTTTCGGACGATCAAACTTTCGGACAAAGTTTTGTCCGAAAGTTTACTTGTCCGATAAGTGTTGATGTCCGAAAGTTTTTGCGTGCGAAAGTTTAAAATTCATTGAAAATAGAAAATAACAAAGAAGCGTAACATAAAATGTTAATTAATCAATATTTTGCCAGTAGCGCTAAAGTTTCTTGAATATTTTATCTAAAAGTTTGGCTCCTTGAAGCCGCTTCCATGAAGAGTTTCTTGAAAATAGTTCATGCATAGCAACACCTTTAAATTTTGTTTACAGCTGGTTTACCATTGTTCAATCTAACAAAAATTACATTCAAATGTCCTTGTAGATGTAATGATCGATCTGATCTAAAACACCACACAAGTGGAACACAAATGAACACAAATGAACACAAGTGGAACACAAATGAACACAAATGAACACAAGTGGAACACAAATGAACACAAATGGAACACAAATGAACACAAGTGGAACACAAGTGAACACAAGTAGAACACAAATGAACACACGTAGAACACAATTGAACACAAGTGGAACACAAGTGAACACAAGTAGAACACAAATGAACACACGTAGAACACAATTGAACACAAATAGAACACTGATGTTGGTGTAAAAAACCAGGAAAATTTCTTCAAATTTCAAGAATTCATACCAAAATTGCTACGCTTCTCCAAAAAGAATTCTCAGAGAAATGTTTCCTCAGCAGAAAAGGCAGGGAAGTACGAGGGGCTTTTTGCTCATTCAATAAAGCGTGCGACATTTTCAGTACAAAAGGACTTTACGATTTTTCATGGATTTTGCTTGATAACAAAATGAGCTTATCAAAAAGGCTTACGGGATTATTTGGGCGCGAGAGAGTATTTGTGTTAATCGTAAATTGAGTCTAAATTCACGTCTCTTTCTGTTATCCATCAGAAGCGCTGTGCAACTATCTCAAGTGGCGCTATCTCAAGTTTGCCTAAATTGAGTAAAACTGGACCGGGGAACCGTCCTTGCTAAGATTTCTTTCATTTGAAATGATTGAAAAGATCTTAAGCCCATTCTTCGCACTTGAATAGCCAAGTTAGACATCCAAATATATTTTGTTTCGTTGAAAGACCAAGGCTGCGTTTACACGGGGCCGCTCTAGTACTTTGCCGGCCGAATATTTCAAGTAACTTTTAGCTGTTCCGTGCAAATATTTGGTCGGTATGAATTCGCGTTTACACGAGGCCGGCCATCTTTTATGGGCATGCGCACATTGTCTAATTACTAGCAATATGTCTCCAGTTTCTCTGAGGACCATATTCCATTCGCCTCCTTTTCAAAGCATTCCATCCTCAATTGTGGTACCGTGCAAATTTTTGTTCGCTTAGAGTGTTTACACGAGGCCGCTCACAAATTTGACCGGCTCAGTTCGCAAGAAGGCCACTTCCCTAGGTGACCGAGTGAAGGTCGGCTAAGCGTCCAAATATTCGGCCGGTTAGGCAGGTCTCGTGTAAACGGGAAGGCTTAGTGGCCAAATATTTGGCCGGCCAAACATTCGGCCGGCCCTGTGTAAACGCAGCCCAAATTATGCGTAAACAATGTATTGTAGAATGAAAAATCTTTGCATTCTCCCGGTAGAAAGAAGCTACACAACGTTGTTAATCGTTCACTTCCCTGGTAACCAGTTCAGTTTGGTATTTCGACCTTGCAGCAAAAGAATACAAGGAAAGGCATTCATTCATTCCCCTCTCTCGCTCCCAAATAATCTCGTACGCCTTTTTGGTAAACTCCGTTTGTTGTCAAGCAAAATCCATGAAAAATCTTAAAGTCCTTTAGTACTGAAAATGTCGCACGCTTTATTGAATGAGCAAAATGCCCCTCGTACTTCCCTGCCTTTTCTGCTGAGAAAACATTTCTCTGAGAATTCTTCTTGGAGAAGCGTAGCAATTTTGGTATGAATTCTTGAAATTTGAAGAAATATTCCTGGTTTTTTACACCAACATCAGTGTTCTATTTGTGTTCAATTGTGTTCTACTTGTGTTCATTTGTGTTCCACTTGTGTTCATTTGTGTTCCACTTGTGTTCATTTGTGTTCCACTTGTGTTCATTTGTGTTCCACTTGTGTTTATTTGTGTTCCACTTGTGTGGTGTTTTAGATCAGATCGTAATGATCACCATGTACCTTCTGTAAGTTGATATTTATGATAGAATCACAATCAGTTTTAACATCTTTTTGGCATCGTGCTTGCTTTTTAGTGTCGTAATCTACTTAAGTCCGTAAATTTTTGCAACAAAGAATTACTTTCCTGTGAGGCTCCAGCTCGACCAAAACATTAGACACAGTTCCTTGAATTTTGCTTGCAATTCAATTTTCGAGTTTTCAAATGCTATTTCTATGATTGTAAAGCTAATTCAATCTCCGATGCAAAGAAGCAAAGTTCTCTCCTCGTCTCTTTTGCTCTTTTCTATCGTGGCCTGTGATTATTTCCTCCAATTAGCGTTTGGCTATCTCACCTTCCTGAGTGAAAGTACATGCCAAAATGCATTGCTTATGCACTAAAGAAGCCACTGATGTAATTTGTGCTCATTTGCATTCTTTTAACTACATTTAATTTAAAAAGTTGTTTATTTCAAAGATGCTATTTTAAACTGAGCAAGACAATTGAATTTTGCTAAATCAAAGAAATTTGGTTTCTTGATTTTGAGGAAGCCTTGAACAAGAATAGTGGCTCATTTGCGCAGACTCTAGTCTTCTCCCTCTATTCAATTTCTTATCAAGAGTCTGCACGCAGCGATTTCGTTCTTTGATCATTGCTAGGAAAACCTTGAAAAATAGCAGCGTTGTTGTTGCTGTACTCAAGGTTCAAGACGTTAAAAGAGAAAGATGCTTACATGCAGAATGACAAATAACCGTTTGGCGTTCGTGAGAAAATCAGACTTACTACGTCGTCGTAATTATCAGTACTGACAGTGTTGTGAGACACTCGCTGTGATAAATGATAAGTTGGGCTAATTGTTATCAGTCTATTCATTGTTGTAAACAAAGACAAAGGGGAGCAGAGGCTGCTGGTCAGTCATGGGTCTTTAATGCGATTTCATCCTTCCAAAAATATTGGACTAGCTTCATGAAAAGTTACCTTTTGTTCAGACTGAACTGGTCTAGCCAGCGTGCAGTCTCTACGCGGAGGAGCGAAAAGGAGAAGAAAGCTCTTTCTTCCCCTTTTCGCTCCTCCGCACTTACTGTAGGAATTAACACAACTATCATTTTATTGCCCTAGTTGTTCAAAATGTCCACACCTAACAGGGTAATATTGTTCTGTGAATGGTAGGCACTAGCCCTGCTTAGACGGGCTGTACAAGACTTTTGTAAACAAAGCTGGTCAATATCGCATGGGGCTCAAATGCTTCAAAACTTTAAAAAGGCGGATGTAAAAAATTGTATCACAATTTCTATGAATTGAATGACTTGAAAAAGGAACTTTGCAACATTTGCTGTGAATCTGCCGTGGCATTTTTCTCATAACTGGATTATTTTCAAAATGGCAGCATTTTTGATTATTTTTGTAGAAATTTATTTATTGAACATTTTGAAAAAGTTAAAATCATTGTAAATCTTAAAATACTTGAGGAAAATTTATACATCCTTCAAGAAAACCATAGTTTATGAAGGTCTACAATTCAATTCGATTCGATTGTATATAATAACATTGCTACACTTTACAGGAGCATCGTTATACTAACATAACATAACATAACAAAACAAATGGATTACAACTTAACTGAATAAACTAAACTAATATCAAAGAAGTAAACGAATATCAAATGCATAAGACTAATATTAACTATAATGGTGTTCATATTTAACTCTATATTTACAGTGGAATCAGAAGGAAATGGGTTGTTAACCAGGTCATGTGGGGTTGACATCATTCTCTGAACGTATTTCAGGTAATAAGCTACCCATCTGATTATCTGCAGATTCTCACATGACATCAAAAAAATAAATTGCTACAATATGGTAGCAAGCATAAATCTGTAGTTCTTATGGTTACGGACTTAGAAATTTGATGATGCCAGAGCCTCAAAATCAATAAATGCTGCCATTCTGAACCTAACCAAGATATCATAAATTGCCCAAACAGATTTACAGCAAATTACTTGAAGTTCCTTTAAAGCACTTTAGTTCAAGGAAAAATGCAATGAAATGTTACACCCACCCTTTTTAAGATTTCTTTTTGTGCTCAATATAAAATTTTACAAACCGACCCACTCAAGACACTACACACAAGCTACTTTACTAACCTACAAGGACGTTACCACAAAGGGCAAGAGACCATGACAACTTCGCAGTCATTAACATAGAAAACATGTAACTAAACAAAAATTAAATATACAGAAACGAAAAATACAAATGAACTTTACTGATAATTACTGAGGTAATTACTTTTAAAGATCTGAGCCCCATACAAAATTCAATAAGAAATTCCTCTCTTATTGGTATGTGGCAAGCACTTTCTTCAACCTGGTGACCTTTTATGTGTATTAAAACATCTGAAGCTCATAGCTCAGAATCCAGCTTCATTTCTGAAATTGATGCTGGTATTAAACTCTGATTGCAGTGGCAAATTAAACAGATTTCAAACAAATAGAAAATGTCTTCATTTACAATAGATCTGCAGCTATTGCCTGCATTAGGAGGTGGACATCATAGGTTTTGGAAGTTTAGCTTGTATATACAACCTCTGTAAAACATGATGCTAAAAGACTAGTTGAAGAGAAACTTTGAGGCAACGTTTCCAGAAACATTTCTAAGACTGAATTTGAGTATAATTAAAATATGATTTAGATAGCAAATAATGCTTACGTGCTAGTGCCATTCGAAAGCTAAGGGAAAGCAAATCTCCCTTGGGATCTTGACACTTGAGGGCAAAACCTTTTTGTGAAGAGGAAGCAAAAAGCCGGCAACAGCCCTGCCTATCTCCAAATTGGGAGTTAGCAGGTTCGTTGCAGCAATAAAATGATAGCTGCATAATTACTTTGCTGACTTGACTTGTTACCCCAGGTCTATCTTAGCAAGCCTTGTTTCCAATGACACATGCATTTTGTTTTGGGACTGTCAAGAAACACTTCAAATGTGATTTCAGCTGGAACTGTATAACTTAACAAGGGTAGATTTAGTAAAACAATAGCATCAATTGTGTTTGATTCACACAGGGATTCAAAATGATTAGCTACTGCAGACAAGGGAAATTCTTTTGACCAGTAATTCAAAACAAACAAAGCCTCAAAAGTTGCTCTGAAACCAGGCAGGGAAACTTTAGTCACACAAAAGGTGGTATAAACATGTAACTTCTTGTAAAAATGACCCTTAAAAAGGTCTCAGTTTGCCCTACTAGTTTCAGAGCAACTGTTGCTGCTTTGTTTGCTTTGAATTTCTGGTTGAGAGACTTTCCTCGGTCTGCACTTGCTCATCGCTTTGAATTGCAGTGTCAAACAGGGCAACTGATGCTATTGTCTTACAAAATCTGTCCTTTTTGTATATATACCTTTGAAGAAAAAATTATCCACATACCTTGGCCATTTTCAATCTTAGTTCTCAGCATGCCAATTGTCTTATTGTTTGATGCAACTGGTGCATTGTTGTACACGCGGCCATCACCACATGGTGCTGTGTTGATATACAAATAGAGATGCAGGCTTGACTTCAGTTGAAATAATGGGGCTTTTGGCTTTCTCTCCAAGCAACTCTCCTTGCCAGTCATTGCCAATTGAAGCTGGTCAAAGAAGAACTGTCTGAGACCACGGCAAGCAATTATTTCTGCATGGCAATCATTCAAAACTTGACCAGAATTATTGATGCTTTCACCGCCAATACATTTAGTTCCAGTGCCGATACTCAAAACCTCAAAAGCATCCATCATTTTGCCATTGACTTCTTTTGCCATTGCAATCCCTGCAAGAACTTTGTAAGGCACTTCAGACTGGAAGACTTGGTTGAATTTTCTTGTTACAGCTTGAACAATTTTGTCTGCAAATTCTGTATCAATATCTGTTTGGTTCTGATTCCCCGTATTTGTTTCAACCTCCATGTTGAAATTTGTGATGTTGTAGAGAACCTCAAGGGCTTTCGTTGCAGCAGCAATCTTGGCTGTTTTTTTTGACTGACCAACACCATCAAACGTCTTGTCACCAATTGTCACAAAGCACGAAAACTGTGTTTGGTTACCAGACAGCTTTTGCTCAGAGAACAAAAATTCCAATCCTTGGTGCAACTCATACAGAATGCTGACAGGGTTCTTCTTTCCAATATCTTGAATGTCAGGAACCTTCTTTGGGGTTTCAATAACCTCTTCAAAACCTCTGAATCCAGGTGCTCCCTCAGAAAACCTGCTGGGGTCTTCAAACTCATTTTCAGCTTTGAACTCAGCCTTGAATTCGTCAGTAATAGATGTCCAAGAATCCAATGGGATTTCATTCACTTCTTCAAAGACTTTCAAAACAAGCTTCTTCTTAGCTTTTTTTTTAGAAGCGGCTTGAGCAGTGAATACTTTACCATCGATGTCAATACCAACAAAGAAGCGTGTACCTGTTCTGTCACTAACATCTTCTTCAATGAATTCTAAGTGCCCATAATATTCGTAAAACATCTGCAATGGGTTTTTTGCTGGATTGATCACCTGAAAATAGATAATATATATACACCATGAAAGCTCCAAAGCTCTCAAGGAGCTTACTTAATTTCAGATAATCTGCAGGGGGTTAACCCTATCAAGCCTAGGGGGGGCCGAATCAGCCCCCCCCCCTAGCGGTTTTTTGTCTGTAGATTTTTACCAAGTGCACTTACAACACTGAAACTTTCTGACTTTTAGTTTTTATCCTTGTTACGATGTAAAATCAATTTTTTGAAAAAATCAAATTCATTCCAGGGGGTAAACGCGACCAGTTTTCAAGAGATGTATGTGTAAAGTTTTGAATAATTCCTAATAAAATCTACAGCTAATGTGATAAAATGATGAAAGTATAGGAATACATACTACTTTTGATGCTCTATCCAATGAATTAGCTAATTTTAAATTTGAACGTATGGTTTTGCGGATTTTGGCACTACGCATGTGCGCATTCTTTGCATTCCTGTGTGATGATGTCATCTTTTTTTGTTAATTTTTCTTCACAGAGCAAATACTTTTTAGACATAGAATACAGTGAAATTTGACTGACGTCCTTAATGCTTTTTGTTTTCTCACAATCAACGATTGAAAAATTTTTAGTACTGAAGCCTATTGACTTTGAAAATTGAATAATGTGACATCATGGAAAGGTCACGTGACATATCTAAAAATAGATTTCATTTTTGGGTTCATCATAAGTTGTTCTATACACATGCAAAGTTTCAAGGCTCTAGGTTGTCCAGAACAGAAGTAAATTAGGGGGGCCGAATCAGCCCCCCCCCCTAGGCTTCCTAGAGCATCAAATACCCTAGGCCTGATAGGGTTAAAGATTCTTGCTTGATTGAGGATTCTTGCTTGTAATTCTAGCATGTATTTTCAAAGTTTCTCAAAGGAATTCCTTTTAGAAAATCGCTTACAGAATCTGAATGGAGTGACAGATTTTAGCCAGGAAAAATTCAAAACATAATTTAACATGTATTCAAGCAGGTACTACAAAATATCATTGCTTATATACTCAGGTATCCTGTCAAATGCCAGGCGTATTTTGCTCACCCTGTATTGTATACATAGCTAACTTTTGGTCAAATATATAGTAATAATAATTTACATGCAAAATTTATTCATATTGTTTGGATGAGATGGATAACAACAAACGAGGTATCAATGTTCAAGTTGGCTATCGAGGTATGTTTTGAAAATCATTTCGGATTGATTCACGCAATATTCTTATCGCTAGGGTCAACCAAATCCGGATACTTTTTTGGGACACCCGGTACAATCATGTAAAGTCATTCCTTTTGTTGCTGCGAGTGCGCATGTGCGAGCAGCCATTTATGCGAATTTGAAAACAAATTCCCGTGTCCGTTTGGTTGGACTTGGACGGTCTATATGCAAATGAGGGATGAAACAGCAACAACAACAGATTCATGCCAGCATTCTTTGCTGACTGAATTGAAAAACCACAAACTGAAATAAACAGCAAATTAAATGAATCTAATCTGCCAGGAAGCTCAATTACTTTTGGAAATATTTCTCAAGGTTCTTTCAATCATGATACACAAAATGATAATGATTCACCATTTATTCCCTTGCATACAGCACTTGAAAATATTTTCAGAGTTAGGTACCATGCAATTTTCATTGCTGCTGAACGTAGTGAAGCAGCTTTCTAGATGAGTTTATCAAGAAATTAGGGGCAATGGTAGGAGTATCACCATGGTTACCAGAGAACAAAAGGATAATCTATAGACTAATCGATGCTTGTGATTGGATATAACGACAAAGAAAAAGCAGCTAATGCAACACAGGAAGTCCAACTTGCCAAATAGATATCATTTTCAAGATGTCTCCTCATCTGATGATCATTCGCTGTTGCACGAATGACTCATCAACCATTGATGTCTCTTTCAGGATGAAATTAACAATCATCATTTACAATTTCAAAGCATACATTATTGCACTAAAATAAACCCCCTACCAAATTAAGTGAGCCAAAGTTTAGAAGGACATTAATTTGTTCACATACAGTTGTGAAAAATGTGTACAATGAATTAAGGCGCACATTTGTCAAGTATATTCTCCAATGCTATGTTTTTAGTGCCTTTTCGACCTGATAGACAAATTCACCAAGGCATAAAAGGCGGAGGAAACTGATTCTGACGATGATATAGAAACAAATGATGATGTTGATGGTTTAGTTTTTTAACTCGCAGCTACATGTGAGCTCAAGAAAAGGGAGACATTTGAATGCAACATTTTTATCAAATGCCAACATGATTACAAAGCGAGGAAGGTAAGGAATAATTGTAAGCAGTCTAAGGAAGCTCATCAGAACTGCTACTGCAAGTAACTAAAAACATGTCGTATCAAACGTCCTTTAGGAGCAAGAAAACATTGCTGAAAAAAAA
This sequence comes from Aurelia sp. 3 sensu Dawson et al. (2005), assembly GCA_964020215.1. NCBI lineage: Eukaryota > Metazoa > Cnidaria > Scyphozoa > Semaeostomeae > Ulmaridae > Aurelia > Aurelia sp. 3 sensu Dawson et al. (2005). The sequence goes on along the minus strand of OZ026592.1, from coordinate 2,849,488 downwards.
CCTCTTACAGATGACGCCTGGGCACATACATTTTCACAAAAAAATGTCATTATCACAACAATGGCTTTTGGCAATATAATCTCAATTATTCAATAATTCTGCATTGTGGTGGAAGATGTTTTTCTCTTAGTAAGGAAGGAAAGCTTGTCCAAAAATTGCACCATATGGAATGAATGCTGAACATGTCAACATGAAGCAGGGGGCTCGAGCTTCCCAAACAACTTCGAAAGCAATGATGCTACGTACCAAACATAAATTAGATTTTGTTCTCTATTGTAACAAATTGCTGGGTCAAGCAAACGTTTCCCTGCTCAGCGACACTTCCTCTAACAATATCAACAACTAGTTTTAGTGTAATTAGGTAAATCTTGTTTTCTTTCCGTATCTGACCCTGTTATTGTAAAACATAGCATTGTAAGACGAAGCGGTTTTCTCTTCGCACTGACCTCCTCCATACTCGATCTGAAGTTGAGGCAACTATATTACGTATTATAACATTAGTGAACTGTCGCTGTGAACTGCACTACCATTTCCACTACTGCTATCAATGTAACAAGTAACTTGCAGAAATAGTAGTATCATGTACACTAAAGCTTTCAGCAGCACTCACTTAACTTCGTTAACAGCTAGTTTTAGTTTGTAGTTATGTTCCCTTGTGTCTATGCTTTAATGTAGTTATTTTTTGTTTTGTATTTGTATTTAATTGTATTGTAATGTATAGAACTGTATGTAGGATAGATGGATAATCAAATGAAACTGAAACTGGAGCTGCATGTTTGGCTGGAACCGAAAATGCTCGAGAGTATTTCTGCAAAATGTGCATGCTTCACAGATAAGCTCTTGAGCATTTTCTGTTCAAGCAGGAAAATGCAGCTCCATGAAAAAAAGGCCTGAGAGTGGGACAGACTGCCTTTAAAGGGTCTGTTTCATCCATGATGCCTTGAACCTATCGTCTTTTGGTTTGTCTTTATTGTCACCATTTTGTTGGGCAATAAAAATGGTGACAACAAAGGCCAACCAAAAGACGAAATGTGCAAGGAACAGACCCTTTAAATCTTTGCAAAGATTAGAGCCCAGTGATGGGAGAGACATGGCCAAGTCCAGGGCTGGGCCTGAAATGTAAGGGTAAATTTATACAATGAGCTGATGATGGGACAAACTTATTATTGAATTGGATCATTGTTGGCGTGTCAAAATCGATGTTTGGTTTTATGTGATGGGCTTGAGATGAACCAATTGCACAATACAATTTCAGGCATGCATCCTTTTTCAGTAGGCCTAGGCCTACAAATTTCAAAATGGCGACAATCAATGTTGCCAACAAAAAAGAATGACAATTTTAGTCTACTTTTCGGTAAACATACAAGAAGAGCAGCACTTCAAAAATCACATATCATCTCATTCAAGAATAAGAATGTTAAAGCATATGTTCTTACACCTTCATTGCTGCTGCATGACAAAGTCCTTATTGAACAATATCTTCATTGCTACTCTAATCCAAAGTTTCTTCACCAGGATCAACATTATTGCCCCATTCTACCGTAATTGACGTAACCAGTTTCCTGAATGCAGCCATTTTGTTTTGCTGTACAAAACTAAACGCTGCACTGTACTGCCCATGCTCATATAACAATTCAAAGCCAAATTTGCGGACTGGAACCTGTTTTGAATTTGTTCATCAATTGATCATCCCATCACATAAAATGGAGGAGCCAAAGATGAACTGATTAAAACTGGTTCATCTGAAACTAATGAGCCCATGATGAGCTCATCACAGGCACATGCTCATTAATTCAGTCTGTTTTATACAATGAGCTAAGAGATGAACCAATTCACAAAGAAAGGTTTGTCCCATCATCAGCTCGTCATATAAATTCACTATAAATTACCCTAACTACCTTTTGTATTGGGGTTGATTCATCTTCTGCCATTGAACTTTGGTTGTCTTGATATCCCATCTTTGCTACAGAAAACTTTGCTTGTTCCTTCTCTGAAAATGTGCTTGATGTGTATTCTTTACCCTTCATCTTTAATGTAGCTTTCCAACTTGAAACACCATCTGCATCCTTTGTCTCCGTAAATGAATAAGTTGCTTGTGGATCAACATGCTTCACTTTTGCATAGGGATGCATCCTGCCAATGGTTGAGACCTTGCCAGCCTTTCCAATAGGGGTTTTTTTTGTCTTGAAATAACGGATACCAAAAAATGCAGAAAGAACATCCTTAGCAAGTTCTTGTTTTGCAGCTCTCTTTCCTACACCAGTGCCTTGAAATTCTCTTCCACTTAGGATAACTTTACATGAAAATTTCAAAGGCAATCCAGTGTCAATCCACTCCAACTGATCTGTAATGTTTGGGAACAGCTCATGCAGAACCATACTTGGGAATTCTGCAGCTTTCTGGGGACTGAACGGAATCTTCATATTATGCATTCGCTCTAAATTTGCTTGCAAAGGATGTGAACTCCCAAATGGACTACCTGGGAACCTTCTAACAAGGGGTGGGAAAGTTGGATTGCCCATTGGGAAATCATTTTTCCGTTTGGCTTGTGTTTGTGGTGGTGGTGCTTGACTTGCATCAAAACTACCTTCCCAAGGGTTAGCGTCATCTTCAGTGAAATTCAATGATGTTTCAGATATTGACGGTGTAACATCATAAAACATAGGTGCTGGGTTGGGCTCTGAAGGAAACCACTGACTCCCGTTCCCCCAGCCATTATCAGCCTGCGCTCCCCCATCCCAGTTCGTTTTAAATTCAATCCCAAGCGCTGTCAAACAATTTTGTGCAGCTTCTGACTTTGCTTTCGACTTCGAGTTTGCAACACCCTTGTAGAGTGTTCCGTCATGAGTAAAACTAGCTGTGAACCCAGCATTAACTCCTTCTCCGTTTGACACAATCTCAAACTCAACCTTTCCAACTTTCTCGTGCAAAACCATCAAAGGAGGCTTCATGGATAACGGAACTTTACGTAATTTACCCTTGGTGTGCTTGTTGTAGAGCCTTCGTTTGCGCTTCATACCAACGCCATATGGGGCATTAACATCATCTGAAATACCTGACTGCTTTGATGGTGAAGAATCAGTTGATTCTTGTGTGAGATTTTCCGTCGTAGCGTCGTTATCTACCTCCATCACTGCGAGCTGCTTTCACTTTGAGTCGAACGAAGAGAAAGGCCATGTGTTGATTTCACAAAGGGTCTGGGGAGAGTCTTGGCATCTGCGCCAAGTTGCTCTCCTTCATCACTTCCTTGCCACCCGAATTTACCAAATTGGCAATCAGAATTGGCACGTTCTCGATCTACCTAGACAAATTAATGACATACAAAGACAAATGACGGATATCATCGCCAACTTTGGGAATCGATTAAAATAGATTGTCCAGACCTCTGATTTAATTTGCCTTATACATCGGAGCATACAAGTCAAATCTTTCAATAGGGCACAGGGAAACCCATAAATCTTCCAATTTCACGCTTATCAGCCAATGGTGTTGCCGTATTCTCGTCACATGACCGAAAATAAGCTCTTTGAGACGAATTTTCGAGTACCCTTACGAAAATCAAAATGGACATTCGAGTAATAAAGATACAGAGCTGCTTTTGCCACGAGTCGATTCTACAGGCCCTACTCCATATTTTACACTTTGCATTTCAAGAAAATCTCATCAGGGATCAGCACTACATCGAATTTCATGCAACCGAAGATAGGCCTATATTCAAATATCATTTGGGAACGCAACAAATAAGATATAGCTTCCAAAATTTCACACCTTACGTGAATTATAGCAAGGAATAAGCTGAAGATGTTTCTTTGCTTCAGTTTCCCAAATCCTTGACGAGTCTCAGCTATTTGCGACGAAGAAAGCTATTAGGCCTACCTTCATCCACTGCATAATGCCATTATTCTGTTTTAAATCGGCTTCTTTGTTGTAGCAAGGTAGCAGAGCTATTCACCAACAACATAACACCAATTTCCACTATTCTCCGCTGAAAAATTGCCATCAACTTTGGTAAAACGCGATGAACTTTTAACAGCTCGTCGCCACACTATCTATTCCAAGTTTTGAAACAGTGTGCTCACGTGGAAAAATTTCTGTTATTGTCAAAGCGCTCATGGTGTCATGGTCAAGAAGTAGGTCTCGTATCATCCTCGCTCTGCAAGATTTGGCCTATGTTTTAGTATGAAAAAGTGGAAGGGATTGAGGCCGGGCTTTCAAAATTATCTGTATTTCTTAAAAAAAAGGAAAATGGTGAATGAATATTTCAAATGAATTTGAATTATTCAAATGATAGGGGGCCTAGGTATCTTCGCAAGCTCCAATACCCTTTAACTTCCATGAAAAAACCCTCATATTCATTCAAATTATTTTGAAATATGCATTCACCATTTTCGCTTTTTTAAGAAATACAGATAATTTTGACAGCCCGGCCTCAATCCCTTCCACTTTTTCATACCAAAACAAAGGCCAAATCTTGTAGAGCGAGGATGATACGAGACCTACTTCTTGACCATGACACCATGAGCGCTTTGACAATAACAGAAATTTTTCCACGTGAGCACACTTTCAAAACTTGGAATAGATAGTGTGGCGAAGAGCTGTTGAAAGTTCATCGCGTTTTACCAAAGTTGATGGCAATTTTTCAGCGGAGAATAGTGGAAATTGGTGTTATGTTGTTGGTGAATAGCTCTGCTACCTTGCTACAGCAAAGAAGCCGATTTGAAACAGAATAATGGCATTATGCAGTGGATGAAGGTAGGCCTAATAGCTTTCTTCGTCGCAAATAGCTGAGACTCGTCAAGGATTTGGGAAACTGAAGCAAAGAAACATCTTCAGCTCATTCCTTGCTATAATTCACGTAAGGTGTGAAATTTTGGAAGCTATATCTTATTTGTTGCGTTCCCAAATGATATTTGAATATAGGCCTGTTTTCGGTTGCATGAAATTCGATGTAGTGCTGATCCCTGATGAGATTTTCTTGAAATGCAAAATGTAAAATATGGAGTAGGGCCTGTAGAATCGACTCGTGGTAAAAGCAGCTCTGTATCTTTATTACTCGAATGTCCATTTTGATTTTCGTAAGGGTACTCGAAAATTCGTCTCAAAGAGCTTATTTTCGGTCATGTGACGAGAATACGGCAACACCATTGGCTGATAAGCGTGAAATTGGAAGATTTATGGGTTTCCCTGTGCCCTATTGAAAGATTTGACTTGTATGCTATACATCGGTCATTTGTTGAAAATTGAGCATTTCTTGGTAAACTCCTAACCTGATAACCAGACCTTTGAAATCAGGTCTGGTCATCAGGCTAACAAAGTCTAGCTGGTACATTTGCATATCGAGGGGCAAGTCATTTGCATATCGAGGGGCGACCGTTTGGAATAGTCCAGATCACCAAATCAAACTGTCTCCCTCGCTATCAAATTTCAAATTAAAACTAAAGGAAGGATTAAGTTTTCGTCCTTTCGACAAACCCGCTTTTATGATTAAATATCGCCATTTGCTTTATAAATTGTTAACACCCTTATTTGCGAGTGTCTGTATACCCCCACAGAACCGTTTTCATGCATTTATCAGAAATCAAGCTAAGCAGAATGTTTTAAAAGGTTTTGTCTCAAATGAAATGCGTCCAATAGCATTATGCCAAGATATAACAGTTTTATCAAGGTAAGAACAGCTTCAAATACCCAAAGTTTTAGCAAGCGATAAGTACAATGCTTTCATGATATGCGGCTATTTTTAATGCGAATTTCCATTCCTGAAAGATTGCTGATGAGGGGAGTTCTCCACACATACAAATCACAGAATGTTAACCCGGCAACGAGCAACGAGTGCGGCAATAAATTTTTTTTGCAAGACGTCTATCAACTCAGCTTCGCTCTCTGGAGCCTCTGGAGTGTCCAAACAAGTATAATTTAGCAATTCTTAATACTTATATGAAGAGCACAGAAAATATAAACTCTATCGACGTTCCAACTAATTTTTATCAGAAGACCCAACAACGGTATACAAAATTTTCGAAAATTTGAAAAAAAACATTGGATTTTTCAGTGCTACAAAATTAAACATTGAAACAGTAGTGTTTGCGCTATTAGGTTATCTATCTTTAAAATGTTTGCTTCTGAAAGTAGAGAGACAGCGTTTCCATATCATTATTTTTTGGAGATAATAATTCCACGAGATTGTGAAAGTTTTTTTAACTTTAGTCCTTTCATTCTAGGCTAAGTCTTTTCGCTATGGAAAATAGAATGTAATACAGTACATCTCTATAAATGATGCTTTTAAGGTGATTTAGTGATTGGATATGCTGGTGATAACAGTCTTTTCCAAGGCGAGTTTGCCTCTGGAAAGGGGCGTTGGTGGGTAGGTAGGTAGGTAATCATATTTAACGTGGCTAGCCTGCGAAAGTCTGAGAAAGACTTATTTCCAGCAGTGGCCACGGATGTTTTACCGCCGGAGCTACCAGAATTTCTTCACATGGCTCTGGTCGACCCGGGCTAGAGTTATGGACAGCGACCAAACTGTCCAGTGCGGGATTCGAACCGATTCGAACCTCGGCCGTTCTGAAACCTTTGATTTACGAGTCAGTTGCCTTAACCACACGGCCACGCGCTCTCTGGTCGCATTTATAGCCAAAGTAGAGGGCGTGGTCATATAAAATTTTTCTTGGGCTTCGCCCCCGGACCCCTCAGATTCTCTATCTAATTTCAAATGCAGGATGCTGTAAAGGCGGGCTTCCACTTGTGCGAATGTGGTCGCGCGACCCGCGCGCGACCCGTGTGATCGATCGAAAGCAGTCGCGAGAACCAGTCGCACGACTGCGCGACCAATGGCTTGAGCATGCGTATTAAGTAATTATTATTCATTTCATTTCATTTCATTCATTTTAAATTATTTATACAGGGTAAAAAACATTCAGTTCATACGGGAAAAAAACTGCTTTACAATGTGCCCTGTTAAAACAGAAAAGAAAAACAAAAAGAAAAAATTAATTACTCAAGAAATTCCTAATACCACTTAATGCATTGTCAGATAAATTCCCTAAAAATAAACCTAATTTTAATTATTCCTATCCAAACGAAAAAAGGAAATTAAATTGCAACAGAGAGGAAAAATTAATATATGTTCTTGATGGAAGGAAGTACGTAAAGTTTGCCTTATAATTCTTCCTTTAGTTTAAATTTGAAGTTTGATAGCGAGGGAGACAGTTTGATTTGGTGATCTAGACTATTCCAAACGGTAGCCCCTCGATATGCAAATGACTTTTGTCCATTGTTTGTTCTAAACAAAGGAAGTCTCAAGTCAGTTTCGGTGTTTCTTAGCGTCCTCATTGCCTGTTCACGCTGTCTTTGAAACATTTGGGCCATATAGTCTGGGCAAAGTTGGTTAACAGATTTGAAAACAGTAGTTGCCGTTTCAAACCTGATCAGCTCTTTAACTGTTAGCCAGCCCAGACCTTTAATAAGGGGCAAGGAGTGTGCATCATAAGCACTATTTGTCACAATACGGGCAGCGCGATTTTGGAGAATTTGCAATCTTTTTAAGTCTGCCTCAGTGCAACATCCCCATACCGTGCAACAGTATCGTAGATAGGGTTCGACTATACTTCTGTACATGGTTTTTACTGTACTGAGTGGGACGTACCTCTTTGCATATCTCAGCATCCCTATCCCTCGCGAAATCTTCGCAGCAATGTTGATATGTTCCTTCCAACCCAATGTTTTGTCAATTTGTATTCCAAGGTACTTAGCTTCATTTATCATCGGGACAACTTCGTCATCAATAACAAACTTAGGGCTAATGACATCACTGTTAGAAATGTTCTGGAGTTTTGCCCTGCTACCGATAAGCATAGCTTGAGTTTTCGTAACATTTAGAGACAACTTATTGCCTTCTAACCATAATTTGAGATTGGACAAATCATCATTGATTGCTGAATTGATTTCATCAACTGATTTAGAGGAATAAGAGATGCTGGTATCATCTGCATACATAGTAACCTTGGCATTATCAAGTGTAAGTGGAAGGTCATTAATATATATCAAAAAGAGAAGTGGTCCCAAGCAAGACCCTTGGGGAACTCCATATCGAATACTTTCAATGTTCGATATGTGCCCATTCACCTTACAGCACTGTTTTCTCCCACTAAGATAGGATCTGAACCACTCAAGCTCAATACCCCTTATGCCATAAAGTGACAACTTTTCTAGCAGGATACTATGGTCTACAGTGTCGAAAGCCTTTTTAAGGTCGATGAAAACGACCGCATTGACATTGCCTCTGTCGATGTCTGTGTACCAATCATTCGTGCTCTTGAGTAAACATGTGACACAAGAGTGCAATGATCGGAACCCAGATTGGTGCAAGTAAAGCAACTTATTTTCATCCAGGTATTGGTAAAGTTGTAGAATCAAAGCAATCTGATTGGCTTTGTTCGTGCTGGTCGCAGAAAAGTTGAAGTCAATCCAACTACCAAAATCAGTCGCGCGATCGCCGAAGACTGGGGAATCTTCTTCTGTAAAACGAACTACGCATGCCCAGACGACTGGTCGCGCGATCGTGCGACCAAATTCGCACAAGTGGAAACCCGCCTTAAGAGCAAAATTAACACCATTTATACAAAAAAGAATTACGAAAAAAGATTTATCAAAACATTTTAGACCAAGAATTACTTCAGGTGGTACCCAATGATTCGAAAAGGAAAATTTATTCACATCAGAGGCATTTTGTTATTGATGGGAAAATAAGCTCTCACAAAGATGGATTTTTGCTCAGGTAAGTGTCCTATCGCTCTCCCCTTGATAAAGAATTCAATTGATGCGCCCATTCTAGATATTATTACAAGGGTGTTTGGACACGGATGTTTCGATTGACTATTCATTTACCTTCGTTCTGACTCGTGCTTTCTGCTCTGTTTCGTCGTCAATCGATGTGTGCAACTTAACTTGGTTCCCAACCGCTCTCAAGTTGTTCAAATATCATTCCATTGTATTTCTGAGTCTTAGTGCTCCTTCGCAAAACAGACGTTTCAAACAGCAATGCCATCGGAAAATCTAAGATTTTCTTTTCAGGCTTAGTGATTTGAAACCAGGGAGCGCCGAATTTGAAACCTTCCATTTGCGAAGGCGCATTAAGACTGCGTTCACACGATGCCGGCACATTTTGAAAACGATGAAAAATGTGACGGTAGCAAAATTTGAGCTAGCGTTCACACGATGCCGGAACAATTTGAAAACGGTCAAGAATTTGCCGGTAAAAAGCTCGTTGCAAGACTTTGATGCCAATTAAGTAAACCTAAATCCTAAGAATCGTTCAGTCTCGTTCCAAAAGCGGCTGAAAATGTTCTATTTTCATCATTTTAAAGTGTTTACACGATGCCGTTTCCAAAATGTGCCGATTAGAAATCCATTTTCAAAATCTGCCGTTTTCAAAATCTGCCGGCAAAAAATGTGCCGTTTTCGTGTGAACAGGAGGCCTATCCGTCGAATTTTTCACCGTTTTCAAAATGTGCCGGCATCGTGTGAACGCAGTCTAAGACACAGAAAAATACAAGAGAGCAATATTCCAACTTTTTGAGAGCAGTTGAGCCTAAAGTCAGGTTCAGCTGCACAGGTCAGTTGAAGACGAAACAGAACAGAAAACAAAAGAAAACGAGGCACAATGATCCAGGGCCTCTTTTAACATACAAACTAGGGGGGAAAGCCCCCAAGTACCCCTTGCTTGCCCCCCAGTTGCAGTTTTCCACAGCGTTTTGCCCCCCCCCAAGTATATGGTCCCTTTTTTTATTTTGCTGCTCTTAGGCACCCTTTCAGGCCCTTTTGCGACGTTTTTGTGAAGTCGCATTTGCTTATCTTCCCATAAAATAGAAGAAACTTACGGACTTGCTTCAATTTCTTGACTCTCGGCTATCAAGCAAATATCGATTCATCAGACACTCTTGGTGCTATGAATTAGCAGATGAGGGGAATCTCTTCTGGCTCACCCGGTTCGCTGGCCCATGTTTCTGTTCAAGAAATGCCTTTCTTGACCTATATGTGACATTTGATTGACTGCTACTACAGCTTGTGCATAATGGATGGCCAGTTTGATTTGATAACTGGGTCAGAGGAGAAAATGGCTACCAGTGCGATCCTAACATCCAAGATTTTAAAATTTTTCCCACGGGAGCATGTCCCCGGACCCCCCTAGATGGACGCGTCTTTGGCGTACCTTTCAAAACTCACTTTGCAAAAGGCCCATGTTTTTCTGACCCTGGGCCATCCATAAATCCTCTCCCCATCCTGAACACAAAGATGAACGGCAAAATAGTGGTGAGGGGCCTTCTAGCACAATTTATGTCTTGTAAGAAATACATGCTTTGCTAAGGAGTTTATTAAGAGAAATATTTCTTGTATCAAAAATGAGGTCCCCTTTTTGAAACTTGCCCCCCAAGTTATGATTCCTTAAAAGAGGCCCTGCAATGATCAAAACAAGGTAAATAAATAATGAATCAAGAACATCCATGCCCTAACACCCTTGATCATTGCAAGCAAGATTGACTGAATTTTCGAAGGCATGTGTCCAATTGATCAAAGCTCCGTTCAAATTGATCAAACATTTCACAAAACATTTATCAAACTTCATATTTTGATTCTTCTTCATATTGTGAGTTGGTGGTCAAACAGAACTAATATGTCACCAAACATTTCACCAAACAATTGGTTTGAAACCTGTGATCAGAAGGTGTCTTTGCAGTCAACGAGACGCTAAGAAGCATTCACAAAGGCATATTGATGAAAGCAAAGGGGAATGCTTGACGAAATGTTTGCTGGAGTGGTCAAACAGACCCAACATTTCACTCAACAACGAAAAACAATAGTTGCTTTTGACCTGATCAAATTCGTCCAACACTGCCAAACAAATGTTATGAGAGCAAACAAGGTGGCCAACAAGCCCAACATTTTATCAAACTTTGTTTTTAAAATGTTGGGTGAAATGTTTGATCTGTTTGACCTGGGCTTAAAACATCATTATTTCCTGAACAATCTTGAATACAGTTGGGTTGCATTTGCTCTGAAACTCCCTGTATAACCTCGTGCCGTGTCCTCCGTTCGGTGACTTACTTAAAGAAAAAGACAAAATATGTCATTGATAAAATTTTCACGAAAATTCACAACAGATCAAAAATAGATGATAAAACCACTAACAATACAAAATATGGTGTCAATAATAAAAGCACAAAACATGTTAATATGACATATAAAAATGAATTTATTTTAAAATATTTCCCAAAAAACCTTAAGCAAAAATATTCGGGATGCAAATGGATAATTTTCTTTTTAAAGATTAAAACTTGCTTGCACGTGTTGGTAATACATGCGAAAATGGCGTATTAGGGATCGATTCTCTGTTAAAATTCAAAGTACTTTGCGCCCGTGTTTTGATTTGCTGTTAGAAACCATCATATGCATTTAGCATTCAGTTCTACAAAGAATACATGTTTTCTTACGGATGAAAATAAGGAAAAATTTGCTTGAGATTTTCAGTTCTGTGAAGCTCCTTTAAAAAGTCCCCTTCCATAAAATTATTACAGCTTTGAAGGGATCTGTGTAGGGGACTCACAGAGATCTTCTTCTTGGAAATTACAGCATAATTACTGTCAATGAAAATATGAAACTGTAAGTTATACACAATCAAATTTTGTACTAATACATGGAATCTTTCCTGAGAAAATCGAGGCATCTTTGAGAATCAAACCTTAAAGTCAGACCAGGTTTACACTGTATCGCTAAAACTTTGGATATGTAAGAAAAGTGTACTAGATCAGCGTCCTGTTTACATCATTCTTGCAATCCATATCACCGGGAACTTCAATAGGTAGAAGACAGGTTGAGACATTTGGACTTGTGAAATCACACCTAAAATTTATAAATTTCGGAAAACAATACCCTAAAATTCAAAGGCCATTCGAAACACAACCGAAATTGTAACAAAATTCAAAATTCTAACCAAGTACCTGAAATTAAATTAAAGTTGATATCCTATGAGGTTATTCTTCAAGAATTACAGCCCAAATTTATGTCTCTTTGTGATCTTACAAAAAGTGACACCTATAATGGATTTTCTACCTGAAAACAGGCACCCCCAAAAAGGTACATCCGATACTCAGTATATATGGTCATTACCCCCCGGGTCAGTAACAGATTTATTCCTTCAATCTACGAAGGATATCCCAAAATAATCATGCCCCGCTTGTGTGGCCACTATGGAGGAGCTGTAGATGCAATTTTCTCGCTTTTTAAACAGTTGCATAGGTCAGACGTCAACTTAGAGTTTGAGACCTTGTTTGAGTCAATCTGACATTTGGTTGCTGATTTATGGCAGAGAAAAGGCAAAATAAGTGAATGCTTCAAAACAGCACTTCTATTTGAATATGTTTAGGAAATCGCAGCCAGAAAATAAATTTAATTGCAAGTATCACGACGAACAGTTTTATTTTAACTCTCAGAATGACATGACAAAAAAGACTGAGCAAGTTTTAATTATTCGACGAATCCAAGTAATATAAATACTGACCAATCCATGTGTTAAAGACAAATCCAAGTAGAAAATATTGACATAACCATGTTAATGACAAAATCCAGTAGTTCTATTGTTCTCCAGCAATGTCAAAATAAAGTAAGTCTTCAAAGAAAGGGTTCTAGCATCGTATAAAAGTTTTCACCACATTTTTAAAAGATAGAAAGTGCTCTCTTATGAGTATAAAACACTGCCAACCCTTTTAAGGCCCTGTTTATATGAGGAAAAACACCTCACCTGCCAGACCCGGGGCTGAGAGGCGAGGTAGATTTCAGTCACTGTTTATATGAGATTTTTCACCTCACCTGTCAGCCCGGGGCTGAGAGGTGAGGTGGAGTAAAGTCTCTCTTCCGTGAAATCAGGATGAACTGACCAATGAGAATCAACGAATAGATTCAATTCACCTCACCATATCGGTGGTGTTTCGTTTATATGGAAAAATTTCACCTCACCTAGGTGAGATTCCACCTCTAGTGAGGTGGGATTTCACTATACCGGTGGTGTTGTGTTCCTCATGTAAACGCGAAATGAAAGAACAAAGGATTTTATTGGAAGGTGGAATCTCACCTCTCAGCACCGGGCCTGGCAAGTGAGGTGTTTTTCCTCATATAAACAGGCCTTAAGATAATAAGCGAAAATGTTTATTCGACGCCAGAACCATTTCTTTGGAAACTTGCGTGGTTTTGACATAGACCTTTTAGCTATTCTAGAAAAAATCTGAATCGAACGATTTTTGCTACATATTGCAGAATTTTTGAATGTGCACAATAGTGATAGAAGCTCTAACGCCATTCGATCGAAGCTCACGTATAAAATTGTATAAAAGTAACGCTCGATCCATGCTCTTTTGTAGAATGGCTGAAAGGTCTATTGCTGAAGACCAACAGAAGTGCTGTTTTTGAAGCAACCACTAATTTTGCCTTTTCTCTACCATAAATCAGCAACCACGTGTCAGATTGGCTCAAACAAGGTCTCAAACTCTAAGTTGAAGCCTGACCTACGTAACTGTGCAAAAACCTAGATAACTGAATCCACGGCTCCTCCACAGTAGCAACACAAACGGGCACAATTTTTTTTGAGACATCTACAATACAGTAAAAACCCGCGTATAAGAACCTACAATTTTGCAAGTCAGCCTGATTTGGTTCTTATGTATTGAGTATTTAGTAGGAAATAAGGCTGTTCAGGTTCTTAAATTGGTTCTTATTTCATTCAAGGCTTCCAGGTATTTCTTTTGTTCAGATTGAAACTTCCAAGCCCCTTATTTACTGTCAGTTGAGAGACACCTGAGTTCATGAGGCCTTATTCAAAACATCAGTTCGTGGAAGAACCAGAAATTTTACAGAATACAATGAAAAGCTTTCAAAGCATCTTTAGAGCTCTTTGCAATTTGCACATATGGCAGAATCAGTACGTATAGGTTCAATGACAAAGCAACTAGAGTTTGATTTAGTTTGATGATCTCCACGAATAAGAACCTATTTCGAATTTCAGGCTGAATGGGTTCTTATATATTGGGAACTAATTTCAGAATTTTCAGCCTGTAGGTTCTTAATCACTAGGTTCTTATACGCGGGTTTTTACTGTAGGGGACAAAACTCAAGGTACTCTGCCATATTTTGAATTACTTTTTCGGTTATCGAGCCCCCCTTCCCCTTGTTCAATGTTGATGGGAGAATATTTGCATGACAAGATTCAGGAATTACTCCTGAATTTAGAAATTCACAAAATTGAACTGTTAGGTTAAACTTTAATAAATATTGTTATCAAGTAGAAAAATTTCAAAATATTTGGAGTGGTACCATTGAGTTTTGTCCCCGATGGTAGAAGAAAAATTTTGCTCGGGAGCAGTGTAAACGTTTTTACACCGCAACAACTTTGAAGCGGCTCAAAACCGTACCGGTACAATGTAAACATGGCCTAAGTTCTTATAAAAACGTGCAAACCATTCCTTCAAAGTGCTCCATTGCTATGATGTCATATATTTTCAATTTAACGGTATCAAATCCCCAGAGAACGTTACTTGACTAAAGCAAGAACGTTGTTAATTTAGAAAGATTCTTTTTCATGTTAATCAAATCCTGCCATGTAGAATCACTCCACAACGTTTATATGTTTTGCCCAAATGCTCTCAATGTCTTTATAACAGAAAACTATAATGCTCATTTTCTTTCACGATTCACCGTCCGACTTCATACCCAGGGAACAATTTTCGCAAAATGGCGTCCAACTCTGAGTTAATTTCCAACTTCTTGTTGATTTCTTGCCTGCATACAGGACATGTTGTTACGCCTGCTTTGAAGGCACGTGAAAGGCAATCCTATACAAAACAAGACAGACGTTACGTTAACATAATCAAAGAGGAAAATGGATCCTTTCAGAAAAATCTGCAAGAAAGGGACGGGCATTGGGTATGAATTTGGGTGCCTTCTTTCAAAACAATAAGCAATAACAGGCTAAGAGAAGAAGAACTCTTCAAACCGAAACAATGTTGATTTGCGGGGTTATTGTTCCAGCATTCCATCAAATTCATGAATCGTCCTGTTATCCCTATTCTTCACAAAACAACATTGTTCTGAGGGAGAGAAGGGGAAATTGCAAAACAAGGCAAAATTAGCAAAGGTGTTCCAAGACTTTTGGCAGGCATGGTGTAGATTTCCTTCTGTGCAGGGAATCACACATCTTTTGCTTCAAATATCATTTAATTCTGAAATGGGTGAATTCAATCGTTAATTTTCACAAACTGAGTCATTACCTTGCAACTGTTGTGGCAGCATTTTGTTGTAATTGGCTGGAAGACAACTTCCTGACAACAGATACACATCAATTGTTCTTTTACAGCCTCCAGGAACCCCTATAAATATGAAGAAAGGAATATAAATAGGGGAGTCATAAGACAAAACCATTATATCTGTTGCTGAAATTTCGTAACGATTGCACAAATATAAGTTTACTTGATATGCGTAATATATGAGATTTTGACAAAGTCTAGACTTACGACGTGATTTCTTGTATCTGTTCAATGTTTTTAATCTAATGTTTATATTCTCATTCATACAAGGACTCACAGCCAAATGGATTCTAAACAGAGACTAAAATCCCACCAAAAATCTGAAGAAACATCGAAATGTCTCACAAAAGATATCTTTTGAAAGTCGAAAGGAAATTCGAACGTCGCTTCGAACATCAATTTGAACATCGCTTCGCTTCGAGAAGTCGAACTTTGAAGTAATCATGCAATCATCAAAGCTAATGTGCAATGGCAAATAGGCTCCTCTATAAATAGAACACAGAAATCATTCCGACACAGCATTGTTTCATGGCGAGATAAAAATCTTATTGTGACACTATCCTTTGTTGACTCTGTATGCAATTTCGATCTGAATGAGATATTTTTAGAATTTCTGCTCTCTGCAAATGCAAGATTTTAACCTTGCACAAAAATAGGCACGCGGGTTGATAACATTTAGAAAGTGGTGATCTGATTGGTGGCGCCATAAACACGGCGGACCTTGCTTAATTAAGGCTGGTTTTCATATGTCGCATTTCATCGTATTTCATCGCATTTCATCGCATTTCATCGGAATTCTGGGTGTACGATCAATTAGGATTAATTCCGATATATGAAAACTAACCAAATTATATGGAAACCAGGTATCCTAATTCATCCTAATTCGTCGCAATTGATCCCAGGGAATGAAAAAAATTTGTTTTCTACGATGAAATAGGACGAATTGCGATGAATTACGATTATCGATTTTCATATAATTTGACAATCCCAATTATGGAAATGCGACAAATTACGATGAAATCCGATGAAATGCAACATATGAAAACCAGCCTTTAGTTCCTATTTTCAAGCTGTCTAGTCATGAGTCTCGGTTTGAAGCCATAAACATATCCAATTCAATGCGAAAGACTGATATAATCAGTCTAAAGAAAGCCTTTGAGCAGAATATATTCATACATCATATCGCAATTTCCGTAACGGGTGAGTCAGTAAAATGTGTACATGGTTTCAGATGCAAATACAGTGGAACCTGGAGCAAAGTCAGATGAAGAAATGATGAAATTTCACCACATTTTTTGTTGGGGAAATTTTGGAGAAACGGACACATTTCCCATCATTTACCAAAGGGGAAATGGAAATTTCCGTTTCCCTTCAATTTCCCATAGAAACTTGTCCATTTCCCTTAAATCTCCATCCAAGAACTATGGGGGAATTTTGGTATTTTTTGCTGGAATGACATTCTCATGGATATAAAAAATCACCCTCTCCTATCAGTTTTCGTTGTAAACTCAAATCTTTGCTCTTTGATGATAATTATCAAGATTGATGTTATAATAGTAGGCACAAAAATGCCACCGTCTGCCCTAGTCATATAATCTCCATGAAAGTTATCAAATCAAATACTTTCAAACAGGGGGTGCTCTCTCCTCGATTAGTCTGACTATTGAGAGAAGAGAATGCCTCCTTTAAGGAATTCCCTCCAGTAATTCTCTTTGTTTTGTTCAATGTATGTTGTATTTATAATACTTTTACTGATGTGTCAATTTTCGGTATCTTATATTCACAGTTTAGTTTCTTGTCTGTTAATTACTTCATGAATTGTATGTAGTGGAATCCAAAATATATGAAACTGAAACTGCAACTGAAACTGAACTGAAACCTCCAAAAACGGACACTTGTGGGACCAATTCTATTGTTCGTTGTACAAAGGTACGACACAAGATGCTATTTAGCTAATACAAACGATGATTTTACAGATAAACGAAAAGGAAACTATTTAAGGAGAGGGGAGAATTTGCGGACATGTTTTCATTACCAACTTATTCAAAACGTTTGGAGGCCTAGATATATTCTAGCGTTGCTGTGAGAATTTTCGCATTTGAATCAAATGATAACTGTTCATGGCCATAAAGGATGATTTTCTAATAACTCTTCATTTGAAAGATTTATCAAACCATGAGGCAGCAATATAGCGTTTACACTGTTGAGATGATGAAGTCTATCTGCATTATAAGTGACAAATGATCCTGACTCAGCAATCTTTTCCAGCCCTATTTCATAGTCTCGGTATTCAATCTCTGACATTTCAGTGCAAATAGAAGAATGTGTGGAGACCCTCTAACCTGATAACTTTCGACTTCCTTCGTCAGTTCTTTCCATACTTTTTCATTTAATTCATCTAATTTGACAATTGCTAACAAATCTTCTGGTAAGGAATAAGCCCCTTTTGATTTCTTCATCGGCGTATCAGCAGGGCTATTCACATCTGAAACCAAGAATTAAAAGAAAGCTCATAAAAAGTGAACTTAGACTGTCTATGTTCAATCTAGACCCCGTTTACACGGTAGTGGATGCATATTAACTTGCAATAACATTGGTTAGGGCCTGTTTATATTGGTTAGGGCCCGGGGTTGAGAGATGAGATTCCACCTTCCAATAGAATCCTTTGTTTTTTCATTTCGCGTTTACATGAAGAACGCAATACCACCGGTATGGTGAAGTCCCACCTCACTAGAGGTGGAATCTCACCTGGGTGAGGTGAAAATTCTCCATATAAACGAAACACCACCGGTATGGTGAGGTGCATTGAATTTATTCGTTGATTCTCATTGGTCAGTTCATCCTGATTTCACGGAGAAGAGATTTTACTCCACCTCGCCTCTCAGCCCCGGGGCTGACAGGTGAAGTAAAAAATCTCATACAACCTGTTTTACATCGCCCCACAGCCCCAGGTTTTTTTTATATATATATGTCATTAAAATTTTACAATACATATTACGGTCTACACTACTTACAAGAATTACTTTACAATACTACTGGGACAAAAACCCCCGGGGAGCAAGAGGCTGTGTCTACCCCAAGGGAATGAACATAGATAAAAGAAAGAAAACTACTTAAACTTAAACAACACTACTAAAAACAACACATACGGATAATAAGAACGATTTGACACTAAGAACGATTTGACACTAAGTCTGCTGCATATTAGAAGTCAGATCCATGTGATGGTGAGGAAAAGTAATGATGGAGAAAAACTTATATTGGAAGTTTTTTTTTTATTTTTTCTTTTCTATATGTATTTCTCTTTTTTTTTGTGCCCCAGGTTTGGCAGGTGAGATGTTTTTCCTCATATAAACAGGGCCTTAGCGAGTGCAGCGTTTTGGGAAATGGGCACAAGCTGCACCACCCTATGATATGGAATAAAAGTTATAGGCTTTTCTCATTTTGTTGACATTACAAGATGCCTTTACCCTTCATTCTTGCAGTCAGTTCAGTTTGTTGGCATTGCATCACAAAATAACTGCCTGACTCCACGCCTAAAACTAAGTCAGACAAGCACGCATTTATTTCATGGAATAAGAGACAATTAAGATGGTGTTGACGAAACCATCTCTGACGATTTCTTTGTTGTGTGATAAAAATAGGTTAGTTTTGGCGAAATGAATTGCAGGTTTGCGATGTTTCCGCAAACCGACACAAAGAAAGAAAGAGAGAGATATATCTATATATCGTAGCTAGCTGATTCTTTCGAAATATTGTGCAGCTGACACTGCAATTACGATAAAAGCTCTATAACCCCCTGGGGGCTCATCTAATTTCGGACACTCCAGAGGGGGCTTATTAGAGAGGGGTGCTTGTTAGAGAGGGAGCTTATTCACAAATTCAAATTACAAAGACATATGTGATAGCTTTTCAATTCTTTTAACCCAGATTTCGCAGATTCAACATACAATTTTGCGAATAAATTCGACAAATCCCAAACACTAACAAAACCAACATGAAAGCTTGTCTAGCGAAATATATGGAAAATCGTTCATAATTTATGGAATTTGATATAAGTGGAAGAGGGCTTAATAGATAGGGGACCTTATTTAAAATTTCGGTTCAAAAGAGATGGGCTTATTAGGGAGGGGTCTTAATAGACAGGGAGGCTTTATAGAGCAAGTATACGGTAGGTAGTACAGACAAAAATTAGTAGGTTTAGTAGCAGGTCAAGTCACCGTTCGAAATCACCGTTTCGACCAAAATTTGGAGACATGGGAGCCTATTTAAAGGTAATGTGTCCATGTAAGTACCGCAGCTTTGCGAGGGGGAGAGGGTTATGCAAATATCACGTGAAATTTCAACTGATCACTCAAGCAAATACAATCTTGCGATAGCAAGTTTTACTACAAGCAAACTAATGACTTAATGCGGACTGATGACTTTTAGAGCTGAACCACTGCAAGCAGCCTTGTTATGAAATTCAACCCGTAGTTTGCATGTGATCAGTCAAATTCTACCTATCACAGTGCTCTATTTGAGTCTCTTCGTCAGCATCTTGTCAGCATATTTTGACAGAGTGTATACACAGCTGTACTTACATGAGCATATTACCTTTAAAGCTTGTATTAAAGAAAGCATATTCCTTTTACAGACATCTGTTACAAAGCACACATTTCGACAACCAATCTCTGCTTAATTACGGTACTCACCACGCTTTCGTTTTGAAGTGCCATTTTCTTTAGATGGTGTTTTGTTATTCTTTCCTTTCTCTGCCTCTTTCTTGGCTTGTGCCTCGAGATAGCCTTCTGGGTACTATAAAGAGAAAAACTGCCGGTTGACCCAAAAAATTTTCAAGACCAAATACACAAAATCGGCTAAAGTTTGTTTACGCCCATTTGATCAATCTCTTGATAAAACATCTGCTGGTTTCTCTTACAGAATTCGTGCCATGCAAAGCTGTACAGTGAGCAAAAAGTAATGGCATACTAAAACCTCATAAGAGTATGGTTACATCTTGAAATGGGTAAAACAAACCTTAGCCGATTGGGTCTATTGGCTTGCTGAAATCAAAACTTGTTGACAAATGCTGCGTTTCACCGTTTAGGGGAAAGGCTCGCCTATCTTTTGAGATGCTGTATAGTCACTGCAAGCTATGATAACCATTTCAAAAACCAAATTGAAGGAAAATTTCCAATCTCGCATTTCTCATTCAGTTCCGACTATATTTTTTAAGCTGAAGAGTCACTTGTAATACAGTTATTCGAATTGAAAATTGTAGTCCTTGCCACCGAATTCCAAAACGAGAAATGCAATCACTTCTAGCCCTGTCCACAAGTTGCTCGGTAACTTTCGGACAACTTGCAGTCTTTTCAGCAACTTTAAGGAATTTCGGCAACTTTTGCAACATTGAGCAACTTGTCCTTATTTTAGCAATGTTACACGAATTTCAATGATATTTTGTTTATTTTTTGTAACAGTAATGAAAATTAGACATGTGAAGCATCTGGTCTCTGGTCAGGCTGGGATTGAACGCCTTGGTTTGTGAAGAGCTGGTCTTTAAAATTAGCGATATTTCTGACCATTTCTGACTATTTCTGACTATTTCTGACTATTCCTGATGATGATTTCTGATTTCTGATGATTTCTGATTTCTGATGATGATTTCTGATTTCTGATGATTTCTGATTTCTAATGATCTCTGATTTCTAATGATCTCTGATTTCTGATTTCTGATTTCTGATTTCTGATTTCTGATGATGATGATGATGATGATGATGATGATGATGATGATGATGATGATGATGATGATGATGATGATGATGATAATGATAATGATAATGATGATGATGATGATGATAATGATTATGGTTAAAATGATGGTTATGGTTATGATGATGATCTTCTATTATGCTAACTGCATTAGAACCGTTATTGGGGGAAGGGTTAATGGATCTCGCAACTTGAAATAACTAATTCAAATATGCATATTACATCATTGGCATATTCATAATCTCATAGATCAGTTACCTGTATAGTAAGTCCAAGATCTTCAATCACTTTCTTCCCTTCTGTGGACCAAGGTGGAGGATTCTGTAACAAATAGAAGCAAATTTCTATATTTGCCGCAACAAATGTACAGGGTGTCCCAAAAAATGTGTGCCTAGTTTGTGTGGCTGCTGTGGAGGAGCTAGCTGTAAATTCAATCATCTCGATTTTTCCACAATTGCATAGGTCAGGCTTTAACTTAGAGCTCGAGACCTTGTTTGAGTCAATCTGACACGTGATTGCAGATTTATGGTGGAAGAAAGGCCAAATAAATGGTTGCTTCAAAAACAGCATTTCTATTGTCCTCCAACAATGTCAAAATGAAGTAAGTTTTCAAAGAAAAGGAATCTGGCATCGTATTAAAATTTTAATTTATTTCTTAAAAGATAGGAAGTGCTCTCTTATAAATAGTGAACCCTAACCCTAACCCTAAACCCCATTTCAGAAACCCAACCCTGACCTTTAATTTCTCTATTTGCCGCAACAAATGTACAGGGTGTCCCAAAAAATGTGTGCCCAGTTTGTGTGGCTGCTTAGATCCACAAAGATCCACTTTACCCTTACACCATGACACAGAACGGGCCGATTTTGAAAGCTCGTCCGCTAAAGTGCAGACTAGCCAGTGCCATCTCTGGAAGCAAAGGCGATTTCATCGTCCCAGAAGGATAACACGTGCTAAAATGTGTAGAAGTCATCGCTCTGCGGGAGAAATATTCCGAAAATTTGGTCGTGACTTCAGGTATGCTTTGAAGGTTCTTCAAGGGGTTTTCACGGGAAAATTCCTCATTAATTCAGAACAAACTGGCAGATTTCAATCCACTATTAAATAATATAGTAGCCAATATTATCGTTATCATCGTACAAGGTGTCCAAAAGAAGGTGTCCCCGTTTGTGCGGCTGTTGAGGAGGAGCTGTATATTCAATCATCTCGCTTTTTAACCCTATAGTGGTTGGGCTATTTGATAGTACTATTTTGGTTGGGGGGGGCAAAAAAGCCCCCCCCCCTACCTAACTCTTTACTGGTAATAGATAGAGCGACCAAATTTGGTGTGCTAAAAGCCTCAGGCATGTACTTTCTGTAAATATAAAAATTAACTTAAAAATAGCCACCATTTTTGCTTACGTCAGCATTTTCCTTTGTGTGGTCAAGAAAAGCGGCAAAATTGGCCAAAATCAGGAAAATCGAGATAAAATTAAATTTGGAGCATATTTTCCATCCAAACATGGTATTTATGATAGAATGCATCAAATAACACAGCATTAAAAAAGGAATTTGCAAAATATTCCACTTCTGCTCCTTTTTTCGCGATAATTGAGATTTGAGAATTTGCGATTTTTCCTGGGTCAGTCCCAGAAAATTGTCTCCCGCCCCCTCACTTTTCAAAATATTTCAATGAAACTTTTTGAGAAGTTGCACAATAAGTAGTTGCAAAAAGTCAAGAAGTTTCATGGCTATAAAATTCTTCCTCGCAGAGTTATTTAAAAAAATCTACTAGGGGGGCAAATTTGCCCCCCCCCCAACCAAAATAGGGTTAAACAGCTGCATAAGTCTGGCTTCAACTTAGGCCCCGTTTACACGGGATCGGATCCAAATGGGATCGGATCCATTTGGATCTGATCCACTTTTAGAGGGGGGTTTACACGGGATCGGATCCATTTGGATTTTATGAACTCTTAGCAGCGCTCTAGTAAGTCTTTTCTCTTATTTTGATCAGATCCTTCAAAAGTTTTCACTCTAATAGACTCTATCTCATCTCTGATTCCCCTCGTTGAAATTTCAACAAAGGATGTTCAGTTTAATCGTGTCACTTCCTATCCGTACCAGTTTGGATCCGATCCCACCCGTTTACACGAGACCTTTTTGGGATCGGATCCAAACGGGATCACCTTCGAAAGTGATCCCGTCTGGGTACGGATAGCAGATCCAAAAGGGTTCGGATCCGTTGAGTCCCGTGTAAACGCAAGGCCTATCCGTTGCAGTTTGGGTACGGATCCACTCTCGTGTAAACGGGGCCTTAGAGGTTTAGACCTTTCTTGAATCAGTCTGACATGCGGTTGCTTATTTATGGCAGAGAAAAGACAAAATAAGTGGTTGCTTCAAAAAGAGCAGTTCTCAACCAATGTCAAGATAAAGAAAGTTTCCAAGGAAAGGGTTCAGACATGGCATTAAAATTTTCACTACATGTTTTAAAAGGTAAGAAGTCCTCTCTCATGAATATACAACACTGCTAACCCTTTAAATGATTTAGCAAAAATTTTTACACGACGCTAGGACCCTTTTTTTGAAAACATACTTTATTTTGACATTGCTGGGGAACAACAGATGTAATGTTTTTGAAGCAACCACAAATTTAGCATTTTCTCCGCCATAAATCAGCAACCACATGTTAGATTGACTCATACAAGGTCAAAACTTCCTTGCATTCTTAGACTTTCAAGATCTTCAAAATTCTCGAGATTTCCAAATTTGGAAAGGTTTTTAAAAATTTCGTAAGATTTTTAAAGATTCCACAAGGTCTGTCAGGATTTAAACGATTTGTGAGATTCTCAAAGAAATGCCGAAAGATTCTTTTTGAGAATTTGTATCATATTTTGTCGTAAAAGCTCTGAAGATTTTGAGATTTTAAAAGATTTTTTTAGGATTTTCTACGAGCGTGCACGAAATTTTTGGAGTGATTTGCCCTTCCATGAAAACAAATGAGATGTTGCATGCAGCATGTGATCGCAGAAAGTGGAAGGCTATGACAACCTACACCCATGATGAGCATGGTACCTAGAGAGAGAACATTATCGTCTTGATAGTCAGGAAGCAGGCAGTGGCCTATCCAATGGTGACTGTTTTCCACCACAGAACATACTGAAAGCATTTTCGTCTGACACTGGTCAAAACTTGGAAATTCTGAATCAACTTATGAATTGCTGCCATACTCTTTGCATAAACTCTTGAATCGAAAGTTCGAGGGTGAAACTTAATATTACCTTAGATTTTACGCCCATCTAAAATAAAGGGGTCCTTTTTTGACATAATTCAAGTCGTGCTAAAACCCTGCAACGAGAAATTAAAAATACGCACCGGATCGTCTCTTCGCAAAAAGTATCTCCAAACAATGAAACCAGATTTCCCTTTCTCAGGCCAATATTTTACGATCTGGCAAGGAACAAAAATGGCCCATCAGTATTAATCCAATCAAAGTAAACGAAAAACAAAACGCAAAATAAAATCTGCAAAACAAAACAAAATCTGTTGCAAAGCAGAAAATCTGATGGAACACTTTCTTACTTCCACTGAAAGAGATCACACACAGTTTGTCCAAAGTTGTTCGACGTTTGATCAACCATTGAAAAACAGCGATAAAATGGACGGGTTCCATGTGAGAATAACCTTATCCATAAGAATGTGAATCAATTCTAGACACCAGAATTTTGCAAATCCGTTCAAAATTCACTTAGTCTTGAGCTTTTAACGGTTAAGTTCTGAAATTAAGTGCAAATTCTGAAATAAGAGACCCCTAAAGAACTTGTGGTGCAAAGTAGTTAAACAATTCGAGTTAAAGGAAAGTTATCCAACGTCACACCTCTGGTTCATAACAGAGCGAACCAAGTGGGACTTCTAAAGCTCATAACTCTTGTAACCCGTTTTCACAATTGACTTAAGAATGTAAGAATCCAAAACAACATCAAATGAAAAATTAGTCGACGAGAAACTGAGTCATGTCAAACTTTGCTCAACAACTCTAGAAAGAATCAAGTTAGATCATCAAAAGTCCTTTCAAAATTGCATCAAACGATTGCTCCAAGCTACAGTCACCACAAATGCTTATTTAAGAAGTCTCTCCTTTCAGCATTTGCAAAAACTTTAACTTCAAAAGATTGTAAATACCTGAATATCCAGCAGATTTGCAAGATTTTGATGTCTCGACTAAAAAATTTAAGATCACAGGAACAAGATTACCTCACCGTGCTGCTCCATGGTGCTCCTTCATCGTATCGTTATCCTACCAGGTGAGCCAAAAAATTTACCCGTTTGGGGGACTGTGGAATAAAAACTATGTAGCAGATAGTCAAAACTGAAATGTTAATCTACTAGACAAAGGTTAACTTAAATAAGAAAATTTTGTCTTGCGGAATCACTCATCATTTAGACCCAGAAATTTGGAAAATGCCCGTAAGGGATTTGTATGGGAATCGAGAATTCCACATTCCATTCTGGTCCATCATTTAATTGGCATTGAAATTCAAATTCAATACCATTGTCAGTTTCAGAAATGAATTCTAATTTCAATAGCAAGTAAATCATGGACCAGAATGCAATGTGAAATCTTGGTTCGTAAACAAACCCCTTTCCAGCATTTTCCTAATTTCTAGGTCAATTAGATGAGTAATATTACCAAATAAAACTTTCACATCTAAGGTAGCCTTTGACTGATAGATTGACACTTTAGCTTTGAATATCAGCTGCGAAGATTCCCTTCCACAGCCCTCCAAACGCGTCAACTTTTACTGACTCAACCGGTATAATATCTAATCAAACAGAGAACAATGATATTCAGATAATCCCGCTGTTTGGTAACGAATGCTTCATTCATATGCCACAACATGGAGCGTCTTGTGAGGTATGTTGGGGTCACTGGGAGTGCACTGCAATGGTTCAAGGACTATCTAACTGATCGCAAACAAAATGTTCTAATCAATGGTCATAGGTCAGCTCACTCTAGTTTAGCACAAGGAGTTCCTCAAGGGAGTGTGCTTGGACCTATTTTGTTCACTGTGTATATGCTACCCCTGGGTAAAATTATGCGTCACCATGACTTGGATTAGCACTTCTATGCTGATGATTCTCAGTTATACTTAGTGTTTCAGCCGGTGCAGGAATCTGCAGATACAGCCATTGATAAGATGATGAGCTGTATATCTGATGTCCGCTCGAGGATGGGTGCAAACAAGCTGATGTTAAATGATCAGAAATCTGAATGTATGATTGTGACGAAAAATGGATTACCGGATGATGTGAAATTGCTCGATTTTAAAATTGGTGAATCTGTTATAGAGCCATCTGAGTCCTTAAGGAATCTGGGAAGCAGATGGGATAAGCACATGAATATGTCTACTCATGTTGCTAATATTTTAAAGGCGTGCTTCATGCAGCTTCGCAATCTTTGGTCAATCAAGAAGTTTGTTGATAGCGACACGTTAGTTACGCTTACTCATGCTTTTGTAACATCCAAATTGGACTATGGTAACGCGCTGTTGTATGGTATTCCAAAAAACACAATGTCGAGGCTACAGTATGTACAAAACTGTGCAGCCAGGTTAATTAGAGGTGCTCGTAAATTTGATCATGTGACACCCTTGCTCATTGACTTACACTGGTTACCAATGACGTATAGACCAATGTTTAAGATCCTCCTGACTGTGTTTAAGATTCTTCAGGGTAGGGCCCCTGAATATTTGACAGAATTGATTACTATTTACAATCCTGCTAGATCCTTGCGATCTAATGGTAACCTTATTTTGAATGTGCCCCGCTCTAATACGAAAAGTTGGGGCGACAGAGCTTTTAGTATTGCTGGTCCCAGATTATGGAACTCGCTCCCAATTGAACTACGCACGATGACTAACATTGAAGAGTTCAAGTCAAGATTAAAGACTCATTTGTTTAACATGGCATTCGAGGGATACTTTAATTTTAATTTCATATAAGCTTTTATATCTGATTTGTAACTATTTGGGAACTATTTCTACATTATCTATATTTGTTAAGGCGCCTTTGAATATATTTTATTGTAGATAACTGGCGCTATAAAAATGTTCTAATAATAATAATAATAATAATAATAATAACATACCTTGTAAATTCCATCGTATCGAACTCCTGCCTCTGGAGCAAATGTTGAATGTTTTCTACCCTTTGCACTTCTGAGCTGTGAACAAAGCAAAACAGATCATCATGTGATCATCATGAAATCGAAAAGTCAATCTTTATTAAACACCAGGGTTTACCCTATTTCGAGCAGTAACTATCTTGTTCACAATGAAGGTACTGCTATCGTGTTTTCTCTTCTGGCTAGGCCCCATTTGTGTCATACTTTGCGTATGCCACATGGCCAAAAATTCTGAAAAACTTGAGTACCATAGCAGAAAGCCATAATCTATAATCGATGTGCTATATCCAATGGGACGTCGGAAAATGTACAGCACCAAGCTTCCCTGTCACTTAGTGTAACTTTTCAGTTTTTAAAATTCTGTTTCAATTAAATTGCAAGTTACGTAAATTGTAAATAGTGGGCCTTGATTAACTGCCAATTAGCTTGCTGTAGATAAATAAACGAATGAATGAATGAATGAATGAATAAATGAATGAATGAATGAATGAATGAATGAATGAATGAATGAATGAAGAAATAAATGAATAAATGGTGATGGTGATGGTGATGGTGATGGTGATGGTGATGGTGATGATGATGATGATGATGATGATGATGATGATGATGATGATGATGATGATGATGATGATGATGATGATGATGATGATGATGATGATGAAAAGCAACTTACCACCCTAACAGGTTTTCCATCCTTCCAGTCTGTTGCTTCAGCCCCTTCTTTGTCATTTATCTTTGCATTACAATTCTTCGCAAGTGCCCTTGAAAACAAATTTTGAAAAAGATCGAAAAACGAAGAAAACAAAATGCTGAAAAGTTTGTGTACATGTCAACAGAGTGTCATATGTGTTCATTCGATGCTACGTTGCCTGTCTGGCACAAAAAATATCGAAGGTACAAAAGCAACGAAGAGACAAAATTGTCGTCATTGTTGCATAGTGACATATTTTGAGAAAGTTTTCACATCTTAGTGATGATAGGGACAATTTTTCCGCTATCCTATTCGGGATTAGTCTGGGTACCAGAACAGGGTGGAATTGGGTTCTGAGCCAATCAGGGATTTTGTTTATCTCCGAAACAGCCAATCATATTGATTCATTAAACAATAGGAACACAAGAGATCTTGATGTCACAGATGACCAACACAGATGTAAACACATCTCCAAAAAGAGAGGCTTATCAGAGAGGGGGCATTAACAAAGACGAGGGGTACTACGCACGTAATTGTGAGCCCTCTGCGGGGATTCGTTGAGGCTAAGCTTGCTCATAGCCCCAACAATAATGGGAATCAAGTTAAAAATTCTAGGCAAAGGTAGTGGGAATGACAGTATTCGAACAGAAGCAAGATGATGAATTTGAAATCCAACCTGTTCATTTTCGTAAGTTTTTGATCACATGATTGTTCTGCTGTTCGCTTGTTGCCTGACAAATCTCTTCCGCCACTTCCAGTGTAATAAAATTCATCACCATTATCCTACAAAACAAACATGAAAAAACATCAGGTACCCTTCTCTGCAATGATACAAAGATGGTATTTCTTGGCATACTAACGTAGAAATAAATTAATTGAATTCTCTAAATTTGACTTGAGCTATGTGTGAGGTCTTTGATTAAGCCCCCAAACTTTGCATAGAGAGAGCTTGATCGCCCGGACTGCGAGAGAGAAAGAAGAGGAAGACAGAGAAGGAACGCTAAAAAACTGAGAACTTCTTTTGATGTAAAAGAATTGATTTGTCGTTTGTTTGAAGACGTCATGCTTTCTTCGAGTGTATCTCAGGAATAGTTGAGTTTGAGTGGGGTTTGAGTCGGTGTGTTCATCTAACAAGTGGTTTCAGCCTTCTCGGTTAGCCGCTCCAGATTAAGCGATTTTTGTGTGACAAGAGTTGCCTACTACTTATCAATAAGAAATGCTTTCTGACTTTTCAATACCACAAGGAGCACTAAAACATTTCTATATTCAATTTTAAAATTTACAACAACGAATTACCTAAGACACCACCTACTACGAAGTACTATACCACACTCAAGTATGGTACCGGGAAGAGCAAACTATCATGACTACCTTACCCTCTTGCATTAAACATGCACCTACCCAAGTACCATAAATTAAGACAAAAAATGAGTGGCTAAGCTATAAATAAATTAGAACGCTTCGGATCCATTCCAACATCCATCATCAATGTGAAAAATGGGCGTAAATCGCCATTAAATAGGCAGTGATAAAGGCTACCAAAAAAGGCAAAAAACTTGTAAAACAGCCAGTAAATAACTAATTGCACCATTACAATATTTTAATCATAAAACCTTTTCACGAATAAATATCTGAGCTGATTTCACCTTGGCTATAAAGTATGACTTGCCAATGATCATTGCATAGAAAAAGATAAAAACTACTGGGTGAATCAAGATAATTCATCTTCTGCCTGCAAAATTACACCCAAAGAACCACCCAACTAATTTGAAAAAATTAATAGACAATTCTGACAATGTATCGATGAGACGCAAACAAAATCAAGTCCAGGCCTACAGATTTTTACTCCACTTTTAATGTGACAAACAATATTCTTGCTTATGAAGACTAACAAGACGGACGGGCAAGCGGATAAAAAAATTAAGAATGTAATTTGAAGAGATGATTTAAACTCACAAGATCATCCTCATATCCTCCAGCTAAAACAATAGAATAAGCTCCTTCGTTTTCTCTTCCATGAATGCCACTAACATGAGGACGATGAATACCAGCTTCACTTGCCTGGTTTAAAGAAAAGTAATTTCAAAACTTTCAAAGCTATCTGTAAATATACTATCTGATTTACGTGGTGAATGGTGCATGGTGTATAAATCAATAAATGACCTTGCTCCAGACTATCTGTCAGAAATTTTTACGAAAAACTCGGCATGCAGTAAGAAAAATTTGAGAAACACGGCAACTGATCTCCAGGTCCCTCTAATGAAAACGTGCAATGGTCAACGAGCTTTCTCATATCGCGGTGCTGGTGTCTGGAACCACTTAGACTTGGAAGTCAAGCAGGCATCCTCTTTCAAAACATTTAAAGACGCTGTTAAAAATGATTTGTTTTGCTGTTTCTTTTTATTCGTTTATCTATTTATGTATCATTGTAATTAGGATAGGGTTTTTAAACAATAAATATAATTTTCTTTTTTTAAGATTTCAAGCACGGCCCCCTGAAAAGCAGTCTTCTTAGATTGACGGGGTAACCGTGGATAAATAATGTAAAATGAAAATGAAATGAAATGAAACGTAGCATGGAGCTAGAATCTTGGCAAAACTTTAGACTAAACGTGTAAAATGTCTTTGTATAATTCTTTTGACTGAATAAATCAAAAGAACTTTAGGTGGTTCGCCATAATTCCTAAAAGAACGTCTTTCATATCATCATTACAGTAAATCCCCGCATATAAGAACCTACCAAAATAAGAACCAAGAGGCTGTTTTTCCTGAATTATGCACCTTGTAATTAAGAACCTGTTTCAGTCTGATGAAAGATAGGTTGTTATTGAACGGGTAGCAAATTTGATTTTTGATTGTTGTTATGCA
Source organism: Aurelia sp. 3 sensu Dawson et al. (2005) (assembly GCA_964020215.1). NCBI lineage: Eukaryota > Metazoa > Cnidaria > Scyphozoa > Semaeostomeae > Ulmaridae > Aurelia > Aurelia sp. 3 sensu Dawson et al. (2005). The sequence goes on along the minus strand of OZ026592.1, from coordinate 2,818,670 downwards.
GTTGATTTTGACCAAATTGGCTGTTAAAGTTTGACTCTCCTCCCCAATTATTGGGTCCATAAAAAGGGGGCTGAACATCATTTGTAAGGCTCTAAAAGGGCCATCATAAGGCACCCTTCAAATAAGAACCTCTATGCCTTGAAATTAGTGTTAGTGCCTTGGAAATAACAACCCAATCAGCCTCTGTCTCAAAAAAGTAGGTTCTTATATGCGGGGATTTACTGTATTGCAAAATTTCAGTGTTTTTAAGTTTATGAAAGGATGTACGGGAGGAGGTATTGAAAGGTTTGACAAAGATTAAACAAAGCGCCGTAAATTGTAAAATGATCGAGGAGAATCAAACTGACCAATACGCAGTTTTCAAAGCCATATAAGATCGTACCAACCACAGGTCAGTAGCTCTTGTGGTTTACGATTTTGCAATTTGATAGCATCACAATTCAACGCAGAAATTTATAAATGCTGTAACTGTGAAAATAATGATGATATCAAACCTGGTCTTTCTGGAATTATGGTGAACGATGCAAAGTTTCCTTCGACCTATTCAGTTAAAAGAATTTGGCAATAGCATTTTACAAATCTAATTTTAAACTTTTGCAAAGATTCGAGCCTTATGCTTTTTTAGGTATATCTGAATGAGCAGATTTTAGATTTAACAACCAGCAAGCATTTTTGTTCAAAAATTACTAAGGCCAGCACGCTAAAGCTCTGGTTTGTAGGCATCCACAAACTATGGTTTTCTTGAAAGTCATTTGATCTTTTGTCAACAGGTTTAGAAATTATGACAGCTTTAGGTTTTTTTCGAAAATTTTCTTGAATTCTTAAAAGGAAGCAAAACATTGCAATTCTGGAGTCTAACGGCAGATTTACTGCAAATAGTTCACGTTTCTTTGAAGCCGTTCAGTTCAAAGAAATAGGTCATAGAATTTTACACCCAGCTTTTTAAAGATTTGAGACCAACGCTATGAAAACTAAAACTTCATACCTGTAGTCTGAACTTCCAAGTTGAACCAACTGGAACACCGGGGACTGGACCAAAATGATTTGAAGGTACAAGTGTGCAGACTTTTGTTCGACCCACGCATGCCATTCCCTTGTGTAAAAAATGGATCAACGAATGAAACTACAAAAATGATACCCGAAACACAGGGTTTCAAATTGGACAATGAAGGAAAGAAAAGTATTGTGAAAGGAGATAAGAAATCAACACCGTATCACAGCACCACACAAAGTTTTTGTTAAATGAGAGCCATACAACAGCTATACAGCAGTTGGCGAGATTTTGCAAATCAACTTCCTTAGTTGGGCAAAATGTTGGTAAACAATGGACTTTTTGTCGGGCAGCTCCCTAGATTATTTCTTCCTGTACATCTATGCAAATAAGGGAAAGCACCAACAAAATTGCGTCCTTCTCAACCATAATGACATTTATAAATACTAGCATATATTATCCTCCTGGGAGAATGGAATCCCCTAACCAAAGACTAGTATATCCTCTCAGGAGGGAAAAATGTGCTACAGCACTAGAATGTCATTCCTATAAGGCAGAAATCCTTAGAGAATTCGGTCATGATTCTAGGCCACTTTTGAAGGTCTTTCGGAGGGGTCATCTTCGGAAAATTTCCATACTTTCGAAAGAAAGTGGCTGATTTCAGTCATAAATATAACAAAAATCAATACAACATGTGGGCTGTTCAACAAGATGATAAAAAGGTCTTATCACCATGATAATCAGGGGACAGTAGCCTTTTAACGCCTGGTATTTTTTCTGACTCACCAGATGTATTGGTAAGTTACTTTTCAACAACACAGAAGAAACAACACCCAGGAATACGATGAGGTCAGAGGGGATGTCGGCATAGCCTACGTGCAGACTATACCAGAGAAAGACATATAGTCTGCGTAACGCCTCTCACTTTTGTGTAGTGCGCGTTTCAGCAACAAAGAGGAAGTATTGTTGTAACAGCCAATAACATCGCTTTCCTGTGAAACGAGGAAGCAATCAGATTTAAGAATGGCTATCATGTGACTGAATCTCATGTTTCGCTTTGTTCTCTAAGCGAATTACGTTAGCAGCACAATACTTTAGAATTTTAAATACCCTACGAGAGACAATACATAAACGCTAACTGGGACGGACCATTGAAACTGCTATTAAAATGAAATGCTGACTCATACAATACGAAATATTGAGCGGTGTTACGCAGACTATACTTTTTCTTAGGGTATTGTCTGCACGCAGGCTAATGTCGGCAATACTAAACAGCAACAGATCGAAAGGTCAGACAAAGAATAAGATTTTTTGTCAAAACTTTCTTTAATGACGTTACCAAATTATTACACTCACTTTTCCCCAATCACGTTGGCAATTCCCTGATGCTGATTTCATCTTTTGCTTTTTCTTGCTGGCTTTCAGCTTTTCTCCTAAACCTACAATCTAAACGAGAATACAGCATGTTGTAAATAATTTCAAATACTGTTTCAACACATTTATTACTTTGGGAAGAAGGTTTGGATATACTGATTCGAGCAAAGTTTGCTTGTAGTAGTACAATGAATTTTATGAAATAAATGTCTTGACCTAACCGTGACACAGCAATTAAGCGATCAAGCAAGCTAGCCAGGAAGGAAGGTAGCAAGCTTGCAAAGTAAGCAAGCTGGCTGGCTAACCAAATATGCAAGCAAGCACGATGGCAAGCTAGCTAGCAAATAAGCAAATAAGCAAGCAAGTCAGCAAGCAAAGAAGCAAGGTAGTAAGCTTGCAAAGTAAGCAAGCAAGCTAGCTAACCAAATATGCAAGCAAGCACGATGGCAAGCTAGCTAGCTAACAAGCAAATACGCAAGCAAGCAAGCAAGCAAGGTAGCAAGCTTGCAAAGTAAGCAAGCTGGCAGGCTAACCAATTATGCAAGCAAGCACGATGGCAAGCTAGCTACCTTAGCAAGCAAGTCAGCAAGCAAGCAAACAAGTAACATTTTTGCTGATGTAGGCTAGGTTTCTGGTAGTTATACAGCTGTTGTATTCCCCCAGGCAGCTGAGTAGGATGATGGCTTGCGGTTTGTGGTTCTGACGACGGAATTACAACCCATGCGGGCAGATTTCACAAGATAAAAAACACTGCTCCTTTACCACTTCGCCACACTGGCATAGGTGATAAGAATAGAAGATCTTGAAGATATGCTATAACTGTGAAAAAAATGTCAAGGTCAAAAGAATTACCTCTGAGGGATCATTTCTGCAAAGATGGCAATACCTAGAACATAAGAAACAACGAAGTAAGCAACTGTTTGACTAAAATAAAATTTCACATTTATCAACGCATCCATCTAGGTCTCAGAAGTGATCTCCACGTTCACTGACAATACAATTTTCTCGAAACTTTTCTTCGTTCCTATATAGTGTTACTCTAGCTTTAAACCTCGCTGCAGTTGTCCTATTTTTCTGAAGATTTGTTATTTGACACGTTGTTTGTCCTGCAGAGATCCATAAACAACTAAAATATGTTCGCTGCATGTAGTACTGCAGCTAAATGATATGTTAAATAAATGATTTACTGCAGCTAAATGAAATGTTAAATGAATTATTTAAGTACCAGAAATTGCTGAGATGTTCAAAAATACGACGTTAGAGTCCGTTTTCATAATCTACCGTTTTCAAAATCTGCCGGCAGAAATGTGCCGCTTTGATGTGAACGGGAGGCATATCCGTCACATTTTTCACCGTTCTAAAAATTAGTCGGCATCGCGTGAACGCAGTCTTAGAGCCTACGCTGGATAATTACACCCTTACCATTCGTCATCATCGGGAATCTTTTCTAAGGGAGGATTCAAACAAGCAAGATGAAAGGCCATATCGCATTCATCACAAAGAATCTGATTTTCCGGTTCTTCTTTACTGCCACACTAAAACAAAGACATAAAACTTTATGTAGATAAATAAACTGGAAGCAATAGACTGAGCAGTTTTAACGTGTAGTAGAGAACTAAATGCTTAATAAAATGTCCTACATACAGTCCGTGTGAAGACAAGAAAAAGTACTGAGTGAGAAAAAACGTAGGGCGCTTAAGAGGCCATGCTTTGGTGGAAAATAAGTCAAATGGGATTTGATGAATGGAATGTTTGCATTATGGAAGAAAGATTAACCTAGTTGCAGAACTTACTTTGTCAAAAATCGGTCATTTCTTTTCATAATCAGTTGCAACTTTGTGATACAGTAAGGAACGGCAATTAAGAAACCGGGGCTCAATACAATTTTTTCCTTCCCAGTAGTAAGCCAAGCAATTTCGTTTCTTCTTACACAATTCCTTCTTTTTTCCCTATTTTTGCCCCATTTTATCCTGAATCTTTTCTCTCCTTCTTTCTTTTCCTTCTTTTCCCTTTCCTTCCATCTCGTTTTCCTTATTTTTCCTTTTTCCTTCCTGGGAAATTTGAGCATTACAGCTATCTTCCTGGTAGCGCCGTTACAACGCTACTTCGTTTTTTGAACCCTGTAAGAAACCACCGTTAAAGAAACTATTAGGCTACTGAAACATGATTAGTCCCCCTGCTCAAAAGAAACTCTGAAGGCTCATACCCAAAATAAAGTTTCTTAAAGTTTAATGAAGATTGCAACATGCTCCTGGTATAATGGTCTGGAAGCATTCCAATTCATGCAGGGTTGATAATAAATTGCTATCAAGATATCTTAGACTTAAGAGATTTTTACCTAAATTCTAATTGATTTTCTTGACAATCATGGACAACACACACATACGGCCAATATATCTATAAGTAACCGCATTCCGTTGTAAATTCTATTTCTGGACTTTCTAGAAAATGAATTAGAAACTTAAGAAACTTGGACCTATAAAATGACGAGTATTATTGGTACATGAAAGACAATTTATCACTAAAACTTTTAAAAGATCTTGTTCCTGACTTAGCCGGTAGAGATCTAGCAAACTGCTTTCAAAACGATACAAACTCGAACATTTTTAAACTGAAGAAGTAATGTTGCCACATAAGATCATAAGGGAAGAAACAAAGGAAAGGCAAGTGGATGTACAACGATCTTTCAAATAAAAAAAAATTGCGTTGATAACACTTCGATTTTGTGATTGCCCAGTAAAGGTGCATCTTCATGGAACTGAGATAGCATATTCCATTGATTGTTTGTGCTACCTCATTGAGACCGACAAGAAGAATAGAAATACATAAATCTCAACCTACCACGTGACAAGAACATTCTTTGCATAATTTCAGTGGATCATCTTTGCAATGACTGCAATCTGGCTTCACTTTCCCTGTGCAGAAAAAAAATTGTTCGTTACGTTTCAAGTTTAATGATAATTTTCATATAAATTAAAACGACTAAAAATCTCAATTTCGGGCAAGGATAATATAGCATATCGTAATAGGTGCTGTTTAAATGAGAAAAAACCCTCCTAAGAATGGTGGATTTTATTTTGAGTTTACAAGAGGGCTAGATACTAGATATAAACTCAGACACTGAATTTTTGAAAGGACAATAGAAAACAAGATAAATCAAGAGAAAATGATAGGCTGAGGTAATAAAGAGGCATCTTTAAAGACCGGGCATTACTGTACTTTTATTGAGAATTTCCAGGATCGAAGCCTTATTTTTGCTAAAACTTCTGGTAAATCTGGGATTGGGAATCAAAATCTCCCCTATAATCTAGGATTCTCGAGTTGAAATATATCATCAAGGACAAACTAAACTTATACAATACTTTTTTCCACATTTTCTTCAACATCATCATTCGAAATTGCATCTCCTGCTTTTTCTATTTTGAAAACTTCATCAGCGAATATAATCTGGCATTCCTCAGCTGCAGATTCGTCCTTCCTGCAAGATATGACAGGAGATATGACTAAGTGAACGTTCGAATGCTAGGGTAGGGTGGGGTAATGTGGGTCTAAATTGAGCAAAATCTCAAAACAAGTAGCTGGTAAACGGACAATAAAGTACAAACACTTTCAAACTTTTTGTTTGAAAGTTCCATTTTGTTTACTCCCATTTACTGGTTTTGTTTTAAAGGACAAGTCCGGGGTTGGTATAATTGTTGATCATTCAAGAGATTACACTGATGTGAATGGTGTGTACTACTTTTTTCCAATTTTTTTTCTCTTTTAATCTGCGAAACTACACATTTCAATCTCCTAAGAAGTTCGAAATGACGTCATTTTCTATGACGCCATTTCATGTTGACCTGAACGAGGCTGCCAAATGTGTTGATATTATACCACTCACATTGCTAGCCTCCTTATCGCGCCTTCGCACACTCGTACAAAATACAAAATGACGACGATATTTTTTGGCCTACCTTACGAAGATTCATTAACCAATTTATGAAAGTTGGAGGCATCAAAACTTGGAAAGAACTCACGACTGGTGTTCAGCAGTTAGTAAGGTTGCTTTTTAACAATAATTTTATCAACCCCAGACTTGTCCTTTAAGACAGGAAACATGGCGACAGCAACGCTTTTTTTACATTTTAGACAAAAAGCAACAAGGAAGGATGAATATAAGTGCGAGAATTTTAAGCAAGTCAAAGCTTCGTTGAATTCAAATTATGGTTTAGATGTTGCTTGGTCAGTTTAAGTTGTGCCTACTGTCTGAAAAAATAGTTTCAAAAATACCAAAACTCGTTCATTTTCGGACTATTCATTTGTTTTCCAGTCCATATTTAGGAAGTTACCAAAAAAGTTGAATTCCAAATATGCTTTGAGGCACGAAATTTGAATGAGGAACAGAGTGCAAGCACTTTGCAAACAAAGAATTTCCACAGACGACTTCAAAGCAATCACTACATTGAGTTCTCACAAAATGTTGACAGGAAAATCACTGCTTAAAATGAGGAATTAGGGATTCGAAATTTTCTTTGAATCTTTTTTTTCTGATGGAAATCATAGCTTAAAATGACCATAAAGCATATCAAAAGATAGGTAAACCGTTTAACTAAACTGTGATACAAATCATTTGACAATAACTTTTGATACCAGGGAGCAAATTGTGATCTAGCTCGTGAACTATTTTATTAGGTCACCCGGTACTTTACTAATTTTACCGCTGAATTTTATAGAAATCTTCAATACTTTTCAAAAATTTTACATTTCCGCTCATTCGAAGATGTTACGTCTTCAAATTTTCAAACTGTAAACCAGTAGAGTGAAAAAATTTTTGCTTGATACCATATTGATGGTATTTCGTTAACTATGATTTTCTTGAAAATCATCCCATGTTTTCTCAAAAAGTTCCGAGTTTACAATGATTGTAATTTCTATCAAAATTTTTCTGCAATTCTCAAATCAAGAAGAAAAATCCCCTAATGCCGAAAATATTGAAGGTTTCTGAAAAGTCCAACGGTAGAATTAGAGCAACCAAGCATAAGTTTCCTTCACGCCATTTAGTTCAAAGAAAATAAATCACATAGGATTTTACGTAAACATTTTCAAAGATTTGAAACCTGTGCTACAAAGGACAACGTTTCGAGAAATGAACCACTTAAAAGACGTCAATTTTTATCATTTCTGAATCGCAAACATCTGTTTAACAAACATCTAAATAACAAACATTTGTCATCAAATGTCAAATGAATGGAGAAATGTTTCAGTAGTAAGTCTGAATAAAGCCTAGTAATAGGCCTTAATGAAACCTTTTGATGGATTCTTTATTTCAACTTAGATTCTCAAGTTCGGGCTGAAAGTTGCCAATCTCAGAAAAAATTTCAGCTTCATCAAAAACATAGAGATACTAGAGAGAGATATAGAGACGAAATTAGCCAGAAAATTATATTTGAGAAATAAAATTTGTAACAGCTACATACCCTAGGAGCAGCTTGCCATAAAGCATATTATTGTTTCTTTTTTCAAGCTAAATACGAGAAAAGAAATAGGAAATCTCAAACGAGAAGCAGGCAAACAAGGACAATTTCCAACACAATAGCATCAGTTGCTTTTTATTGACGCTGACATTCAAAGCGACTAACGTTGGCACGCAAAGCAAACTCGCTCAGCTAGTATTTTTTTATCCATATAAAAGATTACAATAAATGCTACATCTACGTTCTACTATACTTTCTAATTACTCTACAACAATACAACACTACAGGGACGGAACCACAAGGAGGAAGAGACAATGACATCCTGTGGCTATCAACATAAAGACATGTAAAAACTTCGTAAATTAAGATCAGAGACTAACACATACTGGAATCTGTTCCACATTGGATATCAGGCCAGCATAGGCGTGTAATGGCAAACGTATGCTGTCAGGTCAGGGTTTAGTTAACGATATCATTGGTCATTGACCCTTTATGCGCTTAACATCAAATGTGAAACAGACTTACAAAAGAAATAGGGAAAAACGTACTGTAAATAGCAAACAAAGTTGAAGAAAATGCCCTGAAGGCAGTCGGGCAAACTGCAGCCTTGTGCATGTGAAAGATGGTTTCCAAGAAAAGTAATGAGTTAATAACAAAAGGAGGAGGTTAAATCTAATGATTAGTCTGGCGGATTTGGTTTACTTGATTCAGGTGTTGAGAATTTATTCATTCATCTACTCGACCGCAAAAATAAAGACGAATGAAACAATAAAACAAATTTTTAGTCTTTCCGATATCAATAAAAATTCGTTTCATCCAAATGCATCAGGTACAACGAATTTCCAAATTTCTGAACTTCTTTTGGCGAAACAAGCATCTTTTCTATTCTTTGCAGCAAAATCATGTTTCATCACGGGCAATAAGGCACTGTGTTTATAGCTTTCAAATTAAAGTTGTTACCTCAATATTACCGTAGTTTTCTTCGTTGCTTTCCCTTTGGCCCAAGCCTAGCCAGTGCTTGAAATAAAATTCAAATGGCTCCTGCGCGTCTGCACTCTTGGCTCCTATCCAGCATCAGGGACATAGGAAGCATCTCAAACTTGGGGGGGGCACGACACTTTTGAGGGCACTTTTTTCCTTTAAGAAAAGGGGCCATGTTGTAAAACAAAAAGGGCACTTATGTGTTTATTGCAAAATCTTGGGAGCACGTGCCCCCAATGCCCCCCGGTACGTCTATGTCCAGCGTTCACCCTCATTTCAAACTGCCTCTTTGTGACATTGTAAGAGGAAGTTTGAAACGAGTATGAACGCTGTGTAGGAACCAACTGTTCAGAAGAGAAGGAGCAATCTGAATCTGATTCCTAGAATTGGTTAGGCTTCAGCTGAAGAGAAAGCAACAAAGTAAAATATTAATATCGAGATAATAAAGTTTAATTTCTAAGCTACAAAAACAAAGCATTGTTGCCCATGGTTTCATCTTTCTACTTCACCTACCATTCTACCGAAAAGATATACTGCATATTGTTTGAAAGTACACTAAAATGTTTCACCTTTCTTGTGACGATGACATCATACCAAAATCCTCTTTCTTTCGGTTCATCAGGGTTGTAATTCGCCATGACCTTGTCACCAACACTGATCTGAATAGTAAGTTGATGTCACAGTCAATAATACAAAACCTCGCTTGAAAACGTTAGTTTCATTTACATTGGGCACATGGCTCACTTTGTGAACATAAAACGGAGCACAATTTCCATTATTATCTTTAGAAATCCTACTGTGTATAGTCTATAGTAATTATGTTGTGTACATTTAGGCCCTGTTTATATGAGGAAAAACACCTCACTTGCCAGACCCGGTGCTGAGAGGTGAGATTCCACCTTCCAATAAAATCCTTTGTTCTTTCATTTCGCGTTTACATGAGGAACGTGACACCACCGGTATAGTGAAATCCCACCTCACTTGAAGTGGGATCTCGCCTGGGTGAGGTGAAATTTTTCCATATAAACGAAACACCACCGGTATGGTGAGGTGAATTGAATTTATTCGTTGATTTTCATTGGTCAGTTCATCCTGATTTCACGGAAGAGAGACTTTACTCCACCTCACCTCTCAGCCCCGGGGCTGACAGGTGAGGTGAAAAATCTCATATAAACAGTGGCTGAAATTTACCTCGCCTCTCAGCCCCGGGTCTGGCAGGTGAGGTATTTTTCCTCATATAAACAGGGCCTTAGTATCAATCTTCATTTTTCATTTGGTCGTGCACGAAGCAAGACCACTCGATAGCTATTTTCTATTATTTATCTATTATCTATTTTCTATGTTCGAACTGCCTTATCCTTTCAATCAACTGATAAAATCAACTACTAATTGCGCGAATGAACATAGTCAAAATACCTGATCCCAAGTCAGCATTGTCTTAGCCCTTGGCCTGACCTCGTTTTCATTTACTTGCATAACTTCGTTCTCGTCGTAACTAGAATTGATAAAGGGTCAAAAATGTGATTGTCAGGGGATAAAAAGAAGCAATACTGCATTCAAGAATAAAATTAGTCGTACCTTTAGCAGAGTTCTATTTAGAGTACCTTTGATTTCATTCTTGAATGTTAATATTACAATCTAGATCGTACAACACGCTTAAAATAAGATTGTTTGGTGCATTCATAAAAAGAAGCCTTTGCTAAATTATTTCGAAACTGTTTTATCAAAGTATTGCAAGGTCAAAAGTCTAATTAAATGGGTGAAACGACTGAAAAAATCATAATCTTCTTGTAAACTCTATTGGCTGAACAAGAAAACTTCTTGAACCATCGAGTTAGCCAGAGAGATGTTCCAACTTTTGAAAATTCATAGCTACCAAGAGTACTTCACAGGTTTGAATGATTCAGATTCTAGCTAAAAGCCAGTAGATCGAAGTATTTTTGTGATTTCTATCGCTGTCTTACCAGCGTCAGCATAGGTAATTGATGTATAGGTAACTTAATATTAAGGTAACTTAATTGATGTATAGGTAAATTCAACGTCACAAAAATTTCACAGGTGCAAAATGACTGGAACAGGTCTTAAAACATTGATCAAATCATATTGGTCTCCGGGGACAGAACGTTTAAGAAAATGCAAAATCTCACGGGTGAGAGAGATCTTCTGCACATTTATTGCTATTATTGGGATTGAAAATCTCTCGTTTTTTCTTGAAAATCTAGGTCTTAAGATTCTTGAGAGTGGTCCTTCTTTAGTCATTTTGCAGCCATGAAATTCTATCAAGTTGAATTTACCTATACTTCTATTGCTGGTAAAACAGCGAGTGAAATTTACAAAAATACTTCGATCTTACGGCTTTTAATTAGATTTAAAGCATTCAACTCTTTGATGTACTCCTGGTGCTACAAATTTTCAAAAATGGGAATATTTTTCTGGCTCACCCGGTAGATTACGCAAAGCTTCCAGAAAGTAAATATTATGAGCACAAACAAAGAAAAGAGGAACCTCACTTCTCTTCAGGGAATCAGTTGAGTCTACACGCAGGCTAACGTTATATTTACCCTTCAAAAATCCAGTTTCAAAACTACGGTAATTCGTTCATGTTTTGGACTCACACTGAAAAAGTTGTTTTTAGCTTACTCTTCAAATCTAACATGATAGCAGATTTTCCTTGCTTTATCCAAAGTGATATTTACAATGATGGCTTCAAACCATGCTCCCATTGTTGTGTCTTTTCCATCAACTTTGTCATTTACCTAAAACGGGTTAATTGAAGTAACTTTTGAAATAAGATTTCTTTTCCTGAAAGCTTCATCAGATCCCACGTCTTGTAAAGAAGCTGTATTTGATAGTGTTTTTCAAAACCATTGTTTTTACAGACACACCCAATTCATTCATTCATTCATTCATTCATTCATTCATTCATTCATTCAACCATTCATTCAATTATTCACTTGTTCACTTATTCATTTATTTATTTACAGTAGGCTTCTGACTAAAACTAAAGTTGTGTTTGATTGGTACCAATTCTGAAAACGGTAGACTTGGAAGACTCGGAATTTGTGTTTGATTGACTCCCCAATTCCGAAAACGGCAAATTTGGCAGGTTTGACACGCCTGCTGGACCATCTGCCCCAAAAGGCAGAAGGTTTGGCAAACTTTGAAGAGATTCTGGATTTCATTTGCAGAACTCTAAAAACGAGGCGACTTTGCTTGCGTTGCTACGGTAATCGATAACTTTACTCTTTGTTGCCAAACACCAGACTCGTCTTCGTACTTTTCAACTGGAAATCTTGTCTTCGCCAGGATAAATCTGAAACCTACTGTTTTGAAGAATTTTGTGTTTGATTGGGAACTGTGTTTCCATCTCTGCGAAATCTACCGTTTTCAGAATTTGGTAGGTTTGGAATTACCAATCAAACACACTCTAAAATAGCAAGATTACTGCTATTTTAGGTCTACCAATTACCTAATAAATTAAAAGAAAACATATCTACAATTGTTTAAAAATAAAATTGTATCTGATCGGGAAATATCATGTAAGGTACCCAACCTGTGGTATATACGTTTTGCAAAGTCTACAGTTGCAGTTCTCGCCCTTCCAACATTCAATATGGTTTTTAAAATAGGAAGTGTGCTTGTTTGTTTGCCTCTATTTGATAAAGTCGACCAAAGTCAATTTCCAAAGAAGGATATAGTCTCAATTCTATATGTTGTTGTATGCACTTTTGGAAGCTGCGAGTCGTTCCATGCAGTATTCCGCTCAGCGAAAATATCCTTCATAAAGGGACGATCTAAGCCAAACTTTCTCTCAAATTGCTTTTAAAGACTCAGTGCTTACCACGATCCCTTCATGATGCCAAAGTTGCCTTCTGTACTATATGCAAGTCATTTTGACATTTATACCAAATGAGCCAGAAGAAAGTTCCCACTTTCGAAAATTCTTAGCATCAAGAGTACTCCACAGATTTGGATGATTCAAATTCAAGTTAAAAGCAGAAAGATTGAAGTATTTATGTGACTTTTCTCGTTGTCTTACGAGCACTAGCAATACAGTAGTGTCCCGCATATAAGAAACAACGTTTTCAATTTGAGGTCTGATGTGTTTTTTATAAAATGAGATATAAACTTCCAATCAGGGTAAAGTTTCTTAAGTTTCTTATTAGAAAAATTATGTACTGTCAATGAACTACTCAGACACTAGCTGTATGCGTGTCCTATAAAACACACTATTTTGATTTATATCTGTAAATTTTCACTACAAAGAAAAGCTACAATCATTCAAGGAAGGTGCTTTTTGCTTCATTTGCATGCAAAATTCTTGTTTTCATTTGAATAGGTACAGGCTGTTTCAACAACAATGCTGAATTTGTTTTGTTTTTCAAATTTGTGATGCATACATTGTTTTTGAATAAGAAACAAGCCTTTCTCAGACCTGCACCAGTTTCTTATAAGAGGGGGTATTATTTCAAAAATCAAGGCCTGGTGTTTCTTAAATTCATGTTTCTTATATGTGGGACACTACTGTATAGGTAAATTCAGCATTACAAAAATCTCATTATTGCAAAATGACTGAAAAAGGGGCTTAAAACATTGGTCAAATCACAAAGGGCTCATCGCCCAGAAAAATAAAGAAATAAAATTTTTTATGGGTGAATGATATCCACTGCAAATTTACTGCCATGGTATTAAAGTATTGAAAATCTTTAGTATTTATTTGAAAATAGATGTCTTACAACTCTTGTGAGAGGCAAAACGCCCATTGCGTATTGCTCTGTGTGAGGAGAGTCCTTACGATTTGAACAATATTTCAGGCCCTTTTCCAACCATTTTGCAACAATGAAATTTTTGTACAGTTGAATTTACCTATACTTCTAGAGCTGGTAAGACACTGAGAAAAATCATAAAAAAACTTCGATCTCCTGGCTTTTAAATAGTATTTGAATCATTCAAATCTATAAAGTACTCTTGGTGCAATGAATTTTCATATTTGGGAACTGGCTCACCCAATAAATTCTCTTTGTCTTGGTTCTCATTCAGCGCACAAGGGATCATGGTTAACAATCGGTCTTTAAGGCATATTGCATGTTCTCAAAGCCTGGCCAAAAGATATTCACATAAAATTGCCCTACAACAGGGCATCTGTGCAAGCAATTTTTGTTGACCCCTGGGCTGCACAGAGGGATGGATTAGGGTAGGAACTAAACAAGAGATTGTGAGTAGTATAATTTCTGGGCTTGACAATAAAAAAGAATTATGTATTGCTCTTGTAGCATGATTATAAACTTCTTTATTACCTTAAATTGAGAGTTGATCATGGCACAATCCCCGTTATTGTTTTCATCATCATTATTGTTGCTATCCTACCAGGAAAACAAACAAAACTATATTTGAGTGAATTCAGTAAATGCAAAGCAAGTACCATTCCCATCACATCCACAATTAAACCCAACGTGATCTATAAAAGTTAAATCCACCTGAACCCAGCTGAACCAATCTGAACCTAACCAAACCCAGCTGAACCTAGCAGTAACCCAGATGAACCCAGCTGGGTTAAAGCTGGGTTCAAATGGGCTCAGGTGGGTTTAACTTTTATGAACTATGTTAAATCCAAAGTCTTGCAGCTCTACGGTCACACCAAATGCAAGGTATAAGCAAAATCTGCCTTGAAGGAATGATAGAGGGAAAAGTTGAGGAGAGTAACTAAAATGCTGGAGACAGATAACACAAGAAGTTTGCTTATAAAGCAAGAAGGGAAGTAAATCTTCAGTTCTGTCTCACAGATTTTGGTTGTGGATTTGCCATCGAGGCTTCAAAAAACATACCCTTCTTTGAAAAAGTTTACCCAACCTTATACCAATTTTTCAAAAAGTATATTCGACCTTATATTTCATACCAAGATCTTGAAAATCGACACAGTTTCTCATACCAAAATTGAGAAAGTTGATACCATTCTTAATTCCAATATCTGGAAAATCGATACCCTTTCCGATGGCATATCGCCATACACAAAATATACATAGTGCACCCCCCACGGGGGGGGGGGTTCTTCCATAGTAAAGGTACCTGGGGATGTGCCGCCCGCAAGGGTATGCTTTTTCAAACCTTCTAGTCTAGCCAAGGGTATACTTTTTGCCAATTTTAGTCCATTTAGTCTAGCCAAGGGTATACTTTTTGCCAATTTTCGCCCATTTAGTCTGGGCAAGGGTATACTTTTTGGCAATTTTGGTCAAAGAAATGTCAAACTTCGGTAATTCCTGCAAAGAAACCAACATTTTTTTCAAATTTTGGTCCTTAGAATGCAACAATTTGGCAAGTTTGCCTCAAAAATGCCAACTCATGGCACTTTGATGTAGAAACTAGTCTAGCCAAGGCTATCATTTTCAAAAAAATTGGTCTAGCCAACGGTGCCATTTTGAAACTGTGGGCGGCACACCCCTGCCCAAAATTTAGCCGAGAACCCCCCCCCCCCCGTGGCACCCCCAGGGTTTGACAGACAATTATGTGCTAAAGATGAACATCAAGGAATCTTTAACCATGATCTGTTTGTGTCTCAAACAGTTTTCTATTGATTTTATTGGCAATCTTACTCTCGGGTGCCTAATACAAGGGGGGAACGCTTAATAATTTTCAAAAATTTTATCCACCCCCGGCCCTTATTAAGATGTTTATTAATTTTGGCAAAACAATGTCCAAAGCTCAATGTGATTTTTATACGAAATTTTGTTCGAAAGATAAACCATTGCAGTGTACTCGTAAACTAATTCAAAAATTTTCTTTCAAAAACAGTTGGAGAAAGAACTCTTTTTGTCAAAAGTGTAAATGTGGCACACGTTCTTGTTTTTACTTATCTGCAGCTGTTTACTATAGTTATTGCACTTGTCTCCTGTAGATAACATAACAAAAAATTTTTGCGAATTTCTGACCTCCAAATTTATTAAGACCCCCTCGTTTATTAGTTTCTTTGAGGGTTTCCCACCTCCCCCCCCATTTATTAAGACCCCTTTGTATTAGGCACCCGAGAGTACAATGAGATGCAAAACATTGTTCCAACAAAATTCAGTGAAACCTTTTTGAAAGTGGAGCTCTATAGTAAAAATATTACCTTGATTGTTCCATTACATTTAGTATCACTTCCATTGACATCAGACCTTTCACTGCCTTTTGTGTCCCTTGTTGCATCATTCATGGAATCTTCTGCTTTGAACATAACTTGTATGATTGCATTCAGACCAACATTGTAATCAAACAAAGAATGCCCATCTGCAAGCTAGGAAGACACACTGGCATTTAGCAGTGAAGCAAAAAACATAAATTCATCCAAAGACGGAATTTCTAACAACAAAGCATGCAATTCTATTCCTCAATACTCCTCAGAATGAATTTTTGCAAATTCTAGAAAAATCCACAGAAAATTCCAGGAAGCAACTAGTTAAAATTACTGACTAGTTTATTCCTTATTCAGAAGCAACTTCACAGATTAGGGTTTTGACCAGTTATAGGCACTTGGACTACTGGAGTTGCAGGTTTGGATTTTCTTCGTATTTTCCTTTCTGGGCACAGTATCTATTACAAAGAGCAGTTTCAGATATCAAACAGTCTGAATACTTTATTCAGATCAAAAAGCTGGCTTTCAGGAGTGTGGAAAGGTAAACAAAATAGAAGGTTTAGAAATATTTAAAACTTGGGGGTGGGATTTAGATTTTTAGGTTTTCAAATTGAGGCAATTTTTACACACAGATCTGATATCAGACTTTCAAGAAATTTTGCTCTAATTTAGAAACTTTATTACTGTGTCATTTTGAGACTCACTTGCATAGAGCAAAAGATTAACAGATTTTGGATTCTATTAAACAGTGCTAGCGGGATTCTTTCAAGCAGCTCAGTGGCAGCATTTTTAATTCTTGTCCCTGACCGGTTTGTAAGAATATTTGTAAAAATTGATTGGTTGTAAAATTCACCTGCTTTCCACTGAAGAAAAGTCTTTGCCTTCCAGTAGCAACATCAAATTTTTCTGCTATTTTTACTTTCAAATCTTCAATCGTGGTCAGTTTACTCAGCTTGTCAATCTGAACAGACTTTCCATCCATTGTTCTGACTTGTACCCACATTTTGGTTTCTGGTGCTTGATCCAAATCTAAAAAAAGTTGCTTACGATGTTATCCACCAACAAAGCCCTCCTGCAAATGACTGATCTCCTTCTACCAAAAATAATTCTTTTGCATGATACACCACATAAATTAAGGGCATTGTTCTGGAAATCAATTTCTTTCTATTCTTCATATGAATTTTTTAAGCCCAGGTTTGGATTTAGCATCCAAACTTTAATCTTGTTACATGTTTTTTAAACTGCTGGTGCTTGTAAAGTTGACTTTGTGGTGATGCAAAGTGTAAACAATTCATAAGGGATCTGACTGTGAAGAAAATCATTCCAAGTGAAACTTTACACCCCAAGTCATTTTTTTCATTATCAAATCAATTATACATCTCTAAACTTTTCATAAAATTAAGATTGCAACCACTAGCAGCATGAAATCTCCTAATTTGAAGATTTTGGTGCTTTTACCTAATCTGTCACAAAACTTTTGTGTAAACAATTCTGAATAATTTCCAAAATGAGGCTATTAATTGAAGTGGTGTAAGGTACATACCTTACACCATATGGCTATCCAAACTTAAACACAGCTCCCCTTTTCTAATTACCAAAAGCTGCCGTCATACCCACTTTTACCATGAATTTGGTGGAAAACTACCCATTTTTGACAATTTTTACCAATTTCTGGAAAACCCACCCATGTTTAAGGAAAATATGCTGAAAAAGGGACACTTGTTCAGAGAATTTTGGACCCCGAAAACCCACCTATATGGGTGGCACATACCCGTACCCTCAGCATGTTATGTTACCTCCCCCCCTGGGAACACAGCACTAGGCTCAAGAACTAGAGAATTTGGCATATTCTGCAATAGTCTTGGAATGACTTCTTTCGTTATGAGATGAATAATGTTTGTCTTCTGTTGTGCTTTTTGCTGGTGTGGGTGGCAAGGGCATTTCATCACTATTTCATTTATACATTGAGCTTCTGCCTGCAGGAAATTAACTGTTTCCAAACCTGACTTCATACTGGAAAGTTTGTACAGGGAGCACAGTAACTTGCATATGCAGCAACGTATGTATTTGTATAGTAATTAGAGTAGGTATAGTTAAATGTAATGATATATTGTAAATATTTATAATTGAATAGAAAAAAAAGCAACTTATGTGGTTTCAATCTGAGCAGTGAACAATAAACAAAACATCCACTTTTCAACCTCTTATTTTCAACTGCCAAGACTGCAAAACTTCTGGGAAAATCTTACGTAGTCCTTAGGCCATCTCAACTTGCATATGCAATTAATACAAACTGTCCCCAGTTTAGCCCTGACTGCAGAGTGTAGCAGTCTTTGATAAGACCATGCAAGCCCTGAAACAAGTGTGGTTCTGACTCATTTTGTGGTTTCGTAAATTAAAACTGTGGTTCTGTAATTGGGGAAAGTATGGATTTGAAAAAAAGGCAAAATTTGTGGACAGTGAAGGGGAGTAAGAAACTAAAATTTACTGATAATGTGATAATAGAAAATAAAATTAAAGTCATAAAATTGAAGGAAAGAGTAATATAACCAAGGAGGAGTAAACACAATCCTTGTTTTAGCCACTCGTTCGGTCTCAGTGCTAAGTAAGTTTTGTCCTTATGGTAAGGTTAATCGTTTATGCTGTATGTATGCTTTCAAATAAGGGGTCAGTCATATATCGATTTTGTCCTCGCTTAGAGTCATTTCAACGTTAATGGGTGCGGGGTCAACAGCCTTCAGCAACAATGACGCTAAGAACAAGAATTATTTACATCGATTTTGATAAGGATACTTTTCTATAATATTGTGAAGATTGTGATAATTTATGCTTTATTTTCTTTCCTAAGCCCATTTTCGCGCGATCTGCTTGGTCAGAGAATGTTCGCTGAAGCTTCATTGGAATGCCAAAAGAGTCTAGGCCCAGTACTTCCCATGCCTTTCTCGTAAGGTCTACTGCAGCCCTTTGTCAGCCCTTAGTCAGTTTTGAATGGACTGACGCTAAGGATGGGGGGTGGGGGGATCTGAAAGTTAGCGTCAAAATGACGCTAAGCGGGGACGAAATCGATATATGACTGACCCCTAAAGCCACCCCAAATTTTCAACCTTAAGTGCAGACCACAGCCAACTTTCAAAAATGTGCACTAGTAAAAATTTGTTATTTTAGGGCCTTGTGCAGCACCAACAACTTTCCTCCATTTCTTAGTGCAAAGTTTATTCAACTATTGTTCTCCATATGCAGATTCTCAAAATTAATTTTTTGACCATGAATACCAAAGATATCTAATGGATGTCACCTATTGGGACTAAAGAACCTCCCACGCACGTGGGCCACCACATCGCCTCTCGATAAACAGACAAACGGCACAAAAAACATGCTTTCTTAGGTACATCTAGTGTGGCAAAAAGAGATCAAGCCCACGTGTTTTCTGAAATACTCAGATGAAATTGAAGCATAGTCTTGTAAATTACTAGAAGAACCTTAAAAGAAAGGATCATACTTACAAAATGTTAATCTTTTGATGTTTGAAGGGTGGCAACAACTGTGAAACTTGAATTTAGGCCACGTTGGATTCTTTCAAGCTTGCATTGGTTTTTGGCGGGAAAATATTAACACACAAGGCCTCGTTTCTGATCTTATGCAACTGCAACAACATTGGTCAAAATTCTCACAAAGTCATTTTTTCGGTACCTTGGGTACCAGAGCCAAAAAATAATAAAAAGAAAAAAATAAGGAAGGAAACAGAGGATTTCCTTTTCTCTCTTTCTCAGTTTTCCTTCTCTCTTTTCCTCTTACTATTTTCCTTTCATTTAAATTTTGAGGCTCTGGTACCCAGGGTATTTTTTCGGTAGATTTTCTTCAACATGGGTCAGTTTGATAACGATCAATTTAAAATTGGTCTTTCTCCGCCAAATTCATCAACGAATTAGTTTTGAAGGCAAACTTTGGCTTCTAAAAGTGGGAGTTGGTAGCTTTCTGAAAACTAGGTGGCAGCCCCCCGTGATTGGCGTTGACCCCGGGTGGTGCACTGGATATTTGTATAAGGAACGTTATCAATTTTCAAAATCTTTGTATGAGGAACGGTACAAATTTTTAATATTTTGGTATGTGATAAGGTCGGGTACACTTTTTCGAAGTAGAAGGTTGGTACACCTTTTCAAATTATTGGTATAAAGTCTGGTTCTGGTATACTTTTTCGAAGTTGAAGCCTCGATTCGATGGCACGTCCCCGACAAAAAAAGTTTAGTCAGGTGCGTTGACACGCTTCAACGAAATACACCTATTACACTGCATTAAACATCTCAAAACTGGAGATTGAAATCTTTTTCAGGTTTCTTGGCCATCCTTCGTAAGAAAGTAATTTTGCGGCATCGCAAATCTCGCATAGAACTTTGCAAGGGGGAAGGGAATCTGAGGCCATGTCCACGCGTATCCGGATATTTTTGAAAACGCCTCATTTTTATTCGTTTTGGGTTCGCATCCACATGTAGACCGCGTTTTCGGTCACCTAGAGTCTCACGTGGATCCATAGTTTTATTTTCCTAACTCTATGTATTTTCCTAACTCTTTGCGTGGATCTTTTCGAAAACGCCGTTTTCCTGCTTTTGTGCAAAAAATGGTGAAATTTCCCCATGTACTTTCTGTTGGAAATTTTGAGGAAACGGAACGGACAGTTTCCTAACAGTTTCCTAGGAGAGAAATGGAAATTTCCGTTTCCCTTAAATTTCCCAGAGAAAACTGTCCTTTTCCCCTAAATTTCCATGCAGAAACTATTGGGAAATTTAGATATTTCTTGCCGTGGGTAAAAGCGGAGAATTTCGAAAACGCTGACGTCACAGCATCGATTTGCCACATATCAGAGCATGCGCCACAGGTCAATTTGCTCATTTCTGTTCCCTTATCGAAGTTCGAATGTCGAATATCGCTCTCGAATATCGAATTTCATTATCGAAAGTCGAGTTCTGAATGTCACAGCGTTTTCGTGTGGGTGGACGTGGATATTTTTCAAAACGTTCCTCTCGTGGACGCAGATCCTTTGATAGAAGGAGAGTAGAAAGATAAAAAAAGATGTGTTTTCAAAACGATCCGGATACGTGTGGACGTGGCCTTGTACAGCCTTGGATTTCCTCCCTTCCTTTTGACAGCCCATTTTTGGCTGTATTTCGTACAGTTGCGGCGCTACAGGGGGAACTGGGGGGAAGTGCTACGGATCAGTAGGAACAGCTTAGGTCTGTCACACTTTTCTTGGAGGTCCTGTGACGGTACAGTGTAAACGAGGTTCTCGGCAAAACTGGCGTAAAGTTTCAGCGAAACTAGCGAGAGTAGAATTACTACAACAAGAAAACAATAACATTACAGTAACATTCTCTTATCAACTATGTCTTAACGTTCCAAGAAAATGTCTATCAAGTAACATGGCAAAAAGCATAACGTGCAGGAAACTAAACGGCATCGGTAGAACAATGTACTGCAGAATGCTCTTATTTGGTGGGGTTCGAACTTCCTTCATGCTACAAAACATACATGATATAATTCGTTCAACCACTTTAACACTCCTGTCTAAGTGCCCCGGCCCGGTGAGAGGTTAGATGGTTAGATGTTCACCGGGGTCCTAGTGATAGGAAAATATAGTCAAATTTTTACATGGGAGTTCCAATTATGCAGCGAGGACAGCATAATTTTTGGAGGGGGACTGTATTTGTGTGGAATAAGTCCTCAAATCTCTCCCCGGAGTTTGCAGTTTGAAGCCGGGGTTTCACTTGTCACATCTTGTCCAGGGTCTGATTTTGCTTCATTTTCTTCACTGGGGAAATCACGGGGGTAGAATGTACCGGGGGGGGGTACCGGGGCACTTAGCCGAAGGTGTACTTGATTTAGCGATGGGAAGGGGATAGCTGAAAACTACAGAGCAATTGCAGCGTCTACTTTTTGGTTCAACTGCAGATTTTGTGTACAATAAGATCACATCTGGGAAGGAGAGGGTGAAGACGATTACGCCAAAGATGGCGTCATGGAACTTTTTACCAGGATGCATTGAGTTCGAATTACGGATCCTTACCAATTCTATAGGAATTCGATTCGATCAAAGAACGCAGTGCATTTTGGTAATAAGTTCCTCGCCGCCATCTTTAGCATAATCCTCTATTCCAAAAATCATTTACTTTCCAAAGGTTTCGCCAGACTCAAGACAGTTTTTAATCTAACATGGCTTTTTTGCAGTTTCTCCAATGCTTGTAAATTCTGACTTACAATGAATTGGCAAAGGCTCCCCAAAATTTTGGGCCACTTGGCTGGGAGTTGACTTCCAATGCAAAGCCCTTTAAGCCTGGTTTCCATATGATCGTAACAGTCGGCGACGCATCGCCGAGGCAGGCTCGGGGACACATCGGGGACGGTTGCGTTAAATGGGAACATTTTCTGAACGACGTCGCCGATGTCGCCGATCAGACGGGGACGGTACGGGGACGCATCGAAAGAGTTGAGATGAGTTTAAAGTGTAGTTTCCATGTGATCATAACAGTGATCGTTTCCATATGTCGCCGACTGATCGGGGACACGTCGCCGAAGCGTCGCCGATTGTTACGATCATATGGAAACCAGGCTTTACAGCTGCACATAAAAAGAGGCCCCCTAAGGGATCTCAGGCCCCGAGTCTCCAGGGCATTTTTAATGGGCTCCGGGCTCCCAAGGACAAAATTATTGTGCTCCAGGGCTCCATTGCATGCTCTTCTGGGCTCCAGGGGCTCTATTTCTTAAAATTCGAGAAAATTGCCATGGGAATCGGTTTTACTAAACTATGGAATCAGCCAAAACGACCCAAAACGAGCCAAAACAAGCCAAAACGATCCAAAACGAGCTAAAACGATCCAAAACGAAGCAGAGCGACCCAAAATCACCCAGAACAACCCAATAGCGGGCCAAAATGACCCAGAACTAAGCGAAAAAGAGCCAAAATGATTCAGGGTGGCTCAAAGCCAATGACCAATAAAATCGTTAGCAGAGGCTGGTATTTTAGGCTATTGCATTCCAACCCTCTCGTCTTCTCGTCTCTCTGCACATCTCTCTGTTCCATGTCTCGTTTTGATAATCAAAAGAAACTACATCATTGACTATAAATTGTGGGATGATCCCTTGATAGATATCATTGTTTTCAAGGTTAATGAACAAATAACTACTTCACACATTTTGTCTACTGGGGAAAGCACACCTCACACGTTATAACAACAGGGTAGATATAAAAACCCCAGACTGGAATGATTCCTGCTATGCGAGGATAGACCTACTTAAGCCATCGCACAGTGGGCCAGATTATGATTTTCTTGGACAAAAATCGTTCAAGGCATAATATGGTACAGAATGCTGTAAAATCTGGAAACTGACAAAGAAAAACGTCCTTAAGACAAAATTTCTCTGCTTAGTTATGTGCACTGGTGTCGGAAAATTCTCCTAAGTCCTTATTGAAACAGGCAAAGTCAATGCATCAAATAACATATGATTAGAACACATAAATAAGGAAAGCAGAATTAATGATTATCAATCCATATAATCTGAAATGATTCTTAAAAAGGACAGGCTTTGAAATAGACTGGTCAGAAAAATTAATAGAATTTGACATCGATCTGAAACTTATTCGACGGTGCTCTGTTCCCCATACACCTCATTTTTTTGCTGTGGCAATAACCAGCCTTGCATTTTCTACGGCACCTCTCGGCAGTCAAATATAAATCAAATGGTTAAAGGATGCTTTTGTACTTGTAAATATGCAAAGAAGATGTTTGGCGTTTGCAAGCGAAATTTTGAATTTAGCTTTAAAGCACAGCGTACAAATTGTAACAACATGAATATAAACTGCTTTGAACAAAATCATGAATATGGAACAGGAGTCTGTGCTCAATCGAAATGCAGTCAGGTACACTTAAATCACTGCCTGTGAACGTTACGAAGAGGCTATCGAAATATCTCTTGCTGAAAAATCAGTGCCTGAAAATGCAGTTGGTAAAATTGAAGTTGAGAACTGTAAGGTGCTTGCGGCTTCAATAACAGTTAACATCCTGTGATTTGAAATTGATTAATTGATAAAAAGCAATTTTTGGGATAACGTTGAAAGTGATTTCCTTACTCTATGAGGCATATGATATCAGATTCCACTGATAAAACTTTTATTAGAATTTTTTCATTTTTGTATTTTTGTCCACCCTCTGGCCCACTGTGCATCGTTGAAAAAAGCCTGGTTTCCACATGACTGTTCTTGTCTCCTCCGTCTCTTATAAATTTTCTGGCGACACGAACGATGCGAGCAATGGGAGTGCTTGAGTTGTTTCCATATGATCACTGCTGTTGTCCCTGTCGCTGAAATTCATGCAGACCTACACTCCAGCTCACTGGTTGAATCATTTTGGGTCGTTTTTGGGTTGTTCTAGGTCATTTTGGCTAGTTTTGGGTCGTTATGGCTCGTTTTGCGTCGTTTTGGCTCGTTTTGGGTAGTTATGGCTCGTTTTGGCTGATTCCATAGTTTAGTAAAACCGCATGGGAATCGTCTGGGCTCTAGGGCTCCAAGCTTTCAAAATGATGGGCTCCAGGGCTCCAACGACTCTCCCTTTGGGGGCCTCTAAAAACAAATGTTTTTGACCTAGGGGAAGGAGGTAAGATTTGGTCCTCAAATGATGTTCACATTTTTGGAATTGAATGAAGTATGTCTGTAATGTCCAATCAGTGGCAGGCACTTGGGGGAGGGGGGTGAGCACAACCCTTCATCTCATGCATAGCACTTTAACGTCACTACTTAACGTAACAGATGCGTGGTTTTCTAACATTGACAAACGCAAAATTAACATAAGCGTATTTCTAGACCTCAAAAAGGCTTTCGATACGGTGGACCACGGTATTCTCCTCTCAAAGCTTACTAAGTACGGCGTTGTAGGGACACCTCTTCGGTGGTTCACATCGTACTTGACGAATAGAAAACAATACTGTCAGGTGAATGGCCACAAATCTAGCCTAAAAACTGTTCACTGCGGTATTCCTCAGGGTTCGTGCTTAGGGCCTCTCCTCTTCATTCTGTATGTCAATGACTTTGAGCAGTGCCTCAATAAATGCACCACAAACATGTATGCGGATGACACCAGCGTAACTTGCTCTGCTGAAGATATTGACGAACTCTGCAATGATCTAAGAACTGAGGTTGACAATATTGCAGAATGGTTACGGCAGAATAAGCTCAGTCTGAACACTGATAAAACAGAATTCATGGTTGTTGGTCACAAAAGACAAACTAACCGTATCCAAGGTCCATTAGAGGTAAACATAAATGGAGGACCAATCAAACGGGTCAAAAAAGTCAAATACCTTGGAATTACAGTGGACGAAAACCTTACATGGAACGAGCAATATAAAAACCTCAAAGGTAAAATCAAAAATGCTCTCTCGTCCCTGCGGAAATTAAAGAACATACTACCGCAATTAAAATTGGATCAGGTGTACAAGGCACTGCTTGAGAGTCATCTGAGATACAGTGATGAACTATGGGGCAGTTTGTCAAACACAAAGCTTGATCATCTTCAGCGTCTGCAAACTAGAGCACGAACGCTAATAGAAGGCTCTAGATTAAAGGATGGGTGGAGATGCAATTGGCTTTCAGTCCAAAACTTGATAAAATTTGACTGGGCCGTGATGATCTATAAAATAATGAATGGCCTCTGCCCGGACAACTTAAGAGGGAGACTTGTTACCAGATCTCAAATATCTAGTTATCAAACAAGAAATCAGTTAGATATTGACACTCCAAGGCAGAACCTAGAATTCTCCAAAAACAGTTTTTTCTATTCTGGTGCAAAGACGTGGAATGAAATCACATCAGAAAGCAGAACAAGTTCCACTATCACCCTATTCAAAAGGAAACTGAAGGAATTCCTACAAAATTAGCATCCTTCCCGAAGCACGATCCCTAGGAAGACCAGCAAATTTGTAAGATTTTATATATATGTAAATAGACATTTGTATAGTTTCTCTTTTCTTTTTTAGCTGATAGGGTTTTGTGTTTAAATATGATAAAATGAAATGAAATGAATGAAAAAATCCCCATTATTGGCTAGAACAAAGATCTTTTGTTCGAAGAAATAGAATTAAACAATGCATTTTACTGAAACAATAGCTTTGCCCCTCCAATATTGGGCAAAGTGTCTGCCACTGTGTCCAATGATGTTTTAGGTCACCTTTTCTAATAACCTGCTATTGATACTGTAGCCAGCATGGATCCCCTACAGTTTCTGTGAATTCAATTCAACTGGAAATTTCAACTCAACAGAAACACTAGGGGATGCACACAAGCTATGATACTGTAGACAAATAATATGTACAACAGACGTACATTAATGCAGCATTGCCTATTTTGTCAATACTTGAAGGGAGCTTCAGGGAATTCACCATGATCCCAAAACAGCATTTAGAAAATCAACATATTTCTCAGAATTAAGACATTTTCTTTATTTTGGCTGGTTTTGAAGTTGTGACATCATCAAACTGTTGAGTCATCACCATTCAAATGTAAAAATTTTCCCTTCCTACATATTTTAGACCTACAAAAACTGATGTTTCCTTGTACTGATTGTATTGACTTTCCTAAATCAGTTAAGAAAATATGGCACTTTAATGTTCATCAAAGTTTGGCACACTGTCATATTCAAAAATCTGTGATGCCAATGATAATGATGACTTCAAACGTGCTGTCTGGGATTGTGCAAAATTACTGGCAGTTCCCTCAAGCAATTCATTTGAAAGAAATAGATATTTTAGCTATTCTAAACAAGGATTGGAATTGAATGATGTTTTTGTATGCTTTTAAGAATTTCAAATGTGCCCTAGTAATAGAAGCTCAATTGCCACTCAATCAAACCTTGCCTGTAAAAACATATGACATACCACTGAATCAACGCTTTTTTGCAAAATAGCAAAGAGGCCAATTTGGCGATACCATTTTGGATGATTGATTTCAAAGTTCTGCAAAGATTCAACATCTATGTTCATCCCTACTTGCAAATTTCTGTTCAAAATCTTGAGATGTTTTGTCAATTACCAAGCAACTATCAGCTACAAATATCACCCAAGTTCTATGTTACTGTTTCTTCCTTGTCTGTTTCAACTGGTAGCTCTGGCTGTTCTTCCTTTGCTTGTTCTTCCTTTGCCTCCTCTGCAACCTCCATGCCCTTTTTCTCTTCACTTTCCTGTGCCTTTTCTTCTCCTTCCACAACATTCTCTGTTGCAAAACCTTCCACTGCCTGAAGCAACTGCAACAGATTTGATGCTTGCAGCCCTTCCATGTGCCTCTCTGTCACCTTATTATTCTGATCAACCTCAACAAATACAATACCTCCAACTGGGGTACCAGTACACTCTTGCACCCCTTCCGTAACCATAGTACAGTTCTCATTTAGAATAGTGCCTCCATCAGGCTGCACAACAGCAAAGGCAACTTCTTGGTTTGTCTCTGCATCAGAGGATGACATACCTTGCGCTTGTTGAAATGACTGAAACTGCTCTAATGTTAGCGTGTTTTGAGAAACCACAAATTTAACAAATGGATGATTTTCAGCTGACTGCAAATCAATAACATCCCCATCAATGGCATTGACTTGGCTTTCTGTTGTCTCATTATGAACTGCCATGCTTGCCCTGACATTGTCTTCTTCTAGCGTTTCACTCTCTTTACCACCTTTCTTTGCCTTCACACTCTCCTCTCCATTAGCCTCATCAACATCCATGTTAGAATCTCCATCATCTTCTGCTTCTCCTTCAACTGCCATGGCCGCTAAATCATCTTCTCTCACAGGTACTCCATGCTCTACGTAATGCTTTGCTAAACTCTTGTATAATCTGAACACTTTGCTGCATTTATCACATTTTAATGTTTTTTGGTGAACTCTGTTATGTCTTGTCAAACTGGAAAGATACCCAAATGATTTTGAGCAAACATTGCACTTGAAACCTTTCCCCTCTGTATGAAGCTTCTCGTGTCGCTTCAGACTTGATATGTACTCAAAACATCTTTGGCAATGTGGACATGGATAGATCTCTTTTCCTGCATGGGTTTTAAGATGACGCTTTAAACTTGTAGCATACATAAATGCTTTTGAGCATTCTTTGCAAGTGTATGCCTTGCCAGTTGGTTCCTCTGAATGCAGTTTAAGATGCCTCTTCAAGCTTGAATTGTACTGAAATGTTTTGGAACAAGCAAGGCATTTGTATGTTTGTGAATCTATTTCTGTGTGCTTTAGCATGTGGCGTTTTTTACTGGACAGATGAGTGAAAGATTTTCCACATTCTTCACACAGATATTCTGCATTTGAAACAACCTTCTCTTTCATCTCTCCCTCATTTATTTCTGTTGATTCATTCATAGACTGTCTTTCTTCTCCTTTTATCTCTTCCATAATGACAATATCAAAACCTTTATCATCTCCAGTTGATTCAGGATTTTCTTGCTCTGTCCCTGATAGATTTTTAACTGCAACAGTTTCTTCAGCATCCTCTGTAAGCTCTGAACCATCTACCAAAGCCTCTGCAACAACAACTGCATCGGAAACTTGGACAGTCGACTGCAGTTCATCACTCTTCTCATCTATTTCTATGATCATTGCACTAGCCTCTTCAGATTCTGTCACTTCTATATCTTTGCCAGCATCTTCTGCTTTCCCATGCAGTGCTTGATCTGGTGGGGCTAGTTCAGGAATTTCCTCGTTTATTTGCTGTGAATTGGGTTCGGACAAATCTGGACTAACTGCAATCTGAATACTATCTTCCCCTGTAGCCATATCCCCATCATCATCCTTGGCTAGGCCCTCTATTTCATTGTCTGCCATATCATTTTGCTGCATGTTCAATCCGTTACTGGGATCAAACGAGTCCTGACAATCATTAGCAACCGCTTGGACTGCATCCCCTTGTCCAAGGTCTTCTTCAAGCTCGTTGTTTTCATTGGCCATATGCTGTTTTCCCGAATCAGTGGATAGGCCTGTGACCTCAGCAACAATGCCGCCATGATTTATGTTTGCGTGCTTCCCGTCACCTAGGCTGTCTTCAAAACAGGACGATTTCAACGAAGAAGGACCATCTTCTCCTTCTAATTTGATGCTGTTAATCGTCACCTGTTCATCATCCTCGATTTTCTCGCCACCTTCTCCATCTTGCAGCTTCGTGGGTTCTGTTTTCAGAGATTGAAATGACCCGCTTTGAGCAACAACGACAACACCATTATTTGCATCCTCCATATTTGCGTGAAGTTCTCTCTTTCCGTCTTCTAAGACATCGGAGTTACCGGTCTGTGAAGCCATATAACTTTATGAAGTAACACAAGATAGTTGAGTAAATATTCTGTTTTGATCTGAAAGCTTCTGTGAGGTTCTGAATGTGAATCAGAACGGCTCTAAGATTTGGTCAGAGAGCGCCATATTTGTCAAAGTACAACCGCAACCACGATGAAGAAACAACAACTACCGCACGCCTTTCATGTCACGTGACACTATCAACTTAGCCAACCGTCAATCAAATCAAGTTGACAATAGGCATCTTTTTGGGATTTTGTCTCATCAAAAGAGGACAAAGGATAGTGAAAAGAAAGGGCTGGTCACAGCACCAGTCTTTCATTCGCTGCTGGCTTTCTCTCAAAGGATTTGCTCGACGAAATGCTGAAATGGTGTACACATAATTCCACACAATTTTGAAAATTTTCCCAAAATTTTGGAATCATACAAAAATTGTCTAAATTTGTACCTCGGGGTCCCAGACTTTTTTCAAAACTAAAATGTAAATTCAAAAATGTACATTCAAAATCACAAAATCAAAAATAAACGTTAATCTTTCAGTCAACGGCCAGCTAAGATAAGAAAATTTCGTTAGGTAAAATCAAGAGTTTAAGGCCCAAGGAACAAAATATCAAGTGTTGCTGAATTTTGGGATCTGTTGCAGTGAGCTAGAGGTGGACACAAAGTTACAAGTTTTCGCACATGCATGAGCAGTTTCTACTCTGTCCTCGTCACGTTTAGACAGGATATTGTCTGGAAGTGGCATGTACAGTATGTGGGTCCCTCGTTCCACTCTGGTCCATGATTTACTCGCCATTAAAATTCTATTCATAACGTATGGACCATCATGGGCAGTGGATTGGTAAAGTGCGAGCTGCGAGTTACGAGTTGCGAGTTGCTCCTGTTTTGCGAGTTGCGAGTTGCGAGTTAGTAGTGAAAAGTGCGAGTTGGTACATTTAAAACGCGAGTTGCGAGTTTCTTAAAAAAAACTTCAAATTTTCATCTTTTGCAGCTAAAAAACTGCGATTTTTTAGACAGCCTTTATAAAATCAGGGATTTACAGAAAAGTTTCTTAATGTTCATCATATGGAATTTCAGATTTTAGCATAATTCCCAAAGGGATGAAATCATATAAGCAAATTATTTTCTTTGATATAATATGAGCTAGTTACATGCTTTATGTTAAAAACAATCTGCAACACAACCAAGGCCAGAGCGCAATTCTTTGACTGAGGTAAATGCAACAAGTCAGGCTGAAGAAACTACTTCGGACAGGATGGTAACAATACCTCAAAATTTGGGAAGCGAAAGGGTCATACATAATTCACTGCAAGTTTTGAGCTCAACAATTAACATGGACTTGCCAAGTCGTCTTGAACGATAACGAATTCCCCTTTGATTTTCTTTCAAGACACCTTTTAAGCAAGTTCCCAGTTTACAGCATTACAGTAATGTCTTTGAACGACAGGGGGAGTAAAGGCTGCAAATTGTATAAGTTTCTTAACGTTTGAAGAATATGCCTTAGTATTTTATAGATGGCTTCTGATAAGGAAAGTTACGATGGTATAAAAATGCTTTTCATTGACGAAAACCCAAAAAAAAGTTGCAAATTGAAATGCGACTTTAGAATACCTTTTTTATTTGACGAAGAAGGCCTTTCTACAAAAGAAAACAGGCAACTCGCACTTTTGGTTTCAACTCGCACTTTTGAGTTTCCAACTCGCACCTTTCGTTCAACTCGCAACTCGAAACTCGCACAATAAGTGCAACTCGCAACTCGTAACTCGCACAACAAGTGCAACTCGTAACTCGTAACTCGCAAAACATAAGCAACTCGCAACTCGCATTTGCAACTCGCAACTCGCACTTTACCATATCACTTTTATAGATGGCTTCTGATAAGGAAAGTTACGATGGTATAAAAATGCTTTTCATTGACGAAAACCCAAAAAAAAGTTGCCAATTGAAATGCGACTTTAGAATACCTTTTTTATTTGACGAAGAAGGCCTTTCTACAAAAGAAAACAGGCAACTCGCACTTTTGGTTTCAACTCGCACTTTTGAGTTTCCAACTCGCACCTTTCGTTCAACTCGCAACTCGTAACTCGCACAATAAGTGCAACTCGCAACACGTAACTCGCACAACAAGTGCAACTCGTAACTCGTAACTCGCAAAACATAAGCAACTCGCAACTCGCATTTGCAACTCGCAACTCGCACTTTACCATATCACCATGGGCAAGGATGGAAGGTAGAAAAGGTGGAATAGACGATAACGCTAAAAATGGCGGCGAGGTCGCCGCCATCTTTAGCGTTCGTCTATTCTCCTTCCCATACAAATTTTCCTAATTTTGGTTCTAAAAGAAAGTGATTTTACGAAACAAAATTTTCTCATTCAAGTTAGCTTTTGACTGATATATCAACATTTTAGTTTTGTATATCGGCAGCAGACTTTTATTCCATAGCCCTCCAAACGCATAAACTTTTTTTGACTCACCAAATACTGATTTCGACTGATTTGAACACCAACCTCTATTTCAATAGCCAGTACTCGACGTTCAAGTGAAGTAATGCTACGACTTTTGTCGTTGAATGAGCTGGTTGATAAATGAATAATAGAACAAGGGCAGATTTTGTAATACAATAGCATCAGTCGCTTTGGTTCACACCTCAATACAAAGCGATTAGCGACTGCAGACAAAAGAAATTCTCTCAAGCAGAAATTGAAAACAAATGAAGCCGCAAAGTTGCCCTGAAACCAGTAAGGCAAACTCTCGTTTGGTGCGGGCGAAGGGAGGTTTTTAAGAGAAGGTATGTGCTTATGTACGACAGAAGAAGGGTAAATCTAAAGTTATGTCTCGCGGATTTTGTTTATTTGATTCAGAAACCGAGCAGAGGGCATTACAATTTTTGCATATTTGTTGCTCAGATGTACGCAGTCACTCCTCAGCTCCTGAATCAAATAAACAAAATCCGCGAGACAGAACTTTAGATTTACCCTTCTTCTGTCGTTATAAGCACATACTTTCTCTTAAAAACCTCCCTTCGCCCGCAACAAACGAGAGTTTGCCATGCTGGTTTCAGGGCAACTTTGCGGTTTCGTTTGTTTTCAATTTCTGCTTGAGAAAATTTATTTTGTCTGCATTGGTTAATCGCTTTGAATTGAGGTGTGAACCAAAGCGACTGATGCTATTGTATTACAAAATCTGCCCTTGTTGAATGATAGTAATTGAACAAATTTATTAATTGAACGTTCCTCAGCAAAGTGAAAGTAACTTGGGCGATGATCAAAGCAAAATAATGCAAAGAAAATACCAGAGTTTCTGCATGTCCCTTATTCTTATTACATTACAAGGACTTTTGATTAATTTTACAAAACTACCGTTTGATTAAACACAGTTTCTAAACAGGTAGTAAATTTCGGTCTTTAAGTTTGCTCATTGATAAATTTTTCATAATCAGATCACAACTCCACAGGAGAGGAAAGAGATAATAAATGCATTTTGATTAGATAATTTTGTGCCTTTTTTGTACATAATGAGTTGCATGATATTTTGTTAATAATACGTAAATTTTTAATTATATTTCGCACCACCTGCGTTACTGGATTAATAACAATTCCGAGCAGATTGGCAGACAGACATAAGAGCAGCTTACAGCTCTGAGCGCCTACAAGCATATGCAAGCTGGGATCAGTGCCATTGAAAACGACTAGTTTATGTGTAGTTCTGGTTTATCGACTCAAAAAGGATCTTAGCTTACGGACAATGAAGTAAGTTTTTAAATCTTTTTCTAGATTTTCTAGAACTTTGATTGTTTGATAACGTAACTAAACAGGTTTTCTACTGGAGTGCTGTAGCCAATTCAGCTCATGTTTTCGCAAACTATCGACTATTGACATTAAAATCGAAAACTTTCGGACGATCAAATTTCGGACAAAATTTTGCCCGAAAGTTTAATTGTCCGAAATCAGGTGATGTCTGAAAGTTTTAAATTCATTGAAAATAGAGAAGCACACAAAGAGTAACATGTAATGTTAAAAAATCAATGAGTAGTGCTTAAGTTTCTTGAATTCTTTATGTAAAACTTTGGTTCCTTGAAGCGTTTCTTGTAGACTTCCTCCTCCTCCTTTTTTCCCCTCATTTTTCTTTTCACTCCACTCCCTTTTCTCGAGAGATCAGAGGATGAGACTCGTAGCAAATCCACGTTTCGTGAAAATAGTTCATGTATGGCAGCATCTATTTATTAATTTGGTTTACAGCTGGTTTAACAATTGTTCAATCTAACGAAAATTACATTGAAATGTCCTCGCAGATTTGATGATCACTCACCATGTACCTACTGTAAGTTGATATTTATGATAGAATCATAATCATTTTTAACATATATCTTGGTGTCATGCTTGATTTTTGATTACAAAGTCCAACTTTGTAATCTAAGAGGGCACTCGATGTCAGTCAGAAAGAGAGTAAGTCACGCTCGTTAATGGAATTGATAAACGTTTTACCGCTGCTAATGAGCACTCAGATAAAGAAAACGCACAGAAAGCGCATACAACACAGAAGCTTCCCGCGATCCTATAGCAGAATTTGACGTCGGCTTATTTCATGTTAGACAGATTTGACACCATAAGATGGATAAATTACTAGGATGTTTACCCTGGCACAGCAACAAATTCACCCAGAATTGGCACGTTCTTGACTTCATTAGCAGCTTAATTATGTCAAAACAATCGTTTTCTAGAACGAACGAATCATTAGCCACTTATTGATAGTACTCATTATGCAAATAACTCAACTTTAGAGGATGATGTAACCGGCGGCCTGCACAGAGGCAAGCATTTGCAGCATAACCAAAGGTAGAAGGACCCCCCTCCTACACAGCAACGGATGCAATCATCGCAGGTGAAGTTGAGACGAAAGGTGCAGAATCCCAGCAAGCAATGGCGCCATGGACTGGGGGAAGTGACGTGATCACACTGAACCAAAACATCTTCATGCATATCATTCTGCACAGAGGAATCTTCGTGACTGCTTGTCTCGAATTAGATGCCCGCGAATAGCAACAACTGAAACGTTCTGTAGGGTTCTGCATAAGTAATTTTGCGTTATCGTAAATCTCACAATCACATGACATCTCATTTGACACAGATGCACCAATAGTTTTGTGCACGAACTATAAGCAAACTAGGGGTAATGACTTTTGATTTTTGCGTATCATTCTCGTTTGACATAAAGACCAAAATATTGCCTTTGACCTTGAGGCGATTCTTGTCCTTATACTAGGCGTTCGATTTTCCATTGAAGGCGACTTTAGCAGCAACATTCATCTCTCTGACTGTAGCAAAAAACAGAATCAACGATCATTTGGGGTTATGAAGAAATCAATAATCAGATATTCTTATGCTTGTTTAGCTCAGGACGGACTTTGTAATCATCCAAAAGGATCTTATGTTTGATTACAATGTCCAACTTTGTAATCTAAGAGGGCACTCGATGTCAGTCAGTAAGAAAGTCACGCTCGTTAATGCAATTGATTAGCGTTTTACCGCTGCTAATTAGCACTGAAAAAAAGAAAGCGCATCGTAAGCGCGTACAGCACAGAAGTTTCCTGCGATCCTATAGCAAAATTTGACGTCGGCTTATTTCATGTTGGACAGATTTGACACCATAAGATCGATAAATGGCAATGATGTTTTCAATGATACAGCAACAACTTTAACCTGTATTTGCACGTATTTGACTTAATTAGCAACTTAATTACGTTTAAAGCACGTTGAAATGTGAGTGATCTCTCATTAGCAATTTCTTTTGGCAAAGTCTTCGTTATAGCAGTGAAAAGCTTAGCAATCTTTCATTAGCGGTTTTTGGCAAAGTCTTCGCTACGATTGTTTTCTTGACGCTGTGTCCCGTAATACAGTCCCGTAAAAACCCATTGCTAACCATGATTCTTTGTGCGCCGTATGAAAAGCAAGACAAAGGGCATTTAGGCCAAAAAGGACTTTCAGGTAATACGAAACTCGATTTTGGCTCCAGGAAGGATCATGATTTGCAATGGATCTTTAAATTCATTTAGCCTCGCCTTGAACATAATTTCGCTCGCCAGCAGGACGCACGTTCAGTGTCAGGGCAGCCTTTTGATAAAATTTACTATACCTCTTCAATCTATGTTCCATTGAAGGCTCATATTCTGCTGATTCTTTGATGTACTGTTACATAATCTAGTCCCTTAGCCCCACCCAAGCCCTCTTGAACATACAACAGACCAAAGCAAAGAGTGTATGAATCTAGTCCCTTAAAATCATTGCATCCCACCTTGGGGCCTTGGCCTAATTCAAATAGACCAAGCCTGAGGGTGCATGTGTCCTCTTTCGTCGATTATCATATTATTTCGTGAATGATTTTATTCTAAAAAACTATGAAGGACCCAAGATATTTCGCTGGCCAGCATGTTGCACGTACGCTAGCGTTTGCAGCATGAGCGAAAGTAGAAGGACCCCATCTATGCAGCTAAAGATACAACCGTCGCAGGTGAAGCAAAGGTGCAGAATCCCAGCAAACGATGGCACTACTGATCGGGGGATGGCACTTGACCACATTGATCTTGGACAGGGGCATCAGTTTCAATGCATCTCAATGTTTTTCGGTATTTTTCAATATGCTTTTGTTTCTTATTCGCATCGGCAAAAATATTCGCTGCACATCAGAAATTTCTAATAAGAAAGCATCAGTCTGCACAGAGGTTAGTGTTCCCAGCATGACCAAAGGTAAAAGGACCCCTTCTATTCAGCAACAGATGCAAACTATCATAGCTGAAGACGGACTTTGTAATCATCCAAAAGGATCTTATGTTTAATGTCGTGTTTGCTCGAAAGCTTTTTTTGCAAACTCCTGAAAAGGCGTCAGAGAGATTTTCGTCGGAAGTTTTTTCCCGAAACTTTTCCATCCGAAAGTTTTCGATTTTAATGTAGAGCTCCAGACAGATGCAGGAGATATCAATGACAAAAAGAAGTAGCCAGGTTATATCACCAACTGTATTAAATGTAATGGAGAAAACGATCAACAAGTATTAACTTTTTACTTAAACTCTATATTTCGATTCTGCACGATGATTTTTCTTGGAGGTTCGCCCATTATGGCAAACGGGAAAAAGTTACGCCACTCCACTCCACTGAGGAAATTGCAAATAAGAAAAACAGTTTTAATTACTAGTATCTGTTTAACATTGAGTATTTCTAACGTAATAATTTTTTAGAAAGCCTTTACTTAAAATGTTGTGATGATAGCAACAATATACAATGATTCAAAAAAGATGTAACGAAGCTGACACCAAAGAATTTACGGCAAGGAACTTTCGCAGGAAGAAACTTTCACGTTCTTCGCGTTTTCGGCCGAAATACGCGAATGCTTATTCCCACAAACTTCCTTAAATATAGAATCATAAGATGCAAGGAATTCAATAGATGATATTGGTTAAGAACAACTGTTTGGACCCGCGCTCCCTGGTTTGGACCTATGCTTTTTTTATATATTTAATCTAAACAGTTACAATACATATTACTTAATTACACTACTTACAAAATACTATACCCCACTACTAGTACAATACCATTTGGAGCAAACAACTATCACTACCTCATGGCAACATAAAACGGGAAAACAAGAACATAGCACTACGCGTAGCGACGTGAAGGAGGAATTGATGCTTCCTTTGAACCTATGCTTCCAGCAAGAATAGTTATGAGGGATTCGAAAGGGTCATTGAAGAGTCGAAAAAAATTTGAGACACCACTAAATTTGATAAGAAACAATTCGCAAAATGTACTTTCTAAAAATTTTCCCATTCTGGACACTTCGCGAAAGCTAATTGCAAAAATTTCGCCAGCGAAAGTAATCACCAAATGTCTTCATTCTATTCTTACAGGCTTTACACAATAATCCTTCAAGTGTCATTGCTTCCAGTCCTACACTGTTACGTTCTGCGGCTTCCATGCAAACACACAGCAAACTTCAGCATCGAAAAATTTGGCTATTTTCTCAGGGGCAGCACTTTAAAAAAGCTGGGTATTCTCGATAAAGAACAATGCTTTAATTCATGCGTGATACATCCAAAATGTAAAGCAGTTAACATGAGAAGGCATGGAACAGTGGCAGAATGTAACTTATTGAAAAGAAGCAGTGAAGATCCGAATGATAATGTTCATCTGACTCAAAGGGACGGATGGTCGTTCTGGTCGACTGACTACTCTGACCCTCTGGTAAGTGTAAAATAGGTTCATAGACCTTTTAGCTATTCTGAAAAGAATCAGAATCGAACGATATTTTGCAACATTCTGTAGAATTTTCGAATGTGCACAACTGAGATAGAAGCTCTAACGCCACTCGATCGAACCTCGTGTATAAAAATAACGCTTGATCCAGGCTCTTTTGCAGAATAGCTAAAAGGTCTATTGCATGATCCCTGTTTTTGTTTCTCAATTCATTTTGAGTGGGCTTGTCAGGATTTCTAGCTACTGTAAGCTAATGTAGGCCCACTGTGCATGCCGCATTCAGGCATGGGACCCCTAGTTTAACGTCCCTTTCGAAAAACGACGAGGTGAGTTGTGAGGTCAGACCTCCGAGGTTACCCATCCGGAGTTTGACCTCACTCGACCAAGCTTAACTTCAGTTACCAGACGAAAACTGTTTTAGCCACTCGGCCACTCACCCTGTTATCCAGAATCACACGGTGTTCCAAGAAATTGTGCCCCATTTGTGGGCTGCTGTGGAGGAGGCATATGTTCTATTGTCTCTATCCTGATACAATGGCAAAGGATAGGTTTCAAAGAGTCTGAGACCACGTTTTAAGCCAATCAAGCACGTGGTTGTAGACTGATGGTGCGCCAAAGTCAAAAAAGTGATGGCTTCAAAAACAGCACATCTGTTGTTCTCCAGCAATGTCAAAATTATGTTACTTTTGAACGAGATAGTTCCAGCGTTAATTCAATTTTTTTCTACGTTTAACCTTAAATTAGCAACCAGTTGTCAGATTGGTTAAAACAACAAGGTCTCCAGCTCTAATAGAGCTTGATGGACAAGGGAACTTAATAGCGCCGCATCTTTTTTTCCAAATAGCCTTAAAAACGGACTTATCGCAATAAACGCACAAACGTAACATTAAACATCACAAAATCTGTTTATAGAAAACTGTTAACTCGGGGTTAACTCCCGAGAAAGAATGACCAAAACGCTAAATATGACACATTGATAAGGAATTTGATTGATTGTTTGAGTGATTCAAACCCTGAAAGGAAAGAAAATAAGTTAATAGTTGCAATAAAGAGCAACGTCGAATAACCAAAACGCGTTTCGCCGCACACTCTTCTTTCTTTCCACCAGCTTGCTCTTTCATACCTATTTTTACGAGTCTTTGAATTCACTTGCTCTAGACTACTTGAGAAAATTATTTGCAAAATGATCAGATAATAGAGAGCGGTTTCTGCGTCCTGCGATCATCAGAAACTGATCTTTAAGATACCGCTCCAAAAACGATCATTGGCCAAAAGCTTTTTCTTATCGCGGTCCGAAACTGTAGAACAGTCTACAAAGAGCGACCAAATTGGCACCCTCCCTGAAAACCTGCAAAGAACAGCCATAGACGGTGACAAGTTTTAACGTCATTTTTACGCTCTGTTTATAGACTTAGTTTTGCATATCGAAAATTACCCCGGTACCAGAGCCGCAAAATTTAAATGAAAGGAAATTGGTAAAGCGGAAAAGAGAGCGGAAATTTTTTTCTTTTTATTATTTTTTGGCTCTGGTAGCCAAAGTAATCGAAAATTAGACATGTAAATTTCTTTTGTTCTTTGTCTTGATGTTTTATCTTAATTTTTGTTCAAACAGGTCAGGTTGAAAACATATTCATGTATGAACCTATTTAACCTGTGTAAATCTGGTTCATGACTTACATACCATTGAAATTTTAAATTCTGTTGCTGAAACAGACAATGGTATCTAACGTACATGTCAAAAGAAAGTAAACCTTGGTCCGCCCGCAATCTAACAGGGAATTTTCTCTCCAATACAAACCCCTAGCCGGGGTATGCATTTCCTTATTTCTGGGTCTAAATGACGAGTGATTTTCCAAACAATTTTCACAACTACGTTGGCCTTTTACATGCTCCAAGTCTATTTCGTGTTCCATCACTGGTTTTCAGGGTAGGTCCATCAGTGCTACGGAATTTATTTAATTCTGCGGGGGCGCAAACAAGTAAGAGGACGCTGCGAAAGTGAAACGAGACTCTCATTCATTTCTCCTTCGCAGCGTCCTTTTCGTGGTTTACGTCCCCACAGAAACAATTATACTACATTGCGCAGATAGACCACAGAATAGATTTTTAGCAAGTCCACGTTGGCCTTTGACTGACAGAGAAGCATTTCAGTTTTGAAAATCGGTCTCGTATTTTTACTTCCACAGCCCGCCAAATATCTTAACTTTTTTTTACTCACCCGGTATTTGATTTGATTTGAGGTTGGTGACATTTGTAAATCAAAGCAGCCATGTGATACAGGAGTACTTTGCTTGGATACATGTGAGTGTCCTGGTTTCCAATGCGTAAAATGTGAAGATCATGCCAAAGGACTGCACTGCAATATCAATAACGGTAGGTATAAACGGTGTCCTAAAAACTACTGTACCGTTTCTGTAGCCGCTGTTGAGTAATTTTAACTTCCACTATTCCGTTTTTTTACGCGGTAGCATCAAGGGTGCTAGGACACCAATCCTATAATCCTAGGACCTACAGGGTGTCCAAAAAGTTTGTGCCCCGTTTGTGTGGCTACTGTGGAGGAGCTGCAGATTCAATTATCTCAAATTTTACACAGTTGCATACGCCAGGCTTCAACTTAGAGTTTGAGACCTTGTATGAGTCAACCTGACACGTGGTTGCTGATTTACGGCGGAGCAAATGCAAAATTGGTGGTTGCTTCAAACACAGCACTTCTGTTGGTCTTCAGCAATGTCAAAATAAAGTTTATGCAGATTAAGGGGTTCTGGCTTCGTATTAAAGTGTTCGCTGAACTTTTCAAAAGGTGGAAAGTGCTCTCTTATGAATACACAACACTGCTAGTCCGTTAAACGGCATAGCAAAAATTTTAATACGACGCCAGAACCCATATTTTTCACTTACTTATTTTGGCACTGCAGGAAAACATTGGAAGTGCTTTTTTTGAAGCAACCACTTATTTTGCCTGTTCTCTGCCATACATCAGCAACCACTTGTCAGATTGATTCAAACAAGGTCTCAAACTCCAAGTTAAAACCTAACCTATGTAATTGTGCAAAAAGCATGATAATTAAATCTACAGCTCCTCCACAGCAGCCACACAAACGGGGCACAATTTTTATGGGCCACCCAACAGAATCTAGAAAAAAGGGTATTTTTCCATAGAAAATATCCCAATAACAGTTAAATGCTCTGGACTCAAGATCCTAGTATATAGTTAATTTCACCTGGCCAATTTTGACATCCTTAGTTTTATGGGGTTCTGCTGTTTTCAAGTAATGAAATATCAATGAAGTGAATAGTCCTAAAGTGCAACAATCCCATGGCTTTTTCTCAGAACTGGTATTTGAAAAGTAACAATCACTTCAAGGTCCAGTAATGCTCCTTTAAAAGTTCCTTTCATTTAAATTTTGAGGCTCTGGTACCCAGGGTACTTTAAAAGGGGGGGGGGTTACTTACGAAAAATTTCCCGTGATAAGGGGTCTTTCCGCCAACCGAAAAAACAGAGAAAATGGTATTCTATCAAATGGTACGGACGAGTGTCGTATAGACTCATTCCAAAATTCTCTTGTTTCGCTCCCCCTGCAGACTTGTCGCTACAACAGAAGCAATAATAACAACGACAACAACAACAACAACAACAAGCGAAAGTTAGAGGGACTTTAGTCATGAGTCTGTGTCGTGTACCTTTTACTATTGCATTGCACTCAACGGGGGGCTATAATGTACCGTGTTTGTAGCTTAGAAATCAAAGTTATTTTCTCTTGCCAGTGCTAGATACCAAATTCAAATGGCTCCTGCGCGTCTGAACAATCAGGTGCTACACAACGTTCATCATTGTTTCAAATTTTAAGTTACGCTGCGTAGGAGCTAACTGTTCGGATACGCAAGAGCCATTTGAATTTAATTTCTAGCACTGGTTACTTAGGCCGAAAAGAAAACAAACATGGTGCATTATTGCCCATGGACATACAGCAATATTTGCTCTGTTTATTTCATAGAGGAGTCTTGCAAAGTTTACTATGACAAAGGGATTCGGAAAGACGGCGTTTTCAACATAAAAACAAGTAGAACAAAACAGCTCAAAGTTTACTGTTACATGAACAGCTTGAACAAAAATGGCTGGCTTGTCATCCAGAGGCGGCGAGATGCAAAGGTCAGTTTCGACCGAACTTGGAAGGAATATGAAGATGGATTTGGAAGCCGTACAGGTAATTTTTGGCTTGGCCTAAGCAACATCCATAAATTAGCGGGGCCAGGGCAAGGAGCTTGGCTCAAAGTACATCTTAAATACAAGGATGTGGACAACCCAGAGAAACTCCATTCCCGATCAATTGATTATCACCTGTTCGAAGTTGGAAGCGCTTTTGAGAAATATCGCCTCGAAATTGGACAAGCTGGTAAAGGCACTGCTGGCGATTTCATGGGTAAATTGAATGGTACGAAATTCTCAACAGTGGATCAAAATAACAGAGATGCAAGTCGCGATTGTTCAGTATTGGCAGGTGGATTTTGGTTCAAAAAATGTAGTAATAGACCAAATCTTAATGGTTTATACCCAACGACGTCAAATTATCTTAACGCGCGGGCGATGAACTGGGAAACTGATTTACATAAAGCTTATCAACAAATGGAATTTTCTGAGATGTTGATCAATCTCGGTGGCACACGTTGAGAGCTACGAACCTTCACGGCCCCGCTCACACGTATCTGGATCTTTTGAAAACGCATCTTTCTTTATCCGTATAAAAAAGATCCGGGTTCACACGAGGAGTGTTTTCAAAAATACCCCCGTCCACTGAAAAACGTATCGACATTCGAAATTCGCTATTCGAAATTGAAATTCGATATTCGATAACGATATTCGACATTCAAACTTCGATAAAAGAAAACAGACAAGCAAAATGCCTACGCGTGATTCCCAAAGAACCGAGCATATGCTCTGATCAGGGAGCGCCGCGGCGCTCCCTGGCTCTGATGGGTGGTAAATTGACGCTGTGACGTAAGCGTTTCCGAAAAGCTCCACTTTCACCCGTCTACACCACAACAGGAAAACGGCGTTTTCAAAGAGATACACTCTGGAGCAGGGGCGGATCCAGACCGAAGTTGAAGGGGGGGGCAACTTGGAGAGGGGGCGCCAAAAACACAGTGAAAGATTAGCGCGCCGAAGGCGCGCGAAAATTTTTGGGGCTTTATTCGAGAACTTCACTATAAATTCATACGGGGGTGTGCGCCGCAAGGACTTCTGTTACGACCCAATCCCAGAAATTTGGTCCGATATTGATACCCAATCCCAGAAAATATGTCAGATATTGATACCCAATCGAAGAAGTAACAAAAGCAATTCGACGTCAAAAGGATAAGGGATAGAGGGCTGGGAACGGTTATTTTGGTTCCAAGTGGCCATTGGAACGAGGTTCTGATCTGAGGACGTTTTTCAACACAAAAATACTTGAAATCAGTTCACCTGAAACTGACCACGTGTTGCTCAAAAATTTATCCAGTTGTACTTTCATTCAACACCCATTACAGAATTTTGAGTAACCCCCAACCCCAGAAAATTCCGAGTGAAAGTATATCCCAATCACAGAAATTTTCCAGTAAAAGGATACCCCAATCCCAGAATTTTCAGGCCAAAAACTACCCAAAACTGGCGCACATCCCCGTCTTACCCAAAGTGAAGTACCCCCCCCCCCCGGGATTCGAGAAAATTCTCTGGTTTTTCTGCTGAATAACGACTTTGTTTATATGTTTCGCCGCATTCAGAACGAATCACTGAAAAAAGACTGCATTTGGGTCAGGATAAGGGGCGCTTTTCTTGCCAAAAAGGGGGCGCCAAAGCTGAATTTTCATCGTGAAGGGGGGGCAGTTGCCCCCACCTGCCCCCCCTAAATCCGCCACTGCTCTGGAGAGCGTTTTCGAAAAGCTTCGTTTTCGGTGACCGAAAACGCCGTCTCCGTGTGGACGTGAACCCAAAACATAAAAAAAGATGCGTTTTCAAAACGATCCGGATGCGCGTGGACGGGGCTTAAGAAAATGGGTATAACCTTCGGTTGCCGTGAGTCAAAAACTATTACGCGTTTCGAGAGCTATTCAATAAAAAGTATGTGGCCTATATTCAAACATGAAATGTTAATTGC
The DNA here is from genome assembly GCA_964020215.1 of Aurelia sp. 3 sensu Dawson et al. (2005). Taxonomy (NCBI): domain Eukaryota; kingdom Metazoa; phylum Cnidaria; class Scyphozoa; order Semaeostomeae; family Ulmaridae; genus Aurelia; species Aurelia sp. 3 sensu Dawson et al. (2005). The sequence continues at coordinate 2,775,062 of OZ026592.1, read as the reverse complement.
AGCGTTAGCTGCATTATATATCAAAACAATTAGCAAGGTGCGATATCGCTGTCTCTTTCTTTCTTGCTCTCTGTCGATATGTGGTCAACACCAATTCAATTCTAGACTAATTCAATTCAATGCACCAAGGGGGCAGTACGAGGCGGAAACACTCTGGGATCTGCGCGGAAATTCCGCGCGGAGTCAACCCGCACGGTTTTGCGCGTAGTAAATGGCTTCGGGGTGTCAAAATTCGATGTAAAACCACATACTTTACCTACATTGATCATCATTTGCAATTTATTTCCGACATTCGAAGAATAACGAGCCATTTCATGTTGGAAGCTGCGATGAGAAAGCCACTCTGTTTGCAACTTAGGCCCCTTTTCGCCCCAAACAAACCGTGCTTTTTTCACATTACCACTCTTGCTAACCCCAGATTATTGTTCAGATACCTTCAAAAAAGCTTAAATAAGGTCCTTAAAGTGTTTGTTTTGAGCTTCTCGATTTATCCACAGCAGAATTATTTCTAGAGCAACGGCCATCCCATCGATTCGATACTAAATACAGCTAAGATTCGATTATAGCAAACCGTGTTCGGCATCTTGATCAGAGCATGACGTAAGAACACATAATATTTCAAAAGAATCAGCAAGCTGTGAAGTCTCTCTTTGTGTCGGTTTGTGAAAACATCACAATCCTGCTATTTGATTTGCTCCAAATTTTGTTATCACAAAATAACAAAAACATCAGAGGCGCTGTTATCAAGAATGAATGAATCATTATTGCTGCGAGCATGCGCGAGCAGCCATTTAGAGCAAGAATTCGAGGATGGACAGTGGAGTATTTTTCAAACAACTACAACAACTGGTTGTAAAGTATAGTGCATTTCTGCCTGAGAGCGCCCACACCACGACTACAATTTCTGGAGAGAGAGAAGCTCTCACAAGTTTATTGCGGGAAGAAGGAAGACTTTTCACGGACTTTGGTACGTATCGAATCGTTTTTTAAATCTCATTTGACAGCAGTTATGAGAGGATTCCTTTTTCCTCTCAGTTGTGTTGACCGTTTGTTGTTTCACAGCGGACATGTTTCGAAAGTGGCAGGAAGATGCCACAAAGAGCGCCTAGGCCTACGCGTTGCTCGCGCTTTCACCAGCAAGCTGCAGGAAGCACTGCTTGCCACCGGGAGGAAGTGAATAAAGAACCATTGTTCAAAGTTAAGAAGGTGAATTCGAATGAGCTGTGGAAGTAGGCCCAATGATAACTCTGTTAGTGTTTCAAGCTTTCAGGCAGGCCTGCGACTAATTAAAAGATATTGCTGGAATACTATACTCCTACTGATAAACAGCTGGTTTCACTGCTTCCCACTGGTAGCGGTGGATAAAGAAAAATTTGTTCAAAATTATGAAGGAGAACAGCTTTTTAACTGCAAGGAATTTTTTTGGTTTGCCAAGTAAAACATGCATGGATAGGCCTTTTTCAAGTTTTCCAAACAGTGCCAGCTGTAGGTTTCATTAAATTCTTAAATCCCATCAAACTTCAAACTGCTCAAATCTTCAGAAATGCCATGATGAAAGAGATGATGATTTCCCTAACAAGGAAAAACCATCAACCAGAAAATTGCACTAGAGATGATTAAAAGGGTTTTTAACCACAATCACATCTGATAGAATCCTGATGATATTGCCTTCATTATTGATAGAAATTCCTGGAATGTGAAGGGTGTGCAAAACTATTCCAGATACTGTTTTTAGCATAATTTCTTTTCACAAGCGATAGTTAAATATTTTTCATAACTTTTGCACATATACAAGCTTATTTCATTTCATTATATATTCTTGCAGGAGTAAGGCAATTTATTAACTTGTGAGATTCCTATAAAGATCAACACAGGACCCAGCATTGGACTGCTATTTCTATATTCACTTGTGACATTCCTGTAAGAATTCTTAGAGACCAGCACAGCATTCGATTGCAATTATTTATGTCGTTCTTGCAAAGACAAAAGAAGCAGAGGATCATTATTGCTACTGTCACCATTCCCAACACCTTGTGACATTTCAACTTTGACACAAAGTGTTATTGGTTGAACTTCTGAAGAACTGTGGTGACCAACTGTTGTGCAGCATAAACTCTCAAGACTGTTTATCTTTGAAGACATAATTGGGTATTTAGACCGAACTGAATATTGAACCCTTTGTTTGCTGCCATGATGTGCGAAGTTAATCTTTTATGCTGACATTGATTAATGCAGATTGAAACAAAATAATCAGTAACTGTAAGCATTACAGAGAAATAACCAAATATGTTATTATAGAAGATCATTTTTACTTCAAAGAATACAATGAGCTGTGGACAAGGAAGAAAATTGTGTTATCTAGAGTACCACCCAGAGCAGAAGAAAGCCACCACACTACACATGTAGTCATGCGTGTTGCAGTCATACCAACCAGTCCTGAAATTTGTAAACAGTTATACTATGTTTGGAATTATATCTACCTTAACAACTGCAATTTCGCATGGCAAGACATACACGTTTCGAAAACTCCTCTCGATTATTATTCTTATACAGTAAATATTGCAGAATCGCGTTACACACTAGGCTGTGAGCAGCACTTCCTTAACATCGTTAACAGCTAGTCTAGAATGAATGCGTGTTTGTGTGACTTCGTCAAGGTCTTCAGACAGTGGGCAGGAAGAGTGGCAAAAACAGACTGAACTGGTTGCGTACACAGGGGTGGGCGGGGGGTGGGGGGCAAAGGCATCTCGTAATATCAGCAGAATGAGAAAGGCTATTTCTGTTATTCCATTTTATATGATGGTGCAGTTTGTTCGCATTTCCCAAAACGCTGCACTCACTAACTAACGTTATTGCTAGTCTATCAGTCAAAGGCTAATTTAGATGAGAAAATTTGTTTGGTAAAATCACTCATATCTAAAACCCAAAAATTAGGAAAATGTCTGTAAGGGGTTTGTATAGGAATCGAGAATTCCCCATTCCATTCTGGTCAATGATTTATAAGTCATTGAGGTTTACATTGTCAGTGTAAGAAATAGAATTTTCATTTCAATCGCAAGTAAATCATGGACCAGATTAGAATGTGGAATCCTAGTTTCCAAACATGCACCTTACCAGTGTCTTCCAAATCTATAGGTCTAAATGATATCAACATTTTAGTTTTGAATATCGGTCCCATACTTTTTATTCCATGTTATAACAGCAAAATACTTGAATTAACTTTACGCTATATCCACGAAACTGGTCGGTTTGATTAAAAGTTCTTTTTGTGACTTCAGTACTTAGCAACCACCAACCCCCTTTTAAATTCTTTTCCCTTGTAGATTCTTTTGCACAGCATTTCCAAGCATTCTATCTACTATCAACTAAACGAGTTGCGCCTGACGTTTGATGTGGAACAGAATCTACTGCATTTTCCACCAGTTCTTAATCGTTTGTAGTGTAGTTGTATGCTAGTTTAACGTTGCGCGTCTTTTTTATTGGCCATGGGGTAGTCATTGTCTTTCGCTCCCCATGGTATCGTAACTGTAGTGTTGTATAGTAATTAGAGTAGGTATAGTTAAATGTAATGATATACCGGGTGAGCCAGAAAAAAGTTCCCACTTTTGAAAATTCATAACACTAAGACTAATTCACGGATTTGAATTATTCAAATTCTAGTAAAAAGTCGAAAGATTGAAGTATTTTTGTGATTTTTCTTGCTGTCCTACGAGCACTACAAACATAGGTTAATTCAGCTTTACAAAAATTTCATTTGTTGCAAAATGGCATAAAAATGGCCTAAAAAATCGATCAATCCATAAATGACTTCTCGCACGAAATGATGAAGGAAATGCAACTTCTCATGGGTGACAGATATCCTCTATGCATTAATTGCCTTGGGATTGAAAATCTTTCGTATTTGTTTGAAAATCAATGTCTTATAACTCTTGATGGGTGAAACGCCCATGGCCTATTGTTCGATTTGAATAGAGTCCTTACGATTTGATCAATGTTTTAGGTCCCTTTTCCGTCATATTGCAACCATGAAATTTTTATAAAGTTGAATTTACCAATACTTCTAGTGCTGGTAGGACAGCGAGAAAAAATCACAAAGATACTTCGATCTTTCGACTTTTAACTAGAGATTGAATGATTCTAATCCGTGAAGTAGTCTTGGTGTTATGAATTTTCAAAATTGGGAACTTTTTTCTGGCTCACCCGGTATAGTAAATATTTATATTTGAATTAAAAAAATTCCATAGCCCGCCAAACGCGTTAATTTTTTTTTTTGACTCACCCGGTACATGTTTCTTCAATCGAGTGCCTTGAAAGAAATTAAGCGTACTTTACCGTAAATCTGCCATGGAAATCTTTCGACATCTGAGCTAGTTTCAAAATAGCGGGCTTTATGAAATTTGAAAGTGTGACGTCATTACATTTCTAAATCAGAAACCAGAAGAGACAGACTCATGCTTGGCACCATATTGTAGTCCATCATAACCATAATTATCTTGAGGATTGTAGCATTTCTCTTCCATTTGTTTAGGTTATACGATGACTTCAATTCTTTCCAAATTTTCCATTAATTCTTTAAAAAAATAACTAACGCGGCAAAATTTTGAAAATAATCAAGATACAAACAAATTCCACGAGAGATTAACAGGAAAGTACCCTTAGTATTTTTTTCAAGAAATTTCACTAAATGAAATAGGTAAAAGCATTTTACACCTACCCTTTACACTTTTACACCTAAATATTTGAAAGATTTTAGCCCTATACTTACAAATACAGACTCATTTGAAAAGTTCCTTGAAAACTGGAACAGGGACTTTAGGCCTGAGTGCAGCATCAATGAATACTCAAGTATTAATCGTACTTAATTTGTTTACAATTTAAATTTCTTTCATCTACTCGATCTTGTAATGGTAATGAAGAGCTGAGTTTGCTGAGTAACAAGCCTTTAACTTCAAAAGATTACTATACCGAATATTAAGAATAACAGGAGAAACAATTTTCACCAAAAAGCATTCAGAGGTGGTTTTCGAAATAAAGATAGTTTTTAAAGAGAAACTGCTTTTCAGAAACTTGACTCTCAGATCGCAGAAAAATTAAAGGACAAGTCCGGGGTTGGTATAATTGTTGATTATTCAAGAGATTACACTGTTGTGAATGGTGTGTAGTACTTTTTTCAATTTTTTCTTTTTTAATCTGCGAAACTACATATTTCAACCAGCTGAGAAGTGCGAAATAAAATAACGTCATTTTATGTGACGTCACTTCACGTTGACCTGAACGAGGCTGCCAATGGTGTTGATATTATACCATCCACATTGCTATCCTCCTTATCACGCCTTTGCGGCGCACTGGTACAAAATACCAAATGGCGACGGTATTTGGCCTACCTTACCAAGATTCACCGCTTATGAAAGTTCGAGGAATCAATACTTGGAAAGAACTCACGATTAGTGTTCAGCAGTTGGTGAAGTTGCCTCTTAAAGTAAATAAACGGAGATACAGTGAAATAATCTAAACATAGCACAAATGAACCGCAGGCGCCACTTATCTTCCTTTTGTTTCATAGACCAAAAACATCAAATACAATAGGTTACATTTGGATTACCCAGTCCTCCTAGCTAAGTTTGCTTTTAACCCCGTTGATTTACTTTAACAACAAATTTATCAACCTTGCACTTGTCCTTTAAGAAACTTCAGTACCGAAAGAATACAACTTACGAAACTATCTATTTTGACAACTGAAATCCTTAACATATTTCTACTTCATTTTCACTTGCTTCCTGTGGTGAATTACTCGGAAGGTACTAAGCACTGGAAAGGTTAAAAAAGTGTGCCTTGAAATTTTCATAAGGGCATTAAGAAACTCGAGAGAAAATCTGAGTCCTCAAGCTCTGAGAACGTTCAAAAACTCTCAGTACTGGCCAAAATTTTTAGTTTCTAATCAAAAAATACGTGTAACGTTAGAGACATCTGTTTGCTGAATTATGTTCAAGCAGCTGTTAAGGCCATCTACTCTAAAACCTGACCTGGAAGGTTTCAATCTCCAATTTAAGACAGAATTTTTCTTACATTTGATACAAAATGCAGCGCTCGTGTACCCTGACCGGTCCCGATACATTTACTCGGCAATATAGACTTATTACCTCAGCTAAGGTACTTGTCCAATTGAATTCTAGGAATAATGTTCATCGATTGAAGTTCTTGGAACAGCAGTTTACAAGCATATGGCATTTGTAATGTTGATATATGACGAGATGAACCACAGTAATGACACCTAAGGAACATAAAATTAAATTTAGTTGACGAAAAGGATGACGAAACCCATCGTTAAAGTAACTGGCCGGAACTAAATGAAGGAAATCTAAAAATAGGTAGTCTGAAGCATTTTCGAAATGATCATGAAATTTGACTTCGGAATGAAAAATTCATGACTTCGAAATGCGTGAAAAGAAGCCGAAAACCATCGATCGACAGAGACGTGGTGTGTGTAGCAGCAATAATCCCCCTTGTCCCCTTGTCAGTAAACCTCGCTTTCACTAGCATTAGAATGTATGAAATTTTTTCTCTTTGTGTTTCACTTCTTGTAGATCTGTATTGGAGTTGTAGTAATATGCAAATTTAGTCAGTCAGTATCATGATGACATTCGTCACAGAACAACGTCTGGTTTCTGGCTCCGTGTCTGGGCATGTAAAACATCACATAGTTGTTGTAACGCCGATCCCCGTTACATGAGAATTTATTTTGTCTGCATTTGCTAATCGTTATGAATTGAGGAGTGAACCAAAGCAACTGATGCTATTTTATTATAAAATCTGCCCTTGTTGGTAGGAAGGGGAATAGCGGGAATTATTGCTTGTTAATTTCACTTGTTATTGCAGGTTTTCGAAGGCGGCTTCCTACTGAAAATCTCCCATTTTGATTGGAAGGAATGGCCGATTACGCCTAATTGGACGCATCGGAAATAAACAAGGCAGTTTTCAATATCATATCATTGCTTTTGTACTCAGGGAGCAGCATCGATGTACTTCATAGAGATCTCTTTTACCGGCTCTCTGATGTTCCAGGTCTAGATATCGCTAGTACCAATAAGGGATGACTCACAAATCGATTTTGGTACGCCAAACGTCAATCTGACGTTTGGAATTCACCCCCCCCCCCCCCTCTTCTAAACGTCAGGTCAACTTTTCGCCAAATTTTCGATAAATATTAGTTTTTTTACGGTTTTGAGTTGTAACGGTTTCTTCTTCAGAATAAGGACAAGCCGAGGCCTATTTGGATGCTATAGTTTTTATGTGCGAAGAATGAGCACATTATGTGATGGAGGAGAGTTTGTATAGGAAGGAAGCGAGGTAGGTAGGTAGGTAGGTATCTACGGACGCTTTTCGTGCCAAAAGTGTAACAATAGGTAGGCATACCTGAAATAGTTTGACCATTGAAGTAGTCATCAGAGCCTCAATTAGGCTAGATAATTTTGAACTTTTATCTGGCAACTTGACAGCGACATTTATGATGAAAATTAGCTGTTAACAAAGTTAAGTGAGTGCAGCTCTTAGGCCTACTCAATTTTTATGAAATTTTCGATCTTTTTCTAAACGTCATGGGTTGAAACCCCCTACCCCCAATACGTCAGATTAACGTTTGGCGTACCAAAATCGATTTGTGAGTCTTCCCTAATATGGATGATGATACTCTTTGTCATCGACTCTTGTTCAAAGATCCATCTTTAGGTGCTATTGACAATGGAGTAATAATGGATGCGACGATCTCATTCATCAAAAATTCTGGACGATTTGATTGCTTCGAAAGTACCAAACCAGCAGTAGCGGTTCCCTATTAATTTTTGTGTTACGCTATTTTCATTTTTCTTGTTTGTTTTTCCGCATGGCTGAGGTGGATTGCTGGGATAAACCATAAACGATCTCTTTTTGCAGATATGAGTTGAAAGGCTTTAATTTCTTTGACCAATAATCTGCCTTGGCCTTGTTGTTTTGTCTGTTTTGCGTATTGTATCTTGGTTTTGTAGTTTTGCTCCTTGTATTGTGTATAGAAAGTTAATTTGATTTGTAAGTGGCATTCATAGTGAAGACTCAGACCCCGTTCACACTGCTCCGTTTTCATATGAAAATGGAGTAAAACTTATCCTTTTTTGCCTTACGTTCACATTGCTCCGCTGTAAAAATGGAGCTTTTCGAAAACGCTAATGAAAATGCATATTTTGAAAACGGTGCGCTTTAAAAACGATCCGTTTTCAGTGTCAATGCCAAAAACGGAGACATTTGAAAACGCTTCACATTCCTTTGTTAATAGGCAGTTATTACAATGGCATTCAAAGTCGCGATTGGCACCTTTTTGACAGCTATCAACAAAAGGCTTTGTTTTGAAAAGGGGATTAACAACACCGTTTTGCTGGAGTAATGTGAACGCCTATCTTTTTCATAGCGTATTTATTTGAAAACGGAGCAACGTGAACGGGCAGCGTTTTCAACATAAAAAACGGATAGAAATGAAAACGGAGCAGTGTGAACATAGCCTCAGTGATTTTATGTCCTTTCTCATTATGGCTGGTACAGTGTAATATATAAAGTTATATATAGTAGATTTGCAATATTGATAAAAAAGAAAGAAAGCAGGTTACCATCCAGAGTATCCCATAAGTCCACACTGCTCACATACGTCGACTTCAAAAGCATCACTTGATATCATGAGTCTCTCTAACAACAACATACTGAGAAGGAACACGATTTATTCAGATTGAAATTGTCACTAATACAAATAGGAACATTACGAGTCTGCTTCGCTTCCTTGTCTCTGTAGGAAATGTTTATCACTGTAATTCTGTTTGAATTCGACAATAAGGCCAGATTTTGTAATACAATAGAATCAGTTGCTTTGGTTCACACCTCAATTCAAAGCGATAAGAGAATGCAGACAAAAGAAATTCTCTCAAGCAGAAATTCCAAACAAACGAAACAGCAAAATTGCCCTGAAAGCAGTATGGCAAACTCTCGTTTGGTGGGGGCGAAGGGAGGTTTTTAAGAGAAGGTATGTGCTTATAACGAAAGAAGAAGGGTAAATCTAAAGTTCTGTCTCGCGGATTTTATTTATTTGATTCAGGAGCTGAGGAGTGACTGCGTACATCTGGGCAATAAATATGCAAAAATTGTAATGCCCTCTGCTCGGTTTCTGAATCAAATAAACAAAATCCGCAAGACAGAACTTTAGATTTACCCTTCTTCTTTCGCTATAAGCACATACCTTCTCTTAGAAACCTCCCTTCGGCCCGCACCAAACGAGAGTTCGCCGTACTGGTTTCAGGGCAACTTTGCGGCTTCATTTGTTTTGAATTTCTGCTTGGGAGAATTTCTTTTGTCTGCCTTCGCTAATCGCTTTGAAATGAAGTGTGAACCAAAGCGACTGATGCTATTGTATTACAAAATCTGCCATTGTTGAATTCGACTATCTACAAAGTACCTAATAATATAGAGATGAAACATACATATCAAAATAGAATAAACAGTACTAATAAAGCAAAACAAATATTTTCATGACGATTAAGGTGAAATTCTAATCGGAATTAACTCAACAAACGTGCAGTTTATTGTTTATTACAAATTTACGACTCTAGTGATTTGAAGTACCATAGGATTTTGAGCCTCTAGAGACTTAATATGTTTTACTATCCGCTTTCTTACCATCTCGAATGAATTTTCAATTATGAGCGAATTTTGTGAGCTCTGACATAAAGCAATGTTCTTCGAAACATTTAGGGTGTGTTTGATTGGTACCAATTCTGAAAGCGGCAGGTTTGGCAGGTTTGGCAGGCCTGCTGAACCTTCTGCTCCAAAAGGCAGAAGGTTTGGCAGGCCTGCTGAACCTTCTGCTCCAAAAGGCAGAAGGTTTGGTTTGGGAACAGTGTTTCCGTCTCTGCAAAGTCTACCGTTTTCAGAATTTGGTAGGTTTGGAATCACCAATAATTTCGAAAAGCAACAAGTGGCTTCGTCTGCAATGGCTTCATGCTAGGCCAATGATAATTTTTCTTTGAAATAATATTTTTTTAACTTTGTAAAAAACAAAAAGCGTGAACCCTGCCCTGGTCATAGGGTAATAAACCATAACATAACTGTTTCCTTCGGGCAATACCGAAAATATTAACCCTCAGCCTCTATACAAAATCTCGCAAGCTCAGTTTTGTACTGACGGCTTCGGGTTGACATTTTCTGGTATTGCTCTCGGAAACAGTTTTAATAGGCTCAATTAAACAAAAATATAACAACCTTGCCCCATATCCAATGAGACAGTCTCTTTCCATTTCCCCTAAACGCAGTCCACCGTCACTGCAAAGGGAAAACAAAGATCAAAAGATTTAAATGATTCCTTGAGGACAATGGAGTACAAGTTCTAAGGATGCTACTATTAACGGTCATAAAAAGACTTCCAAATAAAGAATCTCGAAAACAGCGAAGAGAAAGTGGGCCTTTTGAAAATCAGAAAAATGAAATGGAGGCAAAGAAACAAGACTTTAAATCAGCACACTAGAACCTTTCGAACTTATGTTTTCCTCAGAATTTGACTAAAATTTGAAAGTGAAATCTACCGGGTGAGTCAAAAAAAAAAACGCCCGGCGTTTGAAAGGCTACTGCTCCCTGAATAATGATATTTTGCAATAATGGCTAAAATTTTCTGTAGGCAATTTCCAAAATGAGTCCCTTTGAGAAACCTAAAAATACGTGCTAAAATTACGGGCAAAAAAGTCCCTAATGTGTTTACCTCACAGCGACGACATTCAGCACGCTTTTAGCACGTGCTTTCGTTTTGGCGGGTTGAAAAGTCTTGCCCCTAGTGTGAATAAATCATTCAGGGGGATTCCATTCTCACATGAGGACAAAATACATGAGCACACCCAAGAGTCATTATTGTTAGGAAGGAGAACAAAGGGAAATTTTGCTTGCTGTTTTCGCTCGTTTTTGCAGGTTTTCGAAAGGGTTTTCTGCAGAAAATCTCCTATTTCGACGGGAAGGAATGACCGATTAAAGCTGGGTAAATTTCGGAACCTTATTTGACATTTCGGGGTAAAACAAGACAGTTTTGAACATCATTGCTTTGATATTGAGGGATCAGGAGTTTTTCAAACGCCGAGCTTTTTTATTGACTCACCCGGTATCATAACGATTTAAACAAAAACAGAAAACTACAAAGAAAAGTTTAAAGTTTTCGAAATATACAGATAGTTTACAAATTGTATATAAATCTTTATCATAGATTCCACTTTCAAATCTTAGTCACACTCTGAAGAGAACATAGGTTCAAAAGGCCTTAGAGTGTGCTGATTCAAAGTCTTGTTTCTTTGCCTCCATCTCCCTACAAATTGTTAGTATTTTATCTACCAAATATATTGAAAATCAGTTATAGACACAACCAAGGAGTAATTCGCAAATACTGCAAGGCCTTTTCAGTTGTAACTGTAGTAGCCAGGAAATGACTGAAATCCAATGGGTCTACAACAAATGATGCAGAAGACTGCCTCGTTGTTTTCATTAAAAAGACAAAGTAATGAACTTATTCAAGTAAAAGTGAAAGACCCATTTGCATTTTATATTCAAACTCCATTGGTCACTTAAAAAAAGTCAGTTATTAAGTTACTAGAATATTTTACCGCGCTCTTCCCTCCGTTGGTTGTCTTGTAAGGACTGCTCTCGGACCCTTATTTGAAAAAAAGAAGCAACAATTAGTTATACATACGGTAAAAGTTAGTTTTCTACCCCTAGCTACGTTTTCCTCGCCATCACTGTGATCTTACGTCTTATATGCAGCAGACTTAGCTATAAATTTCGTTCTTATTATCTGTATGTGTTGTTTTTAGTAGTGTTATTTAAGTTTAAGTAGTTTTCTTTCTTTTATCTATGTTAATTCCCTTGGGGTAGACACAGCCTCTTGCTCCCCGGGGGTAATTGCCCCAGTAGTATTGTACAGTAATGTCTTGTAAGTAGTGTAGACCGTAGTATGTATTGTAACACTTTATTATATTATATATAAAAAGTTATATTTAGCCCCCTCTCTAATAAGCCCCCTTTAGTAAAAATTTAAATAAGTCTCCTCTTTATTCATTTCCCACTTGTATCAAATTCCATTTATCTAGCAAAAAGAGTTTTCATGTTAGTTTTGATATGGGTTGAGATAAAACTGTGTTGAATTTATGCATTTGACTCATAGAATTGTCTGTTGGATCTGCAAAATAAGGGGGAAAAGAGCAGAAGAGCTATCATATGTATCCTTGTGATTGATTTCGTGAATAAGCCCCCTCTGTAATAAGCCCATTCTCTTTTAAGCTTCCACGTGGAGTGTCTGAAATAAAATAAGCCCACTTTGTTTGTTTTGTTGTTGCTTTTCAATTTGTTTTGAGTGGGCTTGTGAGGATTTCTAGCTACTGAAAGATAACTTAGGCCCACTGTGCATGCCGCATCCAGGCATGGGATCCCTGACCTAACGTCCTTCCGAAGGACGACGAGGTGAGTTGTGAGGTGAGACCTCCGATGTCATCCATCCGGAGTTTGACCTCACTCGACCGGGCTTAACTTCAGTTACCAAATGAAAACTGTTTAAGCCACTCGGCTACTCACCCCGTAACTTAGGGTTAATAAAGCTTTTACGGTACTCCAACTATCTATCGAGTGAGTCAAAAAATTGATACGTTTGGAGGCTGCAGAAGAATAGTCGACGGCCGATATTCAAAACTTTAATGTCAATCTATCAGTCAAAGGCTAACTTAGACTTCAAAATATTGTTTTGTACAATCACTCATCATTTAGACCCAGAAATTAGGAAGCTTGTCGTAAGGGGGAGGGGGGGAGGGGACGGCGAAATCCTCGTTCAGTTCTGGTCCATGATTTACTTGCCACTGAAATGTAAGGTCTATTTCTGAAACTGAGAATTGCATTGAATGTAAATTACAATGAAAAGTAAAGCACGGACCAGAATCGAATGTAGAATACTCGTTCCCCTACAAATTCATTGCCAGCATTTTCCTATTAGAGGTTTAGATCGAGCGTCCAAACCTAGAAAAATTTTTTAGGGACAACAAAGCATGATACCCGTTCTCGACATAATCATTACTACCTGTGGCAAGAAGTTGCTTTTGAGCTTTAAATGTTACGCCACAAAATCAGTTAAAAATCAACGAAAACAACGAGGAACAAAGCCAGGAGGCAGATAAAACTTTCGTGTGTGAACTTAACATTCTTAACATGCCTTGAGAAAAAAGATCGTTGATTAACTCTCTGAAAAATGTTCCGAAATCCGGAGCAACTTCTTGCCACAGTTAGCATCGTTATACTGAGAACAGTGGTCAAGTTTTTTCACAATTTACGCTCGATCCAAACCTCTGCCTCTAAGTTAAAAGGTCTATTTCTGGATCTAAATGATGAGTGATTTTAACAAATAAAATTTTCACACATAAGTTTTGTCGGTGGTACGAACAGGCTAAGTTGTGAGCCTCGAGGCATCCCCAAAAAAGGGCTCCAGATCGCATGCGCACTAACGATTTACTTCAATGACGTAAGATGCAAGTTAGCTTGACCATTGAGAACAAGAACACGAAACAATAGCTCCGATGCGCATGACAGTGTGAGCCCAAGCGTTGATTCGCTATCAACAAAGCTGAAACACAATGTATCAAAACGAAAAGATCAGTACTTCGTCTCCCCAACAAAGTTTGCCTTTTGACTGATAGATCAACATTTCTGTTTTGGATATCGGCAGCACATTTTTTATTCCTCATCCCGCCGAACGTGTTAACTTTTTTCTCTCGACTCACCCAATATAAAATTAACTACAAAGTGGAATCTTCTGGGGATAGATCCACAAACCATGAAATAAATACCTTAGCCCTTGCATGCATCTTGTCCAAAACCATGTGCTTCAATTTTTGATAGTAGACTGGTCCAAAGAATATGTACGCATTTAGAGGCTCCCTACGAAAATAACAATAATCTTGTTATCATAAACTGCTGAGGTATGCTTGGAACAGGTCAACTAACGACAATTTCAAAGTTCAAATCTAACTGGTTCTACTGCAAGGAATATTGGGTAGATTGAAAAAAAGAGATAGGTCAATTTCTCTGCTAGAATGTCTTATTAAAGTAAATGAATACAGGTCATATATAGTGACGTAATCTAAACACAGCACAAAAGAATAGTAGGCACCACTCATCTTCCTATTGTTTTCATCGATCAAGAACATCAAATATGATTGGTTATTTAATAACGAGGAAGGCCACTAAAATCAAGATTATCACAAGCCCAGCACACGTTAAAAGATGACAAATTTCGTAGACAATAGGTTATATTTAGATGGATCCAGTCCCTTGGTTGACTTTCCTTTAACTAAAGATAACAATAATAAAAAAATAGCACAGGCATTTTTATAGCGCCATATATCCTCAGGTCTCATAGGCGCTTAACAACAAAAATAGTTAACTTAACATCAAAATTAGAATTTAAACGAGAATATATAGAAATTCACTTAGAATTGTCGACCTAATTCAATAAAGTCAAAACCTATTAATTAAACAAAACAATCAATATGTTCAAAAATGAAATAGTTGAGACCTAGTTGTTCCTAATAAAATCAAATATTTACATCTAAAAGTCATCAGATTCGATATCTATGGTAGAACTCCTCTGCTTTACTTAAAAGGCAACAGTTTCAGTTTCAGTTTCATTTGATTATCCATCTATCCTACATACAATTCTATACATTACAATACAATTAAATAGAAATACAAAACTAAAATTAACTACATTAAAGGGTACATAACTACAAACTAAAACAAAAGGAATGACTTTATATGATTGTATATAGGATAGACTGATTAAGGAGGAGCTCTCTAAATAGATAAACTAATCGAGAGAGAGCCCCCCATAAAAACAAAGAAACTAAAAACTTTATAGATAAAGCATAAACCAGATAAACAAAATTCCAAACTAGAGATCTGAATCAATGAAATGGGTTTTTCATTTCGACCGAAATATTGAGACAGAATCAGCAACGCGTATGAAAAGTGGAAGAGTATTCCATAACGTAGAGCCAAAATACTGAACTGCTTTGAATCCATAGAGGGTGCTCCCTTTTGGAGAAAGGAATAGATCACCTCTGGTGGCCTGACGAGTTCCAAAGCCATGGGTAGAAGAGTTTGGAGTGAAATAGTTATGAAAGTAATTTGGTGACAGTTTATTGATAGCTTTAAAAACAAATGTTAAAATATTTAAGTGAATCATATCGTAAAGTCTTAATATCTTTAATGAATTAAATAAAGGTGCAGATGGGGCAGTGAATGTTTGGAATTTCATGCAACTGAGGATTTTCTTTGGGAGAATCCTCAGCAACAGGAAAGGTTAGCACCTTCTCTCCTTCTTGTCAGCCCTGAAAATGTCAGTAAACCCTGATCGTACGAGGAGTCAAATAAACATCATGCAAACATAAATGAAACAACAAATTCCAAGATTTAGGCCACGTTTACACTATAACGTCAATTTCAAATGAAAACGGTACGAAATCATGCCGTTTTGGCCTTCCGTTTACACTAAAACGTTTTCGTAACCGGCATCAAATGAAGACGATTTTGAAAACGGCACGATTTGAAAACGGCATGAAACGTTTCAGTGTAAACGCTTGAAAAAGGAACGAACTCGTTACTGATTGAAAGGGAGGAATATTATTCCTTTGTCTCTCTTTGAATCCGTTACGATATCGTTCCGAATTCAAGCGTTTACACTGAAACGTTTCATGCCGTTTTCAAATCGTACCGTTTTCATAATCGTCTTCAATTGTTGCCGGTTACGAAAACGTTTTAGTGTAAACGGAAGGCCAAAACGGTATGATATCGTACCGTTTTCATTTGAAAACGGCATAGTGTAAACGGGGTCTTATCTAAAGAAGTATCTTTTCAGGCTTCAATACACAATTAACTCAGACATACCCTGTTATTCCAGAGGTGACAAAATCTTTTCCTTGATAATTAAATCCATGTCGAACCAGCGTTTCACATACATCTTTTACTTTACTTCCACCAAATGCTATAAAAATAAGATTGATACAAAGGGATTGTCTTTGCCACGTCTACAAAATCAAATCAATTAGAAATGATTGCCCAGCACGATTTCTCTATTTTTCAGAAAATTGTTATGACGACGGTCAAATTGCCTTAAAATCAATCAATTTTACCTGTGCCATAGTGAAATTTTCCTTCTAACACACCAGCTTTTCCAGCAATCAATTCAATTAATTTGCCAACCGTCATACGAGATGGAAACCCATGGGGATTCATGATCTGAAGAAGAAAGTTCGACTAAGTATAGACTAGGCATATCAGGGTGATAACAAAGAAACAGAAGGAACACCGATGTTCTGAATTTTTTAAAATACACAATCTAAAAGTTTACATTTACAAGAACAATACCATTAGGAGCATGACAGGCATGGCCACTCTAAACGATCTTTAACAAAAACAATATAGATACTAAAGGCCTTTCCAAAGTTCTGGTCGCTTCATAGGGAGAAACAGGCCCCGTTTACACGATACCGTTTTCATTTCATATCGGATTGGTTTCATATCGGATTGGCCTTCTGTTTACACGATACCGTTTTCATTCCATATCGGATTGGCCTCCTGTTTACACGAGAACGCACCAATCCGATATGCTTCATACCGTTTTCGCGTTTTCAAATGAAAACGCTCTGAAAGTGGCTTGAAACCAATCCGATATCGTGTAAACGGTCGAATCCGATATCAACTCAGTACGGAACCTCATTATCAATTCTACTAGCCTCGAATCCATTAGGGGAGCTGCGCAGAATGCGCAGTGGAACCATTACCGAATACGGTGAAACCATTACAGTGCAAGGCGAAACGGTATCGTGTAAACAGAACCCCAATCCGCTATGAAATGAAAACGGCATCGTGTAAACCGGAGAAATTTTCATATCGGATTGCCTTACCCAATCCGATATGAAATGAAAACGGTATCGTGTAAACGGGGCCACAGTTGTTCTGAATTGCAGTGAACTGATTAAATTTCCAATCAAAACAAACGTTAACCTTTGAATCAACAATTCATGTTATTTTTTGACAGAAAAGAGAAACATAACTCTGGATAAGGAAGGATAGGACTGATCAAGCAAGTTGTAGTATGGTTCACCTTGAATAGCAGAAAAATATTATGGAACATCAAAGCAACTTTACACAACACAATGGTTTCACACTCAAAGAAAATTATGGCATCAAGAAATGAATATATGAAATAATTGCATATAAACAGGGGGATAAAATTTCATCAATATCAAAGAACCTGCATGCCAGCTCGCAAACAGTGAAATACTTACAATGTCTGGACAGATGCCCTAAGGAAAAGAAAACGACAATTTAGGAAAATATGAAAATAGCGGCACAGAACAAGACCATAAAAGATGAACAAACGACCAACAAAATGCACAACTAGACATATGACGATGAGTCTCTTGTTTCCCTGTGCTCTTTGACTTGATGATGGCGCTTCAGTCAACAGAGACTCATAATATTACTCTGAAAAACCTGGCCCTTTTTAGGTCTAAACTTCACGATTCCTACAGTACCAATCAGATTGCAAGATTTGGCAATTACTATTGTTACCGTGTAAATGTGATAGAATTTTCGATTCGATTAAAGAATTGAAAACGCTCCCACGGGATTGAGATTCGAAGCCGTAATTCCGTCATAATTCCATTTATGATTGAAGAAAATAGGGCCAAGTTGTTCACTGTTTCATTGTGAGTCTCTCTCGAGCAAGGTTTACCGCAGGGATACAAGGGCCTCATCGTCATAAGTCTAGTGCACAACAGGTCGACTAAGTGTCAGATGTATTAAAGGTAGTGTACGGAAACAAAATTTTCTTTGCAGAATATCAGATGACGTTCTGGCTGGCGTTGCCGTCCTTGTTTCGTAAACTCTCTATTATCTTACCAGCTCCGTGAAAGGCATATCTTCTTGGTTGACAATTAGGCCGCAAACCCTAGAAAATACAAAACAGTCGATTATGTTACGGAAAGTCACAGGGAATCCACTGCTAAGATTGCTCTCTGAAAGTAAAATCCGATCATTTCTTTCGCAAATGATTGAGTAAATCGTTTTTCGTTTCTTTCAACAATGATCAAATGGTATGATCGATTTTGAACATGCACAGGCCAAAAAGCATTTTCTTATCGTAGAGCAAAATTATGGAATGAGCTGAATAAGGAAACTAAATTGGCACCGCCCCTGGCTACCTTCAAAAAATCCATGTGAGAGGTACATTTTAATTTCATATTTAGTTCTTCTATACTCTTTTGCATTTACCTTACTGTACATTATAATTCTTTTTACGTTAGGCTTTTCTGTTTTTGCACAGATCGATTTGTAAAACAGTTACTTTTTACTGAAGTCTGTAAACCTGTATAGATATTTAAAAATGAAATGAATGAAAATGAATAAAAATTTTGTTTGTTTGTCCTCTGCGATGTCGTGATGTGGAGGAACAGGAAGTGCGGAGGCGCGTTGAAGAAAGAGCAGCAGACAATTTCCGTTCTTTCTCCTCCACATTTCCCGTTCCTCCACACCGCACCATCGCATAGGAAAAACAAAGAACATTTTCAAAAGAAGGTCATATCTGGTCACCGAGGAAAGAAACAAAAAACGGATTTTACTCTCGGAGAGCAAACTTAGTAGTGGATTCCCTGAGGAATAACATTGACTAGCGCAGACCTATTTACGTTAGGCCATTTTCCTGCAAATGTGTGGTCTGACGGAAGGCTAAACATGCGAAGTGATTGAATGGAAAACAAGAATTGTCACTACTGCAGCGTCGCAAGGAATCGCTATATGTCAAGTCGTTGCGCAAGGTCCTAATTTCTGAATGAATCAATGCCCCGTAAAATCAAAAAGAAAGTCTCAAAAATTAAGTGATGCCTTAATAAGATAATGGATTTGACATCTTACAAATCAGGCCCACAAATTTTCCTGACTCGAATCTTGGAAAAAGTTTAAGATTAAATGTGCAAAATGTTATTGCTGCAAACCTTTGCTTGCAACCATCTTGAAGATCTTCAAAAACTGAGTATTTCTTGTATTGGTCAGTTCGACTTTTCCTCAATCAGTTTACAATATATGATGCTTTAATTTTTGTCAAAGCTTCCGAAATCTCATCTCGTACATCTAGTCAAAAAGCTTAAAAAGGCTGTAATTCCAAAGATAATCCAGGGTTTTCAGTGGGGGGGGGGCGCGATAGTTCGCGCGCACGCAGGCACGCACTCAAACGTTCGCTTGGGAGCGATTGATCGCGCGCCCGGTAACAAAATATTTGCCTTGAAGAGAGCGATGTCCCATTCGGGAGTTCACACCGGAAAACTTTGTAGACAAAATTATTTTCGTTTTAAAATATATGCAACTTGTAACTCCCTGATGCTGATTTTATTCGTTGGATGCAGCTGAGTTACTT
Organism: Aurelia sp. 3 sensu Dawson et al. (2005); assembly: GCA_964020215.1. Classification (NCBI taxonomy): domain Eukaryota; kingdom Metazoa; phylum Cnidaria; class Scyphozoa; order Semaeostomeae; family Ulmaridae; genus Aurelia; species Aurelia sp. 3 sensu Dawson et al. (2005). Next base: position 2,755,561 of record OZ026592.1, on the reverse strand, counting down.
TGTTTGCTCATTCCACTTAAGTTTAATCAGCCTCATCTTTAGGCCATCTTCTTCCGAGATTCATGCCATCTTAAATGTCAGACTTCTCAAGCAGCTTTTGTTCGCTGATTTGTGTCTGTCCGTGTCTCACTGACTAGGTCTTGGGAAGTATGACACACACCTTTGGTACCGTTTGATATTTCTTTCGCACGCCCCACACAGTTCACGCGAGTTTTTGGTCGCGCACCTTAATTTCTGAACGTGAAAGCCCTGTAATCATGATGTCAAAAACTCTCTTTGTGGAATCGTGGCAAACGACCAAAAGTCCCTTCGATTCATTCAATTAAAAGACTTAGGCAATAACATTTACACGTTGTTTTTTTATAAGAAACTTGGATCAGGCCATAGTACTAAAAGTTTCTTATGTTAACATCAAATTTTGCCCATTTTAGTACAAAAAGTTTCTTAATTGGTTTCTTATTTTTTGAATGCATGAATTGTCAATGTGGTCGCTAACACTGCTTCAGATATGTTTCTTGATATTCAAAACATCATATAGGAATTAACAGTGTTCTGTTATGTTGAAAACACAAATGGTTAGATAATATTGCCCAATAATAAAGGTTCAACGATCTATTTGCTATAAAATTCATGCTTTTAACTTTGAAAAGTTTCTTAGTACTTCTCAGACATAGTACTAGAGTTTCTTAAGATTTTTACCATCTTAGTACTAGTTTCTTATAAACCAGTTTCTTATAAAAAAAATACGTGTAACACATCTAGTTTCAAAGTTCTGCAAAGATTCGAGCCCTATGCTATAGGAAATTACCCTTTTTGTCCATGTCTGCTACTAAACTTATCTCCAATTTCTGGTCTCCGAGTTTGCCGCAGAAGAATTTTTATCAGGAACGCCTGGAAATATTAATAAATTAAATGGAATAAAACCTGCATTAAAAAGTGGTTTGGAGGATTCATGTATCCAATGGTACTCCAAAGAAAGGGCAGGAATCTGGTTGGTTTGAAGCAAAAGTCTCAAACGCTGTTATCAGTTATTTACTACGGAACTGAACGTAAAAGTTTTGGAATGAATAGTTATTTCCGTGTCTGGTGAAACTGTCAACTGGCTGTGTGTGACAAAAGAGAGTTTACGAAACCAGCTAGAACGTCATCTGACATTCTGCCAAGGAAGCATTGTTTCCGTACACTACCCTTAACAAATCATCCAAAAGGCCAAAATGAGGCCCCCTATAACTCAGAGATGCCTGAAAACCATGTTTTTATCTTTAAAGACAAACATTTCAAAATACAGAGTTTTACTTCGGAGGCCTAGATCTGCAGTACAGAACGCCAGAAATAGGGTTTTGATAATTTATACCGCATCTGGTTGCTGTGTCGCCATTTTCTAGCATATGCACATGGTAAAGAGGCTAGCAACGATTAAGGGGTGCCATGATGTCATTTCAGGCAATACGACGTCATTTCGCTCAAAGTGCTTATCTGAATTCGTAATTTCACAAGGAGAAAGCGGAAAATGGTGGGAAAGTATGAGAAATCTGATTCATAGCAGAAATATCTTGCATTTAATCACGAACCATAACGATCCTAAATTTTAAAGGAATTAAGTGATGAAGCCTTTGAACAGATCAACCAAGCGATGGTACGCACGCTCCTCCACAACATCCTACTACTTTGACTTTTGCAGTCTCACGTCACAAATTGGTTAATTTTGCTCAGCCCCTGCTACTCTCATTTTCAAATCAATCCTATTTTTAAAGTTAAAAACTCTCATCTTCACAATTGATTTTAAAAAGTCATTTTACGAAATCCGACGCATGCGTAAAAAGACACAGCGAAGGAATGTCCGATGGTATGACATATGGAAGGCATACTAGCAGAAACAGACTTTTGAAAATATATCAAATTTTGGTATGTTTACAAACCTCTTCCATAGTGGATGTAATCAAAACATTTTCAATATATGATGGAATTGGTCCTTTGTATCTGAAAAGCAAAATGGATTTGATCATCATTAAATCTTACTTGAGGCCCCCAAAGGGGGGGGGGGGTCGCTGGAGCCCATCATTTTGAAAGCTTGGAGCCCTGGAGCCCAGACAATTCCCATGGCAATTTTCTCGAATTTTAAGAAATAGAGCCCCTGGAGCCCAGACGAGAATGCAATGGAGCCCTGGAGCGCAGCAATATTGTCTTTGGGAGCCCGGAGCCTATTAAAATACGCCCTAAAGACTGGGAGCCCGAGATCCCTTATTAGGGGGCCTCTTGCTTTGTTGTAGTTACCTCTCTCTTTTCTCTTGGATATTTCTGGGAAGAAGTATTTTGCAGAAACACAAAGTAATAGCTTAATCGTAACTTCTTTAAATGTATCAGTTTAAATGCGATTAAAAATCCCATCCAAGCATCACAAAACTCTTACGGCTGAACTTTCTCTTGGTGTATTCGGAGCATAGGCTCCAAATCTTTGAAAGGCGTAAAATGGCTTAAGAAAACTTTAGCTATCTATCCATAATTCTACCAATGACTTTTCACAAATGTTGAATAGTTTTCGGAAATACAGGGCATTTAAAATTTCAGCTGATCTGAGGATGTGACGTCATCATATTTCTAAATCATCAACCATAAAAGTGACAGACTTTTGCTGGATAACATATTGTAGACATCAACAAATTATGGTTTTCTTGGAAATCATTTCATGTTGCGTCAAAAAGTTTAGAAATTGGGACAGCTTTAAGTTTTTTTGCAAATTTTTCTTGAATTCTCGAAAAAGAAGAAAAACACTCTAATTTCGAAGATATTGAAGATTTCAGAAAAGTCCAACGGCAGAATTATGGCAAAATAGCTAAAAATTCTTTGAAGCCATTCAGTTCATTTTACATCCACCTTTTTGAAGCTTTGGAACCTATCCTCGCATTTGGTTGTAATTTGACTGGAGTGGTAGTGGTGTTCCGGTCAAGTTTTCATATAAAATCTCGAACTGTTGTATTAACTTTCGGCGGATTATCGTATTACGACAAAGGAGGCTTTGAAAGGCTTTTCAAGGTGGAAAGCCCTGTAGATGAACTGGCGTAAAGTGAAAATGCAACATGGAGATGGTACATGACTTACGGACGGACGGGGGTCTGCCGCCCGGTTTGCAGAAAGCTACCCTCCTCTAATTACCGACAGTTGCCGTCATACCCACTTTAATGATCAATTTTGGAAGAAAAGTACCCATTTTTGACAATTTTTGCCAATTTCTGGAAAACCAACCCATGTTAGAGGAAAATCTGCCGAAAAAGGGATCATTGTTTGGAGAAATTAGGACCCAAAAACCCACCCATATAGGCGGCACATACCCCTACCTTCAACATGTTATGTTACCTCCCGAGCTCAGTTCACTCTTGAGGCGATTTCACGCTGCGATAAAGTCAATTCTAGCTCATGAGAAGTGGAATCTCAACAGGGAAAGGCAAGCTCGGGCAAGATCTTCATCTTTCCATATAAACGAAACACCACCGGTATGGTGAGGTGAATTGAATTATTCTTCGTTCCTTGAGTTTCTTCAGATAAAATTGTGCCCAGCCCTGGAAACTTACAAGAAATCTATCAGAAAATATGGAAATAATTGCAATCCAAGAGATTTAAATCTTATTCGCGGAGTGCTAATGGCGTACAGTGGCGTTTAGGAGTCAAAAATGACAAAATATGGACCCTATCGTCCAGCCGATTTTTGCAGAAATGAATTGATACCCCGTCCAGGAGTCGGAATCCTGAAAATAATACCCTGCCCGGCACCACGTCCCTGTACAGAAAAATACATGAGTATCTCTTCGGGTCGGTCATTCAAACCTACAATACTTTTACTGGATACTTACACTGGCAGTATCCCGGACTAGTAGTCCGGAATGCGTCCAGAATGGCGCTTCATTTCTGGATTTGTTTAGATATGACTTTGAATTTACACAAATGAAATTGAAAAATATGGCAGTTTTGTTTTCGAATAAAAACAATAAGATAAGGAACTTTGTAAAACGAGGATATCACTGAGTATGATGATTTGTAAAATTCAACAGCGATTAGCATACCAAACTCGTTATTTATGTTACTGTAACAACGTACAGCGCAATTAAAAGAAGTCATCAAGTTTGGTGAACTGTAGAATCAAAACGTACACGAATCATATTCAAAAATGAGACTACGTCTATAGACTGATTACATGTCGTAGTTGCAAAGCGGAAACTGGGACTGACGTACACGTTTTTTTTTATAAGAAACTGGTTTATAAGAAACTAGTACTAAGATGGCCAAAATTTTAAGAAACTCTAGTACTATGTCTGAGAAGTACTAAGAAACTTTTCAAAGTTAAAAGCATGAATTTTATAGCAAACAGATCGTTGAACCTTTATTATTGGGCAATATTATCTAACCATTTGTGTTTCAACATAACAGAACACTGTTTATTCCTATATGATGTTTTGAATATCAAGAAACATATCTGTAGCAGTGTTAGCGACCACATTGACAATTCATGCATTCAAAAAATAAGAAACCAATTAAGAAACTTCTAGTACTAAAATGGACAAAATTTCTTGTTAAATTAAGAAACTGTTAGTACTATGGCCTGATCCTAGTTTCTTATAAAAAAAAAACGTGTAGTTCCGCTACTACGTCCACACGATGCTGGCACATTTTGAAAACGGTGAAACATATGACGGTAGCAAAATTTGTGCTGGCGTTCACACGATGCCGGTACAACTTCAGAACGGTGAAAAATATGACGGTAGCCAAATTTGAGCTGGCGTTCACACGATGCTGGCACATTTTGAAACGGTGAAAAATATGACGGTAACAAAATTTGAGCTAGCGTTCACACAATGTCGGAACAATTTGAAAACGGTAGAAAATCTGACGGTAAAAAACTCATTGCAAGACTTAGATGCCAAAGAAATGTACTTACACCCCAAGGAATCGATGGGTTTTTGTTCCAAAAGCGTCAAAAAAAGTTCTGTTTTCATTATTTTCGAGTGTTCACACCATACCATTTCCAAAATGTGCCGGCAAGGGTTCCGTTTTCCAGATCTACCATTTTCAAAATCTGCCGGCAATAAATGTGCCGTTTTCGGGTGAATGGTAGGCCTATCCGTTACATTTTTCAACGTTTTCAAAATGTTTCGGCATCGTGTGAACGCTGTCTGAAACGTTAATGCATCAGTCAAAGGCTAACTTCGATGAGAAAACACTGTTTGGCAAAATCACTCTCATTCAGATCCAGAAATTAGGAAAATGCTGGTAAGGGATTTGTAGGGGAACGAGAATTCCACGAGCGATTCTTGAAATTTGATATTTGATGTTGATATTTCTTTGATATTTGAAAGCAAACTAGCCTGCACCAGTACCAAGAATTTTGAGCGAATTTCTACCAACACTATCCACTTTGTACCGGGTTCTAAATCCTTAATCCCAAATAAATTTTGAACATTCTTCATGGCCAAATGATTCTCAGCAAACTATGTGGACAAGACAACAATTACTCGAATGAAAATCTTTCCCTTTTTCTTGGTTGTTTGTCATTTCACCGCAGTTTTATTTTATTCATTCTAGTTCATTTGTCTCTCTTCTTTTCAGTTCATTATTGTTATTGTAGTTGTACAGTAATACCCCGCAAACAAGAAAATACTTTTCTAAAAAACAGACTGGTTAGGTTATTATGAATGAGGTACTTATGGCATTTTCAGGGTGTTGTCCTTATGGCAAGGACACTTGTGACTATGATGAATACATAGCTACAGTATATAGTACGTGTTAAGTAAACTTGAGGGTATAATGACTGCATTTAAATATTAGAGAGTATGGTATTTTGTTGTTTACACTGATATGATGAAATCTCTTAATTAAGTGTACCATCTCATAAGAACATTGAAGTAAATCAGTCTGTTTTTCGTTCTTATCTTTGGGCGTCTTTTTCCACAAAATCAGTCTGCAGGTTCTTATTTTGCTATGTTCTTGTTTGCGGGGTTTTACTGTAGTAGTATTAAGTTTTATTACGTTAGGTTTTTTTTGCCTAGTTTAGTTTAGTTTTGTTTAGAGTTTTTTTTTGGCAGCCGTACCTATATTTGGTAGTGCAATGCTATGAAGATGATGATGAAAACCAAAAATCTTCACCTCCGTGTTTAAATTACGGCATAAATCTTTCTGGTTATGAATTTATTCAAATATTCTTTACAACTTTGCGGTCTCAATGCTGACAAGGAAGAGAAAACCTTGCTATTCAGAATATGTATGTCTTGAGTCACAAATAGACTTTTTAAATAAAAGATCCCGAAGTCAGACAAGTTCATGTTAATTTTTGATGAACTTTCTGTGTTATGTGGTTCCGACATTGACAAGTAATAGACAGTGATAACAAAAGTTTACTGTTTAATTTGCTGTTCTAAATCAACCTCGTTCGCAGAGTGTTCTTACATCATACGCTGATCACGAAGCCGAATGAACACCCTGGTACACTTCGATCAAAGCCATTATGGATTTCACCGTTGGCTAGGCAACGCCAAGCGACGGAAAACTGCCGTTGCTCTGGCGCTGATTCTGCAGAAGATGAATGGAGAAATTGAAAACAAACACTTTGAAGACCTTATTTGAACCTTTATGCAGGTATCTAAACAATGATCTGGGGTCGGCAAGTTTGTTTAATGTGAAAATAAGCTCGGTTTATTTAGAGCGAAAATGGGCCTAAGTTGCAAATTCGGGAAACTTTCACCGCAGCTTCAAAAATAAAATGGCTCACTATTCTTCGAATTTCGGAAATAAGTTGCAAATGATGGTCGGTATAGGTAAAGAATGTGGTTTTACGTCGAATTTTGACATGCCAAGGTCGTTTACCCTGCGCAAATCGGAGTTACAGCCCAAAATGGCGAACAGCCAATCAGATTGCCAAACGGCCCCTTGCATCCCAGAGTAGAGGTAGAGCAACGAACTCACTTTGGGGACAAGATTGATTCTAAATAGGACATTGACAACCATTCAACACATCAAAGTATTTGGGGCAGGGCAAAATTTATTCTATAATATGGCCGGTGCAAAAAAAACGGGGCAACTACTTTTTAGGGCTTGTATACAACTGGGTCAACACCTTTTACACTCCCGTAACAAAAGTATCCGGACAGCCGAAACAAAATGGCGTCGAATTTGACCGTTAGCCCTTCGACCCCCAAACGGTTTAGCCGTTATGCGGCCATTTCAGGGACTGGAAACCAATAATTTTACCGCCAAAACTTTGTTTATGGATCACGCAATCAAGGAAGAAATTAAAAATCGAGAAACAAAGCAAAGTAAACTTGTTTAGATAGCAAAGCATGGAGTTAGCTGTGAGGAAACAAATCAACCGAAAATAAGACAGTATGGTTAACAAATTGCCAGTCTTGGAGGCTGCTACGTGGGTGGACGTGATTGTTTCTTCTACAAAACAAAGCAGAAACGATTGCAGTTTTGAAAATCTTGTGAATGGTGTGTGGAAAAGACACTTGCCTAGAAAATGGCAAATAAATTTGAGTCTCGCATGGTTGAAGGGCTGTGACATCGTTGTTGCCAAGGTAAGATTTAATTTGTATCAAAGCCTTACAAATATAAATAAGAGCGCAGGTTGGCCTAAAATTGGTATCAGTTTGTTTATCTTACATGGGAGAATCAACTTGAGCAAAATGATCAGGTCCCTAACAAATATTATTTGCAAAAATTCTGTTTAGAAGTTGATGGCCATAATTCTGTTGTTACAAATCCTTACCTCGATTGCAGCGACTGCTCCTTTTGTTTATCTATAACTCCTTTCTTTCGGGATATGACTTGAATTTTCTCCCACATTTGTGAAGTCCAGATTTTTTTTTGCAAAGTGATGCTATCCAAGTAAACAACTTATTTCGAAATTTATTTGAAATTTCATTTTCAAGTTAGGATGCTTCTTGGTTTTCAGTTGCTTTATTACCTCACAGCTAACTTTATGTTTTGCTATCAAAATGCGTTTACTTCGCTTTCTTTTTCAATTTAAAATTTATTCCGTGATTGCGTGATCGATAAACAAACTTTTGGCGGCAAAATCTTTGGTTTCCAGTCCCTGAAATGGCCGCATAACGGCTAAACCGTTTGGGGGTCGAAGGGCTAACGGTCAAATTCGACGCCATTTTGTTTCGGCTGTCCGGATACTTTCGTTACGTGAGTATATTCAGAGCAAAAATACCAACGGGCTTGAACAGGCCAGTAACTTTTTATGAGCTAAAGATAGGATGAACTTTTAAATACAAAATGGCTCACCTTGAGGACAAAATTGTGAATCATGCAAATTGAGAAATGCAAGCAAAGATGCGTATAATGACACCAAATTTCCTTGTCAGTTTCTTGCAAGAAGGATTTATCAGTTATTGACAAATCTTTCTTATGGTCTTTGGTTAATTCATCGGTGGTACTACAGTACTATACAAGGAAAAGGTGACAAGTCAGTTGTATTCTTTGACGCAATATGATCAATTTTGCGCTGCCCCTTTCTCGCAAATACTCACCAAAGACTAATTAACAACTTTTGAAGTTAAATTTCACTACAAAGGGAAAGCAATTTGGCATAACTGTTTTGAAACACTCTATACACAATTACAAAGGGAGATACACAAACAATTGAACACTGACAAATACTATAATTTTAGCACCCACTAAGGCCCAGTTTATAGGAGGAAAAACACCTCACCTGCCAGATTCGCGGGGGGGGGGGGGGCTTACAGGCGAGGTAAATTTCAGCCATCGTTTTCATGAGATTTTTTACCCCACCTATCAGCCCCGGGGCTGAGAGGCGAGGTGCAGTACAGTCTTTCTTCTGTGAATTCAGGACGAGCTGGCCAATGAGAATCAACGAATAATTTCAGTTCACCTCACCATACCGGTGGTGTTCCGATCGAATGGAAAAATTTCACCTCACCCAGGTGAGATTCCACCTCTAGTGAGATATAGGACTTCACAATTCGGGTGGTGTTGCGTTCGTCATGTAAACGCGAAATGAAAATACAAAGGATTCTAGGGGAAGATAGGAAGGTGGAATCTCGCCTGTCAGCCCCAGGTCTGGCAGGTGAGGTCTTTTTCCTCAAATAAACAGGCCCTAAGAGTGTTCAACAACCATTGTACTTTCAAACGAAACTTTATTACTCTTCCTTATCCTCAAACGTCTGAGCAATGCTTCTTTAAACCCAGGAATACGAAAATAATAAATTACTGGATTGATTGTCGAATTTGCCAATGAAACTGTAATAATTGTGCAGTATAAGATATCAAGTTGCTCTGTGTTTAAAATGTCATTACCAGAAATAGTGCTAACTGCGACAATAGCAAGATACGCAACAAGTGGGGCATTTGACACTACGAAGCATAAAATCACAAATGCGATAGCTTTTGCAACACGCAGTCTGCCTGCACTCAATTTCCGGTGAGTTCGCTCTGTCTCGTCATTCCTGTTCGATTCTGATGCTGATTTTAGAACTTGGAGTTCTTTTTGCTTGACGATTTTTATGATCATGAAATATGACCCAGTGATGACGAATAACACTGCAAAAGTATAAATAAAAATTACTCCACTGAATATTCCGTGCCCATCACTGACCGTATTTAACAGCGGACTCAATCCCGGTAACATCCAACACAAGAATATTAGAATACCAAGCTTCCTCTTTGTCATATGCAAATTATAATGATTTGTCTTTGATAGATGAATATAGCGATCATAACTAATCAAAGCGATCGAACTCATCGAAGCACCCATCAACATTGCTGTAAAGAATCTCCGGACGTTATTCAAACCGCAGTTGTCCCGGACACTCTGCATGAATAACTGCGCAACAAAGAGCGGTTCAAGTGCCGCACCAACTAACCAGTCAGCCATTGCTAATGATAAGAGGCAGTAGCTAGATCGATTGCGTAATCGCCTCTCTTTTATGAAAACGTAAAATATAAGGATGTTTCCAAGGAATGAGACTGAACCAATTAAAGCATTGCTTACTCCGAAGAAAATGCTCACAGATGACGGCAAAGTTACAAAGTTTTTAGCACAGCCCTTCATCTCTAGATGGCTTTCTTTCTGTCTGTCATTGAAGTCTCTCTTTATTATATCTTTTAAATTCACTATCGTTGCTCCAATCTTCAGTCGAAGCTAGCGGCCTAATTGCATCTATCCTTCGAAATCATAATCACCATAGATCTGTAAGTTTCAACAAAGTCTATTTATTTTTTCAGAGTTTTATAAACTCTAATTTCAATCATTTGGAATATTTTCGAGTTCGCTGCCCTTCGATCTTTAATATTTCTATGATGTGTCTTTCTCCCAGCTTTCAATTGTTAATATGTTTCGGCACCAACTTGAGCTTTCGTTTCTGTTCCAAAATTCTGAAGCTTTCAACAACGTTCTTTTCACTTTTCAGAGCTTTATAAATTCCGATTGTAATCCATGAAATATTCAGGAGTTCGCAGCTTTTCACAAATTAATATTTCCAGAAAATATCTTTCCTCAAGCTCTCGATCCTTGATATGTTTGAACATCAACTTGGGCTTTCGCTTCCGTTCCAAAAAGCAGTAACTTTCAACAAAGTTTATCTAGTTTCCAGAGCCTTATAAATTATGATTTTAATTACTGAAGTGTTCAGGAGTTCACTGCATTTCACACTTCAATATTTCCATGAAATGTATTTCTCTATGCTGTCGATGCGTGCAACGTGTGAACTTCAACTGGAGCTCTCTGACAACTCTTGCAAAAGACGCTGTCTGAGTGGGATCCTTGTAATAAATGTTCCACAAGGATATGTGTTGAGTCCTTCTTGGCTGGAATTTATCTTGGTCACATACTCACACCAAACGGCTATTAATGTCCTCGATACTCTAAAATGGAGCTACCATAAAGTCGCCAAGCACAGCACGTTTTATAACTCTTGAATGTACGGAAAGTGCTGTCCCATTAGCATCCCTGTAATGAATTTTCAAAAAAGATACGTGCTGAATTCTTCTTCATCAATATTTTTCTGGTCACACACTCACACCAAACGGCCATGTATGTCCTCGATACTCTAAAATGAAGTTACCATAAAGCCTCCAAGCACTGCATGCTGAAAACTCTCGTAAACACGTTGACGAATTCGAATTAGCATTCTTATAGCGACTGTTCTTCAAGGATATGCGCTGATTCCTTCGTCATAAATATTTATCCTGGTCGCAAAATAAACAGCTGTTAATGTCTTGAATGTTTTGAAATGGAGTAGCCTGCGTACCATTACCATAAAATCTTCAAGCATTGCACGTTGATAACTCTTGTCGATACAGAAGATATTTCTAATTAGAATACTTGCAATGACTGTTCCACAAGGATACGTTCTGAGCTCTTCTTCATAAATCTTTATCTTGATCACACATTAATCTTGTGAGACGGAGCTGCAATATGACGGTCAAGCAAATAAATCAAGCTAACCAAAACTAATCAAAACTGTGGAATGAAATGCCTTAGATTTATTGCCAAAGGGAGCAACAGAATCCTCTGCCAGTGAACTTTGTTTCTTGTGCTCAAACATTACCGTCCTCGATATTCTAAAACGGACCACTCCGTATCGGTCAAGCAAGTAAACCGAACGATGCAAAACAAACCAAAACTGTAAACGAAATGCTTTCGACTTTTATTGACAGATGGAGTGACGTAACCTTCTATGACTATGCATTCTGCTAGTAATCTTTATTCTCGTCCTCGATATTCTAAGATGAAGCTACCCCCCAACAGCCAAGCAAGTAAACCGAGCCATGCAAAACAAACCAAAACTGTTCCAAGAAATGGCCTAGATTTTTATCGATACAGAGAGTTAATCTTTATTAACTTTCCGTCAGTAATCTTTATTTCCTGTGCCCTAATAACTCCGTCAAAATCTTTACAGCTGACAGGGAAGTGGAATCATTGAAGCATGCCTGTCGTGAATCAATAAATCGAAGTGCTAATCCAGCCATCTGCAAGTTTAAAAACCCAGTCTTCCATCTGGTGAACTTTATCTCTGGTGAAGAAATCTCAATTTTCTTTTAACAGGCAATCTACTTTGCGGACTTGAAATCTTCTTTCTACTATTCTTCAATCTCCTTTCTTTCATTAAACACTATCTAACAGCCAGATTGGTCAACAATGAAAAGGAAAGCAACTAGAAAACTTAGATTTGCTTTCTTTCAATTATCATGCAGGTGGATGGTCGAAATCTTTGCTTGCCTGAATCAAAATCAACTGAATCGTCAAATGAAATCCAACTTCTTAGAGTTACCCCTTGTGAAAGGACTTCAAAATGAACGAACTTCAAATCTAATAATCGCAATCACGCAACGTAAGAACCTGATTACAGCTTTAGATCATTAACATGGCTCACACTCTAGCGGTAAAATGCAAAGAACAGATTAAAATCACGGAAGAACTCCAAAGTGAAGTAACTTGAAAGAACTCCAATGTTAACTAACTTCCAATCTAATCTTCACTTTAAACTAACCTATGACGCCGATCACAGCTTAGATCATTAATCCGGCTTATTACAAAGCAGTTTACCTCCAAGAACGGATTAACTTCGTATGATGTAGGAAATAATATGATCAAAGATAATCCTGAGTTCTTGAAAGCGATGCGTCCAGAAGAAGATCTTCTTGAAGACTCATTTGAATATTTGTTTTTTTTGGTGGAAAAAAAAAATCAAAAATCGAAGAAGACAATCCTTGAGAGCTATGTTCTGTCGTAGCAGTATTCCTATTCCTTACACTGCAGTATATTGAAGATGAAATCTTGCAAATGATACGTCCTGTAAATGACCTTCTTTCAGAATTACTCATGATCGCTGTTTTGCAGGAGAAATATAAGCAACTGAAAAGAACCTGCCTTGAAATAGCTCTGAGAATGACATCTATCGCAGTAGATACTCATATGCCTTGCACTGGTGTCTATTGAAGATTAAATCTTGCAAACGATACGTCCTATAAATGACCTTCTTTCAGAATTACTCATGATCGCTGTTTTGCAGAAGAAATGTAAGAAACTGAAAAGAACCTGCCTTGAAATAGCTCTGAGAATGACATCTATCGCAGTAGATACTCATATGCCTTGCACTGGTGTCTATTGAAGATTAAATCTTGCAAACGATACGTCCTATAAATGACCTTCTTTCAGAATTACTCATGATCGCTGTTTTGCAGAAGAAATGTAAGAAACTGAAAAGAACCTGCCTTGAAATAGCTCTGAGAATGACATCTATCGCAGTAGATACTCATATGCCTTGCACTGGTGTCTATTGAAGATTAAATCTTGCAAACGATACGTCCTGTAAATGACCTTCTTTCAGAATTACTCATGATCGCTGTTTTGCAGAAGAAATGTAAGAAACTGAAAAGAACCTGCCTTGAAATAGCTCTGAGAACGACGTCTATCGCAGTAGATGCTCATATGCCTTGCACTGGTGTCCATTGAAGATTAAATCTTGCAAACGATACGTCCTGTAAATGACCTTCTTTCAGAATTACTCATGATCGCTGTTTTGCAGAAGAAATGTAAGAAACTGAAAAGAACCTGCCTTGAAATAGCTCTGAGAACGACGTCTATCGCAGTAGATGCTCATATGCCTTGCACTGGTGTCCATTGAAGATTAAATCTCGCAAACGATACGTCCTGTAAATGACCTTCTTTCAGAATTACTCATGATCGCTGTTTTGCAGAAGAAATGTAAGAAACTGAAAAGAACCTGCCCTGAAATAGCTCTGAGAATGACGTCTATCGCAGTAGACTCTCATATGCTTTGCACTGGTGTCCATTGAAGATTAAATCTTGCAAACGATACGTCCTGTAAATGACCTTCTTTCAGAATTACTCATGATCGCTGTTTTGCAGAAGAAATGTAAGAAACTGAAAAGAACCTGCCTTGAAATAGCTCTGAGAATGACGTCTATCGCAGTAGACTCTCATATGCTTTGCACTGGTGTCTATTGAAGATTAAATCTTGCAAACGATACGTTCTGTAAATGACCTTTTCTAAGAATTACTCATGATCGTTGATTTGTAGAAGAAAGTAAGAAACATGTGATCTTGAAAACGACATGCCTTGAAATAGCCCTGAGAATGACACTCTATCACACCAGTCACTAAAATTCTTTGCGTTGTGCTTCTGCAGATTAGAACATTCAATTGATACACCTAGAAAACGCTATGCTTTGGAAGCAATTTAAATTTGAATCCAATGAAACGAACTATCAATAATCGTCAAACAGTTTCGTAGAAACAGATATCATATAGAGTATTGTGGGTAGCAGGTATATCCGACACAAGCACAAACACGGACAAATATATCCGTTTTAAAGCAAGGACTTTCTGGATCCGTATGTAGATTCAGTTAGTATGATTAAGTAAAATCAAGGGCATTTTAGTTCCTTGTCTGCAATTAATTATTGTTACGTTCTTGAGGCAGCATTCGCTTGCAATTGTAAACATTTTTACAGCCTGATTTTTGCAAATTTGCGGTCTTATTAAAGAACTCCACCAACAGGTACATTAAATAAACGTTTATTTGGTGTACGTCTTTAGGAAACTAAGAAATTGGCCCAGTACTTAAAGACAGGGGGAAGCACCTGCATACTTAACTTTACAGGATGTGCCGCTCAACAGGGTGTCCTTTTATGGTAAAAATTATATGACATGGTGTCCTTTTCTGACCAAAATTTTGCGATAGGGTATTATAATTGATAAGCAAATTATGCAACAGGGTATCATGTAGCAAGGAAATATTTACGTGGTCTCTTGGAACAATTGATCATGTATACTTTAGGCAAACTTTTTACGTGACAGGGTATATTATCGGGGCATTTCTTATCCGACAGGGTACAGGGTGTGGAGCGGGTTTCCACTTTCTCTCGACACTTCTGGAAAGTCCAACGGTAGAATTATGGATAGATAGCTAAAGTTTCTTTTAAGCCATTAAATTAGAAGAAATATGTCGTAAAATATTACACCTAGACTAACTTACGCTTGTTGTTGTTGTTGTTGTTGTTGTTGTTGTTGTTGTTGTTGTTGTTGTTGTTATCGCTTCAGTTGAGGGACTTATGTCCTTAAGCTTCAATACAGGGACTAATTAGGCCAAGTCTGCCGCATTGACGGCGCGACCAATCAGATCGCTACTTTCTTACTATGGTCAACCCACGTGCCTATTTGTAGCGTTTGATTGGTTATTAGTAGTTCAAAGTTCGACTTCTCGAAGCGAAGCAACGTTCGAAGTGACGTTCGAAGAGACGTTCGAATTTTCTTTCGACGTTCGTAGGATGGAAGATGTTCTAAGTTTCTTCTGATTTTTCGTAAGATTTTAGTCCCTGTTTAGAATCCGTTTGGTCGTGAGTCCTTTGTATGAGTGATTTAAAACATCAGATTATAAATGTTGAACGAATACGAGGAATCACGTCGTCAGTCTATATCACACCCACCTTTTTCGCCAACTGAAAGATTTGGAACCTTTGCTCAAAAAGGTATCTATACTCAAGAAAACTATCGAGGAAAAGTGTGAGAGTAATAAACCATTGATCAAGACTACAATCACATCGCTGGCCAAACGAAATCTGTACAATTACTTCCATTGACCAAAACTAAAATCACATCGCTGGCCAAACGAAATCTGTACAATTACTTCCATTGATCAAGACTAAAATCACATCGCTGGCCAAACGAAATCTGTACAATTACTTCCATTGATCAAGACTAAAATCACATCGCCCGCCCAACCAAATCTGTACAATTACTTTCTGGGACACTGGGTACACTGATGAAGTGTGTAGTGCAAAGTAAGAATAACAAACTTGCAGAAGCATGCTTCATGCAAAATGAAACAACTTCAAACGAAACAAAAAATTCATCAATACCATCTTATCAAAACTTGAGCTTCTTAATATTTGGTGATCTGAAAGTTTATGAAGAGTTTCTTGTGAAAAACTTCGCGCAAAACAAAATCTTTTTCCGAGAATTCTTCTTGTGAAAAACTTCGCGCAAAAGAAAACCTTTTCCCGAGAATTCTTCTTTATATTTTAGTGTGAATTTTAGACTGCCGGCTAAAAGCTCGAAAATTCAAATGAATAAAACTTTGGCTATCCAGTGAAGCGTTGATTGAACAAGTAAAAGAATCTGTTAATTCCACGTTGCGACTAAATAGTTTGACAAAAAAAATAAAACCTAAGTCTAAAATAAAACTAACGTCAGTTCTTTATTAAACAGTTGGAAATTTGTAACAAATTTCGCTATGTAAACTCGGTTTTCGTAAAGAATATCCTAATTATGATTTCAATATGCCCTTCCTGAAAAAATCCATAAATACAACTACACATGAAATTCTTCGCTGACTTTCACATCATAATTCTAAGCCCTTGGGTAAACAAACGGCCACCAAAAAGCATTTTCATTAAATGAGAATATTTATTCGAATGGGAGATCCTACCACCAGCTGTCTCCTAAGAGACTTTTTATTACGTTCAAAAAATAAACCAAAGAAAAGATAAACAATGAAAGTAATAGCAAAGAAATTAAAATTTGTTTTGCTTCATTCCAAAAGTAAATATCAATCAAGAATGGGCTGGATAGCAATTAAGGTTTCGTTATAAACCACGCCAGGACGCTCGGCTGACAGAAAAATTTCCTTCAATTTTGTAGGGATTCAACCATGATTTCCTTAATTCTGGGCATCTTGAAAAGGATTGAAAAAGAAACTCTTTGCTTGATAGTTGTTCATTGAAGTAATGCTAAAGGAAACAATAAGGAGCCATTATCATGCGCGATTCTTTGCAGTTTGCAGGCACACTACAAACTAGACTCACGATATTGTCTCAGTTATCGTAGGTTGTAAGAACAACAGCAACAACGACAATGGCAGCAACAACAACATTTTTATTTTTGCTTCTACTGGGACTGAGCGTCCATCAGTCTATCAATAGCGATAACTACGAACACGCAACCAGCCTAACTACAAACAATGCTGTAACTTCAGATTGCCTGAAAATCAAATTTGGCTAAAACGGAAAGTGCAGATCCACAGGCAGTAGGCTGTAATTCACTTAGTTCAAGTTTACACGCATAGTTTAGTATTTTTTCGGTACTCTGAGAGTCTGGTTTCTGAATTCTGATAAAGCACAGGTGGCAGAGAATGGCTCAGTAATACTTGCACGATTCAGTAATACATATAAATGTACTAAAATTTAATCATACCTGCTAGTTAACTGTGTTAAATTCTTTTTGAATTCTCTATCAGCTACACAGACTCCCATCCCTACGTCTATGTTTTCGTTAGGTCAATTATTGTGTTGTGTTGTTGCAGTTGTATTGAATAAAATATACAGTCTGTAGACTGTAGACTCTACAATTGGCCTAACGAAAACAGAGACGTAGAGATGGGAGTATGTGTAACTACAGAGAATTCAGGGGGTGAGTGGCCGAGTGGCTTATACAGTCTTCGTCAGGCGACTGAAGTTAAGCTTGGTCAAGTGAGGTCAAACTCTGGATGGGTGACCTCGGACGCCTGACCTCACAACTCACCTCGTCGTCCTTCGGAAGGGACGTTAAACTAGGGGTCCCATGCCTGGATGCAGCATGCACAGTGGGCTTAAATTAGCTTTCAGTAGCTAGAAATCCTGACATGCCCACTCAAAACAAATTGAAAACAAACATAACTGATAGATGATTCAAGAGAAATTTAACACAGTTAACTGGCAGGCATGATTAAATCTTGGCACATTTGTATGTACTACTGAATCGTGCAAGTATTACTGAACCATTCTCTGCCACCTGTGAATAAAGTATTTCCAAAACAGTACGTGTACAGTCTAAGTTGACCTAACAAAGAACAACATCTCATTTTGTGGGCGGGTCTAGAAATGAATTTAACTTCCTTGTTACATTTAAAAAAATGGATTTTTTTCAACTGATTACTTCTGAAATCAAACTGACACCTACTCTGCTTGTTTACTGATTACATTTCACCAACTTAAACTGAAGCAATTAGATTTTATATATACTAACACATTTTGCTTTGTGAAAATGTAACATCGAAAAGCGGAAATAAGTAGAATCGGCAATATACCACTTCAATTAACAGCCTCGTTCTGGAAATTATTCAAAATTCCTTCATATGAAATTTTGGAGGCCAAATTAGGATTTAGCATCCAAACTCTTGTCTAATGCACAGTAAGGGAAATAATTGATCTTGAATCTGCAAGGATTGTTTACAAATCCCTGAATGGTGATGCACCGTCCTATATGAGTGACATGTTTACTAAAGTCAACTTCTCTACAACACGGTCTCTCTGAAATTCGGATTAAGACCTAAGAGTACCTTTTCTAAGAACAACCACAGGACAGAGATGCTTCTCTTATCAGGGTGCGAAACTTTGGAATGGTTTATCTAAAAATACTAAAAATACGTCAACTTTAAACAATTTTATTTTTGTGTAAAATATTTAATTTAGTTTAGTGTATTTTATTGCATGGCCCCCTGTAAATCAATTTTCTCTAACTGAGGAGCTACCCTGCCTCAAAAATTGAAAATGAAATGAAAATGAAAATGTCTAACCACAAGATTTCATGGTGCTAGCGGTCGTAGTGTTAATTTTAAGGCGATATAAAGTTTGAAAATCTGTAAGGTAATTTGACCGTGAAAATGACTCGGGGTGTAAAGTTTCACCCCGAACGATTTTTCACGGTCAAATCCCTTATAAATCTTTGAACTTTACATTGTCATAAGATCAACATCACAATTGTCAGCAGTTTAAAAACAAGTAGCTAGACTAAAGTTTGGACTACATCTGAATCTGGGCTCCTAATTTTCATAAGAACAGTAGCAAGGAATTTTGACAAACTTCCAAAACGATGATGCTTAATTGAAGTGGTGTATTCCACGCTAAAATCTCACTGATAGACCATTTGCACAATGACGTCAGTTCTTTTGAAATAACTCCGGGAACATCACTTGCCTCGATATAATGTGGATCTAAATCTCAACAGCGTGCATTGCTCTCAGCAACCCATGAAATAGTTCTGTACCTGTATTTGCAACATTATGATATGATGTAGAGTTCTTGCTGTACTGGGAATCACATCTCTTACCACGAATTGAATTCAATTGTGAAATAGGTCTATTATGGCAAGCTTCCTATGGTACAAGTTTCCCTGCACACATATCTTTTTCAAAGAAACTCAGCTCTCAGATAAATGAAAAATTAATAAACTCCAGTACTAGGAAAAATTTATTCAAGAAACATTGTTTAAGGAAATCCCAAGCATACTTTTAATTCATTTTCACTTGCTTCCTGTAACATGTTACTCGGAGAGTACTTGAGCAATGTCTAAACACTGGAAAAGCTTAAAAAGCTTCGTTTTAAAACTTCACGAGATTACACGTAATGAACATGAAGATAATTATGGAAATCGTTATGAACTCTGACTGAGCACTCAAAACCTGATGATTTTAACAGCCTTTCAGTACTGGCTCAAATTCTTATCTCATGAAACAAAAAATACATGAGCCATGCATTCAAATTACGCTGATCATTATTTTCAAACAATTTCTTTTAATGAGATAGATAAAAAGAACTAAAATAGTCAAATTGAGAAACTTACGAAATCGGGACATCTCTGTACTCTGGTGGAGCTTGCATGGCTGAAAGATAAGCAAGTAATTTAAAGTCACTCAAGGTCCTTTGCAGGCATATTGTAATTTCAGAGTATCTAAAACATAAATTGGGCCTAAGACGAAAACACGTATCTACAATCTCTTACAAAAGTGTTGGACCCCTGTTGAAAAATCGAATTTTTGTCCCCCCTCCCCCCGTTTCAATGTTGTATGAATTGCAAAGAGGGTATTTTCACGCAGATCCAGGAAGAGAACAATTCGCCAAAGCAATCAACATTGAAATGGGGGGAGGGGGGACAATATTTCTGAAAAACGTGGATTTTTATAGGGGTCCAACACTTTTGTAAGAGATTGTAGATTGTTGCAGCTGACATGACAGAGAAGTCGACTAAAGTTACGTATAGGGTTCAAATCTTTGAAAAGGTGGGTGTAAAATAGACTGATTCTATGGACGTAGTTATCGCTATTCAAAGGCTGCCAGACACTCTTACCTACGACTCATAATCAAACGTCATTATTTTGAAATGATTTTTTATCAGCCTCGTTTCGATAAGGATCTAAGCTAGCAAAATAATGTCAAAACAGTTGCTATTACTGTACAGCATTGAGACATTTCTTACTGGCTTGGGGAGGTTGAAGCTGCAAGTTACAAACGTTTCTTAGCTTTCTAACCTCAGGTATGGTTGTTTCTTAGCTTTGGAAAAATTGAGCCTTCCGTTTCTAAGAAGCTGTTTCTTATAAAAAAAATACGTGCATCTTCACATTGTTTTGAGTTTGAATAATGCTATTATAGTTGTTACAAGTTTTGAGATCTTAAAAGGTAATTTGGAAGCCCTTTCAACAAACTCCGGAGGCCTCGGAGACCTGACCTCACAACTCACCTCGTCGAAGTTTGGAAGGGTCGTTAAACTAGGGGTCTCATGCCTGGATGTGGCATGCACAGTGGGCCTAAATCAGCTTTCAGTAGCTAGAAATCCTGACGAGCCCACTCAAAACAAATTGAAAGCGAACAAACTTGAATCAAATCGATGTTTCGGATATTAAAAATACAGAAAAACAAGTCGTAAACTTTTGCCAACCAAAGTGTCCTAAGATTTAAGAAATTACTCACCAGCTCTGGACCTTGATTTATTAAAATAAGAGTGTAGCATCGCTATTAAACGTTAGGAATTCAAGAAAGTTTTGGTAAGATGGATGGACGAGAGAGGTTGAAACCTGCTATTACGAATTCTGGTTGAGTAATATCAAAAGTGGCCAGGACAGAATGAAGGATTACGCTAAAGATGGCGGCGAGGAACTTTTTACCAAGATACATTGCGTGTGAATTACGAATCCTTAAAGAACCATTGCCAACCAAGACCCTTTGTGCGCAGAATGAAATGCAAGACAAAGGGAATTTAGGCCAAAAAGAACTTTCAGACAATACGAAAGTCGACTTTGGCGCCATGAAGGATCATGGTTAGCAATGGGTCTTTAACGATTCTATAGGAGTTTGATTAAAGAACGCAGTGCATCTTGGTAAAAAGTTCCTTGCCGCCATCTTTAGCGTAATCATCTATTAGAACAATCGGCAATAACTTGCAAAGGGATAGAAGTATAAGGGAGAAACAAAAATATGAAAACTTACTGCCTTTAGGCCCTTTTGTGTATTGATTTGTAACTGTAGGCATTGATTTATTGACAAGAACCTGTCTGTTTTCAATGCATTCACCTGTGAAATCAAACATTTCGCAATCATTTCAGATGGTAAGCATTGCAGTATATGCTCTAAAAATAGAGGGTGGACAAAAAAGAATTTCACATGTTTGAAAACTTGTTATCGTCATGTGACGAATACTCGGCGTATTGGAGCGAATCAAATTTTGCTTCGTTTTTTCATAAAATAGCACTTTCAGACCCCCTTTACACGGTACCGGATGACTATTCATACGGTTGAATATTCGTACGTGCGGATGAAGATTAGGACGGCTATCCGTACTAATTTGTATCCACCGACGAAAGCGTACTGATTTGAAACTAAAGCCTTATTTCCACACAGCGGCATTTTGCGAGAGAGCCAAATTTGACACAATTAAAGGTCACTCAGCCATACGTTTCTTTTCAATTTAAAGAATATGCTCGCGAGCATTTTCCGCTCGAGGGGAAATGGAGCTCCATGGAAATAAGGCTCAAAGGCAGTGTGGCCATTTAAGTAGAAGGCTTCGACGGGGGTTCTCAGAAACACGTGATCTTTCATCGAGTTATTATGTGACCAGTTGTTTAGGCCCAGAATTGCTTTTGAATCGCTCCACATACAGTCCACTAATTCCGTCCGCTTTTGTTGTCATTACCAATAATTCACATAGCCCAACATTGCTCTCCAGTCCCTCTTCCACCTATTGGATGCATTTAACACTACGTGTTTGAGTTTCGTCACAGTCATAGCCCAAACATCAAAGACAGCCACTTGATCGAAACTTGCTTCCATTGCTCTTCAAGTTTCGACAACGAGGCTCTTATTTTCGCATGATCAGTTTTAAACGGCCTGCTCTTAATCAATCAAATTCTCAAACGCTTACATGCATGTCTGCATCATGTCAGCAGTTTCAACAGATCGTGCATGCAACTTTTTTATATATGGACACACTGCCTTTAAAGGACAAGTCCGGGGTTGATAAAATTGTTGATTATTCAAGAGATTACACTGTTGTGAATAGTGTGTAGTACTTTTTTCAATTTTCATCTCTTTTAACCTGCGAAACGACATATCTCAATCTGCTAAGAAGTGCGAAATGACGTCATTTCCTCAACGAGGCTGCCAAATGTGTTGATATTATACCACTCACATTGCTCGCCTCCCTATTGCGCCTTCGCACACTCGTACAAAATACAAAATGGTGACGATATTTGTCCTAACTTACGAAGATTAATTGTCGAATGTTTGAAAGTTCAAGGCATGAAAACTTGGAAAGAACTCACTATTGGTGTTCAGCAGTTGGTAAGGTTACTTTTTAACAATAATTTTGTGAACCCCGGACTTGTCCCTTAAAGGTTCGACGGATTTGAACCGTATGCTTTCTATGAAAAATATTTCTTGTCTTGATCAGGGCATTATATTTTCAAACAGTAAAAATGTTTTACTAAACTTTTTCTAGGCAGCAAAATATTTTAGACACTAACTATTTCGGACTTCAACAAATTTCGGACGTTACAATTTTTGGATGTTTGAAATCTCTGAAAATAATAGCGTACAGAATTGTCTGTCATTACCATACCTGGTGAAACGATGCCATCAGAATCGAGTGCTTTGTGCTTGTAAATAATATTGCCAGTTTCTGAATCACGGGCAGGACCTTGAAATAAAATCAGCAGGAGATTAGTTAAATAGTTAGTTTAGATTCATACCACAAGGACGCTCATAAAAAGGCACATGTTACACCAAATATGACCCATAAAAGTGAAACTCTTCGAAAAATTCTTAAAATTTTACTATGTACTCTAATCAAAATTTGTATAAAAGATGTGAAGAGCGACCAATTTCAATTGACATCCTGAAAGGTAGATGGCGATTGTTTGGTCACATATTACGTTTATCTGATGAGACACCAGCAGTAAACGCGATGAAATTCTATTTTGAAAGATCAGAAAAAGGGTTCAGAGTCAGACCTCGAGAAACTATCGTAACAACTTTAAACAAAGATATCACCAGAGCGAGATCAATGGAAAGATCATTTCCAATACCAACTATCAAGAGCAAGGAAGATTTCGAACAGATAAGGTCGACAGCACCAGATCGTACAGCTTGGAGAAACATTTCAGAAATAGTTTGCAGAGCTGCAGAAGCAGAAACCACATGAAACCTTCATGTCGTGACCGCGTGACTGCAATTATATATATATTGTCGATCATGAAAATTTCTTCGCTTGTTGATTGGATGGCCTTTGTTTGAGATAAGTCAATCGGTGGCTCAGGTGTGATGTTCACACGATTCTCAAATGTCTTTTATTGTGTTTAGTATTAAACAGCCCAGTCGTGTCATTTATCTGTCCTTCACATGAACTAAACTGAAAAGTGTGCGACGAAACGCGTATTTGGTGTAATAATTTGGTATAATAACGTTATTGGTAAATGATTACTTTATTTTGTTGCAGGTTTAACAGTTTTCTCTCCAATGACAGGTTTATCTTATATTTTGATTATTATAACTGGATTGTCAAACCACAATATGTCTTTTCTCATCGTCGTCTTCATTCTACAATTTATAATAAAGCTGCGTTTCCTGGAATCATCATCAGTTTTGATTATTGTTCTTTTACAGGATTTGATAGTGTTTCCCTACAGGTTACAAGTTTATTGTACGTCTACGTGTTTATCATGATGAGTCCGCTATTTGAGGTTATTGGAATATTTCTTCATGTTCATTTAAATTAATCCTTGACGCACTGCAAAGCCCTGAAATGGCTTCGGATATGTGGGAATTTGTGCTTCACAAGTTACCAAGTTCGACATTAGTAATAACTTACCCATAACTCTATCAAATGTCTAAAATGAAAATAAAATATTCATTTATCAGAAATGGGGCAAAATATTTTCATTCTCAAAGGCAAAAAGGCAAAGAAATCTAGGCCACAGCTGAACTAAACTCTGAACATAGATCTTGCCCCCCAAGATTTCTTCAATAAACAAAGAAGTACTCTTTTTTTAGAAAATGCCTCCGTCTTCCTAAGGAAAAAAGTGCTCTCAAAGTGTGGTGCCTCCCAAGTTTGAGATATTCCTACGCCCCTCGGCAATAATGCACCGTGCTTGTAGCTTGTAAATAAAAGTTGTTACCTCCATATTACCAGACTTGTTTACGTTTTATTCCTTTGGCCCAAGCCTCACCAGTGCTAGAAATCAACTACGAATGGCTCCTGCGTGTCTGAACTGTTGGCTCCTACACAGTGTTCAACCTCATTTCAAACTGCCTGAACGCTGTGTAGGAACTAACTGTTCAGGCGCACAGGAGCCATCTGAATTTGATTCCTAGCACTGGTTTGGCTTCAGCCGAAGAGAAAGCAACAAAGTAAAACAGTAATATCGGGGGAATAAACTTTAAATTTTCTTAGCTACAAACACGGTGTATTATTGCCCATGCCAAAAGCCAATAATTATTAACATCTTTGCTTATGAGTGAGCTCGATAGCTCAAAATTTCGTGCAAAATATAGCTTTCATTCTTCGCCGCTCAAATAAATAAAATCATCAGTGAATCAATAAAGATCAAAACATGAAAGGAATAACAGTGTAACAAAGGTTGAAAAAAAGACATTTACCTGATTAGCGTATCTCTTCAAAGTACATTTAGAATTCCGGTAAACGAGGCACCTCCCAAATCCTAGACATATGTTATTAACATTAGAGTCTTTAGAAATATATTGCTTTTACGAGCTATTAGACGAAATGTTCAGATATTTTCAGAGGAAAAAGCTTCGTAGGACTTGTCTCAAATTAGATATCACATGAAAATGTCCGTGAATAAATACAAATGAAGAGTTTTGTATGAGCAATTTCGCGTTATTGCAAATATCAAGTGACACCTAATTTTACGACAGACTTGAGATATTTTTCTATGCTGCGATTACCGTGAAAACTCTATTAAGCCCCCGGGGAGACTATTTAATTTCGGACCTTCCAGAGGGGGGGGGCTTAATAGAGAGGGGGCTTATTCACAAAATCAAGTGACAAGGATATGTTTGCTAGCTTTACAGTTGTTTACTCCATGTTTTGCTGAATCAACATAAAATTTTACGACTCAAATGCACAAATTCAACACAGTTTTCATCCCAAACCATATCAAAATTAACATGCAAGGTTGTGTCGCTAAGTAAATGGGAATATTTGGTAAGTTCTACAACTTTCCATAAGTGGGGGGGGGCTTAATAGAAAGGGGGCTTATTCAAATTTTGCCTAAGTGGGGAGGGCCTTATTAGAGAGGGGGCTATATAGAGAGGGGGCTTAATAGTGATATGAGATTTAAATGGAAGTAGAACTCTCTCATCTTGAGATATTAAACATTCTCCAGTTCTACCGCCTTCGTAACATAAACAACGGAGACACTACCGTCTGTCTCAAATTACATGTCATCTTAGCTTTGCGAAAACAAAAATTAATCATGGAAAATATTAAATCTACTTTATTCCTGGACATTTTCACGGGACATCTAACTGGAGACAGACATAAATATCTCAACTCAGTGTCAGCATTGGTGGTATGAAAATATAAAGATCTGCAACAATAACACATTTTTCCGAATTGCAAACAGGAAACAGGACAAAACATTGAAGTAAACTTTGCAAATGCAATCACCTCTATCGATAGAAGATTTGTTGATGATCAAAGCGTCCTGAAAAGGAAAGGTGAATAAATACAAAAAAAATCTGAAGGGTTCCCGAAAAATAAAAAATTCTTTTATGGTTCATCACTAAGATATGACTAGTTGCAATTTTTCAACATTTCGAGTCATAAATGTGTCAAATGTAACTGTAAATTTGTTTCAGAGCATTACCTGAGAAAAACTGATATTAACTTAAAATATTAGATAAGCAAGAAAAAGCTTGCTGTTACTAAAAAATCTTTACAATTCGATTTTTCTTTAAATATCTTGTCGTGCAATTTGGTTTTCAATATTTGCTTGATTTGAATTGATTGATTTGCAAAAATTTTGCCCCGTTTGTGCGGCCGTTGTGGAGGAGCTATACATTCACTTTTCTCACTTTTAAACAGTTGCATAGGTTATGCTTCAACTTGGAGTATGAGAGCTTGATTGTGTCAGTCTGACACGTGGGTGCTGATTTATGGCAGAGATCAGGCAAAATAAATGGTTGCTTCAAAAACAGCACTTCTGTTTTTCTCCACCAATATCAAAATGAAATAATTTTTCAAAGAAAGGGTACGGTCATCGCAATAGAACATTTGTCAAGTCTTTTAAAGGGTTAATAGTGTTGTCTATTGATAAGACAGTACTTTCTACCCTTTAAAAATTTAGCAAAATTCTGAACAATTATAAGCACATAACAAACCATTTATGATCTGTGAAATTGCCGGCCTTCGTAAGCCAACAAATTTTGAAGATCTTTTTTAAAATCTGAATGAAACAAAATCCAACACTGGCCTTTTCCTGTGCCTTTCAAATTTTGCGTGAAAAAGGCAAAAACATAACTTTAAAATCAACACACTTAAAACGCTCGCATGGCTACGTTTAGATGCTTGCATGGTTGCATGACTACGCTCGCATGGCTACGTTTACAGGAGTCAAAACATATTTACGCCTATTTTCAATAAAAAAATACGTTGACGTCACAAACCTCGATATCATATCCGCTATAACTCATAACAGCTACTGTAGCATTGTGTCCTTGATGAAAAAAAAACAACTCGTTAACTCAGCGCACACATATCAATTATTTGCGAGAAAGCTGATCAAATCACGTTAAAAAATTGCTACCAAGTAACTGGTGTTAAATCAGCTGGAATATACCGGGTGAGTCAGAAAAAACGTGGGGCGTTTGGCGGACTGTTACATCGAATTTAGCCATCCGATTGCTTTGGACAAAATTTTCCTATGAAGCCAAAGGTCTAGCGTAGATCATAAACCTTTTCCCATCGAAATCAGTCATTTGGTGCATTTGTTAAAAAAGATTTTCTTTCGTAAGACTTTGAATGGGAGTCTTGCAAAATGGTGAAATCTTTTGCCAATGCCCTTCCGCATTTTATCTTGGCAAGGTTTACAGGTAGACATGGTATTATCAGGGGAAAATAAAATCGCCAGGAGATACTATTTTCTCCCTTGGGATGCCTGATCATAACTTGCCCTGCCTGAGTGAAGAATATGTTTGAAAGACATTTATAATGGACACTTTTTTGTCTTGTGAAGAGGTTTCTTCAAGCAGATCAATACTCTGTAAATCGCGATGGGACTGCTTGCAGATAATTCTTTTCCCTGAAGCCTGGTGCACACTAAGTCTTTTGAGTCCTTAGAGTCGTGCATCAAACTCTGAGTCTTTGTCTTTTGTGCTTGTCTGCACGACCGCAATGACCCAAACAACCAAGTAGTGTGAACTAAGTCTAACTATTTCAGTATCCCCTGATAATACCACATGTACCTGCTACTCTGGCCAGGCTAAAATGCTGAAGGGGCTTGGCTAAAGATTTCATCAGTTTGCAAAAATTACATACAAGGTCTTATGAAGAAAATCTTTTTTAACAAATGCATCGAATGGCCAATTTCGATGGGGAATAGTTTATGATCTAAGTTAGACTCTTGGCTGCACGGAAAAATTTAGTTCACGTCAATCGGATGGCTAAGTGGGGCGTCACAGTCCGCCAAACGCCCCACGTTTTTTCTGACTCACCCGGTATATATTCTTTATATTCTTAATTGTTACAGTCAAGGCAAGAGTAGTGTGACCGATTGAAATATATTATGCGAATATTAATCGTATAATAATCAAATACTGATTTTCAAGAATCAAATAATAATAATAATGTTTTCATTCAACTGACCACCCCTACACTATGTAAGTTGGACAATAGTTTAGCGGATGTGTGTGCTTGAGGAAGACAAAACAACGCATTCCATGTATTTAGCAGTACGAGGGCCATACACCACATGTCATATCATTATTCGAATTATTATTCGAATAATAATCCATTAATGATTTGGAAAAATCAAATATTTTAGGATTATGGTGGTCACACTACTCTTGCTTTGACTATAATAGAAACATCCCCTCGAAATCTTTTAACTTTATTTGATAACGAGAATAAATGTCTACAGCACTTTTCATATAGATTTTTATATCGAAGAAACGTTACAAAATTTGTACCTTTCCAATGGATAAGTATTTTGCATATCCAACGTATAATTTTACGAGTTGAATGGAAAAATTCAACATAGTTTTATCCCAAACGACATCAAAATTAACATGCAAACATGTTTAGCTAAACAGATGGAATATCTTTGGTAGCCTCTAGAATTTGATGTCAGTGGGGGGGGGGGTTTAATAGAGAGGAGGTTATTTAGAATTTTGGCTCACAGGGAAGGGCTTATCAGAAAACGGGCTAACTAAAAATAGGACAACTACAGCTTTTACGACGTATGTTTTCAGATTATGTTTTGGTTTTGGTGATCCGCTAAAACGAAAGCAAAAGTCTAAAGCCTTATCTACACTGCGCATCATTGCAAAGAAAACTGATTGCACTTCAGGTGGCATACATAACATATATTCATATCATTTTAGATTTTGAAAATTTGTCGTCAACATTGAGTTGCATTATTTTTAGGGACACCCTGCGGTAGACAACATTCTTAAATTTAAATGCAACTCAGAATCTCATTGCTTCTTCGTGTTAAGAATTAAAACTAAGTATTTGAAAGTGCTTACAATACCAATGTCTGTCTAAACCAAACGTTCACATTGGCTCTTTTGGAAAAAATCTATAAGATTTAGCTTCGAATTACGTAGATCAGCTGGATCTAGAAGCACTAATAATAGTCAAATGAAAGCGGCAAATTTGACGAAAAAACACTCAAAATTCAAGAATTAAATAAAATTCAAAAGAATCTCAGTATATCTATTGCAAATAAAGTTTTTTGGAAGATTACATACCTGCAGGAAGCTTTCCAAAGTTTATAATGTCTAATGTCTGCAAGGAAAAAGAAATCATAACATCAGTATTACGATTTTATGACATACAAATCCCTTCAACACCTAAACAGCAAAAACTTTTTACTGGCTTGGGTGATATTTGCACGTGGCTTTGAAGCCTTCTTTTGTTTATCTTCTATTAAATCGTTTTGTTTGAATAGTTGACTTTTTCTTCGCACGAAAAACTTCTGACGAGTGTGCAACGAAACGCGTTTTTGGCTATTCAACGTTGCTCTTTATAGCAGCTATTAAGTCCTTTTCTCTCCTTTCAGGGTTTCAATCAATCAATCAATCAATCAATCAATCAATCAATCAATCAATCAATCAATCAATCAATCAATCAATCAATCAATTAACAGTTTTCTCGAGCTCGGGTAAGCCGATACTTACTCTTGATTTAACCATTGGCGCATGAGGATAGGCGAGAAGGTACATGAGGGTGTCAATTCTGAAAAAGAAACAACAAATGACAGTCATTAAGCGATATTTGCCAGCATAACACAAAGCTCATTGATAGAATTTCAAAATAAGGCCTCGTCCACACATACACGTTTACGTTTTGTAAACGCATAGAATGTTTCCCTTCCACACTGATCCACTTATCGTTTATGGAGTGTTTTATGGTGAGCATGACGTCTATGACGTCATCGTCTAAAAAGGTATGCGTTTACAACCGTCCACATGAAAATTGGACGGTCAAGCAGTGTTTTCAAAACGGATAAAAACGACAGATGAAAATGACGTCTGTGACATCACCGTCTAGAAAGTACGCGTTTATTACCGTCCACACGAAGACATGAAAACAGCGGTTACAAAAGTATACGCTTTGGGAAGCGTTTTCGAATATATGCGCTTAAAGTTTCTTAAAACGCCGTTTACGCGTGGACGCAAGGTGAAAACATACAAGAAAGTATGCGTTTACAGACGTAAACGTAAACGTGCGGACACGGCCTAAATCTTGGAGATGTCATTTTAGAACCAGATCTTCCATGCTTTGACTTCATCGACAAGACAATGAATCATCGGTCCACTATGTTTAGCCGGAGAACAAAACCACTGCAAAAGGGAAGCTTAAAATACGCCACAAACAAAAGACAGCAATTACTAGAGATTCTTATAAGTTCCTATGAGCTTCGATGTGTTCTCAAACAAGTAGACGTACAGTCACAAGAGAAATCAAAATGGGAAGAATGAATCTTAAAATATTTTAGTCGGATGGAATAGTGAATAAATTTTCAAAATTGACTTACCTGTTTCTCTGATTATAACCAATCGAACCTACAAGGGGACACATAAAACTCAAAGTTACGTTTAGAGGCCGATGAAAGTGACTTTTTAGAGACAAATTTTGTGGTTTTGCACTGTTAGAGGTTTTTCATCGCTATTCAAACAAGAGTTCCATGATGCAAAAGACAATTTCCACAAATTCATCATTTCACTTTAAAAGGATTCATCCAGAAAACCTCGGTCAGTCAGCTACACTGATTTCCTGGGAGCCCTGCCAAAAATACTTCACAAAGGAAAAATCTTCTAATCTAACAAGGAATTAGTTACACTCATGATTTATCTACAGTTCCTTAAAATTTTCTTAAAAGGGTATAAAGAGGGAGCTTGCTTGGCCTCGTAGCTAATTTCATTCCAGATTCTCGCTTCAGAAAATGCGAACCCCTTCTGCCGATAACTAGCCTTCATTGAAAATACTAGCAAGTCAGTTTCGGCATTTAAAAGGTCGATAGTACTGCGGGCAGAATACAGTAAAGTCCCGCCTTTAAGAAACTGCATTATAAGAAAGTCAGGCCTGACTTTGGTAAATAAAATACCTGTCTACAAGAAACTATCCAGGCTGATTCATATTCAGTTTCTTTTACAATGGTACATAGTAATATTTTATGGCATATATTATATATTAATGGTACATAGTAATATATATGGCTCCAATAAGTCTCAGTTCTTTAGAAATAAGAATGAAAGTTTTAAGCCCAAATTATTATAATTTCAAGAAACTTTCAGTACTGACCCAAACTATCAGCTTCTTGTTCAACTGCGCGTATTTAAAAAACGTTTTCTTAACAATTTTGACCGCTGTTTGGAATACAAAAGTGTTTCTTATACCATGGTATACACACCCTGCTTTGAGGAAATATATTCTAACATAAGAAACCAATCAGGCTGTTTTTGTGAAATGAGTTTCTTAAAGGCGGGACTTTACTGTATCTGATTCAGTGAAGTGTGAGAGATAATCAGACTCGAGACTAATAACAGACTTGAATGCAATTGTTGCTGGTCACTTTTAATCATATCTTTCGCAGTTTGCCATTTGACATTTTAACTAAAGCTTCAGCAGGAGCATCATAGCTACTATTTGCGATCACTCTAGCCGCACGATTCTGAAAATTGCTTCTCCAAAAAATCGCTACATGTTTCTCTAATAATGAGTAACATCTGTCATCATTGACAATTTGACGAATAGAAGCAAAGAGATACGACAGTGCAAATACTTTTGATAAAGACAGAATTGTTGATGAATCCGGAAAACGTAGCTTTGTTATAAATCTTAGAATGAGAACGACGAAAGGAAAGACATCTTGATCCTTGCTATCGTGATGAAAAGACAATCCAGTTAAAATCCAGTATGAAAATCATTTGACAATCCAGCTACATGATGATGGAAGAAAAATTGACACTCCAGTTGAAAATAAATTAAGGTCACATCCACGATACGAGAGACTTAGTTTTTATAAAATTATGACATCGTACGTTTTGATTCTGGCTAGGGTCATCTTCAGCAAAGAAAATATGTGCACGAGGGCCTTTAAAACTTAAACGAAACATGGCATGCGGGAGGGGGAATACCTAATAAGGTAAAGAAAACAACAAAACAAAGAAGAAAAACAAGTCGTAGAAATGTAAGATGAAAAACAAGACCTGATAAGACAAAAACGGAACAGCAAACAAAACAGAAAAACAAACTCAGAATAAGACCATGGGAATAGATGACGTTTGGGAGTTCAAAAAGGGCGTATCTCGCTTTATTCAAAGACTCTCGTGAATAAGAAGGTCAAAATGATTGTCTGTTTTGCTAATGATTTCAAAGTCATCAAAAAACAGAATTGTAGAGTTGTACGCACCCATTGCTTGCTTTCCCATAGCACATTGATAAGTATTCCTCGGAGATTGATTGTGATGTGGATATGGTACCAGGCCAGCACAAACACCAAGCAATGTAAATGGCTCGATTTCTAGGTGAGTGGTTGACCTTATAAATATAAGCAAAAGATAGGATTTGATTGTTGAAGGACCAGTTTGGGGTTGGTATGACTGATGATAAAATTTAAGATCACACGGTTATGAACGCTGTTTCGTACTTTTTCTACGATGTTTCATCTTTTCTCTGCCAAACCGCGCATTCAAATAAGCGACCAGAGGATAGTGACATCATAACAGCAAATAATCTGTGCTTTTCTTATGTCATTCTCTACGGAAACAAAGTCATCCTATTATGGCTTTCTTGCCTCCTAATTGTTGCTTTTGCTAGCCTCTTTATCATGTTTTGACGAAAAGACATTTGGCCTAAATTCCCAGAGTGTAAAACTAATTTACAGTTGTTACGAACATCAATTTATTATCAATTCTTAATTCCTATAATCAATTCATGCATTAATTTATCGTTGATATTTCTTAGATCTTATTTCTTATAACAATAGTTAAGTGGCATTTGTAGTGAGGACCCGGTGACCACGCGTCTTTCCTCGCAACAAATGCCTTAGAAGGCACAAAAGAACAGCGACACCACTACCTTCCAAATGTTTTCATCGATCGGGAACATAAAATGGAATAGTTAATAATCACATTGACCAAGTCCCCCAAAGCTCAGTTGCTTTTAACTCCGTTGATTTACATATCCCTATGGTCAATCGAATAAACATCTAAAAATGAAAATTGTTTACACTTACTTTTTAATATAATCTTCATATAATGCAATTTCTGCATCATTTTCTTCGTTGACATCTAAATATTCAACCAAACCTTGATGCAGGAAATCAGCAAAGCTCCTACAAAGGAAATCAATCAGCAATCCAGTGGTGGAAAAAAAAATCCCCTTTCTTGGAACCGAGATTTGTTACTCAAAGACTTTCTGCAAAATTGTGCAAATAGTCAAGTTACAAAGTCTCACTGTTTCCATTTCTTACACAATGCGTTGAGTGCCAGAAATATTTCAGTGAGAGTCAGTTTGAACCAGTAAAATTTTTCACTACAGAATTTCAGCTGACAAATATAATTTTCTACAATGTTTTTAGTGAAGTTTAAAAACTTTTCAACAACTCTTTCAAGTTTGGGAGAACAGGGAACACCAAAGGTTTTTTCTGGCAAAGTAACTGCTTTTATTCTGTCAAGTTTGGCAATTCAGTTTCAGTTTGATAATAATTTAAATTCCACAACATACAATTTAAGATCTAACTACAAATATAACAAATAACTATACAGTAAACATCAGAATTAATAGAATGATACAGAAAATTAATACAATATATAAACAAATAATACAGGAACAAATAAATTGTATGAAGGGAATTATTTGAAGGAGGAGATCTCTCAATAGGTAAACTAATCGAGGAGAGACCCCCCCAGGCAATATAATTAGCCTTGCTACTATGCTAACTAACACCAACCAAAACCTAAATAATCTGTAAAGGTACAATTATTTCTGTGGAACATTCTGTGAATATTCATCACCAAAACATTTCTGGGAACTACGTTCCTACGTTCCGATACTTTTTCCGCCTCTGCAGCAATTTTCAATATCCTCATGGTGTAAAAATAAGATTTTAAAATCAAGATCCTGAGAATTTCATGTTGTTTCCCCTCTTTTATAAACCTCTCTAATAAACCAAAACTTTAAATAAGACTGACTGGTAAGACTGGTAAGTCTTCCACTCATATCAACAGGCACTGGCCATCACCAACTTTCCAGCCATCATTTATATCCTTGTCATTTGACTGTGTGAAAAGGATCCCCTGTCTGATAGCGGAAAATAAGGCCCCGAAGTCTAAACAGAACCTCTACCAGGTGAGGCAGAAAAAGTTCCCACTTTTGAAAATTCATAGCATCAAGACTACTTCAAAGATTTGAATGACTCAAATTCTAGTTAAAAGCCGAAGGATCGAAGTATTTTTGCGAATCTTCTCGCTCTCTTGCCAGCACTAGAAGTTTAGGTAAATTCAACTTTAGAAAAATTTCATGGTTACAAAATGACTGAAAAGGGGCCTAAAACATTGATCAAATCGTATGGATTCCTCTCACACAGAGCAATATGCAATGGGTCTTTCACCTGTCTCAACAGTTATAAGATTCAGATTTTCAAACAAGTGCAAAAGATTTTCAATCCTATGGCAATGAATGTGCTGAGGATATCTCTCACCAATGAGAAATTGCATTTCTGTATTGTTCTTTGCGATGAGTCCTTTATGACTTGATCAGCATTTTTTTTTTGTATGGTTGAACTTACCCTTACGACTAGTGCTCGTAAGACATTGAGAAAAATGACAAAAATACATCAATCTGTCGGCCTTCAATTTGAATTTGAATAATTGAAATCTGCGAAGTACTCGTGATTCTATGAATCTTTAAAAAGTGGAAACTTTTCCTGGCTCCCCCGTCACAGAATATTGCTTTCAAGAAAGAAACAAAACATAGGAAAGAGAATTTACCTCACTCCCCGGATCAGTTCATCGATGTGGTCTTGGGTAACAAGCGGGATACCCTTTTTCACAACAATATAAGGCCTGAAAAAATGGATTTATAGACACTATCGAAAGCTATCAAATGTCTGCATTTATAGCTGGTTGCAGATGAAAAGCTATTAAGGTGTTCACTTGAGTGTACGACTGTATATTCCTTGTTCAACTCTCTGAGAAATTAAACCAAGCAATTGACATTATTCTACAGCTAAAACCTGAAGACGTCAGTTGGAGACTTAATTCTATCCTAGAAAGGCAGCGAACAGCTTTCAAACGATTTGTTCGTGAGAAATACTGTGTAAAATTTGTCAATATTTTCTCCATTTAACATAAAGATTTTACAAAAGTGAACTACTTAAGACACTATGTGCGAAGTCCTTAAAACACTACAAGGGCAATACCAAAGGGAGCAAAAGATCATGACTACTACCATTGTCTTTAGGCAACTAAAATCACAACTAAATATAAAGCTGCAAAAGGTTATACATAAACGATTTTGACTGATAAATACTGCAGCCGGTTTCATATTGGATGTAAGCCCCAGTGGCATAGTCGCAAGGCGTTGGGCTCACGATCCAAGGGTCGTGGGTCCGATACCAGCACTGGCCACATTTGATGAAATCATCCTTGGGAAAGATTTTAACACAAATTGTGCCTCTTCTCCACCCAGGAGTATAAATAGGCACCTGGTCTGTAGTTATGATTGCCGTCTGTGACTGCACCCTGTTATATGCTGTTAAGCATAGTGACCAGGGGGTAAGGTGTAAAGTCGGTTGAGTAGGCGTTGGTTAGATAAAAGACTATAAAACTGCTTTTACTATTTACTATGTAACGTTATCACTGGCGATAATGATGAATAACAGAAACCCTGGCCAAGAGAAGTAACGACAATAACAGTGTAAAAACTTAAACAAATAAATTTTCTTCTTTAAGCTTCTGTTTCAGAAAAGGAAGTTTAAATAACACCAATTTCTCTGAAAATCGTTCTGCACACGCACAAAGGTTTGTAACAAAGGCTAAAGCAAGAATAAAATAACTATGTTTAAAGTTTGGAATTTTATTTTGGTCGCGACATACCTACACATTCTTCCGCCGTCAGAAGCAATATAGACGCATCTATGAGGAAGATAAAATAACAAATTTAGATTAATACAGCCAAAGAAGGTTAGATGCGTTATATTGACCAATTAGAACGCAGCATTTTGCAACCTGGTTTAGTTTAGTCTGGTTTAACTCGCAAGTGTAATACGGCATTCACACTGACACTGTTTAACCAGCTTTTTCTAAACCAGTTTAAATTTCAACCAATCAAATGACTGGATTTGTTCGATTGACCAATCAGAAGGCCCTGTTCGAAAACTTGGTTTAGTTGAAGCTGGTTTAACTTGCAGTGTGAATGGGGCATAAATAAGGCAAACGACAAGATTACCAGGAAGCAGCTATGGGGAGGGGAACCTTAGTTGTTTAGTTCCTTTGACAACCTTATTCTATCCAGCATTGGAGGACCCCTTGAAAACCAACTTATTGAAGTGCAACCCTCCTTAAAGAAATAATATGAAATATGAAATAAGACTCAAATATCTAAAATCTTAAAAGAGGTGGTTGTAAATTCTGTAATGCTTTTCCTTGAAGTGAATCGCTGAAAGAAACTTAAATGCGATCCGCTGTAAATATAACGTTGACATCAATTTTATACGCTGATTATTTCAAAAATGGCGTCGTTTCAATTTTTGTTGAAAGAATTCCTGGAAATCTTTGACAAAATAAACTCATCGTAAATCCTAAATCAACAGAGGAATAATTATTCAACCTTCAAGAAAAGCATACTCTATGAAAGTCTATAATATGATGGCAAGTAAAAATTTTTTGCTCCTCTGGTTTCGAATTCAATAATTTAAGTACGTCACAACCTCAAATATGATGAATACTGCCATTTTGAAAATGATCAAGATATCAAAAAATTTTCGCGGTAGATTTACAGCAAAGTGCGCCGAGCTCCTTTCAACCAATTCAATTCAAAGAAATAAGTAATGGAATTTCCTTAAGCCTTACGCTTAGAATTACGACGTGATTCCTTGTATTCGTTCAACATTTTGAATCTAATGTTGTTATTTTCACTCATACAAGGACTCACAACGAAACAGATTCTAAACAGGGACTAAGATCTTATGTAAAATCTGGAGAAACGTCAAACGTCTTCTATCCTTCAAACAACGAAAGAAAGGTCGAACATCGTTTCGCTTCGAAAAGTCGAAATTTGAACTGATCAGCCAATTAAACGCTATAAATAGGCACGTGGGTTGACCATATTAAGACAGTAATAATCTGAATGG
Source organism: Aurelia sp. 3 sensu Dawson et al. (2005) (assembly GCA_964020215.1). NCBI lineage: Eukaryota > Metazoa > Cnidaria > Scyphozoa > Semaeostomeae > Ulmaridae > Aurelia > Aurelia sp. 3 sensu Dawson et al. (2005). Next base: position 2,718,176 of record OZ026592.1, on the reverse strand, counting down.
TCACGCCGTAAAGGCGGCAGAGGCCCTGTTTTGAAGTTGTCTTATCAAGAGTCTCAGTTTGAAGCCATAAAGATCATCCAATTCAATGCAAAAGACTGAGACTCATGCAATCAGTCTATCCTACGCTTTTCTACTCAAAAGAAAATGGTAGCTCTTTAGAGATGAATGGGGTCTTTCATCGACAATCGGCTTGCTGGAAATTTCATTACATCAAACTTCAACTGTAGGGTATATGTGTTACGTGCTAGTTTACTGTGATAGAAATTAAAGCAATTCTTTTTTACCTCTGAGAAGCATTGGCATAGATCGAGACAAATTCATTGATGTATCCAGCTGAAAAAGGAAAGATTAATAAAGTTTCAACTCAAGAATTTTGTGTCTTGTAACTGTGCTCTAGACACTTTGGTCCACGGTAATAAGTATAATGAATGATTGGTCACTGGTCAAATGATAGCAATCAAATAATATCCAAATGAAAGCGAAGATGTGAAGATGCACATTTATATCTAAGAATCTCAACCATCATCAAACAAGGCAAATATTTGTCATGTGTGTCAAATTGTGTATCAAAAGATTTGATACTTAGGTTCAATGGCAAAGTGAAATAAACAAGAATCAGAGAGGTGCAAGAGGGAAACTAGAATTGACATAACGGAACTGAAGAGGGAATTAAGTGACAGCCGATCTTGCATTATTAACACATCATAATAAACCCTATACATATAAATATATATTTGGTACACGTTGTACGATAAAATATGGTACAGAAATAGCAGATGCAAGACACGAAAAATGGTCTAAGTACTTGGCACACTGAGGCCTTTCAAACCTATGTTATCATCAGAGTGTGACTAAACCAATGCAAACCTGTGCATGCATATTGCTAAGTAAACTGATACATGATTGAGATAAGCAAGTTTATTGTATGACCATGGGTCTATTATGATGAGTCCGCTATTTAAGGCTATTTCAAAATTTTGTACCACAAATCATTTGTTTACATTACTAACACATTTTCGTAAATAGAGAGGTTTCGTTCTAGTCTGAACCCATACGTTGGAGTTCGACCTCCGCATCTATGAACGTCTGTTGATAATACAACACTTGATTCCAAACAGTCTTCAGTTCCGGTATGTGTCAAAAGAATATATCAAATAAATAAATGAAAATTAACATGATTGCAATACTCATTCTCACTCTCTGTCAACTATAAAATTGAATTTTATTTCAAAAAGACCTCCTCGGATAGTTTAGATGCATACCAATTATACATTTCCAAGGCGAAATCTTCTCCCTCAAACTTTAAATCAAACTTGTAACAGCATAAGTTTCTGACAAAGTTTTTCCTAAAAATATTCATAATATTGTACTGAATTTTATTTGAAAAAGACCTCCTGAGATAGATTCGATGCATGCTACTTTTACACTCCCAGAGCGAAATCTTCTCCTCTAAACCTTAAATAGAACTATTAGCAACCCGAGCTTCTGACAAAGACTTCTCCACGAATTAAGTTTCAAATATATTCATTACATTGTACTGACCCCGTCGCATTATCTTGAAAGTGTGTATCAATTTACTGTGATGCCGCACGATACCAAGAAGATTTCCTGGAAAAAATTTGAAGAATCAAATCTCAAGGGTGACCGATAAAAAAATGGAGCTACCAACAGCTGCATGCTTCAAAAGAGAGATCAAACTCTGGACGGTTGAACAGTGTAGTTGTAGAATTTGTAAGTAGGCTGTACAATATTTTATATCGCTTGTTGATATATTTTTCTATATCTTCGCACATTATCTTGTAAATAGTTGGTAGAGCCTACTGGCGTAAAATGGGAAGACTGAGGTAAATGGGCAGTGTTGATTGCTGGAAAACAGTTGACCCAGACCTCATAAATCAACATTCACTATGCCTAGGTGGGTAGTTCGAGCATTTCTAGCTAGAGGAAAGCTTTGAAAAAAGATTTTGCCAAATTTATACATGGTCTTGTCGCCAAACTTTTTTTGCCATAGAACTGCAATTTATTGCATAATATTGTCAACTAGGTATCATTCGAAAGAGCTTAGCAGGTAGAGCTTGAATCTTACAACAGTTATGAACTTTGATCACATTTGGTCACTAGATACTAGCTACTTGGAACTTATGACAAAGAGTCCCTTATATCCCTGCGGTAAACCTTGTTCAAAGGGGACTCATAATGAACAGTGAAAAACCTGGTCCTATTTTCTGCAATCATCAATGAAATTATGATGGAATCACGGCTTCGAATCTCAATCCTGTGGGAGTGTTTTGAATTCTTCAATCGAATCGAAAATGCTATCACATTTAAATAGCAATTCACAAATCTCGCAATCTGATTGGTACTCAAGGAATGACGGAGTTTGGGCCTAAATAGGGCCAGGTTTTCCAGAGTCATATCATGAGTCTCTGTTGACCAACGCGCCATCATCAAGTCAAAGAGCACAAGGAAACAAAAAACTCATCGTAATAAGTCTACTTGGAATGCCATCAAATAACAAGTATACGAAGGTGCCTACCGTTCAGGAATACTTGATGGACATAAGGTGAGCTGAGTTCCTCTCCTGATAATAGACTGACATCCTGGAGTGGAGTTTAAGAATGAATTACAAAGCTGGTCAAATCAGAGTTGGCAGACACTACGGGACAAGGGGCTGCAGTCGGTCGCCTCCCCTAAATATTAGGGCAAAAATGACCTTTTGTTTGAAAGCGATACGATTTAAATGTTGCTTTTCAACCGGAAGAGGCTTGGCAATCTAATATCTGGCTAAGTGTCTGCAACTGGGAGGATGTAAGATGTAAGGGGAGGAATCTTATACATAACAACACGAGAGAAAAGGTAGTAAATACATCAGGCCCATAGGTTCGCGAAAAAAACTGGTGAATTTGTGTGCTTAATTCTCTGCAATGCAGAAAAGGGAACTGACAAATATCATACTTGATAAAAACGGCGAAACCTATCCATACTTAAAGACAAATGACGGATATATAGCGTCCAGTTTAAATATGGAACAAAAGATGGGCGCCTGCCATCATTTGCCCAATTGTTTTGATAATCTCAGCAGATCATCAAATACCTTGGAATATAATAGACTATATTTAGATTGCCCAGGCCCCTGATTTAAGTCGCCTTATATCTCCGTCATTTGTCTTTAAAGGTAATTGTAAAATGAAGATAGCACATTCAGTTCAATTCAATGAATTCCACTGTAGAACAGTTACAAGGAAACAGGCAGTTCTCTGCATAGCAAAAATCGTTCTAAAGGGTTTTGAATGGCTAAATTTCCATGCCTAGTTGTCATAATGTGGTGATTCATCTGTTCATTTCTTTGAATAGGACAACCATCTATGAAATCAAAACAGTTCAATATTTTGGCTCTAAGTTGTGGAATACTCTTTCACTTTTTATAAGTGTTGCTGTTTTTTTCTCCATTTTTCGCTTTAAAGGGGCAGCGTCACGTAACCGTAAACAAACCTGTTATCTCTATGATCTATATTGTTTCCCACACGTGGCCATTGTGTTCCGCTCAGATTTTGGTGGATGGGGTGAATCCACGATAAAGTTACTTCTAAAAATCCACCAATATCTCTGCAATCCTACAACGTATGAGTGTTTGGTTTATTTCTCTAGAAAATTCAAGAGTCCATCTTCAAATTAACACCTATATTTCGAGAAAAGTTGTGGAAAATCTCTGTGATATAGACTATCAAAAATCCTGAAAAATCATCGTTTGGAAAGAAGTTTGTTTACATTACGTGACGCTGCCCCTTTAAATTTTCATCGAGTCATACGTGTGATTCGTAAAACTTTTGACGTTCATCTGGTTTATGTGATTTATTTAAAGCGCTTTTAGTTTCTTTTCCTTTATCGGGGGCTTTCCCTTTATCAGTTTACCTATTCAGAGGTTTCTCCTCTGCTGGAGGAGAGACCTCTCTTCTCTTCAGGGAATCAGTGTGGAGTCTGCACGAAGGCTAATTCATAATAAAATGAAACAGAAACCGATAGCTTATTCTCAAGCCCATGCTTGAGTTACAAAAAGATCAAATTTTCTACCAAAATGACAACCAGCAGAAATCATTAAGAAAAGTTACAAAGATTACATCTGATTACTAATTTAATCATGAACATACCTCTACTCCTAAATTAAATGCCAATCGTCTTATTGGCTCCTCATCTGTATCTGTGCAAACATGAGTCATCAGAGCAAGATTTTTCACAAGTCCACATCCTTCTCCTTCTGGGGTATCTGAGGGGCACAGTAACCCCCATTGAGATGGTTGAAGAGATCTTGGGCCACTGACCTTTCTTGTTTTCTCAAACTACGAAACGAATACGCAATGATGATCAACGAAAAAAAGAATGCCATTTACAAGAAAAGAAATATTGTGCGAAATTGCTATCATTTAAAAATATCACTTGCTGGCTCTTGCGTACGGAGGAACTTTCCTCACCAGTGTGATGCCCATACGGCTTTTATCTCCGCAGATGTAGTTATATCAAATGTGCACTGAAATGAGCCACAACAAGTTTGAATAGCAGAATACAAGTCGATTTGCCAACAGTCTTACTATTGCATGTCTAGTGAAAGGATCAAATATTCAAAAAAATATATAAACATTCTTTAAGCCAGGTTCGTAAAAGATAGATTTCACTCTCTTTCTGAAAAATATGAAATTGACAAATATCAGCATCCTGCGCCCCCTGTGACATATTTTGTATTTACCTGACTTGTAACTCGCGTCATCATACCAAGCGCAGAAATATATGACAGTCGAGACAGGACCTAGGGCAAAATAAGAGATTTAGAACATTCACGAAGGATTATTTGATGACAAGACCAAAGACTACCGAGTGAATAAAAAGTAATTCTCCTATAAAAGGCCACTGCTCCGTGAATATCAAAGGAATAATATCTGAAACTGTCTTGTTTCATTGCCAATATGTTCAATTAGGTTCAGTAATTTAACCAGCTTTAAGCTGTCATTCCTTCCTGCAAACCTGCAAAAAACGAGTAAAAACCAGGGGGAAAACTTGATCATCCTTCCAAGTGGATAAAACGTGCTTAAGCGTGCAGAAGTCATTGCTGTAAGGCCCATGTAGAACAGAAATCTTAGGAAATTTGGTCGTAATTTAGGCACAGTTTTAAGGTTCCCTGAAGAGGCTTTCTCCAGAAGATTCTTGAAAATTTCAGGACGGAATGGCCGATTTCTGACAGGTAAATTTTTAAGTAGATCTGAACATGCCTACCATGAAATTATAAAGCTGCCGATATCATCATCTTGAAATCCAAGGAGCCGTTGCCTTTCAAACGGGAATTCTTGATTTGAGATTACGATTGTGGGTCTTAGACAAATTCTCGAAATCAAGTAGAGCCCTCAGCTAGACAAAAAAGCTGTAATTTTTCAAATCAATTTTATAGCTTTGTTGTATAATTTTCAAACAGTGCACCGGTGCACACATTTTCCTAACTCAATCGGTAGAACAAAGTGCGTGTATGTCGGTAAATTCAAGATTGAATAAATTTAAAAAACACAAAATATAAAGTGTGCGATGAAAGAAGCGGGTCGACAATATAAGGAAGGAGGCATCAATACGGTCTTTTGCGCTTTATATTTTTATTTCAGTGCTGACTAGTTTCGCCCACTAGGGCATCTTCAGAGCAACACACAAACACAAAATAATATAAATGACGACATACAACATGACACAAATCAAAAACACATTCGTACCTGCGTAACGCCAGCTCGGTGCATATTGAATCTTTTAATGATCCAGTTGCCCTAGTGGGATTTAAAAAAGATATGATTGAAGTGTCTTCTAGACTCCCAAAAGTGCACCCAGCACTTTTGAAAGTACTTCTTGCTTAAAAGTATTTCTTGCTGGTTTTTAGGCATGATTAATCATGTATTTTGATGGCATAGCTCAGAATGCAGTCTTACTATGCGCATACTAACCGGTTTTGTGTTGTACAGGAAAACATAAAGCCCGAGGTCTTAAAAGTACAGACCGAGCTTGCGAGGTTTGTGCATTAAGACCGAGAGCGTTATATTTTCCTGTATAACGACAAAACTGTTTAGTATGAGTTTTATTACCTGATAGCTTCTAATTTTGACTCGCATCATTTAGCCAAACACATTTTGTTACTGTCATATCGCTTGAGTTGCTTGTAAATCTCACAGGCCTAAAGCAGTTGCAGTGGTGACAAAAACGCGTCCTTGTATCGTATTATACAAGGCTACGGGAAACCCGCGGGAAAAGTGCGATTAACCAATAGGAGTAGCGGGATTCTGTATTGCCTTGTTTTTGAAACTTCAGTCAGGTAATAAAATGCATTATTTCATACCCTTTCAGAAACGAAAACAAATACTTTTTCATCTTTAAATACACCAACCTCGTTCCCAGGGTGTTCTTACGTCATACGCTGATCAAGAAGCCGAATAAACATCCTGGTACACTTCGATCAAATATGCCCAGAAAATGGGTAAATTTGCAGCCATTATGAATTTGCAGTTTGCCAGGCAACGCCAAACGACGGAAAATGCCCGTTGCTGTTGCTGAAAACAAACACTCTGAGGACCTTATTTCAACATTTTCAAAGGTATTCGAACAATAATCTGAGGTTAGCAAGTGTGTTTAATGTGAAAATAAGCACGGTTTATTTGGAGCGAAAATGGGCCTAAGTTGAAAATTAGAGAAACTTTTACCGCAGTTTCCACATTGAAATGGCTCGTTATTCTTCGAATTTTGGAAATGAATTGCAACTGATGGTCGCAACAGCTAAAGAATATGGTCTTATTTCGAATTTTGACATGCTACGGCCGTTTACCCCGCGCAAAGCGGAGTTACCGCGCAAAATGGCGATCAGATTGCCAAACGGCCTCTTGTATCCCAGAGTAGAGGTAAAGCAAAGCACTCACTCCGGGGACGACACTGTAAATATACTTGAATCCAGGGAGCTAAACCTTTATCTTTACCTCCCTGCTTGAATCATCACCAAAAAAGAGATTAAAAAGAAAATTTCTTGATCGGTTTGATAATCGAATTTTGGGGACATTTCAAGGGGAAGTGTATACTGTTTTGGGAGACGCAGTAGAAAAATATCATACCGATGAGATAGCAGAAACCAAGCCATTAGTGATCAGATCTTGCCTCATGTGCTTCACAATATCAAACTGCAAAAAGGAAAAAGAATCCTTGATAACAATGGCCTCTTTCAAATTTCAAATAAGATTGAAATTCCAAGTCGATGGTGTGAATTCAATCGAAGATTTACAGTGGCAACGAACTAACAGCATAATACTTTCTAGATCTGCATCTTTATGACATGACAGTAAATAAATGACAAAAAACTTAATAACAAACCTGGGCAGCTCTTGGCTTTGGAATAGTGAGGTCTGCTATGCGTTTCAACTTGCAAAGAGAGGTTTAAAGAATTGATAACATGGAAATTACAGCATAGGTTTCAAATCTTAAAATGATGTCAAAAGGGGGATGTAAAATTATATGACTTACACGGTGTCTCAAAAAAATTGTTTGACGTTTGAATAAATGCTAGAAAATAAAGATAAGCTGAATGGGCACTTGGTTCAGTAACCCATCTCCTGAGATTTTGAATCAACTTTTGATACAAGAATCTTGCAAATCCGCTAAAAATTCATGGAGTTATAAGCCTTTGAAGTTCAAGTTTGTGCGAAAACTGAAATCAGAGGCCTCTAAATGGTATTTTTGGTAAAAGTCCCATGGTACATCGTTTCTTTTGTTTCTCAATTGTTTCAGGGCAAACAAAATGGGATTTGAACAGGTTTTCGATAACCTAAATTTCAAGGGTATGACTGCTTTTGAAGAAAAAGATTCAGTCTGTCGTTGATTATTTCTTAAACTACTGTTTTGAGTACATGCAGTCTTAAGCAAATTGTGACGATGATTGTAAGAATTAGATTACTTTAAAAGTTTTATTTGGTTTGCTCTGATATCAATGAGAGGTATGACATTGGATAACCTTCTCTTACCTCGATCTTCGAGCATTTGTGCACTGTACGTAATCCGTGGGTCTCTGGTTTCAGCTTTCGCATATTTTCATCTTTGAGAGCTCGCGACTCAGTGAATCTTTAACCGATTTGCAAGATTCTGGTCTCTAAAATTATTTGAAAGTCTTAGGGACAGGCCTACCTTTCCATGAGCCGGTTCATCTTACCGTTATTTTTCAATATTGAATCAAACGTCGAACAAATTTTTTGAGACACCCTGTATAATCTTTAAGAATCTTAAATGAGCGTTGCCTTGTTACGACGGATGAGGGCGAGATACTTTATTCAAAGCGATCACTACTATGTATAAAAACTATTGTTAGCTAAAAGGATGCTTCTGTTCAGTTCATTTGAAAAATTCTTATCGCCGTACACTTCAATCCGCAACAGCATAGGGCCTGAATCTTTATAAAACTTTATCAAAATGAAATATCTAAAATGATATCGCTTAATTCTTTCAACTGAGTAAATCGAAGAGTAATTTAGGTATCTTTCTCTCTTGGTACCATGTCCTCATAGGACGTAGATGACTATGGATTTCCACAAATTTCTGTCCTTGCAGGTCCTTAGCATCATTTGCACCGAGAATTTTTCTTTCTCAAATTCAGACACTCGAGCCTGCTTCCATTCACTGAGACTTGTCAGATAGTTCAAGTGTGGTCTTCCTCGCCCTCTTTTGCCTTCAATCTTGCCTGTAGTTGTTATTTGTTATTAATTTAGGTCATTCGCCATAATTCTAGAATGGGCATTAACGAAAGCATGATTATTCTTGGAGTGACAGGGGTTTTAAGTTTTAAAATTCTGTAACTCTGAAAATAATCATGAAATCAAATTGGTCTTTTTAAAATTATCGCGAACGACCTAAGGTCCCCTTCGAAATATTCAGTTGAAAGTAACAGGCAATAACATTTTTACACATTTAACATTTCAGCTTTGCAAACATTCGAGCCCTATCCTATCTGCAACAGAACTTCATTTGCAATTTCATTTCATTTTATGTACACAAAACACCTTATCAGCAAATGCAAAGGAGATTGATGCATAAAATAATACAGAGCATGAAAAGCAACAGCAACTTCAGAAGAAGAGAACTGCATAATTGTAAGATCAACGAAACTAGAACAGACATGATGATTCCTTCTCAAAAATAGGCATACCTCATTGTTAAATCGCTTGAATAAATCTTCAAACAAAATTGAAACCAACTGAAAAAAAGGACCATTAACAGCGTGGTCAAATAACAAAGCAAAGTGAGCAAAGATAAACTCAGCAAAAATATTTCTAAATAACAATGGTAAATACCGGTTAAAAGTTAACTTCCTCCCTGACAAGTTTGGTACTACAGGGAGTCCCAAAATAAATTTGCTCCATTCGCGTGGCTGATGCAGAAAAGGCCTCAACTTACAATTTGAGATCTTGTTTTTGCTAACTGGACAAGTAGTTGATGATTTATGCCACAAGAAAGTGGAAGAATTATTGTTTGAAAAAAGGAGTGTTACTTGTTCTCAAAATATGTCAAAATTACGTACATTTTGAAAGAGAGGGTTCTAGCGTTGAAAAAGGGTTCTGGCTAAGACAAGGTCTCGGCCTCTAGTTGAATCCTACCATATGCAACTGTATCAAGAATGCAACAATAACAACACAAATAATGGGGAAAATGCTTTATTCGGACACCTTGTGGGCCTATTTTGAAATTGGTCACACTCGGAGAAAATCGTATTTTTGCTAAGAACAGATTTCGTGTGAGTTGCAAAGTAATTCAACTGTTTTCAGTATTTGCAGGCGGCAGAAAGCAACTTATTTTATCATTATTTTCACGAAAAAATCGTAAGGTTTAATTTCTGCTGCGTAAAAACTCATTTTTGATCAAAAACGTGCCATTTTTGAACTTGTTTTCACAGTGCTGAATGGCAACGAAATTTTCAGCTGGTATGGGGCTGAGAACCAATTGTTACATGGAATTATGCTGAATTTTACTTGAAGTAGCCCTATATAGGTATATGAGTCTCTAGTATGAAGTAGGCACTGCCAAAAGGATAGGAAAATTTTGTCCGTCCGACAGTGTCCGTCCGACAGACGGACTGCATGCACTTAATGTATGCTCATGCTATGTAAATAACCATTTTAAGCAAAGAGATGGATTGAAATGCAATCCTGAAGAGTTGAGCTATTCATTGATACCAAAACTTCACAAGAAAATACTGTTTGGCAGCAAAGACATGCTTGTGAAAAACAAGCACTAAAAATTCGCTTTCTATCTAGTCCGTCCGACCGACAGACGAGCAAAACCTGGATTTTCACAGGACATGGAAGGTAAAATGCAGGTCCATAAGGTCTATCTTATAGACGACCAGATGTTTTAAACAGGATTACATCTCAGGCAGCCATTGGCATTAAGGTTTGGGCAGGCGGTAGCTCCAAAGTATCAAATGTCCATCCGACAGATTTTTGAATTAAAAAATAGGCCCTTGTACAGTATACTGCAAGTTTGGTTCCCAACTCAATACACCTTTTCAATTAATGGCCGGCCTCGCTTTGGATACTTTTGAAAATTTATTTATACGAAATTTCTGACCACAGATATGCATTCATCGCCTCAAGTTTAGTCTAATGGCAAATTTTTATTTTCCTAAAGTTTGTGGTTTTGATTTTATGGCGAAAATAAATTTGAAAATTTATAAGGGACTTGACCGTGAAAATCGTTCGGGATGTAACTTTACACCCTTAATCATATTCACGGTCAAATCCCTTATAAGTTTCAATTTACTATCCTCATAACATTAAAATCGCTATTATTACGATTATGAAAATTTGCAATTAAACTAAAATTTTGGTGCTGAAAGTGATTCTGGGGTCAGAAATTTCATACGACGCAAGCTGAATAAATTCTGAAAAAATTCCAAAACGATACTTTTCAATTCTCTTCTGTAATATCATAAAAGATCAGGGTCCCCAAAAATATACTAAAGCCCTTGAAGAGTATCCAATCAAATATCAGTTGAATCAATAGGCCTTGGTCACCAGCCAGGGCCTTTGTGTTATCATTTCATAACATATTCACACTTTCGATACATTTCGAGAATCTAGTATTTTTTTGCGTTGACATTTGGTGCTAACAAGAGATGTACAGAAACATTTAGAATAAAACCTTTAGAATAACTAAGGATTTTCAATTCTCATGCTTGAAATTTACAAGTAACTTTCGTACAAAACAACATATTTTCCACACCCTGACCATGGAGAAAAGCAACGCTGTCTGAAACGTAGGCATACCTGACCAGCTAGCTCCAGTCTCTTATTGCCATAGTAATCGCGATCATCAACTTTTATCTGAAAGAAGGGGGGGTGGGGGGTGGGGGTCAAAATAAGAGCAAAGCAATACAAGAAAATATATCAAGTCCTGTCAGCATTTTAGCCAGCTATTTCTCAGAAAACGATATCATCGCTAGCATGACCATCGAATCTGTGCAAACTTTACAATTAATAGTGCAAAATGATAAAGAAATTTTCCGAATTGGACGTTGAAAAGGAAACTTTCAATGGGCCCATATTTTAAGAGTAATATTATAAGCGTATCCATACTCAGCAAAATCATGGATAAGCGTTGTTTCGTATTTTCATTAACACTGCATCCACCGTGGGGGGGGGGGGGGAGTTGGTTTAAAATTGACAAATACCTATCTTGTTACTTCAGTGTTTGTTAAATTTTTTAAATGAAAATATCGAGCCAACTGCAGTTCTCCCCATGTTGTAGGAAAATCACGGGCCATAAAACAATAGTCGCACCATCGTTGTGAAGCGAAACCATTGTTTCAGGAATGGCCTAGAGCATAAATGGACTGTTGATTTCCTCCATCGTGGTGAGAGCAGCAGTGGGCTAAACAAGTTCAATTTGCATCGTCACACGAAAAGCCAACTTCAGTGCAAGCAAATCCACAACCGCAAAGGAGTGAGGAGCCTTGACAGGGTGCAAGTGTTGCTAATGCAATACTAGCCGATAGACTGAAGAGCAAGGGATCAAAGTCAAGGTTAGCGGCAGGGGCCTACGAGAATCTGCAGACCTTTACTACTTATTCTTTCTCAGTTTATTCTTTGGAAACCGGAAGGTTATATCAAAACATCGTAGCTAGCCTAATTCAGACAAAATTTAGCAAACGCTGGAGTAACAAGAGAGGGTTTTTGTCAATTTTAAACCAACTCTACTCCCCCCCCCTCCTTTCCGGTGGGTGCAATGTTTATGAAAATATGTATGGTGTTTATCAGTTCTAAGCCAACTCTCCCTCGCAAACTGTGGCAACAGTAAGACTTCAAAGGACTTACAACTTTCTTCATAGCTAGAATGATTCTTCTGATCATGACAGACAAGTATGCTGCTTTTGAGCGGAAATTATAACCAGATATCTGAAAGTAATAGAATAATAGGATGGACAGCATGGCACAAAACTCAACATCTACAATGACCAGAGTAATTTGAAAAGCCCATAATGGGCATCACATTAATGAGGTTCCAAACAAGTAAGAGTGTTCTAGCTTTAAAACTCTGATGGCAGCACGTTCAATTAAATTATTATTCTTTCATAAAAAGAACATTTATAGCAGTCCAAACATGTTTGTAGAGGAATAGACTTCTTTTAAATTGATTCACTGCTCCACGTAGCCCTATTCTGCTCCATAACGTATGATGAAAGTTTCATGTCAATCTCAATTTTTAGAAATTTTACAAAACATAACAAGACGCATATATTTCCTACGTGTCTCCAAGGTCGGCCAGCCTACGTCCTCTTTCATTTTGGTCAACTGTGCCTGTCTCTCTGCAGTGATTATTTTCTACAAGTCTTGCAGCAAATCTCGATAACAGTAAAAATTAACGCAACGTGAATTGGGATTCGGAAAGCTGTAATATACGGCAACAGATTAAGAACAAAGTGTTTGGTTTATTGTCTAAATAAAAGACTGTTAAACTCTGCAACAGTACAACACGACATTATGAACTGATGAATGTCAATCCTCTGCAAAAGATCATGAGCATGAATAGGATTAGAAATTAGCCAAGCTACAACTTTTCCAGTGGAACAATGATCATTGCTTAGTCTCATTTTATAGAAGATGGAAACAAAACTGTCTGAATCTAATTTGACTTACAGGGACATGTGCCAAGATAGTTCTTCGCAATAATTCTCTCGCATCCTCAAATTTCGTCCTGCTCCTTCCCCAAACAGTCTTTTGCTTAATTTTATTCCCTAAGTAATGCAACGCCTGAAAATGAAGGACAAAAGACGATTTAGTAGAAGTTATAATACACAGTGCCTAGAAACACATAACATGCAGTAACGAGTTAATCAAAAGGGCAGTAAAATTGATGTTCTTGCCTCCCCTGACACTTGCTCATAACTGGTCGAGCACCTCAACTATTTCAGAAAAAAACAAATGCCTTCAGAGTATCCCAAAAACATGTGCGCCGTTTGAATAGATATTGTGGAGGAGCTATCAATCCAACTCTTCTGTTATTCAGATTTGTGAATAGAAGAGATTTCAGTTTAAAGGTTGCCACTGAGTCTGACTAAATATGACAAGTAGTTGCTGATTTATTGCAAAAGAAATTCAAAATCACTGGTCGTTTCAAAAACAGTTTATCTTATCTCCGTATGTATCGTAATAACTTGAATTTTAGCATCTAATTGGACTTACTTTAAGTCTCCTCCTCTGATCTCTCGAGATGATCTCTCGAGGAAGCGAGCGAATGAAAATAAAAATGAGAAAAAAAAGAAAAGAAAAAGGAGGAGGAGGGAGGAGGAAGGAAAAAGGAGGATAATTCTTCCTCCTCCCTTCTCCTCCTTTTTTCATTTTCTTCACATTTTTATTTCGCTCGCTTCCTCACGAGATCAGTGGATGAGACTTGTGGCAAGTCCAGCATCAAATGGACTTGAACTTTACACTTTTGTCAGGAAACAAATTTGGTGGTAATGAATAACCACATAACGCAATAACGTCTACTAGGCAGCGTACGGAACGCAGCATGGCTGGTCTAAAGGACTTTATTACTTTGAGTAGCGATCTAACCAATGGATGCATGTCATGGCCTGAAGCAGTTGTGTTGCAAATCACCATTTCTAGCAACCCTAGTTATGTCAACTATCATTGGCTACCATGACCACAAAATCCAATTTATGACTATAAATTGTGAATGTCATGAAAATGAATAACATCATGTGTTTCACTTGTGAATATCATGAAATCGGGCTAGGTAGGTTTTTCTCAATTAGCTTCTTTGATTTTAACATAATGGAGAACAATGAATCCTCTGGTTTTGAGGCATCCAGTAATGTCGACTTTCTTGCTCCACAAATCAGCAAATTCTCATCAGATTTACCCAAACTCGGTGTCACCCTTCCAGTTGAAGTCTCTTCTACTAAAAATCTTTAAAACGGTAAAACAGGATTTATAGCTCCTCCTCAGCAGCCACTCAGACGAAGCACTTGTTTAAGGACACTCTTTCTAAGCTGTCACAAAATACTGACCTGATTTCTTGTATAAACTTGGAAATTATTGCATTCTTCGAGAGATGGTGCAAATGTAGTAAGGACTTCTTCCTCAGTACCAACCATTTGTACAATTTCTTGGTCAGATTCGATTCCCATTGCTTTAAATATTACAATGACATTCACATCCTAAAAAAAGAAAATACTATGCTTCAGAATAGACCTTTTATCTATTCTGAAAAGAATCAGAATCGAATGGTCTTTTGTTACATTCTGTAGAATTTTCGAATTTGCACAATAGTGATAGAAGCTCTAACGCCACTCGATCGAACCTCGCGCATAAAAATGTACAAAAATAACGCTCGATCCAGGCTCTTTTGCTGAATAGCTAAAAGGTCTATTGAATACTATAAACTGTAAAATGCATAAATGGACAAACGCCATCATCCTTTTCAGTTTGTAAATGTTTTTCACAACCAAAGAAATCAAGTATGATTTAGGGATAAAGAATCTTCTCCAGGTGCCAAAAGTCAAAACATCCTCATATGGGCATAGTTCACTATCGTTCAGAAGCAGTATATTCTAGAGCATTCTACCAGACAGCAAAAAAACAGCAAAAATAAACGCTTAAAATCTTGATCAAAAGTTCGAACGAAAATGTCGATGCAACATTGTAGACACAACATATGGTTAGCTTGGTTTCAAATCTTTAAATCGGTGTAAAAAGGTGGGTGTAAAGTTCAAGGACCTATTTCTTTTAACTGCGTGACTTGAAGGAAACTGTAGCCACTTTTCTATGATCCTACCGTTTGACTTTTCAGAAATCTTGAATATTTGTCTAAATTACACCCTATTTCATATTTCAGCTCATTTTATGGTGTGACGTCATCAAAATTTCTAAATCACATAACAGAAGAGTGAAAGATTTTTGCTTGATACCATATTGCAGACATACATAAACTATGGTTTTCTTGAAAATTATTTGAACTTTGGTCGACAGGTGTAGAAATTACGATAGTTTAAAGTTATTTTCGAAAATTTTCTTGAATTCTGAATCGAGGAGAAGAAAAACACTGTAATTCTGAAAATATTGAAGATTTCAGTCGGTTTGAATTAGCTTCATGTAAACTAATCATCCAACAACTGTAAATAAATGGATTTTTATCATTGCCCAGCACTGGAGCGGGGCTTTGTAGTACTCCGTTTTTAAATGACATACGAAGAGACCATCTCAATATTTTTGTTTACTCTTGGTCTTTCTCGTTTAAACCGGTTATGATCACTAAGTTGACAACCCTGTAGAACCAACGCAAAATGGAGGCAGAAAACCGCAGTTGTTTAATAGACCTTTTAACTATTCTACAAAAGAGCCTGGATCGAGGGAACTCGAACTTTATAGAGGGAACTCGATGACCTCGTGTCCTTTTCCTCTATGAATGGCACCATATGAAGTAGTCGTTGCCTAGCTTTAATGTTTTATTTGCATATAAAAAAAGCCTGGATCGAGCGTTATTTTTATACATTTTTATACGCGATGTTCGATCGAGTGGCGTTAGAGCTTCTATCACAAATTGTGCACATTCGAAAATTCTACAATATTTAGCAAAGTATCGTTCATCGTTCGATTGAGATTCTTTCTTAGAATAGCTAAATGGTCTATTGCCTGCGAATCAATCCAATGTGTAACTTTGTCTGCTAACGAAGAGCCAAAGACAACAGAACAGAAAGCTCCATACCTCGGCTCCATAAGGGCAAGGCAGTTCCATAGGGGGGGGGGGCGGCATTTAGTATTTACTATTGCTGGTCTATATCAAATTGTTCAATCGAATAACGCGATAAACCAGGTGTATTAGCAAAGTTATACAGATTGGTTGGATCCTGCGATGAGAGTTTAGTGATAAACAATGGATAATCAATTTCAAAATGTCCCTGACTTGAACATGGATAAATCGTTTGTTCATATTGGTGCCTTGACAGCCGAAATATTACTGTCGAGATTTCAAATTTGTGAAAGTTTAAAAGTCCAAAATAGAAGGTTTCATGTGCTTTTGAAACATATTGTTCTGTGAAGGCGCAATAAATTACAAGAATGCATGAGGATTAGATCTGAACGCCCAAATCCAAACGACAAAAAATGGTTGGGTTACGTTCAATCGAAGACAAGAGCAAAAAGAAACAAGAAAATACAAAAATCAAAACAGTGTAAATGGACATTTAATCAAAATAAGGGTGCCTAACATACTTAATGAAAGGTGATATGAGAGGATTGGTGCATACCTCACTGAAAGTGTTGTGCTTCATATAGAATTTGCCATGTTTCTGGAGAATAGCTGTCCTACTTTTCACCTCATGAGTTGAGCTGCAAGAAATTTGATGACAATTAAAAGGGTTGTTCATAGACTTATTAAATGAGTCCTTGTTGCATAAGTCCTTGCATCAGTCTAGATTGTTCAAGCTAAACTTTAAAACATCCTTAACTTTCTCTCCCTAATATAATTCAGGCAAATGCCAGCAGATGCAATGCAAAGGAAGATGATTTGTACCGGGCAGGTAAAAAAAATTAACGTGTTTGGCATGCTTTGAAGTATGAGGCCGATAATCAAAATTGAAAAGTTAATCGATCTCAAAGGCTAACTTAGGTGAGAAAATTTTGAAATCAAAAGTATGAGGCCGATAATCAAAATTGAAAAGTTAATCGATCTCAAAGGCTAACTTAGGTGAGAAAATTTTGTTTGGTAAAATCACTCATCATTTAGAGCATGAAATTAGGAAAATGCTGGTAAGAAGTATGTTTAGGAACGAGGATTCAATATTTCATTCTGGTCCATGATTTACTTGCTATTGAAATTAAAATTCTATTTCTGAAACTAACAATGTAAACTTCAATGCCACATAAATCATGGACCAGAATGGAGCGTGGAATCTTCGATTCCCATGCAAAAAAATGTTTCTCATCTAAGTTAGCCTTTGACTGATAGATTAACCTTTTAAGTTTTGAATATCGGTCACACACTTTTTTCCATACCCCACCAAACGCGCAGTTTTTCTGACTCACCTGGTACATTTTTGAATTCCGTAGCATTCTTCAATGCAATCTGATCTTTCATGCCATAAACGATCATAAAAATGCAGTTGGATTCTGAGCGATGAGTTTTAGATGAGTAGCAAAAACACACTAAAGGCAACTGGCAGGCAGAAGAAATTGCATTCCACGGGCCAATCAGAGAGGAATTTTCCATTGAATTTGATGACACTGGCAAGCGGATCTTCATCTCTGTTTACTAAAATCTTGTACAGCCTCTTTAAAGGGTCTGTTTCATCCAGCATGCCTTGCACGTGTCTTCTCTTAGTTTGCCTTTGTTGTCACCATTTTCATGGCCCATGAAAATGGCGACAAACAAAGGCCAACCAAGAGACGACACGTGCAAGGCATGCTGGATGAAACAGACTCTTTAAACTCGCTCTCCCGAGCGAATCTGATGACAAAGACACGATTTTGAGAAATCTGGTACTGGTTACGTGAAAAATGGGGAAATAAAGACCAGTCGACAATCCCAAGATTTGATAAGCGGAAATAATGACAAGCAAAAGATTTAAATAGGAATGGAAAACTATATCTGCAGGGTTCTCCCAAAGGAGCTGTGCCCCGTTTGCGTGGCTGCTGCGGAGAAGCAATATCTTCCATTGTGTCATATGCTACACAGCTGCATAACATCGACTCCAATAGACAAAATCGGCCAAGGTTTGTTTACACCCATTTCAAGTCATGGGATCAATCTCCTGATGAACCATTTTTTATTTCTCTCACATATTTCGTGACATGCAAAGTTGTGCAACGAGTGCAAAAAGTAGCACAATACCAAAAATCCCCGAGAGTATGGTCACATGACTTGAAATGGGTGTAAAACAAACCTTAGCCGATTAGGTCTACTTGTAGCTAGAAACATCGTTTGAGTCAGTCCAACAAGTGCTTGCTGATTTATAGTACATGAAAGGACAAATGACAGGTTGTTACTTCAAAAGCAAAACTTTCTCTGTTCTCAAGCAATGTCAAAATTAATTGAGTTTTTACAGGAAGGGTTCCAGCGTTGAATTAAATCTTTTCTACAGTTTTCGAAGGGTTAATAGTGCTGTGTTATAGTTAAACAAAGCTGTTACTTAGTTACAAACGCAGAAAAAATTTTACATACAGTGCTAGAACCCTTTCTTTCAAAATTTGCTTGATTGCTGGAGAAAACTGGAAGTGTCTTTCCTCTGCCATAAATCAGCAACCACTCGTCATATTGATTCAACCCAGCTCTCAAACACTGATTTGAAGCCTATCCGATTGAACCTCTTCAAAAACTGAGACTAATTGCACTTACAGATCCTCCACAGCAGCAACACAAGCTAGGAACAATTTTTTGGGGCAATCTGAAAAGGATTTTTACCTAGTGACAGAGCAACCAATATTTCCTTTTGAATCAGGTTCAACAATCATACGATTCTTTGATATTTGTTCTTGAATCAAAATCACTTTTTCTGTTCCTCTCACGATGAAGTAACCACCTGAAAGGAATATTCGCATTAATCTGAGTTGAACCATGAGCAATAATGCACCGCATTTGTAGCTTAGAAATTAAAGTTCATTACCTCGATATTACTGCTTTTTGTTGCTGTTTTCTCTTCGGCCCAAGCCTAACTGGAACTAGAAATCAAATTCAAATGGCTTTGTACGTAGACTAAGATATTTGCAACATTTCGAGCTTAACTCTTTATCGGGTTTCAACAAACTGCCTGTAACTTTTTCAAAAGCTCGATGTAGTTGCCAAAAAGATTGCATCCAACACAAACTGACTCAAAATACTGGACATAATTTGCGTATATACCTGGATCCATGGGGCATTCATTCAACTTGGCGAATTCAGCCTCTGATTTCCCAGCAAGAACACAATTTGAGCTTCTCAGCATTATTGGTATCCTATCGAATGAAAGTATTGATGCAGATCAAGTACTGTACAGAGTTAAAAACCTTACAAGATCGGCAGTATCGATCCAGAGAATAAGCCAAAAATCGAAAAATTAAACGCCTGGTCAAAGAACAGAAGATTTAAATTCAACTAAAATTTGTCCGTTTAGTTTCTTCAATCTTTTGACCAGGGGTTACGAAAGGAACCCAGTAGACTTATTGCATCGTAGTTATTGCTATTGGTGGGACTGCCGGACCCATACTTGGTTCATTTGAAAGAATACGCAATACACTCACAGAAAAAAGGTGGTTTTCAGGGGTACTATGTAGTACCCTAGGGTACTTCAGCACCTAGAGTACCCTTAGGTAATCTAGAGTACCATGTAAGGTACTTTGAGGGTACTCTGGAATACCCTAGGGTACTTCGAGGGTATTCTGGAATACCCTAGGGTACTTCAGGCCAGAAACGTACTCCAGAGTTCCCCTACGACTGAAAATATCACGTGACTTACGCAAAGTGTTCGAAAATGGAATGTATTTGCGTTATCTTCTTCTCTTGATCACGGTTGAATGTTGAATCGGTTGAATATGAATTTTGAAGTTTCGTTGCTGCGGCGAAGGTTTGAAGGAAAGAAAGGAAAGAATATCACGGAGAAGGTAAGCTTTAATGAATTTATTTCATCCGAATTGACAAAATATGATTGATAAGTAGGATGATGCATTTTACTGGCATACAATTGTTTCATTAACTTTATCCCGAGAAAGTTAGCTACGCGTTGTAGGTTTATTGACTTGCCAAAATGTGTCTGCCACTGAATTGAGAGCAAATTCAGCCTGGCTGTGTTTAGTTATTTCATCTTACTGAAATTTTACCCACAAAGAAGCATTGGGTTTTGTTCATATCGCCTCTTTCAAAAGATTATCTGGCCTACGAATCGGTTGACTACCGTTGTTATGACATACATGACCTACGTGGAATAGGCCTAAAGGCAGCAAGAACTGAAAGAAATACTTCTTGCCCTGCTGCTTGTTTAGGAAATAGTATTCTCGACCTGAACCCCAACTTGCTTGCATTTTGTAGTAGTAGGTCAGTTTCTTGACCAAAATTTACGCAAGCCTGCTGCCTTAGCATTTTCAACATGGTACCTACAGTTTCTTGGAATTTTTCGAGACTTTTTTAATATCTTTTATTCACATCTAATTCATGTTTTGATGGCGATTAGGTCTTTTAGTTCCAAGAATTTTCAAGTCTTCCAAAGACTGTACCTATAACAAAGTTTATTTCTGAGAACCCTATTTTCCTGAACTTTCTTGTCAGGTCTGGCACCTATGGTGATGCTATGGAATTGAATTTATCTTTGCTGTTTTCAAGAAACTGACAATCTAGACTTGGTAAAGACAGAAATCAAAGTAGGTCAAGGCAAGCAAAAGATGCGACACAAAAATTACATGAAAACGGAGAAATGTTGGAATGACTGTCAAAGCTGTGAAACGTTCTGTGTTTTGAACATTGGAACGAAACAATCGTAATCTTAGGCATAAGGGTAGCGGAAAATAAAATTTAGGGTGGGGGCTGCACGATAAAAGATCCATTGTTTACGAAAATTTTGCCCGACTTTAGGCTGATTTTCTGCCCGATTATGGCTGATTTTTGCAAATTTTTCCAAAGCTGGGAGGGCTGCAGCCCCCTAGCTCCCTGTCTCCTACGCCTATGATCTTAGGGATGAATGACTGCCTGAAACTTAAAATGAAGACAAGACTGTTAAATCAAGATGGTAAAGACGTAGGACTTGTGGCCAGAGAGGTGCAATAGGATGGACTGATGATATGAAATTGAAGAATGTAATGATTAGGGTGAAATGAAGGGATGAAACTGTAAGACAGAAGGATGAAATTGAATGATGAATGGAGTGCTCAATGGAAAGAGGAATATGAATGATCGAGAAGAATGGATAAGATATACAGTTTTTCAAGGAGCTCAACATTGCAGAAACAGTTTTGTCTTCATTAAGATAACTTTCTTCTTTTTCATGTGCAGTAAAATGCCACCGTTAACCCTTTCTCACCTATTGGTTAATACCTGAAGGGGTGGCTTTGAATGCCAAGAAAAATATTTGCACCAGTAGTGTTATACTGTAGACAACATTGATAATTTGTGCATTCAAAGAATAAGAAACTAACTAAGAAACTATTAGTATTAAAATGAACAAAATTTCATGTTCAAGCAAGAAACTTTTGGTATGCCTGAGCTAAGTTTCTTATTATAAAAAAAAATGTAATATCTGAAACAATTGAAAAAATCTATACAATGTTTGCTGACTAAAAAGTATGTTGAAATCAAATCTCAAGCATTTTACGAAAGATTATTGTAAGGGGACCAGTCTTAATTAATGTCGGGTAGGGGGCCGGAAGATGTTTTTAGGAGTAATAAACATTTTTCATAACCCCTTCAAATTCTTATTAAGATTTTCAAGGGCCCCTGATTATTTAGCTGTAATTTGTGGTGGCCCCTCTCTGTATCAAATTTGATGAAATATTCCCAAGGATGTTTTCTGATGGCAAGTGAATCAAAAATGACATAGAAATGCTTCAAGAGAAAAGATGGCAGAGCACCTGGAGATTTTATGTAAAATATGATACTTTGCGCAAAAACGCAAGGCATAAACAAAGATCATAAAAGGGTGACGTTTTAGCATTTCAATAGCTGGGATCAACTTTGTTAAGTTTTCATGGCCCCTTATTTTACAATGAAGTTTCTTTACAGAGCAAAAATTATTTTGACATAGAATACAATGAAATTGGTCCAATGTCCTTAGTGCTTTTTGTTTCCTCACAATCAACGATTGCACATATTTAGTACTGAACCCTATTGACTTTGAAATTTGAACAATGTGATGTCATGGAAAGATCACGTGATATATCTAAAAATAGATTTCAACTTTTCGTTCACCATAAGATGTTGTATACACATGCAAAGTTTCAAGGCTCTAGGTTGTCCAGAACAGAAACAAATTAAGGGGGCGAATCAGCCCCCCATAGGCTGCGTAGAGCATCAAATACCCTAGGCCTGATAGGGTTAAAGTTTGGCCCAAGTTAGCTGTAACGTAGCTATTGTTCCTTTTAATGTTGCCTACACTAGATAAATCTATGATGATGATGAAGATGATAATGATGCTCATTAAGTCACTTGACTGGTGATATGATGTGGAAACAAGTGCTTATTACCGGAGTACTGGTGAACATCACACAAAGATTTTTTACTGTAAAATATTTTGGATAATTCTGCAAGATTACAGGGTTTTTTCGTATAAGAAACACATTTATAAAACAAACGAGGCTCAAATCAGGTCAAGAATAAGAAACATTTAAAGACAAATGACGGAGATATAAGGCGACTTAAATCAGGGGCCTGGGCAATCTAAATATAGCCTATTGTATTCCATTGTATTTGTTGATCTCGAGAGGTTATCAAAACAATTGGACAATTTATGGCAGGCGCCCATCTTTTGTTCTATTTTTAAACTAGACGATATATATCCGTCATTTGTCTTTAAGAAACACAGGGAGGCTGAGCTTCGAAAGTAAACTTGAAAAGAGCTGGTTTTACTCTAAGCAAAATACAAACAGCATTCCAAAAAGTACTCCCGTTTGAAAACTCACTAAAATTTGATTAACCGGGAAAAATAGTAAGGACACAATTAGGATCTTTTTCACTTGATGCAGGAAAAGAAACATCTCCTTTCCTGTCATCCATTGTCATGATCAGTTGTTGGAAATTTAATTGATTTTAAGAAAAATTTAAGAAACATTTAAGAAACGTGTAAGGCCGGATTTGACATAATATTAAGAAACACCCAGACTGAAGGCAGAAAGATTGTTTCTCGTAAGAAGAAAAAGTGCACTCAGGTTATTGTTTATTAATTTTTATAAATGATTCAGTGTCATACCTAAATGGCAGGGGTGGCGTCAGAGATCTTCCGATGGAGGAGCTAAAGTGGCTAGAAAATGCAGTTTTCGTACATCATTTTGTTTGATTTTGCCAATTTCTTCTGACAGAAACACAAAATTTCCTCCGACAGGGGAGCTAGATGCTTCCAACAGGGGCTGTAGCCCCCCTCTAGCCTTCCCTGGCGCCACCACTACTAAGTGGAAATTAATAACGTTAAGAACACATAGATATAAAAGTGTGTGTGCTTCTAGCCTTCTGTAATTCTGTAACTAGTAACTCGTTTGTAGCTTTAATTCATCTTGCAAAGAAGCAGCCAGGCATTTTATAGTAAGCTGAAGTTTTAGCGTTCTGTGTAGCCTGAGATCCCAAAATTTCCATCAACAAAAGGCCTGTTAACAGGCTACGTTCTGTACAGCATTCGTACATCAATTAGCTAACGTTTAACAACGCGAAATATTTTTGTTATACATTTTCATGTGAAGCCAGTCAAGGTCATGATAGCAAGACAATGATTATGTTTTTCTCTTTGTTACTGACTCCCGTTGATTCTTTCCCAAGGAAATGATAATTTAGACTGCGTTCACACGATGCCGACACATTTTGAAAACGGTGAAAAATGTGACGGATAGGCCTCCCGTTCTCACGAAAACGGCACATTTTTTGCCGGCACATTTTGAAAAGGGTAGATTTTGAAAATTGAACCCTAACCGGCACATTTTGGAAACGGCATCGTGTAAACATCTAAAATTGATGAAAACAGAAAATCTTTAGACACTTTTGGAACGAAACTAATCGACTCTTAGGGTGTAGGCGAGCTTCTTTGGCATCAAAGTGTTGCAACGAATTTTTGTCGTCTAAGTTCCTACCGTTTTCAAATTATTCCAGTATCGTGTGAACCCTAGCTTAAACTTTGCAGCCGTCACATTTTTCACCGTTTTCAAAATGTGCCGGCATCGTGTCAACGCAGTCTTAGATACATTCTGAACTATCCTTAAGGGTCTTTCTGAAGTGCCTTTAAGTGTACTCTTGAGTACTTTTAGGGATACTCTGGAGTACCTTTACGGGTACTCTAGAGTACCTTTACGGGTACTCTGAAGTACCTTTAGGCCCTGTTTATATGAGGAAAAACACCCCACCTGCCAGACCCGGGGCTGAGAGGCGAGGTAAATTTCAGCCACCGTTTATATGAGATATTTCACCTCACCTGTCAGCCCCGGGGCTGAGAGGCGATGTGGAGTAAAGTCTCTCTTCCGTGAAATCAGATCGAACTGACCAATAAGAATCAACGAATAATTTCAATTTACCTCACCATACCGGTGGTGTTTCGTTTATATGGAAAAATTTCACCTCACCCAGGTGAGATCCCACCTCTGGTGAGGTGGGATTTCACTATACCGGTGGTGTTGCGTTCGTCATGTAAACGCGAAATGAAAACACAATGGATTCAATGGGAAGGTGGAATCTCACTTCTCAGCCCCGGGTCTGGCAGGTGAGGTGTTTTTCCTCATATAAACAGGCCCTTAGAGGCACTCTGGAGTACCTTTAGCGATACCCTCGAGTACGTTTAGGGATACACTGGACTACCTTTAGGTATACTCTGGAGTACCTTTAGGGGTACTCTGGAGTACCTTTAGGGGTACTCTGGAGTACCATTAGGGGAACTCTGAAGTACCATTAAAGGAACTCTGAAGTACCATTACAGGAACTCTGAAGTACCATTACAGGAACTCTGAAGTACCATTAAAGGAACTCTGAGGTACCATTAGGGGAACTCTGAAGTACCATTAAAGGAACTCTGGAGTACCATTAGGGGAACTCTCGAGTACCATTATTGGAACTCTGGAGTACCATTAGGGGTACTCTAGAGTACAATTAGGGGCACTCTGGAGTACCATTAGGGGAACTCTGGAGTACCATTAGGGGAACTCTGGAGTACTATTAGGGGAACTATGGAGTACCATTAGGGGAACTCTGAAGTACCATTAAGAACTCTGAAGTACCATTAAAGGAACTCTGAAGTACCATTACAGGAACTCTGAAGTACCATTACAGGAACTCTGAAGTACCATTACAGGAACTCTGAAGTACCATTAGAGGAACTCTGAGGTACCATTAGGGGAACTCTGAAGTACCATTAAAGGAACTCTGGAGTACCATTAGGGGAACTCTCGAGTACCATTAGGGGAACTCTGGAGTACCATTAGGGGTACTCTAGAGTACCTTTAGGGGAACTCTGGAGTACCATTAGGGGTACTCTGGAGTACCTTTGGGGGAACTCTGGAGTACCATTAGGGGTACTCTGGAGTACCTTTAGGGGTACTCTGGAGTACCATTAGGGGTACTCTGGAGTACCATTAGGGGAACTCTGAAGTACCATTAGGGGAACTCTGGAGTACCATTAGAGGAACTCTGAAGTACCATTAAAGGAACTCTGAAGTACCATTAGGGGAATTATGGAGTACCATTGGGGGAACTCTGAAGTACCACTAGAGGAACTCTGAAGTACCATTAGGGGAACTATGGAGTACCATTAGGGGAACTCTGAAGTACCATTAGAGGAACTCTTAAGTACCATTAGAGGAACTCTGGAGTACCATTAGGGGTACTCTGGAGTACCTTTAGGGGTACTCTGGAGTACCATTAGGGGTACTCTGGAGTACCATTAGGGGAACTCTGAAGTACCATTAGGGGTACTCTGAAGTACCATTAGGGAAACTCTGGAGTACCATTAGGGGAACTCTGGAGTACCATTAGAGGAACTCTGAAGTACCATTAAAGGAACTCTGAAGTACCATTAGGGGAATTATGGAGTACCATTGGGGGAACTCTGAAGTACCACTAGAGGAACTCTGAAGTACCATTAGGGGAACTACGGAGTACCATTAGGGGAACTCTGAAGTACCATTAGAGGAACTCTGAAGTACCATTAGAGGAACTCTGAAGTACCATTACAGGAACTCTGAAGTACCATTACAGGAACTCTGAGGTACCATTAGAGGAACTCTGAAGTACCATTAGAGGAACTCTGAAGTACCATTACAGGAACTCTGAAGTACCATTAAAGGAACTCTGAAGTACCATTACAGGAACTCTGAAGTACCATTAGGGGAACTATGGAGTACCATTAGGGGAACTCTGAAGTACCATTAGAGGAACTCTGAAGTACCATTAGAGGAACTCTGAAGTACCATTAGGGGAACTCTGAAGTACCGTTAGGGGAACTATGGAGTACCATTAGGGGAACTCTGAAGTACCATTAGAGGAACT
The DNA here is from genome assembly GCA_964020215.1 of Aurelia sp. 3 sensu Dawson et al. (2005). Taxonomy (NCBI): domain Eukaryota; kingdom Metazoa; phylum Cnidaria; class Scyphozoa; order Semaeostomeae; family Ulmaridae; genus Aurelia; species Aurelia sp. 3 sensu Dawson et al. (2005). Next base: position 2,691,488 of record OZ026592.1, on the reverse strand, counting down.
CTGAAGTACCATTAGAGGAACTCTGAAGTACCTTTAGGTATGCTCTGGAGTACCTTTAGGGGAACTCTGGAGTACCTTTAGGGGAACTCTGAAGTACCATACCTAGGGTACTCCAGAGTACCCTCACTAAGGGGTACTCCAGAGTACCCTAAAGGGTACCATATTTGTACCCGGCTGGAGTACCCTAAAGGGTACTCCAGAAGCCACCTTTTTTCTGTGAGTATACTGGGTGAGTCAATAAAAGGCCAAGCGTTTGAAACAATGCTGCTCACTGAATATCAAAGCAATATTATTGAAAACTGCCTTGTTTTATTCCCGATATGTCTAATTAGGTTCAGTGATTTACCCGGCTCAACCGGTCACTCCTTTCGGTAGTTATGGGAGATTTTCTCCTGAAAGTGAATTTTAAAATTCTTCAAACACAAATTAAAACCACGAGCGAAACTTTCTTTTGTTTTCTTTCCTGGCAATAATGACAGTTACTTGCATTCGAGTATTAGTCCTCTTCGGAAAACGGAATCCCTCTGAATAAGTTATTAATACTGGGGGGGGGGCTTTTTCATTCCCCCAAGAGGACAGAAACTTGCTCGTGAATTTAGCAAGCCTTTCAATGTTTAGAAAATCACTTGCAAATCTGAACGGAGTGACCGATTTCAGCTAGGAAAAATTCTGAAAACAATTCAACATGTTAGCTATTCAATCAGATATTAAAAAATATTGTTTGTGCATCTAGGGGGCAGTATCCTTTCAAACGCCAGGCCTTTTTCACTCACCCGGTAGCATTTCACAGGATTGATTTCAAAGTTCCGCAAAGATTCAACATTTATGCTGCAAGCAAGGCCATTGCAAACTTCAATCCTAAAATAACTTTCCAAGACAAAGTACAATCACAGCAGGTGTTATGAAGTACATCAAGTAAATTCCCAATGTTATGATTGAGATCAAGGAAAAACATTCTCAAAAAGTACGAAACAACATCAAAAAGCCTTCCTGGAATATAAATGGCGAAATGAATTTGAAAATAGAAGTCGAAAAATCGTCGAAAGCGTAAAAGAAATACTATGAATATTTGATTTGATTTTCATGTCTAATTACTTTAAACTCGAAAAAGGAAATTAGTTTCTAACATAACGAATTAGTTTTACGCAGAAATCTGCATTTTTTACAAATAGTTTATGAAGTTTATGATGAACAAAATGTTATTTTCTTAAAGTTTATTGACTAAAACCTTGGAGAACACAACATTTTTTAAATTTCATAACAGTCAAAACCTCGTTTCAAACAGCACTGATTTGCCTCGGAGGGGGGGAGGGGTACATGACTTGTGAATGGACGGGGGTATGCCGCTCAGTTTTCAAAAAAGCAACCCATTTCTAAATGTACCCATTTTTATGATAAATTTGGCAGAAAACTACCCCTTTTGCAACTATCTTTTTGCCAATTTCAGCCAAACCTACCTTTGTTCAAGAAAAATCATCAGAAAAAGGACCCTTGAGGTCCAAACTGTCACAGTATGGGTAGCTTGTGTCCCAGACCCCAGCTTTTACTTTCTGAGTCTGGAGTACAGGCTACATATGGGCGGCACATAACCGTACCCTCAGCATGTTATCTGTCCCCGGGAGTTTTCAACTGGTCAGCCAATGAGATCAACGGCCGAATGAGATCAACCAATGAGAATGAAAGAGAATAGATGAGATCAGGGGGGTACTGGACTAGGGAAGTGACGGGGGTGTGGAAAATCTTTCTATACCCTGTACCCTGTCGCATAAAAATGCCCCAAGAGTATATCCCGTCGCATAAAGTCTTTGCCAAAAATATACATAACCCGTTGTTTCAATAGAGCTCTAAAACATCTCTTTTGACATGCTACCCTGTCGCATAATTTTCTCATCAATTTCAATACCCTGTCTCGCATAATTTTTACCGTAAAAGGGCGGTAAATCCCGTCAAATCAAACATGGGAGTACCCCTCCCCCCCGGAAAAGAGATCAGCCAATGAGATCAACCTTCGAAGGAGCGAGGCGTACTGAAGACAAACCACAAGTAGACAAAGCATGCGTGCAGACACTACTGATTCCCCCGAAGAGAAGCGAGGTTTAGAAACCTCTCTGAGGAGAAAACAGTCGAGTCTGCACGCCGCTAAGTAGACCTCGAACAGTTTCAGAAGCTATGAATGCATAGCACTGGAAATTGCAAATATAAAGAGCTTCCCTAGACAACAGGGAAGCATGAGGATATAGCAACTTCAGAATATAAAACTCCGGCAGAGCACCGACGACATAGGTCATCGCAAGACAATAGCGCACCAAAAACATAGAGCATCACAAGCTCAAGCAACCATCACAGATCATTATCAAGTGGATAACGAATTTAATGAAAGCGTAGATCAATAGAACTGGAGACTGTAAGAATAAAGCTGGTCGCAAGAAATAGTGCATAAAAAATACAATTGATCGCAAGAAAACAGCGCACCAAGAATACAGAGTATCACTAATTCGTGCGGCTATCACGCTTCATAAAATCAAGCGGACGAAGCACTTCATGAAAACGTGAGTTCATTGAACTGTGATACAGTAAGAACACTGCAAGAAAATATATAACAATAAAAACGCGTACGGAGCATTAAAAAGATATGGAGCGCTACAGGCAAATTTTTTATGTTGCTCTCTGTTTTGGGGTGCTTGTTAATACCACAGAATCAAGCAGCGCAATATATGAGTTGATACATGATGATAATGCACGCAATATTTATAATCGTGTGACAGAGATACGTCTCATCCATAAAACTTTTCACCGATGTAGTTTGGTTTTAGACTGATTGCATATTCGTAGTTATCGCTAGTGATAGACTGATGGACGCTCAAACTACGACTTATGGACTTTGATACTAAAATTTGGGATGAAGTTTTCCCCGATCGATTTCATAACAAGATTTGGAAACCATAGCAACACTGTACGAACACCAGGTAATGGCGGATGGGCCTAAGTTGCCGGCTCGAACCTCCAATGTCAAAACAGCTCAGAATTCAAGTTTACAGTGATATTAGCCATGAACAAAAGCCACAAGTATCCATACGAATGTTTCCTCAATCCAAGAATCAACAAACCTTTCACTGTGAATCAGGAGTTCCTCAGTTTTAAGGCCAATTAGCTTCCATGAACTTCACCGCAGCTTTGAGAATTTCCAACAGTCGAGGGTCACTTGCCTCGCTTCCGAGACTACAATGCAGCCTCATTCCAAAGGGCACACGTAAACGTGTGCATCTCCGTCTCAAAAATTTATATCAAAGTCCATAAGGCCCAGATTGAGCAAAAAAAGAAATGTTGTTGTTGTTGCTATTGTTGTTGTTGTCGTTGTTGCTATTTTGCGATATCTGGGACTATGTCGTGAGGCTAGTTTGGTTTATGGTTGTAATTATGTTGTTTGGAAGATGAAGACGAATGAATATAAAGTAATGAGGAAGATGCCATTAGATCTTGATGGTCTTGCAGTATGGAAGAAGATTCAGAAAAGCAAGGCAGCGGTTTTGGAGATATCAAATGCAACTGCATTGGAAGGAGCGATTGAGAAAATAGCTAATAAGTCTGAGGGGATAACTGAGCAATTACAAACTGCTCTTCTGTCAGATAAAGGTATGTGTCTATGTGTGAGATGCAGCTGTTGTTACCTCTTTCTGTAACTGATTACAAGTGTACAGAGCAGAAACTGTGCACGCATGCGCGAAAACTCGTAATTTTGAGCCTTTGCTCCATGAAGCAGATCCCGAAATTAGGCAACACTCGATATTTTCTTCCCAGGGCCTTAAACTGTTGATTTACCATTTCAAAAAGTTTATCTGTTCAAAACACTTCCTAATCTCAGATTGATCGAGACGTCATTTTACGCAGTTTCTGCTCTGATTACCGGGTGACCCAAAGAAACTTCACGAGCAAGATCGCACATAGTTTCCTAAACGCAAACGTTATGAACACAAACAAGGTATCAACACGTGCCTAAAAGGTTCACCTATCTCTGAGATGTTGTTTGGTTGGTTCAAGGTATGCCTTCTGTCCGAAAGGAAATTCACAACAGTTACAAAAATATAGAAAATCAAGCATGTCGCGGACGATCCCTCGTTTTCCAGCCGATATTTTGGAGATGCGCGAGAAAAGTAGACTGGTTCCACAATCTCTGTAGGCTCCTTAGAGCTGATTTGTCGTTGAGCTGGCCATCAGCAACAACAACAACAGCCAAATTGAGGGGCTGGTGGAGCCAGTCTACGAGAAAAGCTGAATTCTAAATTTACTTTGAAGTAAGAACTTTGAATGAGGAACGGAGGTCAATTGTATTGCAAACAAAGGATTTCCCCATACGACTTCAAATCCATTGATGCGTTGAGTTCTCACAAACTGTTGATTGGAAAAGGATGGCGATTATTTCACTAATTTGGAATCTGGGATTCGAAGTCTTCTTTTAATCTGGTTTCTACGTTTCAGGATGGTGGATGGTAATCGTTGCTTAAGATGACCATGCAGCATCTCAAAAGAAAGCTAAGCCTTTTCAAATAAACTGTGACACAAATCTCAGGGAGCCAGTTATGATCTACACGTTTTTTTTTAGGATCAGGCCATAGTACTAAAAGTTTCTTAATTTAACATGAAATTTTGTCCATTTTAGTACTGAAAGTTTCTTAATTGGTTCCTTATTTTTTGAATGCATGAATTGTCAATGTGGTCGCTAACACTGCTGCAGATATGTTTCTTGATATTTAAAACATCATATAGGAATAAACAGTGTTCTGTTATGTTGGAAACACAAATGGTTAGATAATATTGCCCAATAATAAAGGTTCAACGATCTATTTTCTATAAAATTCATGCTTTTAACTTTGAAAAGTTTCTTAGTACTTCTCAGACGTAGTACTAGAGTTTCTTAAAATTTTGGCCATCTTAGTACTAGTTTCTTATAAACCAGTTTCTTATAAAAAAAACGTGTAGCTCGTCACCTTTAAAAGCTTTACCATTAAGGTGACTCTACACTTAAGGTGGCTCACACCGAAAAATTTCAAAATTACGAAACAGTGAACGGTGGTTGTATACCAAGTAAAAATATGTTCAAAACACAAAAAAACAATAAGTTAAGGTGGCTCACTACTGATATAAATTTCAAACTACTACACACTGGGTGTCCAATCGCTCATGATCTGAGCGACAAACTTGTGTTGACCCCTGGCTGCCAGGGGGGAGGGACGGGCAGTGCAGGAATTGAACGAGACATCATCTGTGCTTGTTCCCTTCCCATGATTCCTTAAAAGAGGCTCTGGTTCTTTATTTCAGAGTACAAAAGTTGCAAAGATGCAAAGAAAGATGGAACTACGCAAAATGGCGTTCTAAAGATAAAGGGAAAAGGCAGGACAATTACAGCATTTTGCGATATGACAACAGATGACGGTGGATGGACAATAATCCAAAAGCGTTTTAATGGATCACTCAGCTTTCAACAGGATTGGGATAAATATAGATTTGGCTTCGGTTCTGCGTATGGAGAGTACTGGTTAGGGCTTGAGCATATCAAGCATCTGGCGAAACCTGACACTTCACTTCGAATTGATCTGCGAAACAACAAAGGTAATAGAGTATATTGGGGCAAAACTGGTCAGAGTTAGAAAAATGAGTCAATTCAATTTTGTTTCGGAAATTAGCGCAAAGCGTCGTTTCACGTAGACTTGCCCCAAGTCTTTTCAGGCAGACTTATTACAGATGACGGAACGGACTTGGGGCAAGTCTACATTTTCTTCATTTTTCATCATTTTTACACAGTAGCCTCATCAGTGGAGGTGGTCGAGGAGGGATTGCTTTGCAAGGGTTTTGTCAATCTCTTTTATATTACAACTGGACAGCAATAGACCTTTTAGCTATTCTACAAAAGAGCCTGGATCGAGCGTTATTTTTATACAATTTTATACGCGAGATTCGATCGAGTGGCGTTAGAGCCTCTATAATTATTGTGCACATTCGAAAATTCTACAGAATGTAGCAAACTATCGTTCGATTCTGATTCTTTTCAGAATGGCTAAAAGGTCTATTGATTAAAATCACATCTATGTTTAAGTTACAACGCACAAAAATGGAAAAAATATATTAAATCTGAGCAAAGCAAATTACATTTGACTTACTTAAAAATGAAAAGGGAGGGTGCTTGTTTGACAGATATAGCTTTCTGCTCAATGTCATTGGTATTTAAAGGGAATAGACACTGACACAGCGAAATCTCGTAGCCGTTATAAATAGCCCAGAGAAACGCTCAAAAATCCATTGTTTCGTTAGCCACGAAATGAAACCGGATGCGTCTAAGTTGTCGAGTAAAATAGATTATATTTTTGACCTGGCCCGGGCCAAATTCAACTATATCGATTCCCTTTAAAGTTGCAGTTTTTCAACAGACGATTGCGCTTAAAAGCACACTGTCGTGGCGCTGATTGGCTGAATAAGACAATAAAAAGAATAGAATAGGGCAACATTCAGTAATTTCGCTGTACACAGAAATTCATGAAGACGATAACGAGCTGACAGCCTTTATTCTCGAAACAAAGTATGACCCAAGGGCATAAAGGCTTGGTAATTGTTCAGAGGCGATGTCTTTTGTTGGTGATTACAACACCACGATTAGCCAATCAAACCCACGACAGTGTGCCTTTAAGATGGTGGACAGGAATTTTTTACCATGATGCTTTGCGTCACAATTAATTTCGCTCAATTAGATTGGCTATTTTCTTCAATACCGCAAAGGATCTTGGTAAAAAATTCCTCGATGCCATCTTTAGCGCAATCGACTTTTAATGTTGTGCAAACTAAAGTATAACCAAAGCTATGTAGAGGAAAACTATGTAGAGGAAAACAGCCTTTGGCCATGGAAAAACGATTATTTTCCAAAACAATGCAAATTAGATATCTATCGAAGAAGTTTAGCAAGCAGAACTTGATTCTGAAGGAGGCATTAGTCCCTTGAGAATTTTTAGGACGGTTTTTGCTTTATAAGTTTTTCCAACTTCAGAAATACATCAATCGAAAGCGCAGGTTTCCGCAAGCAGTAATATGAAGTTAGAATTTGCATAGAGTGACTGGTTTGCCTGTCGTCTTTCATAGAATGTACTGTGGTCAGCATTTTGCTCCTACAGTTTCTTAATAAAATTTGGCACGACTAAAAGCTATTCCGGAGCTCGCTGTTTCATAAGGAAAGACTGTTTCCGTATTCTGCTTGAAGACTGCTCATTAGATGGCATCACAGTTTCATAGGACACCAAATTTGTTTTGCAACCTTGATCATGGACAGTTCGGACACAATTGTTGTGCTGTCTGAACTAGTAATGAAACAATAATGATTCAATACTCACCCAAGCGCAGCAAGAATGTTTGTATTCCGTTACAACATCGTGTGTTGGTTAGGCCCGAGCTTCACATTCTGAATCCAAATTGACCTGCGCCTCCCAAACTTACCCTAACGATATGTCCTCGCAGCGACGAGTTGGAAGGCGCAATGTTGTTGCAGGTCAGTTTGGATTCAGAATTTGAAGCTCGGGCCTAACCAAAACACGATGCTGTAACGGTATACAAACATTCTTGCTGGGCTTGGGTGAGTCTTGAATCATTATTGTTGACAATTGAATCATTATTGATAAACGAAAAACTTCCAATGATTCTCAAGAGACTGGGACTGAAAACCCTTCGTCGTTTCGAAAGAATTTGTTTACACTACGTGACAAAACCCTTTTAAAGGTCATTGCTTTATCAAATTCTTTTAGGTGAATCTGCGTTTATGGAGTACTCGAAATTCGAAATAGAAGGAGAGTCAGAAAAGTTCGAGATCAAGAAAATTGAATATTACAACGGCATAAATTTAGACGAGAGAATGATTCGCCTGAATGGCATGGAGTTCTCCACATCTGACAACTACAATGAAAGTAACAATGAAGGATGGTGGCATGGAACATGCGATAACGAAAGAGTGAATTTGAATGGGCTTTATCCTGATTCTGAGTGGCAAGGTTCTAAGTTTATGCAATGGCAACCATGGAATACAGCTGAAACGTATGTTGTTTATTCAGAGATGAAAATTCGCAAAAACGACCGAAGCAAAGACTTGTGCTGTCAGAACAGAATGGGTGTTGTGGCCTAAACATATCTACGTGTTTGCATGTTGCACGTATGCATAACAGTACACCAACTGTAGCAAGCACCTGAACGCAAGGTCGTAAGTTTACGAAATGGAAATGATGGAGCACAGTCGAAAGGAATGTTGTTTACTCAGAGATAAAATCCGCAAAAACGACCAAAGAAAGGACGGGGGTCTCTGGTTTCAGCTGTCGCATATCTTTTATCTTTGAGAGCTCGCGACTCAATGAATTTTTAAACGATTTGCATGATTCTATGGTCTCTAAAATTACTTGAAAATCTTAGGGACAGGGCTGGCTACCTTTCCATGAGCCAGTTTATCTTATAGTTATTTTTCAACATTTAATCAAACAAACAAGGGCAGATTTCGTAATACAATAGCATCAGTTGCTTTGGTTTACACCTCAATTCAAAGCGATTAACGAATGCAGACAAAAGAAATTTTCTCAGCAAGTAATTCAAAAGAAATACAGCTGCAACGTTGCCCTGAAACCAGTATGGCAAACTCTCACTTAGTGCGGGCAAAGGGAGGTTTTTAAGAGAAGTTATGTGCTTATGACGAAAGAAGAAGTGTAAGTCTAGAGTTCTGTCTCACGGATTTTGTTGATTCAGAAGCCGAGCAGCGGACATTACAATTCTTGCATATTTATTGCTCAAATGTAAACGGTTACTCCTCAGCTCCTGAGTCAAATAGACAAAATCCGCCATACAGAACTCTAGAGTTAGCCCTATTCTTTCGTTATAAGCACATAACATCTCTTAAAAACGTCCCTTAGCCCGCATCAAGTGAGAGTTTGCCGTACTGGTTTCAGGGCAACTTCGCGATTATGTTTGTTTTGGATTACCGGTTGAGAGAATTTCTTTTGTCTGCATTAAGGACATCTTAAAGGACGAGTCAGGGGTTGGCATGACTAATGATAAAATTCACGATAATTCTGCTTTGAATGATGTATCATACCTTTTCTCACTATTTTCACCTTCTCTTTGTGAAATTATGCATTCGAATAAGCGGTCTGAGCGAAGTGACGTCATATCGCTCAAACGAAAACGAGGCTGTCCTTAATCGTTACTTGCCTTTTTATTTTCTTATCGTGTGCTCGTGCAAAAATTTCAACACAGTGATCAGACTGGGCCTAAATTATCAGAATGTTCAAGGAATTGACGGCCGTTGGGAAGCTCAAAATGTGGAAGGAAAGAACTCGATTCCGACTCCAGGACAGGGTATCATTTATGTAAGAATGGGCTCCACGACAGGGTTACGACAGGGTCCAAATTGTCATTTTTGACTCCGAAACGTCGTTGAAGGCCATTTGCACTCCACGAACGTGTTTCAAATCGCTTGGATGGCAACATTTCCACATTTTCCGATGGATTTCTTACAACGTTTCAAGGCAGAGCACAATTTTGTGTGAAGAAACTCAAGGACAGGGTATTGTTTAGGACCTCCAAGACAGGGCATCATTTTCAGAACTTTGACTCCGGGACAAGGGGGCTTTTCAGATTTTCCAGCACCTTAATTAGACCAAGAACAGACGGCACTTTCCCGTATGTTCGCAGACCATGTAACCCGCCGGGGAGCAGTCAAGGGCCTTGGACATGGACATCATAAACATTCAAGGCGTTAGACTTGTTACATTTCTACCATGCATACCAAGGTAGTTTTAGGACACAGGGAAGCTAAGCTTATCGAAGGAGTGTCCTCGTGACACAAAAACATGTAATGAAATATTTCATGCGATGCTGAAAGCAAGGCACGCTTTTGAAATATAGCTCCATAATATATCGAGGCAACAGGTTGCATTTGAACATACAAGTGATTTATTTTGCGACAGAGTCTATTGATGTGGGATGCAGAACCACAGTTCATTGATGACGAAGCTCTCAGGAAATTCTTGTAAAATTTTCAGAACTCGATCAATAACAGATAAACTTCAACGATTTGGTAGAAATAACCTGGCATATATTAAGATGGAGACTCACCTTCCAATTGGTAAGTTGTTTCTAACGACGCGCTAAAAAGACAATTAAATGAATTTTTCACATTTCTTAAAAGGGAGATTGGGTTGAAAAGCTTTACATATCTGGAGAAAGGACACCAATATGCTCAACTGTCGCTTATGCACGCGAAACTGAATGGTCTTTTTTTTATTCAATTTATTTAACGTTGGCTATATAAACAATACAATTAATAGCACATAGTGCTAATTTAGGCCAAGTACAATCATGTAAAAAATAATAATAAAAATAAAGAAATTAAATTTACCCTAAATTTTCTTCTAAATTAAATGTAACCCAAGTTTTCCACATATCGCTTGCATAGTCTACAGTCACAACTAACCGTGTACGTTTTAAGTTTTCTTTTAAACACTGACAGAGATTCTGATTCCTTTATTTCGGTAGGTAGTGTCCTCCAGAGCTTCTGCCCGAGGAACCGCACAGTTTCTGTTCCAAACCTCATTGTTTTAACTTTTGGTAAACATATGTTTCCGCCATCCCTCAGTCCATATGAAGGCACCTTTTCCATGAAAACCTCCTTCATAAAGCTAGGGGCGTTTCCTGATTTTGTTTAATATATTTCAGTAAGAAGTAACCGCAGATTTCTCTGATGGACAGATGCCGAATTTTGATTCACGAGAAGGGTTTCAAAATCTGAGTGATTATCTTTATATACAATACGTAAGGCCCTCCCTTGTATCTTATTGATTTTTTAATTTATGTTTCTATCATGAAACATCCATACCAATGAAACATACATCTTTATTCATCTAATTGAGAACCTGCATGGTAGGCAAAGCTATTTACGTACACTTTAAGAAAAACAAAAGAATAAGGGTATGTCTAATGATCTGCTTGGCGGTATTTGTTTCTTTGCTTCAGGAGACGAGCAGAAAGTATTGCAATCATCTCATACGGCGTCACCAAATCAATTATACTTATGCATCCTCGTCCCTTGTTTCCCTGCATTCTTTGATTTGCTGATATCACTTCGTCAAAAGGGATTCATAATATTACTCTTAAAAAGCAGGCCCACTTTTTCAAAATGGCCTACATTAGCGGGAGTTCTCGTACACTCCACAAAATCACTACAAGTCTAGTTAAAAGTGCATGAACATGGAAAAGCAAAATGATGCGTTCCTGACCTACTAATCGCAAAAATACATACTGTTCAAGCAGTAATCTCCCTCTGTAGAAACAAAATAGATCCATCGCAGCAAGGAAATATCCAGACCATATCAATCGTTTTTTGTATGCAACGACAACAACTTTCTAAATAGCGCCTTCTTATTGGTTGAAAACTAAATTCTAGCGATTTGATTGGTGAATACTGAATCACTCTACGCGGGCCTAAAGCGGGCCCACTTTTTCAGAGTAATATTACGGGTCCCTTTTGACCAAGTGATATCAGCAAATCAAAAAACGAAGGTAAACAAGGGACGAAAAAGCATAAGTCTACAAAACAATTACTACTTAGTTCCCTTCCTTCTCTCGTAATAAACTCATCTTTCGCGTGCACAAGGCGACAGTTTCCTTTTGGTTTCAGGACAACTTTTCCGGCTTGCATCTTTCGAGTTATTGTACAAGTTGCGAGAATTTCTTTTGACTACAGCTGCTAATCCCTTACAATAGACAATTGCGCTAAAGATGGCGGTGGACAATTTTTTACCAAGATGCACTGCATTTTTCAATCGAATTCCTAAAGAATCGCTAAGGATTCGCAATTCGAATGCAATGCATCTTGATAAAAATTCCTCACCGTCATCTTTAGTGCAATCGTCTACTGCGGTGTAAATAAAAAAATGTAAAAACATAAAAAACATAAAACAGAATATACCTGATTTCCTCGAGTGTATTCAATATCGACTGTGATTGGTGCAGAGTAACTCAAATCTCGTAATCGACACTGTGTACGAGGAAAATAAAAGACACAATTATCTATGAGGTGAGCCAACCTCGTTCCAAAGGGTTTCGCCAACCTCGTTCCAAAGGGTATCTGTTGTTGTCAATAGGCGGCTAGACCTCAACAGATACCCTTGGGACCGGTTGCTAAATGCTAAATTCTGGCATATTTTGACGGGAATAATTTCAAATTGCGGAATAGCCCAAAGGGGCTAGAGGGGACAGAGCAGAAACTGCGCACGCATGCGCGAAATTTCGTAACTTTGAGTCCCCCTAGCTCCCTGCAACAGATCCCAAAATTCGGCAACACTTGATATTTTGTTCCTTTGGCCTTAAACTCTTGATTTATCGTTTCAAAACGCTTATCTATCCAAACACTTCCTTGTCTCAGATGGCTCGATGACGTCATTTTACGCAGTTTCTGCTTTGTCGCTCAAGGGTCAATGTATGCATTGCGGTCTACGGAAAACCTTTCACTGCCACTGGGTACTAGGTTGCCGCGAGGGGCATTTCACTTCCAAAGAATCTCGTACACCTTTGGCAAAAATCCTTTTGTTCCTAAGAAAATCCACCAAAAATCCGTAAGAATCCTTTTGTTGTGAAAGAATCTCGTACGCTTTTTCGAAAAAGTGAAATGCCCCTCGGGTTGCCGGGTGAGCAAGAAAACAGTTCCCACTTTGGAAAATTCACAGCCAGCACGCAGACTTTGGTCACTGATGTGGAGAGGAAAGGAAGAAACCACTTGAGCAAGTCTGCGAAATAATTTTGCCGCTGACCAATAGCACTATGCGCCACCGCATTCAGTTGGAATCTGTAAATCTGGGAAACATCCAGGAAAAGCGAACAATGGAGTTTAGCGGATCCCTGTCCCCAGGGAATCAGCCTATTGTCATCGGCACATGGCTACTAGCACAGGTAGGTTGGAACTTGAAGTTCACTTGGACGAAAGCTCAAGATTGTAAAACATCAATAAAAGCATCATAAAAACATTGGAATAACTATCACAGTGAGGACAAGAAAATCGAGCAAATTGAACTATTCATTGTTTGGAAAAATATCTCAAAATCTAGCCGCAGCCTTTTCATCATTATCGCTGAAAATTGTCTCCAAGATCCAAGCAACATTCTGGACTAGGTGAGTTATTGAGAAATAGGGGATGGCATCTATATCTTTTATCGAAGGGGTATTGGTCTTCACAAGGCTGCCAGCCTAAATATTTTGGTATGCAAAAGTAAGTCCGCCTAGTGTTCAAAATCCTTGATATAAACAAGCATTCAAATCATTTTTGAAGAGAAAGATACTTTGTTGTTTATTTTACAGAATTGCAAGCCTATTTGACCCTTCTTAGCCACACTAGCTAAGAAATTCAAAGAGTGCTTCAAAAACAGCACTTCTATTGTTCTCCAGCAATGACGAGATGAAGTAAATTTTCAAAGAAAGGGTTCTAGCGTGGTATTAAAATTTTTGCAAATCTTTTAAAGGGTTAGCAGTGTTGTCTATTCATAAGAGAGCAATTTCTACGTTTTAAACAATGTAGTGAAAATATCTAATACGATGCCAGAACCCTTTCTTTGAAAACTTACTTTATTTTGACATTGCTGGAGAACAAAAGAGGTGCTGTTTTTGAAGCAACCACTAATTTTGCCCTTTCTCTGCCATAAATCAGCAACCACGTGTCAAATTGACTCAAACAAAGTCTCAAACTCTACGTTGAAGCTTGACCTATGCAACTGTGTAAAAACCGAGATTATTAAAAGTACAGCTCCTCCACAGTAGTCATACAAACGGGTCACAATTTTTTGGGACGCCCTGTACAATTTTTCAAACAACTAAAATGGTTTTGGTGCATCCGCTATAAGAGAGACAAACAAGTCATTACTGTATTGCAAACAGAGATTCAAGGCATAAGCTATCAGAATAACAGATATTACCTCATGTGGGCTCACTGCTCTTGACACATTGAATGATTCTTCGACATCAGGTGAGCCAACGTTGATGTTCAAATATCTACGAAAAACAAATCATTTTTTTTTTCTATTCTTTATCTATATCAACTGAGCAAAAAAAGTTAATATGTTTGTTGGGCTATGGAATATAAAGTATGCGGCTGATATTCAAAACTGAATTTCCTTATACTGTTACCTTACAGCAATGACCTGAACACGCTTTGACGTATGCTATCCTCTTAGAAGGCTTAGGAAGCCCTCCCTTAGTATGAATAGAGACCTTTAGCAACAAGGACGGCGACTGCAACGGCAACGCAAATGTGCCCGTTGTTTCTGAACTTCAGCTTGAAAAGACTCCTTGTTTTCCTTGCGAATTTGCTTCCCTTGAGAGTCTATGAAGTTGCCCTTTTCAACTGCACCACTTTGAAATCCTGATTCTAAGATGCTGTTCCTCAGATCTGGATCTTCGAAGTAAAACTCGCTCACTCTAAATGTTAAAGCTTCCTAAGTATTCAGATGAAGAAGATTTTTCCTTGGCTTGTTTGAGAACATGTGGAGGTAACTTGTGGGAAACTATACTCGATTGTATCATACAAGACGACGTTCTGGCTGGCATTGCCATTCTGGTTGCTTAGAGTCCCTAATGACTTATTCTTGAGGATTGCATTCTCCCAAGTGGACAGAACACATGTACGTCAGTGTCATTATAGTTAGGAAGGATACATTGGAAATTTTGCTCATCACGTTAACTCGTTTTTGCAGGTTTTTGAAAGGGGCTTTCCGCAGAAAATCTCCCTTGTCAAAGGGAAGGAGTGATCGATTGAAGCCAGGTAAATCAAAGAATCTAACTGATGTATCAGTTTTCAATATTACTGGTTTTATCTTCAGGGAGCAGTAATTCTTCAGACGGGCATTCTTTTCGTTGAATCATCTGATAAAACGTCTATTACAGCTACCAAGACAAATAATGAATAAATCTGTGTAAAATGTTGTACGGTGAATAGAAAAATATAAATGTAGCCTTGATTGGGTGCACGAGAGTTACAAGTCTATCTTTCCTACTCTCCCTTTTTTCTTTTTCCTTCTTCTCGACTTGTAGCAACACCAGACAACTCTCCTCACAGTTAAAATACCAACAAATTGTTACAAGCTTGCCTTATTTATGATTTGGATGATTTAAAAATATTCAACGAAAGTCGCTTACTTCAAGTACCAAACAGGATCAGCCTCAGTTGTCACTTTTCCATTTGCTTGCATTATTTCCTTTATCTGACAAAATAAACACCAAAACTGAACTAAACTTAGAACAAAACACTTGTCTAGTATATAAAAGTGACATTGTCTCATCATTGCTTGCTTGGTTGATTTCTATTACAATGTTAGCATACCGGGTATCTAAAAAAATATTTGTAAAGTTTGAGCAATTCCTGCGAAAAAGCCTTGTATTAAAAACTTTTATCTTTAGTTTACGGTATGGAGGGGATTTTAACTGAGATTTTACGACCTTGCAAGTCCAAATTGGGTTTGTATTCACAGATTAATGCACTAAAACAGGCAAAATTTCTGAGGCAGTTTAAGACGGATGGTTATTGATCACGCAGTTACTACCTAATTATAATTTGTATGTATAACTTGGAAAACAGTTTTGGGGCAGGTCAACGAGGAAACATTATTTCTGGAAGTTTGTTGAGCTGTGACAGTGAAATTCATTCTTCACTAATTCCAAGCTCAATATGACTGAATAATCATAAGGCCCGTTTTATAAGTCGTGCCGTGCCGCGCCGAACCATAGAAATTTGAGTTCGACTGAGGTTCGACTTGGAGCGCCTCTTCTGTTTTATAAGAACAAAACTTTTGCCGTGCTGTGCTGTGCCGAGCCATAATGAAGAATGCGCACAATACTGACTTAAGAAAATTTTCTTTTTAATTTCATAAGCTATTGACATTATTGAAATAATTATACTTCTTTTATGCAGGTGTGAGTATAGTGCGGCACGGCGCGACTGAAATTGGTTTTATAAGTCGCACCGGGTCGACCCAGTCGAGAGGCCTTTGGCGTATGGTTCGACTTAGTCGTACCAAGTGTCACGTTGGTTTTATAAGAGTCGCGCCGTGCCGAACCAGGCAAAAATTGATGGAAATTCACTCGGTTCGGCACGGCGCGGCACGACTTATAAAACGGGCCTAACAGTAACAAAACTTGGGTGAGAGAGATCCTTTGGTAGACATGAATTGACACTGTTCCTGTTTTGTCAGTTAAAGTATAATGAATCTCTTTTAACATTTTCCCTGATTGATGTAATAGTTTCATTGATCATGAAATTTTTAGGAATAGAAATTTTAATGTCTGAGCTGACTCAAAAATTTCTTCAAATTCTGCATAGGTAGTAGTAGCATAATTCAATAACTATCTGTCTTGAGCTGCTTCAAAAATTCTGCATGTTCAAGTGAATTAATCTCCCAGTACAAAGTGATTTGAACGTGAAAGGTTGCAAAATCAAAGTTGGGATCTCATCTATATGATAAACCAACACCAGAAATTTATGAAAGAAATCCTCTTTCACAGGAGCTGTTCAAATGATTATACTTTTTTTGGGACACCTGTTAGGAACATTGGAGAGGCAACTTGTCATACTAGAAGGCATGCAGAATCAAAAATTTGAAAAACTTATTTATTCTCATTACTTCAGTATATACACATGTTGCAGATGAATTTTCAGCCAGCAGAATTTTGAATTCTCTGAGCGGGCAGAATCTTACTCAATGAAAAGTCCATCAGCCTAAATTTCTCTTCAGTTAAAAAGGACAATGACGATCAACATTTCCTGTTGCTTTGTGAGTTATATAATGGGCCTAGATCAGATCTTCTCAATAGTGTGAATGCAATAATGCTCCTTCATGGTTTTTTGTCTCTTTCAAATGAAGTTTTAATCAAATTCTTTTTGTGTGCTGACAAACAGTTAACCAAGAAGCTACTTGAGGCAACCCTAAATTCATTCATGCTTCAGAGTGCTTTAAAATGTTCCATTGTTACTTTTACTTTGTATACCTAGTTTAGTTGCATTTCTCTCTATTTTTGTTTACTGTTGTGCGTCTTTATGCATTGGTGATGGGAAAGTCATTGTCTTTCGCTCCTCATGGTTTCATCCTCATAGTGTAATACAGTAGATTATAAGTATTAGGGTAGTACAGTAGAGTGTAAGATATGTATAGTAATTATTTTATATGAATAGAAAAAAATGATGATTTTTCTCAAAGACTATTGAAAAAGACTATTGAATTTCTGACTGCTCAGAAACTCCGCTGACTGGAAATCAGCCTCTCAGATGGGAAAACTGCTCACATCTGAACATTTATCTTACCTCTGTGTTGATAAAGTAATTGAATGAATCAATGTGCTGCCTAACCAATCCCTTTACCTGTGAAAGAAAAAGAAATGCCAATTATTGATGAAAAGTAGAAACATAAATTTTACATAAGAAGGTAATCCCATTGTGACACTGGAATGGCACAGCATTGGCCAAGGGATTTTGTTGTGCGGTTCTCAGAATGTACCACTGTTTTGTGGTATATAGACAGCAATCATCAATGTAGCCTTTGCATAGACCCATTATTCCAAAAGAAGAAAGAGTCAACAAAACAAAAAACAAAAGCTTGCTATGGGGTTTCTGGATTCTAGAAACTTAATTTATGCAGCCTTTGTTTAGACACGGTTCACAAATAATTCGAAAAGAGGACTAGAATAATTAATTGGGCAGCCGTAGCCTTTGCTCTTTGTTTCATAGACCCTTTCTTCTTTCGGAATAATGAGTCTGCGTGTAGGCCAGCATCAACCCTGATGTTGTCCAAGCCTTCTGTCTGTGAGACAATATCATGTATGATAATGACATCTGTTTTGCACTTGTTAATAACTGCTGCACAGCAAATGTTTTGTGAAATCGTCCACTAAACAAGTTAGCATCAGGCTTGAAGCACGCTGCAAAAATACTCAATATTTTGTGAAGGGTTACCTTGAGAAAAGCAGGAACTAATTTCCATTTTTCCTGAAAATGAAAGTGAAGAAGCAATCAATATAAAAAAGTCATGGACAAAAGTATATTTCCTAAATCATCAAAGTTTCTGCGATAATTTTCTGGCACAATGTGTCTGCTTTTGCAGCATACTGCAAAATGTGCAGATGATTATCAGATTGATTGCTTTTTCTATATCAAGCATTTTTTGCCTTAATCACAGGCAGGGAACCAGTTTTCTGGTTGGAGTTTGTTGCTTTTTATCTCTTGGACCCTTTTATCATTGGGAGGCTGTGTATTGTAACGCTGCGTAGCTTCTCTGGCTCTAATGCATAGCTTCTCTTTTGCTGAGGTGGTGTTGAAAATGCAAAGGAGGGAAAATGTGAAGGAGAAGGAGAAAGAAAAGAAAGGAAAGAAAGCTTTCTTTTCCTTCACCCCCTCCTTCATACCTTTGCCACCACCGCAGCAACAGAGCTACGCAGCAGTGCCAGAGAAGTTAAGCAGCATCCCAATGATAAAAGCATCCAAGAGTTAAAAAGCAACGAACTCAAACCAGAAGACTGGTTTCCTGCATCTTAAAGGACAAGTCCAGGGTTGGTATAATTGTTGATTACTCAAGAGATTACACAGTTGTGAAGAGTACTTCTTAAATCTTTATTCTATTTTAATCTGCCAAACTACATATTTCAGTCTGCTTGTACCATTCACAATGCTAGCCTCCTTATTGCACCTTTGCAAACTAGTACAAAATACAAAATATAAAATAGCAACACGATATTTGGCCTAACTTACCAAGATTCATTAACCAATTTGTGAAAGCTGGAGGCATTAAAGCTTGGAAAAAAACTCACAACTGGTGCTCAGCAGTTGGTAAGGTTGCCTTTTAGCAATAATTTTATCAACCCTGGACTTGTCCTTTGATGTTAGCAGCGTAGTGTCATGAAAGAGATTAAATAAATAGATTACAAAATTAACTTCTACTAATAAGGAAATTAGGGTTGTCACTCAAAGACTGACAGTGCAGAAACTGCGCACACCTGCACAAAATCTCGTAACTTTGAGCCCCCTTAGCTCCCTGCAACAGATCCCAAAATTAGGCAACACCTGATATTTTCTTCCTAGGCCCGTAATCTCTTGATTTGTCATTTCAAAGAGCTTATCCATCCAAACACTTCCTTATCTCAGATTGGTTGATGATGTAATTTTATGCAGTTTCTGGCCTGTCCTCAAAGACTATGATTAAAAATCGTATTTCAAGATACCATAATCTAACCTTCAGACAACAAGAAAATAGTTTTGATAACTCATAAAAGTACCATTGCAACAACAGAGCAAAGCGACACTTTCATGATAGGAGAAGTGGTTCAACATAGTTTGTAAAGGGGCATTCCACGGGAAAAAACTGAATGCCGGCAAACTGCATCGTTTGCATATAAAACAAACATTCATATCGTTATCAATATTTCCCGGTATTTCTCCACCTTAAATAAAGCTCAAATCAGCTACGAACGACAGACCGAGAATTCAGCCATAACCTCGCATTTGAATCCGAGTCAGATACCGAGAATTGTCGTTAAAGCCGAATATTCCTCTTGGTCATAGTCGATTGTGGACACATGAATGAACAATACAACAGGATTTTGAAAACTCAATTCTAAGAGCGACATGCAACAAACCCATCAATGCTAACCGACGACTAACCGGTGGACAATAATGAAAATTTGCAACCTTTGTTTGCCAACAGCGAAGCACCAAAATAGTAGGGTATGAAAACTGAAATCGGTCCAAATGTTTTTCTCCATATCTTGCCTTTGAGAAGTGCAATCAAGGAAAGGAAAACAATTTCTGAGGGCTGACAAAATCTGCTTTTTGACTGGGATAACGATATAAACCTTTGCATGCATTTGACTTTCGTGGAATGTCCCTTTAAAAAATTTGGAGTGGTTGCATACCTCGATACTTTTGACTGGACAAGCTAGGTTCAAATCTTTGTTTTCTTCTGCAACAACCATCTCTCATGCATTGAATGTCCTTGTGCAGCTAATCTTTGAGCATCATGAAATAGTAATTTACTGTTTATACTGTTTCAAGTCTATGAATGCATGGAGTCTGGGGAGAAACGAGGAAGACAAGTCATCGTAGGGTGTTGCTGAGCAGCTTACAATATTCAGTTTCTGTTAGGTAATTGAAGTTAAGCTTGGTGGTGTGAGGTCAGAATCTTGATGGGTGACCTATCAGATGCTTGACCAAGAAAAAACTTATTTACTATCCTTTGGGAGGGACATTAAATTAGGGGTTCCATCCCATGCCTGCATGTGGCATGCATAGTGGATCTAAACTGCCTTGAGCAGTCTGGTAGTCTTTCCAAAATGGGAAATATTGCTCACTGGGCAATGTCATTCAAATTCATAGAAGTTTCAATCAAACTTTTTGCCTGATAGGGCAACGTTTGCAGTCTTGGCAACAAATATAGAACGGAGTTTCCTACAGAGTAGATGCTAAGTTCCAAATATCTGAAAAAGTTTGAAATTTACCTTACTGGTTTTTGCACTGATGTAGTATGCGTTACCATGCAGCCAAAGTAAAACATGTTGACCAAGTGCCCTTGCGCCAAAACTACTAATCCGTTAACCAATATCGTGTGTAGTTATATGTAGTCAGGTAAAGTAGGTGTGTTGTAGTGTGAGTATCGTGTATCTCCATCATGGGCTTAGCCTCTTAGGAGATTAGCATTGTAGATTGTAGATTGATGAAGTTCTACATTTTGTTTCCCAATTTGGGAAACTGTTTCCAAATCAAAGCAGTTCAACAAATTGTTTCAATATTTCCCATTTAGGAAAGAGTGCCAAATTGTAGAAATCCTTCCAAATTTCCACATTCTAAAGCCAAAATCATTGTTCAACTGATTTCAAAAAAATTCAGAGATATTTGGGCCAACAATTAAATTTAGGTGAGCTGCCAAACTCTGGATGTTAATGAATTCATCAGTTGAGCTACCAACTCATTGAAATGAAATTTTCCAAAAAATGACCTCTGTGACCTGGCAAAGTTCCCTTACTGTTTGAAATCTTCAACATAGAGGTCTGTTGTCCCTTCCAATAAAATTCATGGCATGGCCTTGGCAGGCCTTGGCAAAAGTGCCACCAAAGTTCCTTGGCAGCCGTGTTTGCCCAATGATAAGGCAGCCAAGGCCTGCCAGGGACCACCTTGGCAAAATTGAATGCAATTTTTACAATAGAATGTTGGCACAGTTGCCAAGAAAAGTGGCAAAGTACTAAGACTAAATCAAAACAGCTTCATTTCTATTGTTAACATTCTGCCACCATCCTTGGCAAAACTCCTTGGCAGTTTGCCGCATTTATGGGCATCAGGACAATAACTTGAACAATCCAGGGGAGATTACAAAATATGTTTTGACAACTCATTATTGTTCCAAAATGTAAGTTGCTTCATTCAAGGCATTAGGGAGTATGATGAACTCCTTGCTGACTGTGTTTTAATGTTGTGAGCATGTGCAGTGATGCAACAAGATCTTATAAGTGTTTTCACCAGTTCTTACTGTTTGATGTGGTGTTCTACTCCATTAGTAATGACAATGAAAATGATGATACACAATCATGTTTTGTGTCACATATAACAAAATATACAGTAGATTCTTTAGAACTAAGCACAATGCAGTGAGACATATCAATTGTTTGTTCAATTTGTGTGATCTGAATTCATTTTTCAGCCCTCCTAACCTCTTGCTCTCTGTTTTGTACATTAAAATCAGTAGAAATTTTGGATTGTAAACTTTGGGATGGTGTTTATGTGTTTGATGCTATGTGTGAGAATGAGTTCATTTTTCCTTATCATTTTCTTCTTTCCTTTTGTCTTGGTTTTTCTTTTAAACTGGAAAAGTTAGTTGATTTGCCATTTTTGCCAATGATCATGGCAAGATGCCAATTTTCTTGGCAACTTGCCAACCATTTTTACAATCTTGCCAAGGAATGCCTAGGCTTGTAGGCAAGTGCCAACAAACGCCAAGAACATTCCAGTCGGCAGTTTGCCATGTTTGTTGGCAAAAGTGGCTGCCAAGGCCATGCCACTTCTGCCAAGATATTTGCCAACAACTTATTGGAAGGGTGTCAAGGGGCAAGCAACTCATACTAAGCTTTCAAAGAACAAGTGTTGCACTATTAAGGTAGCAACTGGTTTCTGGTTAAAGTAAAAAATTTGACTGTATAGTCCGCCATCATCATTTTTTCACTACATCTAAAGCCTTTCCAATGTTAACACATTACTCCAGTACTTTCTGAATAATATGATACAGGAAGCAAGTACAAATAAAGTAAAGGCATGTTAGAGACTTTTTATTGAAATAAAAAGTTTCTTAAAGGGAGTACAAAGACCAGCAGCCTTTGCCATCGTTTGTTTTTGTTTTTGTGATTTTCGTACAGTCAGTTATTCTGGAAGCTGTGCAGAGCAAGTCACTGACTTCGTGCAAAGCATGCTGGTCTTTGTACTCCCTTTTAGCTTTATTTCATGCTTGAAGAATGAAAACATTCTGAAAGGGGTTTTGGGAAAACCGGAAGGAATATACTTAAGTAGATAGGAATCAGGAATGTTGCAACAATAGGCATTCTTTATGCGCACAATCGAAACAATCAACGCAGCTTTTGAATTGTTTATGTATATATTCAATCAACAAAAGCTAGTGAAATAAAAAGTCTTTATCAAATTTTGATGAGTAGCCAATAGATTTCTCCTGATTAATTCTAATTACTTGGTGTTAATTATATTAAAACCCAGTTTTAAAAGTTTGACCTGGCAAAGTTCCTGTACACTGCTTGAAATCTCCATATGGATGGCCGTTGTCAAGGGAACCCACTGACCCATATAATACTATCAAGAAACTGGTGTGACACTATTACAGTGGCAAGTCTTGTTTGGATAAAGTCACGGATAAAGTCATGGATAAAGAACGTAATGGTTCTGATACTGACCAAGAAATCTGGTCTCTTCAAGTTGACTGACTATTAGGCTATTGCCATCCTGACATAAACTAAATCCCCAGGGTGAATCTCTGTGCTGTTCTGCACCAAATATTTTGGAGCACAACAATTTTGTGCGCCAGTATGTACCAAAGAATTATTGATATCTATTGCTTAATACAACGAGACATTGAATGGCTCATTGTTTTAAGGCCTCTTTCTGCGCCGAAATGTGCGCCAAAAGCCAAATAACTTCTTTCTCTGCACCGAAGATCTTCTGGAAATAGGCTCCTGGCTAAATCCTGCATTAAACAATTGCAAAATGCAAATATCACTTTCTGAGGCAAGCTACGTGCATGATCTCCTTCTTTAAACATGGTTAATGGGGGCCTTTAATTATATACTTCAGGGTATTGGGAACAAGGAAAAATACATTCGGTGGAATTTTAAAAATTTCATTTTGTCACATTAATTACACAAAACGAGAAGCTTACATCAGTACACTACCCAATTTAGGTCTAACTTCAAAAAATGTTTTCTCGGGCTCCCATTGCTTGATTTTAAAATTGTTTGCGTTTTTGTATGCTTCCGAGTATGGAGAACAAGGGAAAAATACATTCAGTGGGTGGAATTTTAAAAAAAGTTCATTTTTTCACATTAATTACATGGCATGTATGTATGTATGTATGATTTTGCCATAAAATTAAAATTACAATATAAATTAATATATAAAAGGAAAGTGATCTAATTAGGGGCCGTCCAAAAATCCATTTCGTCACAGATAGCGGAATTTGGCCGTTAACTTCAGATACCCCCTCCCCCCTCCTCTTAACGGACATACAAAATTTAGTGTTTACCTGTCTTGCTCACTGTTTCATCGTGATCGTTAGAAACCTTCAACTGTTGATGATGATCTGCTATTAGAAGTAGGGAAAACCAGATTAGTTACTGCTGGTGATCGTGCCTTCGTAAATGCTGCCCATTTCCTGTGGAACAGACTCCCCTATTCTATTAGAGCTTGTACAACAGTTGAAACTTTTAAATCTCGTTTGAAGACCCATTTATTTGAACAGTATTTTTATTGAATGGATTGTTTAAGTTAGATTTTGAGTGAAACATTGTAAACTTTTGTATTTTTAATCATATTTTTAATTATATAGTCTTAGTGTTTGTAATTGTAATGCGCCTATGAGCCCTGTGGATATATGGCGCAATATAAGTGCTTTTTATTATTATACTATTATGACAAGGAGAACCTCTTCTTAGGCCGTTCCTGTCTCTGCTACGTTATCCAGCGACAAAACTTTGCAAAAGTTTGATTGAAAACATTGTTAGGTTCCATTCTGTCACGCTTAACGGATTAGTAATAAACCCCTCCCCCCGTAACGGCCAAATTCCGCTATCCGTGACGAAATGGATTTTTGGAAGGCCCCTTACAGGAATATGATATTTACAGGCAAAGAGTTAAAAATGACGTTTAAAAACACCCCAGGTAAAAAATGTCAGGGATAGCATTAAAAAGGTCAATAAGACCTTGTTTCCATAATGATAATGGTCCCTCCGGAGGTGTTATGAAAATAAAAAGAAATTTGTTCCGGAAAAAAGGATCTCTTAAAAAAAAAATTATTCCATTTTCATAGTCGAATTTTGCATTTTCAATAGTATATGTAGGGGCTATCATCTTGACTTTGACTTTGGAGATCATTGAAGAATTTATCTTTGATCTTATGTTTGAAACTGTCAATGTTCTTTGCAGATTTAAGTTCTTATGGTAGATTGTTCAACAATTTGGGTCCGAGATATGAGAGACAATTTTGCCCTATGTTACTCTTTCGGAAAGGTTGATTCAATTTGTTTTTAGATCTACGAGTTATGCGACTCTGGCCAACTGGTAAGAACATCTCAGACATGTAGGATGGGGCTGGATTATCAAAAAATTTGAAAACCTTTGCAGATTGTTCAAATCTTTCTTTCGTGGGGAGCCAATTTATATTTTTGGATTTCCCTAGGTGCTCTGTTATTCAGATGAACAAGGGCAGATTTTGTAATACAATAGCATCAGTCGCTTTGGTTCACACCTCGATTCAAAGCGATTAGCGAATGTAGACAAAAGAAATTCTTTCAAGCAGAAATTCAAAACAAACGAAGACGCAAAGTTGCCCTGAAACCAGTACGGCAAACTCTCATTTGGTGCGGGCGAAGGGAGGTTTTTAAGAGATGTAATGTGCTCATAATGGAAGAAGAAGGGTAAATCTAAAGTTCTGTCTTGGGCATTTTGTTTACTTGATTCAGGAGCTGAGCAGTGACTGCGTATATCTGAGCAATAAATGTGCTAAAATTGTAATGCCCTCTGCTCGGTTTTTGAGTCAAATAAACAAAATACCCCAGACAGAACTTTAGACTTACCCTTCTTCTTTTATTATGAGCACATTACATCTCTTAAAAACCTCCCTTCGCCCGCACCAAACGAGAGTTTGCCATACTGGTTTCAGGGCAACTTTGCGTCTTCGTTTGTTTTGAATTTCTGCTTGAAAGAATTTCTTTTGTCTGCATTCGCTAATCGCTTTGAATTGAGGTGTGAACCAAAGCGACTGATGCTATTGTATTACAAAATCTGCCCTTGCTATTCAGATGGCAATGGTCCATATGCCATGGATCACAGCAGTGGACGGGACGGATTTTGCACGGTTAACATAAGAAGCAAAAACATGAATAGTTTTCTTACCCTGACTTTGTAACACTTGCCTTGCCGTGAAGAGTGCTGCATTGCTTTGCAGTGATCGGTGATTTGCTTGCTAGAGCTCGTGCTCGGCCTTGAAACGCGCGCCCCTGTTCTTCATGGTTACGAGGCAGTTTCATGAGGACCGAATGGTGTTCTGACGTCATACGGTGATCACGATGTTGAAAGATTTTATGCTATATGCCATGCATTGTCACACGGAAGTAACTTCAATTCGGCTGGTTTGCAGTTGAGTTGAGCTGGGCTGAGCCGGCTGAGCTGACAAAGGGTGCTCTGCCGTGAAATGACGAAAGACCAACTAAACAGCTTGGTCAGAAACGACGCAGACGACGGAAAAACTACAGATCAAGCTGAAGAAGAAGCACTGATCAATGGAGATACTTGGGGGTAAGAAATTTTAGAGCAAAATGAAATCTTAGAGCTATTTTGTTTTCTTTTCATTTGGCCGTTCGATATGAAACGGGATAAATAACAAACCGATCAAAACTTCGTCGATTCAGTTGAGACAAGCCTCAAGCAGTATCCAGACACCTGCCAGGGTCTACTGGGGCTAACGAGTGGGCAAAAATTTGGATAAATCTTGCTAAAATCTTTGTTCACAGTTTTCTTCTTGCTACAACTGCTCGAACTCCTCAACATAACATTGCATGTATTGAATATTGATTTGTCAGCTCAGGGCAGGATCTACTGATTTGTCGCAACGAATGATGCTACCCACCCATTTTATAGCCTACCTAGTTTTATAGCCTACCCAGCCTACCCATTTTATACCCTGCAGATCCTACCCTTCCCACTGAGCTGGAAGCTGCCCACCCGAATACCATGAACGTTCCAGGTTCTTTTTACACAGCCTCTTCGAAAATTTGATGAGAACCTTACCTTAGATGCTTAAATGAAGTGACGCTCTGCTAAAGTTCAATTTCAAATTCGGTTCATTTTTCAGTGTTCATGAGAGAGGCTTGCTTAGGGAGGAAAATAATGTAACCACGTAATTCCTGAATAGCATGTGGACTTCTGAAACGACTGAGTATTTTTTGTTAATTCTTCTGGTTCTTCAAATAGATTTTGATTCATTTCCTCGAAAATAAGGCCCTGTTATCAAACCAATGTCTTCGATTCAATGGATTCAAACTATTTGAATTAAACAATTTACCCAGTCAGTAATAGAAAGACAAAGAATGCAATTTGTGAATGACACCATTGCAAATTTGTCGTTTTTCAGGTTTATTTGGTGATCATGATCTCTTGGGAATTGTCATAAAACTCTACATATGCAGAGGTTCACCTCCCATGAGCATTTTTCCCTCAAGATTTTGATACACAACAAAGAAGCTTTCAAGTATAACTCACTGAACGTGAAATGGGTGGAGTTTGCTCCACCGGGAGAGATTCTTCCAGCTAGAGAAATCAACAAGAGAATAAACACAACGGTTTTGATTGTTTGCCAAGCCCCTGTTGTTGAAAAGCATGATCAAGATTCTATTGCGTAGCTACACATAGCCAACAAAAGAAATAAATAAGAAATTGTATGAGAGGGATTACTGTCTTTAGAAAGCAAGACAGACAGGGTCGAGTGGTAGTATGGACCATAGAAATTATGGACTGCCCAAGTCTCTCCCGTGTTAAAGGTGGGGGTCGTAGGGGGGTACCAAAAACCGTGAAACCGCCAAAATATTTCGGAAAAACCGTAAAACCGCCTCTAAATTCAGCTAAAGCCGTCACAAGATTTTTTCACTTTTCGCACATATCACCTTGGTTCTACGCTTCAGACGACTGCCTCCTTGTCATTTTTGAGACCCAAAAAGAGGCAGCTAGTTCTAATGCCTTTAATCAGGTGGAAATTGAGAAGTTGTAGAATTTCCCTCGAAATCTCTTTGTATTGGACAAATATTCGTAGCTTCATCTCCAAATCGTGCTAACTTGACTTCTCGAACCACCTTTTTCGAAAAATATCTACAAACCGTTCAGAAAAAAAGGAACCATAAAACCGTCATTTTTCAGGCCAAGATCCGTAAAACCGTTTCAGAAAAGGCTAGAAACCGCAAACCGTCAGCCCTTACGACCCCCACTTAAAGCCCACATCTCCCTGTGTTCACATCTCCCGTGTTAAAACCCACAAACGCCTCTGCGAAGGAGAGGGGAAAGGAAAGAAACGCCTCCGCTTCCTCCCTCTCTCCTTCGCAGAGGTGGCTTTTAGTTTTGGTACGCGGAAGAGACTAAGGCAAGTCCAGTGGTAGCACAGAAGATAGGAATCAAATGTTTTTGCCGAACGCTGCTCGTGGCCTGGCCTATGGCCAGAAACCTTCAAAGCCTCATTTTCACGGACCAATCAGACGGCGAAAAAGCGAAGAAGACAGAAGAAATTTGTGAAGATTTTTCTAAATTTTACCATGAGCGTTAGGACACCTAGTGTGTAGCTGTTAAAATCTATATTAGTATCGAGCCACCTTAACATATTGTTTTTTGTGTCTTGAACTTGTTTTCACTTCATACACAACCACCTTTCAATGTTTCGTAATTTTGAAATTTTCAGTAGTGAGCCACCTTAAGTGAAGATCCACCTTAACTCTTGAAGCTCTTACCTGAAAAACTTCTGAAGAACTTCTGAAAAAGTTTTTCAGGAAAGAGCTTTAACAGTTAAGGTGGATCTTCACTTTAGGTGGCTCATTACTGAAAATTTCAAAATTACGAAACATTGAAAGGTGGTTGTGTACGAAGTAAAAACAAGTTCAAGACACAAAAAACAATAAGTTAAGGTGGCTCGCTACTAATACAAATTTTAACAGCTACACACTGGGTGTCCTAACGCTCATGATTTTACGAGGCCGAAAAACTGCTGGAATTTTCCCGAATTTTTTGAAGATATCTGCTCGCCAAATGTTTGGATATCCAGATTTGGATGCCGGCTAAAATACCTCACGCTTTCGTCAAGATATAGTGATTCCCATACGAAACCCGCAGAATCTTTTCGAGGTTTTTTACGCCACTACAAGCCAGGTGATAAAACCTCTTGATAAAACCTCCTTTCAATTTTATAACTTATTTCGCACCGTGAAAACTTGTGCTATGAATGCAAAAAGTAGCCTGCGTGCAGACTTTGGCTACTGGGGAGGAGAGAAAAGAAAGAAACTGAATTCTGAGACCCATATTCAAGGATTTTTGAGGGTTCTAAACCCTTCCTTGTGGGCGGCACGTACCCGTTGCTCCATATATGGAAGTTACAAGCGCCGATATGCCCCACGCTTAGTTGCCCCCACCCCATCCACATAAGTTTCACGCAGATTCTAATATGTTTCTCTGCATTTTTCTTCAATCAAGCGATACTGATTTTGGAGATAATCAGCTCCGAGAAGACTTCTCAGAAAAGGAAACCAGAAAAAGCTACAAAGCAAGATGGAACTCAATACGAGTTCTCTATCTGACAACGTTTTTTGATGCAATTGGTAAGTGCTAAGAGAAATACATTTTATTGAAGCAAATTGAAAAATAGTTTGCAGAATATACCATGCATTCATTACCGCTACAAGAATTCTCACACCTCCTTTCCCGCTGAAAAAAAATGGAGAAAAATCAGTCCTGGCGAGCTGTGAATCTCTCTGGTACAAAATAACTCACAAGTGAAACTTTGGCTGCATATTCAAGATTTGTGAAATGAAGATAGTGATAAAAGGTTTTCAGGCTCGAATTGGGACCAGACCTTTGGTAGAAATTTTTAGAAAGGTGTTTCCAACTGTTGGAATTATTTAGCAGAACATAACGAAATATACATTTTTTGTCTTTAGCTTTTAATTTTACCATTGATTTTTGAAGACAAGAACTTTCGTTAGAAAAGTACCATTATGAAATTGTCTAAACGCGGTCATAAAAAGGCAAATTATTTGAGCATGCTTAACATTGCCTCGAAGCACACATTTAGATTGCAATTTGCTGTCAAAACAGTGACATGCCTCTTCCGGTCATGCAAAGAAAGATCTGATTTAGGTCCAACTTCCAAAATCCATATCATCTTCGCCTTCGGTTGACTAGTCTTCAAAATTTTGCAGCGCATGAACCCTTAGGTTACGGTTCATGTCACAAGTCTAAAGTTTCATTAGGAGTAGGAACTTTATTTTTTAGCATTAATCTTAAAGGGCCTAATGGATCACAATGCGGTAGTGAAGTGGGATGATGAGGTCAAAAAATCGTTGAATTTTGATCAATTTCTAAATTTCCCAAATCACCACGAATAATGCCCTCTCTTTGTCCATTCATGCTGAGTTTTTAGAAAATTTGATCAATGCTTTTTGACGGTTTTTCAGTTTTTCCGAAATCGACGATTTCAAGAAACTCACTTATAGCTCCATAAACAGAAGTCCAAACCGTAACCAAGAAATGCTAGCATCTAATCGAGGATTTTTCTTCGCTAACAATTAATTCATGAATCTTTAAAATCGGTCCAGTAAGGGAGCAGTCATTTTTAATCCTGGGTACCGGGGCGGAGGATTTTTGGCAGGGGCATTAAACTTTTTGCAAGTATTTTATGGGGGTACAAAAATATTAAGAGCAATATTTATGGGTACATAGCTATTTAGCTTGAACAAATTTTGGATGAAGTCATTGGTCAAAGATTGAAGGAAAACCCCGACAAACACCTGGAAATGATGAATTATTGAACGGTATGAAAATTGCTAGGGACAACTTGGTATCTTTCCATACATCTGTTTTATGTACAAAGACTTTTGGATGGGGTACTAAACCATTTTGCAGAAAGATGGTGGGGTACGAAAACTGTTTCTATGTTCAAGATGGGGTATGAAATTTTCTCTAATTGTGCGAAATTTTCCTCCGCCCTTGTACCCAGGATAAAAAGTGACCGCTCCCTAATACAATATAGAGTGGCCTGTCGAAAGTCGAAAGTGCATGGTTTATTTTGGCGCATCCAGTAGGACAGATTTGTCAGAACATGCCCGGCATGTAAGCACTTGAGGTAATACCCTAAGGTAGGAAGAAGGCAAATTCATTCCCATTAGATACAGCTAATAAGAATGATAAAGTAAGCTCTCGCTATGATGGTTTTCATCCATCCAAATTTATTGTCACATTCTCGCATCTGAAATAAGCCATGCTGACGAAAACGTCAATACCCTGGGTACCAGACTCTCTCTAAAAATGACAGTGACTCATTTTCTTTTCTGAGAGAGTCTGGTACCCAGGGAAAACGTCAATAGAGTGCTGAAAAATTCAAAGGCCCAACCTGGATATCATTGGAAAGAAGATATGTTGTGTTTTCAGATGACGGTATGCATGAAATTGATTCATTTCCTGAAGAATCTCGATAAAGTTGGATTGCATTTTTCTGTATAAAAGCTGTGTATTTTCCTTTTATAACTTCCACAGAGATTGCAATCTTCATGTCTTCATTGTGGCCATATTTAAAAAAGGTAAGCCATTGACATAATGCTATTCTTTACCTGTTTTCAAAGGAGTGCTGACACACAGCTCACTGGCTCCTGAAAACTATGTTACCCTACTTTGGTACAAAGAGGTACCCCTGGGGATTTACTTAATACATTGAGCACCTGGGGATATTTTTGGCAGGGGTATGAAGGTTTTATCCATTTTATTCTGGGGGTAAGAAAATTTTAACAGAAATTCTACGGGTACAAAACTATTTTGCTTGAAGAAATTTTGGATAAAGTCATCGATCAAAGATTGAAAGAAAGCTTAACAAACATCTGGAAATGATTAATCACGTGACTGGTATGAAAGACTACTTGGTATCTGTCCATGTATCTACGTTTTTTGACTTTCACAAAGACTTCTGGATGGGGTACTAAACCTTTTTGCTGAAAGATGATGGAGTAAGAAAAGTTTTTCTTTGTTCAAGATGGGGTCTAAAATTTTCTCTAATTGTGTGAAATTACCCTCCGCCCTGGTACCCAGTATTAAAAATTACCTCAGTCTTAATGGAAACCATCTTTCCTTCTTTTTTTGTATAAATTCAATATAAAAATTTACAATTTACGAATTACCTACGACTACGAACGATCTACTATACAATACCACAAAACGATACCAAGGGGAGCAAAAGATCATGACTACCCCAGGGCCACTCACATGAAGAATATTAATCTAAAACTACAACTAAATATACAATTACGAGAAACTATTACGAGCAATGGAACAGAGAAACGTGACTCTATGATAGGGGAACGTTACAAAAATGAACATGGTGTGGTGGCTTAGTTACATTTGGCTTAATTTAGTCGACCGGTTGTGTGAATGTATAGTAGAGTCAACTTGAGTATATTTCTGTTGACGTCGTTTGGGAGGCC
Organism: Aurelia sp. 3 sensu Dawson et al. (2005); assembly: GCA_964020215.1. Classification (NCBI taxonomy): domain Eukaryota; kingdom Metazoa; phylum Cnidaria; class Scyphozoa; order Semaeostomeae; family Ulmaridae; genus Aurelia; species Aurelia sp. 3 sensu Dawson et al. (2005). Next base: position 2,659,457 of record OZ026592.1, on the reverse strand, counting down.
TTTATCACCAAATAATAAAAGTTGCGTCAAAACTTCATTTGAAAGATCAATATATCCAAATGGTCGAAGTAATGCAAAAACTCCAGCGAGAAGGTTTCAACGTTGAACCTCAAACGAAGGGCAAAGCACCAAAAAGTGTTCCGTACTCTCAATACCATCGTTAGAAGGGCACATTGGATTTATGGTATCCGGAAAATTGTGCTTAAATTTGTGAAGGTTTAATTTGCTAAGGCCCACTCTAAGTTGAGTGAGATAGGATAAGCCTATTGGGTCATGAATTCCAAAGACAGACTTAGCAGGGGGGCGAATTTTCGAGAGCAACTTTTTCTTGAAGATAGCAACTGATGGTGCAGTTCTACTTTCCGGACATAATCCATTCCATTCAGACAGGCAATTTGGATAAAAGCTAGATTTGAATTTTTCTCTCCTTGCCCTTATTCGCCCAATGACATCTTGATTGCGAAGTGAGTACTGTGATTGCTGAAGTTGTGGGATCGGATCCATTGTATATTTAGGCATCAGGTTATTCATCATTTTGTAAAACAGCGTAAGGCGTCTAATCCATCTTCGGGAGCTCAGTGACTCCCAACCAAGCTCAGCGTACAGCTTCTCTCGTGATGTTCCCCTCCATCTTCCCGTCACGGCAAGGGCAGCATAATATTGAACGGACTCCAACTTTTCCATCAAGTTTGACAATATGGTATTACCGCTAAACTCACACACTTTAGCCGGAATGTGATAGATGACGTCTCCGTATTCCAGGTGGGGTCGTACATAAAGCTTAAATAATTCGTTTAGGGTGTGCCTGGGTAGGTACTTGGAGAGATATTTCAGCAAACCAACTCCCTTTCTTATCTTAGAGATAGCTGCCTTAATGTGAGCGGAAAATGATAGTTTTGAATCCAGGATCATCCCTAAATGTTTATGTTCATCTACCTTCATCACTGGTATGTTATTAAAACGAATTTCTGGATGATTCATTTCTATCCTTTTCGTGGAAAATATCAATTCAACAGCTTGCTTTTGCGGATCTGGATTAAATGACATTTTCCAATCATGAGCCCACCGCCTTATCAACTCTAGGTCGTGGTTCATATCAATGGCAGCAGAGTCTATGTCTTCTACTACGGTGAACAACGATGTATCATCAGCAAAGAGTTTAACGTTACACTTAACCTCAGCAGCTAGGTCATTGATATATACAAGGAAAAATAAGGGGCCTAGAATAGAACCCTGGGGTACTCCTGCCGAAATATCTCCCCAGTTAGAATTCTGTCCATTTAGAACTGCTCGCTGCTTTCGATCCTTGAGAAAACTTTGGATAAGTGAAAGAAGGTCTCATGAGACGCCACAACGTTTTAGTTTATAGATCAGACCGTCATGCCATACCCTGTCGAATGCTTTAGAAAAATCAAGAGATAAACAGAACGTACATCCAGGGGAGGATTACAGTCAAAGGCTTTAAAGATCTTTCCTTCTATCAGCGATCATAACGATACCCTGTGGCTGAGATTCAAAATTTTCTCTCTCAGTGACACTAGCAACTGCCAGCGGTCGAGGTTTTTTTGATGGAAACCACTGTTCATAAAGTCAGCGATCACAGTGATCGCAGCGTTGTTCTGCGCATCTGCACATCTGAGGCTTATTGTAATTTGCGAAATAACGAAATAGCGCTATTGCGCAATTTCGCAAATTACCATTAGCCCACATCTGAGCCTAAAAAAATTTTAGTCTCGTTATCGCCTCTGAAACGAAATGACAGCCAGCAAGTAACATATGGAAACCACTCGATCGTTCGCACCTTTCTTATTGTTCGTGTTACTGAAAAATTCAAGCGACAGCGATTGTATGGAAACCGCTCGATCGTTCCTGTCGTTGGCGTTGCGTCGTTTCTGTTGCTGGAAACTGTGCCAGCGATGGTAACGACAGGAACGTTCATATTGAAACCAGGCTTAACATACTCTAAATATTCATTTTAGGTCGATGGCAACGTTTCGCCAACGTTTTTGGGCTGGTCTAATTCTGGTTTCAGTTTGTGCACCATGATTGGATCTGGCATTCTTGGCGTTTGGTGTCATCATTGCCCTGCTGCTCAACCACTGTATTTCTCAATCTTTGTCCTTTTCGTGGGAAATTTGTTGTATGGGTATGCTGAAGCATTTGGCACTCATGGTATTTATGCTATCCTTGTTGCAAGACTTCTCCTTGGTTTCAGTGGGGGTAAGTTTTTAAGGACAAATCCAGGGTTCATATATTTGATAATACAATCTAAAATAATACTGCTGGTGAGCCAGAAAAAAGTTCCCACTTTTTGAAAATTCATACCAGCAAGAGTATTTCAAAGATTTGAATGATTCTAATACTAGTTAAAAGCCAAAAGATTGAAGTATTTTTGTGATTTTTCTCTTTGTCGCACGAGCACTACAAATATATAAACAAATGAATGATTATTGGTACAAAATTTTAATATGGCCTTAAGTAGCGGACTCATCTGAATAAACCATGGACCCACAATAAACTTGTATCCTGTAGGAAAACACTATCAACTCCTGTAAAAGAACAGCAATAACATAAGATAAACCTGTAACTGGAAAGAAAGCTGTTAATCCTGCAAGAAAATAAGTAATCAATTGTCAACAATGTTATTACACCAAATACGCGTTTCATCGCAAGCTCATCAGTTTGGTTCATGCGAAGAACAGATAAATGACACGACCGGGCTGATTTATACCGAGCAAAACAAAAGACATTTGAGAATCACGTGAACATCGACACCTGAGCCACTGATTGGCTTAATCTGAAACAAAAGGCATCCAATCAACAAGCGCCAAAACTTTGGCGCCAACTTCAGAACAGTTGCAGAGCGAAAACAAACTCCTTCTGTCGGCAAAGCGAGGGATCCCGAAGTTTAATAAATACAGCTTCCAAAATGTCTTTTGTTTTGTTCGGTATAAATTAGCCCGGTCGTGTCATTTATCTGTTCCTCGCATGAACCAAAGTGGAACCAAACTGATGAGATTGCGACGAAACGCGTATTTGGTGTAACAGCGTTGTTGACAATTGATTACTTATTTTCTTGCAGGTTTAACAGCTTTCTTTCCAGTTACAGGTTTATCTTATATTATTTCTGTTCTTTTACAGGAATTGATAGTATTTTCTTACAGGATATAAGTTTATTGTGCGTCCATGGTTTATTCAGATGAATCCGCTACTTAAGGCCATACTACCAATATAGATAAATTCAACTTTACAAAGATTTCATGGTTGCAAAATGACTAAAAACTTGCCTAGAACATCGATCAAAGCATAAATGACTCCTCGCACAGAATAATGAAGGAAATCCAACTTCTTGTAGGTGAGAGATATCCTCCATACATTAATTGCCTTCTACTGCAAAGCTGAATTTATCATGTTTTTCAAATTTCTAATATATACAAGAAACAAGTATTTTTCAGACCTGTACCAGTTTCTTATAAGAGGGGTTATTAGTTTGAAAAAATCGAGGTCTGGTGTTTCTTACATTCATGTTTCTTATATGCCGGGCACTACTGTACCAGCCTCGGACTTGTCCTTGAGATTTGCTTAATGGTTAACTGCGAAACTAGGCCACGATTACAACACCGTTCCGTTACAACTATGTATCCGTATCTAAAGTTTGACAGATTACCGGGTGAGCCAGTAAAGGTTTCCATTTTCGATAATTTATAACACCAAGAGTAAACTTGACGTATTTGAACGATTCCAGTTCTAGTTAGCAGCCGAAACACCGAAATTTGTTTGATATTTTCCTCCGTTTTTATGAGCAATGGGAATGTAAGTTAGTTTGGCTTTACGAAAATTTCTTCTTGGGAAATGCCTGAAAAATGGCCTGAAACCCCTGAAACATGTTGTCAAAGTTATTGAAACATGCCAGAGACCGTCCGAGGGATCTTAGGGAGAAGGGTACCCAGAATTACTCAGAATTTTAAGGTGGAAAAAGGGAACAGTCTTGTGAAAAATCATATTTCCAGGGAATAAATTGATAAATTTGTCATTTTTTCTACAAGGAACAATCGAATAAACAGAAAAATAATTTGGGTAAAGGGAACTTTGACTTTCGGAAGGGTGCCATGCTTAAGGGTTCTTACGGTGGCCATCACCCCCATTTCATGCTGGAGTCTGGCGCAAAATCATCTATTTAAGATTATCTTCTTCCGAAATCAGCTAAACCGAGCCATGTTTAAGGAAAATCTGCCAAATATGACCCTTTTTCCAAAGAGTTTTAGAGCCATAAAAATCCAATCATATAGGTGGCACATACCGTACCTTCAGCCTGCTATGTACACCACGTTTTTTTCTGAACAGGAAATATGGCGGTATGTCGCGCAGTGATATCACAATCTACAACATTGGAAGAAAGGACAAGTGCATTTGCTAACTTTGCCATTGCCCAAGGTGTTGGATTTGCCATTGGACCAGGTCAGGCAGCAGCTCTGTTTTTATTTGAATGGTTTACGAAGGCATCTTGTTCATTGCAGTGTTCAGACTAGGACCCAGTACCCTCAGCGTGGAACATTTAGCCACGTGTTTGTTATCTGTATCTAATATTCATTCAGACCCCGTTTACATGATGCCGCTAGAATTTAAAAACGGCATAAAAAGTGCCGTTTTGGCCGGCAGAATTTTGTTTCGGTTAGCAATTCTGCCATTTTCAAATTCTGCTGCCATCGTGAGGCTAATATTCTTAATCCTCCCTATTGTCCTTATTGTCGTGGCTGTTTTATCTATCTTGATTGATTATTGACGTCAGTTGTTATTGTCTATGAAGTTAGCATAAAATCCTGGCATCGTTTAAACGGGAGACCAAAACTGCACTTTTTCATGCCGTTTTCAATTACTACCATCATCGTGCAAACGAGGGCTCATTTTCCAGGGCGGCATAAAATTCTGCCGTTTTCAAATACTACCGGCATCGTGTAAACGAGGGCTCATTTTAAGATAAAGTAGCCTTAAGTGACTGACCCCCGGGGTGACTGACTCCTCGTACTAAACCCATGAACGCAACAAAGGCACTGTAATCTATGTAGAAAGAAAACTGTTAACTCCTATAAAAGGTGAACAACCAAAATAAACATGTAATTAAGGCGAAACTGTTGAATCCTGACTCCGCTGCACTGCTGTACGAATCAAATCTACTTATGAATAGACAGAGAACATACAGAGGCAAGAATGTTACGAGAAGGCCAGAACAAGGTAACAGAAAAGGATTTACGCCATACCACCTCACCTCGGCTCACATCATTTTGAAAAGAATATCCTACTTATTCCTGGCCGTGGGCAATGTAAATTATTAAAGGGAATCGATGTGGCATGGACCCGTTTACGAATATAATCTACATTCATTTCCAAAATTTTCGGACGTTTTATTTTCGGACAAATGAGTAGTCCGAAAAAATAATTGTCCGAAAATTTATGTGTCCGAATTTTTTAGTGGTCCGAAAATTTAATTGTCTGGCAAATCACAATGACAAAACATTTCTTTGGATAAGAAATGAAATTCTGTTATAAGATTACTATTGTTCTAATGGAGGAACCTTGGAAATCTCAATGAAGGACAGGCAATGTCTCAATGAAAGAAAAACATAATGATTTTTAGTGAACTTGAAGATTGTGACGGATCTTACGAAACTGATTTGAAAATCCTTGAGTGCCGAAATTCTGATCATTTAGGAAACTCTCAGCACTGGCTCAAATTCTGAGTTCATAATGAAAGACTTATATTTGACCTCTATTATTGTTGTTTTGTTATTCTCATTATTGTTGATGTTATTGTTGTTACATGAGGGGCAAGTCTTTTTTCCCCAACTTTAATTCATGATTATCCTTATAATGCTTGTATTTTACACTTGATTACTATGCTGGTTTCCGTTTTGAGACATAGAGTGAAGTAATTTTGCTACATCTGGTGTATGATTTGCCTACTCATTATCAAATCGTACATGTCCGAAATTTTATTCACCTGTTTGAAAATGTCCGAAATTTTGTCCGAAATTGTCCGAAATCGATAAAAATTTCGTCCGAAAATTTTTGTCCGAATATTAAATGTCCGAAAATTAAACGTCCGAAAATTTTGGATATTAATGTACTGATTTTGATATCTTTGTGGGCAGTACTGATGGAGTAAGAAAATGAAATTCACTGATTATGATGATAGGAAATAAAATGTAAAGCATAAAATGAAAGTAGGAGTACAGTAGTACCTAGTAGCAAAGTCTATTCCCTTTAATATCTGAAGTGAAAATTTTCATTGATGCAAATCAACGGCGCTGTCGAATGGTACGGAATCCTCTTTACATTTCTTTGATATCTCATTTTGTTTTCATGTTATCCACTAATTCTAATAAGTATCATTCGATGACGTCATTTTGTTTGCAAATTACCAGGATGATATACAGAAATACAGCTGTATCAGATTTTTGAAAGGTCACAGTTGAAGGAAACATTTCACCTGAGCTGAAAGAAGTAATAAAAGTTGTCTTATGAATTGATACGAAATTTACAAAGGCATTTCAATGAGTCGATTTCCCTTTGGAAATATCGAAGATCTCGTATACTTTCTCTACCTTTGGAAACAAAATGGACGTCATCAGCAGATCGCACAAAATAGTGGATAACTTTAAAATGAAACAAGGTATCAAAAAATTTTGAACAGCATTCTTTATAATTCAACGTTGCTATCCATTTGTATCATTAAAAATTTTCACTTCAGATCACGTTTAAACAACCAGATTTTGTCGAAGTTTCTAAATGGGATATGATATGCATACATGCTTTTCGTCTTTCTCCTTATTCTGGAATATCAGTACCCCGGGGGGAGGGTACATAACTTGGGGATGGACGGGGGTCTGCCTCCCGGTTTTCAGAAAGGTACCCTCTTCTAATTACCGATACTTGCTGTCATACCCACTTTTATGACGAATTTCGGTAGAAAACGAACCATTTTTGGCCATTTTTCGTCAATTTCTGGATAACCCACCCATATTTATGGAAAATCTGCCAAAAAGGGACCCTTGTCTAGAGAAGTTCGGCCCCAAAACCCACCCATATGGGTGGCACATACCCCTACCCTCAATATGTTATGTACCCCCCCCCCCCGGGATCAGTATTTTGCAACAAATTTTTAACGAGCTCCAATTCTAATCATTTCTTTATAGGTGTGCAAGCTGCGATGGTTCCACTTGGCGACAAAGGTTTCTATTTTGCTCCGATGAAGTTAACTCTCAATGTTTACACTGCTGCTGGTTTCTTTGGCGTATTCATGGCCTTGGTTAATTTTGGAGCAATCGTTATATGGTTCAGGGAGTTCAAAGTCGATATTTATGCTGGCCAAAAGAAAATCGACGTTGATACTGGTGAGATATTTTTGTTATATTTCATCTTAGACACCCGGGGGTAACTACCATATATGCTGGAAGGGGATGTGCCGTTTTTGGGGTGCCTTTTTTCGAGCAGAAAATAAATTTTGGGGTATCATTGTTGGTAAAATCACTAGTAGTCATAAATTTTGGGGTGTCATTTTAGAAAACTAACTCTTCAGGGTATTGATTTTGATTAAATTTCACTTAGTTGTAAAATTTTGGGTGGCTGTCACAATTTTAGGGTATACATTTTCAATGGCCTGTAAGTTTTGGGTTATCTTTTTCGTGAAAATTTGTAAATTTTAGGGTGCGATTTCAGACGTCAAGTGGCACTGCCCAGTCACCCGCTTATTGAAGTTACCCCAACCCCGGGCTTAGACTTCGAATGTTTAAGAATTTCTAACATAAATAGAAGCTCTAAAGCCCCTAAGTCAAACATGTTGTTTAAAAGACTTGAAAATGTCGTTCGATCCAGATTCTCTGGTAGAATAATAGACTCATTACATAGTCCCAGTTATCACAACAACATCAACAACAACGATGACAACAACAACAACATTTTTACTGGGACTAATTGACTTTCATATGAAAATCTGAGACGGGAATAAATAGATTTATGTCTTCCCTCTGGAACGAGGCTGCGGCGTAGTCTCAGAAGCGTGGAAATAACCCTCGATGGTTAGAGATTCTCATTGCCGGGTGAAGTTAATGGAAGCTGCTTGGCCTCAAGAATAAGGAACTCCTGGTTCACAGTGAAAGGTTTGTTGTTTTCTGGAGTGAGGAAGTATTCATTTGGATACTTGCGGCTTTTGTTTTGGCCAGTGTCACTGAAAACTCCTGAATTTTGAGGTGTTGTAGCATTAGAGGCTCGAGCCGGCAACTTAGGCCTATCCACCATTGCCTGGAGTACTGAACTGTTGCTATGGTTTCCATAATAGTCATGATTTCGATGGGGAAAGCTTCGTCCCAATTTTCAATGTTAAAGTCCATGAGTCGTAGTTTGAGCGTCCAACAGTCTATCAATAGCGATAACTACGAATATGCAATCAGTCTCTTAGAATTGCTAAAAAGTCTATTGACAGGTGCTGTCACAAACCTCAAATTGTGGGAAACAGCTTAAGTTCGCTTTATTAGCTAGTAGATTTGTTTTCAGACGTTAGTTCTGTTTTATATACATCAGATTTTCCTTGATAGGTTGACTTATCAAATTTATTCAGTTGCTCTGAAGATGCCCTAGTGGGCGAAACTAGTTAGCACTGGAAAAGAAAAAGCGCAAAAGACCACACAGATGCTTGTTTCTTTGAGTAGTTAGGCCCTCTTCCAATCGTATAATATATATATTTATATCAGATTTTCCTGTATATTCAGTAATATTTGAAATCTCTTTTTATTTTCAGATGACATTCCAAAGCCTGACTTCCGTGCTATTGGAGTTATCAGCGTTTGTTGTTTTATCTTCCAGCTCGTATTTTCTTTGAATGAGACGTGAGTATCGTTCACATACGTAAATATTACTTTTCGTTTAAGTTTGGCTTACACAAGAGTAAGACGAAATACCAGGTGAGTTAACAGAAAGAAATTCCGTTTGAAAGGCCACAGGGGGCCACAGGGGGCCACAGGGGGGCCACAACACCCGGGATATCAAGACGATGATTTCGGCAAACATATGATTTTATAGAAGACTTCTTCAGGTGGGGGTCTTAGGGCCTGACAGTCAAAGGCAGCAGCGCCATGGGATGGACTGGGGTGAACATGTCCACCCCACTTTTCTCAGGTCGGTATTCATTCCTAAGCAAAAACGACATAAAAATCGTTAAGTATACCTTCTGGCCAATAATCTTATCTCTTTTCCACCCCACTTTTGTCTGAGCTGGCGCCGCCCCTGCTGACTGTTTGTGGTTCCCAGCCTTTTTTAGAAAGGTTTTATGGTTTTTGGCCGTAAAAATGACGGATTTACGGTCCCATTCTTTCTCTGCGGTTTGCAGATTTCTTCAATCTGAGAAGTCAAATGATTACAAAAAGTTGGCCAGTGTGATATAGAGTAATGCCGCCCCTGTCAGACCACCATCGATTCCGTGTTGTGCAACGGCCTTGAATAAAATGTTAAAATCAAAGGGAGGTTGGGCCTTTCAATTTTCAATCAATCAAAATTTAATCAATTTTCCTTTTTACCAGAGGATTTGAGGCACTGGAATTATATTTGATTTTTAGGGTCGCATAAACAAAGTTGAGGCCATCGACTGCTACTTAGAAGCAAGGTGAGATTTTAGAGGCGGTTTTACGGTTTTCCTGAAATCATTTTGCGGTTTTACGGTCTCTGATACCCCCCACGGCCCCCACCTTCAAATCAATTTTAGGCCCCGTTTACACTGTACCGTTTTCGAATGAAAACGGTACAAAGTCATGCCGCTTTTGCCTTCCGTTTACAACGCGTTTTCGTAACCGGCATCAAATGAAGACAATCTTGAAAACGGAATGATTTGAAAACGGCATGAAACGTTTCAGTGTAAACACTTGAAAACGGAACGATTTCGTTACTGATTGAAAGGGAGGCAAATTATCCTTTTGTCTGTCTTTCAATCCGTAACGATATCGTTCCGTTTTCAAGCGTTTACGCTGAACGGTACGACATCATGCCGTTTTGGCCTTCCGTTTACACTAAAACGTTTTCGTAACCGGACAAAATGAAGACGATTTTGAAAACGGCACGATTTGAAAACGGCATGAAACGTTTCAGTGTAAGCGCTTGAATTCGGAACGATATCGTAACGGATTCAAAGAGAGACAAAGGAATAATCTGCCTCCCTTTCAATCAGTAACGAATTCGTTCCTTTTTCAAGCGTTTACACTGAAACGTTTCATGCCGTTTTCAAATCGTGCCGTTTTCAAAATCGTCTTCATTTGATGCCGGTTACGAAAACGTTTTAGTGCAAACGGCAGGCCAAAACGGTATGATATCGTACCGTTTTCATTTGAAATTGACGGTATAGTGTTAAAGGGGCCTAAAATTTCCCAGACTGAATCGGCCACGCCGTTCTGAAATTATAAAGAGGATTTTACAGAGAAAGCCTCTTCAAGCATAACCTAATCGGGGGATTCCATTCTCCCAAGAGGAACAAATACAAGAACAAATGTGAATATCATCATTCCCAGGAAGGATAACCGAGGAAATTTTTCTCATCGTTTACACTGGTATTGCAGGAATTGGAAGGGGCTTCCTGCAGAAAATCTCTCATATCCACAGGAGGCAATGACCGATTAAAGCCGTGTAAATACTGAACTTGGTTAAACATAGTGGCAATGAAACACGACAGTTTGTAGCATTATTACTTTGATATTATATTCAGTGACCAGTTGCCTTTCAAACAGGAATTATTTTTTTGACTCGCCTAGCAGAGTGGGAATAAAGCGCTTTCTAAATACATTTTTAATCATTTTTCGCTTTCAAATGTAGTCATAAATATTTGTCTCAAATCAAATTCAATTTTCGGGAAATCTTTGTTTTATTTTTCTCTGACAGAACGAAGCTAGATAGAAAACATTGCAAGCTTTACAATACCTGCTAGAAGGCTCAAAATACTTTAGCTAATTTTTGACATGTTTTGAAATGTTTTTGCCTCTCCACCCTGGAGCAATATTGTTATGTGACGATAAAATGATTCTATGATGCTTCTGTGAGGGTCTGCCAGTCACTGGTCAGGCAAAAGAGCTCCCAGTTAGTTACTGGTCATGACATTTGGCTACAATTAGTCACAAATTCCTTTCAAAGTAAAGTTTCTGTTATGAGCTCTTTTATGCAAAGTATATCATGAATTGCAATTATCATTTACCTATCTATCTGTCTATCGAATAATGTACATTACCTATGACAGTGTTTGTGGTCAGCTGAAATACATTTTCAGTTTTATAGCCAGCAGTATAACCTCGTACACCATGAGCAACATTAGCTCAGGCTTGGCCAATAAACTTATTACAAATCAGCATTGTGAAGGGGGGGGGTGTGCTCCAATGAGAATCGCTATGGACAAAAATTCCAAAAAATTTGTTTTTATCAAGAAGTGGCCTAAGTGCTCCTACGTCATTTGATTTTTATCATAGGTTTACAGATGCTTCTACATGAAGTATTTCTGGACGAAACTAAAGCAAATAATGCTTTTTTTCATTTAGAATAATAACTCCATTGGGAATGGATGAATTTGCATGGACAAAAACAAATGCCGTTCTTTATAGTGGAGTGATTCTAATTGCTGCTGGGGTAATTGCAATTGCATGCTTTATAGCTGTCAAGTTTGCATCTGAGAAGTAAGTGCACTCAGTTCTTCCTCGCCTCCTCTCCGTATCGAGGCTCATTGTGCTTGCACAGTTTATTACTTTCTGATAGGAGATTGCTTCCGATCACATACTCAGTTCAAACAACACCGAAACGGGACTTATTATACCCTGGGTACCAGACTCTCCCAAAAAAGAAATTGGGAGAGTCTGGTACCCAGGGTAGACTTATTATTATTCCGTGCGTAATTGATATACGGGGAGAGCATCTCAGTATTTTCGTCTTTCCTCATTTATCTTTCGTCTTCTTGTTAAACTGGTTTTGACCTCGTTAGAAAAGAGGCTGTGATCATGAGGTTGACAAAATGCCCAGGGGTGGGGACTTCTATTGGTATGTGACGGGGGGGGCCAGACACAGTATATTTTTGAAAAACCCAAAAATATACTACATTTAGGAAATTTTAGACCCCAAAAATATACTCATAGCTTCATGGTACATGACAACTAAAGGTATTATTGCATTTTTGGTCAGTGCCCTGCGATATTTTAGTGAAAAAGTCAGCCTAGCACTCATCTTGTCAAATTTTCTCATTAGCAACCCCAAAAATATACCGATTATGCACCAAATAGCGTACCCAAAGGTATACTAGACAACGTTTTACAAACCCAAAAAATGTCTAACCCCCCCCCCCCGTCACTTGCTTATAGGGAGTCCCCCCTGGGACAAAATGGCAGATAGCTGTAAATAAACCCAGCTATCTAAGTTTTTAGTAGTTTGAAATGTTTGCAACTTACCAGAAATGTGACGCCAAGGCAGCAAAAAGATAGGAGCAACGCATGTGAGGTTGATTTTATTTCATTTATAGCCAAGTACCATGCAGATCATGAGTATTAGGAAACTGGTGATGATGTAATTTCAACAGGTCTCAATATTTAGGCAAATACCACTAACAACACAAAATCTAATGATAAACTAGGCCGAATTCATGGAATAGTGGGATAGACCTAGACTTATTACATGAGCCCTTGTTTTCGCTCCATTTACCCCAACCATACCCCACAATGACTTAATAGATAACAATTCAATTCAATGGAGCAAAACTTAGCCGAAAATCATCAGTCTAGAATAGACCCAGCTGCGAGTAGGGAGGGTTTCATTTGTTATTTACTGCTAACTATTATTTGATAAGTTGCCATAAGCTGCCCAAAACAGATCACTTTTACACGTTGTCCCAAAGACTGTGCCCCCTTTTTGGCTACTGTGAAGGAGCTATAGCTGAAATTGTCTCACTTTTACACGATTGCATATGTCAAATGTTAGCTAGGTGTTTGAGACCATTTCTGAGTTAATCTAACTAGTGGCTGCTGATTTATAGTAGAGGTAAAGCAAAAAGAGTGATTGCTTCGAAAAAGAGAAAATCTGTTGCTCTTCAGCAATATCGAAATGAAGTAAATTTCAAAAAGAAATTATAACGTTTGCATTTAGATTTTCTCTGCATTTGAAAAGGATTGCATACAGTAAGAACCCGCAAAATAGAAACCACTTTATAAGAAACCTCAGGCTGATTTTTTGAGAAATGGTCCCCTCATGTAAGAAACTTCTCAGCCTGATTTTAGGAAGGTTTCTTATAGTATGATCCCAAGTATATAACATACTTCATCATGGTTGAGCAATTTGTGATGAGGTCATTTTCAAATGCATAAATTCATGCAGAAGCGTGCATCAGCATACAAATTTGGTGAACTTCAGTTTTTGATAATCTTAAATCTCTGTTTATGATGTGCAGCAGTGTATTTGCAGCATACTCATGTATGAACGTAAAGATATTTCACTTGAAATCATCGAAGGCTTCTTAACCATATTATAGGAAACCTTTCAGTCTCTTTCCTTGATAAATGCCCTTTTAATAAGAAACTAAACAGGCTGTTCTGAGAAAACTGGTTTCTATTTTGCGGGTTCTTCCTGTACCTATCTTCAACGTCGTTAGCATATTGTCTTATTTTCAGGTTTGGAGAAAGGGCTGTGCTTACGGTTGGTTTAGTAGCATCTTTAACAGGCTTCATTGTATATCTTCCATGGGGCAACGAATATCCTGTACTCCAAACTTCAAGTAAGCTCTTACGTTATTACCAAACTGGCACAAGACGGTCTCCATTATACTCGATTACATGTCGTAGTTTCGCTCTTTACCTGAACTGACATCGGTACAACTACTGAACTGATATCGCCTCATTGGAGCGATAACAACAGCAACAATTCAACTCAATGAGATGAGCGTAACTTGAGGGCCTTATGTAGTGAGGCTAAGTCTCCATTTAGTTGTTTACCCGCTTTTGCTGTTTCCATGTTTACCCCCTGTTTTTTGGTTTACCTTCTTGATTGACATGTTTTCCCCTTTACTCGCTGTTTTTGCACGTTTTTTGCCTTTTTTGGTGCCCTTTGTTACTGCCTTATATAATGGCTGTTTACGCCCTATCTGCACGCTGATGATGGACCTTGGAATTGGTCCGAAACGTAGCCACTTATTTGTCTCATCATGGATTTGTCTCTTGAATTCGCTTAATTATAACATGGATTTGTCAAAAAGTATGGAAAGCTGAAAATGAATAAAATGATTTTTTTTGTCGTCGTTCTTGTCCTCCGATTCATCGTAAAGCTGCGATTTCCACCTGATGTTCCAGTCTCCATTTACAAATATAGTTCTGCAGTCTTCAGTAAGGAGCAGTGTTGAATAGCGCCAATAGACGATTACCCTAAAGGTGGCTGAAAGCGAAAGCTGAAAGCAGCTTTTTCCCGAGATGCATTGCGTTCTTTAGATGAATTCCAATAGAATCGTGAAGGATTCGTTATTAGAACGCAATGCATCTTGTTAAAAGTTCCTCACCGCAATCTTTAGCGTAACCCTCGCACAAGGTAGGTTTTAAAATCGAAACCTATCTTGTGCGAAGGCGCACTAAGACACAGAAATACAAGGGAGCTCTATTCGAACAACTTGAGAGTGGTTGGGCCTATTCAAGTCAAGCTCAGGTGAAGACGAAACAGAACAGAAAACAAGACAACAGAACAGGACACAGGGATCAAAACAAGGTAAACAAATAGTCAATCAAAAGATCCGTGTCCTACACCCTTGGCGTAATCGTCTATCCTATTGTAGTAAATATAGGTAAAAGCAGTGTGTCGAACCCCTAAGTTTAAATCAAGGCTAATGGACTACGAAAATCAATTGCGAAGATCGACCAGGCAAATCTTGAAGATGCCACCGCAGATACAATTTACAAGTAACCCGTTGTTTTTTTATACAAGCGGTACATAAAATTGATTTGTGATAAGAATTTTGAGACAGGTTTTAATCAAAGGCAATAATAAATCAAAACAGCCTTCTTGTTTAATGAACTTGAATATTTTTTGACAGAAATAATCTGGAAGGGAAATCATACATCAACGGAATTAACACCTGGGTGCCCATTACAGTACAGCTGGTGTAAAACAACGCCAAGAATCTACCTTGCACAGTTTCTGATTGGTTTTGGCTGTAACTCTATTGGCTTCCCTGTGGGCTTTCTTGTTGCAAACACAATCTATTCAAGACTCCTTGGTCCAAGGCAGCAGGTATCTACCTATCATGGGCCAATCATTTGCTTTTCAATTAATTTGTTTGATTCATTGAAGTTGCAATGCATTACTGCGTTGATTCTGGGATCGCTTTCAGATAAAATTTTACATTTCTAAGCCATATGATAAATAAGCCCCACTCTCTTTGAAGCCCCAGTCATATAAAATTCAAGAGGGCTTCCAACGATTTTTCATCTCTATTTCTTCTTCTTCAAATGTACTGAATGCCTTCTAAAAAGAAGCTTAAGCATCAGTTTCTATAAAAAGGAGAGAACAAACAGTTTTAATTCTAATTTTCTGAATTAAAGGGAATATAAGCATGCTTAAGCCTTCAAGCAACATAACCTTGCAAAAATTGAAGTGTGAAGGGTGAAACTTGATCCACTTTGATATGCTTTAGTTTTCCGTTGTGGAAAAACTACGGTTGTTAACCAGTTTAAGTGTCCTGGCTGCCATGCCTTTTACTTCGAAAAAACAACCCGTCACCTGATTACACGATACAGAGAGCACTTGGGAATAAATAAGGCAGGTCAGAAATTAAAGTTAGTCCCTCAGCCATCTGGGACCATATTAACAAATCAGGTCATGCCGCATCGGTTGAAGATTTTTCAGTTTTGGACAGAGCTAGCAATGATTTTGATTTGCTCATTCATGAAAGATTATTAATTTTACGCGATCATCCGCCACTTAACTCTCAGCAATCTTCTATTCTCTTAGCTCTGTTAGGTATCGTCCTCTGGGCGTTCACTATTGATTTTTCACGTAGGATTTGTAGAAACGCATTTTTGGTAGTTTATTGTCTTATCGATATAGGTATAGCACCGTGCTTTTCGAAACTTGATATTCTGATGATAAAGAGAATAGAATTTGCAAGTCTCTTGTCCATTTGTCTAACTAATACTTGGATTTGTGACAACTGCATTTGGAATGAAATAGATGACTATGATTGTCGTCGCCATTCTCGCTCTTCGTATGTTCTAATCAAGCTCCGTTTTCCCTACCAATACTCCAATTTCTAAAAAACTACGGTTTAATAAGGTTTTTCGCATACACGCTTTTTATAGGAAACTTGGATCTAAAAGTTTCTTAATTTCACATGAAATTTTGGCCATTTTAGCACTAATAGTTTCTTGATTGGTTTGTTATTTTCTGAGTGCAGAATTAGCAATGCGGTCGCTAATACTGCGGCAGATATGTTTCTTGATATTTAAAACATCATAAAGGAATAAACAGTGTTCTGTTATGTTGATATGTTATGTTGTTATGGTTAGATACTATTGCTCTAGAATGAAGGTTCAACGATCTATTTCTTCATAAAATCCATGCTTTAACTTTGAAAAGTTTCTTAGTACTTCTCAGACATAGAACTAGAGTTCTCTTAAAATTTTGGCCATCTTAGTACTAGTTTCTTATAAACCAGTTTCTTATAAAAAAACGTGTGGTCATTGGAAAAGTCCTTCGTATCGAAAAGATGATCCTTGTTCTTCTAGGGTGCATACATGGCGTGGATAGTGGCAATTGGTTCGGTCGCAAAAATTTTTGGACCATTAATGGTAACAAATGCTTATGTTGATATTGGGCCTAGATGGACATTTTTCATCGTTGATGTTATGATAACACTTACCATTGTTTTATTCGGCTGCAACTATGGTCGTGTTGTTCCATTTCATGATTACATAGAAAAAAAGTGATTGCTGATGGAATAGACCTTTTAGCTATTCTACAAAAGAGCCTGGATCGAGCGTTATTTTTTTACAGTCTTGTACTCGAGGCTCGATCGAGTGGCGGTTAGAGGTTCTATCACTATTATGCACATTCCAAAATTCTTCAAATTGCATCATTACATCGTTCGATTCAGATTCTTTCCTAGAATAGCTAAAAGGTCTATTGACAGATCATATCATACTGCAAAAGATGTGGGGCTAAATTCGTGAAATGTTGTATCTTTCATTTAAATGGAGCTACAACTGCATTTCTATATTTTTCTTCCTATTTTTTTATTCCTCTTCTTCTCCCAGATCATAGTTATTAACCGAAACCACGTTCCTCTAATCAATGAAAAAACTAAAAAAGAAGTCTCGGCCATGGATGAGCAAGGGCGAAATTTTTAAAATAAAGATACTGCAATTGACAGTCTTGCGTCGAAAAAAGTTCCGTTTTAATTGTTCTCGAGTCTCCACGTGACGTTGTCGGATAAAATTGTTTCAAACTCTACATATTTCCACAAAGAGTGCTCCATTTTCGTGTTAAGGAAGGCCTCTTGCTAGCAACTTTATGCCGTATCAAAAATTTGCCAGTATCGTGTGAACGCGGTGTCATCCTTTTGCTTATAACATAAGTTACAATTTACAATCTGAAGGAATTATTTGATGATCAGAAGACAGAAGAGAACGCACTATACACGTGTACATACACATCCCCATTTTTAGAATAATTTATTGACGCATTTTAAATATATTTTTACGCATATATTTTAAGCTATCTAAGCTGATGCCGGATGAGTAAAAACAATCTCCACTTGATAGGCCTCTGCTCCCTGAATGTCAAGGCAATAATATTTGCTGCTGAATTATTCAAAAGTAAACATGCTCAAATGAATATCAAAATCCACCACACTAAAGTCGGTTACTCCTTTTTGAAATCATGAGGGATTTCCTCTGGAAGGCCCCTTCAAGAAACGCTCAAAAATCTACCTCAGCCGGTTTTCCACTAGGCGGAAGTTTCCGCGCGCAGCGGAGTGGCTATTGTAATTGCATTGTTTATTTCTAACAATGGTCACTTCTGGTCGCTCCGCTAGGCGCGTATTTGAAAGTCGGATTGACTTCAACTTTAATCGCTCGAAGGCCGTGATACATGACTTCAGTATTCCACGAGAGGGGGAAAGCCACGGCGATTGACGAAAAACAGCTCTGAAAATATTTTTAAAAATTCTTGGTCATTGAATTTCTTGGAAATTGAACATCTTACGCGTGCATTGTTTTAGAAACAACAGCCGCTCCGCTGTGCACGGAAAAATCCGCTTAGTGGAGAACCGGCTTTACAGAAATGACTTTAACGTGCTGTCAAGTTAATGGCATGTGTTATGTCATTAACTTGAGGCAGAAATATCAGGAAAATTGGTCGTGATTTTAGGCACGTTTTGATGATTTCTTGAAAGTGCTTTCTGGAGCAGTGAGCAGTGGCCTTTCTAAGGAGACTGTTTTTTTACCATACGTTTATTTTATAAGAAACTTGGACTTGGCCATCTAACTAAGAGTTTCTTCATTTGACATGAAATTTTGTCAATTTTAGTGCTAAAAGTTTTGTAATTGGTTTTCTATTTTTGAATGCATGAATTATCAATTTGGTCGCTAACACTGCTGCAGATATGTTTCTTGACTTTTAAAACATTATATGGGAACAGACAGTGCTCTGTTTTGTTCAAAACATCAAATGGTTAGTTAATATTACTCAAGGATAAAGGTTCAACGATAAATTTGCTTTAACATCTATGCTTTTAACTTCTAAAAGTTTCTTAATACTTCTCAGACATAGTACTAGAGTTTCTTAAAATGTTGGCCATCTTAGTACTAGTTTCTTAGGGTGTGTTTGATTGGTACCCAATTGGTACCAATTCTGAAAACGGTAGACTTGGGAGACTCGGAAATTGTATGTTTTATTGACTCTCCAATTCCGAAAACGGCAGGTTTGGCAGGTTTGGCTTTGAACTTTCTGTTCCAGAAGGCAGAAGATTTGGCAAACTTTGGAGAGATTCCCGATTTCATTTGTAGAACTCTGAGAACGAAGCAACTTTGCTAGCGTTGCTACGGGTAATCGGTAACTTTACTCTTTGCTGCCAAGCACCAGACTCGTCTTCGTGTTTTTCAACTGGAAACCTACCCTGGGTACCAGACTCTCCCAAAAAAGAAATTGAGAGAGTTTCTTTTTTGGGAGAGTCTGGTACCCAGGGTACTGGAAACCTAGGCTTCGCCAGGATAAATCTCAAACCTGCTGCTTTGAAGAAGTCTGTATTTGATTGGGAACTGCATTTCCATCTCTGCGACGTCTACCATTTCAGAATTTGGAAGATCTGGAATTACCAATCAAACACACCCTTATAAACCAGTTTCTTATAAAAAAGACATGTTATCTGAATTATGCATATTAATCAGATAATTTTTGATGATTTTCGTACATATAGACCTTATTTTCATGCAACATAGATTATCAAGACATAAAACATGATATCAGTTTGTGTGCTCTGTGTATATCTTGAGCCACATTCTCATATTATAAAACAAGGCATCATATATATGTATCTAAGAAATTCGCGCCACTCTATTTCTTTTGAAAAGAATCAGTTAGACAATGTAAACAGACCCAAACTTCTGGATCAAATTTTCCACAGCGACGAAAATGATGCTTGATCGTGCTCGCTCATTGTCTGGACAATCAAGACTAATTTCGTTTTCCTTTTTCAAGATTCAGTTAGCCTGCTTGCAGACTGCGTACTTTCCAGTGCGAGGGGGAGCGGGGGAGCCAATGACAAGTTCCACCTTGGCTCTTCTTCGCAGTGAAAAGTAAATTCTGGATGCAGGGAAGATTCATCCTGAATACACCACTTCGATTAAGCAGCCTCGTTTTGGAAATTTGTCAAGATTCCTTCCTATTGTTCTTATGAAAATTTCGAGCCCAGATTCGGATTTAGTACCCAAACATTAGTCTCGTTACGTGTTTTTAACCTGCTGGCATTTGTGATGTTGATTTTATGACAATGTAAAGTTGAAAGATTTATAAGGGATTTGACCGTCAAAAATCATTCGGGGTGAAACTTTACACCCCGAATCATTTTCACGGTCAAATCCCTTACAGATTTCCAAACTTGACGTCGCCATAAAGTTAACACCGCGACTGCTAGCAACATGAAAACTTGTGGTTAGACTAAAGTTTGGGTGCTAAGTCCGAATTTGGCCTCCAAGATTTGATATGAAAGAATGTTGAATTATTTCCAAAACGAGGCTGTTAATCGAAGTGGTGTATTAGCCTGCGTGCAGCCCCTGCTGTTTCCTTTGAGTTGAAACTTCCCGTTGAATTGATTTCATTTTCTGACGTCAGAAAATGAATTCAATTCAACGGGAAGTTTCAACTCAAAGGAAACAGTAGGGGCTGCACGCAGGCCATCCTGGTGCCGTCTTGATGCAATACGTCTTGAGGCGGTATTTCAGACCCCCACGAGCCACTGCACAGCACACTTTGAAACAAAGGAAAGAAAGCTAGGAGGCAGGCATGCGCAGAGTAAGAAAGTTGGACTTCAAATTTTTGATGAAATTGCGAAGGCTGTCGTTTCCCCGTTGTTTCACCCGAATCATTGTAACATTTTTAAACCTCCAGATATTGTAGCTCTTTTATTTTGCAAATTCAACACATTCGTAAAAAAGTGATTTAAAGGATTTCAAACTAAAATGAGCAGAAATGGTTCATGTAAACGAGAATGGGAGAGACTTTACAACTTCCGAAAATTTCTCCCGCAGCAAGAGCTTTCTGTTGAGGCAACATTCACATCAATATTGTTTGTTCCACCTGTCTGAATTTGAACAATCAAAAACACTGCAATTGCTCAATATTTCAAAATGCTCCTTTACTTTCGTTTGTGATGCATACCAGAAAAGAGAAAACACTTTTGTTTGCATGAATGGTTTGCATGAACAGCAATCGTCTGAAATGAATCTTGCCTGTTGTTTTCATTTCTATCGATTTCTATGGTGTCAAAAAGAAAGGCCTGAGAAAGTTAAGGGAAAATTTGTGAAGTCCAGCTTTGTGACTCTGCGCATGGCACACACACTATTGTTTGGAATTGTGCTGCTCAGTAGCCCGCAGCGGTCTGAAAAACCGCCTCGAGACGTATTGCATCCAGACGGCACCGGCTATCCTGAATCGGTTTTCAAAATTCTTGAGCAACAACAACAACTCCGTTTGCGGATGTTGCGGAGGAGCATTGGTCGCGTGATCAAGGTGACCTTCCAGTAAACATTTGTTCCTGCTGCGAAAATGCAGAAATTCGATTAGTACTTGTATTAGGCATTGACGATGGAAGGACAAATACGTGGAGATGAAAAAGAAAGGCTTGTCAAGGAAGATTCCCTGTAAGTATAAGATTTGCGTTCACATGCATGTTTTCCAGCGTGGAACTCATGTGAGATCGAGATGTACGAAATCAAAACAAAAGCAAGTGACTGGGCCTAAATGTTAAATACCTTTTCCTGGACGTAAGCTCTCAGGCTCAATCGACTCAATCAAGACTAATGCTTAGCTAGCTTTTCTTGCAATCCCATGGAAAAGATCAACATGGTGAGTAAGAATGAATGCAATTTTTTTGATCATCCACAATTAGGCCACATCAAAGATGCATTTGTGTGACTTTTGTGTGTCAATACAAGCCCTCCCCTCCCTGGTCTGGTTTACGAAGCAGGGTCTAAGAATGTCCAAGTTAGTAATCTTTTTGTTTTTGAAATATTTGCTGTGTCTGACCATCCTGTCTGTCACCCTAGATTGCTAACTTTGTTGTGCATGCTGAAGATCTCCTACACGCAATTCCAGGAAGAACAATAGTTCATTGTTTAAAAACAATGGCCCGGGGTGCATCTTCCATGCACACTTTGCAAAGTTATCAGTCTGGCTGTCACCTTCTAATAGGGCCCCTTTCAGCTTTGGGAACCACAATTTCAAGACTTGGCTTTGGTGCTGACAATTGGCAAATATATAGTATGTTGTTTGAGCTGTTTCCTCCCAGTTGAAATAAGTTTAAATGTAAGCCTGACTGCTACGCACAGCAAATGTAAATGGCTGATCATGGATTTTGGCAGCTGATTTGAGTATACTATATGTTTTGTTGCTGTTGCGTGCTGGGACATTCAAACAAGACCCCCTGCAATCCTAACAGTTATTTCACATACAACTTTTTAGTGGTAAAGGTTATGAAAGTGTTGCCAGCAACATTCAAGAAAGTGGACCAAAAATTGAAACTGCAGAGAGTTATAAAGCAAGATGGCGATCAATGAAAGTTCTTTATATCACCATGTTCTTCAGCTCTGTAGGTAAGTCTGACTGTCCTCAAGCAAACTACTCTTTTGTCATTTTGAATTCTTTGCACTGAAAAATTGAATTGTTTTATATTTCTACTAAGGCCTGGGTCCACATGCATCTGGATATTTTTGAATACGCATCTTTTTTTATCTGTTTTAAAATAGATTCACGTCCACACGAGGAGCCTTTTTGAAAATATCCCCATCCACATGAAAATGCTGTGACATTCAAAATTGGATATTCAATAGCGAAATTTCATAATCAATAATGGTATTCGGTATTCAAACTTTGATGAAAGAAAACGGACAAATTGCCCTCGCCTGATCCCCAAAGAACTGAGCACATGTTCTGATACGTCGTAAATCAACACTGTCATGTCAGCGTCTTCGAAAAGCTCCGTTTTCACCCATCCATATGACAACATGAAAATGGTGTTTTCAAAAACCACTCTGGAGAGCGTTTTGAAAAGCTTCATTTTCAGTGACTGAAAACACCGTCTCCGTATGAACGGGAACCTAAAATGGATAAAAAAGATGCGCTTTCAAAAAGATCTGGATACGTGTGGATGGGGCCTAACTTTTTAGCTATTCATTTGGCTTTAGGAGAGACGGGATCAAGTGACACTATGGTACATTTTGATATAGCGGATTTGATTGAGTGGTGTTACAGCTTTCATCACAGCCTCTGATAAGAAACTCAATTTTGAGATCACCAAAAATTAAGAAATTTCATTACCTGGAAAAAATAATTTTAGAAACTATATATTTTAAAAAAGGAACCCTTTTCCAATTTTTACTTATTTTCTCATCTTCATTTGTTTCTAATGTCATATTTCTTGGAAGGTGCTTGGGTAACATAATGAATGTTGGAAAGGCGTCAAAAACATTTTTTTTAAATGTTCTTGAGGGCACAGGTAAGGAACATAAATATTGTTATGAAACCTTCAGGAAACTTGTAAGAAACTCTGAGTTATCAAAAATATGATAGTTTTAAGAAACTTTTAGAACTGCCCAAATTCTTAGTCATAAAAAAGATACGTTAATTGAAGAGCACACAAAAAAGCCCAACAGGTTTGAAAGATGTTTGAAAATATCATTTGATCCAATTTGTTTTAGAATGGCTAAGGTCTGTCAAGACTCCTTCAATGTGTTATGTCAGTATACAGAGCAGATTTCATCAGATATGTTTTCCTGTTGTGCATGGACAGTAAGCTTTCATTTTCATTAAGATATCAAAGTTGGTATCATTTGGCTGTTTTTAACTTTTAGAATTTGCAATTGTTATGTCTTCACTTTGGCCATACTTGCAGAAGGTGAGTTTTTGTACATCTCATCCGGGGATTTCTCTTTTCAAAGACTGAGGTCAATTTTTGCGTCTGCATTATATAATTTGTAAGGATGTGATGAAAATCATAATGTGGCACCAGACAGCAGATGCTGATGAAATATGACAATATTTCAAAAGTTCAGTTAAATTTGGTTTTGCTAATAATCAAAGATCATGAGAATAGATCAAAGGTCATAGATAATAGATCGTAGATCAAAGATCAGATATCAAAGATCAAAGTTCAAAGATCACAGTCAAATTCTTTACAAATCAAATATTAAAGATTAGAGTTAATTCTTGCCATCCTAACCATGGGTTTATTTCAGTTATATACCAGGTGAGCCACCCTTACGAAAATACAGGGCCTTGCATCAGCCTAAACAGGGCCTTGCAACCATAGCCATATTTCACACTGGCATGAGCCAAACATTTGAATTGAAAAGGCAGCCTTGCAGCACACTATACATGGACCTAAAATGGGCCATACATTTAGCCTGGCATTCAGTGGCGGCGCCACGGGGGGGGACTGGGGGGATTCGTCCCCCCCCCCCAATTCTCAAAAGTCGGCAAAAATTGTCAATGAAAAATGGCATAAAATTAGTTGGGTATACCTTTAGATGGAAAAGTTTCGTCAAAATCCCCCCCCCCCCCATTTCTCTCAGATTTTTCAGAGCTGGCGCCGCCACTGCTGGCATTTGAAAGGCCCTTGTATGGGCCAATTGGGGCCTGGCTTATTTGCGTACAGGGCCAAAATAAAGGCAAAAGCAAGCTTGCAGCAGCCTGGAAACAGTTCAATCATTTCCAGTTTCAGAATCTGTCCCAGACGAAAGCTCGGACGGCTTGGAAAACTCGAAAACTTCGAAAAGATTTTTCCAATCTTTACTTATTGCACTTTTCGTAGACCAAATTTGATAACATGGACAAAATTTTCAAAGTAAGAAATATAACAAACCTTTTCATGTTGAATTCGGAAACAGTTTCAAGTTTTCCAAGTTTTCCATGCTGTCGAGCTCGTGCGCTGGCGTGGCCTTAGAAACCTTGTTGTCAACAGCATTACCCTTATTACCCTTATTTCGATTTCTATTTCCATCTCGGATGATGCCATAAAAAACGACGTGTGGATGACGAATCGTTCACAAACTACAAATACTGTGCATATTTACGACAAACAAACAGTTTGTTGCAAGGAGGTAGGAGGAGCCTGTCTACATTTAAAGGAAAATATACCTTGTCATTTCTTTACAACCACAGTTCGCAAGTAAGTAGAGCATTGTATTTAGGCGTCCTAAATAATTTCTAACCGATCGCGATAGTGAGATGGTTGTCGCAATTTTGGATGCGCTGATAATTAAAAAATTACAAAACTTGCGATTGGACTTTGAATCGACATTTATACTCACCTAACAGATGCATCAACCATTATTTATCTTGGTGCGTTTAAGTTTCTTGTAGCGAACCTTTGAAAAACTCTTCGATGAAACTTACACTTAGCTGGACTCATATTGCCTTACACGTCTTGCTTCGTCCTTTTTTCAAACTCAAATCCGTTGTATCTGCACAATAAACACTTTTACCTAAGTATTCCCATAGGAGGATAGCCTTAATAAAGCCCCAACAAGAGCATGGCATGAACGATATTTGAGTACGATCAAAATAACGGTTTTGCCAAAAGATGTCGACAACAAACCTAACATGAGCGTTGCATTAACCTAACGTTGATAGCGCAAGAATATCGCTGCTCTAACTCCAATGCAAGGCCTGATAAGGGCCAAAATCAAGCCTTGCAGCAACCTAACGTTTTTGCAAGAACCTTGCAAAAAAATTGGAACGTTCTTGCAATGGTGAATTATGGCTAAGAATTAGCAATAAGGCCCGATTATTGCCTGGTTTTGGCTCTGCAAGGCCCGGTTTTTTCGTGCGGGCAGAAAAAAGTTCCCCACTTTTGAAAATTCTTAACAGCAAGAATATTTCACAGATTTGAATGATTCCAATTCTAGTTAAAAGCCAAAAGGTTGAAGTATTTTTGTGATTTTACTCTTTGTCTCAAGAGCACTACAAATATAGGTTAATTCAAGTTTACAAAAATTTCATGATTGCAAATGACCGAAAAATGGCCTAGACCATCGATCAAAGTATAAATGACTCCTAGCACAGAATAATGAAGGAAATGCAACTTCTCATGGATGAGAGATATCCTGCGCACATTAATTGCACAGAGATTGAAATTCTTCTGTATTTGTTTGAAAACCGATGTCTTATGACAATTGAGGGAGGTGAAATTCCCCTTGCCTATTGTTCGGTGTGAATAGAGTCCTTACGATTTGATTGATGTTTTAGGCCCTTTTCTGTCATTTTGGAACCATGAAATTTTTATATAGTTGAATTTATCAATACTTCTAGTGCTGGTAGGACAATGAGAAAAATCACAAAAATACATGAATCTTTTGGCTTTTAACTAGAATTTGAATGAATCAAATCTGTGAAGTAGTCTTGGTGCTATGAATTTTCAGAGGTGGGAACTTTTCTCTGTCTCACCTGGTAGAGTTTTGCTTTTGATGTTTTTTACTTTGTAGTCTCAAGTAACTATTTTACAGGGTACCCAAAACATTGTTTGATGTTTGATTATGTGAAAATAATGATAAAATAAATTGGTGAATAAAAAATGCGTAAAAATCCTTCTGTCTGAAAAAATTTTGTACACATTTTTGTATGTGTGAAATTCCCCTTACACTGAAGTTGATAAAGTATTGTATGTTATTTGCAGGTCAATCCTAAAGTCTCGGCAACATTCCTCGGTTGGACCAATTCTGGATTCAGTTTGTGCCAGATGGTTGGATCTTTTGCCCTTGGTTTATGGGTTCATCGATTTCCTGCAATTCAACCATTGCTGTTCTCGATGTTTCTGCTTGCAATGGGAAGTTTGTTGTATGGTTATGGCGAAGCATTTGGAACTGATGGCCTCAATACGATTTTGGCTGCAAGATTGATTCTTGGATTAAGTGCAGGTACACTTAAACGTAATTCTTAACAAATGAAAGTTTACATAGCTATACGATGTGCCATTTAGGACAAAAGTAGGTCAAGATTTTGAGCTTAGTCAAGTTTTTGTGATCACCTTTGAAGAATGTGTCCGATCGAGAATTTGCAGCCGATAGTCAAGATCGCTTGTCGAGCACCTATTAAGAATGATCAACTGAACTCTCAGCAATTCTTGATACATGATCGCAGCTCTTAGTATGCAATTAATTATTCTCAACACGTAATAGATCAACTGTGACTGTTGACTGAAAATTCTTTACCACTAATTGCAAATTTTGACCAGAAATCGCAAATTCTTGATAAATGATCATAAAAACTTGACCTAAACTAGAAATCACAGCCTTTGTCCTATGTAGTGCGCCATACACTCATCAAAGTAAACATTATCAAATTTGTAAGGCAAACAAACCATGGGGATAACAAAATGTTACAAAATGAAGGGGTTCATCTATGGAATGCTTGACCCTCCTCACCCAAAGCATTGAAACCCCAAGATAGTTTGCAGTCAAACTAAGAAAAGTATTGATTAGTAAATCAATACCAATTTAACTGCCATCTCGCTTGGTTAAATCATGAAAAATAAAAGAATAACAAAAGTTGATTTATATATGTTTCATGTAGTTGTGCCTTCTTAATCTTACACTTTTTTGATTATAGTTGTATTATAGTAGCATGTTTTGAAGTCTTTTAAAACTTACTTCAGTTGCCTGGAGGCTAGATGAAATTTTCTTTTCTTGAGCGGCAAAGAATACAAGTATTTTAACAAGGCTTTATTTTCATAGTAGCTTGTATTTTACAAAAATATTGGGTATTTTTGATTATGTTTAGATTTATTGCTCCTATAGTAAATTATTTCGGATTTATTACTGTTACAAAGGTATCGCTGCTACAGTAAATGGCATGCCTGGTCAATCAGAGCCCTCAGGGTCCCAAAAATCTTAGTGCAGCCCTGTTTATTACCAAATTTGATCTTTGAACTCATAAAAATTGCTGTTTGTGTGGCAAGCATACCCATTATAATGAATCTTTATATCCACAGGAAATGTTGTTGTCTGTCGCACCGTAGTATCTCAATCTACAACACTTGCTGAAAGAACGAATGCATTTGCTAACTTAGCTATTGTACAGGCCCTTGGATTTGCTTTTGGACCAGGTATCTTTTCTCATAATTCTTCCTATCTTTGATTTTCCCTTTTGGGTTAATGGAATTTCATGCCGGGTGATCCAAAGATCTTCATAAATTGCTGTCTGAAATCAAACTTTAAGCTTTTCTATCTTTTGAGGTGCTGCATAGTCACTACAGGCTATGATTACCATCTGAAAATCCCAGGGGGGGGGGGGTACTCCCATACTTGACTAGACAGGATGTGCCGTTCAAAGGTGAAGCATACCTTTAAAGCTGTGTGATATTGCCCATCAAAACACTTCAAAATCACTGTCTCGACCGAAATTTAGAGATGGATCCCCATTGAAGGCACACTGTCACGGATGTGATTGGTTAGGTCTTCAGATAAAATCAAAAACAAAGGATCTAGTGGATTTACATTCACCTATCCTTTATGCATTGGAAACGTGCATTCGTTTTTGAATAAAAGGAGTCAGATTGTTATGATTCAATTTATTTCTCTGGTAACTGAAATAACTGAAGTTGCCTAATTCTTTTCCTTTCGATTGTCTTATTCACCCAATCAGCGCGGTGGTAGTTTGCCTTTAAAGACCCATTGCTAACCATTGTCCTTTGTGGCACGAACATCGACGTTCGTATTATCTGAAAGTTGTCTTTGGCGTATGTTATCTTTGTCTTGCGTTTGGTTCAGTTACAAAAGGATCATGGTTCTTGCCACAGTAGGCAGTGTTAATGCAATGCTGAGAACGGAGGTCGAGCATTCGTTTTCCTTTTCAAACTTTACCAGATTTGATTGCTTGATCCAAAACTCATTTCTAGCAAGTAAAAGGTCTCTAGGTATTAAACAGACGCAACACTTTTAAGAATTAGACTTTTCGTTCTTTGCAGCATTGCAAGCAGCAGTCGTTCCACTTGGCAATAAAGGTTTATATTACGCACCCTTGAAACTGACCCTGGATGTTTACACTGCTCCTGGTTTCGTTGGGTTTCTCATGGCAATCGTTAATTTTGTGGCAATCGTTGTGTGGTTTAAAGAAATAAAAGTCGATATTTATGCTGGTCAGAAGAACATTAATATAAATGTAGGTGAGTAGATGGATCGAGTGAGCAAAAAAGAAGTCAGGACGTTTGCTTGTTTGGGGATAAAAAGTGTGTCGCTGATATTCAAAACTAAGTGGTTAAAGGACAAGCCCGGGGTTGATAAAATTATTTTTAAAAGGCATCCTTACCAACTGCTGAACACCAATCGTGAGTTCTCTCCATGTTTTGATGCTCCACAAATTTGTTAATGAGTCTACGAAAGTTAGGCCAAATATCGCCACCATTTTGCATTTTGTACGAGTGTGTGAAGGCGTGATAAGGAGACTAGCAATGTTAGTGGTATAATATCAATAATATCAACACATTTGGCAGCCTCGTTTCAGGTCAATATAAAGTGACGTCATAGAAAATGACATCATTTCGCCTCTCTTAGCAGATTGAGATATGTAGTTTCGCAGATTAAAAGAGAAAAAAATTGGAAAAAGTGCCACACCATTCACAACAATGTAGTCTCTTGAATAGTCAACAATTATACCAACCTTGGACTTGTCCTTAAAACTATCAGTCAAACGCTAACTTAGATGTGAAAATCTTGTTTGGTAAAATCACGCATCATCGTTTAGATCCAAAAATAAGGACATTGCTGGGGAGGCTTTTATGGGACATTTATGGGAACGAGAATTCCGCCTTCCATTCTGGTCCATGATTTACCTCCCATTGACATTTAGATTCAATTTCTGAAACAGATCTGCGTACTGAGTTTATATTTCAATGACAAGTAAACCATGGACCAGAATCGAACGTAGGATTCTTCTTCCCAAACAAATCCGAAGTAGCGTATTTCTGATTTCTGGCCAGGGGCGGCTGGGAGCAAGAACGAGTTGCTATTAATTGCGAGCCAAGCAAGCTAAGGATGGGGGTCCGGGGGCGTGGCCCAAAATATTTTCCAGGGCCACGCCCCTCGGTCTCCCGGAGAAACGCCCTTTTTCTAGGAAAAGGGTTTTTGAAGCGTGCTTGTTTTTGTGTGAATTGAACTAAGTTTAGCCCTGGTACAAAAGACATTTACTGCAGTAGTTCAGTGAAAATTCAAGGGGTAAGGTAGGATCGATAAAATAATGAATATTCTAAGTGATATAGTTTCAAAGTTCCTTCTTCTGCTGTTTGATTGAATGTTCTGATCACAAAACTGAGACGGTACGGCTTGTGGTGATATCCTGAAGGGCTGAGAGCTTAAACCCGGCAGTAGATTGAATCAATGATTTGCAGCTTTCAGCCTACAATGGGAGAGCCGCCGTGCTATTAGAATCGCGATTCTAATAGCAAATAGCATGAACAGCCAAAGAGAAGCGACCAAGATCATATGCCAACCAAGATCGATTTTAGCTATCCATCTAGAAAGGGGTTTCTATCACATTATTCTTTCGAACTACCAGCCATAACAAACCCAGCTAGCAAAAGTAGCTACTGTCCTCTCCATCATCATGACTTCAAGCGAAGATTTCGTGTACTGATTTTCAGCTGTAACACATGACACCGCATCACATGTAAACATAGTACAACTCTTTTCATGCCTTCTATCTTGATACTTTCCTCTTGTTCAAAGAAAGGAAAATCCTTAGCAACCCTTCCAAAGAGAATACCTGTCGAGTCTAGCGACAAAACAGCACATTTCGACAAACTAAATTCACAGCTTTTTACGATTTCTGTGCAAACTTCTAAAGGCTTGCAACTGGATCTGCCTGTGCTATTAGATTTGGAAAACTAATAGCATGGCTGCGTTGAGTCATTGTTGAAAGATTTGACTGACAGATGAAAACAAGGGATTACTACTCCGCGGTATCTTTGATAGGAAGTTGCTGCTATTAGAATCAGAAAACTAATAGCGTGGCCAATTTCATTCAGTGAAAGCAATAGGAGGACTCTATTGGAACAGCGTACGTCATTGGTATTGTTAATCGGAATTTTGTCTCAAAGAACACCAACAATAACCTATTGAAAGCTTTGAGATCATTTGTTTGTAACTGATTGTGAAGGTCCTGCAACACAACCAAGTGAATATGGACAAATACATTGTGTAATCTATGGAAAAAAATTGCTATTAGACTAATAGCACTAATAGCAGGGCCAGTCTGGCTGTAAAAGAAGAGTGATTTTATCAAACGAAATTTTCACATCTAAACATAACCTTTAATTGATAGATCGACATTAAATTTTTGGATATCGACCGAGTACTTCTTATTTCTCAGCCCGCCAAACATATTAACTTTTTTTTACTTTCCCGATATGGTATAGTGTACTGTGTACTGTGTACTTTGTACTCTGTACTCTGTACTGTTTTCTTTGTACTGTGTACTATGTACTGTTTGAGGAGTTTATTTACTTCCAAACGGAACAGTTAGAATGGACTGAAGATTACAACGAAGGAAAGCTCACCTCCAGCAGCGTAGGATGAGCTTGTAGAGTTTTTTTGTGAGAGTTCTTTAAAACATGAGCTGTTTTGATCGACACTGCGACTCAAAAGGATTAACGACTGCAGGAAAGGAAGTTCTCTCAACCATTAATTCAAAGCAAACAAAACCGCAAAAGTTTTCCTGAAAGCAGCAGCTGTTGCCTTGTGCATTTGAAGGGTAATTTTAAGAACAGTTACGAGTTACTCAAAAAGAAGCGCAGATCTTAATATCTGCGTGGCAGATTCATATGATGTGATAGATACGATCCCTTTTAATTTCTGAACAGGGTGGCCGATCTCAATCAGGTTAATATAAAAATTGATTGAAGTATGTCCACCATTAAATGGTATATTTTCCAGCCTGATCGTTTTGCTATTCAGAAAGCAGTGGACTTTCAAATGACTAGAGATGTTGCAACGGGCGTATTGCTTAATTAGAAAAGGAATAACGAAAAGCTTCATGTGACAACATCCATTGATTAAAATTTACAATATTTCGCTGTACATTCATACTGCATCATCACGTGGATAAGTAAACGCGTAAACATCTAAGATAAGATACAGATTACAAATAACTGAGGATATAATTCCCTAGAGGTTTACAAGGATCACTTAAAATCTAAATTTGAAGGTAGCACATAAAATTACAGTTCGTGGCTAATTAAACAATTTCAATGAGTATGTTTCTTGTGTGTTCCTTGTAGGACTGTATTCTCTATTTTCAAATGAGGAATGTTTTTTGACTTGCACTGTATTATTCTTTTTCAGATGAACTTCCAAAGCCTGATTACCGTGCTATCGCAGTCTCAACTATTGTGTATTTCGTTCTCTTGACTGTTTTCGCACTGAATGAAACGTAAGTATCCTTGATCTAAACTTTGACAAGGTTATTTTCATAGCTTTATAACTGTAGAAACTTTATCATTTGAAGCATAGTTTCCTAATATTTGAAAAGGTTGGTGTAAATTTTTATGACTATGTCCTTGAATTGGATGGCTTGAAAGAAACCGTTTCTACTTTGCTATATTTCAACGGTTGGAATTCCGGAAATCTTCAATATTTTTCAAATTTTAGTGGATTTTATGATGCAACTCAGTTGAGGATATGACGCCATTAAATTTCTAAATTTTGAATGAGAAGATCGAAAGCTTTGTCCTTGATGCCATACCGCAGAAATTCATCTGCTATTGTTTCAGTAAAAATATTCCATGCTTCCTCTATGATCTTAGAAATTACGATTGCCTCGGTTTTTTTTCGAAATTTATCTCGAATTCTGAAGAAAATTTCTTCACGTCTGAAAGATATTGAAGATTTCAAAGAAGTCCAATGGTGGAGTTTTAGCAAACGAGAGAAAGTTTCTTTCAAAGGATTCATTTCAAAGATTTTTGAAGATTTAGACTATCACTTGCATCAAATTTTATAATTTTCCTACACCTTTAAGACAGTCAGTGTTACCTGACAAAGTCTTTAATCAATGGTCGATGCAAGCCTCAATTTCTGAGAATTTTGGCGTTTGCATTCAATGACGAAACTCAAATAAATTTCCACCATTTACAAATTTCCGGGTGGCCCAAAAAGGACTCCTGTTTGAAAAATCACCGAAATTTGATTACATGACCGATCTTGAAGCTGTTAGCTGGTTGTTAGCTGTTGAAGTTGTTAGCTTTGGCTGGTAGATGAAAGGCCGTATTATTTTCACGGGAATATTAATCTTTTGGTTTTAAATTAGCACTTTTTTTGCTTCCATGTTTTGTAGGAACGACAACCAGATTAATTTCTTTCAGTGTATCAAGCATCTAATTTGGTCATAAATGTTGATAAGAAGTGCGAACTATCATTGAATGGATAATGTTGCTTACTCTAGAGTACCGAATAAACCGGAAATAGTTCCGTATAGTAATAATCGTGGGCTGGAACAATCAGGGAGAGATTGGAAAGGTTCAAAATAGTCGTTTTCTTTGTTAAACACGCATCTTTTTTGCATGTATTCAAAATATATGTTCACTATTATTTCCATTCTTCAGAAATTGATAAAATGGGGGTTGGAGTTGGAATAAAGGTGGGGGGGGGGAGGGGAGTTCAAAAAATCTTCAAAAATTGGTAACAGGGACGATCATGCGATACTCGAGATTAAAGAGTAATCATAGCTCAGAGTAAGGTTTCAACCTTCCATTTCGTACCCTTTAATACTGCATTCACACTGACACAGTTAAACCAGCTTTATTTAAACCAGTTTAAATTTCAACCAATCAGATGACTGGATTTGTTGAATTGACCCGTCAGAAGGCCCTATTCGAAAACCTGGTTTAAATTAAGCTGCTTTAACTTGCAGTGTGAATTGGGCATAAGTGATAAAAACAAACATTTCACCCTCTTTGAACATATTTGGATCATTGGCAAAATAGATCAACAAGAAAGTTTGTGTTTGGTTTGATAATCGAATTTCGATGATGCCCCAAACAGGAGTCTTTCTGGGACAGCCCGTATGAATAAATTCCTCAGCTATGTAGCCAATGTTTGGTAATATTTTGTGAGACTAGTGTTTCGATCTTTATTACAGAATAATAACGCCGTTGGTTATGGATGAATTTGCATGGACTGACACCAAGGCTGTGCTCTATGGTGGAATACTTCTAGCTATTGCTGGTGTAATTGCGGTGTTATGCTTTCAGTTTGTTAAACCTGCCACGAAAAAGTTAGCACTTGTGTTTCGTATCCTTCTTTATATTGAGAACAATGAAGTGGACAAGGGCCAGTCATCTGATTCCCACATCTCGCATTGGTCGGAATAAGCCGTCAGATTAGATAGGATGCGGGAGATGCGAATCAATAATATAGACACTGTACGCACATCATTATGAATTTACTTGTTCTCTACCTATTTAGAAGTGGTTCCAGAGTGGTCATTCTCTGCCCCTTTTTCAATCTTTCGTCATGAGTTGTCGTGAATCGTAATCCCATTAACAATTTTGATCTTGCTTAGTAGCACAAATTTCTTCAATAATGTGTATTTATCGTACACATTTTTCGAAGCTTCCAATTCAGGCCGCAATATCTTTAAGATAAGCCAAACTTTTCAAAGACTGAAACCACAATTTTTAGTTGAAAATTTATTTGCCAGAGCTTCTCGCAAAAGTTTATCCTCTGCAGATTTTGTTCTTAGTATAGAATATAGAATACTCCTTTTGCTAAGAATTGAAATTTAGAAACTTGTCCTTATTTCTGTCTTTTTATTCAGGTTTGGAGAAAGAGCAGTGCTCTCATTTGGATTAGTCATCACATTAGCTGGCTTTATTGTTTATCTACCTTGGGGAGACAAGTATCCTGTACTGCAAATGTCAAGTAAGTATCGTGTTTATTTTGTAATTCCTGTTGACGTGGAATAACTGCTTACATCCCGTCCCATCCATTTTAATGCACCCTCACTACCTTTATGTAGACCGAAACTTGTTATATCACAAACATCGTGGTTGGCCTAAGACGAAATTTGGCAACAAAAAGAGAGATACTTCAAATTTACACTAATTTGTCTACCCCACTACCTGTGGCTTGTCTCAATTCAACTAGAATTAGGCCATTGGAAACTTGAATCAACGAGTTTAGCTGAGATAGGGCTGCAAAGGATCGCAAGGAAAAGCAAAAAGAACCAATGATGAAGACACAAGTATGCTTTGCATATACATTTTACTAAGGAAAAAACATATTGTTCCCTTTCACCCATGCATGAAGCCGTTGCCTGCACAAGTTTCTGCTGACCACAATCGTAAGCATAAATTTTAAATATTTCAAATTGTGGCAGAAGACACATAACTGCATACTTGTTGGGGGTACGAATTATCAATGTTCAAAGCAATGGCTATCACCTAAAAAGGAACCCTGTGATCATGCGCAGAAAGCACGTTTGTTCTGTGGAAAGAATGTGGGCGGAGAATCCAACCACAATCCAAACAAGGATTAGCAAAGAAACAAAAAGATTCTCACGCATGGCATTAAGTTCCTCGGCCGTTGATCTGCTTTGAACATTACCAGCAAAGCAATAGACCAAGACAAAAGGGGCAGTCCTCGGTATCCTCAACGAATACATACATAACGCCAAGTTGTAGTTCTAGTATTCAGTATTTTCCACAGTATTAACTGTTTTCCAATTTTTTTCGTAGAAATAATCTCAAAAGGAAATCATACAGCAACAGAAATAACTCCAGGATGTCCAGTGAAATATAAATGGTGCCAGACTACGCCTAAACTCTACTTTCCGCAGTTCTTAACGTCTGCAACGTTAGTTGGTATCGGTTACCCTGTTGGTTTCTTGGTAATAAGTACTATATATTCGAAAATACTTGGCCCAAGGCAACAGGTAAATTGATTTCTTTTCCTTGCTTACTTTAAAGGCTCTATCAAGCTCCCGGAGGATTAATTTTAGATACTCCAATCGGGGGTGGGGATTCACAAGAGAGGAGGCTTATTAGAGAAAGGGGACTTATTCACAAAGTCCAATGACACGGATGTAAATGATAGCTCTTTAGTTTTTTCGCCCATTTTCTGGAATCAACATTCAATTTTTGGGAGTCAAATACACAAATTTGCCCCACTTTTTACCCCAGACCCCCCGTGGGTACCTCCCATATATGCAGGTACGGCATGTAACATTTTTTGGGATGCCTTTTTTCGAGCAGAAAGTAAGTTTTGGGGTATCTATTTTGGTAAAATCACAAGTAGTCATAAATTTTGGGTGTCATTTCAGAAAAATAACCTTTTAGGGAATTGATTTTGATCAAACTTGGCAAACTTGTCAGCGCGAAAAGTCGGGAAAGCCCGTTAAATTATAATCGGAACAGTTTCTTATGAAGGATTTCAACCTCGTCCCAGGCCCTTTTTGGCATGTTGGGACGGACCCGATTGTCCCTGTATGACAAACGGCCCTGGGGATGCGGTTTGATGGAGTTTACCGAAGCATCGAGACGAGTCAATGAAAGTAGCTAAAAATTGGCCTAATTTTTAGTAGCTAAAGTAGCAAAAAATTGGTAAACTTCAGGGGCATAACGTGCCCCTAAATCTCGTACACTCATAAAAAATCTTAAAAAGCTTCAAAAATGCCAAGGATCTCCGAAAATCTTGTAAATTTTGCAAATGTTGTGGAAATCCCAAAGAAAATCTGAAGATCTTCGAAAATCTGCAAAAATCCAGATTTCTTACTCAAGAAAATCTCTCGATGACTCTTTGAAAACGTCGTAAATCATACAAGCGTTCAAAAATTTTGCAAAATTTCCAATACCTTTGAAAAATATTTCTAAAAATTTTGAAAATTTCGAAAATCTCAAACAGTCTTAGAAATCCTACAGATTCATTTGAAACTCTTAACGGAAATCTAAAAAATATTTGAAAAGTCTAAGAGACCTTTGAAATCTCAAAATCTCCTACCATCTATTTGGAATGCTGTGCCCTTAGGTTCAACTCGCCCATTTCGCCCCTTTTTCATGATCATCCCCTAATTCGTAATTTTTTTTAGGGTGCCTACATGGCATGGATCTCAGCAATTGGTTCATTTGCAAGGGTGATAGGACCGTTAATGGTTTCTAATGCATATGTTGATATTGGACCAAGATGGACATTTTTGGCCGTTGATATTCTGCTGACTTTTACTATCCTTGTTACAGGATGTTATTATGATCGGTTGGTTCCATTTCATGATTATTTGGAAAGGAGGCGATTTAATCCTGTTGTATAACAGAAAAATACCATGTTTTAGTGTAGACTTATGCCATTTCGTCCCACTTATCATCTTAAATGGGTGGGTTATTATCCTGAATTGGTGGGTTATCAGCTTAAACGCAGTGGATAACCTTTTACACTAGGTGGGTTATCATCTTATACTGGGTGGTTTATGATTCTAAATTGGTGTGTTATGGATCAAAGTGTTATCCGCCACATTTAGGATGGTAAACCAATAACCCACCCTGTATAAAATGATAGCCCACCAATTTGGGATAATAAACCATCAATTTAGGATGATTAACCACCCAGTTAGGATGATATAACCCACCCAGTTAGGATGATATAACCCACCCAGTTAGGATGAAAACCTACCCAGTTTAAGATGATAACCTACACATTTAGGATTATCCACCCATTTAGGTGCATATGCGTTCCTTGGCGTTGAACGGGAAATGTGGATCCACACTAGATTTATGCCTTTTCCTCCCATGTTGCCCTGCGTTCTTTGATTTGCTGATATCACTTGGTCAAAAGGGACTCATAATATTACACTGAAAACGTGGGCCCACTTTTCAAAATTGCCTAAACTAGCGGGAATTCTCGTACACGCAACAGTTGGAAAGGAAACTTTTAGTGCAAAGAATGATGTTGTCTTGACCCACAAATCGCCAAAATGCATACCTTTCAGGCAATAATCTTCCTTTATAGAAAAAAATAGATCCATCGAAGCTGCAAGAACTGTAGACCTCATCAACGGCTTTTTTGCATGCAACAACAACAGCTGTCTGAATAGCGCCTCCTGATTGGTTGAAAGCTAAGTTCTAGCAATTTGATTTGTGAACACGGAATCACTCTACTACAGCCTAAAGCCTAAGTTAGGCCTACTTTTTAAGAGCAATATTATTCGACGTGGAATTCTTCGTAATTTGTTTAATTAATTCAACGTCAATTTTAATGTTCTTTTAACGAGGACTTATCCAGTTGAGCGTTTTTGTTTTTGTTCAGTCAAAACAGATTTGTTCTTCATTTGACGAAAAGGCTGCAGGATAAAACTGCCAAATAAAGGAAATTAAAACGTCTTACAATTCCTGAAAGAAGAAGCTGTCAATTTACTAAGTTTCTGGCATCACATTTGGTCTATATGGAACCGTTAAGCCACACAATTATATTTTCTAAGACAGGAACTCTTTGACAGATTTTGGGGAAATAAATTTCTTCAATTTTCTCCAGATTTACGGCTTTATCACTTTACCTCTCTCTGTGTCATGTCATGATCATTTCCATTTTTCATATATTTTTCTAGATTTTGCTCATTTCTTTTTAAAAGAAACAAAGAAATTGGGCCACTACTGAAAATTTCCTAAAATTATCAGAGTCTGAGTACTGAGAGCTTCTTAAGAATTTCGAACAGTTGCTGTAACAGTCGTCATGTTTAGATCTTGTACTCTCGTCAACATTTCAAAACGAAGTTTTTGAAGTCTTTCGAATGTTTAGAAATTACTGAAGTACTCCGTAAGTGATAC